>JAWDJD010000001.1:358734979-360096479 GCA_035047305.1 Bradypodion pumilum
ATCTACCTGTAGTCATGTCTGCTGCATGATCACAGAAATGTCTGTATATGAAGACAGCACTGACTCTTTGACTGTAAATGGAGATGATCACCGCCCCGGGAGTCAGACACGAGAGGCTCTAGAGCAGTGTTTCCCAAACTTTAGTTTGTGGACTTCAATTCCCAGAAGCCTAAGTCTATTCCCCAAAGCACTGGTCAGCCAGTGTACTGACTTAGGCTTCTGGGAACTGAAGTCCTTCATGGGGCGTATGCCCCACTTTGGGAACCACTGCTCTAGAGCAAGGGAGACCTTTCTTCACCTTTTATCTATCAAATACAGGAGTTTTCTGTGAAATCATTCTGGCTGAGAATGGGTTCCAAGAGTCACCATAGTTCTCAAACAATGAATCTCATAGCAGACTGTTCATTGAGGAAATTTGTTCTTCTAGCAACCCCTGGAATCTCTAGCCAATATTCAAGTTCAGTTCTATATCGGTAACACAAAAGCAGACACCACAATATGGCTGAGCTTACTAGGTCAAAAAGGAACCCTGCTAGGTAGATAATTGACACCATTTCATTTCATTTCAAGTTTATATATACCCGCCTTTCTCTGCCCAATGGGTGACTCAAGGCAGCCAGTAACAAAAAATACAGCATAGATTATACAATAATAAGAAACAAAGCAGTACAAAATACAAAATAATGCAGTCAAATATAAATCAATTCAGAGAGAATATATCAACATCATAATCATCATCATCATAATCACAGAAAATTACAAACAAAGAAGAATAACAGAGCTCGGGGGCGGGGGCGGCATAATGTCTCCAACTGAAGCAATTGGAGTCCTCTGTTGCCACTTGAACCCATTTCTTGGAGTACAACGAAAAATTATACATAGGTACAGTAACTCATACAATAGATACAATTTTCAAAAACCAGAACAGTCCAAACCAATTCCCCCAACTCCGGTGGTTGCCGAGCTATCAACTAGCATAGCGACGCCAATGGTTATTACTGTCCCCCGCCACAGCATCGTCCACTCTGTATGCCCTCATCTCCCATGGCTTGCCAGGCCACATAAGAAGCCAAGAGGGATCCGGTTGGCAGAGTGGTGGGAAAGGTTGGCACTCCGCATATAGCGGCAGGGAGAGTCCAGTAGCAACCAACTGTAGGGTTCTTGCCCTTTGTAGCTCTCACCCCACCACAGGTGAAATTCTTTGGTGGCGGAGACAGAGCGGCAGCATTTCCCCCCTCCAAGCGGGTGAGTGCGGGAAAGGTCCGGCCAGGGCTCTTGCCCTTTGTAGCTCTTGCCCCGACACAGATGAAAGTCTTTGGCAGCGGAGCAGAAGCATTTCTCCCCTCCAAGCGGGTGGGCGTGGGAAACCTTTTGAAACCATCTTAAAGCCCAGGTCAGGGCATTCTTGAGCCTAACAAAGCATTCTTGTGACCACCCATAAAGCAAGGTAAGGACTCTGAGACCATCATTTCCCTCAGAACTACAGGTAAGCTCTAAGTATAATAACAAGTAACCAGAACATGTCAACACAAGTAGTCAGGATGAATATTTCCACACAGACTGAGGAAATAGTGAGGATCAAAGCAGATGACTGGTTGTTGGTATTGGTCCTTTTGACCATATCACTCTGGTCTTGGCTGGTCTGCATTGGTAACTTGTTGTGTTCTGTGCCTACATCAAAGTGTTGGCTTTAACCAATAAATCCCTAAATGTTTTGGAACCATGTTATCTACAGAAGTGCATCATCTTCAGGAAGAAAACCTGGGCCACTCAGTTGAATAAGTTAAAGGTGGTCACACCTAAAGAGGTAAAAATAAGTAGTGACCCTATTCAGAACTTTTTCTGCCATAGTCCCCACCATGTGGAAAGATTTGCCAGTGGACATTAGAACTTCTTTGTCATTGCTGGCATTCAGAAAATAATTGAAGACTTTCAAAAGGTTTTTCCTTGAATGTTTTTGATGGCCACTATTAACTGCAAAGTTTTAACTCTGTTATTGATTGCAGCTTGGAATTGTTAATTAAGTATATTCTTGATGCATGAGATGAGCAGAAGTAGGGATGTTTTGCGGCCTTTGTTATTGTATTATGTTTGATTATTTATATGTTCTTAACATAATAATTGTTGATTTTTAATTGCTGGTAAGCTGCCCAGAGTGGTCTTGTTATCAAATGGGTGGGATAGTAATGTGATTATATTTTTAAAAATAGTGACAACCTATATTAATGCTTATGTAAACAAACAAGCAGTCACAAGTCATGAAAGACAGAATGTTCCAGAATGTTGCATATGTTGGTTCTCACAGGAATGGGATGAATAGCCCTCATCAGCTAACCTTGGTCAATGATAACCAGCAATAAGCAGGTGTGCTGATTTCTTCACATATGCCATAACTGTACTCCCAAAATATTGGCACCATCAGAGATTGTGTCTCTTCATTTCAAATAACATTGACACTGTGATTCTTGGGTGAACATATGCAAGCTGCTTCAAGCTATACTGGTTTTACAAAAGTCCTCATGGCAGATAATCATGGTCAGAGCAGCACAGGTAGAATAATGACAGGGGAAGGGAGGAAAAGTGGGTTTCCAAACAGTTTTGCCAGAAACATTACTTGTTTCTTCCTTCTGAATGAATACTGCTATATCTGTCCCTAATGCACATTACCTACATGCTCAGATTCCTGCCTCTGATCCTAACAGCATTTGAAAGTACAAAAAAGAGGAAGTTAAATAGATTTCTTTAGGTCTTGATGGAGAGAATGAGGTTGTGTGCTCGGTTATGATTGATAGGAAATTGGTTACACACACACACACAGACACACATGCGCGCATGCACGCATGCACGCGCGCACACACGCACACATGCATGCATGCACGCACACACGCACACACACACACACACACACACACACACACACACACACACACACACACACACACACACACACACACAGAGCTTTAGAATATGGCTTTAAGAAATGGTCCTGGAGATTGATTAAAACTTCCCACTCTAGATTTTAGTCACTTTAGTCACTTCTTTTTCATGACCTGGAAAGTAATACAGGCCATTTCTTGACTCATAGCCAGAGTATTTATCCATTTCCAGCAGCCCAATTGATAGTGTTATACACTTGCCAGTGGTCTCTAATACTGGCTATCAATTACATAACTTTCCAACAATCACTAAAAAGCCAAAATCAGTACTCTTTCTCTCTGATTCCTATCATTTCTAGTATAAATGTTGCTAGTCTTGGTAACATAATTCATTTAGAGTAATAAAATGTAAAGTTGAAATGTTTGAAATGGTAGCTATGTTAGTCTGTGTTTCAAGCATTTCAGAGAGTAAACAAAATAAAAGACAAAAAACATTGTGGCACTTTAAAGACTAACCACTGTATTTTAATATTAGCTTTCGTGGATCAAGTCCACTTTGTCAGTCATAGGAGTGAGACTTCATGGCATCAATTTACACACATTAGGTAGAGAGGTAAAGAATGGTTGGTTAGCATAACACAGTGTTGGCGAACCTGTGGCATGCATGCCAGAGGTGGCACTCGAAGCCCTCTCTGTGGGCATCTGTGCAGTCACCCCAGCACAGAGTTTGACCCACTCCTCTGCCCAGCAGCCCAATGGGAATGCTTCCTCCCTCCCCCAGCACAGAGTTTGCTCACCCCTCTGTCCAGCAGCCCAATGGGAGCATTTCCTCCCTGTACCCCAGCACAGAGTTTGCCCCACCCCTCTGCCCAGCAGCCCAATGGGAGCGTTTCCTTCTTCCCCTGTAGCTGTGTTGGCACATTGTGATAAATAAGTGGTTTTGGGGTTGCAGTTTGGGCACTCAGTCTCTAAAATGTTCGCCATCACTAGTATAAAAGATAAGTATATAAATCAATATGACTTTTTAAAACTGGTAATAGCAGAAGATCTCTGGTGGTTATTCAAATTAGTTGTGATGTTTTGCCCTGTTGCATTGCAAATGGTTAGTAGATGCTTGCAAGACAAACATTGTGACATTACATATTTGCTAATGAGTCATACAGTACATTTGCTAATGAAGAATAGAATCTCACCTTAGCTGAAAAGACAATATTGAATTCTGGGCTGGAAGAAAAGACAGCAAAGCTTTTTGAACTGCACTTTAATATACTTGTTTGGTCTTTCAGAGAGCTTTTTCAGAAAAACTCAAAACTGGGAAAGTTTCTTTTTCTCTCTCTTTCCTTTTCCTTTTCCCATGCAAATACAGCCATCATCTATCACCCATTCACTCGCATACCTACAAACCCACTCAAGACAGCACACATGGCCCTCTTCTTTCTCCCCAGGACAGTGATCCTAAATAGGACAGGTAGAGACAGCTTGAGTAACACAGTGACCATGGAGTAGAGCCGCACACTAAGTAGACATATGTTTGTCTGTTATAAGGTCTTCGGATTTTGATTTGTGGAGAAATACTGGCAAAGAAAGGAAGAAAAATATTGAGAATCTCTCTTTCTCTTTCACACACATACACATGCATGATCATCACAACTGACACTGTATCCTCTATCCCAGGGGTTCACAACCTAAGGCCTGTGGGCCGGATCCAGCCACAACACCATTTCATGTGGCCCCCACCCTCCAAGGGCATTTGAGAAACAAAATGGCCACCCATTTGAAACCACCCCCATTGTGCAGGCAGGGTAAAATGGCCAACCGGCCCTCAAAGCTGACTGAGAGAGCATGACCTGTCGCCCGGCAAGAAAAGGTTGGGAACCCTGGCTCTATCCTTTTTCCTTCAGCTGTCCCACTAGCTTTTGCCACACCACTTATTCTTCATCACTTTTTCTATATTTCTATCCAACTATTTTAACAGTCTTAGCCTTCTTCTTGTCTTAATGATCTATCTGGGTTTTCTTCATCTCTCAGCCACAGTTCCTAGACTGCTCACTGCCCCCCCCATTTACTGACTAGTAAAAAGGATAAGATACCCAGTGTGGTGTAGTGGATGGAGTGATGGACTGGAAGTCAGGAGCCCCAGGTTTGAATTTTTGTGTTGAGTCGTCCCCTACTGAAATGGGCAATGGTGCTGAACTAGAAACGGGTAATTGTCTGCACCATGCTATGAGTTCTAGAGGTGCCCCCACTGCGGGGACTTTGCCAGCTACCTCAACTAGCCCCAGGGTTTCACTGGCTGACCAGGCGTCAGTGCGCCTGGTCCTCCTAAATAGTTGCGGGATTTTGTTCAATCCTAGGGGGGGGGAGGGGTGTTGTGTATTTAAGGAAATGTGTTTGCCATGTTGTCTTGTTGTGAAAGAGTTTAATATCTATTTGCTTTACTATGATCCAAAGTCTCGCGAGACTTCGGGAGAGTTCTGAACGAGAACAGAGCTGTCAACGGTTCAAACGGTTTTTCCCAACTGTCAGTTCTGATCAGAGATAGTTAAGGAATGTGAGGGTTTGTGGTTAGCTCTTGTCACCTATTCCTATTCTAAATAAAGTTGTGTGTTTGGCCCTTGTTGCTGGCTGCTGCCTATTATTTTCAGAATACTAAAATATCACTTACTTTAAAAATCCTATTGGAGTTGCTATAAGTTGGTTCTAGCTCAATGGCACATAACAGCAACAACAAAAGGATTGGATTATGTGTGTGTGAGTGAAGCTTTCTGTCCCACAGCCAGGAAATATTTTGGAAAATCATGAGAAGGAAAAGACAACTACTGTAGGTCCTGTTTCTTGGTGAGGGAAGGCAGGAAGCAGGCAATGATTCTTGGGTGGATTCTTCGCATACTGTATATAGCACTAGCATATTTTGTCCGGCGGTGCCGGGCTTTTTAAAATTGTGTTGGATAGTAAAGGGTTTCATTTTTTTCTTGTACAAATGGTGCTAGGCTGTTTTAAATGGTGTTGAAAGGTTTTGTGGTTTTGTGGATTTGAGGCGCTGCGTTCGCCTGTGGTGGACTTGCACTCCCAGTGTGTGTTTTATTTTTATTTTTATTTTTTGTGCACTGGCTTCCTTAGTGCCGGGCTCTTTAAATTGGTTTTTGAAAGTTTTTGTTTTTTTTAATGCAAATTTTATTTTAATTTTTTATTTTATTTTTTATTTATTTAAAATTTAATTTTGGTTTATGCAAATTTTATTTTAATTTATTTGATTTAAATCATTTTTTTAAATTTTAAATTTATTTTTGTTTTTTAAAATCTTTATTTTTACGGATTTTTTATTTTTTGTTTTGGTGTTTTGGGTTTTTTGAGTAAAAAGTGATTTCTGTTTTTTTTTTGGTATTTTTTGAGATTAGTGTGAATATTTTTGAATTTTTGGCTAACTTATTTGATTTGTTTGGGAATTAATCTTTTATTTTGAAATATTTTTGAATGTTTTTTCTCTTGTGGCCTCTGGGTGGGGGTGGTGAGCTTTGCTTCCTCTCTACAATTCTTCTCTTCTGTCCTCTGGGTGCTTCCGGTAAGTGTTTCCTTTCTTTGCTCATTTGAGTTCCGGTGGTCATGAAGTCAAGACGTCTGTTGGTAGGCTCTCTGTTTGTGTGTGTGTGTGTGTGTGGGGGGGGGTGGGGTGGGGTGGTTTGGATTTTGGGGGGGGGGGTTCTGTGTGTTTTTATTGTTTGTTTTTGGCTGTGTTTGTGTTTTCTTTTTGGATTTTTGATTGTTTTTGATTGTTTTTGGTTTGATTTTTGTGGTTAACTTTTTCAGTGGCTTTCTTTCCCATGGGCCATGCTGGCTGGCCTGTTGTAAGGAAGGGCATTGGGGGGGGGGGGCTTTCTTTGCTTTCTTCTCCACGGGCCATGTTGGCTGGCCTGTGGGGAAGAAGGGCACTGGCGGCGGGGAGTTCCTTTTTTCCCCCTGCGGGCCATGCTGGCTTGCCCGTGGGGAAGGGCAGCAGCAGGGGTTTTTTCCTTTTTTTCCCCCGCGGGCCAGGCTGGCTGGCCCATGGGGAAGAAGGGCTTGGGGGGGGGGCTTTTTTTGCTTTCTTCTCCATGGGCCATGCTGGCTGGCCCGTGGGGAAGAAGGGCACCGGCGGTGGGGGGTTCCTTTTTTCCCTCTGCGGGCCATGCTGGCTGGCCCATGGGGAAGAAGGGCAGCGGCAGCGGGCGTTTTTTTCCTTTTATTTTTCGCACACCGGCTGCCTCAGCATTCTTAATGGTGCACAGGACACTGGGGCTTGTAGTTTTGCCTGCACATGTTTGCTTACTTTAGCGGTTTGTTTCTTGCAGCTTTTTTTTGATTGGCCGCGGCGCGTTTTTGAACGTTCCTCAGCCTGATTGGCTCTGGCGCGGCGCAAGGAACATTGGGAAATGAAGTTCACTTTTTTTGTTTGCGACTGGGGGGCTCCTGCCCCCGGGTCGAAAATTTCAACCCGACAGTTACCTGCGAACCGGGTTCGGGTGAGTGAACGGAGGCCCATTACAGGCTAGTGGGGCCTGGTGCAACATCCTTTGTCACATTCCAACGGTTAACGCACCATTTTATAGGTATAGATTTTTTCTTTGTCTGTGAGAGAGTTCAGATATAAACTTAAATGTAGTGCTAGAATGGAGAACAGTTTTTCTTATTCCTTTTCTGGGCTCTTTCCTTCCGCCTTGAAGTCCCTTAATGGTGAGCATACAAGCTGTGCTTGGTTTCTGTTATGTATGTTAACTGTGTTTTCTGACAGGAGTGGAATGTATCTTTTTTCATGTATCTATTCTTATGCAAATAAGTGGATCGAAAATGTGCACACTCTGTTCGCCAATGGGCTTGTTGTATTATTGTTACTGTTACTGTTTATAGGTGTGGAATGTATCTTTTCTCATTTATCTATTCTTATGCAAATAAGTGGATCGAAAATGTGCACACACTGTTAGCAGATGGGCTTGTTGTATTATTGTTACTGTTACTGTTTATAGTGTATATAAGTCCAAGTTTTGCCCCATCCAAACTGTGTTCAAACCTCACTAATAAAGAGCTGAATTTCACTACTTCACTCGTCTGCTTCTTCATTCCCTGAGCATGAAAGTTTCACATGTACATCCAGTGTCAGATCACTCCACCCAAGATTCCCTGGCTGCTTCCCTCCAGCCCTCTAATTTTGCTCTCCAATAACCTGTCATCTGTGGAAAATACCCCCTTTTACCCTCCAAGCATGGCACTGAGGTTGACAGCTTGCCCTTGAAGATATTTCTCCATTTTAAGGAGCCATCCAAGCTATGCTTGGAATTAGCCAAGCACAATTTGTGAGAGCTTTATAGATGAATTCCAGACAAGTACCAGCCTCGCTAATTAAGCCAGACCACTTGGCCAGAGTATTAAAGATTTATGAAAGTCTCAGAATAACTTTTGGTACTATTTAAACACTCAGTGAATATTTTTTAAAAAAGACCATCATAAAGTGTATGAACTGAGTGGACGAGGACAAAGAATTTACATGGGGCCACCTTTATAAGCAGCAGTTTACAAGGAAATAAAAGCAAAACAGTGTTTGATTATTAACAATCTGCAAACAGCTAGATCAGGAGTTCCCAACCTAAGGCTTGTGGACCATATCTGGTTCTTGGCCCCATTTCCTGTGGTCCCCACCCCTCCAAGGGCATTCGAGAAACAAAATGGCTGCCCCTTTGAAGCTGCTGGGACAAAATGGCCACCCCCATCATGCTGGCAGGGCAAAATGGCTGTCTGGCCCTCGAAGCTGATTGAGAGAGCATGACCTGGCCCCTGGCTTGAAAAGGTTGGGAACCCCTGAGCTAGATCAATGTAAGTTAGTTTGAGAAGAAGTATCAGCTTACAACATGGTCCACTTTGAGGTGCTAAGCATCCATGTCTGATATCAGATGCTGTTGCATGATTGACTTCAAATGGCAAGCAGGTAGCATGTCATGATGACAGAAGGGTCAGAATTAGCTTTCTCTTGACTTCCTCTTTTACCCACTCAGGTGTTGAGGAAAAAGTGAACTTTCCTGGCCAGTACAGCCAGAATTAGCGAACATGCAAAACTCAGGTTTTCCACAAACATATGATCTTCCCAAAATGTCTTGGAGACCAGATTGCCAGATGCTCTACATTCATCAAAACCTTAAACAGTGAATCTGGAATTCAAGGCAGTCGAGATGAAAATTAATGAATATTTCAAGACCGTTCTCTTGATATCCTCCCCCCACTTTTTTTAAAAAATTATGAGCAACAGCCTTACCAGCAGTGATGCACTGCAAAAAATTTACTATCCCCACCATGGGCATGGCCAGCTCTGTGGGCCACGGCCACTTGGCCTCCCTACGCCATGGCCTGTGGTAGGGAGGTGGGGATGGCTGGCCAAGTGGGCGTGACCTGGGGAAATTTTCGCTAGCGGTGCCCGAGCACCTGTGGGCACCTGGAGCAGCTCAACACCGCTTACCAGATTCTGAAACAAACACACTTGGCATGTGGTTAAATAAAGACTTCACAGCGCCCGTCTCTTTCCCAGCTCTTGGGGACATCAAAGGAGCCTTATTTGGGAATTCTCCCACAAAAACCCTTTCAACCCAGAATAATTTCTGACACAAAATTATTATTATTATACAGGAATAAAGGTTTATCCTTTAAAAATCTATCACTCTATACTATGAAATTTGGATTTTTGTAGGGCGAAGATGAAGAAGAGAGGAGAATTTCTGAATAGAAATCTGTGTCTGCGAAGTTTCCTATTTTACACAACTATTTAAGGATGTGAGTACCCTGCTCCCTTCTGCAACCAGGAACCCTAGATGTTCCCTTGTTTTCAGGACACAAAGCAGCAAAAGTGAAACATCTTCCCATCATGGATCTATAACTTTACTCAGAAGTAAATCAAATCAAATTCAGGGCGACTTATTCTGAGTCACATGTACATGAGTGCAGGAGTACTGCCTTTAAACTGCAACCTAAAACTGCAATACTATGGGGATGTCTTTGGCTGGAATCATGTTGGAGCAGGCTGTAGACACAACTGAACATAACACAGTATGTTTGAGGTTACCATTGTTTACAAAATGAGGTACCTGGTATAAGCAGGATCCCTGCTATTTTTTGCACAAGTAGAAGTCCTGTTTGTTTAAACAGTCAAAATCCCCTTGTATATAGGGTTGCCATAATTCTCTTCTACAAAACTGGGAGAGAAGGAAAGGTTTCCCTTGCTCGAAAGCCAGTCGTATCAAACTCTAGGGTTCAGTGCTCATCTGCTTCAAAGCCAAAGAGCCAGTGCTGTCTGCTTCTGCAGGCGTTTATGTGGTCATGTGGCAGGCATGACTAGACACCAGAGCACATGGAACACTGTTTACCTTCCCACCGAAGTGGTCCCTATTTATCTACTTGCAATTTATTTCTTTTGAACTGCTAGGTTGGCAGGAGCTGGGACAGAGATGGGTGCTCATTCCGTCATGCAGTACTCAGGTTTTGAACTGTTGACCTTTCCGCCTCCCAGTCAGCATCTTAACCACTTGAGCATTGGCCGGGAAAACCCCTTATTTTACCCTCTTTCCTGCCGTCATCCCTTATTAATTAGACTGCAAAGCCCTATTGCCGCCATTGGAGGGCAGCACAGGATAAGCATAGCTGTCAAGTATCCCTTATTTGCTGGGAAATTTCCCTTATTTCCAAATCCAAAACTTGACAGGTATGCACTTGAGCCACTGCAGTGAAAGGGTACTGCAAAACAGGGGCATTTCTTCTGGCTTATATACAAATGTGCCCTAAGATCAGGAACCTTCATTACCTTCTGGGGGGAGTGTGGTGTGTTGGAAAAACAAACACAGAGATTAAATAGCTAGGAATCCTTAAGCATGAAAGTGTTATAAAAAATCTGTTCCAAAAATCTATTTTGGAATGCTGCATTCCATGGTTTACTTAGGAGTAAGATCCACTGAACAATGGGGCTTACTTCTAAACAAATAAAGGTTTCAGCTTTTGGTCTCACTCACTCCCCCACTCCAGTATGAGCAAAGCATACCCACAGAGGGGTCCCACTTATTTCAATTGGAGCTCCCTCCCAATTAAAAGGGCACAGGATTGCAGCAAGGAAAAAAGTGGGAGCACAGAAGCAGTTCTCTCTTCTCTCCCTTCCCGCGGTTGCTTCTCCCCCCCCCACTCACTCCCCTCGTGTGCTCTTCCCTCCATGGGGAAGTTTGCTCAACCCTCCATTTGAGGGTGAGCAAACTGCTAACTCAGGGTGGGCAAAGCCCACCCTGACCACCCCATGGCTAAGGCCCTGCCTGAAACTGCCACTCTCACACACATACAGTATCTATTGGGGTTTGGAGACTTTCTATTTGCATTAGTTTACCTGATCTCCTCCTCCTTTGGCCACCAGGTTGCTGCAGCTGCTGCTACAGACACTGACTGGTGATTAAGCACAGGCACCATTATAAGGCAGCAAGAAAAAGGCACGATTCCCCCCCCCCCTTTAATCGAAGAGCACACCCCTTGGTTTGAAACCTTACAAATCCGGGAGTTTTCAATGATTTTTATGGAACCAGCCGGGACAGTTTTGTTGTTGTTCAGTCGCACAGTCGATTCCGACCCTTTGCGACCCTATGGACCATCGTTCTCCAGGCGCCTCTGTCCTCCACCATCCCCCTCAGTCCTCCCAGTTTTGTGCCCATTGTGTCTACAATACCATCTATCCATCTCATCCTTGGCCTCCCCCTTCTTCTTTTGCCCTCCACCTTTCCCAACATCACGGCCTTCTCAAGTGAATCCTCCCTTCTCATTTGATGCCCAAAGTACTTTAGCCTCATCTTTACTATTTGACCTTCCAATGAGCAGTCAGTGTTGATTTCTTCTAAGATTGACCTATTTGTTCTCCTCGCTGTCCAAGGTACCCTCAAAACTCTCCTCCAACACCACATTTCAAAGGCATCTATTCTTCTGCGTTCAGCTTTCCTAATTGTCCAGCTCTCACATCCGTACATTACCACTGGGAATACCATTGCTTTGACTATTCTAATTTTTGTTTTCAAGGTGATGTCTCTGCTTTTCACTATGTTCCCCAGGTTTCTCATGGCTTGTCTCCCTAGAATCAGCCGCCTCTTTATTTCATGGCTGCAATCTCCATCTGCAGTGATCTTAGATCCTAAGAAAGTGAAATCTGTCACTGCTTCTACTTCTTCCCCGTCTATTTTCCAGGAACTGATCGGGCCTGTTGCCATTATCTTGGTTTTCTTGATATTGAGTCTCAAGCCAGCTTTTGCACTCTCTTCCTTCAAACCGATCAAGAGATTCTTTAGGTCTTCCTCACTTTCTGCCATTAGGGTGGTGTCGTCTGCATATCTCAGATTGTTGATGTTTCTCCCAGCAATTTTGATCCCATATTGTGATTCCTCCATCCCTGCATTGCGCATTATGTGCTCTGTGTATAAGTTGAATAAGCAGGGTGACAAAATGCAGCCTTGTCTTACTCCTTTTCCTATTCCAAACCACTCGGTCATTCCGTGTTCTGTCCTAACTGTTGCTTCTTGGTTCATGTACAGATTTCTCAGGAGGCATATGAGGTGTTCTGGTATTCCCATCTCTTTAATCACTTGCCACATCTTGTTGTGATCCACACAATCGAATGCCTTAGTGTAGTCAATAAAGCAAAAATAAACTTGTTTCTGGTATTCCTTTGTTTTCTCCATGATCCAACGTATGTTGGCAATGTGGTCTCTAGTCCCCCTGCCTCTTCTGAAACCAGCCTGCACCTCTGGTAATTCTCTTTCCACATGCTGCTGAAGTCTATCCTGTATTATCTTGAGCATCACCTTGCTGGCGTGTGGGATGAGCGCGATTGTTCGATAGTTTGAACATTCTTTGGCATTGCCCTTTTTTGGGATTGGAACATATACTGATCTTTTCCAGTCCTGTGGCCACTGTTTTGTTTTCCAAATCTGCTGGCATATTGAATGCAGTAATTTGATGCCATCATCTTTTAGAGCTTTGAAAAATTCAACTGGGATACCATCATCTCCACTAGCTTTGTTGTTTGCAGTGCTCTTTAGGGCCTTTCTGACTTCACTCTCCAGGATGTCTGGCTCAGGTTCAATTTCTTCATCATTGTGACTATCAGGAGTGTTGAGTTCCTTTTTGTAGAGTTCCTCTGTGTACTCTTTCCATCTTTTCTTAATCTCTTCTGCATCAGCTAGCTCCTTTCCGTCTTTGTCCCTTATCATGGTCATTTTTGCTTTAAATGTTCCCTTGATTTCCCGGATTTTTTTGAAAAGATCTCTGGTTCTGCCTTTTTTGTTGTTTTCTTCCATTTCTTTGCACTGTTCTTTTAGATAGTTTTCCTTATCTCTCCTTGCTTTTCTTTGAAATTCTGTGTTCAGATGATTGTATTTTTTCCTTTCTCCTTTGACTTTTGCGTTCCTTCTTTCCTCTGCTATTTTAAGAGCCTCATCAGACAACCACTTTGCTTTCTTACTCTTCTTTTCTTTTGGTATGGTTTTCTTTGCTGCTTCCTGCATGATGTCCCTCATCTCTGTCCATAATTCTTCTGGCACTCTGTCTATTGAGTCTAAGCCATTGAATCTGTTCATCACCTCCACCGTGTATTCTTTAGGGATGCTGTCTAGGTGATATCTGTCTGGTCTCTTTGTTTTCCCTATTTTCTTTAGTCTAAGCCTGAATTTTGCAATCAGTAGGTTGTGATCTGAGCCACAATCTGCTCCAGGTCTTGTTTTTGCTGACTGTATGGAGGTTCTCCATCTTTGGCTGCAAAGTATGTAGTCAATCTGGTTTCGGTGTTGGCCATCTGGTGATGTCCATGTGTAAAGTCGCCTCTTGTGTTGCTGGAAGAGGGTGTTTGCTATGACCAGTGCGTTCTCTTGGCAGAACTCTATCAATCTTTGTCCTGCTTCATTCTGTGTTCCAAGACCGAACCTGCCTGTTATTCCCTCCACTTTTTGATTGCCTACTTTGGCATTCCAGTCTCCTAGAATAATTTGAACATCATTTCTTGGTGTTTGTTCTATGAGGTGTTGTAAGTCCTCATAGAACTGGTCCACTGTGGCTTCATCTGCACCCGTGGTTGGTGCGTATATTTGGATCACAGTAACATTGAAGGGTTTGCCCTGAATTCTTACTGACATCATTCTGTCATTTTTGAGGTTGTATCCCATTACTGCTCTTCTCACTCTTTTATTGACAATTATGGCTACTCCATGTCTTCTAAAGTTTTCTTGTCCACAGTAGTAGATGTGATGGTTTCCAGAGCTGAATTCGCCCATCCCTGTCCATTTGAGCTCACTGATGCCCAAGATGTCAATGCTTATTCTTTCCATCTCATTTTTTACCACTTCCAGTTTACCTTGGTTCATTGATCTCACATTCCATGTCCCTATACAGTATTGCTCCTTACAACATTGCATTTCCCCTCCCCCTTTCCTGTCCATCCCCTTTCTCCCCTCTGAGGTGTTAAGCATCCTGTATCACCTAGCCTGCCCTTTTGTTTTGCCTTTTGTTTTGGTCCATAGGGTTCTCTTGGCAAGCTTTGTGGCGTGGTTTGCCGGTTTCTACGCCATTTTTTTCCTCGCATCATACATCATATCACAGTTTTAAAAGTTTAGAACAGTTTACACTACATATTGTCATGCATAATTATCACACTCTAAAAACACAGTCTCTATGTTACTTGCTATATTAAGTCAGTATGAAGTCTCTATGTCAGTCTCTATATTAATTCAGCTACATTTTTCACATCAGCTACTTATCCTTGTGTCCTCACTCCCCAAGTGGGGTTGTTGTCTCTGGGTCCCTTGCTCCAGGGGCATCGCAGTGGCGGGCAGTGGATGTTTTCCCTGTGTCTCAGCTGTTCCTCTTCCTCTGCCTCTGGCTGCAGTGGTGGATGGTGACCTTCTCCCTCCCAGGCCTCTGGATGGTTTCTGGGCAATTGGGGCCTGGTCTTTCTCTGCCTCTTTCTTCCTTGCACCCAGGTTTTAGGATGGGGTGGAAGGGAGGGGCCGATTCTTCACTCACCTCCCTCCAAGGCTTCTGGATGGTTTCTGGGCAGCTGGGCCTGGTCTTTCTCTGCCTCTTTCTTCCTTACACCCAGGTTTTAGGATGGGGTGGGGTGGGGTGGAAGGGAGGGGCCGATTCTTCACTCACCTCCCTCCAAGGCTTCTGGATGGTTTCTGGGCAGCTGGGCCTGGTCTTTCTCTGCCTCTTTCTTCCTTGCACCCAGGTTTCAGGATGGGGTGGGAGGGAGGGGCCGATTCTTCACTCACCTCCCTCCAAGGCTTCTGGATGGTTTCTGGGCAGCTGGGCCTGGTCTTTCTCTGCCTCTTTCTTCCTTGCACCCAGGTTTTAGGATGGGGTGGCAGGGAGGGGCCGATTCTTCACTCACCTCCCTCCAAGGCTTCTGGATGGTTTCTGGGCAGCTGGGCCTGGTCTTTCTCTGCCTCTTTCTTCCTTACACCCAGGTTTTAGGATACAGGTTTTAGGTTACAACCTGGGAAATTCCTGGTTTTCTATGCTGTATGGCAACTCTACTTGCAGAATAGTATGAACTATGCTAGTGGAATCACCCTTTCTGTTAGTATTTCAACTGGATTCCACCCACAGAGAATGAGACTGCAGAATTTAGTAGGAGATGCTTAACATGTAGAAAATTGGGCTCAGGGCCGTAGCCGGGGGGGCCTGGGGGGCAAAACCCTCCTGAGCTAACTGCCCACCCCACCCCACCCCATGATGCCAGTGTTATACATGTGAATGTGACATTGTTGTTGCCCATCCTTGAAATGTTTGCCCCTCCTGAAAATCCCCCCCCCCCATGTAGAATCCTGGCTAGGGCCCTGATTGGGCTGGTTGAGTCAAGCAATAGATTTTAGAGGGGATGGATTTGTTCTTTTATGTTGAAAGAATCAAAGAAGACCTTAATAATGAATATCTGGTTAGAACAGTCTCAATGTGAAAATCTTTTAACTTCCTTCATATTGGAAAATCATTGCTTGTTTTTCTTGCTTGCTAGGAGAGAGAAACAGAAGAGCTTTTGCTGGAGTATATGAGGATTGGTTTTTCAAAAACACATGCAGCTGTTTCTTTCTCTCCAAAGGTTAAAAAAGGAACAGGATGGAGAGGGGAATGTAAAAATCACAGATGAGATGAGACATCTTCATGGTGATGTGTTTAGTGCAGCAATGTAAGTTTAAATGCTAATTAAATAGTCATGTAAAACTAACAAGTCTCACAATTGAATGCAAATTTAATTTAATTAGATTTAGTTTATTAATTATTAAATTAACATATTGGCTGTTTACTCCTACTGGCTCATCTCTGCTTCCATGTTAATATAATCTACCAAGTGAAAGTAAGCCAATTCTTTATATTCTACAGCTAGAAAATCCTGAAAGGGGTCACCGTAAATCAGAATTGACATTACCTGAACAGTTCTTAGGTCTTTGGTTAGATATTGAACTGTTAATTTTATACCAGTCTTTGTAAAGGTAAAGGTTACCCTTGCTCAAAAGCCAGCCGCATCCGACTCTAGGGTTCAGTGCTCATCTCTGTTTCATAGCTGAAGAGACAGCGCTGTCTGCTTCAGCAGACATTTCCATGGTCATGTGGCAGGCATGACTAGACACCGGAATGCATGGAAGGCTGTTTACCTTCCCACCGAAGTGGTCCCTATTTATCTACTTGCAATTTCTTGCTTTTGACCTGCTAAGTTGGCAGGAGCTGGGACAAAGATGGGAACTCATTCCTTCCTGCAGTATTCGGGTCTAATAATAGATTTTTATTTATAATACTGTAATAAGTTACATTTGCTATAGGGCATATTTAGAAAGAGCTGTACTACAAGCATCTGCAATAGGGACCAAATGTGTTTTTCATTGTCCTCTAAACATGCCTTCTTATGGGGTGCTGGCAAAGCACTCAGAAGACAGTATTATTCTCTAACCCCTTGCTGCCACCTTCTGGCTTCTGCCACCCAAGGTGACGGAGTGTCCAATAGCATGGTCTTGTGGATATTCTTTAAAATACTTATATTAAAAGAGTTTTAAATCCATTGCAGCAAAAGCTTCCATGCTTTCCTAAAGAATGGCTGGGCTTTGCAATCTAAAGAACACAGCAGGATTGGGTTGCAGAATACGGTGCCTTGTCCCAGTGTTGTCACATTTACTGTTGTGATTGGTTACAGTCTGGCCAGATATTCCAATACAGTACTGGATTAGACTGTACAGCCAGTGCCTCAACACTGAGTGTTGGGCAGCAGTAAATAACCAGACTCCCCTAAGGGGCCAAGGGCTACGGGTGGATGAGTCCCTTTTGGTGAAGTGATGGATATGACATGAACATATCACATTTTCTGAAACAATCATCAGAATCCCCTAGCCCAGGGCTTTCCAATCTTGATCAGCAGGTGTGCTGATTTTGGTTTTTGGTAACTGAAGTACAAGAAAACCTGGAGGCCCAAGGTTGAGAAAATCTGCCCTAGCCCATATTCTGAATGGCTGTGATCCCTGGAGGGATTCTGAAAATGGGAGCTTTTCCAATGTCTCCAGGGTGGTCATAAGCTAATAATTATATCAGTGTTTCTCAACGTTTTTGAACTCATGGTTCTTTTTGATAAACATAAAGCTTTTCAGCTTGATCACTTCTTAACTCAGTCCTCTGCATGAGAGACTTAAGACATCCATGGATTATTGACACACATAGCCATTGATTAGGTTCAAAAGTGTGATGAAAAATGAATTGAGAACTGCCATCTATAACAAACATCTATCCCCTCACTCTATTGAGATGTAAAATGGCCATGGCTCAGAAAATCAGAATAGTTTGCTCTGAATCCTCCCAATTCCTCTATGATTGGGATTTCCTGGAGAGTTTTAGGTTCAACCTCTTGCTTGGGTTTCCTTGTTCTGTTTAAATATTATACTTGTTTTCTGAATAAGACTTGCTGGATCCAACTGGTATTTTCAGATTCCCCCCCCCCCCAAAAAAAAAACTTTTGAAATCTCTGAAATGCTGAAGTAATGTGCAGTGCTTCAGGAAGGCATAATTCCATTTGAGTGTGACTCCAGATTCTTTGAATCATTTTGGATTTGTTAGAAAACAGACAAAAATCCCTGCTTCACTTCATTCTTTGAATGAGTTCTCAATCCAAAGCATATCCTGAAATGTGCTTGTATGCACACACACACCTCCCTTGAAATCTTAATAAATCTTTAGGGGGCATGCCCCATTGGTGCAGAATCACTGAACTATATAATACAGTGGAACCTCGCGTTATAGACGCCTCATGTAACAGAACACTCCCAATACAGAATGGAATCCATAGAAAATAATGCCCCCCCCCTAAAGAATTATATTGTGATACAGAACAGATTTCCCCAGGGTGCATTGCACCTGGGGGTATATAGGGCCACTGGGGAGTATATAGGACCTATGGGAAACCGTGCTTTGTGATACAGATTTTTCACAATAAGGAAAACCCCATGGAATGGATTAATTCTGTAACCTGGGGTTCCACTGTAAATAGGAAGGACACACTGACATACTTGCAGAGGTTGTACAAATGTTAAGTAGTGCTTGCAATGACAATGATTGTCTCTCCAAACAGCATTTGGGTATTGCTGTGATGAAAGCCAGGAAGCAGATGGGACCATCCAGCTTGCCAACACAAAAACATGTGTCTGTCCATCTAGCACAGTGTTATATTTTCTGATAGCGCCTCAGAGTCTCGGTCAGAGGTCTTTTCTATCACTGCCCATTTGATCCTTTCAACTCACAATGAACCCAAGACCTTGTGCATAAAAAATATGTTCTTGGTTGCTGAGCTGCTAATCCTGCCCACCACTGACTGAAGGTAATTAGGTAGTCAGAGATGGGCAAGTCAAGTGTAGGTCAATCTGTGTCATTGTGATGAGTTGCTCAGACCTCAAAGTGGCAGAGTAAAGTAAAGGCAGCTTGTGCGATTAGGTAGAAATGCATTGTCTGCTGGGGACTGAATTGCCAAATGCCACAGTGACCTCCAGGCATCTGAAGAATGGTGACGAGGAGCCAGAAATGTATCTTTCTGCCATGTCTCCACAGTAGATCAGAGAAGAAAATTAAACTACAGTAAAACTCTGACTTACATATGCCTTGAGTTACATAAAATTCAACTTACATAATGATTTTTGCACTAAAACCATGTCCCGATCTACATAGATGTCCCAGTTTACAATTTCTGCTATAAAGAAAGTAGTAATAGTAATTTCCTGTGAGGTTGCTTCGAGTTATGTAAAAATTCATTTTTCCTATGGGGTTGCTTCAATTTACATAAATATCATTTTCCTATGGGGTTGCTCCAATTTACATAAATATCATTTTTTCCTATGTATTTGCTTCGAGTTAAGTAAAAAACTGATTTACATAAAAGCCTATGGAACAGACTTTTTATGTAAGTAGGGGTTTTACTGTATAAGGGTTTTCCTCCCAAACCCTGACACACTGCCAGAATCAGTATCCCCTGTGTTCACTTAAGTATCACAGATTTCTGCTCTAGCCTTGCATCAACATATCAAATATATTGAGTTAGCAAGCAGAGCAAACCTGCTTGGGATGTATGTTTCACAAATAGGATACCACCAGTAAGGAAGTTTTACTCTTTTCAGTCACCTACCTGGTCCCACATAGGAAGGCTGCACAGATAATGCCTGTCAAGGAGATGATACCTTTCCCCACAAATATAACATGGATGAAAATCATGCAGGTTTCCAAAGTCAAAGCTTTGTAAATTCTGTTGAGAACAGTTTCCTACATGCTAGTGATGTACATTCACTAATCTCTTTTTAAGTTAGTAGATGCCTGAGTTTCAGTTCGAAACTGCCTGAGCTTTTGAAGAGATGTTAGTGCTTTCATTTAAATAATTTTATAAGAAATCAATCTAGGCATTTTAAAAGAAGAATGGGTAACTTTTCTTGGCCATGGTTTTGCACTCAGCTCCTGCCGTGTACTACCATTAGCCTGAAAATGGCCAGATCATTTTTTAACATTCAGATGTGGTAATGCTTGGACTACTACTTTCACTTTTGATGGGAGATGTCTGGAGTTATTGTCCTTTCAAAATGATGAAAGCAAAAATTGCCACTCTTTGAAGTCTTTGAATAGAATTGTTAATGATAAAACATTTTGAAGGTTATTAACTCATATAGTCATCTCACATCAGAAGGGGCTTGATGGCACAAAGGGTTTTAAAGGTGTTTTTTTTAATTACCAAACAATTGTACAATGACAAGATGGGTGAAATGGGCACCAAAACTTGGCCAACTATCTCCAACTACAAAGCAAAAAACAATAATTTCACAGATTAAATCTGGGATTCTCAACCTGTGGCCCACGGGCTGGGTGCAGCCCGCAGCACCATTTCATGTGGCCCCCCACTGCCTCCACCACACCAGGAAGTGCCATGTGGCAGAGGAAGGGCAAAATGGCTGTCTGGCCCCCGAAGATGTCTGAGGGAGCGTGACCTGGCCCCTGGCTTAAAGAGGTTGAGAACTCCTGGGATAAATGAAGGAGCTTATGAATATTTATTTTCTATACTTTTAAATATATGTATTTAAATATTTTACAACCAGAAAGATTCCGCTTTTAATGCCTGTATGGTTGGAAGGAGATACAGTGATACCTCATACAACGTCCAAACTTGGTTCCACAAGTTTGGACTTTATACGGATTTGGACTTTGTATGAGGCATGCAAAATCCTAGCCACAATGCCTCATACAACGTCCAAATCCTTGCCACGATGCCGCATACAATATTGTTTCCATAGAGATACATTGTACTGTAACAGCACAGACTTCAGGGCAAAGTGAAGGAAACAGACAGGAAACTGACAGAACTTTAAGAAATCATTGTCTAAAGGCTAAAAACATTACAGAAACTTGTCAAACAACCCTGATTGTCCAAGAACCTGAAGAATGCTGCAAAAATCCCAGGAATGCTTCTAAAAATTCTGATGAAAAAATAAAAAAAATTCCAAAACCGCGCTCAAAACTACTCATAAACACTCTTTGCCTCGTGCAAAACCCACAAGAGCAATGCACACATGTGTCCTGCCTTTTATACTGCCCAGGCACAATGCAACCTGGGAAAAACCCCAATGCCTCATACAAAGTCACATGACAACTTTTTTTCAAGGAATTAGGCGATGTTGTATGAATTCGATGTTGTACGAAGTGGACTTTGTATGAGGTTTTACTGTACATTTTTACACAGATTGCACCCACCTGAATTTGCAACATTGTATCTATTATTTGGAACATTCTGGTGAGCCTCTTTATGAGTTTACTAGCATATTTTGCCCGGCGGTGCTGGGCATTTTAAAATTGTGTTGGATAGTAAAGGGTTTCGTTTTTTTTCTTGAACCAATGGTGCTCGGCTGTTTTAAATGGTGTTGTAAGGTTTTGTGGTTTTGTGGCTTCGAGGCGCTGCGTCCGCCTGCAGCGGACTTGCGCTCCCAGTGTTTTTCATTTTTTTTTGCATGCTTAGCTCTTTATATTGGTTTTTGAAGGTTTTTGTTTTATGTTTATGCAAATTGTATTTTAATTTAATTAATTTTATTTTATTTTATTTTATTTAGTTTAAAATTCAATTTTGGCTTTTTAAATCTTTATTTTTACGCATTTTTTCTTTTTTGTTTTGGTTTTTTTGAGTGAAAAGTGAGTTCTGTTTTTTTTGTATTTTTTGAGATTAGTGTGATTACTTTTTAATATTTTTATAACTTATTTGATTAATTTTGGAATTAATCTTATTATTTTCAATATTTTTGAATGTTTTTTCTCTTTTGGCCTCTGGGTGGGGGTGGTGAGCTTTTCTTCCTCTCTATAATTGTTCTCTTCTGTCCTCTGGGTGTCGCTTCCGGTAAGTTTTTTCTTTATTTTCTCATTTGAGTTCCGGTCCTCATGGATAGAAGATGTCTTTTGGTAAGCTCTCTGTTTTTTTTTTTTGGGTGGTGGTGGTGGTTTGGATTATTATTATTTTTTGGGTGTGTGTGTGTGTTTTTTCTTGTTTGTATTTGGATTTTTTTGTGTTTCCTTTTTGGATTTTTGAGTGTTTTTGATTGTTTTTGTTTTGTGTTTACTTTTTCAGGGGGGTGGCTTTCTTTCCCGCAGGCCATGCTGGCTGGCCCGTGGGAAGGAAGGGCATTGGCGGGGGGGGGGGCTTTCTTTCCCATGGGCCATCCTGGTTGGCCCATGGGAAGGAAGGGCAATGGCGGGTGGTGGTGGCTTTCTTTCCCACGGGCCATGCTGGCTGGCCCATGGGAAGGAAGGGCAATGGCGGGGGTGGTGCTTTCTTTGCTTTCTTCTCCACAGGCCATGCTGGCTGGCCTGTGGGGAAGAAGGGCAGCGGCGGCAGGGGTTTCTTTTTTTCCCCCATGGGCCATGCTGGTTGGCCCATGGGGAAGAAGGGCAGCGGCGGCGGGCGTTTTTTTCACTTTTATTTTTCACGTGCAGGCCGCCTCAGCGTTCGGCACGCTAATGGCGCGCAGGACGCTGGGGCTTGTAGTTTTGCCTGCGCGTGTTTGCTTACTGTGGTGGTTTTTTTCCTGCGGCTTTTTTTTTGATTGGCCGCGGCCATTTCCGAACGTTCCTTTTGCCACGCCGCTCAGCCTGATTGGCTCTGGTGTGGTGCGGCGCAAGGAACATTGGGAATTGAAGTTCCCTTTTTTTGTTTGCGACTGGGGGGCTCCTGCCCCCGGGTCAAAAATTTCAACCCGACAGTTACCTGCGAACCGGGTTCGGGCGAGTGAACGGAGGCCCATTACGGGCTAGTGGGGCCTGGTGCAACATCCTTTGTCACATTCCAACAGTTAACACACCAGAAGGAGTGCCTAGGAAAATAAGCCATGCCACATCATGGACAGTTTTCCTAAATAGCCCTCTCATGGAGCGTGAAAAGAGAGTCATACCTAATGGTTCATCCTCCTCTTCCTGCTTCTTTTCTGGTATTCACAGGTGTCACTATAATGTTGTCCCCTCTTTCTTATGCAACAGCGCTCCTCCTCCTATCATGCCACCTGCTCTGGGATGAGGGCACCACCCCCTCCTCCTCTTTCTTTAGTAGGGATGCAAGAGACCCCACTGCCTCTTCTCTTCACCAATAACTGTAACCACACCGTACAATATGAACACAATCTAAATTGAAACACCTTGGGTAGGGGGGAAAAGCAGGATAAACAAGAGCCAGAAAATCATGTCTAAAGATCATCTGTCATGATATAATCAAGAACATCAGAGAAGATCAAAGCAATGTCCTTAAACTGAAACAACTGTCAAATGAGAATGAGCCCTTGTTCTCCAAAATAAAATAAGAAAAGAACCCATCTTAATAAGCAAGTGTTTTGTAGCCACAGGACCTCAGACTAGTGTTCAGCAACAAGTGGGAACTTTGAAGTCATTGTTATGTCAGTGGTGTTCATATTATTTTATTGAAAATATAACATTGAAGAAGTTCTTGTATTTTTCTTCTTTCTTTTTGCTTTCTTTTTTCTCTTTCTCCCTCTTTCCTCTCTTTTTAAGAAAAGCAAGTGAAGAGTTGTACATTATCAGTGGATGAACCACTTGGCTAGCTTTCCAAAGAATATGTGCCAACTGAAAAGGATCAGCAGTTGGTGCAGCGAGTGTCAGGTGCCAGACACAAGAGCATTAAGGGAAGTTGTATGCTCTTCAGTCGCAGAAGCACTATGGTACCTTTATGCCTGCATGTCCCATATTACTTTGGGGATTTCCAGATTGTATGAGACAGAATGGTAACTGCCAGCGCTGATGGCAAAGTTGGCATGGAAGGAAAAAATCTGTTCCATGTCTATATATCACAAGCACCTACTGGATAGTTCACCATTCACAATCAAAACTAGTAATCCAAACTAGGTATTGTATTTCAGACGGAATAGAATCTGCTACTTTGGAAAGCATTTTTGTTGACATTAAAAACTCAAACATTAACAGTGGATCAGCCATGCTCTATGAAGTTCCATGCTGGGATGGGTAAAGCATATTTAAAAGGAAGTGATGAGCAATCTGCACAAAACAAATCTTGGAAATGATAAAAGCTTAAAAAATAAAGCTGCTTCCTCATCATACAGCAATTATGTCTACCTCACAGGGACCTATTAGTGTTAGCTAAGCCATAATTGGGAAAGAATTTGGAAGAAACTCTTGCTTTTTACAAACTTTTGCCAGGTTGTACAGAGATATCACTGGAACAATCCACAAACTAAACTTAATTACTTTTACTGTTCCATTGCCTGAAATGGTTTTACAGCCCATGTACTCCTCCTTGCAGTATTTGTGAATATTTTTCAAAGGCAGAAGAACTGAAACAAAATAAAGAAGTTCTTGATTTAATTTACTTTTCTTTGGTTCCATTCTATCTGATTTGTAATCCCATCTTGACTCATCCAACCAATAACCACAGGGTTTCCAACAGTTTCTTTAGAACAGTAGTTTATAGACAGCACTGAGGATCTCAACAAATCTGTTTATTTTGGATGCATATCAATTTCACTTGCAATGCAATCAAAGATAGGTGTCATTCAATTCCCATAACAATCTGCAATTTAAAAAATAGGCACATAATTTTGTATACGGCTCCCTCTAACAGATGCAATTTAAAGACAGTTCCCCAGAAATACAGTACTGTGCAAAAGTCTTAGGTTTTCACCAGCTGGTTTGTGGAAAATTTAGTCATTGATTTGGTGGGGGTCATAACTCAGAGAACCCAACTCCATACTTCACCAAAGTTCGAGAGAGTTGAGAGGAGTGTCAGCAAAAGACCCTCCCCAATTTTAGTGGCTCAGGGGCTGAGTTATAAACCCTCCCTCCCCATCAATCACTAAATTCTCCCCAGACCAGCTGGTGCTGGCCTAAGACTTTAGCATATGCAAATGTGAGTGCAAATTTCTCCAGTGTAAGTGTTTTATGTCCACCTTTCCTTGAACCAAGAAACATGGAACAGAATCTGAAGGAATGAACTGTTAGTATCACTGCATTCTGAATTCCATGGAAAGCTTGAATTTAGAAAGGAAATTGTTCTGCTTACAAACATGAAATAAGTAAAACTTGCCCATTTATAGTTGAGTAGTGTAAGGAGAGAAGGACAAAGTGTCACAGAATTTTTCAAGCCTACCACCCTTTTCTCTGAATGCTATTTTTGGACCTAGTGTGGAAACTGGACATTTATTCCCATCAGATCTTCCTGACAGCAGTATACACCGAACTTGCCATTCTATATATTCTCTTGTTCTTTGTGTAACTTTTCCAGCTGGATTTGTACAAAAACCTTGTACTGATTGAGCAAAGGTCAAGACTGTATCTCCTTTATTCCATGTGCAGGAGCTAACTGGACTGGTAGCTGAAACTGACTTCAAAAGTAGCAATGTGATAAGGCTATGCCCCATCTCTGAGGGCAGTAGCTGAGTTTATGGGTTTACTAGCATATTTTGCCTGGCACTGCCGGGCTTTGTAAAATTGTGTTGGATAGTAAAGGTTTTTTTTCCCTTGAACCAATGGTGCTGAGCTGTTTTAAATGGTGTTGAAAGGTTTTATGATTTTGTGGCTTTGAGGCGCAGCGTCCGCCTGCGGCGGACTTGCGCTCCCAGTGTGTGTGTGTGTTGTTGTTGTTGTTTTTGTGCACCAGCTTCCTCAGTGCTGGGCTCTTTAAATTGGTTTTGGAAGGTTTTTGTTTTATGTTTATGCAAATTTTATTTTATTTTAATTTATTTAATGTTAATTTAAAAAATTTACTTTAAAATTTAATTTTGGTTTTTTAAATCTTTATTTTTATGCATTTTTTATATTTATTTTGTTTTTTTTTTTGGGGGGGGGTTTTGAGTGAAAAGTGATTTCTGTTTTGTCTTTTGTTTTTTTTGGGTTTTTTGAGATTAGTATGAATATTTTTGAATGTTTTGATAACTTATTTGATTAATTTTGGAATTAATCTTATAAGTTTCAATATTTTTGAATGTTTTTTTCTCTTGTGGCCTCTGGGTAGTTGGATAGTTGGTGGGTGGCCTTTTTTTGGGGGGGGGTCATGGGCCAGGCTCGATCCCTGGCCCATGGGCAGAAAAGAGTGGGGGTGGTCTTTTTTTGGGGGGGGGGTTCGTGGGCCAGGCTTGATCCCTGGCCCGTGGGCAGAAAAGGGCGGGGTGTCTTTTTTTTCATGGGCCAGGTTCGATGGCTGGCCCATCAAAAGTAAAGGCAGCGGTGGTGGTGGTGGTCTTTTTTTCACGCACCGGCTGGCCCATTGAAAGGAAGGGCAGTGGCGGGGGGGTTCTTTTTTTCACACACCGGCTGGCCCGTCGAAAGGAAGGGCAGCGGCAGGGGGGGTTCTTTTTTCACACACCGGCTGGCCCATCGAAAGGAAGGGCAGTGGTGGTGGGGGAGCTCTTTTTTCCACTGTCCATGCTGGCTGGCCTGTGGGAAGGAAGGGCAGCGGCGGCGGGGGGGTTTTTTTACTTTTATTTTTCGCACGCCGCCTGCCTCAGCGTTCTGTGTGCTAATGGCGCGCAGGACGCTGGGGCATGTAGTTTTGCCTGCACGTGTTTGCTTACTGCAGCGGTTTTTTCCTGCGACTTGTTTTATGATTGGCTGCGGTGCGTTTCCGAACGTTCCATTTGCCACGCCGCTCATCCTGATTGGCTCTGGTGCAGTGCAGTGCAAGGAACATTGGGAATTGAAGTTCTCTTTTTTTGTTTGCATCTGGGGGGCTCCTGCCCCCCGGCTGAAAATTTCAACCTGACAGTTACCTGCGAACCCCATTCGGGCGAGTGCACAGAGGCTCGGACGGGGCTAGTGGGGCCTGGTGCAACATCCCTTGTCACATTCCAACAGTTAATGCACCATTTTATAGGTATAGATAATAGGCCAAGTGGAACACCTTCCTCTATTGTTTAAGAAAAAGGAAAGGCTTGGGGCCTTCCAATGAAAAGTGGCCACAGCTACCCCACAATATCTGCCACTTCTGGCAATTGACCTAGTCTATTTCTCAGTTGTGTTATAGTCAGTCAGCACAACAATCCCATATTATGAAGAAATACTACTTAAACTCTGCTTTTCTAGCAAAGTGCATGTTAGCTGCTGTGACAAACAAGGATAGAAAAGAGGCCCATCATATAAAGTGCCCCCTTACCCGTGTGAATTGCAGCTCAAATTTCCTCACAGAAAGGAGAGGCAATGAAGTTTTCCCTATAGTGGAGAGAAATGCATGGTTCTCTCCATCCTTAACTGTCTCCCCTTGCATACCACTGTGTTCACATGCTACCTATAGAGAGTTCATCATCTCAGAAGCCCAATATGACAGGCATTCTAACTGCTATTACTGGATTGCTGCTACTATAGCTGCACAGGAGCTATATTATTATACAACAGTTTGTTTTGGGGCACCCCAAAACAAAAAATATATATAAATTGACACAGATATTGCAGACAGTTTGCTAATGCAGTGTGCCTAATTTGAGGAAGTTTGGGCAAAGGGTTTTTTTTAAAAAAGAAAAGTAGAATTGTTTTACAAGCATACCCCATTCAGGATCAAGTAACTTTTTATGTCCCCAGATTCAAACAGATCAAATAGGCTGAAAAGCCCAATCTTGCTTTTCTTAAGGGACAATGGTTGGTCCCATCCTCTTTTCTTTATTTAGAACAGTGTTTCCCAACCTTTGGCTTTTGGACTTCAATTACCCAAAGCAGTTTTCAGCCAATGTACTGA
The DNA here is from genome assembly GCA_035047305.1 of Bradypodion pumilum. Classification (NCBI taxonomy): domain Eukaryota; kingdom Metazoa; phylum Chordata; class Lepidosauria; order Squamata; family Chamaeleonidae; genus Bradypodion; species Bradypodion pumilum. Next base: position 358,762,619 of record JAWDJD010000001.1, read on the forward strand.
CTTAGGCTGCTGGGAATTGAAGTCCCCCTGTGGGCCCTTGGTCCCATATTGGGAACCACTGATTTAGAATGAATCCCAGTTGCAGGAGTTGAAATATATATCTTTTGAAAGCCCTCAAAAAGGTAAAACAGTTATAGGCATATGTTCTCTTGTTTGGTGACATATGGTTCATTACAGTAATAAATGTAACATCTGATAGCCTTCAGGCTGGATTTCTTGGAAGTGTTATAGGTGGATCTGTCCTGAAAACATTTCAGAAGGTTCAATGTGTGTAGATTTTGGCTGCTAGAATGTTGGAGGCTTTATTGAGATGGAACCATGTCACATTAAATTCAAACAAACTACATTGGCTGCCTGTTAGATTGCTAAACCAGATTTAGGGCTTCAGTGCTTGAAGCTGTAAGTTACACAGACCCCAAATTTCTGAAGGAGCCTCTCCTTCTGACCTGCATTTTAAGATGAGGATCTTATTAGGAGAAATGCATTATGCATGTACAAACAGGATACTATCACACTCTTTGGTGGTGTCCTGACTCTTGACTACTGGGAAATAATTTTGACACTGATGCACTATATCAGTGGTGACAAACTTATGGCACATGTGCCATAGGGGGCACTCAGAGCCTGCTCTGTAGCCACATGTGCCATTGCCCGAGCACAGAGTTTGCCACATCCCTCTGCCCAGCAGCCCAATGGGAGTACTTCCTCCCCTCAGCATGGAGTTCACCCGCCCCTCTGTCCAGCAGCCGAATGGGAGTGCTTCCTCCCTCCCCCCTCTGCACAGACAGCAGCCTGTTGAGTTTGGGCACTTGGTCTCTGAAAGGTTTGCCATCACTGGGCTATGCCTTTCTCTAAGGTTTGCCCCACTGTGACGGCACTTTGCGATAAATAAGTGTGTTTGGGTTGCAGTTTGGCACTCGGTCTCTAAAAGTTTTGCCATCACTGCAGTATATCTTTCAGTGTTTTCTGAGTATTAGTTAAAGCTTTCCTAGTTTCCCAGGCATTTTAGTTCTACTGCATTTCCAGTTGGCTGAACTGTTAATCATCTAAGGGAGGAAACAAAAGAGACAACAACTTCACTATTAGAAGGAGATCTGCCTTAAGAATTAAATAATGTTTGATTATTATCAGTATCTCAGCAAGCTACAAACTGATTTGCTTTTGTTCAGTGAGTGTCATCCAGGAGTTAAACACAAGGTTTCAATAGCATGTTGACTGTGCAATGGCAGCTTTAGGGACAACTTTTTGTTGTCTTCTAATTGTGCAACTGCCATCTTATCTCTTTCTGCACTCAGAGTTATATTATGGTTCTTACAATTTTATGGTGTTTTCATACTGTGTTGAATTTTTGAATGTTCATATGTACCACCCTGAAATCCATTTCTGAATGAAACTTTGCTATTTTTTTCACATTATCAAACATTTGTTTTTTAAAAAATGCACGAGTAACAGACTAAGCCTACATATGTCTACTAAGCAATAAGCAAGTTCCACTGAATTTGTTGGTTGAGCAATGACTTCAATACAAGGAGAAAATGATGCTGAAAAGTTCTTGAAACACCCACATCTGCCTTTGAACCTAGAGCCATACAAGGCAACCAGGAAGCCAATCACTTTGAAATTGCTTCCATTAGTAGGCATGACCTGGTGGACTCTTATTGAAAAGGGGAAATTGAAACTTGCTTGTTAAAGGAAATTAATTCTTTCCCACTGACCTTGACATAGGCCATTTTCTTCCCAGTACAGCTAGGAGTGGTGTAATCATGAATTCTGCACAGTCTCAAAGAGATAAAGGCACCTCAACGTGCCTTGTTCTGTTTTGTATTCATTTGCATGAAATAAGTGATATGACACCCCTGTATGGTCTTGGAGTTGCATATAGGGAACTAATGGCTGGAGAGAAAGGGTACTGTGACAACCACGCATCCAACAATGTCAGAGTGTTCCTGAGTGGATCTTGGACTAAAGATGAATGGGGGAGGGCTTGAAGCCTCCAAGACTAATTAAAAATCAAATGAGAAGGCATATACAGAGATCTCTCTCATATAACAACTAATCACATGGGAGAATGTTGTAAATCTAAATGAGCAATTTAGTATTTGGATTACTCAGTTGAAACCCCAAGAAGAAGAATTCAATTTTTTCCTAACTGTTCTTTAAGCCACCACATTCTACAAGGCATCTTTACCTGTTAGAATGCCAATAAGATGCAGTTTATTTATTAATTTATTTATGAATTTATATCCTGCCCTCCTGATGAAGAACATCATCAGTTATTCTTCCATTCTTTCAAAATTACTGCACGGGTGTTCAAGCCACAAACTGAGGGTCAAGTGAAACATCAGTCATGTTTTTCACGTATACCATTTCTTCAAAAGACAGTCTGACTTCCAAATGAAGCCCCGGTTGTCTTTTTGATGACAAATGGAAAAACAAAAGTGAAGTATTTAGAAAAAAGTGAAGTGAAGCAGGCTCATCCAATGGTAGCAGTTTGTGGAGCTCCACTTCTATTGATGCATTAATTGCATCATCTAATTTTGGTTTAAGAATGAAATTGTAACAAATGATTTCTCATGTTTTAATCATGGTTTGGGGATTCAAGCATTAGTCAGAACTTGAACCACAGGGCATTCTTCCTCTACAGGTGAGTGAGGTCACAGGCCCCAAGACTGTAAAAGCAACTAAAAAGTTTCACCTTTAAAAATGTGGAAGTTTTTCTCATTTGCTAAAATCCAGTAATATAAAATTGTGCTATGTAAGCCACAATTGTATTTTGTTGATAAAACATTGCCCTTCCAACCCTAATTCCTAGCATTCCTTTGTTCTTGGGGAAGCCTTGGGGATATTGGATTTTAAAAAATAATTTCATATGCTGTCTGTAGTTGGAGGGACTGTGGTGGCTTAGTGGTTATAATGCTGAAGTTGACAACTGGAAGGTTGTCAGGTCAGCAGTTCAAGACCTGAGTGCTGTATGACGGAGTGAGCTCCCATCTCTGTCCTAGCACCTGCCAACCTAGCAGTTTGAAAGCAAGAAATTGCAAGTAGGTAAATAGGTGCCAGTTAGGTGGGAAGTTAAACAGTGTTCAATGTGCTCCAGTGTCTAGTTGTGCCTGCTACATGTCCATGGAAACATCTGCAGATGCAGACAGCATTGACTCTTTGGTTGTAAATGGAGATGGGCACTGAACCCTATAGTTGGATACGTCTGGCTCTTGACTCTACCTATAGTTGGAGTCAGAGCTGCCATCAAGGGGAGGCCACAAGGGGGACTGGCATCCCGGGCCTGAGAGCTGACAGGGGCCCGGCACTCAGCTGTTTGAATTTTTTAAACTTGTTTGAAATTTTTTTTACTTGCCCGGGCGGACACTGGCGTGGCTCTCAGCCTGTGAATTTCTTCTTTTTTCCTTTTTGGGCCCACCCATGCCCCGCCCATCCAGCCCCCATCATGCTGTCTGGGTGGGCAGGCTCCCCCTCCCAACCCCCCCAGTTGTGGTACGTTAAAGCAGGGGTGCCCAAAAGTTTTTGGGCCATGGGCCAGTCACATGGTTCAGGGCTGGTCCCAGAAGCTGAAGCAAAACGTGCTCATATTCCATTTCCGGGAGCGACGAGGGCTTCCTGGACTGGATAAATTGGCATGGGGGCCAGATCTGGCCCCCGGGTCATAGTGACCAGCCCTGAACCATGTGACTGGCCCATGGCCCAAAACGTTTGGGCACCCCCAATATGGTGGCAGGCTTACAAATATTTTGGACAAAGAGTGTGGTGAGAATGTGTGTATGTGGAGTAGGCTAAGGGGTTTTCTTATTGTTTTGTTTACTTTCCTGTGTGTGTGTGTGTGTGTGTGTGTGTGTGTAGAGATAAAGACTAACTGCTGTATTTTCATGTGAGCTTTTGTGGATCAAGTCCATTGGCTCTTAGGCTATAAACAGGGATGGGTACTGAACCCTAAAGTCGGATACGACTGGCTTTCAAGCAAGGGAAACCTTTACCTTTATGTGGCAGGCATGACACATGGCCAAATTTTGCCATGCCCACATATTTGGCCACATCCACAAAATGTGTGTGTGTGTGTGTGTAGGGGGGGGCAATAGGATTGCTCAGTCTGGGGCCCAGAAATTTCTGATGGCGGCCCTGGTTGGAGTGACTTGGAGAAACTATTCTGGGTAGGGTGACTGTCTATCTGTCCAACACTAACCAATAATTCCTTCCTGTCTCTGAATTCAAAGAGAACCCCAACTCTTTCTGTTACACGATCTTTCATTCTCTTTGTTGGTAGGTGTCAGTTGTTTGTTGCTGTTGATATGTTTGATTGATTGCTAAAGTGTGTGGTAAAAAAGCAGCATGCACATGCATGTAATTCCCAACAATTGTAAGCAAAATAATAATAATATTTTTTTTCCTCCTACAAATATTTTGCAGTGAGTTATTGAGACATGAAGTGCCACCTAATGAGAAAAAGGTGGGCTCTGGGAGACTTGTAGCTGTTTTTCTCTGTGGCTCTCTGTACTTCTACTGCACCGCCAAAGAGAATTTTAATAAAAATTCAAAACTCTGCAACAAGAATGGGGAAGGAGAACTTAAATGTCTGAAAATCATCACAACCAGAGGTGACCATTTTTAGATATCTAAGACTCCCCCTCCACCCTACCATCCTCATAAGCTTCCCCAGGACCAAAGGAATCATAAAAAGGCTACCATTTTGGTGGTGGTGGTGGGGGAAATACAAAACTTTTCATCAACAAAATACAGATACAACTGATGACATTATTAGGCATATGTGGTGTAATTTTATATTACTGATTTTCAACTATTATGTTACCGTTCTGTTGAACTGTAATTATACCTGCATTGTCAGGAAAAGACAGCAATTATAGGTAACTCATCATTTTCAAACAGTTACTTCAAAGATCTACAGTAGGTGGCTATTAGAGAAACATTCTTCATTGTGATAGATCCCCAAGTACAGAAAGCTCTGTTGGGAGATTCACATGACACTTTATGCTGAATTTCTTTCTGTACCAAGAGAAAAATATCCCTTTCAACATTTAAAAAATCTCAATATGAAAGTGATATACAGTAAAACCTCACATAAAGACCACCTTGCTTAAAGACTAACTCGCTTAAAGAGCAGAATTTTCTCTGAATGGTCACCTCGCTTAACAACTAAAACCAACCAAAAACTCACTTAATAACTAAATCAGGGTTCACAATCCCCCTTGCCAGGTCACAATTGCTCACTTACAATGATGTTTCGCTTAAAGAGCAAACCCGCTTAAAGAGCAATCCCATGGAACACATTATGCTCTTTAAGCAAGATGCCACTGAACTGCTTTTAAAATTGTACACCTTTTCTACTCTGTGTTGCAGTTTTTACTCTTGTGCTGCTTTAATCTGTTTTTACACTTATATCTATATTTTATGTTTGTATTTTACCTGTAGGCCTTTTTGTTAAAAAGCAGTAGAGAAATGATAAAATTAAATAAATAAGCAAGCAGATAAATAAAATTAGAAGGAAAGGGAGATAAAGAAGATCCGAAACAGCGGCTTTCTAGCTTATCCTCCATGTGCTTTCCCTTAAAACAAAGAGAGCCAATTTACAGAGGGTCCAATTTGATAGCATACAATAATTGCAAGCACAAATGGAATTTAAAGCTCGACATTGAAGAACAGATCCACAAATCATCTCGATCTATCACATGGCTCACTTGCAAATATGTACACAGAAAATGAGAGCTGGATTGTACAGTTCATGTAAGGAAAGAATACTTCCCCACTTCGTTTAAGCTTTCCACTTCCACTTCTGCTGTGAAATTGTATTTGTGACTGAGGAATAAACTCTTTAGTGTTACAGCAGAAATGGATGTTGCATATTTAGTAGATGCCTGTAAGGCAATTTCTTTTCTTAATGGAGATCTGAATGCTCCTTTAATTTCCCCACATTTTATAAGGAGTAGATTTTTTTAGTGGTCATGTTGAAATTGCTTTTTAGGTGGCACTGCTTGTACTGCATGCTTTATAGAGAAATGGTGGTAAAGCAAAGGCAGAGGAAAAAGAAGATGTCATAAAGCGTGGAAAAAATGTCTTGACAATTAATAAATCTCTCCTCTGTATCTATTGATGTGGACCAAAGGCATCACTCTCAAATATATAGAGTGCAGCACTCACTGCTGGTATGCAGTCCCAGTGTACTTGGCTGAACACAGACATGTACAGAAACAGACAGGTGGACGCACAGACAAACAACATGAGGCTGAACCAGAAAGCATCTCATTCAGCACTATCGGTTAGGAGGGTCAGCATGCATTTGAAGTGGACGTATTTTTTTCTACAGGTGTTTGGTTACTATTTAATCATAGCTCAAAATATTTCTGTATAATTCAAAAACTTTTCTCTTTTTTACCAATAAGAAATCCATCTCATAAATCATTTTGTCACAGGTATACAGCTATTTTGAAGAAAACCATAGTAAACTCCTGTAGAATTAGGGATGCAGGAAATGGTGCAGATATGATGAAGCTAGAGAAAGGAGGAAGACCAAACATTAGGATTAATTGGATTAGATGATTGCAAAAATGCTTCCAAAATGTACAAAGCTAGCTACTAGCTGGGCTCTTTCATTTCAGTGTTGCTATAAATGCAAGAGTACAAGTCGAAGACTACAAGTTTGTGTTTACTGAAGTGGACTGGATAGAGCTAAATAGGGTTTCTTAAGGGTAAGTAAAGGTCCAGTATGCAATTTGATGTGACTGTGGTATCCAAATGTCATACACACCAGGGTACACAGAAAGAGCCTCCACAAAGATTGTGGCATTTTTAACCACAATTGGGCATACCTTGTACAATGGTAACCTTGTTGTGCTGGCTAATCTTTCTCACACTAGGTCAGATGAACTACAGAATGAATTCATCAAAAGATGACAGTGGGAGAAATGCCTGTCTGATTGTACCCCAGGTTAGTTCAAGCAGGCAACACTCTTACCTATAATCATAGGATTCTGAGCAATTGTAAGTGACAACTTCCAAAATATACACAGTAGAGATTGCATGGAATCAACTTTGAGCCATGTTAATGGATACATCTGCCCTTAATCCATCTTCCAGGTTTAATGGATCACTATAGGTGTAGAAGACGTGGATCACGATAGATTGGGGGTCAGCATCCCCTCAATCTGGTCCCTACCAGAATAACGTAAATGGATAGGTGCCATGACCTCTTTGCCATTTTCATGACTGTTTCCACAACAGTATTTTTGCATTTCTAAATCTCTGTGTTATGCAGTAGAGATCTAACTCTCGCTACAAAGATAGATAGATAGATAGATAGATAGATAGATCTTTATTGTCATTGTCCCCTTGCAGGAACAACAAAATTTCTCAGTTGCTATATATCAACTCGAATAAGGCATACCCCATAATTTAAAACAGCTACAGAAACACCAATTAAGATAGTACCATACAGTACAATTTAAAAATTTAAAATTTTTAAAAGAGATAAGATGACTTCAGAGTCCAGAGTTTCCATTTAAGGCCAAAATTGCTCTGGAGAAGAAACTGTTCTTGAGACGGCTCATTTTTACCTTCATTGTTCTATATCTCCATCCCGATGGCAGAAACTCAAAAAAGCAGTGGCCAGGATGTGATGGGTCTCCTACTAAATCTAATGCTTTTCTGTGGCACCTGATGGTGTAAATTTGTTCTAAAGTGGAGAATGGACAGTCGGTAATACTCTCCGCTATTTTAATAATTCTGTGCAACATTATCCTATCCCGATGAGTACTACTCCCATACCACACACATAAGCCGGCCAACCACCCCAGCCGGGGGTGAAGAGGAGGAGAAGGAGAGCCGGGGCGAGCAGCAAAGGGGCCTGCGCCGCCGCCGCCGCCGGCAAACCACCCCAGCCGGGGGTGAAGAAGAGGAGGAGGAGAGCCGGGGCGAGCGGCAAAGGGGCCTGCACCGCCGCCGCCGCCGGCCAACCACCCCAGCCGTGGGTGAAGAGGAGGAGAAGGAGAGTCGGGGCGAGCGGCAAAGGGGCCTGCGCCGCCACCGCCGCCGGCCAACCACCCCAGCCGGGGGTGAAGAGGAGGAGAAGGAGAGCCGGGGCGAGCGGCAAAGGGGCCTGCCGCCGCCGCCGCCGCCGCCGGCCAACCACCCCAGCCGGGGGGGAAGAAGAGGAGGAGGAGAGCCGGACGAGCAGCAAAGGGGCCTGCGCCGCCGCCGCCGCCGGCCAACCACCCCAGCCGGGGGTGAAGAAGAGGAGGAGGAGAGCCGGGGCGAGCGGCAAAGGGGCCTGCCGCCGCCGCCGCCGCCGGCCAACCACCCCAGCCGGCGGTGAAGAAGAGGAGGAGGAGAGCCGGGGCGAGCGGCAAAGGGGACTGCCGCCGCCGCCGCCGCCGGCCAACCACCCCCAAGGGGGATGGGGGGTGAGGAGGAGGAGGAGAGCCAGAGATCCAGGCAAAGGATAAGTAGTAGATATATAAATGTAGAAGACCTAATATAGCAACTGACATAGAGACTTTATACTGACTAAACATAGAAACTTACATAGAGACTGTTAAAGTGTGATAATATGCATGATATTATGTTGTCTTAAATGTTTTAAACTTTTAAAAACTGTGATACAATGTATGAGGAGAGAAAAATGGCGTAGACACCGGCAACCACGCCAAAAATCTTGCCAAGAGAACCCTATGGACCAAAACAAAAGGCAAAACAAAGGGGCAGGCTAGGTGATACAGGATGCTTAGCACAACAGAGTGGAGGAAGGGGAGGGACAGGAAGGGGGGAGGGGAAATGCAATGTTGTAAGGAGCAATACTGCATAGGGACATGGAATGTGAGATCAATGAACCAAGGTAAACTGGAAGTGGTAAAAAATGAGATGGAAAGAATAAGCATTGACATCTTGGGCATCAGTGAGCTCAAATGGACAGGGATGGGTGAATTCAGCTCTGGAAACCATCATATCTACTACTGCGGGCAAGAAAACCTTAGAAGAAATGGAGTAGCCATAATTGTCAATAAAAGAGTGAGAAAAGCAGTAATGGGATACAATCTCAAAAATGACAGAATGATGTCAGTTAGATTTCAAGGCAAACCTTTCAATGTCACTGTGATCCAAATATACGCACCAACCACTGGCGCAGATGAAGCCACAATGGACCAGTTCTATGAGGACTTACAACACCTCATAGAACAGACACCAAGAAATGATGTCCAAATTATATTAGGAGACTGGAATGCCAAAGTAGGAAATCAAAAAGTGGAAGGAATAACAGGCAAATTTGGTCTGGGAGTACAGAATGAAGCAGGGCAAAGATTGATAGAGTTCTGCCAAGAGAACGCACTGGTCATAGCAAACACTCTCTTCCAGCAACACAAGAGGCGACTTTACACATGGACATCACCAGATGGCCAACACCGAAACCAGATTGACTACATACTCTGCAGCCAAAGATGGAGAACCTCCATACAATCAGCAAAAACAAGACCTGGAGCAGACTGTGGCTCAGATCACAACCTATTGATCGCAAAATTCAGGCTTAGACTAAAGAAAATAAGGAAAACACGGAGACCAGAAAGATATCACCTAGACAACATCCCTAAAGAATACGCAGTGGAGGTGATGAACAGATTCAATGGCTTAGACTCAATAGATAGAGTGCCAGAAGAATTATGGACAGAGATGAGGGACATCATGCAGGAAGCAGCAAAGAAAACCATACCAAAAGAAAAGAAGAGTAAGAAAGCAAAGTGGTTGTCTGATGAGGCTCTTAAAATAGCAGAGGAAAGAAGGAACGCAAAAGTCAAAGGAGAAAGGAAAAACTACAATCATTTGAACACAGAATTTCAAAGAAAAGCAAGGAGAGATAAGGAAAACTACCTAAAAGAACAGTGCAGAGAAATGGAGGAAAACAACAAAAGAGGCAGAACCAGAGATCTTTTCAAAAAAATCGGGGAAATTAAGGGAACATTTAAAGCAAAAATGACCATGATAAGGGACAAAGAAGGAAAGGAGCTAGCTGATGCAGAAGAGATTAAGAAAAGATGGAAAGAGTACACAGAGGAACTCTACAAAAAGGACCTCAACACTCCTGACAATCACAACGATGAAGAAGTAGAACTTGAGCCAGACATCCTGGAGAGAGAAGTCATAAAGGCCCTAAAGAGCACTGCAAACAACAAAGCTAGTGGAGATGATGGTATCCCAGTTGAATTTTTCAAAGCGCTAAAAGACGATGGCGTCAAATTACTGCATTCAATATGCCAGCAGATTTGGAAAACAAAACAATGGCCACAGGATTGGAAAAGATCAGTATACGTACCAATCCCAAAAAAGGGCAATGCCAAAGAATGTTCAAATTATCGAACAATCGCACTCATCCCACACGCCAGTAAAGTGATGCTCAAGATAATACAGGATAGACTTCAGCAGCATGTGGAAAGAGAATTACCAGAGGTGCAGGCAGGTTTCAGAAGAGGCAGGGGGACTAGAGACCACATCGCCAACATACGCTGGATCATGGAGAAAACAAAGGAATACCAGAAACAAGTATACTTTTGTTTTATTGACTACACTAAGGCATTTGATTGTGTGGACCACAACAAGATGTGGCAAGTAATTAAAGAGATGGGAATACCAGAGCACCTCATATGCCTCCTGAGAAATCTGTACATGAACCAAGAAGCAACAGTTAGGACAGAACATGGAGTGACAGAGTGGTTTGGAATAGGAAAAGGAGTAAGACAAGGCTGCATTTTGTCACCATGCTTATTCAACCTATACACAGAGCACATAATGCGCAGTGCAGGGATGGAGGAATCACAATATGGGATTAAAATCGCTGGGAGAAACATCAACAATCTGAGATATGCAGACGATACCACCCTAATGGCAGAAAGTGAGGAAGACCTAAAGAATCTCTTGATTGGGCTGAAGGAGGAGAGTGCAAAAGCTGGTTTGAGACTAAATATCAAGAAAACCAAGATAATGGCAACAGGCCCAATCAGCTCCTGGAAGATAGATGGGGAAGAAGTAGAAGCAGTGACAGATTTTACTTTCTTAGGATCCAAGATCACTGCAGATGGGGATTGCAGCCATGAAATAAAAAGGAGACTGATTCTTGGGAGACAAGCAATGAGAAACCTGGGGAACATAGTGAAAAGCAGAGACATCACACTGAAAACAAAAATTAGAATAGTCAAAGCAATGGTTTTCCCAGTAGTAATGTATGGATGTGAGAGCTGGACAATTAGGAAGGCTGAACGCAGAAGAATAGATGCCTTTGAAATGTGGTGTTGGAGGAGGGTTTTGAGAGTGCCCTGGACAGCGAGGAGAACAAATAGGTCAATCCTAGAAGAAATTAACCCGGATTGCTCACTGGAAGGTCAAATAGTAAAGAAGAAGCTAAAATACTTTGGACATCAAATGAGAAGGGAGGATTCACTTGAGAAGGCACTGATGTTGGGAAAGGTGGAAGGCAAAAGAAGAAGGGGGAGGCCAAGGATGAGATGGCTAGATGGCATTGTGCAAAGATAGGAAATCCGTTTGAGGCTTGAATATGTAGTAATATAATATAATGTTTTATTCTGGTAGTTAATATATTCAGAATCTTCCAGTAGAGCAATACAACAAGTCCAATACATTGTGAAAGTCAACCGGTATGCAGACTCTTTCAGGAGAATTTCCCTTCATCAGACAACTTGACTTGCTAACTTTCCAATATCTGAAAATATATACAATATATATATAAAAATTAATTCTGAACTGGAATATTGCTACTGAGCTAAGTATAAAAGAGAAACCCACCTGGATATATAACATTTAGTTTTCAAAGGGTATCTTGTTTTCATGTTGCATCCAAACCTCTTTTCGTTTATTCATTTTGGGCTGTGGAAGTTACTGACACAAAATATTACTCCCCTTATAAATCCTGCTGATAGGAAACCAGGTGTGCATAATCTAGCATTCCCCTCCCATGCCTCCTAATTGACTAAATATATTTATACATTTTTATATTTTTATATTTTTATACATTTTATATTCCAGGGCTACAAATTGACATAATTGTGTAAAGGGGGACAAAAATATATATCTACAGAAGTACATTACACCACAATGCTTGAACTCTTAACAATCTCAGAATTGTATTAGCCAGGATAACGCTGGCCATGTAAGTAATTAGTAACAGCTGTGGGAAGAGGTCTCATGCTTGTGGAATCCCCACTGTTTTATAGTCTTTGTAAAAGCCCTGAGTAAACAGTTTGAAACATCAAAATAGAGGTGCCATTGGAGGATCTGCCCATTCTCAAATGCAATAAAGCCAAGAAATGCAAAAGCACAGGTACACAGAAATGGCCAAACGGAGTGGCAATGTTCAAAGATAGGAAATCCGTTTGAGGCTTGAATATGTAGTAATATAATATAATGTTTTATTCTGGTAGTTAATATATTCAGAATCTTCCAGTAGAGCAATACAACAATTCCAATACATTGTGAAAGTCAACCGGTATGCAGACTCTTTCAGGAGAATTTCCCTTCATCAGACAACTTGACTTGCTAACTTTCCAATATCTGAAAATATATACAATATATATATAAAAATTAATTCTGAACTGGAATATTGCTACTGAGCTAAGTATAAAAGAGAAACCCACCTGGATATATAACATTTAGTTTTCAAAGGGTATCTTGTTTTCATGTTGCATCCAAACCTCTTTTCGTTTATTCATTTTGGGCTGTGGAAGTTACTGACACAAAATATTACTCCCCTTATAAATCCTGCTGATAGGAAACCAGGTGTGCATAATCTAGCATTCCCCTCCCATGCCTCCTAATTGACTAAATATATTTATACATTTTTATATTTTTATATTTTTATACATTTTATATTCCAGGGCTACAAATTGACATAATTGTGTAAAGGGGGACAAAAATATATATCTACAGAAGTACATTACACCACAATGCTTGAACTCTTAACAATCTCAGAATTGTATTAGCCAGGATAACGCTGGCCATGTAAGTAATTAGTAACAGCTGTGGGAAGAGGTCTCATGCTTGTGGAATCCCCACTGTTTTATAGTCTTTGTAAAAGCCCTGAGTAAACAGTTTGAAACATCAAAATAGAGGTGCCATTGGAGGATCTGCCCATTCTCAAATGCAATAAAGCCAAGAAATGCAAAAGCACAGGTACACAGAAATGGCCAAACGGAGTGGCAATGTTCAAAGATAGGAAATCCGTTTGAGGCTTGAATATGTAGTAATATAATATAATGTTTTATTCTGGTAGTTAATATATTCAGAATCTTCCAGTAGAGCAATACAACAAGTCCAATACATTGTGAAAGTCAACCGGTATGCAGACTCTTTCAGGAGAATTTCCCTTCATCAGACAACTTGACTTGCTAACTTTCCAATATCTGAAAATATATACAATATATATATAAAAATTAATTCTGAACTGGAATATTGCTACTGAGCTAAGTATAAAAGAGACATTATATTATATTACTACATATTCAAGCCTCAAACGGATTTCCTATCTTTGAACATTGCCACTCCGTTTGGCCATTTCTGTGTACCTGTGCTTTTGCATTTCTTGGCTTTATTGCATTTGAGAATGGGCAGATCCTCCAATGGCACCTCTATTTTGATGTTTCAAACTGTTTACTCAGGGCTTTTACAAAGACTATAAAACAGTGGGGATTCCACAAGCATGAGACCTCTTCCCACAGCTGTTACTAATTACTTACATGGCCAGCGTTATCCTGGCTAATACAATTCTGAGATTGTTAAGAGTTCAAGCATTGTGGTGTAATGTACTTCTGTAGATATATATTTTTGTCCCCCTTTACACAATTATGTCAATTTGTAGCCCTGGAATATAAAATGTATAAAAATATAAAAATATAAAAATGTATAAATATATTTAGTCAATTAGGAGGCATGGGAGGGGAATGCTAGATTATGCACACCTGGTTTCCTATCAGCAGGATTTATAAGGGGAGTAATATTTTGTGTCAGTAACTTCCACAGCCCAAAATGAATAAACGAAAAGAGGTTTGGATGCAACATGAAAACAAGATACCCTTTGAAAACTAAATGTTATATATCCAGGTGGGTTTCTCTTTTATACTTAGCTCAGTAGCAATATTCCAGTTCAGAATTAATTTTTATATATATATTGTATATATTTTCAGATATTGGAAAGTTAGCAAGTCAAGTTGTCTGATGAAGGGAAATTCTCCTGAAAGAGTCTGCATACCGGTTGACTTTCACAATGTATTGGACTTGTTGTATTGCTCTACTGGAAGATTCTGAATATATTAACTACCAGAATAAAACATTATATTATATTACTACATATTCAAGCCTCAAACGGATTTCCTATCTTTGAACATTGCCACTCCGTTTGGCCATTTCTGTGTAGATGGCATTGTGGACACAATGGGCACAGAGCTGGGAGGGCTGAGGGGGATGGTGGAGGACAGAGGCGCCTGGAGAGCAATGGTCCATGGGGTCGCAAAGGGTCGGAACCGACTGTGCGACTGAACAACAACAAAGCCATAAGTGAGCACACTCTCAATAGTGCAGTGAAAGAAGGCAAGCAGCAGCTTTTGCGGAAGATGGTTTTTCCTTAGAGTTCTCAAAAAATACAGTCTTTGCTGCACCTTCTTCACAAGCCCCCTTGTGTTGGCACTCCAGGACAGAGCCTCCTGTATCTCAATGCCCAGAAATCTGAACATCGCTGAATAGTGAGATGTTATGTATTCCCAGTGTTGCTATATGGAGTTGAAACTTGGACATTGACTAAAGCATCTGAAAAGAGAATTGAAGCTTTTGAAATGTGGATCTACAAAGGATATCATGGGTTGATCATGTGACTAATGTAGAAGTATTGCTCCAGGTGGATAAAGAAAAAGAACTCTTTAAGACCATCAAGCAAAGAAAGCTCCAATACCTTGGCCATATCATGAGGAACAACATAAAATATAGATTCCTCCAACTCACTCTGCAAGGAAAGATCCCTGGGAAGAGAGGTCCTGGATATAGACACGCCTCATGGCTGAAGAACCTGAGAGACTGGTGTGGCATAACTATTCAGAGGAGTTAAGAACAGGAAGACTATTGCCATGATGATAGCCAATATCCGGAATGGATATGGCAGCTGAAGAAGAAGAAGATCTCTGTGAAGAAGCCCAGTCCAGCAATGAGGAAAACATGAACAACTTTGACCTTGGACTGGATGAAGGCTGCAGAATGCCATCAGTTCTGGAATTGTTGCAGTTGTGCAGAGGTCAGTAGGAAATTCATGCCATCACACAATTTTTTTTTAAAGAAGAAGAAGAATTGGTGGATGGAAAGGCAGACTCTAGGGCACTGATTCTGACCTAGCCATTCAAAACTCATGCGAGAAGAAGGCAGATTTTAATTCACACTAACACACAAACACAACATCATGGCAATAAGCTGCTTAGTAAAGTAACTAAACTAGATAAAGGTGGGGGGGAGAGAAAATTCTAGGGCACAAATCCTAGCTTGCAATGATGGTGATGTCTTTCACTTCACCTACATTAAATGACTGATAGAGTGGCTGTAAAGGAGATATATAGTGATGAATGGTCTCAGTCTGAGCCCTCCCTGCCGCTTTTAGGGTTGGAAAGTTGAAGGAAGATTTAAGGTTTTATTGGGAAGTTTAGCAGCCACTCACTTTCTTCTTTGGAACCAGCAGCCCAGTCTTTTTAATTTCCATTCTCTGTTCAAATTGCTAAAGACTACTTGCTGTGCCCTGTAGTCACCCTAGAATCACACCAATCTTCTCAATTCTATTCCTTTGTACTCAATTCATCTAAAGATCATGCATATCCCCATTACAGATGTAGCTTGGTACATCATTTGTATATCCACTGTGCTGTGACT
This sequence comes from Bradypodion pumilum, assembly GCA_035047305.1. NCBI lineage: Eukaryota > Metazoa > Chordata > Lepidosauria > Squamata > Chamaeleonidae > Bradypodion > Bradypodion pumilum. The sequence continues at coordinate 358,778,540 of JAWDJD010000001.1, forward strand.
GTAATAAACAGTTCCTTCCCTTTGCAAATTCTCAACCTGCCTGCATAAATCTCCTCTTATCACTATCTGATGCCATCTATCCCCTTAGTCAGAGCTTTGGAGGATTACTTTGAAAATGGAATAGGTATAGTGAAGGTAAAGGTCGCCCTTGCTCGAAAGCCAGTTGTATCCAATTCTAGGGTTCAGTGCTCATCTGCGTTTATAGCCCAATTGCCAGCACTGTCTGCATTTGCATACATTTTTGTGGACATGTAGCAGCCATGACTAGACACCGGAGTGCACGGAATGCTGTTTATCTGCCTGTTGAAGTGGCACCTATTTATATACTTGCAATTTTTTGTTTTTGAACTGCAAGGTTGGCAGGAGCTGGTATAGAGATGGGAGCTCACTCCATTGCATAGTACTCGGGTCTTGAACTGCTAACCTGCCAACCTTCCAGTCATCAAGTTCAGCATCTTAACTACTAAGCCACAGCAGTCTCATTGAATAGGTATACATATACAATTTCTAGGCCCACAGGGTGATTAGCAATTTCTCCTTTTTTACACATAGCAGGCACGCATGCATGCACACACTACACACACAAAATAAAGCTACCTTCGGTTACTTTTAAAAATGTAATGCTTGCAAATGCTGTCTAGCTCATGTTTGCCTTACCATCCACAAGGGAATGCAAGATAGAGAAAAAGTCATCATTTAAACAAAGTGGTATGTTTGCTTTTCTACAATTTAGTAAAGCCTAGGAAAAGAAAAATATCTTCTTCTTCTTCTTCTTCTTCTTCTTAGTTCCTTCTTATGCTGCCCATATACCTCCATATACCATCTGTTGGGGAGGCTTGCCTCTCCAGCATGAGGAAAAGGGCCTTCTCGGTCGTAGCCCCCACATTATGGAAACTCCTCCCAGTAGAATTATGCCTCCAGGCCCAGTTGCTACTGTTTAGGAGAGAATTGAAAATGTGGTTAGCGGAATGAGTCTGGGGACCGGGATTGCCAACAAGCTCTCCTTTCTGGCTCGTCTGAGGCCCCCCCCCCTCTTGTAATTGGTTTTATTGAAGGGCTTTTAACTGTTTTAAGTTTTGCTGAGCAGCCAGTGAGGTGTTCGCTGGACTGTGTACACCGCCCAGAGTCTATTGGTTGGGGCGGTATATAAATCTAAATAAATAAATAATAAATACGTTTCTACCACTACAGCATATCAGGCAAAGAGGCTCCTCATTGCTTCTTCAGCTATAAAGTTTTATGGGGCCAGGGTGCTAACCTGACACCCCAACCCTTCTCCTTTCTCCTCCAGTCTTGAGACCTGCAATGGCAGACTTATAACTTTAATATAAGAAATTGAAATAAATTTCAAATGATTAGTTACTTTTAACCAATTACTCCCAAGCATTCCAAGGCTTTTGCTTTCTGAGATGGACTCTAGCACCTTTCTGATGGCAGTGATTTTATATCTACCAGTCTGTCTACTCAGTTCAATGGAGTGCCATACAATTTATGCAAGAGATGGTCCTAACAAACCATGCCAAGCAATTTAGATTGGAATAATAAGCAGCGATTTCCTCATATTCAGACATAACTTGCTGAGCATGATGAGCTAAGACCATCACCTGCAATTAGTTGTTTGAAAGTTCACTGAACATGCTATTATCACTGAGCTTGGCTTTCCTTTTATTTCAACAGTACTTTTGTATAGGTGGTTCGTTCCAGATTTATATCTATAGCAATTTGTTTAGAAAGCCAGGAGTGGCCAAATCAGTCATTTGGATGTGGTTCAACAAGAAACCTCTTTTCTACTTGCAAAGCAATTATTTAGGACAAGAGGCAGGGCTGGATATATATAGAGCGATACTAAAATATTAACTCCACGTCCTGTTTGAGATGATCCTTGAATACTGTGAGTCATACTTTCTCCACTGCCATTATTGATCTGTGGTCATAGGCTCTCAAATGATTTGGTTTTTTTTACTTACTTTTTTGTTTTTGTTTTCTTTACAAAAAAAGAAAAAAGGAACAGAATTTAGCCATTAAAATCATAGTGTTGCTCCTCCTGCAGTTATAAGCAATTCATTTAATAGAAGACAGATATATTTTCTTCCATTCCCCATTTGAGTCATGGTTTTAAAAAACAGAAAGGTTCAGACAGGAGTACCATTATTAATCAAGAAACCAAAAAGAGTTAGTTCCCAGCCGCTGCAATTGAAAACAAGTTTTACAGCTCATTAACTGTGAGATTATGAGGCACAATTCATTAAAATTCTGTTCTGCAGACTGCATTTGTAAACACTCTCTGAAACGTTTATCACCTTTTCCATAGGATGGAGCTTCCTTTCATTGGAGAAATTTCTCTTCTGCTCCATACTGATATAATGGAAACAGGGGGGAAAGTTATGGGAAAAGAACCTTATCTTTTTGCTGCAAAGGGAATATAAAGAAGGTTCCTTCAAATTGGTATATTTATTAAATGCTATATTGCATTAATTTGGTGGACTTCTCTTCTTAGCAGGAATTCTATGTGTGTAATGATGAGTGCATTTACAGAACAATCATTCGTCTTTATTTGGAAATTCAAAGGATAGTGTAAACAATTTAAACTTTCTCAGACCACTTTGTGCCCTCCCCCCATGTACCCTCAAATAATGAGACAGAACAGTTGTTGGGATTTCAACTTAGGCCACACTTTATTAATTATTTAACTTGTTAAACCACCCATTCTGCAGTGGTGCCTGCAGACTCCCAGGGAATGATTCATACTCCTGCTCCTTCCTTTAGGGTAATGCCCTCTTCCCTTTCAGTTATTGTCAATTGACAACACACTTCTGGCTGACACAAATTTCTGGAGTGACAATCTCCGGCAATCAACCATCAATTCTTGTGACCCAAACTTGGCCAGTGCATGCCACCCCTGGAACCCCCCCCCCCCCAATCTCAGCCACTAAATCTCAGGATCAGGGACAATTAACTATAACTACCCAATTTCCATGGGAACTCACTATTACTAAATCTCCACCCACACTACCTGCCATGGCAAGGAGCTAACTTAGTTTTGGCCCATGCCCCACACCATGACACCACATTAGTCATGAAGGCACCACTGCAGGACCACAGCCAATTCTACCACAGCATGTTTGCTAATGTACACCTACACACAAATTTACTGCATTATGCAGATCCAATGCCCCAAAGCATGTTTTGCTAGCTCATGCTCTGGGTTAATTTTCTGCCATGCAGATCTAGCAGCATCCAGTTGCCCCACAACAGTATCTATATGGATCCACCAAGATTGTCAGGCAACAGTGGACCTGGGGGACAAACAGAAACTGTCCTTGCCAAGGAAGGGGTCCACTTTTATTGTAAATTTATTCATGGTTGGAGGCCAATTCTGATATCCACCATAGGCTAGTTCTGTAGCCCACATCAATACCTCCAAACAGGGCCGTAGCCAGGATTCTAGATTTGTGTGTGTGTGTGTGTGTGTGTGTGTGTGTGTGTGTGTGTGTGTGTGTGTGTGTGTGTGTGTGTGTGTGTGTGTGTGTGTGTGTGAAGTTTTCCCCCAGGAAGGGCAAAACATTTTTCAGGAGGGGCAATAATGTCACATTCACATATATGACATCGGCATCACGGTGTGGGTTGTGGGGGCGGGCTGTTAGCTCAGGATGGTTTTTGCTCCTTGGACCACCTTCCTTGGCTATGGCCCTGCCTCCAAGATTCTTTTGATCTGTCTTGGCTCACAATTGTTCCAGTTGCTGGCAATAACACCACATAACATACTTCAGCCCTGGAGGCATAACATTCACAAATGCAGCCACATAGAACTCCATGTACTAGGAGCCACTGCCATGCATACAGCTGAGAGCACTTTTGGCTGACTCAGTTCCTGAGTCAAGGAGCATTGGCCATGAAATCCTTTGGCAGGTCATGCATCATCTATAACTTTCTTCACTCCTGGGACAAGAAGTGCTGCAAATTTGTTAATTGCAGGTTGCATAATTTAAAAGTGCCAAACATAGCCATATCTCAGTAGATTATGGAAGTAAGAGAATTTACAGTATGTATTGTAATCTCTCTTCATATAACTGTTGATTGCCCATCCCTTCACCCTGGTCACCACCCGGGGTGGGGTGGGGGGTTGATTTCCAATCTATAACCCCAGTAATACTTGTTTTATGCAACTCCTTATGGTCAAGACTCAACAACATTTAATGCAAACAGGAACTGCTTTGAAACCGGCTTCTCCATCCTCCTATCACAGAATATATATACACATTATGATAATGCGATGCTTGAAGACCTTTTGGGGTAGAGCCTATGTTCAGGTTCTAATACCTTTCTTTTTAGGCATGAATAGGATTTATGAGTATTTGGAATGGAGTATTTAGAATTTGAGGGAGGTGTCAATCTCCAATAACAGATGTTGGGGTGTCAATGGATATTGGCAGATTATTAGCTGTTCCTCATCCTCATTCATTTGATAATGAAATTCCTGAAGAAATGTTCTGTCATGTGTCAATTAATTAATTGTGCATTGTCAAAAGGGTGCATTTTTAATTTTTCTACTTTAGTAGCCAAATTACATATTTACTTTAGATATACAATATCCAGATCCCAACTAATGTCATGGCTCGGTACTGTAAGAAATTTCTAACACATGGGAAGAGCAATCCCCAGCACAGAGCTTGTACATGATAGGATGAACTATTAAATAAGTTTTGCTTTCTCTACATTTCTTTTTCAAAATCTCAAGTCCTTCCTGTGAAGTTTATGCAGAAATTGTGAATTCTGGACGTTTTTACCAAAACAGTGTATTTCTTCGGCCTTCATTTTAATTCTAATGTCCAGTTATCTTGGGTTCTTTTTTTAGGAGAAAGGTGAGGTAAAAAGATTTTAAGTAAATAAATATTATTCTACCTTACCTCAGTTATGGGTGGATTTGGTATGTTATCATATTTGCTCTTCTTGAAGATTACTTTCTAAGCTTTGGTCAGCAGTCTTACACTAGTATATCAGACTCAATGGATATGTAATAGGTGTGATATAACATGAATCTTTTATGTTATTGGTCTAACAGAATGAAAATGAGCCCAGGATCCATTTAGAGAAGGTGTGCTAGTTGAGATTATTCACTGATTGTTTTGATTTGGTTTCCACATCCAAGAAGGTCTCAAACTTTTTGAAGCCATACCCTTATCACAGCTACTTTATGGAACACAGTCAGGGCCTCCTCCTAACAATCTTGCTTTTATGGAAAAAGTACAATCAAAATCTTTATGGGCAGTCCTGCAAATCCTTCAAAATCCATTTGGAGACAGGCATAAGAAAAGGGCTCAAGACCTGGCTGGCAGGGCAAGTATGGGGGGGGGGCTGACGGGGGACTAGCCCGTCCGTTGGCTTCTTTAGACACTTCACCCCTATTACTGAAGGGTGGGTGATAGGGTTTTGGGAAGGATGTTTTTAATGGTTTTTTAAAAAGTGGTTTTAAAGATTGCTGTGAGCCGCCCAGAGTCACCCTTGGGTGAGGGGGCGGCATACAAATTTAAATTATAAATAATTAAATAAATATAAATAAATCATTAGCCTATCACAACCTCTGGTTTAAGATTTTATTTAATCCCAGTGACCTGGCTCCTCTAATTATGCTGGACAATCCAAGGTAGATTGCAGAAGCTTGGTTTCTCCGAATCTGTCATACAGGCCATTAGATATGACTACACAACATTGGCCATCAAGCAAAGAATATTGAACATGGAGAGTCAAGCCGATCTAGCCAGAGTCTCAACATTTTTGGCTCCACAGTTCTGAAGATACATTGTCTCCCTAGCTCAGTATCTGACACAACTTGAAATGCCCAGTCATCCAAGGGCATTCATGTTGGCTCACTGCCATGCCTTTCCTTCAGAAGTTTTGGAGGGAAAGTTTCAAAGGATACCTATGCTGGAGAGACTGTGCCCCTGTGATACAGGAGAAGCTGAATCTTCAGAACATGTTTTATGCACCCGTCCTTTCTATAGGGATATCTATAGGAACAAACTTCCATGTGATCACACCTTACTAAGAGGAGATATCACATATATGTTTTAAGAAGCATATTAAGGAGAACCAGTAGAGAAACTGTGAAATAGTTTGAAAGAAGATGTAGAAATACCACAGTCTGGACATACACTTTTAGCCCTGTTGTTTTCATTGAAGTGTCTGAAGTGTCATTCTTACCATATAAAAATAATTCATTCTCCTCATTTATTACAATGTTTGAAACGTAACCCATTTTTAAAATTTGCTACAGTGTTGAATAAATAACATGTTGCATTACCCTCTTATTACTTTTTCACTAAGGAAGTGATTGTTTTAGAGCTAAGAATTTGTATAATAACTGGATTAATGCATTGAGGTTTATCAGATTGCATGTTAATGCCCATATAGTGGGGAGGGCATCTTCCAAGGGTCCAGGTGCCCTTTCTGCCCTTTGTCAGATCTTGGAGGGTCACATATCAGCTCCCACAAAGAATCTTTTTTTGGGCAGAAAATAAAAATTGTACTCTCATGAGATATCTGGAAGCTCCTTTTGTGATATACAACCCCTTTCTCCGCTTTATGGACTATTGAAGAAGTTCTTTTTTTAACAAAGAAAGGGACCAGCCAGTCACATCATGTTTAAAACATGCACACATTTTGAGACGTAAAACACCCTCTGAAGAGGAAAAATTGGGTCACAAATGCCTCTGGAGGAGCAGAATTTGCATTTTGGAGGCAAACTTGAGAGACTGTTTTGTGCGTCAGAGAGACCTGGCTCACCACAGCAAGCCCAATGGTCACTCCTGAATTGGAAAAATGATAAAGATCAGGAATCTACTCACAAGTTCATAAGCATGATGAAATTATTATGCACAAATTGTTTCCATAGCACCTAGACACTTAGCAATTAATGGCTATCATATTTCTTTAATATAGGGTCATATCCGAAGAGATTGTTCTAAATAAAGAGACTTCCTTTTTTGTTTAAAATCCAAAGCTGATGGTAGAAATGGTAGTGTCTGTTTTAGCATCTTGCTTTTAAAGTCAACAGTGCATTTAACACTTATCAAGGAAAGTTAATTACTAGATAATGATGGTCTCAGAAGGCCCAATAATAAGAATGCTCATAAAATAATCCCCTGTGAAAAATACAAGACACAAACATTGAACCACAGCTAATGTCAGAGATGGAGGGGCATTTTGTAACATCTGGAGTAGTTCAGTGTAGTGAAATCCTCAAAGCTACTAAGGAAATTTGGAAGCACATCCTGGTAGGGCTTGGAGGGAACCCAGAATTGTACATGGAATGGTACAGACAGGCATTCAAAGATGTCCTCCCTATGGTCAATTTTGAGTATTATTATTCCTATTGCCCTGTATCTTGTTGATGATTAGTTTTTTGATTCATTTGTAATTGGTTACATAATGCTGCCATTGGGGTATTTATGTATTTTTATTGTTCTGTTGATTTTATAGTTATAAACCACTCAGAGTAGGGAGTTTGTTCCCAGATGGCTGGTATATAAATGTAAACCAAAACAAAATAAAATATTGTATAGAGAGGTCACCCCCTTCTCTAAATCCTGCAACCTCCCAACAATTAACAGGAAAAAATGATATCAAGTTATTGGGTTTCTTGCCCCACCAGATTTGGTCATTTCCAGCCATTTCCAGGTATTTTGTGGCTCAGATTAGTGTGATCCATCTTCATTGTTCACCTCTTATTTTGGCAAAAATACTCCATCTTGCTCTCTTGCTGAGTATTCACATTTTTTCAGTATTCATTTTGCTGCCAGTGAAGTAGCAAAATGATCTTTGCCCAACCAACTCCATGACATGCAATGGAGATAAGGTGGACAACAGCTAGTCCAGAACAACCAGCCACTCTAGGCTGCTTGGGAAACAATCCATCCAAATGGTATACAAAAGCTGTGTCCTATCAGCCACAGACCAAAAAGTATGTGTGGAAAATGGCAACTCAAAGCTGCTTTGTGTGCCAGGTTTCTAATTAGATGGAACAAAATGGATGAGATTCAGAAGAAGCAGGATTGGCAAGAGACGGCTGCTGAAGACATTGATCACCCTCGGCATCCACACCTCACTTTCATATAGCAAGTCAAAAGAAGACACATTCTTTGTTTTCTAGTGGATCTAGTGCATAATTACATGGGGGCTATTGTACAATGGCACCAATTTCTGATCTTGTAATTTCCAGGGTACACAGAGCATACTACAAAAGCCTGCTGAAAAATCTGGAGAGAAATAACACAGCCTGCGGAGTGTGTGTCAAAAGAAATTTGTCTATTATGATAATTAGGGAAAAGGTGTTTAAAATAACACCATTTTAGGCAGCACATGAAAGTGATACTTAAAGGGTTGAAATGAATAAATGATTCATGGGGAACTGAGAACTGTATTTGCATTGAACTTGGGGCTGGTTAATAATATCACATTTTCTGTTTTATGAAATAGTGTTGTTGTTTTAAAGAATTCAGTTTGACATGCTTTGAAATCATGTCTTTAAAAGAAATATATTCCTTGGGGTCCTGAAATGCTATATTCTATGTTTCAGAATGAATTTCAAGAAAAATATCACCTGTATATTTTAATTGTTTTTGAGTATCAGCACACTTCAGCCTTTTCAGCTATGAGACCTATTTTTCCATAGGGGATAACTGTGTTGATTTTTTAAATCTGATTTTGAAGGGTGATGGCTGTGTTAGCCTGTTGCAACAAAGCAGCATTGTGTCTTGTGGCATTTTGAAGATAAATGAGTTTGATTGGGATATAGCTTAGTTCTTCAGATTCAGATGAAGGAATGGGTTATAGTCTCAGAATCATAGAATCACTGAGTTGGAAGGGGGTCTTTTAGGCCATTGGATCCAACCCCCTGCTCAATGCAAGAATCCAAATCAAAGCAGATTTGACAGATGGTTGTCTAATTCTCTCTTGAATGCTTCCTCTCGAGACGGTTGTTTCCACTGCCATACTGCTCTAACCATTAAGACATTTTTCCTAATATCCACCCTATATCTGGCTTCTTGTAATTTAAACCCATTATTATGTGTTCTGCACTCTGGGATGATGGAGAACAGATCCTTCCCTTCCTCTTTATGTTTCACATATTTGAAGAGTGTTATCATATCCCCTCTCGGCTTCCTTTTCTCAAGGCTAAACATGCCCAGTTCCTTCAGTCTTTCCTCATATGGCTTGCTTTCCGTTCCTCTAATAATCCTTGTTGCTCTTCTCTGTATCTGATCTAATTTCTTTGCATCTTTCGTAAAGTGTGGTGCCCAGAATTGGACACAATACTCTAGATGTGGTCTAGCCAGTACAGAATAGAGGGGAACAAGTAGTACCTCACAGGTATTGGAGACTATACTTCTGTTAATGCAGCCTGAAACAGCATTGGCCTTTTAGCAGCCACATCACACTGTTGTGATTCATATGTAGTCTGTGATCTACAACAATTCTAAGATCCTTCTCACTTGTAATATTACTGAGCCAAGTATCTCCCATCTTGTAACTGTGCATCTGTTTTTGTTCCTTAGGTGTAAAACTTTGCACTTATTCTTGTTGAATTTCATTCTGTTGGTTTCAGCCTGTCATGGTCATTTCAAAGGATGCCATTTATTCTTTTTATTTACTATGTATTATAGTAGAGTGTTTAGCCAATTAGAATTAAGATGCCTTGTCAATCAAGTAGATTGGTGTAAACCCCACGTGTGCCAGTTAGCATACACGCTCACACACTCACAGGCATCAGTTAAAGGACCCAGTCTTAGAATCTGACAGTTTGATCCTGAAGATGCCATCAAGATGGAATCTAAGATAAGCACCTCATGTAACTTACAGGTGTATGCCCAGCTGTATGCCCAGCTGCTTGCCCACCTGGAAGGCCAGATGTCCCCAGACACTATATTGGGGGAATTTTCACATATTTGTGATGGGAGGTGTAAGTGGGTAAAAACATATAAAAACCTAGGTTTTTTGCACCTCGTTAGCAGACTCCCCAATTCCAGGGGAATCCCTGCCCATTTTTCCTTTCACTATGCCCTGAATGGGAGACCTTAAGTTGAACATTCATGGGGGCAGGAAGATGCTTGCTTTTTACTTATTTAGCTAGCTTAGCCATTTCTATTTCTTCTATGTTAAGTGTTTTATCTGATTCTTTTGAACTGTCTTTATCCATATACTTTGTTTACTTTATTTTTGTAACAATAAAATGCTGCTATATTTGAAGCAGCCTAGTAGCATCCTTTTTAATCTTCTCAAAGCCAAGAGAGGGGAATTTCCAGCGGTCAGCAGATAGGCCAGCAAGGAGCTATTATTTAAAGGTCTCTAACAGGAGGAGGGATTGTCAAAAGAAGACTGAACAGACTTGAGTGTTTCGTTTCCCTGCAAAGGAGCATTATCAACATCACAGGAGTTTCTTTTTGGTGAGGTAACTCCCCTCCAACCCCAGGCTAGCTAATCTTTGCAAAGTGTCATCAAAGGGAGGGGTGGCATTAGATGGGCTATCTAGGAAACTGGACACCTCCAATGTCCAGAATCGCCATTTTAATTAACAGTTTAATTCTGGGAGCTGAGAGGTCAGCACATCTCAAAATGCAGTCTGTCAAAGCAGCAAAACCTCTCTTAAGCCAAGTTAGCCCTGGTCAGCCCACAAAGGTAAATTCCAGGCCAAAGACGGACCCCCGTCTATGGCAGCCTCGGCATTATAAACACCACAGTCCCGACACAGCTCAGTGTTCAAGCTTATCAAGATATTTTTGAATTCTGCTCATGTCTTCCAAGGTATTAGCTATTCTACCCAGTTTTCTGTCATCTGCAAATTTGATGAGAATCCCTTCCACTCTTTCATCCAAGTCATTTAGGAGAATGTTGAAGAGCATTTGGATGCTTATGACAAATTTGTCCATTTTTCAGTGCTGTAAGAGTCCTCAACTGATGGTAACCTTATTTGCCTTTCTCCTCCTTCTTCCCCCACTTTGTCTCACTAGCCTTTCACCACTCTTTCTCCACACTTGAAGATCAATATTCCAAATATTCTCGTCAATAACCAGTGTATTCCAGGCTAACCTCTTTTTCACATACACATGAAAGGGACATAAATTCTCTAGACCAGGGGTGCCCAAATTTTTCAGACCGCAGTCTGGTCACAGGGTTCAGTGGACCAGTAATGTGTTTCCTCCCACTGGAAGCAGAAGTAAAACATGTCTTGCAATCTCTTTTGCAGCATGATGAGATAGATTTTAAGCTGCCATTTTCTCTGCTTAAACATACAGGCACATTTTACTTCTGCTTCCGGGAGCAACAAGGGTGGCGTGGGCAGGATGAATTGGTGTGGGGGGCCAGATTCGGCCCACAGGCCATAGTTTGGACACTCCTGCTCTAGACTTTAAGATGTTATAGGAGATTCTGTAGACTGTAGAGATTCTGTACACTGTCCCTGCACAACTTATTTTCAGACCGTATTATTAACTTGGTTCAGCATGTTGCTTAGTACAATCCTCTCCAATATATCACCATATCCCATGATTGTTTTAACTAGCTGCAGAGCTTAATGAGTTAGGTGTGTGAATCCAGAGGTTGGGAGTTCAAACCCCTAGTGTGCAGGTGAAGCAGTGATCTAAATAGCCTTGGACAAATACCAGAGCAGTCCCAGAAGAAGGGAATGGCACTGCATACATAGAGAAACCTGGAAAGGTTTGCCATAGGTCAGAATTGATGACAACATACAATCATCATTGTCATTCCCAGATTGTCATTCCCAGATTGGTGCCTTGGGTGTAATTTGGTTCTTGGGATCATATATTTATTTTCCCTCTTTCTCTAGACAAGACACAGATGTATGTATGATACTGGAAGCTACACACTCCTTTTCTCCTTCTTTATCACCAACAACATATTTTAGTCACTTATATTTTCTCTCTGGAAAAATGACCTATGCAACTATAGTGCATAACTAGTTTATTTCCTAATTATTGAATTCATTCACTCTCACTTCCAAATATTTGATTAACTTTCTGTATTATTTTGTTATCCATTTCTATTTTTAAGCTTTTACCTGACCCATCCTGTCCCTTCTCTTTCATTTCAAACTTTGTTTTTCTTTAGTTTTTCAATTCAGTTCTTGGAGAAAACAGTATTGACTAGCTAGCTACTCAATAATGAGTGACTGAAAAGGAATTAATTGCAACAAGAAAAGTGTGGCCTGGGCTGAGAACACAGACCCCAATTCCCACTAGATATCTACATAATAAAATAAGAGACACATACGAGGACCAAGCTTAGTATTAAACATGCAGGTCTTAACCTAGCCGGAACTGATTTAACACCAGATTCTGGCTCACATGACCCCTTCTTATCTCTCTTATCTTACTACAAATGTGCACCAATTTCTATGCGTTATGTGTCATCAGGGCCACCATCAGAAATTTCTGGGCCCCATACTAAGCAATACTACTCCCCCCCCCCCACATAGTAATGTCACAGTTATGGCCGGCGGTGGCAGGGCCCCTGTCAGCTCCGGGCCCTATACAGCAGTACTGGTAGTAATGCCCTGATGGCGGCCCTGTGTGTCATCAAATAGCATCTGACTCATAATGACCCTAATAGGGCTATAACAATAGCTGAGGTATTTAAAAGATTGTTTTACCATTGCTACCACCTTGGTGAATTTTCATGGCTGAACAGGGATTCAAACCTAATTCTCCTGAGTCTTCCGTGCAAGACACCAAACTTCTTGATTCATTATAGATTAGAAAATATGTACCGGGCAATGCTTCTTCTTTTTTCCTCCTATGGTGAAGTTCAAGAGATACAAAAAGAATTTTAATTTTGACATTTCCAGTTATAACCTGAATGCAAGGGAAGGTGTTGAGCAACCAGCTATAGAACATTACTTTCCTTTTCTTTTTGCCAAATTTTCTTTTTTGATCTTGCTGCTTTTCCTGAACAGATGTTGCTGCCCACTTCAAATTCTCACCTAAACTCCTGTTTTTACCTATCGTTAGGAATTTGTTTTATACTAGGCTAGACTGCAGGGCTATACTAGGCTAGACTACAGTATAAAACAAATACAGTTGTTTTATACTAGGCTAGACTACATTCTAAGCCTGTGGTGGCAAATGTGCCAGAGGGGACAATCAGAGCCCTCTCTGTGGACGCGTGTGCCATCGCCCCATCACAGTATTTGCTGCAACATAGTGTTCACTTACCCCTCTGCCAAGCAGCCCAATGGGAGTGCTTCCTCCCACCCCAAGCACAGAGTTCATCCCACCCCTCTGTCCAGCAGCTCAATGGGAGCACTTCCTCCCTTCCCCTGCACAGAATGGGTTTTGGGTTGCAGTTTGGGCACTCGGTCTCTAAAAGGTTCACCATCACTGTTCTAGGCTTTACTAGGCAAGACTACAGGGACTGCAGTGGCTCAAGTGATTAAGATGCTGAACTCACTGATTGGAAGGTCGGAGTTCGATTCCTGGGTACTGCATGACGGAGTGAGCTCCCGTCTCTGTCCCAGCTTCTGCCAACCTAGCAGTTTGAAAGTAAGAAATTGCAAGTAGATAAATAGGGACCACTTCAGTGGGAAGGCAAACAGTGTTCCATGCACTCTGGTGTTGAGGCATGTCTGCCACATGTCCATGAAAATGTCTGCAGATACAGACAGCGCTGGCTCTTTGGCTATAAACAGAGATGAGCACCAAACCCTAGAGTCAGATATGACTGGCTTTTGAGCAAGGGCGACCTAGACTACATTCAGTTCCTATTTCTACTTGATAGTTTGTCTATCATTATTTTATAACCAGATTATTTGGTTTACATCAGACTAGAATAGACTCACTGAATCAATATGTTCATATATATTGACTTATCATTCAGCAGTTGACTCAGTAGATATCTCCTAACTGGGACTAGCAACTGGGAAGACGAGGTTTAAGCTTTTGTCTGTTTAGGTCATTATCTTCTCTAACTAGGAGAAGGTCTCCAGTAGAAGACTTTCTTATAGTTCTTTATCCTTTCAACTGGAGATGCCAGGGAGTGAATTTGGGATCTTCTGCATGCAAAACATGTAATCTTCTGCCAATCTAAAATCTCTTTCTTCAAGAATGAATCCAAAGAAAATTCCTTTTAGGTCTGCAAATCAATTTATCAAAACTCCATACTGAAACCTCTACAGTTTTATGCTTCTTCTGTTAGGTTCTTGAGATGTTGATAATTATTGTCATCATCATTGTCACATTGTGTTCATCATTATATATTCCATTTCCAGAAGCATAGTAAAAATGTCCGATTAATTAACCAATTGGTCTGTAGAGTTCTTATTTAATAGCAAAGCTCTTGAGATAAAATGTAATTTCATGCTTGCTCTGCTTATTTTGAATATTGCTTTAAGGCAACAATGTCAATGAAAGTATTTAAAAGAGAAACAGCCCTTTGGGGATATTAAAAAAATCTTTAGATGTTTGCATCTAAATAAACTAGTAGCCACATGAAAGGGGAGAGCAAGGCACATCATTAAACAGGTTGTAATTAGAGTATTGATTCTTCCTGCATGAATGAAAAACAAAGAAGTATTAATTAGTGATTAATATCAACTGGGATTAGACTGAGTTGATATTAAATCTTGGTGCCACTATTAATTCTATCCAGTGTGCAGATTGCCAATAAGACATCTAAAGTTAGAGAAAGAATTGGGGGCTGATGACTAAATACTAGAGTTGAAAGGCAAATTAAAACTGAATGGCAAAAATTAAAATAAGGTATCCCTTATGCATGGACTGAGTGACTAAAGTCAACCTTCAGGTTGTCTTTTGAGTTTTGTACCAAGCTTTGCTGAATAGCTGGAGGAAGAGCTGTGAGGAATGTCTCACCCAATTCATAGAAGCCACATCTTCACCATGACAATAACACTCCTTGAAGTCCAAGTTCTCTCCACACAAACAAGGCCTCCATGTCAATATCCATTATGATCTCAATCTTATCTCTATCTCTGTCTGTCTCTTGGAAGACCATCAGTACTGCAAGTTGTCTGGGGTGATGGTGGAGGAAATGGATTTACTCTTTCCTTCTACAAGTTATATTACATTTAACCTGTGGTTAATGTACAGGTAAAACTTGGAAAATTAGAATATCGTGCAAATGTCCATTCATTTCACTTAAAAAGTGAAACAAGTATATGAGATAGACTCAATACATGCAAAGCGAGATGTCATGTCTTAATTTGTTATAATTTTGATGATCATGGCATACAGCGTACATGAGATTATGTTATGGGGTACATGAGATTGGGGGATCGGGGGTTACATAAACTGTAAGCCATAAGCATCAATATTATAACAAAGTAAGGCTTGAACTATCTCACTTTGCATGTAATGAGTCTATCTCATATATTTGTTTCACCTTTTAAGTTGCATTACTGAACTGAATGAACATTTGCACAATGTTCTAATTTTCTGAGTTTCACCTGTATACATTTAAGATTAGGTATTGATATAGGGATGTTCTACCCTCATAATCCTCTTCTTTTGTTTCATTTCTGAGGCTATCTACATGGCATATAGCCCACTCTTTGGAGTGTATCTGGAGTGTAATGGGGCAGATTGTAACAACTGTATGCACACAAGCAAGCCAATCAGGCTCCAACCTGTCCCATTTTGAGACTCCATCAGGAGGATTCTCCTAAATTGCCATGCTGTATTTACCCTGTTCCCAATGTATCTCCACACAGGGGATGGGAAAAAATAGAGTGAAGCAGCAGCCCAGTTGGTGGCCGTGTAGCTTCCCAGCTAATTAGAGGCCACATGGAGGCTAATCAATTGGAAAGTGGCTCCTTTAGTTCCGACAGTCTTATCAGTGGCATGAAGTTGTGTAAATGGAGGAAGTGGGCTAAACGTAATTTAGTCCCTGTCTCCATCTTCAAGTGAAAAGTGAAACAGCCTGTGCCAGGAGGATCATTGAAGACTGCCGCTGTCTCCTTTCTAGTCTGTGGAAAACTTGGCTTACCATGGATAAACAGAGCTTTAGTCCATGATTTGTTGTCCAAACAAGGCAAAAGCCAGTGTACTGACTTGTTTATTCCTCAGAAAACAAAACAAAGAATCCACAAGCAAATTTTGCTTGCTATTCTAAATGTACATATGATGACAAAGAAACTACAGGCAAAGGTTGACATAATGTGAGATAATGTGAGATTTCTGTACTGGCAGAAATCTTATGAGGACCACATTATTACATCAATAAAACTGAAGTGTAATGTTGAAAACATGACATGGTTTAAATTTAGTAATACACATGGGGCACCTTCTTCTTAATTCAAAGATGACAAAAGAAACTTTACTAGACCTTTAATTTAAAACTATGCATTCTAACCAGCTAGAGCAGTGGTTCCTAACATTTTTTTTGGCCATGCCACACCTACAGGTAAACATCTCTAAAATCCTGATCCCCTCCCCATTACATATAATTCTTATTATTGAAAATGTGAATGCCTATTCATGTGGAGGAAGCCTAAAAGGTCATTAACTTAGTCTAACTCATTCTCAAATTGCCCCCCCCCTTAAAAATAAAATTGCCCACCTGTGGGATGTGTGCCCCACATTGGGAACCACTGAGCTAGAGTTTCACTCAGGAGGAGTATTTCAGTTTTGAAGGCTTGGCCCTTGTACAGAGTCAGTATATTCTGGTGTGAACATGTATTAAGATTGACTGCACCTTTCACTGAAACCCACAGACATCAAGAAAAAAGATCCCCTTATGTGCAGATTCTGAGATAATGTTAAATCCATCAGGCACACTGAGTAAATTGGAAAAAATTGTAACTTGTCCCATTTTTTTTTATTTTCCCACAGAAACTGTTGTCATGAAAAAGCCCAGATCTGACCTGTACTTTTTCATGAGATTTTGCCCACCAAATTATCTGGTGCCCATTGAAGAAGGAGATTTCAATGTGTCAGCAAGCATGTTTGCCTCATGGGTTGGGAGAAATTAAACCTAATGTGTGATGGACATGTTATGCTGTAAGATCATTGGTTGGAATCGCTTAGGGGAATGGCTGGGAGGTGGACCCAGGAGGTGGGGGCCGGACACACTCTCATCTTAACTGCAATTATGTAGTTAATTTAGACAGAGGGAGGACCACACTGGCTTTTCCCCAGATAGCAGCTTTCTTTATTTCTTTATTTTGAAATGCTTTCTAAGCTTCTGATGAACTTTATTCTGTACCATACTTTGATTTCAATAGACTTTTAAAATACCTGAAGGAGACTGGAATGTTGTTGTGTTTGGAGTAATGTCCCTTTAAGTAATGTAACACTCGAATGAGTGGATGTAACAATCACCAACTGTAACACTGTAACCTTCTGTATGAGGACGCGAGCTAGTGACCACTAGGGGCACTAGCGAGCGCCTAGCTCACATGGTTCCAATTCCCCAAATACCTACAGCCGCGGGAAGATTCCCGCCACTACCTCACCTGGACAAGAAGGGCGTGACGGAGAGTGACGTCACGCAGTCAGTAGCCAATGGGCTACCAAGGAGCCACATTCAAATGTATAGCCACTGTATATATTGAGCTGTTTGTCCGCCATTACCACATGTTCCCCCTGACCATCATGCAATAAAGATGCGTTAAGCCAGGCTTTCGGCTGTTTCTATTGTCTTGGTTCCCAAACACCAAAAGTGTTTACTTGGTTCACGTTAACTGAATCTTCATTAATTTCATGAGCACCTTTTGTTCACTACCTAGATTTAGGTCAGGAGTGACAGGGTACACTTTTAGGAAAAGTCTGAACTGCTGGTTCTAAGAGGTCCAGGGGAGCAGGATCAGGTGTGATCCCATCCTAGGATGCCTGAGTGCTACTTGGGAGTAAGAGGATCATTACAAATGTTACTTCTGTTCAATTGACTGTGGCCTACAGAGAATTGAAGATCAGTTCCGAGATGGTTCTTATTTACACAAACGTGTTGTGAGGCAGTATAACCTGGGGAAAACTTTGGTTTTCTTAGTTTCTGAATTTAACTCAAAAAGCTGAGAGCAGCCATTGCTCAAGCACATGAGTGTGAGGATAAGATGCCAAAATGCTGGCATGCAACTCTGTACAGAATGCTGGCATCTGATGAGCTGTCCAAGAGTGCAGGCATACCAGCTTGCAGAACATTCTTGCAAAAACCTGGCACAACAGTGTCCTTACAATAGCTTAGCTTTATGTAATTGAGAATAGCTGGCACTCAACTGAAGGATTTTCAGATTCAAAACCAGACTTTTCACCTTTAAGATTATCAGGATATTTGAAGAGAAAACCACCTAGGATATATGGGACCCTTTGAACCTATGCTGTGTTGGCCTTTATTTATTACATATTTGGAAACAGTGCTATTCTGCAAGACCCCTGAAGAACATTTGTTTGACCACATCAGGTTTCTACCCTGAGAGACAATGAGGGGCATTGCTGGACTTGGACTAGGTCACTTGTAGGATTGGTGCTTGGACACAATAGTTGATACCCCATCAGAGCATTAAGTGCTGAACATGGTTTATATTTATGACCAAATGTCGCCATTAAGAATTGGACTTGACCTATATTTACCTACAACCTTGGCCACTTATGGCCAGAGCCTGGATATACTTATGCTGAAGTAGGGCTCTTAAGGGCTGGATTTAGGTGTGCATCCCTCATGAGGACATTTCAAAGAAGACTTATACTTTTTCAAAGCAGTTCCTCCAAATAGGAAGAACTTGGGACAGACACTGCTTATGTGTAACTTCAAGTACAGCTATTAATGTCTGGATTCTGCCTATACCGAATTCCAAGCTAAATTACTAAGAGCCAGACTCTGGTTATATTTATCTCAAAGTAGGGCTGTCAAGGGCTCAATTCTGTTTATACTTACATCTAGTTACGGTTACAGTAATACCTCATACAAAGTCCGCTTCATACAACATCGGATTCATACAATATCGCCTAATTCCTTGAAAAAAGTTGCCTCATACAAAGTCGTGCGACGTCGTATGAGCCATTGGTTTTTCCCCAGGTTGCATTGTGCCTGGGCAGTATAAAAGGCAGGACACATGCATGCATTGCTCTTGTGGGTTTTGCATGAGGCGAAGACTGTTTAGGAGTGGTTTTGAGTGCAACTTTGGATTTTTTTGATTTTTTTCGTCAGACTTTTTAGAAGCATTCCTGGGATTTTTGCAGCATTCTTCAGGTTCTTGGACAATCAGGGTTGTTTGACATGTTTTTGTAATGTATTTAGCCTTTAGAGAATGATTTCTTAAAGTTCTGTCAGTTTCTTGTCTGTTTCCTTGACTTTGACCTGAGGTCTGTGCTGTTACAGTACAATGTATCTCTATGGAAATGACGTTGTATGAGGCATCGCGGCAAGGATTTGGACATTGTAAGAGGCATCGCGGCTAGGATTTTGCATGCCTCATATAAAGTCCAAATCCGTATAAAGTCCAAACTTGTGGAACCAAATTTGGACGTTGTACGAGGTATCACTGTATTAAGAGCTGGGATTTGATCAAATTTATCTCAGGAGAGGTCCACAGATCTATTATCTGGAAGTATTCAATTGAACAGAGGAACTAATAACAGCATTCTGCAGGTGTGGAAAAAAAATCTAGTTTCTTGTTTGAGAAGGTACATCCAATAGCTTAAAATGTTGAAAGAAAGTTTTGCTTTGTATTCAACAGCTTCCTGGCACTTTGCTGGTCAGGGAAGAATATGGAGTGGCAACTTCCCTACTTTCCTTTTAAAAAATATTTTTTTTAAATGACCCCTTTCACACACCCTTGCACAAAGGTAGCTTCCAGTGGTGAACCTCTTTTCCTTTTGCTGCCAGCTCCAAGTACCAGGTATTACTACCTATGAATAAAAATAATGGTTGGGGGGGCTCCTACCACATGCTTAAGCCATCGTTTCTAGTAAGCCAGAAAGACTCTAGTCAAGACGATCTTTTATGGCATTATATAGTATGTCTATGCTTTTACCCTTTGCGGCATTTATCTGTGACCAAACACATCTCATTTGATGCTGTGACCATAAATGGAACTCTATAAAAGTTATCTTCTGTTATCTTCTGTTAGACGCATGCTATAAAGTTCATGTTTCTCCTGTGCTCCTAGGCAAAGAGACTGACAATGAATTTAACAATAAATAGCAGCAGACCGGCAGCAATAGCAAATAGTTGAAATATCTCAAGCCCACCAAATTGTAGTATTACTTTGCAAACCTTGATAGCTTCTTCTTTTACTTGCATAAATGGTGGCTGCTTTTCAAAGCTGAAAAGTGCTTTTATTTAATTCTTCCATACCCTGCATCTTCAAAGTTGTTAATGTGAGAAACATAATAATAGAACATGGTGTGTGTGTGTGTGTGTGTGAAGAAAAACAATAATAAAAGAATGCACAGAAAGCAATGTAAACCAACACTACAATTTTCCATTGAAACAGACAGTAAAAGTAAATTGGTGTATCTTAAAAATACTAACACCTGAAACTTTTAAAAGGTTGTTTTGTGTGTGGAAGAATTGTTTCCACATGTTGCCTTAATTTATAGTAAGGAGGATGCCAGATGGGCATTCCTCAGGAAGGCATTTCAAAGAGGGAGCCACTACAGAAAAGGCCCTGTTTCTAGTTTCCAACTATTGCACTGCAAATAGGACAAAGAAAAAAATGATTCAGATGATAATCTCAGTATATTGCCAGACTGATACATGAAAAGTGCTCCAGTAGATATTAGAACTGGAAGCCATATGGGAATTTAAATATCCTGAGTGCAACATCAGATTGACCTTAAAACTTAATGGGAACCAGTGGAGTGATATCAGATCAGTCAAAATACACTCCTGTCATTTGGTGTATGATAGCAGTCCAGGCAAATGGTTGCAGGCTACTAGCATTCCCATATAAAGCCCCCTATAGATATCCATGCTTGAAGTTATGAGGACATGCATGACTGTGGCTAAGCTATTTTATCCAGATGGGGTCAAAGCTAACATATTTATCTCAACTACTAAGGTCCGTTAAGCTACCAGGACTGGTGGAGCCTCAAGTGATAAAGGACAACTAAATACCACTTCTGTGTGGTTACATTGTCTTTTTAGTGAGAGGGCAGGACCTTCCCAAACTGGTTGAATTCCACATCTCTGCCCTGGACAGACAATCTAACTAGCAACAACACATCCTGAAAGGTCTTAAGATTTCATCTGCATCAACCACACGCCAAGTGGCAACAAGGATTACTGGTGTGTGGTAGGTGTAGGAAGATGGCCAAGTTTAAATCACTCCCACAAAACAAAATAATCATAAAATACCTCTTTGTCCTATAGTGTATCTTGAGGTTTATCTCTACACCTGGAGACCAAAGAAGCACAGATATTCCCTGAGACTTCACCTGGTATTCTCAGACCTGGCAATCCTAGAGAGAATAGGCTCAGAGCAAATACAAAGCAGAAAATCCCCTATATAATAGATTTATATGAATGCCATGGTGAGGGGAAATATTGCTTTGAAAACGTAACCAAGTGCCAGCTGAGGTGTTATGACTCAAATTGACTGTCTGTAATTCCCACACATAAACAGTGGCAAAGAATTGATTTCCATATGGCAAATTTGGGAACCCCCATCAGCTTTAATCATGGAGTGGTCAGAATCCTACTTGTGCTTTATGCATGAAATTACATAAATTATGGAAACAAGCAGCAAGTTAAATCCTTCATTCTGTGCCTATTGCAAGTGGGCACAGAACCAGAATTGCAAAAAACACCTCAATTAGTAAGTTGTAACTTGTAAGTTCACTTATACATTGATAAATTGCCAGTAGAATTCTGGCCAGCAAGTGATGGGAAAAGATGGACCTAGAGCACCTGAAATGTCACAAGATGCCTCTGTGGTTATGGGCTCATTCCAATATAGAATGTATGTACATTCAAGAGTCTTATTTCAGGTTTTAACAAGCAACCCCAGCCTTCTTTCCTACATAGATATGGAACAGATGAAATGTCCAGCACAATCAACTCTGCCCAACATACAGTAGTTCTGGTAATACACACATATATTGCAGATAATCACACACATCTATGGGATTACAGTGTGGTGGTGATTCTAATGCTGCTTGACAATGGTATGAATAGAACTAATGTTTTAATATGGCTGGCATGATGTTGTAGTAAATTGTCATCCTGTATTTATTTGTTCTGTTGGATAGCTCATGGAGTAGTCCCTGTCTGTGGAGCCAGAAATTGGGAGTTCAATCCCACTCTGTGTCTATTTGGAAAACTTGCTGAAAAACAGCCTTGACAATTGCTTTGTGTTTGGGTGAGAAGTGGTTAACTGATGAAAAAGGAGTTAGCTTCAGGGATTTCCTCCCATTTGCTGCCTCTTTTTGAATGGTAGTGAGCACAAGAGCATATCCTATAGACCAGTGTTCCCCAACCTTTGGGTTTTGGACTTCAAATCCCAGAAGCCTAAGTCAATTCTCCAATGTACTGATTACCCTATTTACTGACTTAAGCTTCTGGGAATTGAAGTCCAAAACCCAAAGGTTGGGGAACACTGCTGTAGACCATTTTGACCAGTGGTGGGCTCCAAAAAAATTTACTACCACACTGTGGGTGTGGTATGGTGGGTGTGGTCAGGGGGGAAGCCCTGTGTTGCACCCAAATTAGGACTACTTTATTTGAAAACTTGGATGGGTGGGGCCAGCCAGAATTTCTGCTACCAGTTCTGGTGAACTGGTGTGAACCTACTGATGCCCACCACAGATCTTGACTGTTGACACTGGGGCCATCAATATTCATTCAGTCTTTTGATATGAAAAGTTTGGTATCCTTCTTTCTGCTGGTAACACTGCCATGATATTACAAAGCAACATTGGGACATTTCTGGGCATTTGGAATCATGGATACAGAAGCATAATATCTCACAGTCACAAACTGAAGGGTTTCGAAATAACTGAATTATAGTTATGTGCACAAGGTTAAGCAAGCAAGCAAGCAGTCTCATATTTTTTTATAGCAAATTAGGTCTGGTAGTCTTGATCGTTCTTGAGAGCATCACTATCTGCCCAATTGTTTTGTATCTTCATTTAAAAAATATTTGCATCTTTTTAAAGAATACTTTTGCTTTTACTGATTCTGGTCTCCAATTTAAATTACCATTTTGAATTTCAGCTTGGTTTCATTACTCATAAGTGCATTCAACTAAAGCAAAGGTCCTTCTTCAAAATAATGATCTTTCTATTGGCAGAATATCCCCTTAAAGCTCAAGAAATTGTATCACCTACATTATTCACAAAATACCCTCCAGACTGTTTTTTCTCCACCTATGGATTAGTGTGAATCAATCATGCTTTGCAGGCATGTCCTGTGTTATCAGTTCTGATCCTAGCTCCTCTCCCACATGCCACATTCTTAGGGTAAATGTTTTGATTCTTTATATCTATCCCTATTGTAACAATGTGTTTTGTTTCCCCCCCTTTATATTCGTTAGTTTATTTACAAAAAGGTATACAGCTGAACAGGCAGGTGTAGGTTTTCTTACAAGTTTGTTTATTTTCTATCCTGATTCCTCTCATGATAGGCAATAATACTTCAGGAAGAAAGACACAATGGGTAAAATCTTTTGCATAACTTCAAACTGGCATAACCATCTGTTGTGTATGTAACTGTATCACTTTAAGAATGTCTGAATGTAACCTGACAATGATCACAATGTAACTCAGCTGTTAAAGGAACGCGAGCTAGCTGCCCTCCGAGGAGTCGTCCATGACTGTGGACTCCTGCTCCAGTGAGGACAACGAAGTGCAGAGAGTCAAGAGGCATTGAGAAAAGCACCGAGCCAGCAAGGGAGGAAACCACTGTTGCGATGGCTGCGGGGCATCTCACAACCGAACGAGGTGCCCATTCCGGAAGGCCAAGTGCCACAACTGTGGGCGGAAAGACCACATCGCCAAGGTCTGCAGGCGCGGGCGAACAGAGGACAAGGGCTCATCGAGACACCCTCAAGCACACCAACGCAAGGTGGCCGGCATCGGAAAGGTCTCAGCCAATGACGACACGGCGGCCGTGAACCGCGTGGGCCTGGAGCACCGGCGCTTCTTCGTAGAGGTACTGTTACAAGGGGTCCTGGTTAGGATGGAAATAGACTCAGGGTCGTCCTACTCCATCCTGTCCCAGAAGGAGTTCCTGCGCATTCCCCCAAATGCGTGCCCCAAGTTGCGGGCCATGAAGTCGAACTTACGTGCAGGGTTATGGGATCCCAGTGTTGGGGGTGGGAAACTTCATGGTGAAGTTCAAAAGGATCACAGAAAAACTGCCCTTAGTAGTTCTCAAGGAGGGGACCTGTTGCCTTTTGGGAACCCAGTGGTTTGCTCCCCTGGGAATTGAACTGTCCGGCATAAACACCATAGAGACTTGCCCAATTCGGGATGTGTGCGATGCGCACCCTGCAGTTTTCAAGAAGAGGCTCCGAAGTTACAGGGGACCCCTGGTTTCTTTTGAGTTGGACCCAGAAATCTGGCCCATACGTCTCAAGCCAAGAAGAGACCCCTTTGCCCTCAAGGACAAGATTGAGGTGGAATTGGACAAATTGGTGGGGCAGGGGATTTTAGTTCCAGTTGATTCTGCGGAGTGGGAAACTCCGATTGTTACAGCTTTAAAATCCAATGGGGAGGTCAGGATTTGCGCTGACTACAAATGCACAATCAACAAGGCCATTTGGCCAAATGCATATCCGGTGCCGGTAGTTAGCCACTTACTGGCCATTTTACACGGGGGGAGGTGTTTCGCCAAGCTAGACCTGGCGCAGGCATACCAGCAGCTCACAGTAACCCCAACTGCTGCCGCTGCGCAAACCATCGTCACGCATAAGGGGGCATTCAAGGTAACGCACCTACAGTTCGGCATAAATTCGGCCCCCGGGATCTTCCAGTCCCTCATGGAACACCTTTTAAAGGGGCTTCCAGGCGTGCTCCCATATTTTGATGATGTTTTGATAACTGCGGGGAGCGAATCGGAACTAGCAAAAAGACTAGACAAGGTCCTATCTGTATTCGAGAGAGCGGGACTGAGGTTGAGAAGGGACAAATGTGTGTTTTTTGCGAGGGAGGTTGAGTTTCTCGGGATCAAAATAATCCCGGAGGGCATCAAGCCATCCGAGTCCAAGGTTGCGGCTGTGCAAAACGCCCCTTGCCCCACCGCGAAACCGGAGCTGCAGTCATTCCTAGGGCTCCTGAATTTTTACCATTCCTTCTTGCCAAGGAAGGCATCCGTTACAGAGCCACTGCACGGGCTACTTAAGAAAGATGCGGTTTGGTGGTGGGGAGATAGGCTCAAGGCGCTCTTGTCCTCAGACAAGACCAGGAGCCATTTCGACCCGTGGAAACCGGTAGTTTTGGTCTGTGATGCATCACCAGTGGGGGTGGGGGCGGTGCTGTGCCAAGTGTTAGAGAACGGGCGGGAAGCCCCGGTTGCCTTCTATTCCAGGTCACTTTCAAAGGTGGAGCGCAATTACGCTCAAACAGATAGAGAGGCCCTGGCCATAATCGCGGGAACAAAGAAGTTCCACGATTTCCTGTATGGCCGCGAGTTCACAATTGTGACCGATCATAAGCCCCTTTTGGGAATCTTTACTACAGGCAAGCCAACCCCACAAATCCTGTCCCCCAGAATGCTGCGTTGGGTGATTTTCCTCAATGCCTACCAGTACGAGCTGGTCCATTGCCCAGGGAAGGAGATCTCCCATGCAGATGCGCTGTCCTGATCTCCCCTCCCTGCAAGGTAGAGCAGGACCACCAAGTCCTGCTGATAGAGTCTCTCGACTCACCCCCCATAATTCCCACAGACCTCGCCAAAGCCACGGCAGCAGACAAAATCCTGTCCCAAGTTAGTTCCTGGATGAGAAAAGGGTGGCCCACAACTCCCCCCGAGGAGGAATTCAAATCGTTTTTCAGGCGCAGAGTAGAGCTTTCCCTTGAAAGGGGCTGCCTCCTCTGGGGCCAGCGGGTGGTCATCCCAGAGAAGTTACGAGCAAAGGTGCTGAGGCTACTGCATACCACCCACCCGGGAATAGTGCATTCCAAAGCACTGACCAGGAGCTATTTCTGGTGGCCCCAGATAGACGCGGACATAGAGCACTTGGTGGGCACATGTGAGAGCTGCCAGAGCTCTCGGCCTTAGGAGTCCCGGCTGCCCCACAGGGAATGGGACATGGCCCACGGGCCATGGTCCCGAGTACACGTCGACTTCACTGGCCCCTTTCATGGGTCCATGTTTCTGCTGATAGTCGATTCATATTCCAAATGGCTGGAAGTCATTCCCATGTCCAACACCTCATCTGCCGCAACCATTAATCAATTGCGCAAGGTGTTCAGTTGTTTCGGCCTGCCGGACATCCTTGTGAGCGATAACACCAGTACTTTCACATCTGCGGAATTCAAGGCGTTCATCGAGAGGAATGCCATCCGGCACATTACCTCTGCCCCGTTTCACCCCGCCACAAACGGTCAGGTAGAGCGCCAAGTGCGCACTACGAAAGACGCACTGCAGCGCATGGGTCCCGGTGAGTTGAACCTCCAGCTGTGTCAATTCCTCATTTGTTATAGGTTAACTCCCCTAGCTTCAGGACTGTCTCCAGCTGAGCTCCTCATGCGGAGGAAGCCGGTAACACTTTTTGATTGGTTGGATCTGACCAGGGTGGAGGATGAGGGGAGAAATATAGAGATAGAGAGCTCCAAAAAGCTTTGTGGTAGGGGACCCAGTTCACTGCAGGAATTACGCAACCTCAGGACCAATGTGGGTTCCAGGAACGGTCATTGAGCAAATGGGGCCAATGTCTTACAGGGTTGAAACTAGCACAGGTCTGTTGTGGAGAAGGCATGCTGACCAGCTCAGAAGGTGACTTACCAGTGAAAGAGAGTCAGCGTTAGGGTTCTCCCAGGTACAGATGCATACCCTGGATTCTCAAATGAGGAGGAGGATACTTTGAAAGAGTGGGATGAGTTTGATTTTATGTTGCCATACCAGGGGGATGTCGCAGAGTGGTCCCCCACCTGTCTGAGCGAGAAGAGGGGTTTTAGTTCAGCCCCTGGTATCTCCAGGCCTCCCAGTCCTTTTGTTCTAGAGTTTACCCTATCACAAGGCCCCCAACCCAAGCAGCAGGGGGAAGTTCGTTCTCTCCATCCCCAAGACCACCGAGTCAGGCAGCAGGGGAATAGCACAAGTACGCCAGTTGCAGGCACAAGAAACCGGGGCGAGACAACAAGGGTCTCCTCATCGGTCCCGAGATTCGTGCTGGGGGGGTCGCCAGGTGCCACGAGCGATAGGCAGGGGTTCACATCCCAGTTACATGTTCTGTTCCCCTCTCCAAACGCAAGGTTGCCACAGAGTCCCCGCCAGACGACTAATGAGTCCCCCATTTCTGTTGCAGAATGAGAGTCTGCGGAAATCGGAGCCCCTAGTTCCCCTGAGCTCAGCCAAGCAGTCATACGCCCCAAGCGCACATGCGGGAAGCCACAATGGTTGAGGGACTTCATCCCATCCTAGGGGGGAGGAGTGTTGTCTATGTAACTGTATCACTTTAAGAATGTCTGAATGTAACCTGACAATGATCACAATGTAACTCAGCTCTTAAAGGAATGCGAGCTAGCTGCCCATAGAGGGCAGCTGCGAGTGTTCAGCTCAAATGGTTCAAATTCCCCCAATCACCGGCAGCCGCGGGAACCTTCCTGTGCAAGGAACACCTGGAGAAGAAGGGCGTGACTTAGAATGACGTTACGCAGGTAGCAGCCAATACGCTACTGTGTAACCCTTTTCAAATGTATTGTTGCAGTATAAAAGGAGCTGTACCTCCGCCATTACCACATGTTCATCCTGACCATCATGCAATAAAGCTGTGTTTTAGCCCTCACTGCGGCTCCTTCTTTGTCTTCCATGCAAGACACTAAACCATCCTAGATGAAGCACTGGCGGCATTTTTTTGTTGCTGTCAGAAGCTACTCATGTCCAAGCATACATTTTTTTCCTGAAATTCATTACTTTCTCCATTGATGGATGTATCTCTGGTGACTCAATAAGCTGATCCTGGCATGTAAAATGCGGCCATGCACATTAAATGTAAAGTAATTTACAACTTTATGCCCCCTTCCTTTTCAGGGCTGAAGCTCTATGGGTCTCTCTTATGCCCTGGAGAAGCCTTTGGGAAGA
Organism: Bradypodion pumilum; assembly: GCA_035047305.1. Classification (NCBI taxonomy): domain Eukaryota; kingdom Metazoa; phylum Chordata; class Lepidosauria; order Squamata; family Chamaeleonidae; genus Bradypodion; species Bradypodion pumilum. Next base: position 358,806,749 of record JAWDJD010000001.1, read on the forward strand.
GGTAAGGGGAAGAATTTAAAAATAAAAAAAATACTGTCAGGTTAGTGGTGGATGTCTTAATAGGTCACACTAGCACTAGGAACCATTTCATCCCATCTACTTTCCCCCTCCATTTTTCCTTGCCAGTACAGTGTAAAAGAAGGCCAGGGCATGCTGCTCATGAAGTCTGTTGTCAACAAATAAGACAAATTGAGTGTATGCTTGTCTTCTTAACCTTAGAAGTCTGGTTCAAGCAATTCTTCTATTCATGATTCCTTCATCTTGTCTGTAAAACCCCAGGGCAAACATCTTTGAGAATTGTTCCTACAATTCACTGGTGAGCCCCCATTCAAACAATTAGAGGCCAATAATAGACATCCTGTTAATTTGTAAGTAGAATTCTGTAGCAGTGATACACGCGAAGGCACTAACAGCTCAGGTTATATATTTTTGGTACAAGAGGTATCTCCAACTTTTGAACCAAAGAGGGTAAAAGTACTACTGTATATAATAATAACAACAAATGTGTGCCATCAACTAGATTCTGACTTATCGCTACCCTTTCCTGAGCTTTGTAGGTAGAGAATACACAGAGACAGATTACCATTCCTTTCTTCTGGGGGGCATCCTGCAGCTGTGCACTTGGTCCACGGCAACACAAGAGGCACAGTGAGGAACTGAACTCCCACCTTTGGTTCTGCAGCCAAAAAACTATCTCACTGAGCAATCCAGTCAAATGAAAGTATCATTCACGAGAGCAGGGGTGTCCAAACTTTTTGGGCTGCGGGCCAGTCACATGGCTGAACCTGCCAGTCACGTGGTTCCTCCCACTAGAAGTGGAAGTAAAACGTGCATGCATGTGTGCAGAATGCTGCCGTAAATGACCCGCAGCTGTTGTGATTGGGATGAAGGTAAATTTAGTGCCAATGTGTGCCTTTTTTTGCTGCCTTCTTGTTTCTGGTAATATGGAAGAACTGATGTTTCCCAAACTTTGGATATTGCAGGGTAAGGATGGGATGAATAACTGTAATGTTACAAATGAGTAATCAGAGATTCTGAATATATATGATACTAGCATATTTTGCCCGGCGGTGCCAGGCTTTTAAAAATTGTGTTATCCAAGGTTTTTTTTTCCTTGAACCAATGGTGTTGGGCTGTTTTAAATGGTGTTGTAAGGTTTTGTGATTTTTGTGGCTTCAAGGCGCTGCGTCCGCCTGCGGCTTGACTTGCATTCCCAGTAATTTTTTTGGGTTCTTTTTGGTTTTCTTTTTTTTTTTTTGCGTGCTGGCTCCCTCAGTGCCGGGCTCTTTAAATTGGTTTTTGAAGGTTTTTGTTTTATGTTTATGCAAATTTTATTTTTATTTAATTAATTTAATTTAATTTAATATTATTTAGTTTAAAATTTAATTTTGGTTTTTAAAATGTTTATTTTTACGCATTTTTATTTTTTGTTTTGTTTTTTTGGAGTGAGAAGTGATTTCTGTTTTTTTTTTGGTAATTTTTGAGATTAGTGTGTTTATTTTTGAATGTTTTTATAACTTACTAGCAAGGGTTGCCCGGCGTTGCCGGGCTTTTTTTGGGAGTTTTGTGTTTTAAAAACTATGAGAAATGGGGTTGGATGTTTTTTGTTGTATGTGTATTTAAATTAGTTATGTTATTTTTTAAATATATTGTTTTTTTATACGTAGGTAGTGTTTTAATCTGTTATTAAAAAATTTGGATTTTATAAAGAGATAAGGTTGATATATTTTTCCCCAATAATTGTATTTTTAAAACTAATGTGTTCCTATGTGGTTTTTGGTGATAGGTGTACTTTGGATAAGATTTTTTAAAAAATGTGTAAGTGTATGTGTTTTGTAGATGGCTGGAGTTCAATTTCAATTCATTGAGTGTAATATTTCCTGTGGCCACTTGGTGGTGCTGTTGCGTAATGTTGACTTTGTCCTGGCCTGTGTATTCTTTCTGTTCTTTTCTCATTTCAATTCTGATTGTCGTTGAGGCTGCACGTGTGTCTTGGTAAGTTGTGATCTCTGTTTCGTTAGGGGTGTTTTTCTTGTGATTTGTGGGGGGGTTGTGTTTGTCCTTGTTATTTTTGGATTGTTTGTGGAAGATTTTCCTTGTACTTTTTATGTTTAGTATTCTTCTTGCTTTTTCTTGAATGTTGTTGTTTGTGTTTTTGGTGTGGGTATTTCTGTGGGCCGGCCTCGGTGGCTGGGTGGCCCATTGAAATACCATGTGGTGTTAGGCTGGGTTTTTTTTCGCAGGCCGGACTCGTTGGATTATCTACGCCGCCGGCCCGTGGTGGGGATGGGGGCATGGTCTTTGGGTGTTAGGAAGGGTGGGCTAGGTGGTGGGGAGGGGAGCTGTAGTGTGTTATGGTGCTTTGTTTTTGTGGAATCGTGAAAGTAGATCATTTTTCCCCTTTAATATCAGTGGGTGGGGGCTGCGATCCCCCTCCCCGCTGGCTTCCCTAGTGTTGGGTGGTTTTGAACAGGCAGAGAGGAACGATCCCCCTCCCCCTCCTTAAAACACCTCTGGTTTTAAAGAGAAGAAAAGACGGAGTTTTTTTAAGGAGGGGTGGTGGGGGATCGATCCTCTCTGCCTCCCCGCTGGCTTCCCTAGTGTTGGGTGGTTTTGAACAGGCATAGAGGAATGATCCCCCTCCCCCCTCCTTAAAACACCTCCGGTTTTAAAGAGAAGAAAAGGCGGAGGTTTTTTAAGGAGGGGTGGTGGGGGATCGATCCTCTCTGCCTCATCTTTTGTTTCCAGATGGGTTGGGGCAATATAGTCCTTTTATCCCCACAAACCTCCCAACAGTAGGGTAGGCAGCGGAGAGGGGGTTCACCACCCCCTCCCACTGATGTTAAAGGGGAAACTCCATTCGGGAGCTTCAGGCGCCGCGGGTGAGTAAAGAAAGCCGGCTGCTGTTTGCTTGCCTTTTAGCTGTTTTTCTTTTTAATTTTCCGGGCGCCGTTTTCCTCAGCGTTCTGCGTGGGCGCGCAGGACGCTGGGGCTTGTAGTTATGGGTTGGTGATTTGTGTTTTTGCTGGGTTTTTTAAAAATGCGTTTCTTTCGATTGGCTGCGGCACGTGTCCGAACGCTGCGCCGTGCGAGAGCCTCTCAGCGTGATTGGCTCTGGCGCAGCGCAGCGCAAGGAATGTTGGGAAGTGAAGTTCTTTCCCTTTCTTGCCGTTTGTGGGGCTGAGGCCCCTGTGCCGGATTTTTAAATCCTTCGTTGACCTGCGTAGGCAATTCGGCCGTGCGCACGGAGGGTGGGTGCGGGTCAGTAGGGCGACGCATAGCAACCTATAGCCAGTTCCAACGGTGAACACTTGGTTTTATAGGTTAAGATTTGATTAATTTTGGAATTAATCTTATTAGTTTTAATATTTTTGAATTTTTTTTCTCTTTTTGCCTCTGGGTGGGGGTGGTGAGCTTTTCTGCCTCTCTACAATTGTTGCCTCTCTACAATTGTTCTCTTCTGTCCTCTAGGTGTCGCTTCCGGTAAGTTTTCTCTTTCTTTTCTCATTTGAGTTCTGATCCTCATAGATGGAAGACGTCTTTTGGTAAGTTCTCTGGGGGGGGGGTGTTTTTGGGGGGTCAGATTTTTTTTTTGGGGGGGTGTCTGTATGTTTTTTCTTTTTTCTTTTTGGCTGTTTTTGTGTTTCATTTTTGGATTTTTGTGTGTTTTTGAATGTTTTTGGTTTTTGTTTTTGTTTTTATTTTTTCAGGGGTGGTGGTGGCTTTCTTTCCTGCGGGCCATGCTGGCTGGCCCGTGGGAAGGAAGGGCAATGGCGGGGAGGCTTTCTTTCCCACGGGCCATGCTGGCTTGCCCATGGGAAGGAAGGGCAGCAGTGGTGGGGGGTTTCCTTTTTTTCCCCACGGGCCATACTGGCTGGCCCGTGGGGAAGAAGGGCAGTTGGGGGGGGGTTGCTTGTATTTTTCGTGCGCCGGCTGGCCCTTCGAACAGAAGGGCAGTGGTGGTGGTGGGGTTTCTTTTCCCCCCCGCAGGCCATACTGGCTGGCCCGTGGGGAAGAAGGGCAGTGGCGGGGTGGTGGTTTTTTTTACTTGTATTTTTCACGTGCCGGCTGGCCCTTCGAACGGAAGGGCAGCGGCGGTGGGGGGGGGGGTTCTCTTTTTTCCCATGGGCCATGCTGGCTGGCCCATGGGGAAGAATGGCAGCGGCGGCAGGCTTTTTTTTAACTTTTATTTTTCGCGCGCTGGCCACCTCAGTGTTCTGCGCGCTAATGGCATGCAGGACGCTGGAGCTTGTAGTTTTGGCTGCGCGTGTTTGCTTATTGCAGCGGTTTTCCCTTGTGGCTTTTTTTTGATTGGCCGCGGCGCGTTTCTGAACGTTCCTTTTGCCGCGCCGCTCAGCCTGATTGGCTCTGGTGTGGTGCGGCGCCAGGAACATTGGGAATTGAAGTTCCCTTTTTTTGTTTGCGACTGGGGGGCTCCTGCCCCCGGGTCGAAAATTTCAACCTGACAGTTACCTGCGAACCGGGTTCGGGCGATGAATGGAGGCCCATTACGGGCTAGTGGGGCCTGGTGCAACATCCTTTGTCACATTCCAAGGGTTAACGCACCATTTTATAGGTATAGATATTCAGAATATATTGGTAGCCATAGCTGATAGTAAGACTGGAACCTGTAATGTCCAGCTGAGGATCCCTGAAGCAGTTGTGGGATTCAATTTTTTTTACTATCAACTCTGTGGGCGTGGTATGGTGGGCATGGCCAGGAGGAAAACTCTGTGTTGCACCCAAAATAGGACTACTTTATTTCAAAATTTGGATGGGCGGTGCCAGCCAGAATTTCTGTTACCAGTTCTGGCAAACTGGGGTGAACCTGCTGAATCCCACCACTGCCCTGAAGCAATGCTGGAAAGATACACACCAAGCACATGTGCTTTCCTTAGAAATATGTACTCCATCAATAATAATAATAACAAATTAAGCCCATGTTTACCTAGTAAAGACCAGTCAAAAAACAAAGCTAGATACATATTTATTTATTATTTTCATTTATACCCTGCCCATCTGGGATATTCTCCCACTCTGGATGGCTTTCAACACCTTAAAAATCTTTACAATAACAGTAAGAGATTAAACATAAATAATAAACATAACATAGATTATGATCAATCTCTCTCTTTTTTAAAAATTAATTTTTATTAAAAAATTCAAAAATATACAAACATACAAAACAATACATCATAAAAATACATATATTACACAAAAAATAATCAACATATCCGATAATTGATCCAACACATTTTTATACCTATCTTTACAGTAAAACATCCCTTAAAAAGAAAATTAACATTTAATTATGATTTAGTAGTTAACATCTAACCTATTTCAAGAATTCTTCCCAAAACTTTTTATTTATTAATACCACTAAATCCATTCCCATTAAACAATTCAATAATATTTCGAATTAGATACAACTATCGAAATCCAAATTACACATACATTACACCTTGTGTTTATTTACATTGCCCTGGAAAGCTCAGAATGTCTCATTATTTTACCTCCAAAAACTACTTTGATCCGGTACAGGGCTACTTCTTTCTGGACCCATAAATGAGTGATCCAGAAAGAGCTTCCAAATATTCCAAAATCTATTTTCTTTCAACTTATCTTTTTTTTTTTTTCTCCCATGTCAGTTTATCATTCAATGCTAGATTCCACATTTCTTTGTACCATTCTTCCGTCTGTATAATTACATCATTTTCCCAATTTCTAGTGATACATTGTCTACCCGTTGTTAACATTATTTCTAGTAACTCTTTTTCCTCCTTGTTTAAATTCATACCATACACATCTGTTAGCATAATGGTACCTGACGCCAGTTTAATGTTTTTACCCAATATTTCACTATTCTCTTTTTCTATTCTTCTCCAAAAATCCTTTATCATCTTACAACCCCACCACATATGTTCATAAGTTCCTATAGTGTCTTTGCATCTCCAACATAAATTATCCTTTTTGTTATCAATCTGATGTAACCTCACTGGTGTCAGATACCATCTCCACAACATTTTATAATTATGCTCTTTAATTCTAACTGACATAGTTCTCATTATCCTCTTTTTCCACTTATTTCTCCATACATCTTTTTCTATTGTTATATTCAAATCCTGTTCCCACTTCAATTTCAGATCCTCTTGTGGATCACCCTCCCTGTTTATTAAAGCATAGAGTTTACTAACTAAGCCCTTAATATTTCTATCTCCTTTTCTAATTTTTAAAACCAATTCTTCAAATTCTCTCTTTTCTCTGTCTATATCTAGTTCTCTCAAATATTCCAATTATTGACCTTCATTATCTGAAACCAATTCATTTTCAACTGTTCAAATAACTTTTTCTTCCTTCCTTCATCTCTGCAGATCCGTAACCAGTCTTTCACCAAGGAAACTTCATTTTTATCCAATATTTCTTTTATTTCTTTATCTATTTTTAACGGAAAACAAGCCATATCTGCTAATTCCAAGATTGGAGAGATATTCGGGGCCAAATCGTTCTTTAATCTTTTCCACACATTCATAACTTCCTTCATCATTGTATTATTAGTAGCTATCTTTCCAACATTACCTCCCAAAAAAAAATCATTTTACCTATGTTCCTAAAATCTTTCATCTCAATCTCCTCCCAAATTACTTTTTCTCTTGCCAAGATCTTCACTACATTCTTAATTTGAAAAGCACGGTAATATGCCACTAAACTCGGCATTCCTAAACCACCTTCTTTCTGAGGTAGATACAATATTTTTTTTGGTAGTCTAGGCTTTTTACCTCCATTACAATAATTATTAAACAACTTTTGAAATTCATTGATTTCCTTGTCCTTCAATTGAATGCCAATGCATCAAATAAAAAATTAATTCTAGGTAACAACATCATTTTACTAAGTGCAATTCACCCAAACCATGACAATTTCAACTTTTGAAAACTTTGTATTCTAATCTTAATTTCCATTTTCAAACTATTGTAATTCAATCTTTTAAACTCTTCCAATCGATTTGATATAATTATCCCCAAATATTTCAGCTTATCTTTGAATTGAATATTACTCAATCCCTTTATCTTCCTCCTCTCCCCTTCTCCCATATTACACAGCATCATTTCCAATTTATCCCAATTTATCTTCAAACCCGTAATATCCTCAAAATCCTTAAATTGTATTCTAATCCTATCCATAACCCTCTCAGGGTGTTTAACAATTATTAATGTATCATCTGCATACATACTTATTTTATTCCCCATTATCCCTTCTATTTTTACATCCTCTCTTATACTTTTTGCCAATATTTCCATTGCCATGATAAACAATATAGGGGACAAAGGACAGCCCTGTCTAGTACCCGCCTCTAGCTTTACCTCATCTGTGACCTCGTCATTTACTCTAACACTGGCTATCCCTTTCTGATATAATAAATCAATTACTCTTCTAAATTTGTCACCAAATCCATAGCTTTTAATTATTTCCTTGATCGAGGTCCATTGTAGGGAGTCAAATGCCTTAAAAATATCCAAAGATATTAATCCCACTTTTTCTTTCGTTTGATTCACATTATCTATTAAATCTAAAACTCTTCTAGTCAAGTCTGCCATATGCATCCCTTTTAAAAATCCCACTTGATCTAAATTTATATAATCACCCATAAACCTATTTAAACGATTAGCCAAAATTGCTGTTAAGATCTTAGCATCTTGATTTATAAGAGAGATTGGTCTGTACAATTCTACTTATCTAAATTCTTTCCCAATTTTCGTAACAGAATGATCGTAGTCCTATACCATGAAGTCGGAATTTGTCCACTATCCAATATGTAATTATATAATTTTACTAACTTTGGTACCACAACATCTTTAAATTCCTTATAAAAATTGGCCGGTAACCATTCCTCTCCCGTGGCTTTCCCCAACTTCAAACTCACAATTACCTCCTTTACCTCCTTTTATGAGACTTGTTCTTCCATTTTATCCCGATGTTCCTGTTTTATTCCAATCATTATTTGCCTCTCTAAAAGCTTTTTAAGCTTCTCCACATCTATCTCTTTTTTTTTGCATACAAAGCTTGATAAAATTCCTTCACAATTTTACATTTATCCTTGATCTGGTTACATCTTATCCCTTGATTATTGACCAAAACTCCAATTTCTCTTTTTTCCCTTTTAGCTTTTGCAGCTTTTGCCAATAATCTTGAATTTTTATTACTAAATTCAAAATACTCTCTTTTTAAATAAATCAAATCTCTTTTTACCTTTTCTATATCTTTACCAACCACTTCAGCCTTCAATCTTTGTAATTTAGCAAAAATTTTCTTATCTTTCTTTTTTGAATGCTCTTCCTGTAACTGTTTTATTTCCTTTTCACTTTTATCCTGTGCTAGCTTATACTTTTTATATCTATTATTTGCCAACTTTATACTTTCCCCTCTAAAAACTGACTTCATGGCATCCCAGACCATACCGGTAATAAAATTTACCTGTTCGTTATCATTCCATTCCCATCCGACTTTCTATAATTTGTTCTTTACACTTTTGATCTTTAAATAAATTAGCATCATATCTCCAATTCCTCCTTCTACTATCGTTCTGTAGCCTCAATTCCAAAACCACTTTGGCATGATCTGATTCCATAAAAATTCCAATTTCAATCTTCTCAATATTTTTAACCATATTTTCAGTTACAAATACATAATCTATTCTAGAGTAGCAGTTATGAACGTGTGAAAAATAAGAACACGCCCTTTCTAGTCCCTTAATCTCTCTCCAAGAGTCTTTCAAACCTAATGCAACCATCCAATTATCCAAAATCTTCCCTTTAATACCTGCTCCACACCTTGTTATATTTGTGCAATCCAAATTTGATCTTACTAAATTGAAATCACCCACCACTATCATCTTTGCCGATTTTTCCATTACCACAACTTTGTGATTTTTTTCTAAGAATTCGGATTGATGTTCATTTGGAGCATAAATATTCACCAAAGTTATTTCCTCATCATCTATTTTCCCTTTCACTACCAAATATCTGCCTTCTGGATCTGAGATACTTTTTATTATCTCAAATCCCAGTCTAGTAGAAATCAGGACTGCAACTCCTCTTGCCTTTGAAGTGCCAAATGCCTTTTCATAATGTTGCATCCAACCTAAGAAAATGTTGTTTGTATCCTGTGATTTTTGATGAGTTTCCTGTAGAAAGACTATATCTGGTCTATCCCTCAAAACTTATTCTAACCTCCTCCTCTTAAGAACAGATCCTGTACCTTTTACATTCCATGTTAAAACTTTAATACTTCTCATATTCTAATTCAACATCCTCTTCTCTCCCTTCCAAGCTCTCCATTAAGTGTGCTAACTCTAACCCATCACAATTAAAATAAAACATCAAACAAAAAACACACAAAACCAACCTCCACACTTTTTTCCCAAAAAAAGCCGCCTTCATCCTCCAAAGAGGGGAGGGGGGACATGCAAGATGTGTGCACCATCCCCATTATAAAACCAATTTATAAAATCCTTATATCATATAAAAATTCTTACATACTATCCTTTTACTCTCTAGCCCTTATTTGACTCTTCACCACAATCAATGACAACTCATTCTCTTCTCCACCTGTGGCTCCACCCACCTCTGCACCCTCATAGTCTCTTCTTATGGCTCCCAATTCCAACAAATCTTTTCTAAAAGCTACCCACTCGTCTGAACCTGCCTTAACCAAATCAAGCAAGCTCAAGTACTCCAATGGATCAATCCCTGCATCAATGACCTGCATTTTTTTTCCATAGAAGAATCTTAACTGTTGTGGAAATCTCCAATTATATCTTACACCTTTTTTATCAACAATTTGGTTACCAGTTTCATCTTGTATCTCCAAGCTCGTTCCTTAATAGAAATATCATTATATACTTCCACATCAGAGCCATCGAGTTTCAGAGCGCCAGAACCAGCTTATTTTAAAAAGGCCATTACCCTAAGCTTATCTCCCCAATTTGCAAATGTAACCAAAACATTTCTTTGAACAACTTTTCCTCTTCTCGGGCCCTCTTTATATGCACTTACAATGTCCTCCTGTACAAAACCCTTTCCCATTTTCAAACTATTTAACCACTGAACAATTCTATCTCTTAGCTGGTCTGGCGTCCTTTCAATCAAATGACGTATCACAATATTCTGTTTTCTCATCACTTCTTCCATAGCATCAATTCTTTTTTCATGCTCATCCACTTTCATCTTATTCTCCCTCACTCCTTCCTGTGTCCCTTTTATTTCCCCTTTCATAATTTTCACCTCATTTTGCATCAACTTAACATTTCCCTCTATTTTTTGCAAGCTTAATTCTACTTTTTTTGAGAAATCTACCACAGTTGTAACCACCTTATCCTGTTTTTTCAACATTTCATTTTTATCCTTCACTCTTGCCTCTTCCATCTTCTCAAATTTCTGAAACAATTTACCAAATTCAACCATAATTTGGGTCTGATCATAAGGTTCGGGTGATGGTGATGATGATGGAGGGGCCTCCTCCACTGGTACTTTGTCCTTCCTCTTAGGTTTTCACCACAGGCTCCTCCTCCTTTGCCTTTCCTCTTGTAACCTTATCCATAGTAACATCGACTAGAAGCTTCAATGCTGCGATACTCTTGACTCTCGCTGTACCCTCCCCTTGAACCTGTTCCAGTGCTGCAAGTATTATAACCAATAATAATTATAATCCCTTAGGCTTGATTGAAAATTCAACAAAAATTAAATTGTTGTAATCCACAGCCAGCAAGAGTCCAGGAACACCAATAATTTATTTATTTATTTAGTATATTTTTATACCGCTTTCCTCACCTATTGGTGACCCAAAGCGGTTTACAGACAAAGATGGTAAATTACATAAAACTGAAGGCCCATGTAATGGGTAACAGCCGCTTCCACTCCCCTGCAACCAGCTGAGGGGAGGAGCTTAGGGGGCTCTGTGGCAGGGACGAAGGTGGAAAATGTCCTCCAGCCACAGAGCAATGGTTACTCCCACTCCCCTCCAACCAGCTGAGGGGAGGAGCTTAGGGGGCTCTGTGGCAGGGACGAAGGTGGAAAATGTCCTCCAGCCACAGAGCAATGGTCACTCCCACTCCCCTCCAACCGGCTGAGGGGAAGAACTTAGGGGGCTCTGTGACAGGGACAAAGGTGGAAAATGTCCTCCTGTCGTGGAGCAATGGTCACTCCCACTCCCCTCCAACCGGCTGAGGGGAGGTGCTTCAATCCAAATAAATCCAAATAAAGAAAATTTTCAAAAATTTATAATCCAATTGTTAGGGGACAATCTTTGTATTCAATAATACTAAAAAAGAAGGGAAAAAAAACAATAAAAAACACACTTTCCACAGCCCAATCTTGATTCTAGAAATCAAATCCTCTATGCTCCAAGCCAAAACAAAACAAAACAAAACAAAAAGAATCCAAAGCACTCCGAGCTTGTTTAGACTTTCAAAAACTCACTGAGAGCAGATATTGAAACTTGTATCGCAGCATATAAAATTGTTACAGCAGCGAGAGGAGAGGAGAGGAGACACACTGTAGCAATATTTTATGTGGAGAATAACTGTATATATAAAAAGAGATTCTGAAAGGAGAGTTATCCAAATTTAGAAGTTTAAAAACTAAGCCAAACAGGCAAATCCAACAAAGCAATGCTCACGTTCCACCTCCGCGAAGTCTATTTTATAATCCTGGCCGTGGCAGTGACTACACGATGCGGCCCCTTCCTTCTACATCCCCACCTTCAGACTCGAACTCACCTTTAACTTTATAAATCCTTTGTAGTCTGAACCTCAATGTTCCGCCCGTTATTTCCACTCTTCGTCCTCCAAACAGCTCCAAAGAACGCACAAACTCCGTCTCTGTCTCTTTCTCCACAAGCTTGACTTCTCTACTGTTTTCGCCGCCACTTAAGTTTCATTTCTAAAATGCTGCCGCCATTACTCAGCCCTCCTCCTTCCTCCCATTCTAACTTCCACAGCACTTACTGAGACTTTGAATCCACCTAACTCCACCTTAATCCACTCGTTCGTCCTCCGCCACCACCACAACCACGTTCTTTTTGCTCTGATCCTCCATTTTTTTAATATTCAATTTGAATTCCGCAAATGTTTCCAAGATCCTGTCTGACCTCAGGCTCCTCGATCAGCGCGGCTTCTGCCGCATCTCTCTCGCCACCCGATCTTCGGACTCTGACCGCTTGTTACCTCTGCTTAATATCAGCAACAGCCGGAGGTTCAGATGCCTTATTTTTGAACTTTTTAAAGCTTTTTTGTTGCCAGTTTAAAAAAATAAACCACTTTTCTGGCACGAGCAAAGCAAAATTCATGTTACTCCATCGCCATCTTGGCCACACACCCCAATTTATTTCACTATGCAGGGCAGCACTGCTGCAAAACAAGCAATAAATATACCATCTAGATTGAACCTATCTAGATTGATCCTTCAAGAACCAGACATTACTTAAAATGTAGAGTACCTTCACAGCATTATTCATTAATGTCAGCGAGAACATTACTAGAACAGTGTATGCCTTGTTACACAATAAAGATGCCATTTTAAAGTATTAACTATAGAGCAGCCCATCACACCATTCTGCTTTCACATGCCTTTTTTTGGGGGGGGGGGAATCCCCATGACAGGGTTTTCTGAGGAGTAAAGGGACCGTAGTCAATAAAGGTCCTCAAGAAGTCATGGAAAGTACGAAGTGTTTTCTTCTTGGGAGACAGATCAAATTAAAAGTACCAGTGCATATAAAAAGTAAATGCCACAGAGGTGAGGCAGTCACTAAAATCTACAGAATGGCATAATGTCATTTTACTGTCTTTATATTAAATGCAGCTTGAGCACTAAATTAATCCTTTTCTCACTCACCTTTTTTAAAATTGACTCCTTACATGGTCTCATGTTGCTTGACCTGCAGCTATTAGAATCTGGGAAGGTAACATTAATCTTTTATTTAGAATGAGTTCACTCAGCAGCCGGCGCACCAGGCCCACTCAGCCGATTGTACAAACACCATTTCAGAGCTATGAATATAGTGACACTAATATTTTCCCCGTCCAAGACTAAAATGAGCTTATGGGGAGGGAAAAAAAGAGAACACTAACACAGCTCTTCAGCAGCAGAACACTTTGCACTCTTTTTTCTTCTTCAGCCACAGCCTTGCTGCAGTTCTCCAGGGTGGCAGGTACTTGAAACAGTTAATGGGGAGATATGTATGAATGGATGTTGTGAATGTACTGCACCTTTGTAGTTAACTGCATGCAAATGAAACATTTTAATAATTACAGTACATAGATTTATTCTCCCCTTCACAAGCAATAACAAGTGCATAGCAACTTTCTACAGCTACAGAGCGGGAACAAAGTCTGTTGACTCCTTGCACAGGGCTGTTTGGGCAAACTCTGCATGAAATGCTTACAAAACAGAAGGAAAATGAACTGGATATTGAATGAATATCACAGGAAGAAAAATACTGGAGATATGTTGCGGTGTAAATAAATATCTGAATGTTAGCTTATTGATGTATAAAGGATTTTTTTTAAAAAAATGGACTAGAGGAAAAATCCAGCTACAGTATTGGCACTCAACAAGTAATTTTTATTTCTGGCCACTGGGCTGTGCAGGTGAGATTTAACCCAGGGTTCATAGCCAGATCAGGAGCCTGAAATTTAGTTATCCCTATTGATTGCTCCCAATAAATAATAAATTTCATGTCAGAAATTACTCTGGGTTGGAGGGATTTTTGCTGGAGAAATTCCGCTCAGGGGATGCCCGAATGAGGCTCCTTTCATGTCCCCAAGATCCGTCATGCAGCACTCAGGTATCGAACCCCGACCTTACAGTCTCCAAACTCAGCGTCTTAACCACTAAGCCACCGCAGTGCTGTGGATTGCTCCCAATGAGGCAGCCTTTTGTGCTGCAGATTAACACCTAGCCAAAGTCATTGTTTCCTGAATTGATTCCAAGGAGAAATTGTCTTCCAGTACCTCTCTGCCCAAAGCTGCCTTCATCTTTTCCCTCACATCAGTTAACGTCTATTGCTTAATCAGGTTGGGTGGTCAAAGGTACATTAGGCAAGGATCGACTCTGTTTTTGCACACTGCTATTTATTTACACACACCTCAAACAGGTAGTTCCTTTGCACATGGCTCAAACATCCTAGTGCTTCAATGTGCCATCTCAATTATAAATTTCAACCTCTGCCTGTTGTTGGGGCTTCCCCATTTGTTCCAGGTATTGACTAACATGGAGAAGAACTACCAGAGACATATCATTATGGATGGAATTTGTGTGGAATGTTGTCGTGGAGATGTCTACTCATACAAGGACTTCCAGGAGAACTGGGGCAAAGGCATTTCTCTTTTACCTTGGGTTTAGAGCAGTGTTTCCTAACCTTTGGTTTTTGCACTCCAATTTCCAAAAACCTAAGTCAATTCCCCAAAGCACCAATCAGCCAATGTACTGATTTAGGCTTCTGCGAATTGAAGTTCCCCTGTATAGTATATGCCCCAGGTTGGCAACCATTAGTTTACAGCAGTAGTTCTCAACCTTTTTAAGCTGGGGGCTGGGTCACGCTCATTGTTGTGTTTGAATATATATATTGCTGTAACATTGTGTAATATTATTAGGATCAGTACGATCCTCCATTTTGTCTTCTTCTTCTTGGTCTTGAAGTATCGCGGGACTTGCGTTCCCGCCTTAACGGCTATTTTGCCCTTCCTCCACCACATGGCACTTCCTGGTGTGGTGGAGGCAGTGGGGGGGGGGCACATGAAAAGGCACTGTGGGCTGCATCCAGCCTGCAGGCCGCAGGTTGAGAATCCCTGATTTAGAGGGTTATTTTACTTTAAATAAATTGTTTAAGCTATCAGTAGCCACTCTCAGAGAATGAAAAATTATTCTGAAAATAAACTGATGGCACTTACCAAAGTAGTTATTTCACATTATAGTTGCATTTTTAAAAAGCACCTCTGTACTTTTCAGTTTTCAGTTATGATTATCCTTTTCCAGGGTTTTTTAGGTAGAGAATACTCAGCAGTGGTTTTCAATTCACTTCTTGGGGCAGCCTGTGACTGTGCAGCTCACCCAAGGTCACACAGTTTGGCTCTTCTGGAATGTACCATGGGAATTGAATTTCTGACCTCTTGCTCCAGTCAGATACCTAACTGGCTGAACTATCCAGCCAGATTATCATAATTACTACTACTACTACTACTACTACTACTACTACTACTACTACTACTACTACTACTACTACTACTACTACTACTACTACTACTATGTTGTGTATAAGAAAGTATGCCTTTAAACAATGTAACAAAATAACTACCAGCTGTAACTCTGCAACCTCCGGTATTAGGACGCGAGCTAATGTCCACCAGATGGCAATAGCGAGCGTCCAGCTCACATGGTTCCAATTCCACAAATACCTACAGCGCGGGAAGATTCCCGCCACCACTCACCTGGACAAGAAGGGCGTGACCAGAAATGACGTCACGCAGACAGTAGCCAATGGGCTACCGAGGAGCCACATTCAAATGTATAGCCTCTGTATATATTGAGCTGTTCGTCCACCATTACCACATGTTCCCCCGGACCACCATGCAATAAAGATGTGTTAAGCCAATCCTTCGGCTGTTCCTGTGTCTTGGTTCTCATGCACTAAATTGGCGACGAGGATGGGATAATGGACCCCCACGAGATCAAGACACACGCCGGTTTCGACATCAACAAGCCGGAAGATTGGGAGCTCTTCGAAATGGACTTCCAAAGCGCGCTGGTGGTGTCCGACATTACGGACGAAGGAAAGAAGAGGGCCATCCTCACCCGGATGCTGGGACGTGCCGCCATGAGAGTACTGGTGGACCTGGTTTCGCCGAAGAAGGTGAGCGAGGTGTCGGTCAAGCAGCTCCTGAAAGCGATGCGCGACCATTTCCAGCCCTCGGTCTCAATGTTTTCGGCTCGAGACGCGTTCTGGAAGAGAGTCCAAGCGCCTGGGGAGTCCATTGCAGCCTTTGCAGTGGCCCTCCGGTTGGCCGCCGGCCCTTGCAAGTGGGAGAACCTGGAAATAGCCCTCAGGGACCGCATGCTCTGTGGCCTGTGGGACAAAGAAGTTCAGCGAAAGCTGATGAACCAGGAGCCGCCCCCGACGCTGCACAAGGTCGTGAAGGCGGCGCAGGCCACGGAAGCCACGAGGGCCGGAGTCAAGGGGTTCAGAGAAAGGCCCCCACAACCCGACAAGGCAGCGGGCTCGGTGCACGCGGCCAGGCGAGCGCCACAATCCTCCACGGAGAGCAGCGAGGACGAGTACGTCCGGAAGGTACGGAGGGATGGCCCACGATGCGACGGCTGCGGGGCGGCCCACGACCGCACCAAGTGCCCGTTCCGGAAGGCTGAGTGCCACAACTGTGGACGTCGAGGGCACATAGCCAAGGTTTGCAGACGGCGGCGCGTGGACCAGAGAGGCTCGACAGACCGCCCACCGAGATTCCAGGAAGGCACCCGGCCCTCGAGGAAGCAGGACGGCGTGGGCCACATCTCCGACGGCAGCGACAACGACGCCCCAGTTCACAGCGTGTCCTTAGGACACCCCCGTTACTTTGTTGAGGTACTGGTGCAAGGGGCCCCCATTAGAATGGAGATAGACTCGGGGTCTTCATATTCAATCATTTCCCAGAGGGAGTTTTTGGGAATTTCCCCCAACTTGCGGCCCAGGCTCAAAGCGCTGAGGTCCACGCTGCGGGACGTACAGGGAAATAGCATTCCGGTGTTGGGGGTTGGAAAATTCAAGGTCCAGTACAAGCGGCATGCCGCGGAACTGCCCCTGGTTGTCCTCAAGGGGGGAAGCTGTAGCCTTCTCGGGACTCAATGGTTTAAGCCCCTGGGTTTGTTCATCGGGGGGGGTGCATGCCGTTGGGACTGACCCTATACAAGAGGTGTGTGACGCGCACCCCGAAGTATTCAAGAAGGGACTCGGAAAATTCAAGGGACCCCCAGTTGCGTTTGACCTGGACCCGGAGGTCCGCCCAATAAGACTCAAACCGCGCAGAGTGCCTTTTGCACTCAAGGACAAGATAGAGGCGGAACTGGACAAATTGGTGGGCCAGGGGATTCTTGTTCCTGTTGATTCCGCGGAGTGGGAAACTCCAATTGTAACAGCGCTGAAGGCCAACGGGGAGGTTCGCATATGCGCAGATTACAAATGCACCATTAATAAGGCGATACGCCCAAAAGCGTATCCGGTACCGGTGGTCAGCCACCTGTTGGCCAGGTTACATGGGGGAAGGTGTTTTGCAAAACTTGACCTGGCACAAGCATATCAGCAGCTTTCGGTAACCCCAGCTGCGGCTGCTGCGCAGACGATAGTCACTCATAAGGGGGCGTTCCAGGTCACACGCCTACAGTTTGGCGTGAACTCGGCGCCAGGTATCTTCCAATCGCTCGTGGAACGCCTCTTAAAGGGGCTAGAGGGGGTCTTACCATACTTTGATGACGTGTTGATAACGGGGGGGAGCGAATCTGAATTGGCTGGGAGATTGGACAAAGTGCTGACGATATTCGAAAAGGCGGGGTTGAGGCTGCGGAAAGACAAATGAGTCTTCTTCGCCACAGAGGTTGAGTTCTTGGGTTTCCGGGTAACCCCTGCAGGAATCAAGCCCTCCAAATCAAAGGTGGCCGCCATTCAAAATGCTCCTCGCCCCACCTCCAAGCCAGAATTGCAGTCGTTCCTGGGGCTCCTAAACTTCTACCATTCCTTCCTGCCTCGGAAGGCATCGGTGGCAGAGCTGCTTCACAAGCTTCTAAAAAAGGACGAGGCATGGAAATGGGGCGAGAGCCAAGAGAAAGCGTTCAATGACCTGAAAAAACTCCTAGCCTCAGACGCCATACTAATCCATTTTGACCCCAAGAGACCAGTAGTCCTGATATGTGATGCGTCCCCAGTGGGGGTGGGGGTGGTTCTGTGTCATGTGATGGAAAACGGGTGGGAGGCTCCGGTGGCGTTCTACTCCAGGTCCCTGTCTCAGGCAGAGCGAAATTACGCACAGACAGACAGGGAAGCGTTAGCGATAATCGCTGGGACCAAAAAGTTCCACGATTTCCTCTATGGCCGCCCTTTTACCATCGTGACTGACCACAAGCCCCTGCTAGGCATTTTTACCGCAGACAAGCCCACGCCACAGATTCTGTCCCCTAGGATGCTCAGGTGGGCCATTTTTTTAAACGCATACCAGAACGCGCTGGTGTATCGCCCTGGAAAGGACATAAGCCACGCGGACGCTCTGTCGAGGTCACCCCTTCCCCACACAAGCGGCCACGTGTGCGAGGTGGAGCAAGACCACCAAGTGCTCATGATAGAGGTCTTGGATTCACCCCCCGTATTGCCCGCAGAGATCGCCAAGGCGACAGGCAAGGACAAGACGTTGGCCCTGGTTAGTTCTTGGGTGCAGAAAGGGTGGCCAACGTCCCCTCCGGCGACGGAGTTTGCCCCGTTTTTTCGGAAAAAGCTAGAATTGTCCTTGGAGAGGGGGTGCCTCCTGTGGGGCCAGCGAGTAGTTGTCCCTGAATCCCTGAGAGCGAGGGTGCTCAAACTGCTGCACGTCTGCCACCCTGGAATTGTCCGCTCCAAGGCGTTGGCCAGGAGCTACTTCTGGTGGCCTCAGTTGGACGCCGATATCGAGCACATGGTGGGCACTTGCGCGAGCTGCCAGAGCTCCCGGCCCGAAGAAGCTCGTCTTCCGCACAGGGAATGGGACATGGCAAATGGGCCGTGGTCCCGCGTGCACATTGACTTTGCGGGCCCTTTCAGGGGATCTCTTTTTCTCCTCATAGTGGATGCTTACTCCAAGTGGCTGGAGGTTCTCCCGGTTGCGAACACCTCCTCAGCCACAACTGTTAAACATTTGCCGAGGGTGTTCAGCACGTTCGGCATACCAGACACCCTTATTAGCGATAACGCTAGTTGTTTCACGTCCGCTGAGTTTAGGGCATTCACCGAGATCAACGCCATCCGGCACGTCACCTCCGCACCTTTCCACCCGGCGACAAATGGCCAGGTGGAACGCCTCGTGCATACCACCAAAGACGCGCTGAGGTGCATGGGCCCTGGGGATTTAAACCTGCAGTTGTGTCAGTTCTTACTGGGATACAGAGTCACCCCCCTAGCGTCAGGGTACTCGCCCGCAGAACTCCTAATGCGCAGGAAGCTGACTACGATACTGACCAGGCTAGACCCCTCTAGGGTGGAAGACACTGGGAGGAACATCGGGGTAGCGGGCACGAAGAGTTTTGAGATAGGCGCCCCGGTTCATTGCAGGAACTACGCTAGTGCAGGACCGGCCTGGGTTCCGGGCGTAGTCATTGGGCAGACAGGCCCCGTGTCGTATTGTGTAGAGACCAGCACAGGTCTACTCTGGAGGCGACATGCAGACCAACTCCGGCGCCGGATCTCCGAAGACCAGGGCGCTGACAGCGCAGAAAAGGATTCAACGTTAGGGTTCTCCCCCACCCGTTCAGCCCAAGGGGGAGGAGAGGGGGGCCGGTGGCCCCCACCACAGGGGGAAGGGAAGGCGTTTGTCCCCGTAGATATCCTGTCGGATACCCCCATAGATTCCCCAGTAGATGAGTTTGAGTTACAAAACCGGGGGGGTGTTCGGAGTGGTCCCCCACCCATCCAAGCGAGAAGAGGGGTTTTGCGTTAGCCCCCAGTGCCCCCGGTTTTCCCACAATGGAGTTCTGCCCTACCCCAAAAGCCGCGAAACCACGGCAAGTTGCTAACGAGTGTCCCTCTCCCATTGCAGGACAAGAGCCCAGGGAACAAAGAAGCGATAGCGCCCCCGGGACAAGCCAGCCAGCCTTGCGCCCAAAACGCGTTTGCAATAAACCATATTGGATGAGAGACTTCGTCTCATCCTAGGGGGGAGGGATGTTGTGTATAAGAAAGTATGCCTTTAAACAATGTAACAAAATAACTACCAGCTGTAACTCTGTAACCTCCGGTATTAGGACGCGAGTTAATGTCCACCAGATGGCAATAGCGAGCGTCCAGCTCACATGGTTCCAATTCCACAAATACCTACAGCGCGGGAAGATTCCCGCCACCACTCACCTGGACAAGAAGGGCGTGACCAGAAATGACGTCAGGCAGACAGTAGCCAATGGGCTACCGAGGAACCACATTCAAATGTATAGCCTCTGTATATATTGAGCTGTTCGTCCACCATTACCACATGTTCCCCCGGACCACCATGCAATAAAGATGTGTTAAGCCAATCCTTCAGCTGTTCCTGTGTCTTGGTTCTCATACACTAAATACTACTAAAAGTTTTATTTATATACCGCTTAACCTCAGCCCGAAGGCAACTCGAAGCGGTTTACAAATGAGGCATGCTGCCTGCACAGCAGGCAGCAGCAAAAACACAGACATCTCAAGTACAGTAAAAATACAATATTAAAAGAAACAATGGCAAAGGCAAAAATACAATAGTTACAGAAACATAATACAAAATGCAATCAAAAAACTCGCGCAATACCACATCAGCAGTACCCCACTCCACTCACCCCAACCCCAGGCAAGTCCAATCTTGGCGGCTTCTAAAGTTCTAAACGGGGGATGGGGGAACAAAGCCCGGCGAAGGAGGGTGGAAGCGACTCACCATTGCCCAGCTGGCACGGCAGCTGTCACCACATTCCTCCCCTCTGGCGTTGCTGAAAGGGCAGTCCTGGTGCCAAAAGCCTCTCCACTCTGGCTATGGAGCTCCTGGGCGGCAACAAAGTCCAGCCACCTTTCGAGCCCCAGCTAAGATGGGGGCAGGGGCCCAGGCCAAAGGTGTTGCAGCAGCTCCCCGTAGCTCCGTCTGCAGCAGCTTTTGATGGCCCCGCCGCAGTGAATGAGGCACAGCTGCACTCCCACCTCCCCCAGCCCAGCTGGCAGGGGAGGTAGCCGAAGGTGTTGTGATGGCTCCCGGGGGCTCCGTCGGCAGCGGCTTTTGACAGCCCCACTGTGGAGAATGAAGCACAGCTGCGCTCCCACCTCCCCCATGACTTATGGACATGTTTTACATAGCTTGGGACTGTAGTGGCTTAGTGGTTAAGATGCTGAACTTGATGACTGAAAGGTCGGTGGGTCAGCAGTTCAAGACCTGAGTGCTGCATGATGGAGTGAGCTCCTGTGTTTGTCTCAGCTCCTCCCAATCTAATAGTTCGAAAGCAAGAAATTGCTAGCAAATAAATATGTACCACTTTCAGTTGAAAGGGAACAGTGTTCCATGTGATCCGTTGTCCAGTTTATACCTGCCACATGACCATAGAAACGTCTGCAGAAACAGACAGCACTGGTTCTTTGGCTAAAAAAGGAGATGATCATTGAACCCTAGAGTCGGATACGACTGACTTTCGAGCAAGGGCAACTTTTACCAACCTCACATAGCTTGGAGTATTTAGAGAATTTCCAGAGTAGAAGACAAAACCATGCAAGGATGGTGTGGGCAGGTGGGAGCCGCCGTCACCACAGCTGTTCCTTGTTCTCCAGGCTCACCAGCCCGGAGAGTTGAAAGGAAGGAGCCGCTGATGCCGCTGCAGCCCCGCATACTCCCTGTCCAGCCCCGGGTGCCCACGTCATCAGCTCTGGGGTCTGAGGGCAAGTGGGAGCTGCTGCCCCCGCAGAGGTTTCCTCTTCTAAACTTTTCCGGGTTCCATGCTCCACTCATGGACATTGGACTCTGGGTTTGTTGTCGGACTTTTTTTGGGGAGATTGTGGTTTGTGATGTTTGCATTTTTTCATTGTGTGTTTTAATATGAATATTGTATTGATTGTATTGCATTTTTTGAACTTTGTATTTCTGTATATTTGCATTGTGTACTTATTTGTTCTTTATGTTGTATTTCTTTCGCTTTTTTCTGCTGCTGTCTGCTGTGCAGACAGCACGCATGGGTGTAAACTGCTTTGAGTCGCCTTCGGGCTGAGTAAAGTGGTGCATAAATAAAAAGTGAAATGAAAATGAAATGAAATCAGATAATAAATCGGGGGAGGGGGGCTATTGATGAAATTACTGATCATTCTTTCTCAACTGTAACAACCGGTGTTCTTTGGATTTCTACTGATTAGAAATTTTCACTTGGATAGTATTATGAGAACTTTCCTCATACAGCAAGGGTTTCAAGTGAAAGGTGGATAATATTCATAGAGATCACCACTTGTGCAAGCAAAGCTTCTACAAGTGACACAATACTGCATTACTATGCTGGTGGGACATTCTGCCCACTAAATTTTAAGGAGGATGCTGGCCAATAGGTCCTAGTTGGAAGGCACTCAAGTAAGGTAGAAAGCTCAAACAAAATTAACTTAGAGCCAAAGCCTAGCTGTAGATGGTACTGGCTGCTTCCTTTTCTGAGCAAGTAACATTTGTTCACTGCAAAAAATACTTCTGTTATCAACTAGCTAGACTACTATAATGTGTTCTGTATGGGGTTACCCTTCAAAAGTAGTTGCCTGGAACATTGATCTAATAAAAAAGATGAACATACTGAGCTACAGGAAGTAGGAAGCATCGATGTGAAACATAGAACTAATAAAAATTAATTAAAAAGTAAAAACAATGAGATTTTAGTAGGTTCCCCAACAATTGTGGCATTCTCTTCCAAGGGAAGCAGGCTGTTTCCATCCATGTTGAGGTGGGAACTGGCTTTTCGAACTGTATTATTTATGTAAGGCTTTTGGTTTAAAAATTGTTTTTAGTTTGTGATTTTAGGAAAATATTTTCGTGTTTTTTTCTATAATGCAATTTTATTTTATGATTTTCAGGGAGAAGAGAAGGAACTGAGAAACATGTGTAATTAATTATTGATTTTAATAACAAGGATTTCTTGTTCTGTAAAATCCAACTGCTGAGGCTGCCACTTGAAGGAGAAGTATAATGTAGAAGGAGGTGAGCTTCTGAATCGTCCCACCTTCTCCTTCTAACTATTCCCCACCTGTTGCACTGTGGTATGGTGAGCTGTTCTTTGAGAAATTGAAGACAGGTACAAATTTGCTTGTACCATGCACATGTTCTATTCTGGATATTGCACAGTTTCTGATGTGCTTTTGCACAAGCCAACTTCTCTAAGTAAGAACATATACAAGTTAGTGTCCTGTTCAATACATGTGAAAAGGCAACTGCAGAAACTGCTAGTGGCACATGACCAATGATCAGCACTATGTCAGATCATTGCACCAACTTCTGTTGGATGTTAGCTCTCACTGAACTTTGAGCAGTTTCAGGTTTCATCATTTGAATGACAATAGACGATTAGAAGCCAGTATATTCCACAATGGATGGCAGTCCATAGAACCAAACAGGACTGCTTTCACTATTCATGTTCTTCCCATTGTTATCTCATTAAGCTTGCTGTTGGTGCACTGGCTAAATTTAATTTAATTTAATTCTTAATTTTTCATGCCGCCCACTCGGGCGAACCTGACTCAGGGCAGCGTACAACAGTTAAAAACATATAAAAACAAGTTAAAAACCCTAAGTCAACCACCCAGCTACCCACCCTCCTACCCCCACCCCATTTGAAAAGACTAAAAGGGAATAGGAGGAATACAGCAATACAGAAGGAGGGACACTAACTGGACTCTAGCTGGAAATGAGCCAACAGGTTGGGGCCGTATTCCCATTAGGGCCCCATACCTGCCCTGCCAGCCAGGTTTTCAAACCTTTCCTGAAAGGCAGCAATTCTGTCTGTAACCTCAATTCTGTTGGCAGGAGGTTCCAGAGAGCTGGTGTGGACATGGAGAAGGCCCCTCTTCACGTGCCAGAGAGGCAAGCCCCTCTAGCTGAAGGCACAGCTAGGGAGCCCCTCTGGTCCACTCTGGTTGGATGGGCAGACACTCTTGGGATGATGCGGTCTCTTAGGTATCCTGGCCCACTGTCATGAAGGGCTTTAAAGGTCAAAACCAGCACCTTGAATTGCACCCGGAGGCAAACTGGTAACCAGTGCAGCTCCCGGAGTAGTGGGGAGGCACGAACATAACATCCACACCCCATCACCACCCGGGCAGCTGCATTCTGAACCAGCTGTAGCCTCCGAATGGTCATCAAGGGCAGCCTCATGTAGAGCACATTACAGCAATCTAGCCTGGAGGTGACCAGAGCATGAATGACCATGAGTAAGGAGTCCCAGTCTAGGAGCGGGCACAACTGGTGGATTACTCGAAGTTGAGCAAAAGCCCTCCTGTCCACTGCTGCCACCTGCTCTTCCAGCAGCAGCCGCAAGTCCAGGAGGACCCCCAAGATGCGCACTGGGTCTGTCTGGGGCAAACCTGCCCCATCCAAGACCAGAGGTGGTAACTCACTGGATAACCCTGGACCCCTGACCCATAGCCACTTGATCTTGCTAGGATTCAGCTGAAGCCCGCTGTCCCCCATCCAGACCCCAACGGCCTCCAGGCATCCAGACAGGACTTTGAACACATCACTGGTATCACCATGGGCCGAGATATACAACTAAGTGTCATCTGTGTACTGATGTTACCGCACCACGTGGGAACGGATGATCTCACCCAGCGGCTTCTTGTAGATGTTAAAAAGGAGAGGAGAGAGCACCAAGCCCTGAGGCACCACATATTTGAGGGGCCTAGGATTGGATTTCTCACTCTCCAACCACACCGACTGGGTACTGCCCTCCAGAAATGAAGAAAACCAGGACAACAAAGTGCCCTGGATCCCCAATCCTTTGAGCCATTCCAGAAGGATACCGTGGTCGACAGTATTGAGGGCCGCTGAGAGGTCAAGGAGAGCAAGGACAGTCAGATGACCACCATCCTGCTCCTGCCAGAGATCATCCATCAGTGTGACCAATGCTGTCTCCATACAATGTCCAGACCTGAATCCTGATCGAAAGGGGTCCAGATAATCCGCTTCCTCCAGAGCCCCCTGCAGCTGGCGTGCCACCACCTTCTCCAATACCTTCCTCAAAAAGGGGAGGTTGGATATCGGCCTATAGTTGGTTAGGACAGCTGGGTCAAGGGATGTTTTTTTCAGGAGGGGGTGCACCAAAGCATGTTTTAGCGGTGCAGAAAACACCCCCTCCCACAAAGACACATTTATTATTGCCCCGGCCCAGCCTCCTGTCACCACCTTAGAAGCTTTCACTAACCAGGTGGGAGCAGGGGTCCAAAGGACATGTAGTGGCTCGCACTGCTGCAAGGAGCCTGTCCATTTCATCAGGGGCAACCAGATCAAACTGATCTCAGATCACACAGCAAGACTGTGCTCCAGCACCCCCCAGACCTTTGCTGCCCATGCCGGTGTTAAGTCCTGAGTGAATCCGATCAATTTTCTCCACCAGATGATCAGCAAAGTCCTCAGCCGAACCCTGCCAACCGGGCACTGCCCCCCCTGCCATGGAGGGACCTGGTCACCCGAAACAGGGTGGCTGGGCAATTATCAGTAGAGACAATAAGGGTGGTGAAGTATTGCCGCCTCACCACCCCCATCACCACTAGATAGGCCCTAATAGCAGCTCTAGCTAGTGTCCAATCAGAACCGCTCCGGGTTTTCACCCAGTGACACTCTAGTTGATCTCACTCGCCCGGCGGCCAGCCGGGAGAACCAGACTCACCTGTGGACCGGAGAGGGCTACAAGAGCCGCCCTCCACCACCGCTGCTATCGCTGTGGGAGATGGACTCTGTTCCGGCAGCCGGCCAGGAATATCAGACTCAGCTGTGGCCCGGGAGGATCAAAGGCCATAAAACCACCCATGCTGATGACGATGCTACTGGACCTTCCCCTCAGTCGGCTTATTCTGGAGGGAAGAAGGAACTGTTGTCGGACTTTTTTCTCCCTCGGCTGTTTTTAGCATGAAGGGAAGTGGACTGAGTCTCCATAATGTATTTATTGTGTATTTTTGCATACTGACTTGAAATATGTATTGTTTGATCTTGAGTTGTGTATTGTTTATTGCTTTAAAATTTGTATGATATTGCATTATGATGTTTATTATTGTAGTATACTGATTTTGGTATTCTAACATTCAAATGTATTTATGCATTGTTTCCACTTTGTTACTTCCTTACTGTAATTTTGATGCTGTACTGTATTTTTGTTTTGTTAATTTTTGAACATGATGTGTGAACTCTGTGCTGGGAGGAGGGAGGAAGCACTCCCATTGAATTGCTGGGCAGGGTGTATGACCCCGGAGAGGATGGGTAGGGACTTACGGGCTAGGTAGAGACTTATTGGTCACCCTGTAGAATAAGAATGAGATGGACTATCAGTTTTCCTTTCTCCAACATTCAAGTTTTGTATTTTCCATCCCTAAAATAGAAGGAATTGTTATTCTAGTCCAAGATTGGGTAACTAGCAGAGGCTCAGGAGTCATACATGATGGTTATTGTACACTCAAGATTTGCTAAGTATTTAAATGCTTCCTGTTGTGTATGTAACAGTATTACTTTAAGAATGTATGAATGTAACCTGACAATGATTACAATGTAACCCAGCTGTTAAGGAACGCGAGTAAGCTGCCCATAGAGGGCAGCTGCGAGCGTTCAGCTCACATGGTTCACATTCCCCAAATCACCGGCAGCCACGGGAACCTTTCCCGCGTGAGGATCACCTGGAGAAGATGGGCGTGACTCAGAATGACGTCACGCCGGTAGCAGCCAATGAGCTACCGTGCAACGATATTCAAATGTTTGTACTGCAGTATATAATGAGCTGTACCTCCGCCATTACCACATGTTCATCTTGACCACCATGAAATAAACCTGTGTTTTAGCCCCCACTGCGGCTCCTTCTTTGTCTTCCGTGCAAGACACTAAATTGGCGACGAAGGTGGGATACATGGCGCATCCCAAGGTCAAGAATCATCAATTTGATATCAGCGACCCAGAACAATGGGAGCTGTACGAGAGCCAGTTTCGGCACGCGATGGATGCTGCAGGCATCGACGACGATGGCAAGATGCGCTCGCACGTCCTTACCCAGGTGGGGCCGGCCACGCTGCGTATCCTGATGAACCAGGTGGCTCCCCGGAAGGTAGACGTAGTGCCCATCGACTGCATCCTGGCGCTACTGGGCGAACACTTCCAGCCTCCAGTCTCAATTTTCCCAGCCAGGGTCGCATTCCACAGGCGGGACCAGCGCCCGGGGGAGTCCTTATCCGCCTACGCGGCGGCCCTCAGGCTTGCGGCGGTCAACTGCCAGTGGGAGGACCTGGACACGGCCCTCCGAGACCGCATGCTGTGTGGCCTGAGGGACGAGGAGGTCCAGAGGAAGTTGATGACCCGCGACCATCGCCTCACGTTCAACGAGGTACTGCGGGAAGCCCAAGCAGCCGAGGCGGCCAGGAGTCGGGTAAGAGTGTTCAAGTCCCGAGGGGCCGCAACCGAGAGGGCCAAGTCACCCGTGCAAGCAGCCCGGCGGACGTCGGCGAAGACAGCCTGGCGGGCATCCCGGTCGCCCGCAGGCACGCCAGCGACCTCCGAGGAGTCGTCCACGATGGCGGACTCCTGCTCCAGCGAGGACGACGACGTCCAGAAGGTAAAGAAACGTGGGGAGAAGCACCAGACCAGCGAGCGACAAGGCCGCCGTTGCGATGGCTGTGGGGCATCTCACGACCGGACGAGATGCCCATTCCGGAAGGCCGAGTGCCACAACTGCGGTCGGAAGGGCCACATCGCCAGAGTCTGCAGGCGTGGGCGAACCGAGGACAAGGGCGCATCGAAACACCCTCGAGCACATCAGCAGAAGGCGGCCGGCATTGGAAAGGTCTCAGACAACGACGGCGCGGAAGGCGTGAACCGCGTTGGCCTGGAGCACCGGCGTTTCTACGTAGAGGTACTGTTACAAGGGGTTCCAGTGAGGATGGAAATAGACTCGGGGTCGTCCTACTCCATCCTGTCCCAAAAGGAGTTCATGCGCATTCCCCCAAATGCGCGGCCCAAGCTGCGGGCCATGAAGTCACACTTGCGGGACGTGCAGGGCTACGGGATCCCAGTGTTGGGGGTGGGGAACTTCACAGTGAAGTTCAAAAATTACACAGAGAAACTGCCCTTAGTGGTTCTCAAGGGGGGAAGATGTTGCCTTTTGGGAACCCAGTGGTTTGCCCCCCTGGGAATTGAACTGTTCAGCATTAACGCCATAGAGACTGACCCAATGCAGGACGTGTGTGATGCGCACCCGAACGTTTTCAAGAAGGGGCTCGGGACTTACAAGGGGCCCCCAGTTTCTTTTGAATTGGACCCAGAAATCCGACCCATACGCCTCAAGCCAAGAAGAGTGCCTTTCGCCCTCAAGGACAAGATTGAGGCGGAGCTGGACAAATTGGTGGGGCAGGGGATTTTGGTTCCAGTTGATTCAGCAGAGTGGGAGACTCCAGTTGTTATGGCCCTAAAATCAAACGGGGAGGTCAGGATTTGCGCTGACTACAAATGTACAATTAACAAGGCCATTCGGCCAAATGCATATCCGGTGCCGGTGGTTAGCCATTTACTGGCCACGTTGCATGGGGGGAGGTGTTTCGCCAAGCTAGACCTGGCGCAAGCGTATCAGCAGCTCACAGTAACCCCAGCTGCTGCTGCCGCGCAAACCATCGTTACGCACAAGGGGGCATTTAAAGTAACGCGCCTGCAGTTCGGCGTGAATTCGGCCCCTGGGATCTTTCAGTCCCTTGTAGAACGCCTTTTAAAGGGGCTTTCAGGCATGCTCCCATATTTTGACGACATCTTGATAACAGCGGGGAGTGAATCAGAGCTAGCGAAGAGACTAGACGGGGTCCTTTCAGTATTCGAGAAAGCGGGACTTCGACTAAGAAGGGACAAATGTGTATTTTTTGCGAGGGAGGTTGAGTTTCTCGGGTTCAAGGTAACCCCGGAGGGCATCAAGCCTTCCGAGTCCAAGGTTGCAGCTGTACAAAACGCCCCTCGCCCCACCGCGAAACTGGAGCTGCAGTCATTCCTGGGGCTCCTCAACTTTTACCTTTTTGCCAAGGAAGGCATCTGTTGCGGAGCCACTGCACGCGCTACTAAAGAAAGAGGCGGTTTGGCGGTGGGGAGACAGGCAAGAGAAAGCATTCAAGGAGCTCAAAACGCTTCTGTCCTCGGATGCGGTACTGACCCATTTCGATCCGAGGAGGCCAGTGGTTTTAGTCTGTGATGCATCCCCATTGGGGGTGGGGGCGGTGTTGTGCCACGTGTTAGAGAGCGGGCGGGAAGCCCCGGTTGCGTACTACTCCAGGTCCCTTTCAAAGGCAGAGCGCAACTACGCGCAAACAGATAGGGAGGCCCTAGCCATCATTGCAGGAACCAAAAAGTTCCACGATTTCCTATACGGCCGTGAGTTTACGGTTGTGACGGATCACAAGCCCCTCCTGGGAATCTACCACGGGCAAACCCACCCCACAAATCCTTTCCCCCCGAATGCTACGCTGGGCGATTTTCCTTAATGCCTATCAGTATGAGCTAGTCTATCGCCCAGGGAAGGAGATCTCTCATGCGGACGCACTGTCCCGGTCTCCTCTCCCTAGTTTAGGAGATCCCGCATGCAAGGTAGAGCAGGACCATCAAGTCCTGCTGATCGAGTCCCTCGACTCACCCCCCATAGTGCCGGCGGCCAAAGCCACAGCGGCCGACAAGATCCTGGCCCAAGTCAGTTCCTGGGTAAGGAAAGGGTGGCCCGCAACTCCCCCCGAAGAGCATTTCAAGGCATTTTTCAGGCGTAGAGTAGAGCTTTCCCTTGAAAGGGGCTGCTTGCTCTGGGGCCAGCGGGTGGTGATCCCCGAAAAGTTGCGGGCAGAGGTGCTGAGGCTACTGCATACCAGCCACCCGGGAATAGTGCGCTCCAAGGCGCTGGCAAGGAGTTACTTCTGGTGGCCCCAGATAGACGCTGAGATAGAGCATTTAGTGGGCACGTGTGAGAGCTGCCAGAGCTCTCGGCCCGAGGAATCCAGGCTACCCCATAGGGAATGGGACACGGCCCGGGGGCCATGGTCCCGGATACACGTCGACTTCGCTGGCCCCTTCCGCGGGTCCATGTTTCTGCTGATAGTCGACTCGTATTCCAAATGGCTGGAAGTGATCCCCATGACTAGCACCTCATCTGCCACAACCATTAAACACTTGCGCAGGGTGTTTAGTTGTTTCGGCCTGCCAGACATCCTCGTTAGCGATAACGCTAGTACCTTCACTTCTGCGGAATTCAAGGCATTTATCGAGAGGAATGCCATCCACCACATTACTGCTGCCCCATTTCACCCCACCACAAATGGTCAGGTAGAGCGCCAAGTGCGCACTACGAAGGACGCACTACGGCGCATGGGTCCCGGTGAGTTGAACCTCCAACTGTGTCAGTTCCTCATCTGTTATAGGGCAACTCCCCTAGCTTCTGGACTTTCGCCGGCGGAGCTCCTCATGAGGAGGCAGCCGGTAACTCTTTTTGATCGGTTGGATCTGACCAGGGTGGAGGATGAAGGGAGGAATATAGTGGTAGAGAGTTCCAAAAGTTTTTCGGTAGGGCACCCGGTGTACTGCAGAAACTATGCGGTTGCGGGACCAACGTGGGTTCCAGGGACGATCATTGAACAAACGGGGCCAGTGTCCTATAGGGTCGAGACTCGCACAGGTCTACTCTGGAGAAGGCACGCTGACCAACTCAGAAGGTGAGTCACTAGTGAAGGGGAATCAGCGTTAGGGTCCTCCCCCACCCACGTAACCCAAGGGGGAGACACGGCGGCGTCCTCGGGTACAAATGCATACCCTAGATTCTCACCCGAGGAGGAGGATACTTTGAAAGAGTGGAATGAGTTTGATTTTACGTTACCGTACCAGGGGGGTGTCGCGGAGTGGTCCCCCACCCGTCCGAGCGAGAAGAGGGGTTTCAGTTCAGCCCCTGGTACCTCCAGTCCCCCCAGCCCTTTTGTTTTAGAGTATACCATAGCACCAACCCCCCCCGAGCCAGGCAGCTGGGGGAAGTTCATGCTCTCCATCCCCTAGAACTCCGGGTCAGGCAGCAGGGAGTGGGGCAAGGACGCCGGTTGCAGGCGCAAGGGACCGGGCGGAGGAAACAAGGGTCTCCTCGTCGGTTCCGAGGTTCGTGCTGGGGGGGTCCTCGGGTGCCACAGGCAACAGGCCGGGTTTTACCTCTCAGCTGTATGTTCCATTCCCTTCTCCCAATGCAAGGTTGTCGCAGAGGCCCCGCCGAACGACTAATGAGTCCCCCCTTTCCATTGCAGGACGAGACTCTGTGGAACTCGGAGCCCCTAGTTCCCCTGTGCTAAACCACGCAGCCGCACACCCCAAGCGCACGTGCGGGAAGCCACAATGGTTGAGGGACTTCGTCCCATCCTAGGGGGGAGGAGTGTTGTGTATGTAACAGTATTACTTTAAGAATGTATGAATGTAACCTGACAATGATTACAATGTAACCCAGCTGTTAAGGAACGCGAGTAAGCTGCCCATAGAGGGCAGCTGCGAGCGTTCAGCTCACATGGTTCACATTCCCCAAATCACCGGCAGCCGTGGGAACCTTTCCCGCGCGAGGATCACCTGGAGAAGATGGGCGTGACTCAGAATGACGTCACGCCGGTCGCAGCCAATGAGCTACCGTGCAACGATATTCAAATGTATGTACTGCAGTATATAATGAGCTGTACCTCCACCATTACCACATGTTCATCTTGACCACCATGAAATAAACCTGTGTTTTAGCCCCCACTGCGGCTCCTTCTTTGTCTTCCGTGCAAGACACTAAACTTCCCAAAATCATAGTTCAGGCTTTATGCTTGTACCCATGAAGGCCTGACTCCTTATAAGTGCCATCCACTCACCTGCATCTTGAAGCAATGCAGACCTGAACCTTTAACATAAAGGTCTGCAGCAAAAGCCTGTAAACACATTTGGCTGAATTGGTATTTACACATTTCAGTCACTGGGTGCTGTGTATTATGAGGGTTCCTAATCAGCTGAACACACTTCTAGGCTTCACTGTTGACCTTCTTTGAGGCCCACCCTTGTATCTCTAAATAGATTCTAACATAACACTTAGGGGCTGTGGTGGCTCAGTGGTTAAGAAGTTTGACTTGTTATCTGGAAGGCTGGCATGTCAGCAGTTCAAGACTTGGGTACTACATGATGGTTTGAGCACCCATTTCTGTCCCAGCTCTTGGGCATCCCCTGAGTGGAGTTTCTCCAACAAAAATCCTTTAAACCCAGAATAATTTCTGAGACAAAATTATTATTATAACTCTTGACTACAGTTAGGCAGATGTTCATGTCTGCAATGTATCCAGATGTGAAACCTAATTTGGAATTTTTGGGAAAAGAAGTATGACATAATAATCCATCAGTTTATGCCCTGATAAAATAATTAAGATATATTTTTAGTTACTAACATGCCATAAAATGCCACAAAACATCAATTTTTGTTCATGCCAAAATTAAGTCACTTGTTGAGTTGGTCTATGCTGTTTTCTGTGCACTAAAGAGCAGGGCTTCTAATATGTAGAAAAGTAGTCCAAGAATATCTTCTTCATAAGCAGAAAAAGTACTGAGAAATATTTAATGACTCAGCAGTAGTCCAGGCTTCAATGTTATAATTTTATGTCTGTTACAACCTGCAGGAATGCAAAAATGTAAGTGCTAATTAAAACTTTATTAGGTAGAAATAAATCTGTATCTATAATAGTACCTTTTTCTTGTACCTTGGGGGAAGTTTATTTTAAATTCCAGTGTTCTTGTGAAATACGGACAAAGACATTATCTTCCTGTTTGGAGCCAAGAGAGTAAGAGGTATCAAATCCTTGAGAATTGTATAATTTTAATATTTTAAAAAACAATTAATAATGATAAATTCTAAGCATTTTACAAAAAAGTAACCCATTTGTCTGTAATGTGATAACAGTATAGTCATTCTGTACAACATATATATGATGACAAATCTAAAAATATAATATGGATATGGTTTAATTGGTACATTTTAAGTTTATCCATAAGTAACTGACAGTGATTTGATAATAAATAAACATGCAGTTTATCATGCTATGAAGCATTTGGTCTTACCTTAGTTTCACTAGTTACTTCAGCCATTTTATGAATTTATAAATGATGTTATCTAAAAGTTTTCAGTATTAAATATATTCATGGTCCCCCCTTTTTTTGGTGGCCTATATTAAGCTAGCAACCCTTCCCCAAAGTATTAAAAAATCAGAAGCTCTGTTTCTGAATCAGATTGAAGGCTTTCTAGCCCAGCATTTTGTTCACAACAGGGCAAGGTAGCTAACAGCAGGATGGCCACTGGGCAACGTGAATACAGATAATCATTCTGTCTTTCATACCTGAGAAACTGATACCTAGAGGGCTCTGCTTTTGGCCCTTGAGCTGATAAATACCCATCCTGATTCATTTTATTTATTTATTTATTTTAATTTGTATACTGCTTTCCTCATCCTATGGACGACCCAAAGTGGTTCACAATATACAAAAACATACAACAATACAACATCATAATAAGACAAGGCAAAAATACAATTTTACAGTAAAAAAATCCAAGGTTACATAGCAGCAAACAGTATTACAGCAATACAAAAAATACACAACTGCAGAATTAAATATACAATCAATGCAAAAAGACTAGTCTATAAACAACAGCATCCTAAAATATATCACAAAAATTCCAACTAACAAAGTAGCACAGCATCAATATGCATTACAAAATTCAATATACAAACAATCAAAAAAATTCAGCACAATTATCACAATTCCATAAAGGTTGTGTCCTTACGGTTCCCACAGAGCCCAAAGTTCCACGCTCTCAACAGACTGGGAAAAAAGCTCTGCTCTCTGTGCCCCAATGTCAGGTGTTAGTGAGCACAAACAGGTCCCCTCGTTGCTGTGAGGAGATGGCGCAGATGCTACCACTCCCTCCGGAACGAGGCAAGCGTCCAGTGGCCTCAGAGGCAGCAGAGACAAAGTTCTTTTAAAACTGCCTGCCTCCATCTCACAGGTGTTTCTGCCCTTCCCCAGCCAGGCTGACTGGGAAGGGACGAGGCAAGCATCCGGTGGCCTCAGAGGCAAGTTCTTTTAAAGCTGCCAGCCTCCCTCTCACAGGTGTTTCTGCCCTTCCCCAGCCAGGCTGACGGGGAAGGGACGAGGCAAGCATCCGGTGGCCTCAGATAATTCATCATTATCAACAGCTTTAATTTCCAATTAATTTATGTTATCATTTTTTAAAAAAAATCAGGCTGGCAGGCATCATTGCATGGCAGTAAATTCTGTGGTTCGGCTATGTGTTAGGGTCCAGGGCAGTGGTGGGCATCAACAGGTTTGCACTAGTTCGCCAGAACTGGTAGCAGAAATTCTGGCTGGCCCTGCCCATCTAAGTTTTGAAATAAAGTAGTCCTAATTCGGGTGCAATGCAGGGTTTTTCCCCAGGCCACACCCAACATACCACACCCACAGCATGGTAGTAAATTTTTTTGCAGCCCACCACTGGTCCAGATTGTAGCTGGCTGGTAGGTGACGTGAATGCCAGGACCCAGGTAACAGACCAAACAGTAACCCTAATTCAGTCTAGAGTCCAAGTCCACGTCAAACCTTAGATGTAAGATTAGTCCAGGTGATGAAAGTATAGTCCAAACAAGTCAGAAGTCAGGTGACTGGGAGAACAAACACAGCCGAGAACCATAAAGAGCTGGAGCAAGGCAAGTATGGAATTCCAGGAGCAAGGATCCAGCCAAGGCAAAGCAACACTCCACAGGAAAAAGGCAGGAGATTTTCTGGAGCAGAAACCAGGAACAAGGCAAGCAATCCTGGAGCCAAGCAACTGCAAGCCTGCTGAACTCCATTGCTGAGCAAATGTCTGGGAGGAACGGCCAGTTCTTTTATAGCTAAGCCACCCAGGGTCTCCGGGTAGAGCCTATGAAGGGTCAGAACTTTCCCCAGGGCTCTAAAGTGGAGTTTAGCAGCTACAGCAGGGTGAAGGTCCAGTCCTGCAGGACTTAGAGGAGCTGCTTCCAGCCTGAAGACTCCAGTCTTGCAGCAGCTGTAAATCCTGAGACTATGCCATATGTGAACAAATATTTTCCTTAATTAGTCCTGAATCACTCACCTCAGTGGCTGGGTTCCAGTTCATTATAACA
Organism: Bradypodion pumilum; assembly: GCA_035047305.1. Taxonomy (NCBI): domain Eukaryota; kingdom Metazoa; phylum Chordata; class Lepidosauria; order Squamata; family Chamaeleonidae; genus Bradypodion; species Bradypodion pumilum. The sequence continues at coordinate 358,841,885 of JAWDJD010000001.1, forward strand.
GACTGACAAAAATATTTATGTAAAACTTCCTCCACATCCATCTTACTCATCTTTTTTTCTAAGCCAAACAATCCAAAACCTTCTGATCTTCCCTCATAAGGAGTTGCTACTGTCCATATCATTTCAGTTTCTCCTTTCTATCCCCCCCCCAATATTACAATTATTTATTTAAACTATGGGGACCAGATCATAATCTGGCTTCTGTATGTACTTGTATACAGGCAGGATGACATTGGCAATTTCTTTTTCATCCCTTCTTCGAAAATTTCTGCACCATCCATAACATATTGGTAATTCTGAAGTAGAATATTTTGCCCACAAAAATTCACATTAATTGTTTGGTTTCTCCCATATTTATATTATGTACAGACGATGTGGCTTTCCTTGCTGTTAGTCTTTCTAATTCTATCCAACATGGAAGTTGCTAACCCACGCTGTGGAGTTGACGTTTTCTGTCAGCTGTTTACCACAGCACAAAGTTGAGTTTCAGGGTCAGTCATGGCCAGCAGATTCCACCACTATGCGTTATTTATTTATCTATTTATTTATTACTTGTTTAAAATATTTTACCCTGCCTTTCTCCTATAAAGGACCTAAGGCAGCTTGCATCATTAAAAATACAATATAAAACCTAAAAACCTATGCAAAATTAAAAGAGAAATTAAACAAATACTGTATATTAAAAACAGCGCATAAAAACAATACTAAAACACTAAGGGAAAGCCTGCTTGAAAAGAAATGTCTTTGCCTGCTTGCAGAAAGACTGCAAAACCAGGCCAGCTTGTTCTCCTGTGGGAAGGAGTTCCAGAGTTTGATGTTTGCAGATTGATATGCAGTAGCCAGTAGTCAGGGGGCCAAACACATCTTTATTGGAATGTAGTTAATCTGAACATGAGGTCAATGGCGGAGCAATGCTCCTTATATACAACAGGTAATGGTTCAAACTTGGCATAGAGCCACATGATTGGTCAGTACAGGTAAACAGCCAGGTGACAACACTTGATTGGGTAATGAGTAAACAATAGCTACATCTACGGTGGGAACGCAGACCTGCGATATCTAGACAAGAGGAGTATTTACGTAAGGGGAGAAGGGAGGGGGAAATGGAGGATCGCTAGATCTGATTTCATTTCCATTTCACTTGCGTTACATGTTTTCTCTCAATCACAGTTACACACACAGCACAGAATCAAGACATATATGATGTCAAACTCCCATGCACCACTTTGCATTTGGTTTGGTTAAATCTCATGTTCTGTCTTCATGCCCATTCCTCCAATTTGGAAAGATCTCTTTGGAGGTCTTCACAATCCATTTTTGTTCTTAACATTTTAGTATCATTAGTGAACATGATGTTTTGTTATTCACCAGAACCCACATGATTTATTTAGTGTCTTGCAAGGAAGACAATGGAAGGAGCCGTAACAAGGCTAAACACAACTTTATTGCATGACGATCAGGGTGAACATGTGGTAATGGCGGACAAACAGCTCTATTTATATAACACTGTACATTTGAATATGCCAGTGTGGTAGCTCATTGGCTACTGTCCACTTGACGTCATTGGTCGTCACGCCCATCTTCTCCAGGTGTGGTGTGGCGGGAAGGTTTCCCACTCTTCAGGTATTCGGGGAATCTGTACCATATGAGCTGGATGCTTGCTACTGCCACCTGTGGCCACTAAGCTCGCATCCTCATACAGCCTGTTAGAATGTGTTCCTGATTAGATATAATTGGATACATTGACTGGTTACATTCCGTTAAACACAACATTTCCTTGGCATTGCATTCAGTACATAACACCCCTGCCCCCTAGGTAAGGACGAAGTCCTTCAACCAATGAGGCTTCCCGCATGTTCGCTTTGGGCGAGTGGCAGCCGTGCTTTGCCCTGGAGTGGCTGCATATTCCTGATCGCTATGTCCTCGTCCTGCAACGGGAGAGGGTGATTCGTTAGTAATTGGCTGCGGGCTCTGAGCCTGGGATTGGGAAGGTCTAGGTGTAGGAGTAAACTCCAGGGACATGAAACCGGGGGTCCTAGGGACTAAAGTAAAACCCCACTCTTCACTCGGATGGGTGGGGGACCACTCCGAAAACTCCCCCCGGTTTTCAAACTCAAAATCTAACTCTTCGAAATCCCCCTCTTCCAAATTGTTCCTGTAACTCGGTGGGTCCAAAGGATTCGGATTTGTGTCATTTCCCTCCCCCCAGTGGTCTGTGTCTCCCCCTTGGGATAAGCAGGTGGGGGAGAACCCTAGCGTTGAATCTCCTGTTTGGTCTCTCGTGTCTTGCCTGTCTACAACTCTACTCCTGAGCTGGTTGGCATGTCTCCTCCAGAGGAGACAAGTGCTCATCTCGACATTGTACGAGACCGGCCCCATTTGCCCGACCACTACTCTGGGAACCCAAATTGGCCCGGCGGCCACATAATTCCTGCAATGCACAGCCTTGCCGACCCCGAAACTCTTAGTGCTTCCCAGTGCAATGTTTCTACCCGTGAACTCCACCCTGGTTGGGTCTAGGCGCGAGAGGATCGTGGCGGGTCTCCGCCGCATAAGGAGTTCAGCGGGCGACAACCCCGACACCAGGGGGGTCACTCAGTACCTTAATAGGAATTGGCATAGTTGCAGGTTCAAATCCCTGGGGCCCATCCTACGCAGTGCGTACTTCGTTGTTCACACCAAACGCTCCGCTTGACCATTTGTAGTGGGGTGAAAGGGGACAGAGGTAATGTGGCTAATCCTATTAATCTCTATAAACACCTGGAACTATGCTGATGTGAAAGTTGTGGTGTTATCGCTCACAAGCACATCAGGTAATCCGAAACAGCGAAATACTCTCCGCAATTGCCTAACTGTTGCAGCTGACGATGTACTGGACATTGGAATTACCTCCAACCACTTGGAGTAAGCGTCCACTATTATTAAGAACAGGGTGCCCCTGAAGGATCCCGCAAAATCCACGGCCCTCGGGCTGCATCCCATTCTATGTGGGGAAGTCAGGACTCTTCGGGGAGGGTACTCTGGCAGCTCTCGCAAGTGCCAATCATGTGTTCTATATCTGCATCCAACTTGGGCCACCAGATGTAGCTTCTAGCTAGCGCTTTAGAGCGCACGATCCCCGGGTGGCTAATGTGTAACATCTTGAGTACCTGTGGCTTCAATGCTTCAGGGACTATTACCTGCTGCCCCCAGAGGAGGCAGCCCCTCTCTAGGGACAGTTCGTCTCTCCTTCTGCCATAAACCTTGAACTCCTCCATGGGGGAGGTCACTGGCCACCCCTTTTGTACCCATGAACTGACTAGGGACAATGACCTGTCCTTCACTGTAACTTTAGCGATCTCCGCTGGCAGTATCAGGGGAGCCTCTAGGGCCTCTATCAGGAGCACCTGGTGGTCCTGCTCTACCTCACACTCTGGGTCCCCTGTCTGTGGGAGGGGTGACCTGGAAAGGGCATCAGCGTGCCTGATTTCCTTGCCGGGTCGGTAGGCCAACGCATACTGGTATGTGTTGAGGAAGATAGCCCACTGCAGCATCCTCAGGGACAAGATCTGTGGGGTGGGCTTGTTTGTGGTGAAGATACCTAGCAGAGGCTTATGGTCAGTCACGACTGTGAATGGTTGGCCATAAAGGAAGTCGTGGAACCTTTTGGTTCCTGTAACTATCGCCAGTGCCTTCCTGTCTGTTTGCACATAATTGCGCTCTGCCTTGGATAGGGATCTCAAATAGAATGCCATAGGGGCTTCCCGCCCACTCTCTAGCACGTGGCATCGAAGCCCAATGGGCTTCTTGGGATTGAAGTGGGTTAAGACAGCCTCGGAAGACAGAAGCTGCTTGAGGCCACTGAATGCCCATTCCTGGCTTTCACCCCACCGCCAAGCCATGTCTTTTTAAAGTAGCTTGTGCAGCGGTTCTGCCACCGATGCCTTTCCCGGTAGGAAAGAGTGGTAAAAGTTTAAGAGTCCCAGGAAGGACTGTAGTTCGGCCTTGGTGGTGGGGTGAGGGGTGTTCTGCACTGCTGACACCTTTGACTCAGCTGGCTTAATACCCTCAGGGGTTATCCGGAATCCCAGAAACTCTACTTCTTCTGTGAAAAACACACACTTATCTTTTCTCAACCTGAGCCAATTCTTGTCCACCACCCCCCGCCGTTATCAAAACGTCATCGAAGTTAGGGAAAACACCTGTGAGCCCTTTCAAAAGCTGTTCCATGAGGGACTGGAAAATCCCGGGGGCCGAATTCACGCCGAATTGGTGGCGCATAACTTTAAAGGCTCCCTTGTGAGTAACTATGGTTTGAGTGCCGGCTGCAGCTGGGGTCACCATTAATTGCTGGTATGCCTGCGCTAAACCTAGCTTGGCGAAACACCTCCCTCCATGCAATGTTGCTAACAGGTGGCTTACTACCGGCACCGGGTACGCATTTAGGCGAATTGCCTTATTAATCGTGCACTTGTAGTCAGCGCAGATTCTGACCTCGCCGTTAGCCTTTAGTGCCGTAACAATGGGGGTTTCCCACTCGGCAGAATCTACAGGTACCAAAATCCCCTGGCCCACCAGTTTGTCCAGTTCAGTCTCAGTTTTGTCCTTTAGTGCAAAGGACACTCTCCTTGGCTTGAGCCTGATGGGCCGGATGTCGGGGTCCATATCGAAGGAAACTGGGGGCCCCTTGAACTTCCCGAGTCCCTTCTCGAAGACTGCAGGGTGTGCATTACACACTTCTGTAATCAGGTCCGCCTGCACGGCATGTATGCCCCAATGAAAACCCCCAGGGGCCCAAACCACTGTGTTCCAAGGAGGCAACAGGTCCTGTCCCTTAACACTACTAGGGGCAACTGCGCGGTGCGTCACTTGAATTGAACCTTGAACTCCCCCACCCCCAACACTGGGATACTCTTCTCTTGAACATCCCGTAAGTTTGTACTTAGGGCTCTCAGTTTGGGGCGTGAATTTGGGGGAATACACAAAAATTCCCGTTGGGTGATGATGGAATACAATGACCCTGAATCTATCTCCATTCTAACTGGGACCCCTTGTAACTGTACCTCCATGAAGAAACATGGGTGCCTCAAGGGCACACTGTGTAGTGTCCGGTCCTGGTTGTCAGGAACTCTTCGAGACATGTGGCGCTCCTCTGGCTCGTCGTCATTGAAGATCCTGCTGACTCCGTGTGCTTTCTGTTGTGGCCATTCTGCTGGGCCCTTGCCTTCATCCCGTCGCCGCCTGCAGACCTTGGTGATGTGGCCGTGCCACCCACAGTTGTGACACTCCGCCTTCCGGAATGGGCACCTGCTCTGGTCGTGAGATGCTCTGCATCCGTTGCAGCAGCGGTCTCCCCTGGCGTGGTCTCGGACCTCGGGCCTCCTCTGTACTCGTTGCACGTCGTCATCCTCACTGCATTTGGAGGTGGACGTGGTGGACTCGGGGGCTCCCTGTTCTCCATAGGACGAACAGCTGTGGACTGGGACCGCAGATGGCCCCCCCCGGCATTGTGGTCCTGGCCCGGCACACTCGCTCGCCTTGCTGCACCGACTCGGCGGCTTGGGCAATTCGCAGAAATTGCTCAAAGGAGATGCCCTCATCCTTGGCCAGTAACTTTTTCCTGGCGCCCTCGTCTCACAGGCCCAGCAGGAGCCTGTCCCTCAGCGCCTCGCTCAGGTACGTTCCCCACTGGCATGGCACGGCAGCCATCCATAGGACCATGATGAACTCTGCTACAGACTCACCGGCCCGCTGTTTCCGCTGTTGGAAGGCTAACCTCGCCGGGAAGACGGACACTCTCGGGCAGAAATGCTTCCTCAGCTCGGTGAGGATGTCATCTAGGGGAACCTCTCTGAGCTGCCTCGGCGTCAGGAGGTTCGTGGCTAGTTCTAGAGTCTCCAGGCTGCACTGGGCCAGCAGGTATGCTCGCCTCTGGGCTTCCTCCTCGAAGCCCTCAGCATCCATTGCGTAGAGGAGCTGCTGCTCATAGAGCTCCCATCTCTCTGGCTTCGTGGTGTCGAAAGGAGCAATGTTCACTTTGCGGGTCGCCATCCCACCTTCATCGCCAATTTAGTGTCTTGCAAGGAAGACAATGGAAGGAGCCATAACAAGGCTAAACACAACTTTATTGCATGACGATCAGGGTGAACATGTGGTAATGGTGGGCAAACAGCTCTATTTATATTACACTGTACATTTGAATATGCCGGTGTGGTAGCTCATTGGCTACTGTCTGCGTGACGTCATTGGTTGCCTCACCCATCTTCTCCAGGTGTGGTGTGGCAGGAAGGTTTCCCGCTCTTCAGGTATTCGGGGAATCTGTACCATGTGAGCTGGATGCTTGCTACTGCCACCTGTGGCCATTTAGCTCGCATCCTCATATAGCCTGTTAGAATGTGTTCCTGATTAGATACAATTGGATACATTGACTGGTTACATTCCGTTAAACACAACATTTCCTTGGCATTGCATTCAGTACATAACAATTTATGAATGTGTTTTTTTTAAAAAAAAAGCATCATTGTCAATACAGATTAATGGAAAAGCCTGCTCTTCACAGTCCTCCACTGAGAGAACTCACCATTTATTGCTACTCTTTCTTTCCTGTTCTTTAACCAGTTTTCAGTCCATAAGTAGACATGGCAAGATATGCTGAAGTAAGTTACAATAGCAATAGCAATTACACTTATAATACTGCCCCATTGCGCTTAGTGCACTCTCTGGGTGGTTCACAAGATAGTTAGAATTATTGCTCCCAACATAAAATGGGTGCTCATTCTACTGACCTTGGAAGAATGTGTCAACCTAACCACTGTGTCACAAAGTTGACTCATCAGTAGGCTAGAGTATATTAGTAATGATAAGTTTGTACTACATTCTCTTCACTGATCCATATATCTGCTTGTTTTCCCATCCCTGGGGTCTGGCCTTTTGGTCATAGGAAGTATAGTACTGGTGAATGGGGAAGTAGGCTACATTACTTGCCATGGGAAGGGCAATAATGGATGGAGAGTAATGCTGCTGAGGCTGAGGATACCTGCCACCTCACCCCCAGACTACCACCTAGTCAGGGGTTGAAAAAGCCACGCCAGCTCGTGTGGCAGATGACGGCCCGCCTCTGAGGCTGAGAACACTTGCCACTTGTTTGTGAACTTTTTGTAAGGTTTGTGACTTTATAATTTTTGATCAGAAAAGCGTACTATTTCTTTTCACTGTTTTGCAATATTATATTGTTGTCAGGTTATTTTACTGTATTTTTGTATGTTTTTGTATTTTATTGTATGCCTCTGTATTTTGCTGTACTGTAGTATCTGATGTTGTGGTTCTGTGACCCGCCCTGAGTCACATTTGTTGAGTGGGGTGGCATACAAATCTAATAAATGAAATGGCTTTCTATTTAAAGGTAGAACAACTCTGAATAGATCTTAGTAGCTTGGCCATGCAGCCCCTTACTCTATGGCTGGATTGTATTGCTCCCTGCACCCACTGAACCACATTAGCCATCCATGGGAAAATGTATTCTTTACACTTGATGTGTAGTGCAGTTTCCATGGGAAAGGTTGTATATTTTCAATCTATTGCCTGCATAGCCTTTCTGTTTCATTTTCAGGAAAAGATATTGTCTTTGTGGAAAACTCACAGAATGAATGTTCTGCTGAATTAAGGTAACCATGTCAAAGAATGAGGAAAAAAATAACCTTAGCCTAAAGGAGGTTTGAAAAGAAGAGCTGACCTTATTTCATGCTGTGATTTCCAGTGTTTTAATATGCTAATTGATTTAAATGCACACAAATTAGAAAGCGCCTCTTTCTCAGCAGGGATAAAATCAGGTATTTTAACAATCCTAGCCAAGAGATTTTTAAATTAGCTGTGCTGTAAAGATCTCTTTCCTCACTTTTATTGCATCTTGATTGCATTTCAGGGCCTGTCTACACTGCATACCTGTCATAAGAACATAAGAACAGCCTTGCTGGAACAGGCCACAGCCCATCCAGTCCAGCATTCTGTCTCACACAGTGGCTCACCATTTCCTTCAGGGTATTCCCAAGCAGATGCCTTCACCTGCTTAGGATTCCCTGGAAATGGCATTGAGAGATATCCTGCCCCTCCAACCCCGAGGTTGTCCTTAGGTATCCATAATTATAGCCATTGATACCCTTGTCCTCCATGAACTTGTCTAATCCTTTCTTAAAGCTGTCAAGACTGACAGCTGTCACCACTTCTTCTGGCACCACTTCTTCTGTCAACTGCGGCTCCGGACAATCCGGGACCTACGCACAACGGTTCTATGCAAGTTGCATTCTACGCATGCGTAGAAGGCTTTTAGGCTTGCGTAGAAGGCTTTTAGGCTTGCGTAGCCTTCTACGCAAGCGTAGACGGGTTCTAACGCAAGTGTAAAAGGGTTCTATGCAAGCGTAAAAGCCTTCTACGCATGCATAGAACACGACTTGCGCAGAAGGGATGTGCAGTACCTCTTCCCGCCACTGCCAATTCTGGGGTTTTGGCAGCTGCGGGTGGGAAATGGTGCAAATCGGCGCCGAAAATTGGGAAATCCCGGACAATCCGGGAAGGTTGACAGGTATGCTACACTGGCCCTTCCACTCTGGTGTAGCATGGCTTTTAAAAAGTGGCTTACAGTTTTGAGGAGGAACAAACTCACAATTTGCTCTTCTATCGAACCTACCTTGCCATGGCTGTGATCAATTTCTTGATCAGCAATACACAGAAGCAAGATTTCCCCCTTTCAACAAAGTGATACAAGGCAATGATGATTGTATAAAAAATATTCACAGTTGATCAGGGGAAATTATCAATTGCAAGGTTCTAAACTGGCTGTCAGATGGATGTTTATACTGGAAGCAGCAGAATGTTGCTTCCAATGCACAAATCCCTAGTTTAGCCCATCACAAGCAAATGCATTTGCATGGAAAATGCATAAAATAGTCTGCCACCAAAAGGTGGCTTCATTTTGGCAGTTTCACATCTGGCCTAGACACGGAAGAAGAATATCAACATACTTCCTGGCTTGGAGAAACTACTTTTTAAGACTTCGGCCCCTTGAATCTTACAGCCAGAATGGCTGCTGGGTGGGGCAGGGAGAAACCAGATGTGATTTTGATCAGTGCCAAAAGGCAAGATGAATTATAGTAGAACCCTAGGCCAAAAAAACCCAAGATCAGCCCAAATCTCTAAAGTCAGACTGAGATAGATTACTGTATGATGTATGTATCTCCTAGCAGCAATTTCAACAATCATTTTACAGATTGGTAGGAGGAAGAGAAAGACTTAAATTGATGTGTAGATATCCCTTCTGGATAACTGAACATTTTTCTTTTTCTTTGTTCTCTCAAGCAGCTTCATATGTTACACTTTATTGAATAATTGTTACATTATGAGAATTCAGTTTGTGTGATTGGGGAGTGATGATTGCCATATAGGTTTTGTGTATATGGTGGGCTCCAATATTTTTTACTACCACACTGTGGGCGGGGCCTACTTTGTGGGTGTGGCCTACTTTATGGGCATGGCCATGTGACTGGGTGGGTGATCTAGTCATTCTGCCACATGACCATGAAAACAGACAGCAATAGTTCTTTGGCTGTAAATGGAGATGAGCACTGAACCCTGGAGTCAGATATGACTGGCTTTTGAGCAAGGGTGACCTTTACCTTTACTAAGCACTTGCAACTAAACAGGGCCAAACTTCGCAGCAAATTTGAATACCAATCAGGGATCTTCTGTTATTAGGTAAAGGTAAAGATTTCCCTTGTTTGAAAGCCAGTAGTATCCAACTCTAGGGTTCAGTGCTCATCTCAGTTTATAGCCAAAGAGGGAGAGCTGTCTGTGTCTGCAGACATTTCTATGGACATGTGGCAGGCATGCCTTAACACCTGAGTGCATGAAACACTGTTTATCTTCCCACCCAAGTGGTCTCTATTTATCTACTTGCAATGTCTTGCTTTCAAACTGCTATGTTGGCAGGAGCTGGGACAGAGACGGAAGCTCACTTCATCATGCAGTACCCAGGAATCGAACTCCAATCTTCCAGTCAGCAAGTTCAGTGTCTTAACCACTTGAGCTACCACAGTCCCAGATAAATTCCCAGATCCCTCTTAGCCTGCTCCAGAGCCTCCCCCTCCAGTTCATAACTGATGACAATGCATCACTAGCTCATATTGCTCTTCAATTCTACACATGCAGAATTAGGCTGATCTCTGGGAAAGTTTTAAAAAAAATCATAGGCTCACCCCAGTATCTTTTGTTGGCAACTATCCATATGGAAGAGTTGTGGGGTCCTTCTCGCCTCCCACCCGCCCTTCCCTTTGCAATATTCAAGCACATCCTTCAGATGACACAATAACAGTTCAGTGTTAGGAAAGGAAACCCAACCTGGTCCAACAGGATGCCCAAGAGATGGCTAAGTGGGAGCAAAAGGGTAGAGCCAGTAGTCCTGTAGGGGATCCTGGTTGTTTCTGACATCCCACATCTGGGCTTGGCTTCAGTCTCCTCCTCACATTCCTCTGGTAACCAGCACCAGATCAAGCTGCAGCATCCTCACACAGACACACCTGTGACACGTATGCCTACAAGCGAGGTCACCGTTCCAGTGGGGAGGTTTCTGCCTCTAACTGGGCCTCCGATTGGCTGCCTGTGACTCCCAACCTCTTTTCACTCACTCGCCAAACACACCCTGTCCCCTGCGCCATCCCACCTTACAACATCTTTTAACCAGAGAATGAAAGCGGTGCTGCTGGGCGCACTGAGGCTTTTCTGGGTGGTGGTCCCAGTGACGGCGCACAGGCACGATGGTGCGTGGAGGGAAGTGGGTGTGGCCATCGGGAATTTTTACTACCCCCTGCCCGAACCAATGAGATGCGGTAGTTGCCCAACACTGGTTATCTTATCCAGCACATCCATTAAATATCAATAAATGCCTATGGATTAATTGTTCACTTTGTCCATCAGAGTTCTAAAATCCTTTCTTTTCCCCTCTCTGTCTCTCTGTCTTTCAATCTCCATATAGATATACATATAAAGTGGTACCTCATACAATGATTTTAATCCATTCCATGGGGCTCGTTGTTGTATGGAAAAAAAATGATATACGATGCATGGATCATATAGCAATTTTCCTTTTGGGATGCATCATACAATGATTTTTCCCCTCGCTAAACAGTTTTTCCCATTGAAAAATCATTGCATGATTTTTTCCATAGGAAAAATTGTTATGCGGGACACCATTTCCCCCCAAAACCTAATTGTTATGCGATTTCATTGCTATATGGGGCGATTGTTGTACGAGGTTCCACTATATAGATAATGGCTTACTGAGGGTATGTTAATGACACTATCCATCTTGGGGTTTTGAAATTAAAAAAAAAAAATCATGTGAGAAACACACAAAGCTGCATTCTGGGTTGAAATGATTTTTGCTGGAGAAACTCCACTCAGGGGATGTCCGAATGAAGCTCCATTTAAGAGCTTCAGCACTATAGGAACTAATGTTCATTAGCCCAAAATGAGTAAAGCAAGTGAGGCTTCGAACGCGATTGAATTGGAAAACAATTAGGTAGAAAACAGATTTTTAGAAGAGTGAGGTAATGATAATAAGTTTCATGTTAACAATATATTGTTAGTTTGTTCTTATGTATTTTTGTCATTATGGTAAATGAGATACTAAGCAATTTCTGAAGAAGACATTTGTTCGAAAAAGTACTTAATCTGGAACACTTTCAAGCTGCAGTTACTTTACAAGTTTGAGACAATCTATAAGTTTAATTTGTGAGAATTTGGAACTATTAAATGTTCACGTTGTATGTACTCAGTCATAGCCACGAACGTTTTTTGTTGCTTTTTTGGATTTACACCATTTGACCATATATTGCATGCCTTTCATGTCCCCAACATCTTTTTCCTAGCAAAGTGGTCGCTATTTATCTACTTGCAATTTCTTGCTTTCAAACTGCTAGGTTGGCAAGAGCTGGGACAGAGATGGGTGCTCATTCCATCATGCAGTTTTCAGGTCTTGAACTGCCAACATGCTGACCTTCCAGCTAACAAGGCAAGCTTCTTAACCACTGAGTCACCACAGCCCCTGTTTTGGAAATCAAAGGTGGACTATACATGACTAGAATAAATAATTGCATAAATACTAATGGCACAGTAGTTAAATTGCAGAATTTCTGCTGAAAATCTGGTTATGATCCGAGTTTGAGCCTGACAGGGGTCAAGCTTCACTCAGCCTTCCATCTTTCTGAGATTGGTAAAATGAATACCCAGCATGTTGGAGGAAAAATGCTAATTACCTTTTGAAGTGCTCATAGAGTGCTTTAAGCAGTATGGGGTGGTATATACATGAAATTACCATTGCTATTGCTAATAAAATAAGTATATACTAAATACATAAGCAGAGAAAGATTGGTGATGATGGCTTTATTAACTTTGCTATGGTGCTAAAGTTTATTTTTCATTCATAATCTGAACATTGTAGATACAAGTGTATTTTTGATACATTCACTCATTTACTATTTTGGAAAACCAGTCTTTAGCTTCATGAAAATTATTAATAAACAAAAAGACTGATAAAAGATGTACTACATGAATGAACTAAAGGTGTTGTTTTCTTAGAATGCCTTCTGAAAGGAAGCATTCTGGATGGTCTTAAGGTGGTGCCACTATGATTTGTAGGGTACTGCTGCAGCGTTATTGGGAAAAAGTGGCTGTAAAGGATATATATGAGGACATTCAACTTTCTACCTATCAATTTGTCACAAGACATTCAGTGTCAGAATATATCTTCTAACTGTCATGTGAAAGTCTGTGCCAACACAGTCCCCCCAGAAAAAGCAGCTGACACCCCCAGAATGGTTTGGTTGAGTGGGTGGGAGGAATTTGTAATGGCAGAGAGAAAATGGCCCACTTTGTGTGGTGAGTTACTGTACAGAAGTGGCTTATCACACAGAGTGATATAAAGCTGTTCTCCCATAGCAACCATTAAGGATTGTTATGGTAGTTACACTCTAAACAACAGGGAAAGAGAAAGAGGGGGAAAGAAAGGGGAGAACATGTAATCTGGAACAGTTTATTTACACACCATAAAGTCAATGCTTATGAAGAAAATGCTTTATTTTTACCTACAAAAGTGGAAAAAAGAAAAGGCTTACAATTTGCCATTGCTCATTCAGACCAGATGCTTTACTGAATCATAATAATAATATAAGGCCAATTATAGAATTCCTCAAGTCTTAAGCACTTTACAAACAATTTAACATGACATGCAAACAAATCATGTTAATGTATCATTAAAGTAATGAGTTGGAGATGCATAGAAATTCATCCATGCTGTTGTCCTGCTTTGTACTGACTGCAACATGTTCTCCCCCGCTCTTGGCTCAGCAGTTATGCTAAACTTTTACATTTTCAATTGTTTTCTATGTTTTTTAAAAAAATCATTGATGTATTCCTTTTTGGTACACACAGCCACATGAGCTGCAATTAGTCCATTTTGGGCAACAGCCGCAAACTGAGGGCTTAATCCCATGGCCTAAAAAATTTCCTGAATGGTTTATGTTGAATTTAGGCATGCAAAGGACAGGCAGTGTAATGTAGTGGTTAAAGTGTTTGACTAGGACTCAGAAGAGCTGAGTTCAAATCTCCACTTGGTCATTAAGCGCATTGCATAATAGTGGACTAGTCATAGTTTTTCAGACTGACTGATCTCAAAGAGTTGGGCTTCCATGGGTTATTGAGTCCAGACCCCTGCCAAAGTAGGAAATGCACAGATGATTATCCAACCACCTTAAAGATCTCCATTGAAGGTGAGACCATCACTTTCTAAAGAAGCCCATTCTACTGCTAAACGTGACTTATAGTCAAAAAGTTCTTGAAGTTTTGGCAAATTTTCCTTTCTTTTAATTGGAATCTATTGGTTTGGATCCATTAATTTGGATTCTTCCCTCTGGACATACAGTTGTTTATTTTTTGATTTGTTTGTTCTTTCAATTTATATCCCACCTGTCAGGGTATTGGTTGTACCCTCAGCTTAGACTAGTTCCAAAATGGAGATTTCCAACTATGGGGGGAGCTATGACATATTCCATAGAAGGATTGTTAGTCAAAACATGCTAGCCTCATGGTTCAGAAGAAATGAAACTTAAGGTCTGATGGACATGTGATACTATGTGGTCATTGACTGGATTCCCTTAGGGGAATGGCAAGAGGGTGGAACATTTGTGAGGAGATAAAACCCAGAGGGAAAGAGCAGAACACTCTCTTTATCCGGTGCTTCATGCTAAGAGTGAGCTGAGAACTTAGAAAACATGTAAGGGCTTAAGCTAGAAGCCACCCCCCCACTCTGGGCTTCCACAGTTAGATAAGCTTTCTTTGTTTTAATGTGCTTTCTGAACTTTTAAAACTAAGAATTCTTTGCTTCCTAAAACTTTGTTCTGTAAACTACTTTTGCTACAATATACTTTTAATTAATACCAGAAGATGACTGGAGTGTTTACTTGGCTATGCGCTACCTTACTTACATCAAGCTAAAATCCTGGGTTGCTTAGCTAGGAGGGCGGCAATTCAGGTGGAATCCCAACTATGTGTACACCAGAGTTCTACTCGGGAGTAACGAGATTCCTCACATGCCCAATTGGTGCGAGCACAACTCTGGGTGGCTAACAATCTCAGATAAACACAAACAAGCATAAAATAAAACAAATAACACCAATCAGACAAATTACAAACTGACACACACACATATATATAGTAAGCAAAATAAGATACCTACTTAGATGATATCTGTAAATCATTTAGTATAAACTTAAACCAATACATCACAGCTTACTGAATTTAACAAAAAAAGAGAATTTCTAGTTCTGTAATCAGTTCACCAGCAAGGGAAATGCTTGCTGAAACAGGGACGTCTTGAGTTGCTTCTGAAAAGCCATTAACAGAAAAGCAGATCTAATTTCCACTGGTAACCTATTGCACAATAAAAGAGCCACAGCAGAGAACAATCTTGATCTGGGCACAGCTTTTAAAAATTTCTTTAGGTGTGGTTATGTGTAATGTAAACATCTGGGTGGGTACACTTTCTTAGGAAGAGGCGCTCCCACAAATAGCATGGTCCTAAACTATTATCAGTTTTGCATGTTAACATCAAGCTTGTTTCATCTTCCATATGGCAGCCTCTATTTGCAGTTCGCCATTGTATCACCTCTCACTCTTCTCTTGTTTAAGCTAAATGTACACAATTCCATCAATATTCTACCATTATGGTCATCCTTCTCAGAACGCATTTCAAAGTGCAGTGGCCTCCTTAAACTGTGTTGTCTAGAAGAAACACAGTATTCCCAATGAAGTCCTGGTAAGAAGGATGGACCATGATAGACCACTGAAATTTCACTTCTACTCCTCACAGAAATTGCCTAATGCTTTACAGAAAGGCTCCACCAAGTAGGAAATTCTAACATAAACTACATCCTTTAGCTTCATCTAGTGCTGACTCGGAGTTCGTTTCCCGAGCAGTTCGTTTCCCGAGTACTGCAGGACAGAATGAGTTCCCATCTTTGTTCCAGCTCCTGCCAACCTAGCAGTTTGAAAGCAAGAAATTGCAAGTAGATAAATAGGGATCACTTCGGTGGGAAGGTAACAGCATTCTGTGCACTCTGGTGTCTAGTCATGCCTGCCACATGACCACAGAAACGTCTTCAGAAGCAGACAGCACTGGCTCTTCGGCTTTGAAACAGAGATGAGCACTGAACCCTAGAGTTGGATACGACTGGCTTTCGAGCAAGGGAAACCTTTACCTTTACTTAGCCAGGTTTTGCAATGAAAGTTAGGTAATCACATGTTCATCTAGGATCAAGTCTTAGACATTTGTTGTAGCATTTTCAACTCAGGGAGCCTACCACCAATGTTATCCAGTCTATTTGAATTTAAATTGGGAAACAAATTGTGGACATCTAAACTCTTGTTTCTTCTTCTTCTTCCATGCAAATATTGTTGTATTCCTGCTATCAGACAGCACCAACAATGACTTTCTCCTGCTGTCTTAAACAGGGTATCTGGACCTTACTCTCATGTCTTTGTTAAGAGGTGCTCCCAAAAATACATCTCCAGGCCTGAAGCAACTTTATTCTTATCTCTTTCTGCTCCCCACACTTTTGGAGTGGAAAAAAAAGGGAGCCTGGAGGCTGCAAAATGCAGTAAAACCTCGCTTAAAGAGTGCCTCACTTGGAGACTAACTCGCTTAAAGAGCAGACTTTTCTCTGAATGGTCGTCCTTGCTTAACAACTAAGAACAACCAAAAATTCACTTAACAACTAAATTGGAGTTCACAATCACCTGTCAGAAGTCACAATCAATCACTTGCAGTGGCAGCTCTTTTTCCAAGTGTTTTGCTTAAAGAGCATCTTGCTTAAAGAGCAATCCCATGGAACACATTATGCTCTTTAAGTGAGGTACCACTGTAGTAGGTGGTTCACAGCCCAGCAAGAGCCCAGCCCTATGTAATCTTTTGGAACAGCAGAGGTAGCAAGCATGTGTTCATACTCCCTTGCACTTGTAAGTGATACCTGGTCATCTCCTGCTCTCCATACTAGAATGCTTGAGTACAGTCACTCCACTTTACCAGTGATGACTTTGTCAAAGCCTTGTTGAAATGGAATTGTGTTGCATATTTTCTTATCTTCAGTCTTAAGGGGACTCACTTGCTATCCAATAATTCTCAAAGATTATAGATAGAGGCATTGTGTACCTCTGCAAGCATGCCTGGAATATGCTACAATGTAATATCTGCTTTGGGTGACATGTTTCATGTTATCTTCTTCATGGTTCCATAATTAGCTATATCCTTATATTTCCATGTTTGCTTGACCAAGACAAAGTAGGAGTGAGAGTTGGAAAAGATGGCAGATATCACCCCAAAGGCAGATATGCCATTTCTTCACAGAAAAGCAGAGATAAATTAATCCCCACTTACTCTAGAGAATCAAAGATGTGATTAGAGAGGAAAAGTGAAAGTGGTGGAGAGGGTCTTTCAGAGAGGTTTCTAGACTGTAGTAGCTGCTGTTTGCATTTTTAAAAAACTGCAGTGAGAGGAGAGGGGGATCCATTGGCATAGCATATTGCTTAATTAAAACACATTTGTTAACTAGAAGGAATGTATGTACCCATGTTTGTGCAGACAAATGCTTCCATTCTTGTGGGTAGTTGAGACTTCTCTTTAGCACATTAAGAGTCTGCCTTTCTCCACTTCTCCTTTGGTTTGCCTTTCCCTGTTGGTGTTAGGGTGGCGGTGGTTACTGCAATTCATAACAACCACCTCTTGTTTCTCTTTTCCCCATGTCTTCCTGGCTCCAAGTGGGCTAAGACGCTGACTGGAAGGCAGGAGGTCAGTAGTTCGATACCCAAGTACTGCAGGACGGAATGGTCTTTGTCCCAGCCCCTGTCAACCTAGCAGTTCGAAAGCAAGAAATTACAAGTAGATAAATAGGGATCCCTTCAGTGAGAAGGTAAACAGTGTTCCATGTGTCTAGTCATGCCTGTCACATGAACACAGAAACGTCTGCAGAAGCAGACAGCACTGGCTCTTTGGCTTTGAAACAGAGATGATTTAGTGTATGAGAGTCAAGACACAGGAAACAGCCAAGGGCTGGGTTAACTCAGGTTTATTGCATGGTGGACAGAGGGAACATGAGGTAATGGCGGACGAACAGCTCTATATATATGGTAGTAACGTATTTGAATGTGGCTCCACGATAGCCCATTGGCTACTGCCCGCGTGACGTCATGGCTGGTCACGCCCTTCTTGTCCAGGTGTAGGTAGCGGCGGGAAACTTCCCGCGCTGTGGCCTTTGATGGGTTTGAACCAAGAGAGCTTGGACGCTCGCTGCTGCCAGCTGGTGGTCATTAGCTCGCGTCCTATTACAGGGTTTATAGTGGTCAGCTGAAGGTTACATTGTTACTCGTAGGCAAGGTTACATTGGTTCAGATACATTGTTATCACATGTAGAAGGTTACACTGTTAGAACACAACAGATGAGCACTGAACTCTAGAGTCAGATATGACTGGCTTTTGAGCAAGGGAAACCTTTACCTTTACCTTTACAGATAGGCATATAACTTTTTATTTGGATAACTTTTCATATGGTTTGTATCACTTGGTATTTGGTGATCACATGTGTTTTTAGTAATATCAATCCATCCCACTTCTTTTGCAAACATGGCCTACTCCTTTCTGGAACAGTTCTAGGTGTCAGTTTATTTTCATTCTGCAGCCTGTGTGGTTGGTTAATCTACTCCCAAAGAAAGCTGTGGGTGGCAGTCTCTGTGGTGACTAGCCTGTGATGTATGCAGTGGGTTGTGATATTAAAAGCCTTTCCCTCTATTTTCATCTTCTCTAACTGAAAAACATGCCCAAAAAGGGTTAAGAGCAATATTAAAGGGAAGAAAAGAAGGGTGGCCAAATGACCTTGAGAGATCCTACATCTCTAGCCAGCTGAGGGTGCTCAAAGGAAACCTTCTGATTTCCCTTCTCTCCTGGGACTAGTTTTGGGACTTTATTACAGCTTGGGTTGGTTGATGTTCAACATCTGAGCTAGGGATGAGCTCACCTTTGTATCTCCTTTGTATCTGAGGAGAAAATAATCCAGTGACAGTTGTATCTCAAATTCCCATTGGCTTGGGTAAGACCAGGAGATGAAATGAAAGGTATAGTGACCTTGGCACAGCATAGTGGCTACTTAGAAGGGGTCAGGGTGTCTATCTGACCCAAGCTGCAGAGGAGATTCCTTCAAGAGTTGCCACACAAAACACAAGGAAGAGTAGGTAATAGTGTAGAGGTGAAAGATTAACACACTAGCCTGCCTAATTTAAGAATGTAAGATCCCACTCTTTTGCTATCTTCAGAGTTGAGCATGTGGACTGAAAGGTTTGTTACCAGTTTTAATTGGCTTGCAATTTGGCCACTTTACTTTCAGTCACAGAGTCCATGCATGAGTGAAGATCCTTTTCTCTTGTGTGTGCATATCACCTAGTCAAGTGTTGTTTTTCCACCCTGTTTTGTTCTGTTTTTAACAATAATGTTTTGTTTCAAGCCAGTTTTAAGATTCAAGGCATTCAATGGGTGTTCTGGGGCACTAAATCTAGTTCCTGGTTCTGAGATGTCCGGCTGCAGAAGGAGAATGGCAACCGCTCTGGTCAGCTACCAAAAGGAGGGGCAGGTGTGTTCAAATCTAGCCTGATTGTCCTTCCTCTTTTGGAAGATGCACTCCAGTTGAGGAGCAGAAAAAGTGCTGGGTGGGTGGAGAGCATTTCCCCTGCCTGGAGTGTAAAAGGCCATAAGTAACTTTTTTGGTGCTTGGTAGAAGCTCTGATAGGAGCAAACAGGGTCCTCCTCCTCCTTCTGGGGTCTATCTCTCTTGGCACTAACTTTTAAAAATAGTTCCTTAACGGAATGCAGTGCAGTTATAATCATGTTGGAGGTGCCATTGGGTGTGTGCTTTGCATCTGATGCAGAACTGACTCATTGGGAGGGAAATTTAAAAACAAACAGGGAGAAGTCTTTGTGAACGACAGGTGACAACAGGCCAGGAAGTGAGCAGGAAAGGGGTGTGAGTAACTGAAAGGGGAAAAAATTTATTCATTCATTTATTTTATTGAGTCTCATTTATAGGTCACCTTTCTCCCCATGAGAGGCCTCCAGGCAGCTCACAAGGTTATTAACAAATAAAATCAAATTAAAAAACACACAATTAAACTATCATGGTTATTAAAATATATCAAGTGATTAAAGACGTTAATTTTTAAAAAAACAATCAAGCTAAAAAAAGAGAGAGCTAAAAACCAGCATCCAGGTACTTAGTTAAATGTTGGAAGTTAAACATTAGAAGCCTGCCTGAAGAGGTGGGTCTTCAACTTTAGGCATAATGATAAAAGGGAAGGGGGGCAACTAACCTCCTTAGGGAGAGGATTCCAAGGGCTGGGAGGTCTGACAGGGAAACACTCAGAAGTGATGTCTGGATCATTCGTGTTGGAGAAGCAAAGTGCTCAAGTGTGAGATAAAATATGTAGATTACACCAAAGATGGAGTCCTTGTGGCACAGTGGTTAAACTGCTGTACTGCAGCCAAAACTGCTGCTGATATTGTAAGTTCGAGTCTGGCAGGGATCAAGGTTGACTCAGCCTTTCATCCTCCCGAGGTCAGTAAAATGCGTACCCAGCGTGTTGGGGGCAAAATGTGAATTACCTTGTGAACTGCCCAGAGAGTGCACTAAGCACCATGGGGCAGTATATAAGTATAATTGCTATTGCTAAAGATAAAAGATTTTAAAGTTTGAACCAAATTGCTCCAACATCTCCAATTTATATGGACCCTATATATGCCAGAAACAATTCTGATTTCCCTGTGTAACATTTATTTACTTATTACCATGTGTTTTTTTTAAAATCAAGATCAAAAAATTCGCAAAAACTGGGATGGGCACAGACGAGGATTAGCCTTAAAGATAAAGGTTCCCCTTGCTCAAAAGCTAGTTGTATCTGACTCTAGGGTTCAGTGCTCATCTCTATTTCAAAGCCGAAGAACCAGTGCTGTCTGCTTCTGCAGACGTTTCCGTGGTCATGTGGCAGGCATGACTAGACACTGGGGCTCACAGAATGCTGTTTACCTTCCCACCGAAGTCGTCCCTATTTATCTACTTGCAATTTCTTGCTTTTGAACTGCTAGGTTGGCAGGATCAGCCTTGGGTACCTTCAAATGGATACAAGCTGGATTCAGTCCCAATCTGTGTTTTTATTTGAGCATGGATTAGGTTGGGAGGCCTATACACAACCCAATTTAATCTTTTAATATGTTATGGGCTATATCTGTTTTCTAATCATGTTGTGAGCTGTCTTCGATTGTAGCATTGAGAAAAAGATGGCATATTAAATCCATCCATCATTCATTCTGTTTACCGTGTCGAGCAGCAGATCTGTCTGGGGTTGGTGGGTGGGTGAAAATGTTAAAAATAATAATGTAAGTAAAGAAAAGACTAGTATTTGTTCCCATTTCATAAACTTTTTTACACCTAGTCTTTAAAATGTGCAGTTCATTGTATCTAATTCATGGTTTAATCATAATTTTTGATATTTACTCGCACTCCCTAAAGAAATCCATGTGTATTCATTATACATTGTTGTGCTGAAATATAAAAGAAGCCCTTCTTTCTGTCCGTTTCTCCCTGTCCCTCCTGGTTTAAAATATTCACTCTTAACTAGAGTGTGTTGAGATATGCCTCTCCAGCAGAAAAGTTGATTTCTCAAAGAGCAGAAACTAGAGCAGAAAAATCTTTATATCCAGCCCTGACCACTGACCTAATTCTGGAGAACTGTTTAGGGGTTAAGCAAGTTAAAAGATGACATTTCACACTTAAATGGATGTACAAAGGGAAATCTTGCTTGTATTACATTGAAAGGAATACAAATTTGTAAATGGGCTGTTGCATATTGAATTTATCTAGATTGCTTCCTTTTCTCTAAATGATGAATATAGTGAGTAGATTTGTTTCGCATTTTCCAAAAATCTCTCACACAACCAACATGATATTAAATGGAGTTTTTAAAAGAAAAATATAACTAATCATATGCACCAACAGTCTAAAGCATTCTGAATACATCCCTTCTAAAAACTGTGGAAGTAAAAATGATGAAACTGGGAACCTGAATAGGTTAATAATGGGTCTCAGATATTACCTTCAGAAGATTTTTTTATTCCTAATACATTTTTATTTCTAATACACAATAGTTCAACACCACTGGAAGGGAAATAAAGCATTGTAAAAGTGGAAACACCATAAGGGAAGAACAAAATAATAAAAAACTAAATAAAGTAAAGTAGTGTCCACTCTGATTGGACACTAGCTAGAGCCGCTATTAGGGCCTATCTAGAGGCGATGGGTGTGGTGAGGCGGCAATACTTCACCACCCTTATTGCCTCTGCTGATAATCGTCCAGCCACCCTGTTTCGGGTAACCAGGTCCCTCCTTGGTAGGGGGGCGGCATGCCTGGTTGGCAGGATTCGGCTGAGGACTTTGCTGACCATCTGGTGGAGAAAATCAATCGGATTCACTCGGGGCTCAATCCTGGCATGGTCGGGGAGGGTCCGAGGGGGGGGGGCAGAGCACAGTCTTGCCGTGTTATCTGGGATCAGTTTGACCCAGTTGTCCCTGAAGAAGTGGACAGGCTCCTTGCATCTGTTTGCGTTACTACCTGCACCTTGGGCCCCTCTCCCAGCTGGTTGATGAAGGCCACAAGGAGGTGACAGGTAGCTGGGTTGGCGCAATAATAAATTCATCATTACTAGAGGGAGTGTTTCCAGCACCTCTGAAACATGCTCTGGTATGCCCCCTCCTGTAAATACCATCTCTTGACCCAGCAGTACCATCAAACTATAGGCCAGTCTCCAACCTTCCCTTTTTAGAGAAGGTCTTGGAGAAGGCAGTGCATTTCTCAGACAGTTTCAGGGGCCAGATGGGCCTTTTACCCTTCCTCCACCACATGCCACTTTATGGTGTGGTGGAGGCAGTGTGTGCGTAAGGACATGAAATGGTGCCATGGGCAGCATCTGGCCCACAGGCTACAGGTTGAGAATCCCTGACTTATACTATCTAAATTGCATGGCTTCAAGTTGAAGAGTTGCTGATGGCACTGAACTTCATCTCTTATTCGCCTCATTTTCATGTTCTTTTCACCATGTGGACAAATATAAACATGGACAAATATTTTAAGTTACTGGTTACAAATTGAATTGGTTAAGCTACACAGTGGCTTGAAGCAAATTGGTAGTAAGATTTGTAAGACAAATATTTTGTACCTGATCTGCATGTACCTGTACATGGTATCTGCATACCTCTATTTATTTCAAAAATATTTGTGTGACAACTGGATGTTTCCACTGCTATCTTTTTAATAGCTACCTATGGTAAAATTCAAAATTTCATGCAGAACAGTAAAACTAAGAATATATAGCATTATAAAAAGCAGTAGGCACATTAACCAGCTATTTACCAAACAGTATTAAGCCTAAAAGAGGACTGTGGTGGCTCAAGTGATTAAGATGCTGAATTTAACAACTGGAAGGTTGGCAGGTCAGCAGTTTTGACCCGAGTACTGCAAGATGGAATGAGCTACTGTCTCTGTTCTAGCTCCTGCCAACCTAGCAGTTCAAAAGCAAGAAATTGCATGTAGATAAATAGGTAGCATTTCAGTGGGAAGGTGAACAGTGTTCTGATGTCAAGGCATGCCTGCCACATGTCTGTAAAAACGTCTGCAGATGCAGACAGTACTGTCTCTTTGGCTATAGACAGAGATGAGCACTGAACCCTACAATTGGATATGACTGGTTTTTGAGCAAGCGTGACATATTAAGCCTGAGGCATAAATGCAGCCCCCTCTTTTCCATCTGAAACAACATACTGTTATAGTTGACAGTTGCTGATTTTCTGATTAGGGACATATAAACACATGAAGAGAGGGGATTTGGCAGCTAAGTAAGGGAAGCAGTTATATGGATAGCCGGTGTTTACAGCATGGCCTCAGCAAAGCACATGTTTTTCCTACCAAACATTCCTAGTTCAATCTGGCATCTCAAAGTAGGGATAGAATTCTAGACAGTTGCTGCCAGGGGGCATAGTCAAAATATGGAATTAGATGAACCAGTGATCTGGGTCTTGATTTAGCTTCCCAAAACATGTGCAAAAGGCCTCTTTCATGCTCATAAGCCTCTAATTGGATCCTGATGACTGTGTGAGCTGGAGAGTTGCGATAAGATGCAGGAAAGAATGCCAATAGGGAAACATGACAGTACAGTTATTGAAGAATACAGTGATGCTTTCAAGTCTTGTATTTCCAGGGTGAGACAAGTAAGCCACAAAGGCCTACAGTTCTCACCTGTTTATATGTGATGAGCGTTATGATGTTCCATATTCTTTCCCAGCATGAAGTTTAACTGAAATCATAGAAACATAGAATAGCAGAAGTTTGAAGAAGTCTATAAGGCCAGAATCCAGGTCCTTGCTCAATACAGGAATTCAAATCAAATTTTATCTGATGCGTGGTTGTCTAATTTTCATTTGGATGATGAAAACTGAGAGAACCCAGCCAGGTTAAATGTTACTAGAAGTTTCAAAATGTAGTTTAACAGTTATTCATGTTGGGGTGGGGTGGGGGAACCATATGCGGAATCAGGACTAGATATTAATATGGAAAACATCATTTATCTTCACACACAACACATGACCATTTGCTCTTCTGCTCATTTTTTGTAGCTTTGGACTTCCTCTGTGTCTCCAAAATTGCTCTTGGGCCACTGAAGTTTATAAGGAGGTCACATGGGGAGTGTGAGAGGGGAGAATTAATAACATTCCTTACTATCCTTGTTTTTTAATTTTTATTTAGACCAGCGCAGAGGCAACGTATTACTATTAATTGCATAGATGCACAGTCCCAAGTAGGACTGGTGAATTTGAGAGGCTTTTTTTGGGCTGATGCAGATCATTTCTGAAATGGATCAGGAAGGTCCAAATTGGGTCAAAATCAGTTCCTTATTAGTCAAAACCACTTTGACACTTCTGAGAATTCAGACATTAAAAGAAAGGCAGAAAGTATGTGGGATATGATAGACAAATAGTGGAAGATTTTGTATACCTTAATTCAATCATCAATCCAAATGAAAATTGCAGCCAAGAAGGCAGCGGAGACTCCGAAGGGCAGCAATGAAGGAATTGTTGTAGATTGTGTTAATTAGTCTGCATCTGGCTCTTCATTCTGAAACAATTTTGTCATGGTAATTTTAATTGTCTAGTCCAGTGCTCTTGTTGATTTTCTTCTTAATTTGCCACATTAATCTGTTTATTATATATTAACATGCAATAGTTGACATTTTTTCCTTTCCTTGCCCTTGTGTTTATAGCTTCCAATATGGGCTGAAAAAGAATCTCACCAGCACTTTCTGAATCCAGTTTTTGAAAAACTTTATTGGGGTTTATTAATTCTGAATCAATTCAGAAGAGTCTGAATAATCAGGCCTGG
Source organism: Bradypodion pumilum (assembly GCA_035047305.1). NCBI lineage: Eukaryota > Metazoa > Chordata > Lepidosauria > Squamata > Chamaeleonidae > Bradypodion > Bradypodion pumilum. Next base: position 358,866,932 of record JAWDJD010000001.1, read on the forward strand.
ATTCAGTTCTCTAAATTGTATCCCAAACAGAATTAAGGAGAGCTTTGTCTAGCTCTAGTCCCAAGAATGGAAATGTAATTTTCCCATTGGGTGTTAGAAATGCAGAGACGTTAAAGGGCAAACAGCTACTGACATTGTATTTGGTCCTGCTCCCAACCTACAGTTCTTTCCTTCTTAACTCAGCCTACTGTTGTTGCCAGCTAGATAACTAGCATGGTAAATCTAATTGAAAATAGGAATAGCAATTACACTTATATACTGACTCTTTGGGCAGTTTACAAGGTAATTTGTATTCCCCCCCCCCCAACATGCTGTGTACCCATTTTACTGATCTTGGACATACCTGTCAAGCTCGGCTCCGGACAATACGGGACTTGCGCAGAAGGCTTCTGCACAGAACTCTTCTACGCTTGCGCAGAAGGCTTCTACACATGCGCAGAAGGCTTTTGCGTAGAACCCTTCTGTAGTATCTACTTTCCCCCGCCATCAAATTACTGGATGGCGGCGGCTCCGGGTGGGAAAGTAGAAAAAGCGGTGCTGAATTATGGGAAATCCCAGCTAATACAGGATACTTGACAGGTATGATCTTGGAAGGATGGAAGGCTCAGACAACTTTAATCCCCATCAGGACTCAACTCACAATGTTAGCAGCAGTTTTGGCTGAAGTACAGCAGTTTAACCACTGTGCCACAAGGGCTCTTAATTAAATTTGGGATAGTGATGACTTACCTGGAGGGAAGTGGGCTGGCAACATATCTAGATAGGAGGGAAGGAATTTGGTAACTTTTGGCAGCATAGCAGCAGAGTTCATATTTACATGTTACATATTATTTACATCTTAACAAATCCAATGTGTGGTGGAGAACCTCTTTTTATCAAGGTGGTGAGCACAACGAATGATACTGTAGTTGATTTCCCAAGTATTTCTGGCCATGTGGGCTCATCACATCTGGCAGAGCCAATTAAAAGTTGGCACACCTAAATATAATCTGTTGGTCAAAATCCCTTTGTCTCATTAAATCAACATAGAACAAATGGTGTAACTTTTGGAGGTGGTTTGCCTCAGGAAATCACTATAAATATTATCTGTTTCATGCTGAGTTGTGTTAATATTGAGAGTGAATTCTTAACTTGAGACAATTAACTCCACAATCTATGCTGCTTGCATAATTATGCAAGAGTATTTCATGTATATAAAGGTTGCCCTGAAAGTCATGGTTTATCCAGGGTGAGCCATAGGCCTACAGTGGAGCAGGAACAAAAATGTATAACACACAATTTGTTGTAGGAAAAGGCCACAACTCCATTGATTATTTCAGCAGTTTCCCTAGTACAAGTCTATGCCAACCCTTCTCCTAGTCACTAGCTGGGTGTACACAGGTGTACCAGACGCCAGGGTCCCCTGTCAACCGAGGGCAATGGCAGCACCCATAGTCCCTGAGCTAGGTCAGACTATGACCTTGCCTTGACATTTCTTAATGGGCTTCTTCTATCACTCAGGTTGAGCGGGTATCTGCTGCTGCCCCCACAGAGCTTGGATCCACTTCAGTGCCCCAAATCAACAACCAAGTTGTGACAAGAAAGAAAAAGGATAAAACAGCAATTCCCAACCATAACCAAAATGTATTCCCAAATTCCAGCCATAACTACAACCATGTCAAAAGACATACTGTACATAGAAAGTAGAGTGGAAGGGAAGGACATTGAGAAGCTGAAGGACCAGAGTGCTGCTCCATTCTTTTTGTACACTAGGGGTTTGAATTGGAGTGAAACTTGTAGATGCAGTCCAAAAAATGTATCTCCCCTCTTGTCTCAGATTACTCTTCTTTCCAGAATCAAGGAAATAGCCATACTCTCTGTAGCCTAGTTCCATATCATGTTCATGTAGAAACCAGTTCTATAGAACTGAATAAGACTCCTCCACCAGACATAGGCTGGGCCACTGGAACAGGGGGATTCATCCCAATGTGCCCTTGCCTCTGGTGCTCTGAGGTGTAAATAATAACTTGATTATTGTTTTACCCACCCCGCATGCTGAACTTTAGATTAAGCCATTGCTCCAAGCTCCCTCCTTCAGCTTGGAGCAATGGTAGGATAGGATAGGGGTAGGATAGTAGGTAGGCAAGACAGGGGCGACCAAGCAGAGAATTCAGTGTTAGGGTTCTCCCCCACCCGCTTATCCCAAGGGGGAGAAGCAGACCACAGGGGGGAGGGAAATGACACAAACCTGCATCCTTTTGACCCCCCGGGTTACAGGAACAATTTGTAGAGGAGGATTGCGAAGAGTTAGATTTTGAGTTAGGAAACCGGGGGGATTTTGTGGAGTGGTCCCCCACCCGTCCGAGCGAAGAGCGGGGTTTTGCTTTAGTCCCTGGAGCCCCCAGTTTCACGTCCCTGGAGTTTACTCCTACACCCAGACCTCCCCAATCCCATGCTCAGAACTCTCGGAAAATCACTAATGAGTTACCCTCTCCCATTGCAGGATGAGGACAGAGTAATCAAGAGCATGCAGGGACCCCAGGTCAAAGCACGGCTGCCACTCGGCCAAAGCGAACATGTGGGATGCCTCAGTGGCTGAAGGACTTTGTCCTTACCTAGGGGGGAGGGGTGTTATGTATTGAATGAATGTTGCAAGGTTCCCTTTAACAGAATGTAACCAGTCAATGTATCCAATTGTATCTAATCAGAGACACATTGTAACAAGCTGTATAAGGATGCGAGCTAGGTGGCCACAGGTGGCAGTAGCCAGCATCCGGCTCACATGGTACAGATTCTCCGAATACCTGCAGAGAGGGAAACCTTCCCGCCACACCGCACCTGGAGAAGATGGGCGTGACGATCTATGACGTCACGCGGACAGTAGCCAATGAGCTACCACACCGGGATATTCAAATGTACAGTGTATTATAAATAGAACTGTTTGTCCGCCATCATGTTCACCCTGACCATCATGCAATAAAGTTGTGTTTAGCCCAACTGCAGCTCCTTCTATTGTCTTCCTTGCAAGACACCAAAGGGGATGTGCCTCTTTCACTTTTCTGTGCACAGTTCCTCTTGTTGAGCATAAAAGGGGGCAAGTTCATTTCACTTTTCCCCAGTAGTGATGCCAGCAGCGAGGTGAAAAGAAAGGGAGGGGAAAGATTGGGGTGAGCCGGCTGTTTGTTAGAACATCAGCATGAGGCAATTTTACATATATGATATGGGTAATGGGACTGCAGTGGCTCAAGTGGCTAAGACAGTGACTGAGAGGTGGAAGGTCAGCAGTTTGATTCCTGAGTACTGCAGGACGGAATGAGTTCCCATCTTTGTCCCAGCTCCTACCAACCTAGCAGTTCAAAAGCAAGATATTGCAAGTAGATAAATAGGGACCACTTAAGCGGGAAGGTAACGGTGTTCCGTGCGCTCTGGTGTCTAGTCATGCCTGTCACGTGACCATGGAAATATCTGCAGAAGCAGACAGCGCTGGCTCTTCAGCTTTGAAACAGAGATGAGCACTGAACCATAGAGTCGGATACGAATGGCTTTCGAGCAAGGGAAACCTTTACCTTTTAATGGGTCTTCGCCGCGTCTCTCCTGGGCTCATTCCACCGGCCCAGGATGGGAGACGAGCGACAGCTGAGGCCGCCGGCAGTCCGTTCCCTCCTGGCCCCACCCACCAGGAGGGCTTCAAAAGAGCACCAGACCTGCTGTTCCTGAGGGTCTTCGCCGCGTCTCTCCTGGGCTCATTCCACCGGCCCAGGATGGGAGACGAGCGACAGCTGAGGCCGCCGGCAGTCCGTTCCCTCCTGGCCCCACCCGCCAGGAGGGCTTCAAAAGAGCACCAGACCTGCCGTTCCTGAGGGTCTTCGCCGCGTCTCTCCTGGGCTCATTCCACCGGCCCAGGATGGGAGACGAGCGACAGCTGAGGCCGCCGGCAGTCCGTTCCCTCCTGGCCCCACCCGCCAGGAGGGCTTCAAAAGAGCACCAGACCTGCCGTTCCTGAGGGTCTTCGCCGCGTCTCTCCTGGGCTCATTCCACCAGCCCAGGATGGGAGACGAGCGACAGCTGAGGCCGCCGGCAGTCCGTTCCCTCCTGGCCCCACCCGCCAGGAGGGCTTCAAAAGAGCACCAGACCTGCCGTTCCTGAGGGTCTTCGCCGCGTCTCTCCTGGGCTCATTCCACCGGCCCAGGATGGGAGCCACGCTTCATCTTCGGCTCCCTTCCCTGGCCCGCCCGGTCAGGGAAGGTGGGAGCCCAGCTGGAACAGTTTGCCGGGCGCGGGGCTATGAATAGCCGCTGCCACCGAGCCCCGAGAGCCACGCTTCATCTTCGGCTCCCTTCCCTGGCCCGCCCAGCTGGAACAGTTTTTCCCAGTAGTGGGGACTTTAGGGCTTCGGTGAGAATGTTTCGAAGCCAGGGGTTTTTCATGGACGGGAGGGAACTGAGGGTTTGGGCTATGGTTCTGGGGATTCAGTACTGTATTTAATGATATTTTGTATAATTTATATTTGTATTTGCTTTGCACTTTGCATTGGTGTAACTGTTTAATGAACTGTATTGAATATATTGTAATGTATTGTGATATATTGTATTTTTTGTGGGATTGTTATGCTGTATTACTGTGTTGTATTCCTATCTTGTAAACCGCACTGAGTCGGTCCTTGGGCTGAGAATTGCGGTATATAAATTTAATAAATAAATAAATAAAAATAAATCAAATGAGGGAACGAAGATGAATATGGAAGACCTGTGTTTCTCTCACTCATTCAAATGGATAGCTATATTTTAGAGGCTCTCTTTCAGAATATGATGGTAGCGTGCATGCTCATGCGCACACTCACACACATGTCCTACCTCTTATGTGTCATTTGTCATTCATCCTAACCAAAAGTCCACTCCTGTTCACTATCCCTGTGTAATTCTAAGCCCTATTGTTTTTGGTGGTGTGATCTCTAGTTTGTATACTGTGATCTAGAACAATTGCAGAATATTTTGCCTGCAGAGCAATTACATTCCATGGTTGCTAATGGGACTGTGCCCCTTGCTGTCTTATATGCATTTCAAAATAAAATAAATTTCCATATGAAACTGAGCTTCTGGAATACTGATGATCTCTTATTGTCTTACCCAATTAGTGTTGATGCCAAAGCTGCCACTCTCTAAACTGAAATATAACTAAAATAAACAAACAAGAGCAGTAATAAGCATTTAAGCTCATAAGAACATAAGAACAGCCTTGCTGGAACAGGCCACAGCCCATCCAGTCCAGCATTCTGTCTCACACAGTGGTTCACCATTTCCTTCAAGGTATTCCCAAGGAGATGCCTTCACCTGCATAGGATTCCCTGGAAATGGCATTGAGAGATATCCTGCCTATCTCTCCAACCCGGAGGTTGTCCTTAAGTATCCATAATTATAGCCATTGATACTCTTGTCCTCCATGAACTTGTCTAATCCTTTCTTAAAGCTGTCAAGACTGACAGCTGTCACCACTTCTTCTGGCAGGGAATTCCATAGACCAGTAATCCTCTGGGTGAAAAAGTACTTTCTCTTATTTGTTTGAGAACTAGTACCCAAAAGTTTCATGGAGTGTCCCCTAGTTCTAGTGTTATGCGATAGGGAAAACAGTTTTTCCTTATCAACTTTGTCCACATGGTGCATGATTTTATAAACTTCAATCAGGTCACCTGTTAGACGCCGTCGTTCAAGAGTGAAGAGGCCCAACTGTTGCAGCCTCAGATGGTAAGGAAGGTGTTCCAGCCCCCTAATCCATTTTGGTTGCCCTCCTCTGCACTTTTTCCAACTCCATAATATCCTTCTGGAGGTATGGTGACCAGAACTGTACACAGTATTCCAGATGGGGCCTCACCATAGATTTATAAAGATGCAAAATGACACTTGCTGACTTATTTTCTATACCCTTCCTAATGATCCCTAGCATTGAGTTTGCTTTTTTCACTGCTGAGGCACACTGGGTTGACACCTTCATTGAGCTGTCCACCAGGACACCAAGGTCCCTTTCCTGGTTTGTTGCAGAGAGTTCAGAACCCATCAGTTTATAAATGTAATTGGTTTTTTTTGCCCCAACATGCATCACTCTGCACTTACTAATGTTGAAGCTCATTTGCCACTGTTTTGCCCATTCCCCCAGTGTCAAGAGATCCCTCTGGAGCTCCTCACAATCTCTCACAGTTTTCACTACCCTGGATAATTTAGTGTTGTCAGCAAATTTGGCTACCTTGCTATTTACTCCTACCTCTAGATCATTTATGAAGAGGTTGAAAAGCAGGGGTCCCAGTACTGAACCTTGGGGGACCCCACTCTTTACTTCCCTCCACTTGGAGAAGTGTCCATTTAGTGCTACCCTCTGTTTCCTGTCCCTTAGCCAGTTGCTGATTCAGGACAAGGCCTGTCCCTTTATTCCATGACTGGTAAGTTTAAATGTGAACATGCTCCAAGTGTATCATGTCTGCACTCATGTCCCTGCAATTTGGCACTCATAAAATTTCCATTAGCCAGAAAATTTATTTACTTTGTGATTGGATGCCCCAGTGTGTAGCATATACCATTAAGCATACTTGGGATGTTTAATCCATTTTTACCCAGGACTATTGAAACAAGTTAAAGAAGCTACATGCTCTGACAGTGAATTGAGCAAAGAGCCTGTCTACAGTGCTGCACTGTATTTAAGAATTCAAAACTTTCTATAATTTAAATCTTGGTTATCGAAAACTAACAACTTTCTGCATTCAATATGCATTGCTAATAACACAGTAAATAATATTCCATTTAATTTTTAAATCACAGTCCATCTGAACTATGATGAATGTATCCAAATGTATGCTTAATGGACTCACAATTTACTATAACTTTTTAATTCATGGTCCACTGCATGGATGTAAAACTCTGCTTCACACTCCTTTAGGTGGGAAAGATGACCACCCGATAAACTCTACAAAGCCCAAAGATCTACTTTCTCAGGCTAGATTTTTACAGTTGATCCATCAAAACAAAAAAAACAAAACAACAAAGAGTGGACTGAATGACAAATCTGGTCAAAGATGATTTGGCTGTGGATTTCATATGTTGGCATGGGACTGTGACTTTCTGGAACTTTCCAAAGCTCTACAGTTCCATGATTCCATGATATTATGAATCAATGTCTACTTTTTGGAAGCACACTGAAAAGAGGAGGAGCTTGTGCTACTGATGGCACTACCAGGAAAACTCAACCTGGAAAATAAGAGAATTTGCATTCCATTATGATGGTGCCTATATGAAGGGTAAAAAGGACAGGGTTTCTGTCTCTTTAATAGCTGTCAGAATTTTTAGGAATGTATTTCTTGGACAGAGAAGGTAGCTAATGAAGAAGTACTAGCATGAATGAAGAAAGACTAAGAAATGAAACGCAGAAAGCTAGAATACTATGATAATATAATTAAAATAAAATAAAAGTAGAGATTGTTATAGTTGATCATTCAAGGTATCAGAGGTTACTCTGGGTTGAAAGGATTTTTGCTGAAGAAACTCAGCATCTTAACCACAAAGCCACCTGGGGAGCTGCATCTCCCCTGGTGGCTTAGTGGATAAGACTGGGCTGGAGACTGGAAGGTCAGGTTTCGATACCCGAGAGCTGCACTTGCGGACATGAAAGGGCCTCATTCGAGCATCCCCTGAGTAGAGTTTCTCCAGCAAAAATTCTTTCAACCCAGAGTAATCTCTGACATGAAATTCTTCTTCTTCTTCTTCTTCTTCTTCTTCTTCAAGGTAAGATCAATGGAGAAAAGGTTCATGGAGGAGAATAATATCTTGACTCAAAAACCTACAAAACTGTTTGAACATAACTACATGATTGTTTGGAGATGCTTCATCTAATGTCAGAATAACCATGGCAAATGAGATCTTCCATGGCAGTCTGAAATTTAGGCTAATAGTCTTGTGAGGCCAGGGAGGTTACATGAGCATGTGTCGAAAGTGTTGCAAAGTTCCCAGGCCTCAGGATTTAACCTTTTGTTTGGCTTTTGTTTCATGATTGATTGCCAGAACGTAAACACAATTTTCTTTGCTCAGTCATGGAACTTTAGAGGAAGAGCATGAGTGGAAGTGAATTGTAATAGAAGAGAATACACAATACTCTGAATCTGCAAATTGACTCTGGGACATTTCACAAATCTTTTCAAATCAGCCTGGGTGGAGCTTCAGTTGCTGCAGTTTGTATCTTCTGTTCTCCCAAAGGACCAGAGGATTCTCCCCCTCCCCAAATGATAGCAATGTTTTCTCTGGTTCTGGATCCAATTGGGGCTCATCTGATCTCAACACTCTTTCTCTCCTTGCAGATGAATAAATGCAAGGGCCATGTTTTTTTAAAAAAAAATCAAGTGGAAGAGGAGTAAATGAAAGAAGAGAGATCTGGAATCACACCTATCTCACTTGGCCAAACTTAAATCTTAAATTGCCATATTTGTGAACTATAAAAAATAGTGTGATTTCCATACCTGTCAAGTATCCTGGATTGGCCAGGATTTCCCGTATTTCAACGCTGATTTTCGTCCTTTCCCGCCCAGAGCTGCCGCTCTCCCAGATCTTGGAAGCGGGGTGAAAGGAGTTACTGTGCACCCCTTCTGCGCAGATCCTTTCTATGCATGCGTAGAACCCTTCTACACATGCATAGGATTCTGTGCAGAAGGGGATGCGTAGAACCCTTCTACGCATGTGTAGAACTGACCAGCACAGAACGGTTTTGCGCAGGTCCATTGTACACATGTGTAAAAGCCTTCTACCCATGCATAGAACGGACTTGCGTAGAACCATTCTGTGCATGTCCATTGTACGCATGCATAAATGGCTTTTACGCATGCGTAAAATGGACCTGCACAGAACCGTTCTGCGCAGGTCCCGTATAGTCCAGAGCCGCGCTTGACAGGTATGGTGATTTCTTAGCTCTCTTATTTCTTTTCTTAAGGGCATCTCACATACCTAATGTGAACAATGAGAACTTCTCCCAAGCCATGGAATAGCATGAAAATTTATCTGATAATGTGAAAACAAACTAACCATTTCCCTTTTTTTCAAATCTAAAAATAAAGATATTCCTTTGCACCTAGCTTGCTTCGGTCAAGAGAGAAGAAACCATTTTGGTGGACTTTATCTGTTCCAACTAGCATGCCCAATCATGAGGCAAGGAAGATATATTTCCACCACATGTGGAAAGCTGCAGGTTCCTTATCCTTGTCTATGGAACAATTTTCAGCTCAAAAGGGAGAAATGCTTTCTGTTGACAGAATAATCAGCTAGCACACTCCTCACCCCCAACAATAGCACAGCGGCTTTATCGTGGATTAGACATTAGATGAGATAAGGCTAGTTCTATGGGGTGGCCGGTTAACCTTCAACCTGCATTGACAGCTTTTTGAAGTGTTAGGTGAATCTCGCATTAATAACACAAGATTTCAAGAGGATTTGGGGGAAACATCTTACACTCCACTCCTTTATTCCTGAAGTCTGCAGCTCTTGAAAGATTAAAGAAGAGGATAAAGGTGATGTATGTGGAATGCAGCCTTTAGATGTTTCTATGTCATGTTTGATAGCTTTTATCACAAAATTAAAGAGCATGAAAGCCCAGCACCTTATAGAAGCTAACTCCTCTCTTTTTGTTGGAAGTTTGAGACAAAGCCAGATTCATAGATGGAGCGTTTATTCATTTTTAGCAGATGTGTGGTACTTTTGAAGGTCCCCCTCCCCTCATTTTTTAGAAAGGTGATTTATAAATATACCTAAGGCACTTCACTATAATGAAGAACTACCATGGTTAATGCAGCTTAATTTAACAGATAGCTTAAAGCAGGAATGTATGACCCATTTTCCCTGACAACCTACGTGATTAGTTGATTTGTAGGCAAAAGACAACTGCTGCCTTAGTCCATGCTGAGGTCCCATGGTAGGGAAGAAAGAGCCTTTCTTCAGAATCAAGCAAAGAAACTTACCTTTATCAAGTCACACAAGATTAGTGTGACGTTAAGACATTTAACTTTCAAATATCTTGGTCTGAGATGTTTGAAAAGTATTTTATACTTTAATGGTAAAGAGCTGACCTTTGCTTTGTAGGATTCTAACTTTTTACATTAGTGCTGACTTCTATATAGATGTAAATCACATTTAGCTGTGCTTTGCATGGCTGAAAGCTATGAGAAGTATAGATAATGTTCAAAACACAGAGGCTTGATTCATCTCTCTCATTGGTTGCGATTATCCATCTATACAATAAATAATATAATAAATACAATACAAGAGCTTGTACAGAAATATCACTTTGCATACAATATTACATATGAGCTATACTGTTTTTGAACACCTGAAAGAAAGACTGGTTTGCTGAGACAAGACTAGACCAACAATGAATAAAGTTGTAAATAAAGTCCTGGATAAAGTTGTTTATTGAAACAAAAGACTAATGACTAGAATTATTAACCAGCTGGCGACATTCTGCAACCTTGAGAAGGATAAGCAATGACCTGGGAATAATGACCATCTTTAATGGTCTAATGGTTTTTCATTTAGTGAAAAAGAAAAAAAATACTGATTAGAAGTTTATAAATAGTGTAATCAGAGTGTGATGCATTAGATTAACAATATGCAAAAATGTCTGAAAAAGTAAATATTAGTAATACCAAGGTCTGTTGATCTTTTGGAACAGCAGCCAATCATGGCATAAATTGTACACCCTTGGTGAGAGGTGCTAATGATCTGGAAATGCTTGATTGGGGAAAAACATATACTAATATAGATGCACTATGTAACAATAGAGCTAATAATCAAATTAATGCATCTTCATAAAATAGGGGGGGGAACAGGTGGGAAGAAAAACAAAATACCCTGAGTAACTATGTATTATTTAAAATGCAGGTGCAAAGCTAGACTAACTAATAAGAGAGGTGTATTATAAAGCCTTTGATCTATCAAGGTTAGAGTTTCCAGATGTCCTGTATTTTAGTGGGCATCCTTTATTATAAATGAATGATTCACTCCCATATTTTTATACCTACTTGGAGATTAATTAATTATCTCTTGTAAAGCTACCCTTTTATTTTGTTCATTTATTTTTGTAATTTTGTGCCATTTGTAGGTCACTTTTCTTCCTGTAAAGAGTACCAAGGCATCTCACAATGTTAAATTAAATTTAACTATAAATTACAGAAGAAAAGCAATTAAAGTACAACAATAATAAAAAATCCATTAGGTGACTTAAAACTTTAAAAGCAAGCTCACTTAGCTAAAAACCAGCATCTCTGGATTGAGATATGGTTGTTAAAAGCATGCCTGGAGAGGCATGTCTTCTACTCTCAGTGGTAAGATAAAAGATAGGGCCCTATCTTTAGCTATCAAGATTAAGCAGCCTCAGAGAAGACCCTCTCTTAAGTATGCCTGCAATGGTAAACAGACTGAGTGGAAGGCCTCCTCTATGGTCTTAAGGGCCAGGAAGTCTTGTATGGGAAGATACAGTAGCTGAACCTTTCAGTAGCTGGAACCAAACTGAACAGGGTTTTATAAGAGATTAGCAGAGGTGCCCGTCTTTGATGTTTTTTTTTTTTTTGGATGCTTAACCATTGAGTTGGGGTGGCTCGGGGAGGGTGCTGTGCTTTACTTCTCGTCTTGCACTCTCTGTTTCTCTCTCTCTCTTTCTCACACACACACACACACACACACACACACACCCCTTGAGCACAAACCCTGGTATTTGCAGGAATTTTATTGGCCTGATCTTCTGTGCTTTGTTGTTGTTTTTTTGGGGGGGAGCATGCTTTACCACCCTGCTTGAATCTCCTCTCACCTGCCTCACTATCCCACAAGGCATTTGAGAGGAGATCGATGTCTGCAAGGTTGGTTGTGAAGGGGGTGGTACCTTTCCTTCAAAGACATGAGGCATGAAAGAGAAGTTCGAAGCCTCCAAGCTTGGAGGGTATTGGGTGAGTGTATGTTAAATGACTGACACCCCCCCCCCCCATTAACCTCCAAGCAGGGTGGGCACTTGCCTTGGAAGGAAAGGGGAAAAAAACGTTTAACCCCCTTTTTCTTCCAAGCTTCGAGCCTTCGATTTCCTCTCCTTTCAACTGCCTCCTGGGATTGGGATAAACAACAACGAAAATGGCCAAATGGTGAAATCAAATGCTTCTTTTCCTGGGATTGGGAGGCATGCGAGAGGAGAACCAATTAGGGTAGGCATGTGCCATGGAAGGAAAGGAGGGGTGAAATGACCCCACCCATTACCCTCCAAGCTGGGTGGGTGCTTGCATTGGAAGAAATGGGGGGGAACGTTTCTCCCCTTCCCCTCCAAGCTTGGAGGCTTTGATCTTCTTTTGGCTGCCTCCTGAGGGAAAGAAGGAAGGGGAGAAGGTCGGCTGGTGGTAGTGAAGGAAGGAGGAGAGGTGGAAGAGTGGGGGAGGGAGAGAAAGTTTAGTGTAAGGGACCAAAGACAATACAACAGCCGAAGGGTTGGCTTAACACAGGTTTATTGCATGATGATCCGGAGGAACATGTGGTAATGGCGGATGGGTAGCTCAATATATACAGCTGGCTATACATTTGAATGTGGCTCGTTGACAGACTATTGGTTGCTGCCTGCGTGACGTCGTGGGAGGTCACGCCCTTCTTGACCAGGTGAGGGAGTCGCGGGGAATCTTCCCGCGCTGCTGAACCAGGTGGCTGATGACCCATTAGAGCTGGACGCTCGCTACTGCCCTCTGGTGGTCACCAGCTCGCGTCCCCTTATTAGGCTTACATTGAAACAGGTGATGGTTATAATGTTGCACACAGAAAGGTTACATTGATAACACATGGTAAAGGTACATTGTTAAAGGCACTGCTTTACAGAACACAACATCCCTCCCCCCTAGGATGAGACGAAGTCTCTCAGCCAAGATGGCTTGTTGCATGTGCGTTTGGGCCGTGAAGAGGGCTGCCCCCCCGGGGGCGTTATGGCTTCTTTGTTCCCTGGTCCATTGTCCTGAAATGGGAGAGGGAGACTTGTTAGTGGCTTGCCGCTGTCTGGCGGTTTTAGGGGAAGGGAAAAACTCCATTGTGGGCAGACCGGGGGGCGTCGGGACTAACGGAAAACCCCTCTTCTCGCTTGGACGGGTGGGGGACCACTCCGAAACCCCCCCCCGGTTCTGCAAATCAAAATCTAAGTTGGTAGGGGTACCCGCATTTGTGGGGACTTTCCGCGAGATATGTATGGGGTCGGGTTCCTCCCCCTCGGAAAGATCCCCTAGGATATCTACGAGAACATCCTCCTCCCCCCTTGGTGGGGGCCCACGGTCCCCTTCTCCTCCCCCTTGGGCTGAACGGGTGGGGGAGAACCCTAACGCTGACTTATTTCCTGCTTGATCCGTGCCCTGCTCATCGGGGACCCTGCGTCGGAGCTGGTCTGCGTGCCGCCTCCAGAGGAGCCCTGTGCTGGTTTCCACGCGGTACGACACGGGGCCGGTTTGTTCCACGACTACGCCCGGCACCCAGGCTGGGCCCGTGCTGGCGTAATTCCTGCAATGCACGGGGGCGCCTATGCTGAAACTCTTTGTAACTTCCAGCCCGATGTTCCTACCTTTGTCCTCTACCCTCGTGGGGTCCAGCCTAGTAAGGATGGTGGTCAGTTTCCTGCGCATTAAGAGCTCTGCGGGGGAGTATCCTGACGCCAACGGGGTCACCCTGTACCCTAGCAAAAACTGACACACTTGTAGGTTCAAATCCCCTAAGCCCATGCGCCGCAATGCGTCCTTCGTGGTGCGGACGAGGCGCTCTACTTGGCCGTTGGTGGCCGGGTGAAACGGGGCGGAGGTAATATGCCGAACGGCGTTAATCTCCATGAATGCCTTAAACTCGGAGGACGTAAAACAACTAGCGTTGTCGCTAATTAACGTATCAGGTATGCCGAACGTGGAAAAGAGCCTCCGCAAATGCCTAATGGTCTGGGCCGAGGAGGTGCTCGTGACTGGAATAACCTCCAACCATTTGGAGAAAGCATCCACCACAAGGAGGAACAGGGTGCCTCTGAATGGGCCCGCGAAATCAACGTGCACCCGGGACCACGGCCCCTTAGCCGCGTCCCATTCCCTGTGGGGAAGGCGGGCCTCCTCCGGTCTGGAGCATTGGCAACTTTCACAAGTGCCGACCATGTGCTCGATGTCGGCGTCTAGCTGGGGCCACCAGAAGTAACTCTGGGCCAGCGCCTTGGATCGCAACATGCCGGGGTGGCTGACGTGAAGTAGTTTGAGCACCCGCGGCCGAAGGGAAGTGGGAATCACCACCCGCTGCCCCCACAAGAGACACCCCCTCTCTAGGGACAGTTCTAGCTTTTTTCTGAAAAATGGAGCGAACTCCTCCGCTGGGGAGGATGCGGGCCACCCTTTCTGCAGCCAGGAGCTTACTGTCGCTAACGTTTTGTCTTTCTCTGTCGCTTTGGCAATGTCGGCGGGCACTACGGGGGGCGAATCCAGCACCTCTATCATGAGAACCTGATGGTCCTGCTCCCCCATGCTCACCTGGCTGGGTGTTAGGGGAAGGGGAGACCTAGATAGGGCGTCTGCATGGCTGATCTCTTTCCCGGGCCGGTAGACCAACGCGTGCTGATACGCGTTGAGAAAAATGGCCCACCTGAGCATCCTTGGGGACAGGATTTGAGGGGTGGGCTTATCCGCGGTAAAAATGCCTAGCAGGGGTTTGTGGTCCGTCACGATGGTGAAGGGGCGGCCATACAGAAAATCGTGAAATTTTTTCGTCCCCGAGACTATCGCTAAGGCCTCCCTGTCCGTCTGTGCGTATTTTCTCTCTGTTTGGGACAGGGACCTGGAGTAAAATGCTATCGGGGCCTCCCTTCCATTCTCCAGCACGTGGCACAGCACCGCCCCCACCCCCACTGGAGATGAATCACAGATCAGAACTACTGGGCGTTTGGGGTCGAAGTGGGTCAGTATGGCGTCGGACGCCAGGAGGCTTTTCAGCTCACTAAATGCCCTCTCCTGGTCATCACCCCACTTCCATGCCTGCTCTTTCTTTAGCAGCTTGTGTAGCGGTTCAGCCACCGCTGCCTTCCGGGGAAGGAAGGAGTGGTAAAAGTTGAGCAGCCCTAGGAACGACTGCAACTCGGGCTTGGAGGTGGGGCGGGGGGCTTTCTTGATGGCTGCCACCTTAGACTTGGATGGTTTTATCCCCTCAGGAGTCACACAAAACCCTAGGAATTCAACCTCGGTTGCAAAGAAGACGCATTTGTCCTTTCGCAACCTCAGCCCCGCCTTTTCGAATATCGTCAGGACCTTCCCCAACCTCTTGGCCAATTCCGCCCGACTCCCCCCTGTTATTAACACGTCATCAAAATAAGGCAACACCCCCTCCAGACCCTTCAGGAGGCGTTCCACGAGTGACTGGAAAATTCCTGGCGCCGAGTTCACGCCGAATTGGAGGCGCGTCACCTGGAACGCCCCCTTATGGGTGACTATGGTCTGCGCAGCAGCTGCGGCAGGAGACACCGTGAGCTGCTGGTAGGCCTGTGCTAAGTCGAGCTTAGCGAAACACTTCCCCCCGTGTAACCTGGCCAGCAGATGGCTGACTACCGGCACCGGATATGCATTAGGGCGGATTGCCTTGTTGATGGTGCACTTGTAGTCGGCGCATATGCGGACCTCCCCATTGGACTTAAGAGCAGTTACAATTGGAGTTTCCCACTCCGCAGAATCTACAGGCACAAGAATCCCCTGACCCACCAATTTGTCCAGTTCCGCCTCTATCTTGTCCTTGAGTGCGAACGGCACCCGGCGTGGTTTTAGGCGAACAGGGCGGACCTCCGGGTCCAGGTCGAAAGTCACTGGGGGCCCCTTGAATTTCCCCAGTCCCATTTTGAAGACTTCGGGGTGCGCCTCGCACACCTCCTGAATTGGATCAGTCCCAACAGCGTGCATCCCCACGGCATGCACCCCCCCAATGAACAACCCCAGGGGCTGGAACCACTGAGTCCCGAGGAAGCTGCAATTTCCTCCCTTGAGCACGACCAGGGGAAGGGGCGTGGCGTGCTCCTTGAATTTGACCTGAAATTCTCCAACCCCCAACACTGGAATACTGTTCCCTTGCACGTCCCGTAGCGTGGCCCTCAATGCTTTGAGCTTGGGCCGCTTTTGGGGGGCAATTCCGAAAAATTCCCTCTGGGAAATTATTGAATATGAGGACCCCGAGTCAATCTCCATCCTAATGGGCACCCCTTGGACTAGTACCTCAACAAAGTAGCGGGGGTGTCCCGTAGACACGCTGAACACTGGGGTGTCGTCCTCGCTGCCGTCGGCGATGCGGCCCACGCCGTCCTGCTTCCGCGTGGCCTGGGTGCCGTCTTTGGGTTTCGCTGGGCGGTCTCGTCCCGCGGAACGGTCTGGGGAGCTTCTCCGGGACTCGCGCTTCTTCCTGCACACCTTGGCGATGTGCCCGCGGCGGCCGCAGTTGTGGCACTCGACCTTCCGGAAGGGGCATTTCACGCGGTCGTGGGCCGCGCCACAGCCGTCGCATCGTCGGCTCTCCTTCCGGACCTTCTGTACGTCCTCGTCATCGCTGCTCTCTGTAGACGACCTCGAAGTTCGCCGGGCCGCCTGTACCGGAGCCTCTGCTTTTCTCGACTTTGGCCGCCAGTCCTGGAGTTCTTGGACCCCGGCCTTCGTAGCTTCTGCGGCCTGGGCCGCTCTGACGACCTCCTGCAGCGTGGGAGGCGGCTCTTGGTTCATTAATGTGCGCTGGGTTTCGGCGTCGTTCAGGCCGCACAGCACACAGTCTCGGAGGGTGATTTCGACGTTTTCCCATTTGCACGGGCCGGCCGCCAGCCACAGGGCCGCCACGAACGCGGCGACCGTCTCCCCGGGCGCTTGGACTCGCCTCCAAAACACACTCCGAGCGGGAAACATCGCCGTGGCGGGCCGGACGTGCTCACGCAGCAACTGCATGAGTTCCTTGGCTTTGAATTCGCTCACCCTCCTCGGTGCAATCAGGTCCACCAAGGTCCTTTTTGTTTCTTGTCCGAGCATTCGGGTGAAGATGGCTCTTTTCTTCGCCTCTTCCGTGACTTCGGACTCGATCAGCGCGGCCTGGAAGTCCATCTCGAAGATCTCCCAGTCGCCCGGTTTCCTGATTTCGAAACCGGCGCATGTCTTGGTCCCGTGGGCTGCCATCCCACCTTCGTCGCCAATTTAGTGTAAGGGACCAAAGACAATACAACAGCCGAAGGGTTGGCTTAACACAGGTTTATTGCATGATGATCCGGAGGAACATGTGGTAATGGCGGATGGGTAGCTCAATATATACAGCTGGCTATACATTTGAATGTGGCTCGTTGACAGACTATTGGTTGCTGCCTGCGTGACGTCGTGGGAGGTCACACCCTTCTTGACCAGGTGAGGGAGTCGCGGGGAATCTTCCCGCGCTGCTGAACCAGGTGGCTGATGACCCATTAGAGCTGGACGCTCGCTACTGCCCTCTGGTGGTCACCAGCTCGCGTCCCCTTATTAGGCTTACATTGAAACAGGTGATGGTTATAATGTTGCACACAGAAAGGTTACATTGATAACACATGGTAAAGGTACATTGTTAAAGGCACTGCTTTACAGAACACAACAGAAAGGAAGGAGAGAAGGAAGGGGTGGTGGGAGGAAGGATCGAGAGAAAGGGAAGGTGCGGCGGAAGGAAGCAGGGAGTGTAAGAGAGGAAAGGGGGAAGGTGGGCGGGCGGGCCTTTTGTCATAGTTTCTCTGCCTCACCCGATTGACCGCCGGCATATGGGCACTCCTGTTGCCCGCTGCTGTCTTGAGTGGCCCTCCCACCCTTCTCTAGAGCACTGGGGCTGCATCCACACTCCTCTCATCCATTCTGGGACAGATCCCCTGCTTGGGAAACTGCTGGCCCCCTGGTGGGTTTGTGCACGGATGTTGCCTCTCCTCTCCTGCACCCAGCCCAGCCTCCTCCACATTTTAAAAATGTTTTTGCTGTTGCTGGGTGATGGGCAGCTACGCTGTTGGCTCACGTGTCTCGGCACACAACCAGTCTTGCATCATCACTTTGCGCCTGCGCAGTGCAGTTTTCAGGGATTATGGGGCATAGGGCCCCCCTGCTGCCCCAAAACTCAGGCTATGCAATCTGGGACACCAAAGGTAGGTGTGTACAAGATTGCAGGGGGATCTGTCCCGGGGTGTTTAAACAGATTCAGGACACACGGGCATACCTTTCTGTTTTAGTTATATAGATAACCAGTACTTTCAATTGATCCCAGAAATAGACAGTTAGCTATCACAGTTGTTGTAGCAGAGCCATTATATGTTCCCCATAGCTGGCCACAGTGACCAGTCTGGCAGCTGTATTTTGAATCAGCTGATGTTTTCAAGGGCAGCTCCATGAATAGCTTCCACGGAAGGGAGAGGCAGAGCATACTGGTGATAGTAAAGGTAAAGGTCTCCCCTGCTCAAAAGTCAGTTGTGTCTGACTCTTAGGGGTGGGGCTCATCTCCTTATACAATCAAAAAGTCAGCGCTGTCTGCATCTGCAGACATTTCCATGGTCATGTGGTAGGCATAACTAGATGCCAGAGCACATGGAATGCTGTCACCTTTCCCGCTTATTTATCTAATTTCATTTTTTTTGTTTTCCAACTGCTAGGCTGGATGAGCTGGGACAGACAGCGGGCACTCACTCCATCACACAGCACTCAGGTCTTAAACTGATGACCCTCTGGTTGTCAAGGTAAGCAAGCATCTTAACCAATAAGCCATACTGGTGATACTCATACCTGTCAAGTATCCCAGATTGGCCGGGATTTCCCGTATTTCTGCGCCTCTTCCTCTACTTTCCCACCGCCATCCCATAATTTGACCGGCAGGGAAAGTAGGTGCTGCACATGCGTGTATGCGCAGAACCTTTCTGTGCATGCACAGAAGGGTTCTATGCAGAAGGGTTCTACGCAGGTCCTGTATTTTCCAGAGCCACGCTTGACGGGTATGGTGATACTGAACTTCAAAACTCCGGACAGCCTCACCTAGCAATGTCATAGGCAGTACAGTAATACCCCAGTTAACATTTGTACTACACAACGTTAAAGCCAGATAATGTTGGGAAATCTGGGGGGGGGGGATTTGCACTGCACAACGTTAAGTTAACATTGTGCAGTGCATCCATTTCCCCTCAGATTTGCTTCAGAGATCTTTGCCCCAAAGCCAGCAGGGCTGGTCTCCCCCTGGGAAGGTGTTTTAAGCTATTTGCCCCAGCCTGCTTGCATCAGTCTTTGCTGTTTGGGCTATCTCTCTCAGCTTGTTCGTGTTGGTTCCTGTGGTGTATTAATTTAGACTTATTATTCCAACCAATGTATTAGCTTATATTGTACAGTATATAGAATTAGGCTTTACTTTAACCTGCCATGTTTGTCACTATTCCCTACATATTAACTAGGTTATTTTCTTTTGTTGTGATACAGCCATGTTAATTTCTTATCCCTTTCATATGCAGAGAAAGAAGAATTTGAACAATTCATCTGTAAGGGCTACAATTTATAGCAGAAAGAGTGATAGTCTCTCATAGGCAGTCTATAATGTCTGGAGAGACATAGTGAAGGAACACATCATTAGGAAAACTTTGAAGGTCATCTTGGCATTCTATTGGAGCATATAATCAAATTAGTGCCCACATATATTAGTGAACTTAGATTTTACATAGTCTCTGGGACTAAAGCTAAACTGAGCAAAAAAAAAAGAGGCTGACCTTTTGAAACAGATTATTTACTATTAAGTAAACAAAGTAAAATTGATATATTTTGGGAACTAAGATATCAAATGGATTTGGTGTTTTACAAGATTGTTATATTGAAGAACTGGAAAACAGCTCACAGAAACAGGGATGTGATGATGAAATAACTTCAAGTATAAGACAAAGTTTCCCTTGTTGAGAATTCATTAAATAGTAAGGAAGATGAATGAGATCAAGTGGACACCTTCCAGCTTTTTGGCTTCACCAATGTTTTTGTTCTCAAAATATTGCAAAACATCTATGAGAAAATTTATTCTTTGGGATCCCAATTTACATCATCTATACTTAACCCAAACACAAATGTCTATCTAGATATGGCTACTACAGCTAGAAATATAACTCGTTCTCATCATTAGTTCTAGATTGTTCTAAAATTTCATTCTCTATTTTATTCCATCATGGTAGAGTGATTCAATGGGATACAAAATGGTGTATTAGGGAACATTTGTGATTTCTCTTAAACTATCACCAAAGCGATAATGTTTTGAAATTCTTTAAGAGCTTCCCAGGGAATCTGAGAGAGAATTGGATTAATTTAATATTTTATTCTACTAAAATCCCAGAGGAAATATTAGCAAACAGTGAGTAGTTACCTAAGAGACCGCATCACCCCAAGGTTATCTGCCTGTCCCACGAGAGTGGACCCAAGGGGCTCTCTGGAGGTAACATCCTTCGGAGAGGTTCACCTCTCCAGTATGAGAAAGAGGGCCTTCTCAGTATCTGCTCCAGCCCTTTGGAACCTCCTGCTGACGAACCTTGGTCTTCAGCCAGAACTGTTAGTTTTTAAGAAAGGGCTGAAGACATGGCTGGCCCAGCAGGTGTGGGGAGCTGAGAGAAGAATAGCTGCCACTGTTGGCTGATATGAAAATGCTAATCACCATCTTGGTTTTTAGGCTACTTTGTCTATTTGCCATGAAGATTTTATAATGTGTTTTATGTTAGGTTTTTAATGGTATGTTGGGACTTTTATACAAGGTTATGTGCAATAGGATTGTGAGCCTCCCAGAGTTGCTTTGGTGAGTGGGCGGCCATACAAATCTAAATAAATAAATAAATAAATAAATAAATAAATAAATAAATAAATATTTTCCCTAAGAGCTGCTCTAAAAATATATCATCAGTTTCTTTACCCCAATTTCAGTTTCCTGAGGCTAGGAAACAAACACAGAAGAAAAATATATGTTTTCTAAAGAACGAACAACAAAAGGAGGAATAACTTACATCTAATAATGAAAGCAACACATTTGATGTTGTTATGTGCTATCTAGTCAGAACCTAGTTATATTGACTTCAACATGGTTTTCAAGTTAAGCGAGATATTTAAGAGTGTGGGTTTACCAGTTTCCCTCTTCCAATGAGCTTTCATGGCAGAGCCAGGGAATCAAACTCAGTCCTCCTCAGTCCTAGTCCTTTACTCTGTCCACTACACCACACTGTGTACCTTGACAGAATTGATGCTGGAATGCTAAAAAAAAAAATCAATAATACTAAGAAGGGTCAGGAATTGCATGGGTAACTCCAAATCTGATAAGACAATAAAGGAGGTTGTGAAGTATCCTCATTCCCTTCTAATAGATAAGCAATGCCATGGACACTAGCTTATTGAATTCTTTTCATATATTGCTAAGGGAGGAACAAGATAACATTATAAAATATTTATTTTATTTTATTTTATTTTATTTTGTTAAATTTCTATACCACCCACTCGACCAAGGCCGACTCAGGGCGGTTCACAATCATAAATAAAACAGATAAAAACAGATAAAAACATACAGAATTAAAAATCCACCCCCTAAAAAGGGGTGCAGATACTGATGGAACCGTGGGGGAAGGCATACTTTTCTATATCAACCACCCAAAGGAAGCCACCCCTCTACCTGCACCCCAAACTTGCCCCACCAGCCAGGTTTTTAGTTCTATCCTAAAGGGCAACAACTCAGTCTGGAGGTGCAGTTTTACTGGCAGGAGGTTCCAAAGGGCCGGTACAGACACAGAGAAGGCCCTCCTCCTTGTGCCAGAGAGGCGGGGCCCCCTGGCTGATGGCACAATTAGAGAGCCCCTCCGGTCCGCTCTGGTTGGATGGACAGACGTCCTTAGAGCAATGCGGCCTCTTAGGTAACCTGGCCCACTACCGTATAGGGCTTTAAAGGTCAAAACCAGCACCTTGAATTGCACCCGGAGGCAAACTGGTAACCAGTGCAACTCCCGAAGCAATGGTGAGGCGTGGGCATAACGCCCACACCCCACCACCACCCGTACCACAGCATTCTGGACCAGCTGCAGCCTCCATATCTTGAGAATTTTCAGCAGAACCTCCAACATGTTTAAAAAAGACATAAGCAAAGAGAAATAAAAAACCTCAAAGGTTGCCGTTGCCAGGGTATGCCCGATTGCAGTTCAAAATACCACAATCTTCAAGGAGGCTCCTTCTGTCTACCTCTCTGTTAATGGTGATTCCAAAGTAAAGCATTTTATGGTACAAACAGTCATCCTGCATTAATATATATGCCTGGCATATGACCATAACCAATATATCCCCTTTCTTTCATTTCTCTTTTGTTTGCCTTTTCTTTCCCTTAATGAGTTTATCATTCCTAAATGTCTGACTATAGCAAAAGCACCAAAAACTATGAAAACAACCAACAAAGGGGAAATCTGGGTAACTTACCCAAGTCTTGCTTTTAGCCAGAGAAGCACAAGCAATATATCTTCAAACCACCCTATCTTGTGGAGACTGTTGAGCTTGAGTGCCTTTGTGCTGTCTCTTCTTTTGCCTATTCCAACGTGACAAAAAGGGTGCTTTTGGTTCTAATTTGGAGCAAGCCATTTATAGCATACCGCCACCAGTTTCTTATTTTGTTTGTTGGCAGTTTGGCTTTATGTGCCATAGGCATCACATCTTGTCCAATTTTTGAACTATTTCCCTTAGCCCCAAGTTTAATACTATGTTTGCCTGATGAAGTGTTCTGAAAAATTTGGAAGCTTGTGTTATCTGCAACTTTTTAGTGACCCAACAGAAGTACTGCTTAGCTACAGACTCTGTTGCTAAGAAAGACTCATATACCATTTTCAGTATTTACTGCTGAAATTACTACTACTGGCCATTGGGAAGAATTTGACTGCTATGAAAAGAGGTTATACCATTAGACTGAACTTTTGCTAGGATTTTGTCTCCTCTAGTCTACAAGGTATGACTACAAATTTGGCTGTAATTGACATCTTAGACCAGCATGATGCCAAAACATACTGTCCCGCCCCACCCCCTCCTTTTTTAGTGTAAAGATTGGGACCTTGCTTCACATTTCTCTCCTTTATATCTAAACAGGGACCTGTGTGTCTAACTTGGCTAATTATATCTTATTTTGTATGGTTTGAGACAAGGGCCAAAGGAGGAGGCTTAAAAAGATGCTAGGCTGAAACATGGTTCTATTTAGTACTTTTACGTAAGTGTTAATATAGTCAGATGTTTCTCACTGTTATAATTTACTAACCAGTGTCCTGTTCTGCAGCATTATATGGGCAATGGAAGTGATGTCACCAGTCCTGTAAAATTGCCACTAACTGAATTTTTTTTTTTTTAATGATGCACCATTAAGTCCTCTACCTGTCAAATCTGCTTTTTGTATGTCAATTCTTTGCTGATGGAAAAATGATGCATTAGAGGAGGAAGAGCTTCTTTTAGCTTGACAATAAACTTGAGAATGACATGAAGGGACCATTTCTCAGCCACACTCTGTCAATTTCTAAAGACTCCGTTAGAAATGGAAATAATAATAATAAGTATAAAATAGACGTATTATGACTGACTGAAGCAGGTTTTATTTACTAGTACCTCTCCAAATCAAGAGCTCTCGTGTGTGTTTTAGAAGTTGTCAGTATTATCTTGTCAAGCCAAGTGGAATGTTTTAGAAAAGAGCCACATGATCCACATGCTTATCTTTGTACTTGTTACCAAAAGCTTGCTTTTAACTTGTTTCCTCTTCATGTCTCCTTTGATCCCACACAGGTACAATGGCTCAAAACACACAGCACAGCAGCGACACTCATTCTTTTTCTTCTCCCCAACAGGGATTATGTGCATCTTTTTTGGGGGGTGGGGAATAAAAGTAAGAGGTGCCTATAAATCATTTTCCTCCAGAGTAGAAATTGCATCAAGCATTTCTGAATGGTCCCATAAAAAAGACATATTCAGGTATTTCCAAGGAAGCGAAAGACACAGTTTGTGTGATTCTGGCAAGGAAGGAAAGTTAGGAGAAGGAGGGAATTAATCAATTTCTCTAGCCTGATCCCCACCACCACCCCAGCCCACCCCCTACTTTTGACTGCTGAGGAGGGAAAAAGTCAAGATGACTCATTACCACAATAAATTAATCTTCCCATTATTTTGAAATATTTACATGACCAGAGGAATTATGAGAGTGCAAAACAGGGCTAAGTAAGCCCCTTGTGTTTCAATTCAGTTTGGAATCTGATTTGGTAGTTTAGATGGGCCTCCAATTAAGTCTGGACCAACCAGGTTCCAATACAACATGGTCGAGATCTCAAATCTGAATTGAGATTTGTGAAGATAGAAATGTGTGTTAATATTCAATAGACAAAAAGAAGTAAATTCTTTTCTGCTGCCACCCTTCAGTCTGTTTCATATATTTTTGGCATATCTTAGGATGCTTTTCAGTAGTTTTTATGCTTTAAGTGTTACATGTTCTGAATTGTTTAGGTTACTTTGTGTGTAGGATTAATACCTGGACTAGAAACTTCAGGTTACTGATTTGAGGCAAAAAATTGGGCTCCATTATCTTCTGATAATTTACAGTTTTGTGATTCTTTGGTGATATATATAAGGTGAGTGATCAACTACAGTTTGTTTGTTGTCCATAATCAAGTTAAAAAAAGAGCAAGCTAATATAAGCATGCCTTTATTTTTTTAAAAGAGATTTAATGGTAGAGGAATCTACCCTTTTATAATGAGAGAGATGAGGCTCTGACTTCTTCAACTCACATTTTGGTTACTTTCAGTATTATTGCCCCTGTATTCTTTACAAACTTAGAATGGTCACTTCATAATTTAGATCAAGGTGAAAGGTGATAAATGTGGTATAAATAAATAGGACAGGCTTCAGAGATTAATAGGCGATAGATTTCTCTGGATTTAGTTGGAACAGTTTCTAGCAAAATCCAGAGCACATAAAACAGGAACTTTATCTTGACAGCACAGAGCCGGGGGTGGGGGTGGGGGGGAGGATTTTACCACCAGGGGCCTGACTATGTCCTCTCAAACTGTAGATTGGGCCAGTCATGTAGTTCCTCCTGGTGCCAGCGCGTGCATATGCACCATGTTTCAGGACATTTTTTCAATCTCCACCACTTCCCTTGGAGGAGGGAGCAAGGGAGGAAATTTTTCGCACCTTTTAAAAAAAACAAAAATTGGTGCATTTTCACCGAGTTTCAGTGTGTTTTTGTGTTATTTTGGCACTTCCAGCAGCTGCAGTACACTTCTGCGGTGCACAATCCAGCCCACAGAGAGCAGTTTGGGCACCCCTGGCATAGAAGGACTGCACGTTTTAATGGAAACTAAAGAAGAATGCAGGAAATTATGCAAGATGCAAAATTCAAGACACACACAAACTTAAAAAAAGAAGAAAAGCTTTAATTTAATTTAATTTAATTTAATTTAATTTAATTTAATTTAATTTAATTTAATTTAATTTAATTTAATTTAATTTAATTTAATTTAATTTAATTTAATTTAATTTAATTTAATTTAATTTAATTTAATTTAATTTAATTTAATTTTTGGATTTCTATACCGCCCACTTAGGTACAACCCGACTTAGGGCGGTTCAACAGCATAATTTAAAAACACAATATACAATTTCAATAAAACTAGCATAAAATATACAAAAGATAAACAGATAAAACAGATAAAACCACTTAGTTAAATTCACCCATCCCTATCAATAAAGAAGGGAGGGGAAGGAATCACTAAACTGGATTAGGTTATAAGACAGTGGGTGGGGGGCACATTCCCATCTGGTCCCACACCTGCCCTGCCAGCCAGGTTTTCAGACATTTCCTGAAGGGGAGCAATTCTGTCTGTAACCTTAGCTCTATTGGCAGGAGGTTCCAGAGGGCCAGTGCAGACACGGAGAAGGCCCTCCTTCGTGTGCTAGAGAGGCGATCCCCTCTAGCTGATGGTACCATTAGAGAGCCCCTCTGGTCCGCCCTGGTTGGACAGGCAGACATTCTTGGGGTGACACAGTCTCTTAGGTAATGTGGCCCACTACCATGTAGGGCTTTAAAGGTCAAAACCTGCACCTTGAATTGCACCTGGAGGCAAACTGGTAACCAGTGCAGCTCCCGGAGCAGTGGCGAGGCACGGGCATAATGTCCACATCCCATCACCACCTGGGCAGCCGCATTTTGGACCAGTTGTAGCCTCTGAATGGTCATCAAGGGCAGCCCCATGTAGAGCACATTACAGTAATCTAGCAATAGCAATGGGACTTAGACTGTTATTTGTTCAGCTAGTGGATGTAGAATGTAGGAATCAAATGTCTGATCTCATAATTTGAATGTTAAATTAATGGAAGGAATATGACATAATTGATGACAAAATAAAATGAAGGCAGAAATCCTGTTGGGCAGTTATGATTTAATTTTTGGAAGTAAGTTGCTGTATGTAGTCAGCTGTAAGTTATCTACATGGAATTGTGCTGCCATGGTTTTAATTGGAAATGTTAATGTCTAAGGGGGTGGCTGCACTGCGAATTTATCCCCCATTTTGTTCCGCTGGCAGCCTGTTTGATCTAATTTTAAACAATCACATGACACAAAGGTAATTTCCATCCAAGCTGATCTTTTCTGGTCTCCATTCATCTCAGGTTGTACCTTTTTAGTTCACCAATTAATTAGGTCATTTGTCAGGAAAGAGCTTCATGCTTGAAACAATAACTTGCTTTTGCTTATCTAGCCATTAGTTATGGATGGGAAAGTTTGACCAGTACAAGGGAAGCCATTGTATTTGTCTGCTTTAGAAAAATAATCAAAGTGGAGAATTCAGCATGTGTCATGAAGGAAGGGCCTGAAACTTCTTTGAACTTGGATATAAAAGCAATATCGTGCTATTCAGAAACACCTTTGAAAACATTCCAGTGTTCTTAGATGTTCATTTCACCCAGCAGTTCTCTTGCTTTTGTGGTACCTGGCATGGAAGGCTGCAGAAGGAAGTGGAAGATTGGTTAAAAAAAACAAAAAATCACCTCTTCTTCAAGTCTTTGCTGGCTTGGATGGTCCTGTTATGAATGGTGGGAGCCATTCCGTTTGCAGAACAGCAACTCTGGATCAAACGATTTGCCATTTTGAAAAAAAAATAGAAAAGAAGATTGCTTCCATGCTATATTTAAAGCATGGAGGAGCTACTGCTATAAAGACATTGAATGAACCACACTGGTACTCTAAAAATGTTATTCTGTCCATTTTGGCAATCTGCCCCTCTTTCCCTGAAGCTCAGGTCCTACCTTTTCTCAAGAAAAACTGCAGTAACAATGATGAATACACACAGAAGGGCCTTTGCTTATGTATATGCTTGAGTTCTCTTTGAAATCTCTTTTCTCCCATTTTCTGGTTAAATTGACAAATGTCAGTTGCCTTGGCCCTATTCTGGGGTAGAGGTGGAGAAGGGGGAGGAAGGCCAAGTTGAAGAGTGAAAGGAGTCTGTTTTCCATTATTGATGCAACATGGGCAATGTAGTATCATCTTGATTTACAATTTACATGTAGCACTCAACTTGACTTTTAGTTACAGATGCCCTGTTCTCTGGACTTGCTATCTCCCTTGACAGAATTTTCATTAATGTCACTCTGACTTTGCTTTAGTTATCTTTCTTTTTGGGGCACTAACAGCAGGATGGACAATAATTTCATTTTATTGGAGAGAGAATAAGTATACAACTTGATGTCTAGCATGAAGTAAGTGGGCTAAGTGGTCATTAGCACACCAAGTTGCAATTCAAACATCTTTTGATGTGACTGCAACTCAGGGACACATACCAATCTGATTCTCCATGCTAGATGGCAGGGTATGGAGTCAGCAAGCTTTTCATAAGACAAAGTGCTATAGAATAACAATTTCAAATGGAGACATTTTGTAAAGATCCTCCCCCTCCCCCCATCTTATTTTTACTTTGTCTGATTCCTTTGGAGATTTCAAATGCAAAACCATGACATTTCTATTGAAAGCTACAAAACTGCTTGTAATCTTTCATTTAAAACCTGAAAATCCCCTGTGATATTTACAATGCCTTGGTGATTGCGGTCCTCCACAGCCTTCTCATATTATATCCAAAATCTCAGTTGATCTGGTGCTGGCCTGCCACCTTTACCTTCAGTCAACGTATAATTCAAAAAGGGTCCCCATATATTCCCAAAATTGCATTCATTAATTAAACCCTTTTTTATAATTTAATTCCCATGTTGTCTTAATGCTATTTGCCGCATTTCTTTATACCAATCTTCTATTTCCTTTTTTTGAATTTTATTTTAAAAAATTTATGCATTAAATACAAACATCAAACAAAATAACATACTATAACATAAAACCCATAACCTCCACCCCTCCACCTTCCTTCCCCCACCCTGTGTTAAACTTAATAATACCAGCCATTTACATTCCTTTATGAACTAGAAATTTGCCCAAAATTTGCTCTCTTCCTGTGTCGGTTTTATTCCATCCTTGCTTAACATACCATATTCAACCCAAGGTTTCCAAATTTACCAAAAAACACTGTTCTTGACCTCTCCTCATTCTACTTTCATTTCAGATGTTAATTTATCATTTAATGCCAACTGCCATATCTGTCTAAACCATCTTTCTCTACTTAAATTTATCTTAATTTTCCATTCTAAGGCAATTATCTGCCTTGTAGCTGTGAGTAGGATAGCTATTAACTCCTTCTTTTTGTGTTCTATATTTACATCATCCATCTGTCCCAACAAAGCAATTTTTGGATTGATATTATGTTTTTGTTCAGAATATTACCTAACTCCTTTTCGACCATCTGCCAACATTTTTGTGTGTATTTGCACTCCCACCACATATGGACATATGTACCCCCAGCACTTGTTTGACTTTGCCTTGTCCATGTGGTGTAAAATGATCGGGGTCAAATACCACTTCCAAATTAATTTAAAGTTATGCTCTCTTTCCCTTATTGATAACTGTTTCATTATTCTTTGCTTCCATATTCCATTCCATGTTTGCTCATTTATTTTTATATTCAATTCCTCTTCCCATCCGTTTCTTATCAATCGTTGGGGGTCTTCCTTTTTATTTAACATTTTATATAATTTACTTATCATACCTTTCTTACCCACAATCCCCTTTCTTACATTATAAATGAGTTCTTCAAATTTTGAAACCTCTCTAACTGTCTGTCTTTTCTTTCTTACTTTTTTGTCCCATTTTTCAACCTGAATCTTTTGTAACCAATTTAACTTTAATATTTGATAAATTTCTTCTCTCTTTTGGTATGTTGACCCCTTCAAAATCCACTCATTAATTTGTATTAACTTATTTGACCTTAACTTCTGTTCCATTTCTTTCATCTTGCTAAATGGGCAGTCCATTAAATCTATCACTTCCAAAATTGGAGAGTCTCCTATTACTAACTCGTCTTTTATTCCTTTCCAAAATTGGTAAGATTCCCTCAATGTCCTGGTCTTAAATTGTATTTTCTTATCTTGGGAACACAAAAATAGACTCCCTTTATATTTCTTATATTCACTCTGCTTTGTGCCTTCGATTTCATTGTTATTCTGTATTAGTAAATTTATGATTCTATTCAAGTGAAATGCCTTATGTTTACTATGTTTGGGATTCCCAGCCCTCCATCTCCCTGACTTTGATACCACAATGACTTCACTATTCTGGGTCTCCTACCTCCATTGCAAAACTTATCAAGCATTTTTTTGCCATTCCTTTAATTGTTTTTTTACAAATCTTTAATGGGAGATTCTCTATTACGAAGTTTATTTTTGGTAAAATTTTCATTCGCCCCAAACTTATTGCAGGCACACACCCCAAAAAAGGACTCGGACACCAGTATAAGTGGATAACGGCATTGGGCCACATTTATTGATTCATGCCCTAGTCCGAATTATAAATTTCGATTGGTACTCAACCAATTATAATTCTTAAGGCAAGCAGGCCGCAGTAACACTGGTAAGGTTCCTCCCAAAATTGCTAACGGCAATTGGCTACAATGTATCCATTTGTATCAATTTGTTTGTTTACAACAAACAACTTGTTGACTGTAGTCAATAAACTAACTACTGACCCCACCCTCTGACGTGTATCCGTAAAATAACGGGGTGATGCATGCTGCCTAGCTCGTGCCATCACCCCATTGCCTGGTTCGTCGTTGACCGGACAACGTTAACCAACTTGTGCCTATCTAGTGTTGGCCAGTCAATTGCGAACCTGCCGGATACCTGTGGGTCATAATTATTTACCTTACCAGTGCTACCCGCCATACGGGGAGGCTTCAATAAAGACTCACTGCCCCCGCCCCGACCGTCAGCTCGATCAACAGGCCTGCTTGCAATTCTTCCAAAAAGAGGTCCATACCTCTAGGCGACAGATGAACCCCATCCCCTGCATAAAGATCACAGTTTTGTAGACTAATGGTGGGGTGTCGGATGACGCGCCCCCAACCCTTGTCTATAACGAACCGGGCTACTGCCCTGTTCACCGAGCGACGAGCACGGTCAAGGGCCTGGAGGTTAATGCCCCCTCTGTAAGCGTGACGCGGTATGATGTCCGACCAAATCAGGGTTGTGGCAGGCCACACATAATGCAAGTAAGCCAGGTCACCGCAGATCGCATGTTTCAGCGACAGGCCAGTGACCTGGCCTAAATCATTGCCCCCAAGGTGTATCACCAGGACATCCGGCGGGTCAGCATCCCTGATGGAAAAAAGGAATGGCAACAGTTCCCGCCATAACATCCCACGCTTACCGTACCACCTAAGACATGTGGACGCACGTAGTCCCAGCTGGGGTCCCCACTCTGTCGCCGCAGCGTACTGCGCTGCCCAGTGCACCTAGCTGTGGCCCACCAGCCATACTGCCACCGGTGTGATCCGACACCCAGGGACTGTCAAGGAAAA
The DNA here is from genome assembly GCA_035047305.1 of Bradypodion pumilum. Classification (NCBI taxonomy): domain Eukaryota; kingdom Metazoa; phylum Chordata; class Lepidosauria; order Squamata; family Chamaeleonidae; genus Bradypodion; species Bradypodion pumilum. The sequence continues at coordinate 358,897,881 of JAWDJD010000001.1, forward strand.
AAGGAAACAGGACCGTGACTTAACTGGTACTCACAGTTGAAGCGGGCGAACGTACAACTGGAAACACTGCGATCCCCACCTCCCCATCTGGCGTATCTCAGCCCCAGAGTACCCGAATGCAGCTGCGGTAGAAGCAGCTCCTATTCTAAAAGAATGGGTGCCGTAACGAGCCCCGGAGAGGCCAACACTGGACAGTACCTTACCGGTCACCTTCCAAAATTGAAATTTAGTAAGGGGAGACCCATCTTGGTGGCAGAAAAACGGGCCAGGGTGCGTACCACACAGTGCAAGGAACTCTTGTAGGGCACCAACCAGACAGATGTCTGCAATGGAACATCGTAGCAGTCTTACACCACTGCCTACACCGTGCTGATCAACCTTTGAGGAGCGTATCCTCAACTGAGCCCACTCATCGGACACATAGACATCTTCGAGTTCCAGTGCCCTACGTGTCGCATCCGCCTTAGACAGTAGCACAAGCTCACTGATGCGGAGCGCTCCAAAAAAGGCCACCGTGGTAGCCGCATGAAAGAGAGCTGCCTCAGACCTGTCAAAACACAGGTCATGCCAGCCCCGTGCAAGGTGGGTAAGGACCCTCGGAGAAATTGGGTGGCGGCTGTCCGGGCAACGTCCATGTTCCCGTGCCCACCCTTCCAAAACGTGTCGTATATGGAAGTCAGTTGTGCTGTCAGCATAACCCCCCACCTTGGCCCTGAATGCCAGTGCTGACAGCCTGGATGCTATGGTGCGGGGAGCTAGGCCCTGATTGTGTAGGTAAACCATGAATTGAAGGACATGTGCCACTGGAATGGGCCAAATCTCAGGCAAGTGGAATTGCGCACAGAAAGCCTGAAATTTAGTGAATGCATGGTTATACGCCTTACGCGTGCAGGGCGCCAGCGACATGCCGATTGCCCGGTTCACCTCTCCTTGCCAAACGTCCATATCTCGTCCAGGAGCGGCGAGGGAAATTCCTCTGCGTCCGGGACCAAGGCGCGGAACCGGGGGATCTGCAGCCGGGACAAAGCATCAGCAATTTCATTATTAATACCTGGTACATGTCTGGCCCTGAATAGAATATTGAGGCGTAGACTGCGCAAGACGAACTGTCGCACCAACTCCATAACCCTGGGTGATTTAGACGTCTGCAAGTTGACAAAGTGCACAACCGCAGCGTTGTCACACCAGAAATGGACAACTGAATTGGCCCACTCCGCGCCCCATAGCATCAAAGCTCCCAGTATGGGAAAGAACTCGAGGAACGTAAGATCGCGTAAACGATCCGTGCCCCTCCAAGCTGGAGGCCATCGGCCGTAGGCCCACCTCCCCTCAAAGTAAATCCCATAACCCAGGGACCCTGATGCATCCGACTGAACCTGGAAGCGAGGGGACACCAGAAGGTCAGATCTCCAGAATGACACCCCATTGAATTCCTTAAGGAACTCAAGCCAAATTAGCATATCCTCCCTCATCCCCTTGTTCAGTCGGGCCCTATGATAGGGCCTGGATAGGCCAGCCATGGTGTCGCACAAGCGTCGAGCAAAAGCCCTGCCAGGCGCGACCACCCTGCAGGCGAAGTTAAGGTGACCATGCAGTACCTGGAGCTCCCGAAGCGACACCTTGCGTTTGGCCAATAAGGCCAAAATCAGTGCAGTGATCCTGGAAACCTTGTCAACGGGTAACCTGGATGCCTGCAAAACGGTGTCAGTTTCAATACCCAGGAACGTGAGCTTGGTTGATTGGCCCTCGGTCTTTTCGGGCGCTAAAGGGACACCAAGTTCCTTTATTAGCGTCTGAAATGTGTTTAGGAGACGTGTACACGTGTCCCAGCCCTGTTCACCCCCGAACAAGAAATCATCGAGGTAGTGGGCTACAGACCGAGACCCCGACCTACGAACGAAGGCCCACTGGAGGAAGGTACTAAAACGTTCAAATGCCGAGCAAGAGATGGAGCAGCCAAAAGGCATGGCTTTATCAACATAAAACTTGCCCCGGAATCTGAAACCTAGCAACTCGAAGTCACCCGGGTGCACCGGCAGCAGCCGGAATGCAGACTTAATGTCACACTTTGCCAATAGTGCACCCGGGCCACAAGAGCACACCATGCGCAGGGCCTGGTCGAATGATGTGTACCTGACCGAACAAAGGTCATCAGGGATGGCATCATTGACCGAATGGCCAGCCGGGTACAACAGGTGGTGAATCAAACGAAATTCACCCGGTGTCTTTTTGGGCACTAAGCCCAAAGGGGAAACCTTCAGGTTGGGAAAGGGGGGAGCCTGAAAGGGGCCAGCAACCCTGCCTGCCTTAACCTCCTTAGCAATACTCAGGGCGGCCACCTCCTCCCTGCCCCTAAGGGAAAGTAAGTTGGGGGCATCTTGGGGGCACCTCTCCCCTGTGAACGGAATGCGGAACCCTCGCTGGAAACCCTCGAGGAGGTAACCAGCGTCTTCTCTCTTCGGGTATGTTGCGAGCCAACGCTCCAACATGGCCAAATTAACTGGGGAGGGGGCCTTTTGGGTGACCAGTTCCCTCAGAGGCAGGTCTGCCCGCTCCCTGTCCACCTCTACCTCTGCCCCGAGACCCGCCTGCTCGCGGACACGCAGCGGCGGCGTGGGGGCCAGCACAAGAGGGACACTCGTGCTTATACCGGCACTGTTTTCTGTTGCACGCGCCATTGGCCGAGAAGCTCCAACACAGCAGGCGGGTTGGAACCCCCTGCCCCGCCACCTGGCAGGGTGCCTGTGCTGGAGCGGCTCGCTGGACCGCATGTCCACAATGATACCTCTCCCCAGGCGCAGGGCGCGTGGGGGTCATATACAGAATCCAAAGCTTCTGGCAGGGCTCGTCCCACCTCATCTCCGGGTGTAGGGGCACTCTCATTCGAAATTCCTCGTCGTAAGCCAACCACGACGGGCCAGGGAAATCAACCATTGCCCTGTAAATATTGTCCAAATATTGGACCATCGGGATGGCCAGATCGGGCCGGGCCTTGAGGTAGACCGCCATGTATATAAGATATGCGGGCAACCAGTTGGCCCACGTGCGTGGTGGCTTGCGATGGCGGGACTGCTCTTTGTCCTTCTCGTCTTGCCCCTCCCTCTCCTCCTTGGTGGGTTCCCTGTTCAAGAGGGAGAAAATGTCTACATATTCTCCCCGCCAAATCTTCTCCCTCGTGGCCTGAGCCAAATGATCCCCAAGGGGCAAAGAATACCCAGCTGTCAGGAATGCCGACACAGGCACGTTGGCAGTGCGGGACATCAAGAAAGGGACCTGAACCGCCCCCGTAACCCCCATTGCCTGTCCAGCGGCTTAAGGCCCCCCACCCACAGGGGGGCCTGTAAGTGGCAAAGCCGCACCTGGGTAAGTCGGTGGCTGCTGTCCCCCCGCCCCGACTTGATGGGGCCACGGCCACTGGAGACCCTCACCCATGGTGGATGTTGGTGTGGGAGCATTAACTTGAACAGGATACTCACAGGGTGCACCCCCGCGGGCCGCCCCCACTGGGGGTTCCGGCCCACGGTGAGCATCGGAGCTCGCGACCGCAATCGAGCTCTGCGGACCCATCTGACCACCACCCGCCCGTGGTGCCTGCTGTGCGGGGAGCTGCGAGGCCGCGGCAGGCGCCGACCTGTGCGCCTCGAGCAGCTCAACCCGGCTGGCCGCCTGCTGAAGACTGTCCGCCACCGTAGTGACCTGTCGGCCAAAAGGTGCCCTGGCTGGGTTGGATATCCCTAGGGATGTGTCCAAGGCCGCTACGCGGGCCAATAGGGCATCAACCACCACAGAGCCCCCTGCATAAAGGGGGCCAAGCGGGCTGGACGGCCCGCTGGTCGCAGGACCCTGGCCAGGTACCGGGGTACTCGTACCCGGGTAGGGCTATGCCCAAAAATCTGGCCCCCGGGGAGCTAGGGGCATGCCCTGCCAGGGAATTGTGCCCAGCCCTCCCCCCTGGTTGAAACCAATGGCCGGGGGATGCGGGCCGGGGGCTGAAGGCCCAGCGGCGCCATGCCCACCCACCTGCCCCAAGCCCATGGCCGGCAATTGCTGGCTGGGCGCCGCAGCCCCCGCAGGGCCGGTCCGGGGCTGCAAAGCCTCGGGCCACGGGCTAATTTGCCCCATCCCACCGGTCCCGGTGTGAGCCTCCGCAATGGGGGCCTGTTGGGTGGGCGCAGTCGTGGTCCTCCGACCCGGCTGGCGCCTCCTGGATGGGCGAGCCGGGTTCGCCATAGCCTTCTTCCTTGAAGGCATCGTGATCGCTGGTGAGAAGCCTAAGAAAAATGCGAGCAAGCTGTTTGCCGCCGAAGAGGCTTCCCTAGAGAAGGCTGAGAGCGACGGAGAAAAACCTCTCCGCTCCGTCGCTTTCGCAAAATGGCAGCTCGGCTGCCTCGTGGCCACCCCTTTTAAAGAGGGCTGGCCATGCCCCCCTCACTACCTGGATGTCCAAGTCCGGTGGGGGGGTGCCCGCAAAGAGCGCGGCGGCCATTTTGGCGCCACGCTTGCATTCTCGCAAACCAGGACATTTTTAGTTTATTAAGTTTTGTTATACTTATTTTCAAATCTTGCCTTAGTTTGTCTATGTTTAACTTTTGAAGTTTTTTTTAATATTCTCCGTTATGTATATTCCCAAATATTTCAGACTTTCCTTAATTTCTAATTTGAATCTCTTCTTCATCTCATCCTTGTCCATTTTATTATAATTACATGCAATCATTTCAGTCTTTTCCCAATTGACTCTTAATCCAGTTATTTTTGCAAATTTTTGCAAATGGTCTTGAACTTTGTTTAATACAAGCAATGTGTTGTCAACAAACATACCAATTTTTGCCCACTTATACCTTTAATATCTTGATCCCTTCTGATGGCGCTGGCTAGCAACTCCATGGATAGCACAAACAATAACGGTGAAAGTGGACAACCTTGTCTTGTCCCTGCCGTAATTTCTATCTTTTTAGTGTATACATCATTCACTTTTATAATTGTTTGTGCTTTGTTATACAACTGATCAAATACATGTTGAAACTTGACTCCAAAACCCATTTTCTGAATTATAGTTCGCAATGTTTGCCATTGTACAGAATCAAATGCTTCAAGTGACAAAATACCTAGTTTAGATTTCTCCTTTCTGGCTGTTTCAAGAATATCAATAATTCTTTCTATATGTTCTCCTAGTTGTCGTCCCTTAAGAAATCCTACTTGATCTCTCTGTATATACTTTCCTAAAAAGGTACTCAATCTATTAGCCATTACAGATGTAAACAATTTGGCATCTTGATTTAATAGGGAAATCGGTCTATAATGATCAATCTTTTCTGGGTCTTTATTTGGCTTTGGAATTAAAACAATTTTTGATTTGTTCCAAGAATCTGGAACCTTGCCTCCATCTAGTATATGATTATATAGAATACATAATTTTAGAGTAATTATTTCTCGGAAAGTCCTATAGAAGTCCGTTGTATACCCGTCCTCTCCTGGAGATTTTCCCAGTTTAAGTTTCTTAATTGCTTCTTCTATTTCTTTTTCTGTTATTTTATCCTCCATTAATTGTCTATGTTCCTCCTGCAATCTTGATGCTGTCTCTAAATCTAATTGTCTTTTTAATTCTTGCATGTCTATTGGTTTTCCTGTATATAATTCGCTAAAAAATTGTTCAACTATTTTTAGTTTCTCCTCGATTTTAACTATATGGTTTCCCTTATCGTCTACTAATACATTTATATTCCTCCTTACTTTCTTGTCTCTGGCAGCCTTAGCTAATCTCTTATGGCTCTTGTTGGTAAATTCAAAATTATCTCTATTTAAATAGATCAGGTCTCTTTTTACTTTCTCCAAATCTTGTCCTATAAATTCATTTCTCAATCTTACTAATTTCTGGAATATTTCTTCCTTCTGGGTTTCTGCATGTTCTAGTTCTAAACATTTTATTTCCTTTTCTAAATTTTGTACTATTAACTTCTTTTGATTATTCAGCATTATTGTTTCTTTAATGCAATCCCCCGGAAATACTGCTTTCATAGCATCCCAAAGATTTTGCATCTCTACCTCTCCTGTGTTGTTTAACATCCAGTTTTCCTGCCATTTTGCTTTCAACTTATTTAATATCTTCTTATTCTTTATTAAATGTGTATCAAATCTCCAATACTTTTGTTTTTTATTATCTTGTTTGGTCAGTATCTCCACTTTAACCATTGCATGGTCTGATTCCCTAATTATTCCAATTTCTACAGTCTTCAGTCGTCCCACTAAATTGCTTGATACCAACAGGTAATCAATTCTCGAATACGATTTATGCATTTGGGGAAAAAAAGTATATGCCCGCTCTGTCCCTCTTAGAACTCTCCATGTGTCTTTAATTCCTAAATTCTCAATCCAATTTTCAAATCCTGGATTTTTTGTTCTTCTCCCTACATTACCTTTCGTGGACGTATCCAGCTGAGTTACTATCATATTAAAGTCTCCACCTATTATCAAGTTTTGTGTATCCTCTTTTTGTATCATTGATCCAATTTTCTCCAAATATCCCTCTTGCATTTGATTTGGTGCATAAATATTAACCAGGGTTATTTCCTCTTCTCCAATCTTTCTCTTTACTAACAAAAATCTCCCCTCTTCATCTTTTACCAATTTAACTATAGAAAAATTAAATTTTTTGGAGATGAGAATAGCAACCCCTCTTCCTTTTGAGGATCCAAATGATTTTTCATATATTTCCATCCAACCCAAGTAAAGATTATTGACATTATCCATTTTTTGTTGTGTTTCTTGCAAGAATAGAATATCCGGCTTCTCTTTTTTTTAATGCATTTTCAATTCGTTTTCTCTTTATCACTGTCCCCAAACCTTTTACATTCCATGATACTATTTTTATTACGTTTGACATAAGTAAACTTGAGCGAATTAATTCAGTGCAGACAAACAAAACACAAATATACAAATATATATATTTACCTTCACCCACCTCTTATCAATATCTTTCCTCTCTGCTGTCCTCAGGCAGCCGCCTTCTAGTGCAGAAGTTTGAGAGGGATAGAACCTCCGTTCTAGCGCTTACCCACACCTTTGAGGGTGGGATTAAGTTGAGCAGAACTCACTCACATCTTCGTAGTATCTCCAATAAGGAGTTACTTGCTTTCGAATATCCTTACCCTTCTATTTTTTATGTAACAGGGTTGTATCTTTGTAGCATATCAGCCACTAAACTAGAATTATTTATTGGAGAAAACCTTTTAAATTTAATTTTATTCATTCAGAGTTGATTTTCAGCTCATGGGATTAGACAAATATTGATGGCTAGCAAAATTATTTAGGATTACGCCCTCCTGTTCTAGATAAATCCTCCTTCAATTTATCCCAATCGACCGTTCCCTCTTTTATTAAGCCACATGATTCTAAAATGTCCATACTGTCAATTTGTTTATTTACTACCGAAGTTTTCCCTGCATAAAAGAATCTTAATTTTTGAGGCAGTTGCCAGTTGTATTTTACCTCTTGCGAGGATAGGAAGCTGGTAATTGGTTTTATTTTAGCTCTCCATTGTCTTTCTTCTTTTGGGATGTCTTGGTATATCTCTATGTTTCTCGATTCAAATTTCAATGCTTCCTTTCCTTGCATTCTTATGTGTTTCATTATTCTTGTCTTCACTTCAAGACTAGAGAACTTAACCACCACATGTCTATTTGTGTCCCCCTGAATTTTCTGTCCTATCCGAAAAACAGTCACAATCTCCTCTTCACATATTTCTTTGTCTAGTTTCATTTCCTTTAACCATTTAGTTATTCTTGATCTTAATTGATCTGGTTTTTTTTCTGGAAATTTTTCACAATAATATTTTTTGTCTCATCAAATTTTCTAAGTTGTACAATCTTTCTTCTTGCATTTCCATTTTTCCCCTTTTCTTTATTTTGCTCTGCTATCTGTCTAACTTCATCCTTCATTTCTTCAACTGCTTTAACCTCTTCTTCTACCAATTTAATCTTTAACTCCATCTTTTCAAACTTTGATTCTATGTTTTTGGTAAAATTAGACATCAAATCTATCATTCCTTGTAACCCCTGCAGTACTTCTTTTGAGTCCTGACGTCTTGCTTCCTCGCTTTTTTGAAAATTTTTCTCCAAACTATCAATTCTTAAATTAATCTGTCCCAGAGTTTCCATGGTCTCAGAAAAAATCTGATTCTTTTTCAAATTTACTTTTAGTCTTACCTCCACGACCTTTCCCCTTGTCCACATCCATCTCCTTTTCTACTTCTTCCTCCATTCGAGTTAGCCTTCTATATAATCTATCTGAAGAAGTCTCTCTTTGCTCTCTCTTCCAGAATGTTTTTTGGTCTTTAATACCTCTATTTCGACTCATTCACTACTAACAACCTTACTTTTTTATTGTTCCTTAATACTTTTTTATCCTCAATTTATCACTGATATTCTAATACTAGTTTAGTTTACTTTTACAACCCTGATAACTCAGATTTTATCTCTATATAGAAATTACACTATAAGCAAAAGTGGCTATATTAACTTCCATTCTAATTGGCCCCTAAGAATCCTTTATAAGTAACAATAGTTATTAATTACGTGCTATTTTTATTATCCAACCTTTTCCTCTTTCGCCCTTTTATTCCTTCACCAATCAAGTCACAATTGGGTAACTTCTAACTTTTCCAGAAGTAGCTATTAAGTTTTGTTATACCTATTTTCAAATCTTAAACCACCCTTCTTCTTCTTCACTAAACAATCTCTTTAACAATCTTGAGTTTCTTCTTTCACTACTCAGGTAGCCCATAACACTTTTAAAAATCCCAATGCTTAATTTAAGCTAGTAAACAACATCATTTTACCATTATAAGTCATGGTCTCATTATATACTATTCATAACCCCTTTTGCATTGTTGCATCAAAGAGATCTTAATTACTTCTACTTCAGAACACTTTTCAATTGTGTTTTTTATGATTACACAGTTTAGTATTACCAGTCACTTCCAGTCTCTCTCACTTGCCCCCCTTTCACCTTTTCTCTTCTTCTCTCGCACAAGCAAACTCTGAGTCATGCCCAGTATTTCTCCCTTTCTCCTAAGTCCGCAGCACGGGGTATCCAACTCCCCTCAAACAGACCTCAGCCTGTCTTGTTCAGGATGGACTATCTCACTACATTCCAATATTTTATACGCCTCCTTGAGTCCCATACCAATGAGGTAACACAGTAACAATTTCTGCCCAGTTCCAATCTTTACACCTCGGCAAGAGCACACGGATAACTTTCTCTTTCCTCCTTTAATTTTCTAGTCCATCATAAGTGTCTCGCTCCTTCTCTTACGGGAGCCCAGAGCACTGCTCCTCCCTCCTCCATCAGACGCTGCGAACGCTTTTCATTCTTAATGGCACACTCTTTATGTTTCTCTCTTGCTCTCTTTACTCATTCTGTACTCATTCATTCTTTCTTACACTTTTTTCTTTTATCCCCTGTTTCCAAACTGCAAGTCTCATCCACCTTTTCTCACTCCTTCATTTACGAAGTTGCGGAGCTTGTTAACACACGTCTGCTCACTCCGCCATCTCTCCCGGAAGTCCTGCACTGAGTGTTTACCTTTGATGTGTGTCCTTGTAGTTGTCCAATCTTCTATTTTCAACAATCATTCTTTCAGTTCCTCGCAATACATTGTCTCGCTGTTGTCAATATTATAGATAACAGTTCTTTTTTATTCTTGTAGATTATTCTTGTCAAGGTAAAGCATTATCTCAGCAGAGCCATAAAGCACAACAATTTTGATATCCACATGCTCCTTTCTTACACTTATACTGCTCCTGAAACCTTGGAAAGATGGGGTAGGAGAAGTGAAAACTTGAGGTTTTGGGAGAGAATGGTGGTGGCAGAGAGCAACATGTTTTCATGAGACAATATTTTTAGTCAGCAGTTGCAGCTTATTTAACAAGGTGAATTAAGTCAATATTACAATATTTTCATACTACAGTACTGGAGAGTTGAGGACATTTACAGGAGACCATCATTTACCTCAGACAAAACAAGAGGAATCATTTATGCTTACTTCAAACTCAAATTATGTCAGCATATTGCCCAAATTGTAACATTTGCACTAAAAGTCCCTTCAGAGGCAGCAGTTCCCACAGTACATCTTTTCAGATGATTCCCATTTTCCCAGCACTCATAACTCATTATTTTGTTGCTTGAAAAAGACAAATTTTCCCCAAGGCACCAAGCATGCCTCTTGAAAACTGTGACTACTGCCTGAATGTTGTTTTTGCTCTTGATACATTTTCATATTAAACACTGAGTCAAAATGGAGGAATCCTAACCATTTTAAGACATTTTCACTCCTAAAAAAGCATTCCTTCCATCTTGATTTTGTCTCTTATCTATTGGGAAAGGTATTTTTTTGTGTGCATGAATTAGGAGTGCATACTAATTGCTAAGATAATCAAAGCTGTATTAATTCCTTATTTGCCCTTATTTGCCCTTTCTGCTTAAAGGGAGTGCTTCTCCCATCCATTTTTTTCTTTTAGAGAGTGGCATGTCAGCAGAAAAGAAGATCATGCTTGCATATAGACTGTCTCTGAAGACCTTTGGTTGAATGAAGACCTTTGGTTGAATGACTTAAACAGAGAGCCTACACATGAGGAGGGATCTCTCCCCTGGATGCATGTTGCTCTTCACATGGAGCAAACAGTGATTGATATGGTACTACTAGACTTTTCCTTATATGTGGAGAGAACCAGGTACATAATGACTGAATGAGTTTTAAGCCAATCCTGTCTCATGCCAATCCAGTTGCACATGGTTGACTAAGGATATGATCAGACAGGTGTTTAGCCCCTGATTTGAACCACTGCAGAGACAGATTGGATTTTCCTTTTTTGAAAATGATATAATCATTGGTGTCCTGCCCTCTCTTTTAGAGAGCAGGAAGACCTTAAGTGCACAGTACTCCTTTAAGAAACCAATCTCAAGAAGCCTAGCACTTGAGAACTGTGTGTGTGTGTGTGTGTTTGTGTGTGTGTGTGTGTGTGTGTGTGTGTGTGTGTGTGTGTGTGTGTGTGTGTGTAAAGGACACATTCTCCCTAAAAGGTCATTCACTCAGATTACAATCAAGCCACACTCAGATTTATTGTCTATTTTCTACCCCAAATTACCTTCTGGAATCTGTAAGTTGTTGTTTTTACTTGTTATCTTCAATTATTAAAAGTTATTATTCAGAAGAAAATGTCTGTGAATGCATGGAAGAAGTGACAAAAGAGGAAGTGCCATGGTTTAGCTCTCTGATTAAACCCATTGTGTTGCAAAACCAAAAGGTAGGTCAGAACAACTGGAGTAAAACAAACCACTTCCTATGAATTTCTATCCATGTCTTTCTGGACCCTATTAAGGGCTTCTACTTCTTTGGTGTAGATAAGATTACTCTGGCTTGGTCCATTTCCAGCACTTGTGATTGTAGGACAGTGTTTTATTTGTCAAAGGAGTTTGGCAGGACTTACACGTGGTCATGGGATGACAGACAGCATGCTTTCTAGGTTGACTTTGGGGATGTTGTGCCTCCAACACATCTGCGAACAAGTAGAGATGTTCACTGACATAAGTTCAGGCACTGCAGAACAGCATGTAGATACGAGGCCTTCATGTGTCACCAGAGATAACCTGGGCATGGAGAAGTTGCAAGGCTGGTTAGCTAACACCCACCATTCCTTGAGAACAAGGAGATAGTCTCTTTGAGCAAAGGTGAAATTGGTCATAAGGAGGTGAACTGTCACATTGCACGCGAAATTGGTATCACATGCATGAAGAAAATTGTGGGTCAAACGTTTGAAAATGTAAACCTAAAATGAAAATTGCAGACAAGAAAGTCACAGTTGATCCACTGACTTTGTTCCAATGAGTTTGCATTGCCAAACAGTGTGACGAAGACCTCAAGGAATTCTTCAAATACGAACTAGCACCCTTCCCAATGTCGCTCTTTACTGAGGAAGCTAACTTTGGCAGCAGGAAATATGCAGTAGTTGACGGAGGCTTCGTACTGCATAAGGTTGTATGGAGTAAGGCCACAACACCCATGTTCCAGTCTGTGTGCCAGACCTACGTGGACGACGTGTTGAAACACTTTGGGTGCAATACCAATGTGGTATTTGACAGATATCCCATCGATGCCTCCTACCAAAGCACCAAGGCCGCAGAAAGAGCTCACCGGGCTGTACTGCACTTGTCCACAAGACTCATTTTTTCCTCAACAACTGTTGCGACAATAGCTCAAGAGTCATTTTTATCAAATGACATCAACAAAATAAACTTGATCACAATACTGATGACAGAAATGACAACAAAGGGGATTGGAGTGCAACAGGCTATTGAAGATGCAGATGTTATGATTGTGAGAACAGCAATATCGAAGGCTGCTGCATATAACAGTGTTGTAATCACAGGTGGAGATGTCGATCTCCTCATGATACTGACAGCCCTTGTCTCCACTACTCACAAAAACATCTATTTTCAGAAGAGTGGGAGAGGCAATGTCCCATCAACCTTGTATTCAGTAGCTTCATGTAAGATCGACCCAACAGACATCCTGTTTCTTCACGAAGTCAGCGGTTGCGACACCACTTCAGCCCCCTTGAGACAAGGGAAGAAGAAAGTGTGCAAGCTGTATGAGAAGAACAGTTCCCTACAGTTTTTGGCTGCTGCTTTTAAAGACTTGGAAGCCACACCCTCCCAGATTTCTGAGGCAGGGGAGAAGTTTTTGGTAGTGCTTTATGGGGGGAACATGGAGACCAACACATTGGACAACCTCCGGTACCAACTATTTACCAAGCCGGTGGCCAAACCCACATTCCAGTTGGCCAGACTCCCTCCTACCAAAGACGCTGCCACCCACCATATTTTCCGCATGTACCTCCAAGTCCAGATGACATCATACCATCAGTTTGGGGGTGGTCACTGACAAGGGAATGTGTTGTTCCCATCTGAGCCACTCGAAACGCAGCCACTGACAACATCTTAAATATCATCACCTGTAAATGCAAGAAAGGGTGCAGCACTGCAGGTTGCAGCTGCAACAAAGCAGGACTGCGGTGCTCCACCCTTTGCAAGAACTGCATGGGGAATGGTTGTGAAAATTCCCCCAAGCCTGACCTCCAGGAGGAAGAAGTGGGGGGACTGCGAAGAGCAGAGAATGATGGATGCAGTGCTGGATATGGACGAAGAAGGAGAAGAAGAGGAAGCTCCATACGGCGCAAAACGCCAAAAATATTAAATGTATGCTTCTCAATGCTTCCTGTTTTACTTTATGTACATACATATTGCTTCCCGTTTTTTTATTACATTTTACTGTAAAGGTAAAGGTTTCCCTTGCTCGAAAGCCAGTCGTATCCAACTCTAGGGTGCAGTGCTCATCTCTGTTTCAAAGCCAAAGAGCCATCGTCTGCTTCTGCAGATGTTTCCATGGTCATGTGGCAGGCATGACTAGACACGGAATGCTGTTGTACATTTTACTATACATAACTACTAATAATTTCATAAGAAATACCTGTGTTTTTTTAGTCTTTATTAACCTAAAGAACATCTTATCAAGGTCAATTAAGATAAAGCCACGTCATTGTTGGGGGTGGGGTGGGGTCAAAATTTCCAAACTGAAAGACGAACTCAGTTTTCATGCTCTTTGAACCTTAGATGTACACTGTAAGTATGAACATCCTACAGAGGAGGGGGTAGTGGGAGGGGGAAGAGGGGGGAGGGGGATGTAGTTGAACATTTGGAAATTGAAGTAGAATCCAAAATTCCATTAAATATGTTGCGAAATGGAAGGTACATAGCAAAAACCAGCCTTCTTAGCAGTTTTTTTTACAAATTTGAGAAATTTAGCACTTTTTCAAAGCCCTGTATCTCGGTATCTATGGGGTTAAAAAATAAGTTTGGCCAATGGTAATTGATGGAAATTTAATGCTCTACAACCTTCTAATTACATGTAGTACACAAAAAAGCATGGTTTAGAAGATATAATCGAAAAACTGCGAAGAGTGATAAAATTTTGCAGTTTTTTACCCCCCTCCCCCTGCAGGTTGCACAAGGAATTTTTGTTTGATAAATTGAGTGTAGCTCCACTGGGTACCCATAGACAACATCCCAAAGTTTCATTAACTTGGGAATTTTTGCAAGGTACCCCCCCCCCTTTTGGACCTATGGCAACTGGGCTAGAAACATACCAAGCACAAATTTTCCTCTAATTTGCCCATATCATGAAGTAGCTTAAGAAGAGAGCCATTTCATGATATTGGCAAATTAATCACTTAATTTTAATTTAATTTAATTTTCGCGCTTATATACCGCCCACTCAGGTGCAACCCGAGTAAGGGCGGTTTACATGGTGGACAATAAATACAATATAATAATACAATGACACAATAATAATACAGTAACCCTTCTCCAAAGGTACAGTTACGAAAAATTCAAGTACAGCAAGAGAAAACAAACAAAAATTAGAAATACAAGATCCATAAAATACAGTATAACAGCAATAGCAACAATGTAATAAATATAATCAAAGCATACAATATCAAAATATCGAATTCCCAAGGACAAGGTCCACAGATAATGGAGCCATCAGCTCAACAGTTCCACTGAATGATCCCGGCGGCCTACAGCTCTTTATCCCTCCCGGTGGAGCAGGGAGAGGAAGGCGGGACCCCTCGCAGCTGCAGCGGCGCTCTGGGTGGCGATCTTCGGCCTGGCCCCGGCTGCCCACGGGCCTTTATCCCTCCCGGTGGAGCAGGGAGGGGAAGGCGGGACCCCTTGCAGCTGTGGCGGTGCTCCGGTTGGTGATCTTCGGCCTGGCCCTGGTGGCCCATGGCCCTTTATCCCCCCAGTGGTGCAGGGAGGGGAAGGCGGGACCCCTCGCAGCTGCAGCGGCGCTCCGGGCAGTGATCTTCAGCCTGGCCCCAGTGGCCCACAGCCCTTTATCCCTCCCGGTGGTGCAGGGAGGGGAAGGCGGGACTTTTCGCAGCTGCGGCAGCGCTCCAGGCGGCGATCTTCAGCCTGGCTCTGGAGGCCCACGGCCCTTTATCTCTCCGGGTGGCGCAGGGAGGGGAAGGCGGGACTTGTCACAGCTGCGGCAGCGCTCCGGGCAGCAATCTTCAGCCTGGCCCCGGCAGCCCATGGCCCTTTATCCCTCCTGGTGGCGCAGGGAGGGGAAGCCCTTGCAGCTGTGGCGGCGCTCCGGGCGGCAATCTTCAGCCTGGCCCCGGTGACCCACAGCCCTTTATCCCTCCTGGTGGCGCAGGGAGGGGAAGGCGGGACCCCTTGCAGCGGTGCAGCACTCCGGGCAGCAATCTTAATCAGTTTTGTGGAGAGGCTGAGTAAGTGATTTTTTTAAAATAAGCATGCATTGGGGTAACAAATATTTGTTGCATCACTTTATAAAACATAAAAGACTAATAGAAAGCAAATGTGTATTAGGACATAGCAGGGAATGGCAGTGCTGTCAATTTGCCTTCTGTCAAAATACTAATTTGCCTCCCTAATGCACAGAAAATCTGTTAAACTTCCATTTTAAAAATCCAGTGCCCTTAAGCAATAAATAACTAGAAAAGCTTGTTTGGGGGCAGGGAGTCATGACAATTCTTTTGTGTTTTAGAGAGGAATTATTAACTTGATGAAAAAGGAGTCAGGTTTTGTTGTTTTCTGTCCCTTGGTGTCTCTTTGTGAATGGTAATGAGGACAAAAAAACCCAGTTTATCTTCATTGGTGGCATTAGTGTTCTCAACTTTCATACTTTGCTATTTGTCACTTGACAACCTTTTCCCTACTGGTAACCCAGGCCTGGTATTGCAAGACAAAGTTAGACCATTTCCTAGAACAGTACTGTATTTAAAATAATGGATGCTGAAGCAATAGCATCTGTGTGTGTGTTTTTGTGGGTACAGTTAAAAAATGGGCCTAAAGAAGTCATCACACCCTGAGACAGCTGAGTGGGCTGGACCATGCCCCCTGGAACCGGAAGCATTTATGACAGCTGTGAGCATGTTTACGCATGCATGGGTGCATTTTATGGCTGATGTAAATACACCTGCTTCACTTCTGGGTGCGGTGGAGGCAGCATTGGGACAGATGGAATGGCGTCACAGGCCAGATACAGCCCACAGGCTGTAGGCTGGGAACCCATGACATAGAGTTATTACTTGGTTGAATAAATTAGAGCAAATTGACCACTTCTGGTTGGTGGGAATGACAGGAGTGATAGGAGCTTTTCCTGCAGAGTGGAAGTCAAGTAGCAATTAACAAATACTTGCAAATACTTTAAAATACATGGATACAAATAAAAGAGGATGGGCAACACATTGTCTGAAATTGAATTGCTGAAATTTATAAGACAAGTAATTTAGACTGAATGATATTAACACAGCCCTAATTACTGTCTTCTTTCCTGTGTGTACTCCTAAATCAATGAGTGCATTAGAAGTAGAGAGTAAATTCAGCAACAATTTGCCCTGGTTCACCCCTTGCCAGCAGAGGTAAATCAGCACCTCTCTCATCAAGTTAATAAGGCCAGGATGCATTTACTCAATTACAGCTGGATTTTTTTCCCTCAAAAGGCAAGTAGTTTGGCAAAAAGCAAACAAATGCAGGCAGAAGCACTCTGTCTGTGTCTTGGTGACATTTATATTGTAGTAAAAATTGATTCAGAAAATACGCTAGCATTTAAGAGTGGAGATAAATTACAATCAATTAAAAGGTCTGCTGTTTGCATTTACAAACAAACAAGGGATAGGAAAAGAAATAACATAAATCGGAATTTCTTTCAAGGGCCAGAAAACAGCACATGGGGAATTTTCAGAAAACAATTTACTGAAGAATCATTAGTTTAAAAGCAGTTCTAGGAATTCTTCTCCTGGCTCTCTAACGATCCATGAAACTTGAATTCAATCAAAAATAATTTAACAGCAGACGAGTTGAACTCTGTCAACTTTTCCTTGCTTCCTTATTTCTTTTTCTCTTTAAAACAAAGGCTTCCCTTTGTGTGTAAATAATGTCAGTCTCTTTGCAATTCAAAAAAGCTTTCCATAGAAAATCTTATTACATGCTTTGGAGGTAGTTTGCAGCTTTATTGACCTTTGTTTTCCATTCCCTTGATGGTATCACATACACCCCAAACTTGATAGCCGGTAACTTACTGGATATGCACAATCAGTTAGCTAGTCTAGGGAGACTTCTGAGAGCTCATACGTTAGGCTCTGACTTTCCAATCCATTAATTCCAATGTTCTTTGCCTGTTGGGAGCTGTCTTGTCTCTTGTAAGAATAACAGATCATTGTTGAAGCTTTTAAGCTCTATTACTAAGAAAAGGTGGCTAGGCAGTCAGTCTGTCTCCACTTAAATATATGCTTTCTGTTGCCAAACTTCAAAGATCAAGTTAGTCAGATTGTGGATTGCTTTTAGGAATGAATGACCCGGAAAATTTCTGATCCTCATTACAGGAGCATGGTCTATTGGAATGGATGTTCTACATATCCAGAACAAGTGCTTGCTTTTCTTACTGCAAAGAGGTAGCTTTTTGAAATATCATGCTATAATGAAAACTAAAGGTATGTAAAGATAACTATATGCTTCATGTGTCAAGATATGAAATGTTGAATATTTATTGTTAAAAGAAGGGAACTATAAAAAAATGAAACCCTGTGCTTTGGAAAAGAGGTTTGAATAGCAGTTTACTAAAAAGTGATCACAAGGCAATCAGACAGCTCCCCAATCAAACTTGAAAGCAAAATTAATGGAAAGATTGGGGTGTGCATTTTGATTTGAAAATATTTGGAATTCACAGATTCATGACATAGTTCAGATTCATGACATATGGCATGTGTGCCAGAGGGGGCATTCAGAGCTCCATCTGTGGGCATGTGCGCCATCACCCCAGTGAGATCTGGTGGCCAGAAACCCCACCCATGCCCTCCTTAGACATCCTATACTTCCAATCATGTGTGTGTGCACGCATGTATGTTGTCCAATGGACAGAATGTGCACAAGCACTCATGTGCCATCACATCCGCCTCCTCTTCTGCCTCCTTGGGCACTCGGTCTCTAAAAGGTTCACCATCAGTGACATAGGTGGATAGTTCCAAATAAATCTGGATCTAAATTTAATAGTTCTGAATAGCTATAACAACAACAGCAGCAGCAGCAGCAGCAGCAGCAACAACAACAACAACAACAACAACAATGAAGACAACAACAACAATGAAGACAACAACAACATTTACTTCTTTAGATTAGAAAGCAAAAGGCTAGGATTTTTCAGCAAAAGAAGTACAGCAAAAGGTCTTTTCCAAATGTAAAAATGTCAGGATTATTCATCACCTAGGAGACATTTAGCTCTAGAGACTTAGCCTTTCTCTCTGATGAACAATTATTTCCATAGGTTTGGGGCAGAACTGGCACTCAATTGTCACCCTGCACCTCGCTGTAGTACCGGATTTATATTGGGGTGTGGGACAACTGGTATAGCAGCAGTTGGCCAGAGTGAAGGGGGTTCATTTTTACCAAAGACACCTGAACTTTCTAGCAACCTGGCTAAAACAGCAGGCAATGAATATTAAGCAGCAGAAAGGTATAGAAACACCAACTTACTTTCCGTTACATGCAGCAGCAGGTAGGGAAGAAGATCCAGCTAGCACTGAGAGGTCACACAAATAAGGAAGAAACTAGCAATGTCCACAACATCAGTACAATCAGTTGACATCTAGAGTCCAGGTCCTTCACCCCTGCAACAACAAAGACAACTTTCTGGTGATACCACCCTAAAGGAAGGACATGGCAGAGGCAGAGATGAACAAGCAGTGAATTCCTGTGTAAGTTTCATTGACTGAAATGTCACTACAGTGGACCCCTGCTTAACAAATTTAAGGCATTCTACGAAAAATCTGTAAAGGAATGCATTGAATGCAAATTTCCATAGAAATGCATTGAAAACCAAAATGTGTTAACCAAAACACAGTTTCCCATAGGAATGCATTGAAAACCAATTAATCCATTTTTAAAAAAATTGTTAACCAAGCCACTATTTTCTATGGATTTCCTTTTGTTATGCGAATTTTGTGATAAGCAAGCTGCTTGTTAAGCGAGGGTCCACTGTACTCTATTTACAGCTTACTGTGCTAATGGCAAAGTGACATCTGTGGTTTAGTGGTTAAGACGCTGAACTTCACAGGTCAACAGGTTGGCAGTTCAACATCTGAGTGTTGCATGATGGAGTGAGTTCCTGTTTCTGTCCCAGCTCCTGCCAAACTAGCAGCTTGAAAGCAAGAAATTGCAAGTAGATAAATAGGGACCACTTGGGTTGGAAGGTAAATAGCGTTCCGTGCACTCCAATGTCTAGTCATGCCTGCCACATGTCCACAGAAATGTCTGCAAATGCAGACAGTGCTCGATCTTTGGCTATAAACAGAGATGAGCACTGAACCTAGAGTCAGATACAACTGGCTTTTGAGCAAGGGTGACCTTTACCTATGCTAATGATAATTAAACTAAAGTAGGCCCTTTTGAATCCATGAAACATACAACATTCTCACAGATTTGATGTGCTTACTCTAGTGTGACTAACAACCCCAAGCAACAGAATTCCAGCCATTACTTTCACATTGCAAAAAGCCCAATTCGATATGTAAAATCATTTGTCAGACGACGGTGTGAGCAAATACATTGGAGAGTGCCCTTTTAAATTATTATCAGAAAATCAATGGCCCAGACAGAAATCATACTAACTCCCACTATTATCTCAAAGGCACCAGTGGGAGTAAGTATGATTTTTATCTGGGCCATCGACTTTCTGATGGATAATCCCCATCCCCACCCCACAATATTATTTATCCCAGTGATTAGCTGACTGGATAGCTCAGTGGTTTAGGCATCTAGCAGCAGAACCATAGGTTGGGAGTTTGATTTTCCACTATGTCTCCTATTAAGATCCATTTTATGTAGTTATGGGCAAGCAGCACAAACCCAGGGCATCCTCAGAAGAAGGGAATGGTAAACTACTTCTGTGTATTCTGTACCTAGGAAACCCTGGAAAGGATTGCTATAAGCCAGAGTAAACTTGGTGGCATGCAATAATTATCCTTATGATTAAAAAAAATAGAAGACTGGATGAAACAGGAGTGTTACTCATCCAAGCACAGAGTAGTAGCAATATATTAATCCTATAATTTAACTATCATTTTTTTCTGTTAGAAAAGTATGCAGTATTCTTGATCCATTTACTTGCATCTCAAATTCAGAACAGACAACATTTGCATCAAAATTATACATTTTAAGGACAATTAACTTGGAATGCTTTCTACCTTATATACTAATGAAAAATGAGCAGAATTACTTTTTGAAGATGCATTTTCTTGTCAAAATTTTGTGTTCCCTACAGATAGTATATCTGAGGAGGAATTTTAAATTCCTTCAGAAGTTGCATTTAAGGGAAGCTTTGGCTTTAGGTGGAATTTCAAAATAGCATCCTATATATATATATATATATATATATATATATATATATATATATATATATATATATATATATATATATATATATATATATATATATATATATATATATATATATATATATATATATATATATATATATATATATATATATATATATATATATATATATATATATAATAGGATCTACAGGGAATCCTATGAAATAGGTCACAGAGAGATTAGTTTAAGGGCATTCAGTGAGCTTCATGGCTCAGTGAAGGGTTTCAGCTCTGCAGAGAAAGTCACGGATCAAACCTTTTTGGGAGTAGCATTTAAAACGCTTGTCCCTTTCATTCATAGCCTCTAAGGTAGTTTATTTTTCCTCTTCTGTGATGTAGGGAAATAAAGTAGAAGAAAATAAGTTGCTACGTCCAAACCAATGATGCCTAAGGAGACACAGCTCACTACCAAGAGATGCCATAGATACAGTATATGACAGTGAAGGCAAAACCTGGCACTCCAGGTGTTCTTGGACTTCAATTACCAGAAGCCCAAGTCAGCACTCCTACTGATCAGGGCTTCTAGAATTGAGGTTCAAGAACATCTGGAGTGCCAAGGTTCACCATCACTGGCATATGATTTGCAAAAAACATGGTGAGCATGGTAGCTGAGGGATTTTATGACTTAACATGTTACAAAATTAACCTTTTCAAGCTCTGTATACTGTATAAGGCTGTTTCCTATATATATATTTTAAATATAATGAATTGTTGTTGTTGTTCAGTCACACAGTCAGGTCCGACCCTTTGCAACCCCATGCACCGCTACTCACCAGGATCTCCTGTCCTCTGACATTCTCCGCAGCCAACACAGGTCTATGCTCATCGCGTCAATAATGCCATCCATCCACCTCATCTTCTGTCATCCCCTTCTCCTTTTACCCTCAATGGAGAAGGGGATGACAGAAAATGAGGTGGATGGATGGCATCGTTTATGTGATGGGCGTAGACCTGTGTAGGCTGCAGAGAATGGCAGAGGTCAGAAGAGCCTGGCAAGTAGTGAATTAGTAGTATTCAAGAAATAAAATCTGCTGCAAAGTTTATTTCTCCTCTTTCTCTTTTGGATTATTTCATTCTCTCCCTCTGAAATCAAACAAAAAAGTAAAGTTGAGCCGGGGTGGAACCCCCCCCCCAAAACCCCCCCCAAAAAAAAACAATCAGGCAGCATTTCATCAGGGGAAGCACCCTCCCTGCCAGATGACTGGCTGATGCCTTTGTACTTCCAAATATAAAAACAGCAGCCAGCAATCCACAAGGAAGAGCCCCGCCCCTTACAGATCACTGCCTGCTGATCTCCAGTTAGGTAAGCCAGGAGAAAAAGGAGACATAGAGGAGAGAATCATCGTTTGGCAGAGAAAGCTCTTCTCTGCCTCCTCCTCCTTCTTCCCCGACCTACCTAATGAACCTTACCGAGAGAAGAACGGGCTGACTGCCTCCTCCCTCCTTTCCCCTATTACTGCATTGAAACCAAACTTCGAAGCAGCACATGGGAAAATAGGAACCCACAGACAGCCTGTTCTTTACACTAAAGTAAACATCAAAACAAACACCAAAATTTGAAAAATAATAAAACAAAAATAAATCAATAATTAAAAAAACCCATTAATAAACAAAAAATTAAAACCACAAAATACACAAACAAAAACTTCCACAATACCACAAAACCACATACAAAACACCTAACTACAACACAAAAAACCTCAAATAACACAAACAAACAATAACTAATTACAAAAATAAACAACAACAAAATAAGGAAAATTAAACAAAACCAGAAATAACCAAACCAATTAAACAAATCTAAAACTAAACCAAAACAAAACAAAAAACAAATAGAAACACCTCCCAGCCCACCACCACAAAAGCAAAACAAAGAAAAACCTCAGAAGAAAGAAAACCAGACAACTCACCAGCACGTCCTCCCTCCACGACGTCCGGAACAGAAATGAAGAAACAAAAAGACTACTTACCGGAAGAAGCCCCACCCAGAGGCCAGGAGAGAAAAAACAGTGAATCTAAAATAGAACCACTAGCAGCCCCACCTGCAGGGCAGAATAGTAAAAACAACTCAAAAAGACTCAACAGCCCCACCCAGAGGCCACAAGAGTAAAAACAAGTCAAAAACATAACAATAAATCACACTTTTACACAAATCACAAACATATGTCAAAAAAATAAAATAAAAAGATTTATAAAATCCTGTATTCAGTTTTAACTCAAATAAAAACCCAAAACATCTAAACACAGTTTAAAAACAATGAATGTAAAAAACGTGTACTTTCACATTTTAAAAAATATTAACTACTGTACAACTATTAACCCCCCCCAAACTAAAACATTATTTGGTTAAATAAGACAATTTGAAACAATTATATCATCCTTTGTTCTTTTTTTAATCCATAAAAAAACCCAAAAAAGCTGATCACAGTTTATAACAGCCCGGCAACGCCGGGCAACTTATGCTAGTATGATCTAATAAGTTTTCCCACTCCTGTTGAACAGGTGTTATATAAAAGGTATGATAGCTCCACGGTCAACAAAACATGAAAGATGCTAACTCATCTCACAAATACTGTGCATCTTCAAATTCATCTAAGCTCTTCCAGTGAGTTAGGATTTGCAGCTGCTCCTTTAAGTCCTGCAGAACTGGACCCTCACCCTGCTGTAGCTGCTAAGCCCCACTTTAGAGCCCCGGGGAAGTTTTGAGACCTTCATAAACTCCACTGGAGACCCTAGGTGGCTTAGCTATATAAGAACTGGCCCTTCTTCCCAAAATATAATATGAATCCTGTATCCCAGTTCATTATAATTAAGCTATAATTAAGCATTATTGAACTAAGAGGGCTTATTTAATGATGGATGCAGTGCTGCATCTCATCTCATGACAAAATCCCCATGGTGAATCAAACACTGTATCAGGGTCCAGGCCCCAGGTGGCTAGCAGGTGTCACAAGCACCAGGATCCAGAACAATAAGATAACAGGTGGAAGAAACAGTAACTCTATCTCAGTCCAGAGTCTACATCCAAGTGAAACCAAAGATACAGGATTGATCCAGGTGACAAAAATGTGGTCCAAATAAGCCAGAAGTCAGATGATCAGAAGAACAGACAAGGCAGAGTATCATCAGGGTCTGGAACAAGGCAAGAACAGACTACCAGAAGCAAGGCAAGGTGTAGCAACAGTCCACAGGAACCAAGCAGAGAGTCTTCAGGAGCAGGAACAAGGCAGGACATCTTCCAGGAACCAGAAACAAGGCAAGAGTTCTTCAGAACAAGGATCAAGGCCAGAGATCCAGAAGCCAAGCAACTGCAACTCTGCTGACCTCCATTGTTGAGGCAGCTTTTGGGAAGAAGGGCCAGTTCTTATATAGCTAAGCCACCTAGGGTCTCCAGTGGAGTTTATGAAGGTCTCAAAACTTCCCCAGGGCTCTCAAGTGGGGCTTAACAGCTACAGCAGGGTGTGGGTCCAGTTCTGCAGGACTTAAAGGAGCAGCTGCAAATCCTAACTCACTGGAAGAGCTGAGATGAATTTGAAGATGCACAGTATTTGTGAGATAAGTTAGCATCTTTCATGTTTTGTTGACTGTGGAGCTATCATACCTTTTATATAACACCTGTTCAACAAGAGTGGGAAAACTTATTAGATCAACCATACATATATATATATGCTGCTTACCAAATGGGATTTTCAGCCTAATTGGAAAACAAATATCACCTATGGTTGTAGTGAAGAAAACAACTGAGAGCCTATTCAACTGAAGCTATTCAAAGCACAGCTCCCTTAAGAGGTAGAAGACTGTTGATTGTAATACAAGGTTGCCTGCATCCAGACATTTTGTCTGCTTTTATTTTGTAGTTGATCACTAGGAGATAAGCATAGCTTGTTAGTAAGTCTGATTTCTGAGGCACTAGCTTTGGAAAGTTTGCATGCTTGGAAGGGAAATGTAAGAAGGGTAACCCTTTGCTATGAGAGACCTGATTCTCAGTAAAGACATTAGCGATGTTGCTGCATATGCTAAAGCAAGTATCTGAACTGTCTCTAGTGATAGGAAATCATTTTGTGGACATTAAGAATCCCAGTGAAAATGGGTGGAATCCTATTTATGATTTTATATAAGGTTTGAGTAAATTGATGTGGCTAATGGACAAGATACCAAGATGTATCTCTGTTGTACAATCAAGAGCATGATGAGGTACATAGTGAAGATGGACCCTGTCACTTCATCTTATAGCTGCAATTAGCCATGACAAGTTATGTAAAGTTTGCACAAATACCCCTAGGAGTGTGGCCGATATCCATTTTGTATCACCTGAGAGCTGTCATGAAGCAGAGTGTATTTTGCCATGCAAATGTTTACATTTGTCAACCTAATGGTGTGTTTCAGAGAAACAACACTCACATATAGCCAGTAAACATTTTAAAACTGCAAATACTAAAAACTGCAGTGGAAGAATATGTAAATACAGTAAAACCTCACATAAAGAGCACCTCGCCTAGAGACTAACTCGCTTAAAGAGCAGGATTTTCTCTGAATGGTCGCCTCGCTTAACAATTAAAACCAACCAAAAACTCGCTTAACAACTAAATCTGGGTTCACAATCCCCCCCCCCGAAGTTACAATTGGTCACTTACAACGGTGTTTCGCTTAAAAAGCAAACTCATTTAAAGAGCAATCCCGTGGAACACATTATGCTCTTTAGGCAAGGTACCACTGCATATGTCTTCGTGAATAGGGAAAATTATGTGCCAAACTGCCTGTCTTTTAAAACGTATGCCTGTTTTTTTAGATGGAGAGAAAGACAATACAACTTCTCTTGTGAGACCAAAAAAGTTTCACAGTCTAACATGAAGAAAGGAAGAAAGTCCTGGTGAAATTTGGAGAAATGTAAAACAACTGAGCCAGAGACATTTTTATAACCCAACTGCATGCACTCTTCTGCACTGAGAGCCAGGCTAATATAAGAGCTCCACTGTTATTACCTGAGCTTCCCTTCTATGTGCCGGATTGTAGGAAGCTGAAATTTGACTGACAGATGCTTACTGTAGCATCACTGAAAGGCCAAATTGGGGCCATAACTAAGGGCAACAATTCACTAGAGGCGGGTGCAAGCACAGAAGGGCAATCCCTGATATATGGGGAGAGTTGGTGCACTTGTAATTATGAAATAATTTCAAAAAGCTTGGTCAGTGCAGAATGATGAATGTTCTCCATTTGTTTTTATACCCTCACCAACAGCATGATGTGTCTGCACAGGCCAGGTGCATTCCATACAACAGTGCCATATATGGCATTTTTTCATTATCATTAATTATGTTGCCCACCACTGTGCTATTTAGGTTCCCATTCTGATATATAAATCTCCTCGGCATTTTATATATTGCAGATCTGATTTATACCATGTAGTTTTCTTTCTGCTGGTGCTCACTCTATTATTTGGCCTCAAAGTTAACAGTAAATGTTTGGTTTCTTTATGGGAGCCTATATAACTGCTGATATAAAGGCCGGTAGAGTATGAGTGTTGACGTTCCGTATGTCTATATATAGCTATTGTTAAAATTAACAGCCTTTTTATTTAGAATATCAATCCAAGACAGATATGTTTATTATCCACATTATCTGAAGTAATCTTTCTGTCCTTATTTCAACCTTGACTGATAATGTTTATATTAAGATTTTATGTCAAAGAAGTGCAGCTGCTTCTGTTCATCTGTAATACCATTAGCATTATAAATAGAAAAATATATATTACCCCTACCTTGTAAGGAAGACCGTCTGTGTAATGCAACAAATGAAAGAAATCTGCACTTGGAATAAAGTTTGCAGCGTAAAGATACATTGGTTCTATAATTCCAGGCCCCAGACCAGTTTTTTCTCTTAGGAAACAGGGCATATGAACCAGATAGGGGTGTGCTTCCATATCTCCACCCAATGACACATTGATCCATGTCAGTGGGCATGTGTGTCACAACATACCTCATCTATTGAAGTCTGCTTTCTTAGATGGGCCTCTCTTGCTGGATACCAGCATATGTTCATACAACATTTCCAAAGTTTATAACAACACAATTATGGCTTGTATCATCCAAAGGAAGCAAACCGTTTTTGTGCAACCCAGTAATTCTATGACTTCCAGAAATATTATTAATGTTAAATTATGTTTTATGGTGGTATAGTCAATGCAATTATTTATAGCGCTTCCCTTGCTCAAAGATGCATCAGATGTTGTGGACTGAGGGAAAGCAAAAGTAGAAGGACAGTGTTGTGTTCTGTTGGTTTTATTGTACACACGGATTACAACGTATCTGAGCCAATGTAACCTTGCCTATAGCAACAATGTAACCTTCAGCTGTATCAGATAAACCCTGTAATAGGACGCGAGCTAATGACCACCAGCTGGCAGCAGCGAGCGTCCAAGCTCTCTTGGTCCAAACTCATCAAAGGCAACAGCGCGGGAAGTTTTCCCGCCACCACCTACACCTGGACAAGAAGGGCGTGACCTGCAATGACGTCACGCAGACAGTAGCCAATGGGCTACCATGGCACCACGTTCAAATGTGTTACTGCTGTATATAAAGAGCTATCGATCCGCCATTACCTCATGTTCCCTCTGCCCACGATGCAATAAACCTGAGTTAACCCAGCCCGAGGCTGTGTCCTGTGTCTTGGTTTGCATACACTAAATTGGCGACGAAGGTGGGATTATGGATCCCCACGGAACAGCCAGGGCACAGAGCGGTTTCAACATCACCAAACCGCAAGACTGGGAGCTGCTTGAGATGGATTTCCAGGCGGCCCTGGTGGAACTCAGAGTCAAAGGAGAGGACGAGGAGAGGAAGAGGGCCATCCTTACCAGAATGCTCGGGATGGAAACCAAGCGGACGCTGGTGGGCATAATCGCTCCGAAGAAGGTGAGCGACTTTAAGGCGAGCGACATCATGAAACTGCTGCGAGAGCGGTTCTGCCCCTCGAGGGCAATGTTTCCCGCTCGGAGCGCGTTTTGGAGGCGAGTCCAAGCGCCGGATGAGTCGGTTGAGGCATTCGTGGCCGCCATGAGGATAGCCGCCGCCCCCTGTAAATGGGGCGATATCCTGGAGTTGGTCCTCAGGGACGGCGTGTTGTGTGGCCTGAAAGACAAGGAGGTACAGCGCAGCTTGATGAATAAGGAGCCGCCACCCACGCTGGCAGAGGTCATAGAGGCCGCGGAAGCCGCAGAGTCCACGAATGCCGGAGTGGACGAGATGCACCAGTGGCGTGAGTGGCGTCCTAGAGCCGGCAAGGCGGAAAATTCGGTGCACGGGAAGACCGGACAGTCGGTGCACGCGACTCGACGGGCCTCAAAGTCGTCTACGGAAGGCAGCGACGGCGAGGAGGTCCAGAAGGTCCGGAAGGGTGGTCGACGCTGCGAGGGTTGCGGAGCGGCCCACGAGCGCGCGAGATGCCCGTTCAGGAAGGCCGAGTGTTACACCTGCGGCCGTCGGGGGCACATCGCCAAGGCGTGCAGAAAGAGGAAAGAGGGCCGGAGGCAGTCACAAGACCGCGCAGCCAGACCGGACCGTCCAGCGAGGCCCAAAGATGGCGCCCAGACCACGAGGAAGCAGGACGGCGTGGGCCGCGTCTCGGACGGCAGCGAGGACGACGCCTCAGTGTTCAGCGTGTCCGCGGGACAGTCCCATTACTTCGTTGAGGTATTAGTACAAGGGGCCCCTATTAAGATGGAAATTGACTCGGGGTCCTCCTATTCCATAATTCCCCAGAAAGAGTTCCTGAAAATCGACCCCCACGTGCGGCCCAAGCTTAAAGCGTTGAGGTCCACACTACGGGACGTACAGGGAAACAGCATTCCGGTGTTGGGGGTCGGGAAATTTCGGGTCAAGTTTAAGAGACATTCTGTGGAACTGCCCCTAGTTGTCCTCAAAGGGGGAAGCTGTACTCCTAGGGACACAGTGGTTTCAGCCCTTAGGTTTGTTCATAGGGGGGGTGCATACCGTGGGGGGGGACCCAATACAAGCGGTTTGCGATGCGCATCCCGCCGTTTTTAAGAAAGGACTCGGAAGGTTCAAGGGACCCCCTGTAGCTTTCGACATAGACCCGGAGGTCCGCCCGATAAGACTCAAACCACGCAGGGTGCCGTTCGCACTCAAGGACAAGATAGAGGCGGAACTGGACAAACTGGTGGGCCAGGGGATTCTTATTCCTGTTGACTCCGCGGAGTGGGAAACTCCAATTGTAACGGCTCTAAAGGCTAACGGGGAGGTGCGCATTTGCGCTGATTATAAGTGTACAATTAACAAGGCGATCCGCCCTAATGCATACCCGGTGCCAGTGATCAGCCACCTTTTGGCCAGACTAAATGGGGGAAAGTGTTTCGCTAAACTCGATTTGGCACAAGCCTATCAGCAACTTCCAGTGACCCCCGCCACGGCCGCGGCACAAACGATAGTTACACATAAGGGAGCGTTCCAGGTGTCGCGGTTACAGTTCGGCGTGAACTCGGCACCCGGCCTTTTTCAATCGCTCGTGGAACGCCTCCTAAAGGGCCTGGAGGGGGTGTTGCCTTATTTTGATGACGTGTTGATAACAGGGGGGAGTGAGGCTGAACTGGCGAAAAGGTTGGACAAAGTACTGACCGTGTTCGAGAAAGCGGGGCTGAGATTGAGGAAGGACAAATGTGTTTTTTTCGAGACCGAGGTCGAGTTTTTAGGGTTCCGGATCACACCCGAGGGGATTAAGCCGTCTAAATCCAAAGTAGCAGCCATTAAAAAGGCCCCTCGCCCCACATCCAAAACCGAGCTGCAGTCTTTCCTGGGGCTCCTCAATTTTTACCATACATTCCTCCCGCGGAAGGCGTCCGTGGCCGAACCGCTCCATCGGTTACTTAAAAAGGAGGAGCCATGGATGTGGGGTGACGAGCACGAGAGGGCGTTCAAGGAGCTAAAGCAACTCCTAACATCTGAGGCAATCCTGACGCACTTCGACCCCAAACGGCCAGTGGTCCTAGTCTGTGATGCATCCCCGGTGGGGGTGGGGGCGGTGCTTTGCCACGTGTTGGAGGACGGAAGGGAGGCCCCGGTAGCGTTTTACTCAAGGTCCCTGTCCCAAGCGGAGCGAAATTACGCACAAACCGACAGAGAAGCGTTAGCAATAGTAGCGGGGACCAAAAAATTTCACGATTTTTTGTATGGCCGCCCGTTCAAAATCGTGACCGATCACAAGCCGCTGTTAGGGATTTTCACGGCAAGCAAGCCCACGCCACAGATCCTGTCCCCGAGGATGCTGCGATGGGCTATTTTTCTCAACGCGTACCAACATGAGTTGGAGTACAGGCCCGGAAAGGAGATCAGCCATGCTGATGCGCTTTCGAGATCCCCTCTGCCCTTGTCGGCGGACCAAAAGGCGAGAGCAGAAAGAGACCGCCAGGTGTTGCTAATTGAGGTTTTAGACGCACCCCCACTAGTACCAGCCGACATTGCTAGGGCGACAGGCAAGGACAGGACGCTGGAGAAAGTTAGTGCATGGGTGCAGAAGGGGTGGCCGGCTTCGTCCCCGAGTACAGAGTTCGACCCATTCTTTAGGAAAAAGCTTGAGTTGTCCCTAGAGAGGGGGTGCCTTCTGTGGGGCCAACGGGTGGTGGTCCCTGCGCCCCTGCGGACGAGGGTGCTCGAACTGCTGCACGTCAGCCACCCGGGCATAGTTCGTTCAAAGGCGCTAGCCCGGAGTTACTTCTGGTGGCCACAGCTGGACGCGGACATTGAGCACATGGTCGGCACTTGCGAGGCTTGCCAGGAATCCCGACCTGAGGCGGCCCGTCTCCCGCATAGGGAGTGGGACACGGCAAGGGGGCCGTGGTCCAGAGTGCACGTGGATTTCGCTGGCCCGTTCCGAGGAACCATGTTTCTCCTGGTGGTAGATGCGTTCTCCAAGTGGCTGGAGGTTATCCCAGTAAAGAGCACGTCCTCCGCCACGACAATTAGCCGGCTAAGGAGAGTCTTTTCCACGTTCGGTTTACCCGACACTTTAGTCAGCGATAACGCTAGTTGTTTCACCTCCGCTGAGTTCGGAGCATTCATGGAGGCAAACGCCATTCGGCATGTCACATCCGCACCGTTTCACCCGGCCACGAATGGCCAAGTGGAA
Organism: Bradypodion pumilum; assembly: GCA_035047305.1. NCBI lineage: Eukaryota > Metazoa > Chordata > Lepidosauria > Squamata > Chamaeleonidae > Bradypodion > Bradypodion pumilum. Next base: position 358,928,531 of record JAWDJD010000001.1, read on the forward strand.
CGACTAGTGCGTACAACAAAGGACGCGCTGCGGCGCATGGGCCCGGGGGACCTGAATCACCAGGTATGCCAGTTCCTTTTAGCGTATAGGGTAACCCCTTTAGCGTCAGGCTACTCGCCGGCGGAGCTCTTGATGCGGCGAAAACTGACCACGATCCTGTCCAGGCTGGACCCGACGAGGGTCGAGGATAAAGGAAAAAACATAGGGTTGGCAGTCTCGAAAGGTTTCGCCGCCGGGGACCCTGTTCACTGCAGGAACTATTCCAGCGCAGGGCCGGCCTGGGTACCAGGGAAGGTTGTAGAACAGACGGGGCCAGTATCGTACCGGGTCGAGACTAACACCGGCCTCCTCTGGAGGAGGCACGCAGACCAACTGAGGCACCGAGTGAGTGGGCCAGTCAGTGGAGCTCAGCAACAGGATTCAGCGTTAGGGTTCTCCCCCACCCGCTTAACCCAAGGGGGAGACAGCAATGGACAACAGTCCCAAGCAAGGGGGGAAGGAAGCAGAAGCAGCGGCCCCGACTCATATCCTTTTGATAGCAGCGGCCCCGACTCATATCCTTTTGATACGCCAGTCCTATCAGGGGTCGGGGAAGGGGGAGAGGAGTTCGCGCCCGCTGCCCCCGATAGTAATTTTGAGTTTGATTTTGCGAGCCGGGGGGGTTTTCAGGAGTGTTCCCCCACCCGTCCAAGCGAGAAGAGGGGTTTTTCGTTAGCCCCCAGTGCCCCCGGTTCCTCCCTAAGAAAGAGCACACCTCCCAACAACGCCGCGGAGCCGCGGAAAGTCACTAACGAGTCTCCCTCTCATATTACAGGACAGGAAACCAGGGGACAAAGAGAAGGTAGCAAACCCGGGGAGAGGCAGCCCGCATCGAGACCCCCGCGTGTTCGAAATAAGCCATCTTGGCTGAGAGACTTTGTCTCCTAAGGGGGGGGAGTGTGTTTAAGTGTGGGCTCGAGACTTTGTCTCGTCCTAGGGGGGAGGGGTGTTGTGTTCTGTTGGTTTTATTGTACACACGGATTACAACGTATCTGAGCCAATGTAACCTTGCCTATAGCAACAATGTAACCTTCAGCTGTATCAGATAAACCCTGTAATAGGACGCGAGCTAATGACCACCAGCTGGCAGCAGCGAGCGTCCAAGCTCTCTTGGTCCAAACTCATCAAAGGCAACAGCGCGGGAAGTTTTCCCGCCACCACCTACACCTGGACAAGAAGGGCGTGACCTGCAATGACGTCACGCAGACAGTAGCCAATGGGCTACCATGGCACCACGTTCAAATGTGTTACTGCTGTATATAAAGAGCTATCGATCCGCCATTACCTCATGTTCCCTCTGCCCACGATGCAATAAACCTGAGTTAACCCAGCCCGAGGCTGTGTCCTGTGTCTTGGTTTGCATACACTAAAGACAGTAAATATTCATTTTTAAAAAACAAAAATAAAGCGATGTTTTATATTTCCTCCGGGGAGAGATTCTGCATGGTGATTATGAAGTTTGCCAGAAAAGCAGTGGGCAGCATTTTTCACACCTCAGCATTGGGAAGATATCAGTAAGAGTGTTCTGCCTTCTAAAATGGCAAAACAAAACTGGTGTAAAGACCAGCAGATTAGCTAATGATCTTTCGAGGGCAGTTGCCTTTTTCTGTCAAATAATTAAATGAGAATTGTATCCATAGTAGTTACTAGTAGGCCAAATGTATCCCACCGGCGTCACCCAGATCAAACCAGACTAAAAATTAAGGGAAGAGGATATTTCTAGACAGAGTGTCCTAGATGCTTCTTAAAGAGTTTGTGCTTAAATTAGCAGATCTCCAAATGAACTTAGGAGCACAGTGAGTCTATGGAGAATGACATTACTAAATAGGATGAAGTGAATTGTGCATAGGATTTCACAGGGGGGAACCCCAATTTCATGTGAAATCCTGTGGGACAAAAAGGAAAAAATAAAGAAAATCTCAGAGGGAGTTTTGAGACTGAAAAGAATCTGGACTTACAGCTTGTCATAAAACTCACCACACAGACTGGTTATCAAAATGCCTGTTCCACATGCCCATGTTTCTTGACCTTCAATTCAGAGGCATGTTCTGAAAATACATGAAAAGGCTAAAGCTATTACCAGCTGGGAGTGGTTTCTTCTTGTAAAATCTGCTGCCACCCCCTCCTTTATTTTGTCAAGAGCGAAAATGTTTAAGAACCAATATTCATTCTTGTAGATTGTAACATGAATGGTCAAGAACTAGAATTACTACAAGATTCCCCTTACCCAAATCTAGTTCCAAACAGTTTTATTAAAGCAAAATCCAAAAAGTTGACAAAATAAGGGGAAAGTTACAAAATTTATTTTAAAAACTCCAAACACATGAAAATACACAGCAAACATACATGAAGAAGAACAAAAAAAATCTTTCCATTACCATCTATACTTATTCCCATTTAAGCACCTTAGTTGCTTTCTCAGCTAGAAATACATTCCTTGTTCTGTTGCTTCCAGAAGAGATTATTTCTGGACCCTATCCTGCTCCCTCAGGAGACATGGATGAAATACATCTTTCTTCTCTGGGAATCCCACTTTTCTATAACAATTAGTCATTTATCCTAGATGGCTCCTGGATGGCTCTTAATATCTTCCTAATGGAAGACGTAGCCTGAAAGAATTAGCACACTCCTAACCTGCTAGGCAGATCATCTCTTGCTGACTCTTCATTGTTATTACACATACATTCTGGTATTTCCATTTAACAAGGGACAGATATTATCTCTCTGCTGAATGCCTCCTGGGTGTGACATCCATCATTAATTGGTATTTCACAATTTATCTGAGTATTAACAGTGTTTTTTTTTCCTCTTGATCAACAAGTTAACATTCATATTTCTTGGTACAACCCTAGACAGAAGCCTCTTCTGCTCATAGGAGTTACAGTATCTTGTTCTGTAACAAAAGCCGATGTAAGGATAGTAATTTCCAACATCCTTAGGGCTGGGATTCAGTACATTTTTCAGGTGTCCTAGTGTCAGCTCATGTGGCCCTCAGCCATTTTGGCTAGTTAGAGTTTGCTCCTGGAATATCTTTTTGCTGAGAGAAAGAGTTGAAGTTACTGAGAAGTCTGTGGAAAATGAACTGAAAGCACAAAGAAGAGGAAAGTGAAGAACAAGGATGGAAAATTATTATTTTTTCTGGACCACAAAATCCTTTTGCTGTCAAATATTCTTTGACAAGGTTACAGTGTCAATTTAGACATGATAACTAATATGTACAGAATAGACGGTTATGGAGAGAGAGAAAATACACTTCTCCCCCGCGGAAAGGCTGTACGTCAATATAGTTTGCAGTTAATAGAAAACTGTTCAGGAACTTCAAGTTCCTACTCAGTCTTGGAGCCATCAAGAGTAACATGCCATTCAGCATAATCTAACTAAGATGGAGCTCTGTTTGGAAATGTTTTGGGCAAATACAAATGAGCAGTGCCCACACTGCTCCCTGTGTGCTCCCTTGAGCCACTGCAGTGGCTCAAGTGGTTAAGATGCTGAACTCGACAACTGGAAGGTCAATGTTTGATTCCCGAGTACTGCACAAGAGAGCGAGCGCCAGTCTCTGTCCCAGCTCCTGCCAACCTAGCAGTTCAAAAGCAAGAAATTGCAAGTAGATAAATAGGGACCACTTTGGGGGGAAGGTAAAACAGAGTTCCGTGCGCTAAGGTGTTGAGGCATTCCTGCCACATTTAATTTAATTTAATTTAATTTTCACGCTTATATACTGCTCACTCAGGCAAACCCGACTCAGGGTGGTTTACATAGGGGACAATAATACAAAATACAGTAACATAACATACAATAAATACAGCAAAAAATCAATCACCAAAAGTACAATTACAAATCTCTGTCCGCAAAATTTACAGAAATATATATATATATACTACAATATGCACTACATGTGCACTACAATACAGTTTCTAACAATACATCAAATAAGGTACAATACAATAAAATCCTAAGCATCAGTTAATCACATCAAAGAGTACACAATATAAAAAAGAATTCAAAACGTCAAATAATATAAAAATATACCCAGCACAGTCCTTTTAGTCATTTCCAGATGGGGGGAAGGTGGGACAAAAGTGTGCACAAGTCCTGGAGCTCCAAGCTGACCAGCCTCCTCACCTCCACCGAGGCCCAGACCATGGCAAGTCCAGCCGCCCGCCGCGGCTGGCCCCAAGTCCTAGCCAACAACAAGAAGATGGTAGTGAGTCATCCCGGGGGGCCAACCAGGACAACCCGCAGCATCTCCCACCTGTCTCCACTCCTGGGAGCCGGTGGCGTGGGCTCCCGGGAGAGACAGGGAGTCCCTCTCGGCGACGGCGGCATCTGCCCTTTTTCTGCTCTCTGGGCAGGCCAGCCCAGAGAGCAAAGTCAGCTGCGGGGTGGTGGTGGTGGTGTGGCTCTCCCACCTGTCTCCACTCCTGGGAGCTGGTGGTGTGGGCTCCCGGGTGAGACAGGGAGTCCCTCTCCACGATGGCGGCATCTCCCCTTTTTTCTGCTCTCTGGGCTGGCCGGCCCAGAGAGTGAAGTCAGCTGGGGGGGGGGGTGGCTCTCCCACCTGTCTCCACTCCCGGGAGCCAGTGGCATGGGCTCCCGGGCGAGACAGGGAGTCCCTCTCCGCGACAGCGGCATCTCCCCTTTTTCTGCTCTCTGGGCGGACCGGCCCATAGAGCGAAGTCAGCTGCGGGGGGCGGTGGCTCTCCCACCTGTCTCCACTCCCGGGAGCCTGTGGCGTGGGCTCCCAGGCGAGACAGGGAGTCCCTCTCCGCGACGGCGGCACCTCTCCTTTTTCTGCTCTCTGGGCGGGCCGGCCCAGAGAGCGAAGTCAGCTGCGGGGGGTGGTGGCTCTCCCACCTGTCTCCACTCCAGGGAGCCGGTGGCGTGGAAATGTCCACAGAAACAGCTGCAGATGCAGACAGTGCTGGCTTTTATGGCTTTAAACAGAGATGAGCACTGAACCCTAGAGTTGGACATGACTGGCTTTTTGAGCAAAGGTGACACTGCTCCAGGTAAATATGCTGCTTAGCTGTGTATTTCTTGTTTTAGCAGGGCTTGGTGGGTAAGGCCAAGAGATTCCCTTTCAGCTCTACAGTTCCACAATTCTGTAATTTACCCAGTTGGCACATTCTCAGAATGTTAGCAGGATATGGTTGATCCAAAGTATTTTGCCCAGGGTAAGGCATTATGGCAGATAAGAATCATACTGCCCGAAGAATCCTGTTTCAGCACTGATGATGGGACAGTGTCTCTTTCACATAACTGAAGACAAATAGGCTAGCTCAGAGGTGAAATCAGATTTGTTGCATCATCAGGTGCCAGAAGCAAGGATCTCTCTCCCTCTGACTTATTCTATAGTTGACTCTTGGAATAATATGAATAACCATTACCAGGATTATTTAGTCATATTCCGGCTTACCGGACCCCAGCTGCAGCACGTCTCGGTGGTTGAAGCTGCCCCGCCTTCCTTTCCAGGCCCCACCTGCCTGGGAAGGATAAAGGCGGTGAGCGCTCCCACCTGCTTCCCACCAGCCCCGTCACCGCCGGAGAGAGAAGAGGTGGCTGCCTGGACTTGGGGTAGCTGAAGAGGAGAAAATATGTTTTTCGTCACCGCCCGGAAGCTTTGTTCACCCTCCTCGCTTGACTCGTCTGCTCTCGCTTGTTTAACTCTGACCTTGTCAGGAGAAAGACTGAGGCAGCTGTGGCCGTTTAGCAGTCTGGGGACACTCCTGCCCACCTAGCCCCGGACTCCACCTGCCCAGACGAGGACTTTCTGGTTCTGTTTGTTGCTGGGCTGGTGATTTGAATATTGCTTTGTTGATTCGAATATTGCATTTTGTATATTGTACTGTTGTATAATTTGTATTTGGAACCTGTATATTGTAACATTGCATATTTATTGTGGATATTCATACAAGTTGTTTTGATATACTGTTCAGGTGGAACCTATTATTAATTGTAATTGTATACTCTTTGTCTCCACTTACCTGATTGTGTGATGTCTAGCATGCATCTAGTTTGTCTGCAATCTCAAAGATAGGCAGAATAGATTGATTTTGCTATCACTCTTGCTAAAGCAGCTACTGGTTAAGAGAATGGCTTTCTATGGAGAGTTGCCTGATTGTCTTGCATTACTTTTAGCGGACTGTTGTTCAAACCTCATTTTTAGCACAATTTTCACTTTCATAGTTGGCATTTGTTACAATTATTTTAACGCCTTAACACCATTCTTTGTGAAATACAGTTCCACATGATTTCCTATTGTTTAAGAGAATTGTATGCTTGTAACTTTGGCTGTTCTGCTGATGCAGTTAATTCAGGACCATTAATTTTTGCCTTGTGTTTATGATTTACAGCTATTATAATAGTCTTTTTCAGGTAAGTGAGCTATTTACCAGTGCCATATCCCAGTGAGTTTACATGGTTGAGTGGGGAATTGGACCCAGGCCTCCTGTGTCCTAGCCCATCACTCTGTCCACTATATCACACTGGATACCCAATTTTTGGCCTAACCTAGCTCAAAATGATGACTTCTATATGTCACTATAAGAAAAGAAAAGTTGCATGGTCTCAGAAAAAAAGGGGGAAATATTGTTCTAAGTAACTGGATTCTGTGATTTCATTTGTTCTTTTTGCTGGCTAAACTGCAAACTATGCATGTATGCCATTTATGCCTGAAAGCTAATACAGTACTGTTATTTTAAAGCTGTTACTGAAAATGATAGCCATTACATTTTTTAATTGGCAGAGCACAAAAGATGAACACAACACTGACTGACAGCAAGTGTGGGCCTTTTCAAGGAAAAGCAAGAATAGTGAGAATGGTTGGTGAAGAATCAGCATAAATAGTGTAAAAGGGAGTTAAATTCATGGCTACTGACAGGGAAACATGTGTCTTTATTTGTGACTGCTTATAAAATGCAAAGCTCTGGTTCCACACACAAGCATAGGACTGATGAGAGCACAACAATTTCTGATGAAGTGGAACAGAAGGCAGCAAACACAATTTCTAATGTGAATTCTGAGAGGTGCCTATGTTATCAGCATGGCATTCAATTGCTCTTTTTGTCTCCTATCACTCACTCTGCAAGAAGCAGGCAAGCCAAACCAGCACATTCTGGAGACTAGTGAGTGGATTGATTAAAAGGAACCACCACAATCTGTTTTCTCTAGAAAGGTGCTTGGACCCTTCAATAACACTATGTGTGCATGTTAACATAGGCAAATAGGACTGTTGCTCTGCTTTCATCAAGGGGAAGTACACTCCACATGAATAATTAGAAGTTTGGGTGCATGTCAAGCAGCAGGTGTAGTTGGACAAACAGCCAAATCTTATTAGCAGGTAACATTGCAAAATGGATAGGGAATATCTGATTGCTCAGTCATTGTTGAACTGTAACTCTTGTCATCTCTCATCATTGGTTATGTTGCCTAGCACTGATTACAATAAAGTAATATCTGGAAAAGTAGAATATTCCCCGCCTGCGTGTTAAATACCTATTAAAAGTTCCAAAGCTAGACACTGAAGCTCTCCTAGTGTTTGTGGTATCACAATTTGGTCCATGTCTCCTGACTTGACCTATGGCAAAAAGGCCAGATATATTAAGAGCTCCTTCACACACACACACAAAACAAGAACAATTCCTCCCATTTCTCTCTCTCCTAACTCACCTCTGTTTATCAACAAAGGAGTGCAGGGCTTACAGGTTCTCTCTCATACTGTGTGCTGTTAAGGGAAGCTCTTTTTTGTGAAGAATTTTTTTTTCACTTCTCTTCTAAGAAAATTTTTTTTGTAAAAGCAATCCCTTAAGCCAACTTCTCTTCTCTTTGGGGCTGGTTTTTTAATGTGCATTTCCCATGGTAATTAATTGGCAATCCAACATTTCCAATCAGCAACCTGTTAGCTATGGAAATGAAGTCAATGTGGAGTTCCCCAGGTCCGAGCTTCACCCCCATGAAACCAATAGCAACAAGGGGAAGAAGACAAAAAAGACAGGAATTATGTCATTGTCACTGCTTTTATTGGGGGGAAAATTTTACATTGTGTGAATAGTAGGGAAATACTGATAACAGTATAATTGGACTAGTCTTATTTTGGTTGGTCTAGACTAGGGATGGCCAACCTTGGTGCCCCAGATGTCTTTGGACTTCGATTCCCAGAAGCCATGGTCAGCAGGTGTGCTTACTTCGGCTTCTGATAATTGAAGTCCAAGAACACCTGGGGCACCAAGGCTGGCCACCCTGGTCTAAATGATTTCTTAAGCAGTTATTTTAATAATTGCATTCTGTTTCACCCAAATCCCAGAAAAAAGTATTTTGGCTTATAATAAGAATCTTCTGCACATTTGTACTAGATGGTATCTGTAGAAGTTATTCTTGGCGGCGGAGGCGGCAACTCGTGTCTGAGTATACCATTTTCCTATCAGAAATGTGGAAGTTGTAGACCAGAAAAAGTAGCAGTTCCAAGATCTGGTTTTGATGGCCAAAGCAAGTTTGCAAACCTCAGCTGGCCTGCACTGGCTTTCTTTAACTCTTCCACAGGCCTTTTTGTAAAGCCAATAGCGTAGAGGGTCCATATATCACCATTTTCTTTTTGCTATCAGTTCCACATTAATGGTGTTGAAAACACATGGGCATATTCTGAAAGACTCATATTTATCTTTACTGTCATGTGACAAAATGCCAACAAGGTACAAGAAGCTAAATGCACATTGCAGTGGGAACTTGAATCTTCTCTTCCACCGTCGCCACCCCTGCTCACCACTGCCTCTGTCAGTCACACGCCTGCTATTCTTAGTGATGAGGTGGGGAAGCTACATAGCTTAACTTAGAATCTGCCCATGTGGGAATCTTTGAAAAGTCTCCTTGCTATAATTATGTCCAGCCACAATGGCATACAAAGAGCCTAATGGTCATCTGAGAGATGGTTTAATTATTAAAAGCTTAATCATTATTAGTTAAAACAATTGTACATAATTTCAGAGATAAGCGACATAAGCAGATGGATGCAACCCTATTATCTATTATTGTTATTTAGTACTATAGGACCACTATGACAAGGTAACCAGGATAAGTCATTTCTTTTCCTTGTTTCAATACATTGTCTGGTGTCTGGTTATTAGTATAAACTGAAAAACTTAATAATTAATCAGCAAGCATTTTACCAGGAATAGATTGTCTTCCTGTTTAAGTGTGCCATACACTGCACCCATGTGAGTTAGCAATTGTGTTCACCATAGCAACATCTAGGCTACTCAATTACTGAATTTAAACTTGGAATAAGAAATGCCATTATTCAGACATGATTATCAGACCCTGAACAATCTTGTTTTAAAGGCTGTAATTATTTAGATACTTAATACAGCAATCTCAGGACCATTAAATTAACTCATTTTAGTTTAGGATTTCCCTTTTTAAAATATTAAAATAGACCTGGCAAACTCCCCCCTCCCCCTCCCAATTTTTAAAGTTTTGATTAGGTTTGTCATTTTTTAAAAAAGCTTCAGTAAAATTACTATTCGGAATTCTATTAAGGAAATTATATTTCAAAACAGTGATGGGTTTATCCAATTGAGTTTATCTTATTAAGTATAATTCTCAAAATGAGACATGTATTGTGAAACTGATTTTTTTTAAAAAAAAACTTCAGAGCTTTGAAGGGCATCTATTGCAATGCAATAAAATTGTCCATTCAAGCTGCTTTTGCTTAATAATGATATGCTCACTTTTACCAAGCAACTGTACATGGGGGCTATGCCTGCCATGTCACAGTCTTCTTTTGTGGACAGGTTTTCAGATTTGGAGCCATAATCTAAGGCAGTCCTAGAGAAGCCTGAACATCTTTACCTCCACATAGGATTGTGGCCAATAACAGTAGATACTATGTGTTTGATGATGGCTTGGAGGATTGTTTACATGGGGTGGTTGAATGAGTGGCTTAATCTCTTATATTTTCAGATGGCAGCTTAACTACTGCAGTGTTTTGCTGGTTTCAATCAGGAAAAATATAGGAATCTATGGAAACTATTTTACAGTATTTTAACACACATAGCAGGTAGAACAATAGTTTCAGTGTATGCTTTCCTATTGTAATTGTAATTGTCACAGCACCAAACATTACATATACAGTGGTACCTTGCATAACGAACGCATCGTATAGCAAAAAAATTTGCACAACAAAGCGTTCGTTATGCAATGGCGATACCCTGTATAACAAATTTTTTTTTGTTATATGGGTTTTTTGTAACCAGGATATACTTGCTTAATGGGAACCCTGGTTAACAAACATTTTCCCCCTGTTAGGTGGGGTATCTCCCATAGGGAACCACATAACGAAAAAACCGCATAGCGAAGAGCTCCGTGGAACGGAGTTTTTTCGTTATGCGGGGTTCTACTGTATAGACAATAAAAGTATAAGTGTGACTATGGCCCATTAAAAGAATGGGAATGGAACTTATTTTAATGAAAGATGCCACTGAAGATTTCTAGGCCTAGAAGTGTTCAGTATCAGCTAGTATAGGGCCCCTAAAAATGAGAAACAAGTTTCCCAAGCTTCAAAATTATTCACTGCTTTAGAGTAAAATTCTATTTAGAGAAAATCTCCAGCTTCCTTTTCACCTGTCTGCCATCTTGACCCATGCTTAAAACCATCCTAATCACACCTGAACTATCTTTCCTTTTCTTGAAGCTATGTTAGGAGGAGCCTCTCAGCTCTTTGCATCAGCCACTTGCACAAGAATAATTTTATAGCTGGCTAAAACACAGCAGACTTAAAGAGCTGAACTAACCTCTTGTGTGTAAGTATGCTTCACAGGAGAATTGGTTGACTGATTTCCTTCAGAGATTCAAAACCAGAAAGAAAAAAAAACCCAAATACAGCTGTGTGGATCATGCAGTTTATTTGTTTGGTGTTTCTAGATTATAGAGGATATCCTGAATTGCCATCATAGCACTACTGTATCTAGATGACAATGTGGACACTTAACATCAGTCAAGCAATATTGTAAACTGAAGAAAATATCTGCTTCTAGCCACTAGGACTAGGTAATACTATTAATTTATCTTCAATTGGCTTCACCTAGCGGGTAGGCAAAATTTTATTCCCACTTCTCTGATGGCTCTTGTCGTAACCTTCTCGCAGATCGGTACCCTGGTAAAGTGAGGCAGGTGTTTCTCAGGAAGCTGCTCTTGGTATATTTTCAATGCACACTCCCTCATGCAGCAATTACCGGATCCTCACAGAAGCTGTACCCAACCCATGGGGCTGATTTCCTCATCTCCAGGGAATAGGTGATTTTCCAGGTTTGGTAACGTGTAAGGCAGAGAATCTTATTGTAACAAGATTAGCCTGAAAAGACTGAGTTCCACTCAGAGTTCAAGCAGCAAAGTTTTATTAAAGAGTTTCATCTGAAAAGACAAAGTACAGAACTCACACAGAAAAATAGTTACTCAGAGTTTCTTTCCCTTTGGCATGATCCCGGACAGGAAAATGCTCTCGTTAGATATTTATGCTCTTCTCAGAGTTGGGGGAATTGTGTTAGCGAAACCTAGGTCTCTAGCTAACAGTCCCCATTTTAGGAGTGAAATGTGACCCCAGTTATACTCTTTGGATCCACAGATCTCCTCCCCAGGATGGGTTTGGCTATGATAAGAAAAGCAAACCAAATTAAACCATTGATAACAGTATCCTATTAGGGTGGATCGCTCCTACCCCTCCTTTAGGGTATTGGTGGAGACTCTCCTGGTTGGTCAGAGGTGTGGTCAGGTTAGGGACTTTCCAAGGGACTTCCCCTAAATGACAGCATGAGTGTCTCTGACCCCCTCCTGTGAGAAAGTGTTTCTAACATGGATGAAAAATTCAAAATGACTCCTGTCTGGTTCATCAGGATCCACAACAGAGCTTATCACATTACTGTATAACATTTCTTCCTTGCCATGTAGGATGCAAATGTGGTGAGGGGTTATCTGATTACTTGGAAGACAGAATTCAACTTGATACTTACATTCCTGGCTTCTATTTGCAATGTGTCCTTTGTATCTGACCTTTAAGATACAGACCTGGCAAGGACAACTGGACATTGGAGACTTTTACATATATATTTTTGCAGTATCCACAAAATATTGGTGCATAGCCTAATTAAGACTGGTGTATGTTGAAAGCTAGCAATTTTAATAGTCTTTTAAATGCATCATCTTCCCTTGGCTGAAGACCAGCATTTGGGGTGGCACAGAGACCTGGAACATCTTGGAAATGGAAGAACATCTTGTTGTGAGCTCAGAGGTCAGATTCTATAACGTAGGGCCCCTCAACCACCAGGCCGCAGACTGGTACTGGGCCATGGGCTGTTCCAAATCTGGCCATGGGGTTGGGTGGCACTGGGAGCCCCGAGGGCAGCCTTCTGCCCTCAACGTGCTCTGCTGGGTCTGCCTGGTGAATGGAATGATAGCACAGGATTCAGACACAGCAGATAGGCAGGTGGAAGCTCCTCCGCATTGCTTAACTACAGCGGGGCTCCACCCCCATCTGTGTAATGTGTGACTACACCCTCCAATCCTACCACTCTCACTTACTGGTCCATGGAAAAAATGTTTAGCATGAAACTGGGCTGTGGTACAAAAAAGGCTGGGGACCCCTACAAAGGATACTCTGCATATACTCACAGGTGGACCTGACTGTGTCAGACTACCTAGAATGACTCAGAAGCCTATGTTCCACAGTGGAGAATTATTTATAATTGCAATGTTGCTGTGTTAGGAGATTCCTTCTGGAGTCTCTAGTAGGGATCCTTGTATCAGTGGATTTACACCTTTGGATTCTAGCCCATGAACAGCTATGTCTTTTGAAATCATGCCCTTTGCCAACCTGAATCTCCTACCCAAGGTTACATTCAAAAGCAGGGGTGGCCAAACTTTTCAGGCTGTGGGCCGGTCACATGGTTCCACCTACCAGAAGCAGAAGTATAATGCCCCATGCATGCACAAAATGCTGTCATAAATGCACCCGCAGCTGTTGTAAAAGTGATTGCGACAGCAGTGGGTGCATTTACGGCAGCGTTTTGTGCATGCACAGGCACATTTAACTTTTGCTTCCGGGAGTGGCATGGGCCAGTTTATTAGGCGCCAGTGGGCTGGATCTTGCTGGTGGGCTGTAGTTTGGGAACTCCTGTTCATGAGTGTGTGTTATGTGAACTCAACAGTGAGAGTCCACACATGGAAACTTTCTTCCTATTTTATGTGTTTTAAATTCTTGTCAGAGCCCACAGCTGCAGTTCCCAAAGTATATTGCTTTATGTGTTAAGATATATACTCAGTTCCTGCAACATAACCATCTAATGAAAAATCCAGGTACAGGAGCTCCAGATGAATAGTGGGGGGAAATGGTACAGTATTTCCTATTGTCCTCTTTCTGCTGCAGTAACAAACTAGATTGAAGACATCAACCTCCTTTGCAAATCCCCACACAAGAATGGGGAGACCAGCTTTAAATGAAGTTGGATGCATCAATTGTGATAATCATCAATTCAAAGAAATGAATGCTATGATTAATAAGTTTGAGCTTTGCTCTGAAAGCCTTTTGAAGCTACAGAGGAACTGTCAGGCAATCTTTGATAAAATGGATGTGCTGCAGATGATTATAATTCAGATGCAAATCAGTGTGGGAGGTGCCCACATTCTTCTCAGGATTTCCCCCCTTGCTCTCAAATTCTTTTCTGTGCAATCAGGTACTTTAAATATTTGTCTGAAAGTTTTAATTTCATTCTGTTCACTTCTCACTTCCCCTTTTCTTTCATCTTTGTTCCTGTTGCTCAGATGATAATGACTGTCAGGAGGCAATATTAGCTGTACTTTCTCTCTCTACTCCCCCTCCCCATTCAAACCCAACTAAAGATAAATCCCAGTTTCATTTCCCATTATATCTTTCTTGATTACTCAGAATACTATTTGCAAGGGCTGAGGGTCATATCTACCTTTTCAAACAAGTATGTGGATTCCAGGGTTGTGAATATATTAGATTAGTTTAGATTAGATGGCAAAGCTGCAATGGTTCCATGCTTTTTTGTATTATGCTAAGTACCAGTAAGCTAAATACAGACCTGGTGAGAGGTTTGAAGAGCTGCCTTGTATGACTACTATAGACAACATCTTGGAAAGGAGGAAAGTCATAGCACTCCATTGGTTTCATGTGGTTCTTCTCCACAGAGCATAGTTCTCCTCTCATGTTGCTATGCACTAGACAGGGGTTCTCAATCTATCACCTGTGAGCCGGATCTGGCCCATGGCACCATTTCATCTGACCTACACTCTCCCCGCCACTGCCACCATTGCTACAACTATCCTTTTCCCCTCCCCCTGGCTTGATGTGTCCCTAACACCACTCCATAGCATGGCAGATGTTGTAAGCTGGAGGTGCCGGTGGTACGGTGGTGGAAGAGGAAACAGAAGTGGCAGAAACACACGTCCGCCTGTGTCTTTCCTGGGTGCCATTCTGGCCTAGCATGGGCCTTCACCCATAGCAGACCAGTAAGCAGGGAAGCAGTGGCGGCAGCAGTGGCATGGGGGTGAGTGTTTGTGGGCCAGACTGGTGGCGTGGGGGGAAGTGTTGGTGGCAGTGGAGTAGGGGTGAGAGTTGGCAGTGGTGGTGGTGTGGGGGTGAATGTTGGCGGGCTGGACTGGTGGCATGGGGGAAGTGTTGGTGGCAGTGGCGGTGGCCACCAGTCCAGCCAGCAAACAGTCTGAGAGGATGTGAACAGGCCCCTGACTTAAAAAGGTTGAGAACCCTTGCACTAGACACTGCTATTTGATTCTTAGTAAGAGCACAAGTCAGGCAGTTGAGACAAGGGTGGAAGTGGTAAGGATCAAAAAGCTTAGAGCATTTTAGGGTAATAAACAGGGCTTTGGTTGTAGCTGCTTTGCTTGATGATTTCTGGGAGGGTTGTTTCCAGTCCTGACCTGGGAACAACAGATGTGGAATCTGGTACATTCTGCATGCCAACTATGTGTCATGTAATTGAGCATTTTGGGATAATAGCTATCTTGCAAGTGCTAACACTGGGTATCTACTTGATTGCTAAAGTGGTTTCCTGTGGTTTCATTTGCAACTAACACCCCTTCCTCATTCTTTTTTTGTTTTCTTGCCTCCATTGTTTTGTTGATGGTCTTTCTTCGCTCTCTGACCTTTTTCAAAGCAACAGGCATATTGTGGGGGAGGGGACTTGCACATGCAGGAGACTCCATTTTTCATTTTGACTATAACTACAAATGGTAACTGTAAGTAAATATACTGTCTGTCTCCCCCCTTTAATTGCTTCTAGAGTGATTTTTTTATTGTGAAAAGTGTTGGTTTGTGTGCAAAACTCTCACAACACCTCTAAAAAGACAAAGGAAGAAGAGAATGATGACACGGAGCTGGTATCTCTGTTTCTTTGTGCTGTTGTTTTCTCTATCTCATACCCTGCTAACTAGAGAGAATAACAAAAAGGAAAAAAATCCAAATAGAGTTTTGTCCCTTTTTCAACATGCTTTGACATGTTTACAGCCATGTGAAAAACTGGATAAATATTTGTGCCTATTTAACTGTATATTTGCAGCCACGGTATCATGTGATCATCTTTACTTTGAATAATAAAGCCAAATGGATGACAGAAAATCCTCCATTGTTATCATTTTCCCCCTACGGACATGGATAACATGATTATCAACCCCAACCCCCCCCCCCACGAGATATGGATAATTGTACATTCTCACTACTTGATAGATTGTACATTCTCACTCCTTCCTAATCTGATTCCCTCCATGTGAATTGGATCACAATTTGTATCACCTCTTGCCAACATGGATTTAGTAGTCCAGCACACCTGGAGGGCACCACATTAGCGAATATTGCTAGAGAATATTTCAAGAAGCAGATATGTGTGCTGGGATACAAACATTGTATGTATCACATGTTGTACACATGTATGTATCACGTGTTGCTGCCCTTTAGGAAAGGGTTAGAAACCTGGCTGGCAGAGCAGGTGTGGGGCACCAGTGACATGGTAACCCTAGCCTGCTGGCTAATTTAGCAGAACACACACTCTTTTACGCTTTTTTCTTTTTTGTCAATAGTTTTTTAATGGTTTTTTATTGCTTTTTAAAATTGCTATTGGTTTTATTTATTTATTTTTTAATTTGTATTGCCGCCCAACTCCGAAGACTCTGGGCAGCTCACAGAAAATTGATTGACTTAAAGATTTAATAAAATCAATCAATCAATCAATCAATTTTCTGTGAGCTGCCCAGAGTCTTCAGAGTTGGGCGGCAATACAAATTAGAAAAATAAATAAATAAATGTGATACTGTGTATACAATTGGTTTTATAAGGTGTTTAATGCTACATTGCTCTTGTCATTGTTGATTCCCTCAATTTGCATAAGGGAGTATTTACTACCTCTTTTACAAGTGGATGATCTGTTACTGTGAAAAGGGTGGTCTTTATTTCATACACATTGCAACCTGAAGATCACAAAGAGAGTGCAAGTGCAAGTAGGAAAACAAGTGGAACCCTGTGCTTGCCAACAGAATATTGTCCCTAAGGATTTGGAATACACTCCAACAGTTGGTTGGAATGCGTACTCAATTAACTACATGTCTTCGGCTTGCGGTATGAACCTAGTGGGGAAATGGTGCCATTCTTAATACAATGTGTTTATTTGTAAGGTTTCTTGAACACCCTGCCACATGGTGAGCAAGATGCTAGCATACATATTCTATTTCATTGTGTTGGAATACAGTGTGCAGTAACAACAACAGCAACAACAGACTCCAAAGGATGCCGCAACTGAGTCACAGCAATGTTACATTGGAATCTGTACAAGAATTATGGAATGCTGCCTGTGAAATACTGGTGGGAACACAAACTTGAAAAGGTGGTTGAAAATGAAGACAAAACGGTTAAGGTCTTGTGGGACTTTAAGGTCCAAACTGATAAGAAGTTCAAACACAACACTCCATACATTAGGGTGGTTGGGGGAAAATAGTTAAGCTGATCAATGAGGTAATCTAAAGTGATGGTTGGGGTTCCAGACTGGTCTGGTTTAAACATCTGATGGACTGTGTACATCAATGATGATGATGATGATAGGAATTATTACATCCTTTTTGAAGCTCTGCCATCTCAAAGAATCCTCCATAGGGAAAGGAAAGTATTTAAATTAAAAGTATAATGAAAGAAAAAATTATACTGTATTAAAGAAAAAAGTGAAGGCTGTACAATTCTCTCATAGTAACCTATGTCAAAGAAACTTTATTTTTAAGAGAGGTCAGGAGTTAGAAACATAATGTCGAGGTGTCAGTTCCAAAGTGACAGACTCTTTGGGAAGAATTCTGTGTCAAGTCATTTCCCCGTCATGAAAAAAAAAAACCTCAACCTTCTTGTTTTTTAATTAAAGTGTTGGCTGTGTTAAATAAACCTTTGCTAAATCTGCTTAAAACTGAGTAACTAATCTTTGGATAATGAGAAGGGTACATCAGTTCCCATTCATTCTCATTAGTCTATGTTTCTCTCCTGCCCATTTCATCTGGGCTTCAGTTCAACCCAGGAGAGCTAAAGGAGACCAAGTGGAACCCCAAAGCAAAGACACTTGTTACAAACTCATTAATTTTCCCAGATAGTAATACCTTTTCAATTTAATTTTGAATAGGCTTTCACTTCCAGTGCTAACAAGTCTATGTGTTCCTCACCTGGGCAAATGTTTGGTAAGCTGTCTTCTAGAAAAAGAGGAGAGGTCAACTTTCTAATGAATGTGGCTTCCTCATTTAGAAATAATGTATCTTTGCCTCTTCAATTAAAATAATAATAATTCACTTCTTTTAAAAAAATCAATCCTCTGGTTTATGAATGTGGAATATTTTGCTTCTGAAGTCATGATTTAAATTTCCAGCAAATGGCCCATATTGCTACACAATGTTGTGCACACATTGCCAGCAGGAAAATGGATGCTAAACTTTACATAGCAATGTATTCTCAACAGTACAATACTCTTTCTCAACATTTTGTACACATGGAACGCAGAAGCATGCTATGATGGGAAAACATGTAATGGCAGCAGAAGGAAGGGTAAATTTGTTTAAGTAAGGAGAAAGCCCCACACCCTTTTGCAAAGACGAACTCAGTTAATGAATGTTTGTAACAATTACTCTTACCATCAGTGTTGATTCAGCTGATTCATTATCTACTTTATAATGATATTTTACTGTCCCTAAATGGCAAGGTCCATGGAGCATATGAGTGTTTAATGGCTTTGGTGAAATGACATCAGCTTCAGAGTTCACTGCAAATTCATCATCACCACCGCCGCCACCATTTATTTAGATAGTGCCATCAATATATATTGTTCTGCACAGACTAATTAAAATGAAATAAGGAAACTGTCTTCCAAGGTGCACACAACATGGGAAAAAATAGGCCTAATCTCTTGGTCATTATCTTAATAGTATCAAACTATGGAAAAAATAGTTCATGAAAGTCAGTGAAAAGTGGTTAAGATGCATTAAGCCAACCATGGAAGTTAGTGATTCCAATGGAATGTAGGCAGTGAATATCTTCTGGGTTTTAGTTTGTAACAGACAAAACCATCTGTTGTGTATGGAAGTGTATGCCTTTAAGAGTAATTGTAACAGGAAGAAGAAAAGAATGTAACCTCTCAATAACCTCAATGATTACAATGTAAGAAACGCGATTCACCTGCCACTAGATGGCAGCGAATTGCGACCACATGGGATGAATAAACCAATCACAGTCTACCGCGGGAAATATTCCCGCCACAGGTAAACCAGGTAAAGAATGCAGGGCATCACCATGACGTCATTAATACAGTAACCAATGGGGAGCCGTGTAGCCAGATTCAAATGTACCGCACTGTATAAAAGGAGCTGCGCCTCCGCCATTACCTCATGTTCAGATTGCATACCTTGCAATAAAGATGTGTTTGGCCCTCTGAATGCTGCCTACCGCGTATCAATCTGCAAACATCAAACCATCCCAAGGCACTGAGCCCATCAAATACATTTAGCTTCTTTGATTTCTTTCTTAAGTTAATACTAAAGATATGTCCAGTGATTTATTTTAATTTAATTTTAATTTAATTTAATAGTCATATTTATATATGCCGCCCACTCAGGCAGAACCTGACTCAGGGCAGCATTACAACAAGTTCTAAAAACACATAAAAACACTTTAAAAGACCCATATCCCACCCACTTTAAAAGGCCCATATCCCACCCACCCATCCCACCCACTATAAAAAGAAGAAGAGAGAGTTCTTAATTGTTTACATAAGCCAGCAAGCGGGGACTGTGTTCCCATTAGGGCCCCACACCTGCCCTGCCAGCCAGGTCTTCAGTCCTTTCCTGAAGGGCAGCAATTCTCTTTGAAGTCTTATATCTGTTGGCAGGAGGTTCCAGGGGGTTGGTGCAGACACGGAGAAGGCCCTCCTTCGGGTGCTGGATAGATGTGAACCCCTAGCTGATGGCACTATTAGAGAGCCTCTCCTGCAGGATTTAGTAGATCTATCACTCAGAACAGACCTATCACTCTGTGATGTTGGAATCCAGATGTTGGAATCCAGTATAATTCAGTATGAAGGGATGCTCATTGGGGCAAATAATCTTAACTTCACATAGTCGCCCTTGCTCAAATGCCAGTCGCATCTGACTCTAGGGTTCAGTGCTCATCTCTGTTTAGAGCCAAAGAGTCAGTGCTGTCTGCATCTGCAGACATTTCCGTGCCTCGACAACGGAGCACACAAAATGCTGTTTACCTTCCCACCGAAGTGGTACCTATTTATCAATTTGCAATTTCTTATTTTCGAACTGCTAGGTTGGCAGGAGCTGGAACAGAGATGGGAGCTTATTCTGTCATGCAGTACTTGGGTCTCAAACTGCTGACCTGCCGACGTTCCAGTTGTCAAGTTCAGCATCTTAACCACTTGAGCCACCACAGTCCCCTAGCTTCACATACACATTGATAAGATCTAAATTGGCAATAGCTGACAAAGAAAGGGATCTTGTAATTGTTGGCTTAATGAAAATTTCAGTCCAATGTGCAGCTGTGGTTAGAAAAGGAAGAAAAGGGAAGGAAGGCAAATGCCTTGCTGGACATAATTTTAGAAAATCTATATAAATACAGGTAAGCCTTTGTCTATTTGTTTTTCTGTTTCAATACCACGCAAAAACAGTTGGATAAATTTCGACCAGATTTGGATGGTTTAGTCTAAAATAGCTTAACTTAAAGAAAGAGGCTACATGGCCTACACAAAAATCAAGTTGGGGTCTGGCTCTTGGGGGCATTCAATTAATTTATCATAAATGGGTAGTATGAATGGTACTAGGAGCTGTTGCCCCCAATGCTTTTGAGGAGGTGAGAGCAAATGCCTGAGTTTAAGCGGGGACAGTATGTGGACATGGCATCTCTCTTGTGTGCCGTACAACCAGCCTGTCTCTGGCCAACCTAAAGACTCCACAAGGATGGTCACTAACTTGATGAGTGGCAGGGAGCTAAGAGGGCAAAGAGTTGCAAAAAGGAGGAGAAGAGAAAGATGGAGAGTAAGAAGGTAGAAGGAAAGAGAGGTGTAGGTAAAGTGGAAGAGTCTTGGAAGCAGAAAAGGTTGCTAAGAGCTTGGAGAAACAGAGGGACTGGAGCAAATTAGGCCACCAAGAAGGAGCAGGTTTGTGGGAAGTTTGACAACACAGCCTAGAAAGACTCCTCCACCTGTGTCCATGGCAGGGATGATGGGATCTGTAGCTTCAGAAAAGAGACTGCAGGGTCAGCAGCCTAGTGGGCTCTGGACAAATCTGTCTAGAATACAAATGATCAAAAAAGAAACTGAGAAACGGATAGGAATGGGACATCCTAGAAGCAATTCCACTAGAAGAGAAGATCTGGAGACAGTGATGGACAATCCATCAGAGCAGTTTCAAGGTCTCCAGCAAAGGTCCTGGGCCATTTGCTCTTACAGGCAATCAGAATGATAGTGGCCTAGGAGCCATAACCCCAAAGATCAAAGTGGGACTATCAGTGGATACCATTCTGCTGGACATATCTTCCCTCCAGTGACCAAGACAGTATGCCTCTGTGCTGGAGATATGAGATGAAAGTTGCTCTTACACTAGTGACTTGGTTATGGGCTTTCTACAAGCAATTAACTATCTGCTGTGTGAACAGAATGATGGGGTGACCCAGGCCTTTGGTGTGATCCAATCTGGCTCTTCTTTCTTGTGTTCGTATGCTCAGAATATAATCCAAAAAGGGTTATGCCAACAGTATGCATTAGCAGAGAGAGTATCCCATTGAGCTCAGCAAACTGATTTATGCAAATATTGACTAAATGTGCCTCTGCATCTAATATGCAGGCTTTTAAAATGCAAATTGCCTTAGTGCCATTTGGAAAGGAGAGAGGGAAGATAATTAGTAGAATCAAAGCATATATAAAGGGGGAATTTAACCTTTTGCCTGTGTACTGCATTTCTAAGGAAAATCCTTCTTCTGAAGCTAGTATTCACTTTGGCTTTAAAACCAGGACTTCGGCTTCAAGCTAGTGCTCACTCATTTCAATTTGCATTCAAGAGGTCCATGTTTTGCAGATTTTTATAGCTTTATTCAGGCACTCTATATGAACACATAGTGAAGACAAAAGGAACATGGTAGTCTACCCCCCATACTTAGTTCATGTGAAGGTTCTCAAGGAGAGAAAGTGTTACCAGAAATATGGCTACTAGATACAGTTACAACTTCGGTTCGAATCGCTGGTGGAGCCCTTCTCCCAAGAACAAGGAGGCGTTTATATTAGGCAAAATAAAAGTGGTTTGTTGAAGAGGAGTTTAAGCGTCCCTGGTCAGGTGCCGGATAAAGCCCTATTCTCAACCTTTTGCCTATTCAAAGTTCCCCTAGTGAGCAGCTCTTTTTGGTTCTGATGTTTGTGTGTGAATGTGCAGAGAGCGCTGATGACATTTTCTATCAGGGGATTTTTATACCCTCCACCCAAGGGAACTCATCTAGATGCTACTGCTAACTAACAATTTTACAAAATAAAAGATTTACAATGGTGAACAAAAACCCAGCACCAGACTCTTTTGTTACATTAAAAGGTCAATCATATAGAGACAAACAAAACAGGTCAATTACATAGAACAAAAGGTGATGGGTAGAGCAATTGCCCTGGAAATGACAGAGTTCATAGTTCAGCAAATGCAGGTTGTGACGTCTTTCAGGTGACACCCAATGGGTGCCAGGATTGTAATTTGGCACAGATCAGAAGTCCAGATTTTGAATCCAGGTTGAGAATGGACCAATGGGCTAGTGTAGGGATGGCAGGGCTAGGCACAATCCATTCCCACCCAGCAATTACTTCATCCTGTCTCATCCCAAGCACTGTCTAGGGCAAGTACAAGGGAATTCCCAAAAACAATAGATATGCAGAATTCCCCAAGGTCCCAATTCCGTTTTGACCTCCGGACTGCCTTCTTTCATTATCTCAAGGTGTGCAGGTGATATTGAACACAATAAGTGACAGGAAAACTGAAGATGAGAGGGAATTAGGAGAACATAATTGAGGTTTTCTGTGGAGGCGATTTGGATGTTAATTATGGCTCCTTCTTTGAAACATAGAAGAGAGTATGTTAGAAATCAGATTTAATAAAGCTCTGGCCTCTTTAATTAAATCTGCATGATTAATTAACTAATTAGACACCAATTAATCATACTTTAACTGCCTTGCGATATTTGCGTGAGGTTCCTGACCATATACAGAGTTCCATTCATGAAAGTAGGGATTATGTGAGGGCACGGCTGAGCCAGTTGTCTGCCCCTAGTGGTTGCATAAAACATTACACCTGTCAGATTTCTTTTCTAGCTGAAGGAAATGGACATAATTAAAGCAGGGGTGGTGGTGATTAGATTGTCAAAAAGGGTGCTTGCAATTAGGTATCTGCAAGTGTTTGAATGGAGGTGTGTTAGTGCTTGGTGCAACACGGAGGCCTAACAGTGGATGGCACATAAAAATACAGTGAAAGAGATAACTTTATTGAGGATAAGAGAGCGATTAAAAGGAAATAAAGAGGAATAAAAATTGGGGTGCATTTCCCTGAAATTATGGTAACAAACGCATCTTGGAAAATTAGGATTCTGAACAGCATCGATAGCCTCCATGCATGCAGGGAAGTGTGCAATCTGCATGTGAAACAAAAACATTTTACATGTGAGCAAAATGTGGCAGTGGATGAGGATCACATGCCCATCCTTCTTCTGTGTTTAGTTAACCATCATGAAATACCTATAAAAGCTTTTTCTTTCATCTGTATTAGGGACTAGGATAAATGTGAATCAGGATTTATATGGGAAACTTTACTGAGTTCAGGGCACCAAAAATGTCCCAAGGGCTGTTAAAATCATGAGCCATGTTTTTCCTAAAAGAACAGAGAAATCTCATCTATTTGGGACTAGAAGTCAAACTGCATTCTAGTTTATCAGATATACTGTTCTGGACAAGTTACTTTAGCAACCTTCTTGGCAATGCATGACTCTCCACCTCCAGCTGTTTGCAAATGAATATAATATAACGTCTATCATGTCTGTGGAATTTCAAGAAAGTCCAGACATTGGCATTGCTGCTTTTGAAAGAAGCACTGTAACAACATCATCAAATGCTATTCTGTGGCAGAAAGTCTGCTGCTCATATTATTCACTTTGAAAATGTGTGATAAAGACATGTCAGATTTTTCTTTTGATAACAAAAACAGGTCCACAGGTTATCTTTTGGGCAATTGTTCTTGAGCTCTCATAAATTACAGTCTATACTGTTTGCTTTTTCCATTAAGAGCAACAATGACAAGAATAAATGGATGCTTCATTTGGTCTTGGAATTGATTGCTGTTGCTTTATGGTCTGAGCTGCCAGTTGACAGTGCGGCCTGTCTTCATCATTCTTGTACTATCCATCCTTTTTATTAATCATGATCATCACAACCTAAGAAGTTCAAAGTTAATTACAAGGAAACATTCCAGCCTCCACTGTAGAAATTATATCTGTGGTTTTTAACAGCTCTGCAAATTGCTAATAAACAACAACATTGTCAGAATATTTTAAAGACTATGTATTGATATACTCATGATTAAGGCCTTACCTAAAATATTAGGAAGCATATAGGATAAGCAATGAATATCACCAATTGAGGAGCATGTCTTTGGTAAAGTAAATGGCTCTAAACTGCTGATTCAAGATCAAACTGCCCTCAATTACTTATCAATACAACAGGAATAGTTTAGAAGAATGTATTGTTCCTGCTACTGAGAAAGTCTATAGGCTTCAAGCTATGAATCCTGGCCTCTCTACACCATGTGTTCTGAGGTGTGAATGGATGCTGTGGTTCCTGGGTACCAATTCATTGCTTCAAACTAAGACTCAGTTTGACCCACTGTGATGTTTCTCCCATCCAGACCCAGATCTGAGCCAATATTTGCATTTCAGAGTAAGCATCCAATACATTTAATTGAATTGAGAGAGAGAAACTGCTGTAGCATTTTCAGGATGTTACACATTGCCATGAAATTTGGCAAGATGGTAGGCCACAGATAGAGAATTCACCATGCCAAATTATGTGCAGGACAGATTCTGGATTTGGAGAAAGCTGTTTAGAAATGGGGTGCCTTTGTCGTGGGCAATCAGATCAGAGGTGGTGACCCCTATTCATGCAACAGCAATGGTATATTTTGGCTAACACTGGGAACAAAACCCCAGGCTAGGTAACACTAATGGCAAAAGGAAGGAAGAAATCCTGAAATACAAAAGGAAAACCAGAAATGGAGGAAAAAAGACAGACAATATCATGCTAAAGTTGACTGAATCCTAATTACTCAAAGACTAGTTAAGGAAAAAAAACACATTTACCACAGTTGTTTGTTTGTTTATACTCCACCCCAATTAGTGCAAGCACACTCAGTCCTAAATCAAACTGAAATTAAACAAGACAATGCAGCATCTAGCCTAACCTAGTCAGCACTGAAATGATCAGAAAAGTTGTATGCAAGACAGTATCTGAAAGTTTCAGCAGACATCCTTTATTTTTGTTGAGATGTGAATATATCAGCTAGTGAAATCCAACAACTTTCTTCTTTTTCATCATTTCAGGCCAGTTCAGCATCCACCTTGTATAGTAACCTAATTTTATGTTTCATTTCCCCTGCTTTTCAGTACATCTTTTGGAAATTATAACATTCTAAATGTTATTTTCTGCCCAATGGAATTTGGTTCTGTTTTCATTTGCAACAGAAGCAGGCTGGGGCTGTTCACCTTGATTTGAAACAAATCCAGGTCAACATGAATACAGTAAAACCCCTACTTATAAAAAAAAGTCCGTTACATAGGCTTTTGCTTAAATCAAATTTTTATGTAACTCAAAGAAAACCGATAGGAAAAATTATTTTTATGTAACTTGAAGCAAACCCATAGGAAAAATGAAATTTTTACATAACTCGAGGCAAACCCATAGGAAAAGAATCTTTATGTAACTCAAAGCAAATCCATAGGAAATCATGTAAATTGGGACATGGTTTTAGCACAAAATTAAGTCGAATTTTATGTAACTCGAGGCATTTGTAAATCAGGGTTTTACTGTAGTTTCAATTTAATCCAGAATTTGACTTCCACCCAAAGCTGGTGCACAACTCTTGTTTGGACACTGTGAGAAAGTGGGATATAGGGATGGAAAAGAACTTGTTGATTTCATTCTTCTTTTTCCCCAAAGTATTTTTTATTATTTTCATAACAAAAAAAGGTACATGCAATAGACTACACAACCATCCCTCTAGTGTCCCCTCCACCCATCCCTCAAGTGAATCCTCATTCTTCTTTACACAGGTCACCTGCCATGGCAAGCAGCAAGCCTCCATTTCAACCTGTTTCTGCAAAAAGCCAGCAAATTAAAAATGTACACAAAATAACATATACATTTGAAAATACGTACAATTAAAGTGGTTAATGAGTGTCTATGTGGGAAGGGAGGAGCTCATAGTTTTATTTGACATTGGGATGAGGGTGCTGTGTGATTCTGAGAAACACAGGGAAACTGCACCTAACAAATTTTCACATCCCTAGTTGGAAGAATCTGCAGTTCATATTCCCTACTAATGATGTCTTCACCATACCTTGTGAAATTTTGCAAATCTAACTTGGCTAGTCATAAATGATTTTACTATATAGTTAAAACTTTTGGAAGCTGAGATTTTAAAAACATATTTTAAGGCACTCATATCGCCCCTCCCCTTCTGCTTTTATGCATTTATGCTCTGATTTTTTAAATGCCATCACTCAAATCTAAACTCTTTGTAATTTAGGAAGTCCTAAGTTCTAATCAGAATCTAGTGTCATTATTACCTCATATAGTTAAGGCTCTAAGTTTTTAACAAGATGCTGGAAATAACAGCCTAATAAAATTGCTGCTAATTCAGGCTGAAGGACAACTTTGAATCTCTTGAGATCACAAAGAATTCACACCATCAGAAATAACTGTTGTTATAATGAGAACAAAGGCATACCTGATCTTGTGTTTGCAACCCACCCCATTTATTCAAAAACACTTCTGGATTTTGGATAATATTGGTGATTGAAGTCCAAAATAGCACAATTATATAATATGTATAATTATAATTATTGCTAGGACCTTTGATTTTATCCTTCTAATCAGTTTTGTTTATCACATTACTAAAGTAAATGCTATACCAATTAACAAACCAAAACAGAGAAAGTCAGTTTAACTTGTGTTAAGAGCTTTCTACATTCCCTCTAGCCTCATAATGCCAGAACACTGCAAATAGCTTTAAAAGAACTTCCTTCCTTCCTTAATGTAGCCATTTTCTCAAACAGTTTGAAAAACAGTAACTCCAAATCTAAAAAAGGCTTGGAATGGTATAGATTTGGTTGCCTGGTGGAAGTTCTATAAAAGTGATCTCAGCCAACTTTCCTTTGGGAAGAACTTTTACAATCACCATAATACTGCAGAAAAAGTAATGTCTTCTATACCCATGTAATCTGTGGTTGCCATGAGGCTTACATCAAGGTTTATGTTGACTATCTCATACTTTAGAGAGGTACATATGGGAAGACTTGGTCCAAAACATTTTGGATTTTGCGGATCAAAACCAGCATCTTGAATTGAGATTGGAAGCCATCTCAACTCAGTTGATTCAAGACTAGCATTACTTTGTCTCTGCAGTGTAGATCAGACAAATCTCTGGCCACCTCATGTTGATCTAGCTCAGAGGTTCCCAACCTAAGGCCATACCTGTCAACTTTTGGATTTGAAAATAAGGGAAATTTTGGCTACACCCCTCTGTAGGTGTGGCCAAATCTGTGAGTGTGGCAAAATATAGCCATGTGACTTGCTGGGCTCTAGTCATGCCTGCCACATGGCCATGAAAATGTCTGCAAACAGAGACAGCACTGGCTCTTTGGCTGTAAATGGAGATGAGCACTGCACCCTAGCGTTGGATACGACTGGCAGATTTTACTTTCTTAGGATCAAAGATCACTGCAGATGGTGATTGCAGCCATGAAATAAAAAGGCGACTGATGCTTGGGAAACAAGCTGTGAGAAACCTGGGGAACATAGTTAAAAGTAGAGGCATCACCTTGCAAACAAAAAATTGCATAGTCAAAGCAATGGTATTTCCGGTGGTAATGTATGGATGTGAAAGCTGGACCGTTAGAAAGGCTGAGTGCAGAAAAATAGATGCCTTTGAAATGTGGTGTTAGAAATAGGTTGATCCTAGAAGAAATCGACCCTGACTGCTCATTAAAGGTCAAATAATAAAGATGATGCTGAAGTACTTTGGACATCAAATGAGAAGGGAGGACTCACTTGAGAAGGCATTGATGCTGGGAAAGGTGGAAGACAAAAGACGGGTGTGGCCAAAAATAAGATGGCTAGATGGTATTATAGATGCAATGGGCACAAAACTGTGTGGGCCAAAGAACCCTTTCCCCATCTTCTTTGGGGATTTTTGTTTTGTTTTCTTTCTTGTTTACTCAGTGGCTTAAGTGACTAAGATGCTGACTAGGAGGCAGAAGATCAGCAGTTCGATTCCCGAGTATGGCAGGACAGAATGAGCTCCCATCTTTGTCCCAGCTCCTGCCATCCTAGCAGTTTGAAAGCAAGAAATTGCAAGTAGATAAATAGGGACCACTTTGGTGGGAAGGTAACAGCATTCCATGCGCTCTGGTGTCTAGTCATGCCTGCCACATGACCACGGAAATGTCTGCAGACGCAGACAACGTTGGCTCTTCGGCTTTGAGATGAGCACTGAACCCTAGAGTTGGATACGACTGGCTTTTGAGCAAGGGAACCCCCCCTCTCTCATATAGTGATCAGGCAACACCCCCTCCCCAATTAGGGTGGAGGAGCAAAGGATTAATTCCCCCCTCTCTCTCTCATCTAGTGATCAAGCAAACCCCCCCCCCCTCCCAAGTTAACTCTAGAACTCTAGAAATGAAATCCTCCAGCTAGGAGGCAGGGCAGAAACAGCTCAATAAAGCATGAGGTTGCCCCTGCATATATGAAATAAATCACTCACCTAGAGTAGACTTCTGCTCCCATCAGCCAAAACAAAGCCTCCAGGACCATGTGGCTGGCAGGAAAGGGAAAGAGAAAGGCAAAACTACAGAAGTGCCCCCCTTCTCTCTCTCTCCTTCCACAAGTGAAAAGCCTGCCACACAGCGACCTCTGGTGGCCGAAAAAATACTGCAGCTTCACCTGTGAGGGCTCCGGTCAGGATATTTTTTACAAAATAAGGGGAAAATACGGGGAAATTAATAAAATGGGAGGGGGGCAGGAAGAGGGATAAAAATAAGGGGTTTTTCCAGGAAAAATGGGATAGTTGACAGGTATGCCTAAGGCCCACAGGCTGTATCCAGACCTAGGCACCATTTCATATGGCCCCCCACCCCTCCAAGGACATTTGAGAAACAAAATGGCCATCCCCTTTGAAGCTGTTGGGACAAAATAGCCACCTCCACCGAGCAGGCAGGGCAAAATGGCTGTCCGGCCCTCAAAGCTGATGGAGAGCATGACCCAGGCCCCAACTTGAAAAGGTTGGGAACCCCTGATCTAGCTGGAACTTCTAGATCCCTTTGAAAGGTGGCTGTGTGACAGACAGTGGTCTAAACAAAAGGTAAGTGAGACATAAATCATTATGGCCAAATCAGCGAAGAGGTGGAGCTGACAAACAAGCTAAAGCTGAGCAAAGCTGGAGCCACATGGCTTTCTAAAACCAACTTAGTCCAAGAGCTGCTTTGTGCTGCAAACCAGTTAGAAACTGCTGCTGAAGTTGTGAGTTCGAACCTGACGGGGACCAAGGTTGACTCAGCGTTCCATCTTTCATATGTCAGTAAAATGAGTACCTAACATCTTGGGGGCAAAATGCTAATTAACTTGTGAACCACCCAAGGGAGTGCACTAAACGCTATGCGGTGGTATATAAATGTAATAGCTATTGCTATTGCTGTGAAGAACAGGTTGTTATCTGAGTTGTTTGTCAATCAACATAACTTCTTTTGATTAAGTCTCAGTTGCTCACTTATATGCAGTTGGGCACTGATTCAGAACCTCAACTGCTACCTTGAAAAAGAGACATCTGGGCATCATCAGCATACTGGTGTACCTTAACCTCAAACTCTGGCTGACTTCCCCCAATGGGTTCATGTAATGCTGAAAAATGTAGGTGGCCTCTACTGTGGTGAGGAGTTTGGGAGTGAATTTCAAAGCTCATCTGGAGATAGGTGAATTGGTAAGTGTAGTAGAATTCATTGTGCAACTGAGTGGGACAGAATCTAGTCCAGAGTTGGGCAATTGTAGCCCTCCAGATGTTTTACAATATTTTTTCTACTGGGTATAAGGTAGTGTTACAAGCAAGATAATTGGACCAGGAAAAAAAAGGTATACGTAAGTATCAGCTACAGAAAACTACTGTACTAATAATTAAATGGTATGCTATTTGCTAAAGTTTCAAACATTTCTCTCCCCTCCCCCTATGGAACTAAAATACTCAGAATCCCACAGACAATATTGCTAGTATTGCTTTGCTGGCTGTGGGATGCTGGGGTTTACAATTAAAATTAACTTTTCCAAACTCTATCAACTTAGATTGTATTTCTCCCAAGACAGTCCTGATTTAAATGTTCAAGTTGGTGCAGACATTTCTATTGACTCTAATGACTTTCAGGGCTGGTTTCAATAGAGTCAGGAGAGAGATGTAATCTAGAGCTTAACTCTGAGTCAAGTATTGCCCATTTGTTTGATTCATAATTGGCTGCTTTATCAAGAAAAGGACAACAACTCACAACCATCAGTTATTAACCAAACCTTCCTGGACTCAAGGATCTTTTTTTTAAGTCCTATGAATATTCCTTGGTATGACTGAAGGAAAGATTATCTTTAAGAAACTTTCAGTTAATACTTGTGGAAATTGCACTAGCTCTTATCTTAATTCCATCTGATTGATAAAAACTTATTTATGAAGCCATTTGATTGTTACTTAGAGAGCTAAAATCCTCCTAGAATTATATGGGCACATTTAATATCTACCGAGTGTTCGTAACTGAAATGAGAAGTCAGTTCTGCAGAAGCAGTATTGTTTTAATTAGCTACTGCTGTATTATTGAAATGCCAGTCACTCTTGAATCTTGCCAATGGAGCCCAGAAGCTATGGTCTAAAAAACACCATTCCATCTGGTTGATTGGCATACAATAATGATATTCTGTCTGGATGGGTTTCAGTGTCAGGGTGTGATTGCTGTTTATTGAAGCAATGTCTTGTTCACAGAAACAACAAACCTTTCAGTCCTTTGAGTGGGGAGGGGACTCCAAAATTCAAATGACACCAGTTGGTTTAAATCAAATCTTGACTGATAATTGATGAGATAATAGGTGGTTGATATTTGACAGCTAGTATTGTGCGATTTTTTTGGAGCAATAACAGGAGAATCATACAGTCAGTTAGCAAGGGATAAAGGGTAGTAGACTCCTGGACATATATCGAAAGCAAAACAAAGTAGACCAGTGGTTCCCAATGTGGGATCCATGCCCCACATTGGGACTTCAATTCCCAGAAGTCTAAGTCAGTACGGAAGTCTAAATCAGGTTGATCAGTGCTTTGGGGGAATTGATTTAGGCTTCTGGGAATTGAAGTCCAAAAACCAAAGGTTGGGAAACACTGAAGTAGACGAAACCTGGATTTCAGTACAACTAATATTAGTGATGAATATACAGGTGAAACTCAGAAAATTAGAATATAGTGCAAATGTTCATTCATTTCACTTAAAAGGTGAAACAAACATATGAGATAGACTCACTACATGCAAAGCGAGAGATGTCATGCCTTAATTCGTTATAATTGTGATGATCATGGCATATAGTGTACATGAGATTATGTGATGATTTTGGGGTACATGAGATTGGGGGGTTGGGGTTTTCATAAACTGTAAGCCATAAGCATCAATATTATAACAAAGTAAGGCTTGAACTATCTCGCTTTGCATGCAATGAGTCTCATATATTTGTTTCACCTTTTAAGTTGCATTACTGAACTGAATGAACATTTTCACGGTATTCTAATTTTCCGAGTTTCACCTTTATGCCAGAAACCAACCCAAAAAAATAGGTATAATGTGAGATCTGTTTATTGCTTTTATGTGAGAAAATCACAATCCTAAATACCCTCTTTGTAAAAACTAATTCTTACTGGGATTAACAGTAATTGATCTATCATCATTATTGGAGTTAACTGGAATTATTCCACTGAATGGAATTATTCCATTGATCCATTTCTTAGGATCAAAGATCACTGCAGATGGGGATTGCAGCCATGAAATAAAAAGGCGACTGATTCTTGGGAGACAAGCGATGAGAAACCTGGGGAACATAGTGAAAAGCAGAGACATTACATTGCAAACAAAAATTAGAATAGTCAAAGCAATGGTTTTCCCAGTAGTAATGTATGGATGTGAGAGCTGGACAATTAGGAAGGCTGAACGCAGAAGAATAGATGCCTTTGAAATGTGGTGTTGGAGGAGGGTTTTGAGAGTCCCCTGGACAGCGAGGAGAACAAATAGGTCAATCTTAGAAGAAATTAACCCTGACTGCTCATTGGAAGGTCAAATAGTAAAGATGAAGCTAAAATACTTTGGACGAGGGGCGTGTCAAGATGGAGAGCTAAGAGGAGTGAACTTTCTTCCGCTCAGAAAGGAGGGAAACGAAAGTGACTGTTAAAAGTGAGAATAGTTCCTGAGACTTGTAAAAAAATGGATTAGAACATCTATAAGAAAAAATAGTTGCGGAAATTGCCTTGGTTGGTCCGAAGTCGTGCCGAGAAAGGGAGAAAACTGTGAGTTTCAATCTTGGAGAGAGCGGGGGATGGGCGGCCTTTAATGGTGCCGACTCAACAAAGTTTTTAGCTGAAGAACGGACGGTGTGGAAAACGGTGTGGAGATCGGTTCGCTGGCAAAGTTCGATAAAACGCAGGCAAACAGATAAGCGGACGATCGGATCGAAAAGGGTAAGCCCGGTGGGGATCTGAAAGGGGGAAGCTGAAGCAAGCCTCGCTCGGCCTCGCCGGTCCTTTCGACCGGAGCCGCGCGGAGCCTAGCGGAGTCGGAAAATTGCTTAAGCGGAGAAGTGGAAAAGCCCTGACGGTGAGCAAATTTGTAAAAATAGATGGGGAAGGAGAAAAGGAGAAGAAAAGTGAAGTAATTAGGACCGGACCTTTTGTTTTTTTCATGTCAGTGGAGCGCAGATAAGTCAGGGTCAAGTAACGGTGATAATACCGGGATTTCTTGTTTCCTTTTTTTTCCTTTCCCTTCTTCGTTGCTGTTTGAGTTTTGGACTTTGAAATTTGGGTATTAAAGAGAAAGAGGAGGAAGAAGAAGAAGTTGGACTTTTGGAGAATTGGATCTGGCTTTGTCTTGCATACTTTTTCCGAGGCTTAAAAAAAGAATAAGATGGTGCTGGGGCCCTGAAATGTGCTGTGAGAGACAAAGTGTTGTTTCCTTTGAATCTTGGAGAGCAGACGTCTGACCTTGTCTTTGCTTTTTGTTTTTTCTTCTCGGCCTGGAATAATATAAGAGTTATTTTTTCTTCTTTGTTTTTTAAGTTGGATAGTGTTTGTAAGCTGCAACAGTAACATAAAGCAAGTTGATGGAAGAGAAATAAAAAATCAGTTTTTTTCTTTTCCCCCCTTTTTTTGTGGGACAAATATTGATGATTTTTTTCTTTTTACCTTCCTGCTGTGGTTTTTTGGACTCCTTTTTCTCCCTTTCCTTATCTCCCTTCCCATTGGGAGATGAAGATTGAGGATTAAATAGGGAATAAAGTGGAAGAACAGTGATCATTTTTTTCTTTTTGATTAGGATTTTTGTTCCTTTATTTTCTCTTTTTTTCTTCCCCCTTCTTTCTTTCTCCCTCTCCTTTTTTTGTTCATCCGGGGGTAAAATATTAAAATTTAAGAGGGAAATTAATTTGGTTTGAAATGGGATTTTTTTCTCATTTTCCCCCCATTTCTATATTGATTTGAACTTTGGTATATATACATATATTTGATAGAAGGGGAGGGGGGAGGGGAGGATAAAGGTCTAATACTGTATTTGGAAATAAGTATATTAAAATTGATTAGAGTCAATATATAAGGTAGACCTAAACAGTAAATTGTTTATGTAAATTGTTAAAGTCACGTAATTGGAAATACATTTGGATGAAACGGCAGGGGAGAGGGAGAGAGAAGGAGAAGAAATTGGCCTGGACAAGAGTGGAAAGACCAACCTCTTCGGACAGGAGTTTTAGAAGGCTTACAAGGTTGGAGGAGGAGGAGGACGAGATGAAGAAAACAACGCAACAAGAGATGAAGGATTTGGAGGAGCAAGAGACAGTGAAGAAGATAGCACAACAACTACAACAGCAACAGCAGCAGAAGACAATAACATCCCCAACTATGATTGCACCAACTGCGGTAAAAACAATTGTTATAACAACAGCAAAGTTAACAACAGCAACAACTGCTACAACAACTGTAACAACTACAGCGGTGACAGCAGGGACAACACTGACAACGATTGCAACCACAGCTACAGTAACAACACCAACAACATTGGCAATGAAGGGGGGGCAAGGACTTAAATCTGACTTTGAAAGATTTAATGAGAAGGTGGACAATCTGGAATATAAAATTGGGAATATGTTGGCTCAAGATAAACAAGAACGAAAACAAGATATGCAAGATATGCTGGCAGACATTTTGAAGGGAATTGATGGTTTAAAAAAAGGACAAGATAAGCTTTAAAAAGAACAAGAAGTTATTAAAAAAGAACAGGCAACGATTAAGGTGGAGGTCATGGAATTGAGAAAGAGAGAGAAAGAAAGAGAAATAAGGTTGGAGATCATGAAAAGAGATTGGAAACTGTAGAAGAACATTTAAGACGAGCAAATGTCATAATCAGAAAATTGCCAGAGAACTCCCCAGATAAATTAAAAGAAAGAATAGTGAAATGGCTGGACGAAATCATGGAAGATGGTTTTACACCGCAGGATGTTGTAAGTGTATTTAGGCTGGGTTCAAGTAGGGGTAAAACTGGGTCAAGGAATGTGTTGTTAAAATTTGCTAATGTGTCAGACAAGCTGCGTTTAATGGCTCTTATACGGGAAAAAGGTGCAGAAGTGTTAAAAATGGAAGGCTTTGATATCGAAGTTTATAATGATATTCCAATTGAGGACCGCTTATGGAGACAATCGATGAAACCAATCACAAAGCGATTCCAGGATAAAGGAATAAGGTATAATTGGAAATTCCCACGACAATTAAGTTTCTTCTACCTGGGAAGACGTTATTTGATAAGCGAAGGTCCTAATGTTTTGGATGTAATGGTAGATGCAAAGTTATTGGAAGCAGGAACTAAAGAGTGGTTTGACCTGAAGGAAGAATTGATTATATCTGGTGGATATAAAAGGCAGGAGAACAACAGAAATGAGAACATGCCTAAAGGTGCGGAAGGAGGAATTGTTCTGGGTGGAGATTAGGTTCAGATCAGACCTCCTCGGGGCTCGCACAGTCTGTCGCACCTCCCCCCTCCCCCTTTGTATTTCAGAGGCTATTTGTAAAAAAATGGGGAGGGTTAGTAGTAGAATGTATAGTGTGTATTCTTTAGTTGTTCTTTTTTTTCTTTATTTGTTTAAGGTGAAGGAAGTGTTACATGTTAATCACATGCCTGTAGGAGGAAGTGGGAAATGTAAAAAATTATGGGAGGAAAATAATAGATGAGGAATATAAAAGTAATAACATGGAATGTGAAAGGTACTGGTTGTCAAGTGAAGAGAAGGAGATTAGAAGCAGCACTCAGAAAAGATAGACCGGATATAATCTTTCTGCAGGAAACCCATCAGAAATCGGAAGAAACCAACAAGCTATTTTTAGGATGGACTCAGTTTTATGAAAAAGCATATGGTACTTCAAAGGCTAGAGGGGTTGCAACTTTGATATCAAACAGGTTGGGATTCGAGATGGTAAAAAGTATCTCAGACCCAGAAGGTAGATATCTGATAGTAAAGGGGAAAATAGATGAGGAGGAAATAACATTGGTGAATCTGTATGTGCCAAATGAACATCAAAATAGTTTTTTAGATAAGGTGTACTGAATATTGGAGAAAGAAAAAACAACAAAAATGATTGTAGATGGAGATTTTAATTTAATAAAATCAAATATAGATAGTACAAACATAGCAAGATGTGTGGGAGGAAATAAAATGTATGTGTTAAATAATTGGTTGAAATCTCTAGGGTTGAAAGATACATGGAGGGAACTTAAAGGATTGGAAAGGGTTTATACATTTTTCTCACAAGTCTATAACACGTATTCCAGAATAGATTATATATTTGTTACTGATAATTTGATAAGAAATTTAGAAGACATAGAAATAGGAATTTTTAAAGAGTCTGATCATGCAAAAGTATGGTTGGAAATAAAAATAGATGCTACAAAGATTAGGAAAAATTGGAGATATAATGCTAAATTGTTCAGAGATATAAAGTCTAAAGAGCAAATGGTAGAAAAATGGGAAGAAAATTGGAAATGGAATGATACAGGGGATGTTAGATTCGGTATTGTATGGGATACAATGAAAGCAATATTCAGAGAAGAAAGTATCAAGTTGGTAAACATTAAAAATAAACAGTTAAAAAGTAAGCAAGAAGAAATTGAAAAAGAGATTAAATGGCTGCAGGAGAAACATGCAATAACCAAGGATAGAAAAGTTTATGATAGAATGCAGGGCTTAAAGAAGGAATTAATAGGAAAAGATATTGAAAAGGTAAAAAGAGATTTGGTGTATTTAAAAAGGGAATATTTCGAATACAGTAATAAAAATTCAAAACTTTTAGCAAGAGCGGCTAAGGAAAAAAGAAGCAGAAGAGAAATAGGGACTTTAGTAGATAAGGAAGGTACAAGATATAACAAGATTAAAGATAAATGTAAGGTGGTTAGAGAATTTTATCAAGATTTATACTCTAAAAAGGAGGTAAATATTGATAAATTAAAAGATAAATTGGGAATGCAAATTAAAAATAAAATAAGTCAGGAACATAAACAAAAAATGGAAGAGTTAATAACTGAAAAAGAGATAAAAGAAGTAATAACTAAATTGAAAGCAGATAAATCACCGGGAGAAGATGGATTACCTGCAGAATTTTATAAAGAGTTCAAGGATATAGTAACTCCAAAATTGTTAAAATTGTATAACGGTATACTTAATGGGGAACAGATACCACCATCATGGTATAGAACAATAATTGTCTTGTTACCAAAACCAGGAAAAGACCTAGAAAAGGTAGAGTCATATAGGCCCATCTCTCTGATAAATCAAGGTGCCAAGATTTTTATGGCGATACTGGCAAATAGATTAAACAGTTTTATGGATAAATACATAAATAAAGATCAGGCCGGATTTGTGAAAGGTAGGCACATGGCAGATTTAGTAAGGAGAGTTGTAGACCTGATTGATGTTGCAGGGCAAAATAAGGAGAAAGTTGGATTACTATCATTAGATATCTTCAAGGCATTCGACTCCTTGCAATGGATAACAATTAACGAGATAATTAGAAGTTACGGATTTGGTGATAGGTTTATAAAAACAATAGAACAATTATATCAACAAGGATACGCCAATATTAGGGTTAATGACGGTCTCACAGAGGAAGTGAGATTAGAGGCTGGGACAAGACAAGGGTGCCCTTTATCACCAATATTATTTATTATGGCGATGGAAATATTAGCAAATGCAATAAGGGAAGATAAAAGTATAGAAGGAATAATGGAAAATAAAATTAGTTTATACGCGGAT
Organism: Bradypodion pumilum; assembly: GCA_035047305.1. Taxonomy (NCBI): domain Eukaryota; kingdom Metazoa; phylum Chordata; class Lepidosauria; order Squamata; family Chamaeleonidae; genus Bradypodion; species Bradypodion pumilum. The sequence goes on from JAWDJD010000001.1 coordinate 358,965,970, forward strand.
GATACTTTGATAATTATGAAACTCCCTAGAAGGACTTTGGAAAGCATCCAAAAACATTTAAAGGAATTTGAACAAATAACAGGTCTGAAGATAAATTGGGATAAATCTGAAATGATTTTAAGTAATATTGAAAAGGATGAGCAAGGGAAAATAAGGGATGAATTTAAACTACAGATTAAAGAGAGTCTGAAATATCTAGGGATAAATATCTCTAACAAATTGGATGATTTGAAAAGATTAAACTATGATAAACAAAAGAAAGAACTTAAAGATAAAATTTTGCAATACCAAAAATTAAGATTGTCTTGGTTCGGCAGAATAGCGTTGGCTAAAATGATGTTACTACCAAAATTAAATTTTTTGTTTGATGCCTTACCAATTCAACTGACGGATAAAGAAATTAAGGAATTTCAAAAATTATTAAATAATTATTGTAATGGGGGACGCAGACCTAGAATTTCAAAGAGAATGTGGTATTTATCTCAAAAAGAAGGGGGTCTAGGAATTCCTAACTTAAAGAATTATTATAAAGCATTTCATATAAAGAATGTAGTTAAGATTTTAATGAAGGAGCCGGTTATTTGGGAGGAAATTGAAATGAAGGAACTAAAGGAAGTGGGTAAGAGCCTTTTCTTATATAAGGAAACATGGAAAACACCAGTTAAAAATAGAATGCTGAGGTCAATGTTAGGAGCATGGAAGAAGGTTAAAATGAAATTAGTTCCGAATATTTCACCGATAATTGAATTAGAAGATTTGAAAAAGTTTCCAATAAGAATGGACAATGAGATGAGAGAAATTTTGTTGACGAATGGGGTTTTCCTGCTGAAAGATTGGATACGAGTCTGCAAAGATAAAGTGATGAAACGAGAGCTATACACTCAGATGAAGTTGAATTGGTTTCAGATAGCGATGGTGAACAAGTGGAATAATAAATATTTGAGGGAACAGAGCTTGGAAAGACATAGGACAGAATTTGAGGAATTAGTGTGGAAGATAAGGAAGAAGGAAATTGGAACTAAAGGAATGGTTAGTAAAATTTATAAAATAATAAATATAGAAGTTAACTCACAAGAAATATTAAGAAACACATGGGAACAAGATTTGAATATGAAGATAACAGAAAAGGAATGGCAAAATAAATGGAGAAAAAGAATTATGAGATCTTTGTCGGTCAGGGTAAAGGAACATAATTATAAAATGTTATGGAAGTGGTATTTGACCCCTATGAGACTACATCAGATGGACAAAAAGAATAATAAAATGTGTTGGAGATGTAAAAATATGTTGGGCACATATGTCCATATGTGGTATGAATGCAAGGTGGTAGAAAATTTTTGGGCAAAAATTGAGAACGAGATTGATAAGATTATGGGATTGCGTCTCAAATTGGGGCCAAATAACATTTTGCTGACGGACGTAGACAATATGAATTTAGATAATGATAAGAAAGAATTGTTGTCCATGATGCTTGTAATAGCTAGAATGTGTATTGCAAAAAATTGGAAAAATGACTTAGTGCTAAAGGTGGAGGAGTGGTATAAGCAGATGTGGGATCTCGCATTGAATGAAAAATTAACATGGGAGTTAAATTTTTAAAAAAGGTATAATAAAAGAAAATAGATTTTGGAATATATGGCGACAATTTGTTGATTACTCATTGACGAGAGACGGAACAAATAAACTGCCACCAGACCAAATGAAATTTTGGGTACAATAGAAATTAATGGGAAATCCCACATCCTCCAGGGCAATGTACATAGCACAGGGTGATGATGTATGTAATGTGATGAGGTTGATATTGTTTTTGGAAAATACTTTGTAAATCTTAAAACGGAAGTATAACAGACCTTAGCAAGGTTGAAGAGGTTAATAAAAGTAAAGTATGGATATAAAAGTAGAGTTGAAAAATGTGGACTAGACTTGGAAGATAATGGTTAATAATAAGATAAAAGTATAGTGTGTAAGTAAGAATATTTTATACTGAAATAGAATTCAAGGTCATGACAGATTTTTTTGTTTTTTCCTTATTTTTGATGTATATGTATTTTCATGTTTTTTCTATATATATAGTTATTTTTATTGTGTTAGATTATTTGTTTTTTATTATGTCTTGAATGTTGTCATATATTTTGAAAAATCAATAAAAAAATTAAAAAAAATACTTTGGACATCAAATGAGAAGGGAGGATTCACTTGAGAAGGCATTGATGTTGGGAAAGGTGGAGGGCAAAAGAAGAAGGGGGAGGCCAAGGATGAGATGGCTAGATGGTATTATAGACACAATGGGCACAGAGCTGGGAGGGCTGAGGGGGATGGTAGAGGACAGAGGCACCTGGAGGAAAATAGTCCATGGGGTCGCAAAGGGTCGGAGTCGACTGTGCGACTGAACAACAACAAATTCCACTGAAGATAATGAAACTTACTTGAAATGTTACACTATATTTGGAGTTGTATTTCTCTGTAAAAACACATTGTGAATAGCTTGATGACAAGCAGATATATGGGATTGGTTCAAAGAATTATAAAATAATTTAGTTAGAAGTGGCCTATGAGGACATTGAGTCCAACCCTCTGCTCATTGCTGGAATCCAAATCAACACAGATCTGACAAGATGATTGTCCAATTTTCTCAAGTGCCTCCATCATTGCTGCACTCACCACTCTCTGAGATAATTGCTTCCATTGTCATATTGCTCCAACCATTAAGAAGTTTTTCCTGATATTCAGCCTTTATCTGGCTTCCTGTAGTTTCAGCCCATTATTACATGTCCTGCACTCTGGGATAATCGAGATCCTGTCCCCCCGCCCCTTTATGATTATCTTTAATGTATTTGAAAAGTGCTATCATATCTCAGGCTCTTTTTTCTTTTCAAAATAAACAAAAGAAAACATAATGCAAATATGTAAAAAAAAACAAAAATCTTGAACTTATATAATGTTGCAACAGTATATGCACACAGCACCAGTAGGACATTATAGACTCAAGGAGCCTTGTTGTCCGATATGTAACAAGGCTGAGACATGTGCCATGCAGCATGAGATGGAACTACTACTACTACTACTACTACTACTACTACTACTACTACTACTACTACTACTACTACTACTACTACTACTACTACTACTACTACTACTACATAATTACATTTTATTTATATATTTGTCCCCTCATTCCAGAAAGATAAAAGATCTTGCTCTAGCTTTACTCTTTTCCCTGTCACTAATACATAGTCTGTAAATTCTCCCCACATTTCTCTAAACTAGATAATTTCTCAAAATTGTCCAATCCCTTTTTAGTTTCAATTCACATTTTAATTTATCATTTATTGCAATATTTCATCTCTTTATACCAATCATCTAGTTCAAATTCACAATCTACTTTCCAGTTTTTAAAAACAATAATCAATCTCAAAGCTGATAGCAATACAATAATCATCACTTTCTTATTTTTCTATTTGCTTATTTCCAAAGTCCATTAATAATTCTATTTTAGGATACAGCTCCAATTTTATAGACAATATTTGATTGATTTTTTTAAAAAAACATTTCCCATATTTTCTTCACATCATTGCATTTCCAATGAAAATGTATGTCCCAATGTCTTTTTTTTACATCTCCAGCAAGTTGGCTTAGAAATAAGCAGATCTTCTTCCTCCTAAAGTGGAGAGGTCCTCAGCCTATTTTTGACACTACTCACATATGTCATCTTAACTCCCTCAGCCATTGTGTCCCATTCACCTTTCCAGTTTTTTTCTCCCTTTACTGTGAACAATAAAAACCCTTACATTATTTTAGGTTCCCTACAGTGTTATTTCAAGTATTCAACAATACTTATACCAATGCCTCATCACTGCTACGGGAGCTGCATTGGTTGCCAGTATGCCTCCGGGTGCAATTCATGGTGCTGGTTTTGACCTTTAAAGTCCTTCATGATAGTGGGCCAGGATACTTAAGAGACCATGTCACCCCAAGGTTTTCAATCCGTCTTACGAGAGCAGACTGTAGGGGCTCCCTAGTGGTCCCTTCAGCCAGGGAGGCACATCCCATTGGGACCAGGAGGAGAGCCTTCTCGGTGTCTGCTCCAGCCCTATGGAACCTCCTGCCACTTGAATTGCGCTTCCAGGCAGAGTTGCTCATCTTCAGGAAGGCCTTAAAAATGTGGCTATGCCAGCAGGTGTGGGGTACAACTGGTACCACAATCTGGCCCTGCTGTCTTATTTAGTCCTGCCCAGGTGTCCTAGTTTGGTTCTGCCTTGGTGTCCTTCTTTTTAAGGGGATTGGGGAGGTTTTATAAATGTTTTAAGATAGTTGTATAGTATTTATTTTTATTTAATTAGTATTGGGTATAGGTTTTAACTGATGTCGTGAGCCACCCTGGGTCACTTAAGTGAAAAGGGTCGTTATATAAATCCAATAAATAAATACCTATGACTCAATGTGGCATTCTAAAAAGAGAGAGTTCTATTTACAATACCTTTTTATCCATCTCTGATTTCTAAGCCTTGCTGCTGAGGTAAATATTAACAGCATTGTGTTATTAGTGCTCAAATTAGAAATGCTATTCTGCATGAAACACTGGACGTGTTTGTTTTTAACCATACTGTTATTTCTATTCCTGTCATGACTTGGAGAATGGGGTGTTACAGAATAATGTAAACAATTGGTGATGCAGAACCAAAAGCAAGTAATAAAATGTGGCATACCGTAATTATTATGGCATTCAATGAAGGCTCAGATACCACAACGGGTTTTAACTGAGGCCTTTGGAAGTTATCTCTTTAATGCATAACTTAAAGTCAGGATGATGCCAAGTTTAGGGTGCTTAGGGTCATCGGTGGTGGCAGCAGCTGCTACTTGTATCCAAGTATACATTTTTCTTGAAGTCATTTTTACAGTTGATGGATGTGTCTCTGGTGACTCAATAAACTGATCCTGGCAAGAAACATGCGACCACACACATTACACTGAATGGTGAAGGGTGTAGTTGAGTTTGATGAAGCTTCCGTGCTTGTTGCTTAGCCTGTTCATGTCTGTGGCATTCTCCTTCAAAATGATGAGTAGCAGCAGAGATGGTATGGTGCCAAAGTGGGTAATCTACGACAGCTGACTCCCAGGTTTGTGGGTTTATACCTGACACCTTCATGGTTTGTTTCAGTTAATCCTTATAATGCTTCAAAGGAGCTCCACGAGGTCTTGTACCAGTACGTTCCCCATAAAGAATTTGATGAGGAAACCTGGACCATCCATACTGTGGACATGCCCTATCCATCTAAGACAATGGCCTATGATAGAAGCTTCAATGCTATTTACATGTGCCTTCTCAAGAACTGCAGTGTTGGTGACATAGTCATCTCACTTGATGTTCAAGATGAACCTTAGCTTCTGTTGGTGAAAGCACTCAAGCTTTTTGATGTCTTGGCAATAGAGGGTTCATGTTTCACAGCCGTACAATGACGCTGAGATAGCAATAGCTTTGTATACCATGAGCTTTGTATGAACTGTTAGATCTTTGTTAATGAAGACCCAGTGTGATAGATGAACAAAGGCAGAATGGGCAGCCCTGATTCTATTCACAACATCCTGTTTACTGGGGCAGGTTTTAGACAGGATGGTACCGAGGTAGGGAAAATGGTCTACCTATTCCAGTGTCAAATCTGATATGGTAATACTGAATCCGGGAAGGGTTGTCCTTGGGGCAGGTTGAGATTCTGGGAGGGTCCGTTGGGAGATAATTTGCAGATGACTGAGGAGGATTGTTGTGAAAATATTTCCCATGATGGATAGCAAAGATATGCCATGATAGTTGCCACAAGTACTATGATCACCTTTTTTAAAGATGGTGATAATGGTGTCATTTTTAAGGTCATCAGGCACTTTACCTGTTTCCCAAATCAAGAGAATGAGTATGAAGAGCCTTGTCTTTAGAGGCACCTCTCCCTTCTGAATTAACTCCAGAGGGATGTTGTCTGGCCCGGGAGCCTTTCTGGGTTTCAGCTTATTCAGAGCCTCACAGAATTCCAGGTACATCAGTGGAATTGCCATCCATTGCAGGCAGACAGAGCAGGATATTGTGGCACTTCTTGAAGAAAATCCTCAGCAGTGGTAGAGCTTAGGTTTAAAAGCATGCAAAAGTGTTCCTTCCTGTGCTCCAGGATATTCTGGCCATTGTCAGCTGCTTTCAGAGTGCCTGATGAAGAGCGATATGGTCCTTATAGTTATTTTATACCATCATAAAAGTTCCTTAAGTCACGTGCATTGGACAGCCTTTGGGGTTCCTGAGCTTTTTCTAATTTTCAATTTCCAATTTAATTTATATCCCGCCTTTCTCAAGTCGAAGCTGACTCAAGGTGGCAAACATAACAATCAATAATAACAATCAATAAACCTAGAATACAAAATACGAATTTCAATACAATCAAGATAAATTAAGTAAATAATAACATAGCAAAATTAATTACCAGCCCCACAAATGCTTCTCTTGATGGAGAATGCCAAAGTGAAGCCATCACTGAAAAATTCTTGTCTTTAATACCAGCAAGCCTGTGTCAAAGATCTTGATGGAAGGCCAAAGAACAGGACCTGTCTGCAGCTGATCTCAAATTCTAAACTTGCTTCTTTGGGTGCAAACAGTCTTTTCATAGCTGGGGTGTAACAAGTACTCACAATATTGTAAAATTTATTTGTTCTCAATGATTTTCTCCACCAAGACTTCCTCTATCTTTTTTTTTGCCTTATTCTTTTCTCCTTTTTTTGGTATTTTTTTAAAGATGTCAATTTCTATCAAAGCCTATTAATCCCTTCTAGTCTTTTTTTTTTCAGAAGAAGAAAGGAGTGTGCTTCTATTCAAATCATCATTTATTTTTACGTTAGAACGTTGTACGTTTTGTGGTCAATGAAATCAAAAACCCTTTCATGTGACACTTGAGTGTATTTCTCTAATGGAATTTACAGATTGGGAGAATCACATTAGCCTCCAGATTCTTTGCTAAGCACTGCTGCCACTTTTCATTTAGACTGGTCAGGCCGCTTATTCATTCCTGGTGTAAAATACAACTTTAGAGTGACTTTCATATGATATGAAAAAAGTGTCTGACTTTCTGAAATGTAAACACATGGAACTCTCTATTTAAGGTTCAACACATTCCTATAATTGATGACATTTTGTAGTGCCCCATGCCCCTCAATTCCATTCTGAGAGAGAGGGAGAGAATTCTGAAAATATAGAAATCCTCACTTGGACCAGAAAACCAATCTGTTCTGGCCATGTCCAAATAAATCAGAGTGTGTTGATTCCAATGTGTTCAACAAATATTTGGAATCAGTAGTGTATGAAGGTACTTGGACATGCCTATTTTCCCCTTATTGTCCTTGCATGAAATGGCCAAATTCTGTACAGCTTAATTCACTCTCTGCTGAGTTCAAGAAGGTGATATTCTATACAGATTTTGATGTGGGATCCCCACCCCTTTTCTTGGTGAATCCTGCACATCAAAGAAGTTACTCTGTATAGACATTATAATATCCCCACATTGCTTCATTATCTTCTTGGGGGGAAATTACCATGAATTTTCAGGAAAATGCCATAAGATTTTCTGAGATTTCTTCTCAGAAATCACACAGAATAATCTTGTGGTGAGGAGAAAAGAAAGCTTGTTCTTGATTTCTCCCAGGGGCCAAGAAGTTAACATAAGTATATACTTAGATCAGTTCAGGGGTAGGGACAGACAGATCTAACAGTTTCACTTTTTGTCTTATCCATTAAAAAATTAGCAATAGCAGGTTTTTAAAAAATCTGGTATGAAAGTAATTTGTGATTTCTGGTAAATTAACCAACAAAATAGTCAAATTATCTTATTCTTCCAATTCAACAGATACAGCCATTCTATACATGGAGATAACATGTTATTCCTGCCTTCCCTGTAGCTGTTAAAGCCTAGAAACCTGTCAAAAGAGGTGGCAAACTTAATTCGATCCCTTATACAGCTCAAATGCAGCCTTTTGAAAGCTTGGCACTCAAAACCCATGGATGACTATGTTTAGTGTTCTGGAAATAATAGGCAGCAGCCAGCAATATGGGCCAAACACACAACTTTATTTGGAATAAGAATAGGTGGCCACAGCTAACAACACACCCTCACATTCCTTACCTATCTCTGATCAGAACTGACAGTTGGGAAAAACCGTTAGAACCTGTGGGAATCTGTCTGGTTTAAAACTGCTCTGTCTGCCTGTATGCTTTCTGCCTGCATTCTCCACATTTTGTAAACAAAGGTCCCTCTGTGATGACGTGAGACATTGCAGGCGCACCCCCCCAATAACGGACACAGACAACATTGAAAGTGGATAACAGCAAAGGGCCACATTTATTGATTCAATGCCCTAGTCCGAATTATAAATTTGTATTGGTAAAACGACCAATCATAATTCCTAAGGCAAGCAGGCCGAAGTAACACTGGTAAGGTACCACCCCAAAATTGCCAACGGCAATTGGTTACAATGTATCAAATTGTATCAATTTGTTTGTTAACAACAAACAAATTGTTGACCGTAGTCAATAACTAACTCATGACCCCACCCTCTGACGCGTATCCGTGAAATCACAGGGGTGATGCATGCTGGTTAGCAATCATCATCACCCCATCGCCTGATTCGTCGTTGACCGGACAACGTTTAACTACTTTATTCCTGTCTAGTGTTGTCCAGTCAATTGCGAACCTGCCGGATACTTGTGGGTCATACTGTTTACCTTACCAGTGCTACCCGCCCATGTGACCAAAGTCAACAGTAGGAACGAAGAAAGACCCCTATATCAAACCATAGCAACAGTGTGGGATGGGCAAAAAAGCCAGGACCCGAAGCCAATGTGGGTCCCAACCAAAAATTCCCACCCGGCCCCGAAGCGACCATAATCACACTGTTAACTAGGGAGGGGGTGGAGGGGAAAAACTTCTCCGCTCCGTCGCTGAGGCAAAATGGCAGCGCGGCTGCCTCGTGGCCACCCCTTTTATAAGGGAGCTGGCCACGCCCCTAACTACCCGGATTCTCTGTCCTGTGGGGGGGGGGGCCCGCAAAGGGCGCGGCGGCCATTTTGGCGCCGCGCTTGCATTGCAGGCGCACCCCCCCAATAACGGACACAGACAACATTGAAAGTGGATAACAGCAAAGGGCCACATTTATTGATTCAATGCCCTAGTCCGAATTATAAATTTGTATTGGTAAAACGACCAATCATAATTCCTAAGGCAAGCAGGCCGAAGTAACACTGGTAAGGTACCACCCCAAAATTGCCAACGGCAATTGGTTACAATGTATCAAATTGTATCAATTTGTTTGTTAACAACAAACAAATTGTTGACCGTAGTCAATAACTAACTCATGACCCCACCCTCTGACGCGTATCCGTGAAATCACAGGGGTGATGCATGCTGGTTAGCAATCATCATCACCCCATCGCCTGATTCGTCGTTGACCGGACAACGTTTAACTACTTTATTCCTGTCTAGTGTTGTCCAGTCAATTGCGAACCTGCCGGATACTTGTGGGTCATACTGTTTACCTTACCAGTGCTACCCGCCACACGGAGGGGCTTCACAGAAGACCTGACGCCCCCCCCCCCCCAGACCGTCAGCTCGGTCAACAGGCCTGCTCGCCAGTCACCCAACAGGAGGTCCATACCTCCTCGCGACAGATGGACCCCATCCCCTGCATACAAGTCACAATTTTGTAGACTAATATCGGGGTGATGACTAACCCGTCCCCAAGCCCTGGTGGTGAGAAACCGCGCCACTGCCTTATTGACCGCGCGCCTAGCTCGGTCAAGGGCCAGGAGGTTAACGCCCCCTCTGTAAGAGTGGCGCGGAACAATGTCCGACCAAACCAGGGCTGTGGCAGGCCAGACATAATGCAAGTAGGCGAGGTCCTCGCAAATCGCATGCTTGAGCGATAAGCCGGTGACCTGGCCCAAATCATTGCCCCCCAAGTGGATGATTAGAATGTCAGGCGGGTCAGCCCCCAGGCCAGAAAAAAGGAAAGGCCGCAGCTCCCGCCATAACATCCCAGGCTTACCGTGCCATGAGAGACTGGCGTGGTCACCCAGTCCCAGTCGGGGTCCCCACTCTGTCGCCGCAGCGTAACGCGCTGCCCTGAGCACATAGCTGTGGCCCACCAGCCATACTGTCACCGGTGTAATACGACACCCAGGGTCTGTAAGAAAATTGAGAAAAAGGAAGGTAAGGTGACTGGATTGGTACTCATGGCGGGAGTGGGCGCACATAAAACTGAAAACATTGTGAGCCCCACCTCCCCCTGCTACGTATGTCAGCCCCAGAGTACCCAAAAGCAGCCGCTGTAGAGGCTGCGCCAATACGGAACGAATGTGTGCCAGAACGGGCACCCGGTAGTCCCACCCTGGTTAGGGCTCTGGCAGTCACCTTCCAAAACTGAAATTTAGTAAGGGGAGACCCATCTTGGTGACAGAAAAACGGGCCGTGGTGCATGCCACGCAGTGCCAGGTATTCCTGTAGGGCACCAACCGGACAGATGTCTGCCAAAGAACACCGTAGGAGTCTTACTCCACTGCCTACGCCATGCTGATCTGTTTTAGAGGAGCGAATCCTCAACTGGGCCCAGTCTTTGGCAACATATACATCTCCGCGTTCCAGTGCCCTACCACTTGCATCCGCCTTAGACAGCATCACGAGTTCGCTGATGCGGAGCGCTCCAAAAAATGCCACCGTTGTGGCTGCATGCGATTGGGCTGCCTCATAATGATCAAAACAGAGGCCTGGCCAGCCCCGGGCCAACTGGGTAAGAACCCCTGGGGAAATAGGGTGCCGGTCGTCCGGGCAACGCCCGCGCTCGCGCACCCACCCCTCCAAAACGTGTCTCACACGGAAGTCAGAGGTGGTATCCACATGACCCCCTACTTTGGCCATAAAAGCCAACGCCTAGAGCTTGGATGCTATGGTGCGAGGTGCAAGGCCCTGTGCATGCAGGTGAACCATGAACCGCAGAACATGGTCCACCGGGATGGGCCAGGTCTCTGGCCATTGAAATCGAGTAGCAAAAGCCCTATACAAATTGAATGCTTGTTGATACGCCTTACGCGTGCGTGGCGCTAGTGACAGGCCAATCGCCCGGTTCACCTCTCCTTGCCAATAGTCCACATCTCGTCTGGGAGTGGCGAGGGAAATTCCTCCGCATCCGGGGCCAAGGCGCGGAACCGGGAGATCTGCAGGCGGGACAAAGCGTCAGCAATATCGTTATTAACCCCTGGGACATGCCTGGCCCTGAACAAGACGTTGAGGCGCAGGCAGCGCAGCACAAAATGGCGCACTAGATCCATGACCCTGGGCGATTTAGAAGTCTGTGCATTGACAATGTGCACCACGGCAGCATTGTCGCACCAGAAATGCACCACCGAATTAGCCCACTGTTCGCCCCATAGCATCAAAGCCCCCAGAATGGGAAAAAATTCCAGGTATGTGAGATCCCGCAGGCGACCTGTGCCTGCCCATGCCGGTGGCCACCCACCATAGGCCCACTTCCCATTGAAGTACATCCCATAACCCAGGGATCCTGAGGCATCAGACTGGATCTGGAAATTGGGGGATGCCATGAGGTCAGACCTCCAAAATGAGACCCCATTAAACTCCCTCAGGAATTGCAACCAGACAAACATGTCTGCCCTGATACCCCGGGTAAGCCTGACTCTGTGGTGGGGCCTGGATAACCCTGCCATGGCGTCGCATAAGCGCCGGGCGAAAGCCCTGCCCGGTGCGACCACCCTGCAGGCAAAATTGAGGTGCCCATGTAGCACCTGTAGTTCCCTCAGGGATGCCTTACGCTTAGCCAGCAATTCCGAGATAAGGGTCACTATCCTGGACACCTTATCACCCGGTAACCTAGAAGCCTGTACTACTGTATCAATCTCAACCCCCAGGAATACTAGTTTGGTCGACGGGCCCTCGGTCTTTTCGGGCGCTAAAGGGACACCCAGTTCCTGCATTAGCGTCTGAAATGTATTGAGGAGACGTGCACACGTGTCCCAGCCCCGTTCACCCCCGAATAAAAAGTCATCCAGGTAATGGGCTACAGACCGGGACCCTGACCTGCGGACGAAAGCCCACTCTAGGAAGGTACTAAAACGCTCGAAAGCCGAGCATGATATGGAGCAGCCAAAAGGCATGGCCTTATCAAAATAATACTCCCCTCTAAACTTAAAACCCAGCAATTCAAAGTCGCCCGGGTGCACCGGCAAGAGGCGAAAAGCTGACTTAATGTCGCACTTGGCCAGCAAGGCACCCGGGCCACACGAGCGCACCATGCGCAGCGCATGGTCGAACGATGTATACCTGACCGAACAAAGGTCATCAGGTATCGCATCGTTGACCGATCGGCCGGCTGGGTAGGACAAATGATGAGTAAGGCGAAACTCACCTAGGGACTTTTTAGGAACCAAACCCAATGGTGAAACCTTAAGGTTGGGAAAAGGGGGTGCGGGAAAAGGTCCGGCGACCCTGCCCGCGTCTAACTCCTTTTTAATGCTGGCCTCGGCTACCTCCTCCCTTCCTCTGAGGGATAAAAGGTTGGGAGCATCCTGAGGAGATCTATCACCCATAAAAGGGATACGAAATCCCTGCTTAAAACCTTGGATGAGGTACTCCCTGTCCTCTCCCCTTGGGTACGATGCGAGCCAGCGCTCCAGCATGTCCACCTTAATTGGGGAGGGAGCCTTTCGGAGAACTAGCTCCATCCGTGGCAGGCTTGCCAGCCCACTGTCCACCCCTCCCTCTGCCTCGCACCCCTCCAGGCTTGGGACAAGCAGAGGCTGCATGGGGACCAGAACATGTGGGACACTCGTGCTTATACCTGCAGTTCTTCCGACTGCAGGAACCATTGGACGAGAAAGTCCAGCACAGCAGGCGGGCTGGAACCCCCTGCCCCGCCATTTGGCGGGTAACCTGCGCTGGAGCTGCTCGCTGGACCGCATGTCCACAATGGTATCTATCCCCCGGGGCAGGACGGGTGGGTGTCATATACAAGAGCCACAGTCTCTGGCACGGCTCATCCCATCTCATCTCGGGGTGCAGGGGAATCCTCATACGGAATTCCTCATCATATGCTAGCCATGAGGGGCCCGGGAAATCTACCATCGCCCTGTATATGTTGTCCAAATATTGGACCATGGGAATAGCTAGATCCGGCCGCGCCCTCAAATACACCGCCATGTATATCAAATAAGCGGGGAGCCAGTTAGCCCAGGTACGCGGCGGCTTACGGCGGCGTGCCTGCTCCTTGTCCTTCTCATCCTGACCCTCCCTTTCTTCCTTAGTGGGCTCTCTGTTCAGGAGTGAGAAGATATCCACGTACTCCCCTCGCCATATCTTTTCTCTGGTAGCCTGAGCCAAGTGATCACCCAATGGCAGGGAATACCCTGCCGTCGGCAAAGCCGAAAAGGGGATAGCTGGCCTACCCAAAGGGGCCTGAGTTAACCCTGCCACCCCAAGTACGTTCCCAGCAGTGTAAGAACCAATGCCCACCCCAGCGGGCATGGTGGCAGTAGTTGTCGCCGGGTGGGTCGCCAGCGGCGTAGCCCCTGCACCACCCGCGCGAGGCCAAGGCCACTGAAAGGTCCCCCCTATATTGGGAATGTGTGTGGATGTACTCGTTTGCACCATATACTCACATGCTGCACCCCCACGGGCCGCCCCCAACGGGGGTTCCGGCCCACTGGGGGCGTCGGAGCTCACGCCCGATGTAGAGCTCATCACCGGGACTTGACCCGCGCCAGGTTGCTGGCTGGGGAGCTGCGAGGCAGTGGCCGGAGCCGCGCCACCCGCCTGCAGCAGCTCAACCCTCCCCGCCGGCCGTTGTCCTGCTGCCGATAGCGCCTCCAAAGGTACCCCGAAAGGGGCACCTGCCTGACTGGCCCGGGCCAAAGACTCCTCTAAGGCCGCAATACGGGCCAGTAAGGTGTCTACAGTAACCATGGGTAAAGAGCCGGCCGGCCCACCTGACCCTTGCATGGGGACAGTTCCCTGCACCCCATGGCCCAGATATGGCCATTGGCCAGGGCCGAAGCCCGGTAGGGCTGGTGAGGAAACCTGCCAAGGCGGGGCACCGGGCCACCCCCCAAGGCTAGAGGGCCCCGGGAGAGGCTGCGGCCCAGAAGTGGTCGGCCCAACGGGTTGGGCGGAAGGAGGAGCGGTGTCCACCGCTCGCGGGCCGCGGGCCGGAGCGCCCTCCGCGCCCGCACTCTGAACGGGCCAAGGTGCGATAGACCCCAAGCCACTAGCCCCGGCCGGGGATGGCAAAGGTGGCTGTTGAGGAGGCGGCACCACGGTCCTCCGACCTGGGTTGCGCCTCCTAACAGCCCGAGCTGAATTCGCAGCAGCCTTCTTTTTGGAAGGCATCTCGAGCAAAAAAGGGAAGCTAGCTAAGCAAAATCGACCCAAAAGGCTTCCCGGCAATACCAACGAGCGACGGAGGTGCAGGGGGAAAAAACTTCTCCTCTCCGTCGCTGAGGCAAAATGGCAGCGCGGCTGCCTCGTGGCCACCCCTTTTATAAGGGAGCTGGCCACGCCCCTAACTACCCGGATTCTCTGTCCTGTGGGGGGGGGCCCGCAAAGGGCGCGGCGGCCATTTTGGCGCCGCGCTTGCAATGCTTGCTTTTGTACATGCACAGACAGTGTGAAAAAATGCTGATTCACCCTCTATATATGGGTCTGAGATTCTGATAGGCTGATGTGTGTGTGACTCATGTAACTATATACTCTGTTTAATAAAGCAGACACCATTATTCCTTTGTTGAGCTCTAAAGACTGCAGTTGTATGTATTTCATTCTATCTTTATTTCTTCTATAATTCTTCCTAATGGAGCTGGCTCTGCTTAGGAACTTTTCTTTCTCTGATTCTCTGTGGCTATAAACTGCTCTGAGTAACGCTGATAAAATCTCTGCAACTGGTGCCCCTGATGTGAGGCTCTGAACTGCGGTAAAAGCCTTTGAACTCTGATACAACAATTAACACCTCATAACGACCAGGTAAGGTCTATTGTCACTCACCCCGACCAGTGAAAAAGGTCTCCAGGTGCCTGAAAAATCACCTTCGTCAAGTGGGTCCCTTACAGAGTGAGTTGGCTGTTTTATTATGGGCAACGTGCTTGATTCATCGCAAAAAAGGTTTTCTAAAGATTTGCTTTATCTTTTGAATAAGAATGGGCAGAGAGCAGATGCCACAGAAGTGCAGGAATTACTTAAGACTATAGAAAATGTGTCACCTTGGTTTCCACAAGAAGGCAGTCTTGATTTAAAAACATGGGACAGGGTTGGGAATGACTTTCAGAGACATGCTGGGGTTTCTGTTCCAGTGCAGCACACTTGGTGTATGATTAGAAATTGCTTTCAAAAACTTACTCCAAGGAATATTCTTCTGTCCCAGAGGCTTGCTGCCCCACTGCCACAGCTTTTGCCACCAGCCAAGGGAGAGCCTCTGCCCCCTACTGCCCCCCCACCATATGGGAAACAACAGCATGAACCCCCTGATGGAGGTGGAGGTGGAGATGGAGATGGGACATTATATCCTGCCTTGCAGCAATCAAGCGCTGTTAGCCCTACAAAAACCCCATTCTCTGCTGCTTTAACTGCAGCTGTGCTGGTTATGGAACCTGCTGAGGTATACCCAGTGATCAGAGAGGCTCTGGCAAATGGGAATGCTTCAACACTGCCTGCCATCTCTAAAAAACAACTAGTGCCAGCTGATTGGAAACAAATGGTCAGGACTTCATCGCAGATGGAAGCTATTACTGCATGCAAGGTGGAAGGCAGAAAGGATTGTGATTCCAAGGGGAGCACAGAAGACCTCAGCTGGCCCCTCATCACGAAAGGAGGAGAGGACCAAGCAGGAGAAGCTGAGTGGTAAGCTTGATTCCTCACTTGTGGGCAGGAATTGGAAGGCTGGGCCAGAGGAGGAATGCAGAAAACCCAAGCCCAGAAAGAGGTCTTCTCACAAATCCAACCTAACAGGTGCAGTTTGTTTTCAAGTTAAGATTCAGATGCTGCAGCTGAAAGAAGCCCAGAGGAAAAGTGGCATGGATCCTTCCTTTATGGACAGCAGACGTTTGCCAAAATACAAGGTGGGAGAGGACATACTCCAGTTTTTGGCTGATTTTGAATCATTCAGCCCTCAAGCAAAGAGATCCAAAGTGGGCAGTTCCAAGTTTCAAGCATCAGGACCGCAGGGGAAGCAACTGGGAAGTCCCTGTACTGTTCATCAGTGTGGAAGTTACTTGCAAATACTGGAGAAGCTGTTTCTTTGTGCTCCTACCTCATCTGCCTGCTTAAATACAGATGGGTGTGCCTGGAGCATGAAGGAATGAGTGTGTTGGCTGAAAAGCTGAAAGATGTGCTTATTTGGAGGGTGGAGGGTTTCCTGGTTGTCTTGTGAATTCAGTGTGAATTAACTCATGGCCTAATTCCAACCTTGCCATACCAAGAACTGTGCTGGAGAGAAGATGGTGTTTAAGCTCTAATCTGAGAAGAAGAAATCTTCAATCAACATTTGGACTCTTAATTTGGACATTTTAATTGGACTAAAAGGTTTGTGTGGACTCTAAAGAAGAATTGGCTTTGTTTGCATTATAAAACCTGAAAACCTTTTAAAAATTGTCTACATGCTCATGCTATGAGATTGAAAAGCTCTGCTGATATTTGTACTGTACCTATTGATCTACCATGCTATGCTGGTTTTAAGATATTGAATGCCTCTTTCACATGTACCTAGCGAGAGAAGAAATGTAATGCTTTACTCATGTAATTGGGGAGTGAGAAATGCTTGCTAGAATGTGACAGAAACCTCCTTCATGTAAGGAAGAAGAGAATGTTCATGTTTTGTTCATGTTTATATGCTTATTCTCTTGCAGGTGCAAGATCTGTCTTTGCTTATGCTATATTTTGCCTTTTGTAACTGCATATCTCAAGGTACCTCCAGAAGTACATGGAAGAGTTTTCTGTACCCTACATATGTAAATGGGTTTGTTATATTGCAGTTGTGTTTATATGTCAGGCAAGTTTCATGTCTAGTTCCATGGTGCGAGTAATGGCATGGCACTAGTCATCAAACATGGCATGTTCCTGTTTCTTAGAGGAGTTGGTTATCGGACACTTGCAACATATTGACAGGTCTACCCTCTTCTCACCCCCCCCTGGAACAATTTAACAACACCTGCTGGCAAAGCATGATGTTCAAGAAATACACTAAAGGGCTTTGTTTCTGCTGTCAGAGTTCTGGGGTCTGGAATAGCAAACGGAAGTACTGGACTCAAGCAAAAAGGGTTTTTACAGAATGTAGGCAATTATACGGGATGTGATGATTATTTTTGGTTATGGGGTAGTTATAACAGTTCTTATAAGCTTAATTATACCTTGTTTAACACTACTATTGAAGATATATATGATGTATTTCCTATGTTTACTCCTGATTATTCTGCCATAGCTAGTGGTTCAATTTGCAATGGATGGCAAATTAAGGATCCCAACATGTGGTTCTTTTTTAATGGAGTTGCCATGAATTTCCACCCAGGACAATATCAATGTGCAGCATTGGGTTATTTTACCTTACCCGTACAAGTGCAAATGCCGCTTCAGGCTGATGCATGGTGCCGGCGGGCTGTGGCCGGCCCCATGGGTTCTGGTTGCAATGATGAAGTGATAATCGATGTTCAGCTTTCTGATGGTAGCTCCTGGGGGAGAGCTATAGGAAGTATCACTGGAGCACTCACCTTGGGATCGTACCCTGGTGTCATTTCCCAGGAAAATAGAAGGTCCATTTTGGGACTCACCTGTAGGCTGGAAAAATCAATCAATACCACAGGGAGGGTTATACGGGATTTTCAAATGGAAATCACTGAGCTCCATCAAGATCAAATGCAGGACAGACTGGCCGTAGATTACCTATTAGCAAAATCTGGAGGATTTTGTAAACTGGTTGGGAACCAGTGGTGTCAGGTGAAATTCCAGGATCTGAATAATACTATTGAGAAAGAACTCCAGGATTTACAGGAAACCATTACTAATAATGTACACACTGATGTTAATCTCTTTGATTGGATGACTTCTTGGTTGCCTGATCTGCCTGTCCTCAGACAATTTTTCTTTTATGGGGTCATTGCTGTTATTTGCCTTATATTTTTATGTTTTTGCATTTATTGTATTCCTAATCTTATTTCTATATGTAATACTTGTGCACTGCGTAGAAGGGAGACATCTGGTTTTGCAAGACGGCAATTGTACTCGATGCGGTATCATCCTCTTGAACAGGGTACCAGGAGTCAAGAGGGGTGCGATGTCCAGGAGGACAGTGATGATGAATATGGAGGAGTAGTTATGGAGTATGCTGACATGCAGGGGTATAATTGGCTGTCCCTCTCTCAACATTAAAATGAAAAAGGAGGACATGTGGGAATCTGTCTGGTTTAAAACTGCTCTGTCTGCCTGTATGCTTCCTGCCTGCATTCTCCACAAAGGTCCCTCTGTGATGACGTGAGACAATGCTTGCTTTTGTACATGCGCAGACAG
Source organism: Bradypodion pumilum (assembly GCA_035047305.1). Classification (NCBI taxonomy): domain Eukaryota; kingdom Metazoa; phylum Chordata; class Lepidosauria; order Squamata; family Chamaeleonidae; genus Bradypodion; species Bradypodion pumilum. Next base: position 358,984,548 of record JAWDJD010000001.1, read on the forward strand.
TGTGAAAAAATGCTGATTCACCCTCTATATATGGGTCTGAGATTCTGATAGGCTGATGTGTGTGTGACTCATGTAACTATATACTCTGTTTAATAAAGCAGACGCCATTATTCCTTTGTTGAGCTCTAAAGACTGCAGTTGTATGTATTTCATTCTATCTTTATTTCTTCTATAATTCTTCCTAATGGAGCTGGCTCTGCTTAGGAACTTTTCTTTCTCTGACTCTCTGTGGCTATAAACTGCTCTGAGTAACGCTGATAAAATCTCTGCAAGAGCCGTTGACAGCTCTGTTCTTGTTCAGAACCCTCCTGAAGTCTCGCGAGACTTCAGACCATAGTAAAGCAAATACATATTAAACTCTTTCACAACAAGACAAAATAGCAAACACATTTCCTTAAATACACAACACCATGTCAGTTTTGTTGACAGTTCTTTTCATTCTGTATATGAACATATTTTGATGTGAAAGTGCTTCAGCACCACAAGTCCCTCTTTCTGGCCCCACATGGCAATGCTTTGCTGCTCTGGATTGAGACTTCAGGCATCCAGTGCCTCCGGCTGAGAACAAAGCACTCTCCCTGCCTCTCAACTAAGGTTGAGCACAGGGGTGCTTTTGCCAAGAGGGGCAGAAAAGCAGGGATGGAAAATGACTTGCCGGTTGCTTCTTTCTGAGTGTGTGCCACCACCTCTGGTGTTAGAAAGATTCCACGAGGCCACTGAAATTTAGGCAACTCAGAAGGACCCAGTAATGCCTCTGGAATCAGCTTTAGGCTTGCAAAACAAAATTTTATTAAACAAAACAAAAACAGGATTTAAAAAAAACTGGACAGGATGTGCATGAGCCAAATTAGCAAGCCTATATGAAAGTTGGGACAGTCCTGAGACATCTAGAGTTCTCTGCTATATAAGAAAGGGACAATAGAGCAAGGTCCAGGCTGCAAATTAGCCCCAGTCTACCTGGCATCAGCTGGCATGCCAATTTTTCCCTAAATTGCCATTACTTTAAATACTCATCCACGGAATTCTGGACTCTTCCCTGGCTCAGGACAGTGAGCAAAGCCGCCCTGCCAGTGCAACATCATCCAGCCTAGCTCTGCCTACCTAAGCCAAACCCAGAATGGTTCCATGGGACAGTTTTACTCTGCCTCCACTCACATGCAGTTCCCTGGACCAATAACCTTTGGGGGCACAAGACCATATGGTTGATCTTCTGCCCATGGACAGCCCCTCCCTTTTAGATGAGCTCACGTCCCATAGGTGTCCCTTGCCCAAGAGTGCACAGCTGGATTAATTAGTGAATGCTGGAGACGACACCAAGATTGATACTTTCCCTGTTCTGCTGCCAGCTGCAAAAAACGTCCTTCAAGGCCAACTTTCCAAGATCATTTTTTAAAAAAATCTTTTTACATTTGCTATACCCCCAGGGGCTGCTTCTTCACGTTTGAAAATCTTCGTGAATAAATATATATGCTGAGCAAAATTCTCACCCATTCCTTTTCTAGGTTTTAAGGTTAACTCTACCAACTAAATATATTCATTCGAGTTAGTTGCACGGCCTGCAGGATACCAGACAATGCAAATGACAACAGCATATGTATAATACAATAGTCTAAATGGTCTCATAAAGAATTTCACTAACAATATTTTGCACTTCTGGAAATATCTGAAAACTCTCTAAAGGTAGCCTTTTGCTGTATAGTATTCTGTAGTATTTATCATTAATGAAATAATGATAAAGGAGCTGAGCTTTTGAACTGAATAATGTGCCATATCCAAGGCTACTGAATGAACTGATGGTGATATAATGTCAAACAGGCAAGGCTGCAACTTTATACATCAATACAAATGGCACATAAAGTTTTTAAAAAGTGCAGTGATGGTATTTGTAGTGGATAACTTTTGTTTCCAACAATATAATCTGTATCATTCTTTACATATTGTGTAACATGGACTGGTAAACGTTAATTTACATTCATTTGCAGAGGAAATGTGTGAGCAGGACACATTGTATCTCAATGAATTGCCAATAAATTCATGCTATTGTGTCAATGGAGAAGGCATCAAAGGAAGTTCTTCAGTAGAACGCCTCCAAGTACTCATATGTTCCCTGACAGGGAGAGTAGCTCTCTAGTTAAAGTCTTTAATAGGTTGCTACCTCTTATAAACTGCTGTGAGACCATTTCATTTTAGGAGATACACATCTTGTCAGAACAGCTAATGATGAATATACAGAATTGTGAAATCCTTTTGTGCCATGATGTTTCAATACAACCCCACTATGACTTACCTGTATGTTGCCTGAGTAGTCATCTTATTAGATACCCTTTAAATGGTATGAAGCAACCACTAGAAGAAGGGGGACATCATTTATCTATACAGTCATTGAAGCTGGGGTGAAGAGAACAAATCTATCTGAGTTAAGCTCATCCGGATATTTATGAAACACCAAAATAATTGTGTGTGAGTATGAGTGTGCACACTACAGTCTAAAAACATTTTATCTGCTCCTTCATGTAGTCCATGCACATTTGTGATTTATGCTGAAGCTGTGAGTGCCTAACTGGTTGAGGAATACACCAGACTGGGAGGCAGTCTCTGGAGAGATGGGGTGGAAAGGGGGAAGTTCCAAAAGTTGGAGTTGATGTCCTAGCATTGTTTCTCAACCTTGGTCCCCCAGATGTTCTTGGACTTCAATTCCCAGAACCCCTGATCAGCAAGAGTGCTGACTTGGGCTTCTGGCAATTGAAGTCCAATATCACCTGGAGGAAACACAATCAAAAAGTTCAGGGAGTGGACAGAACAGGTAGTCAAAGTTCCAGCTAAAGTCAAGCCATGCTCCCCTTGGGCGGGAGGGGAGAGAACAGCAGCATGGCTCAGCAGGCCTTAAAACACCAACGACGCCCTCCACCACCACTGGACTTCCCTCGGCTGTCCAGCTTGGAGGGGAGAGAACATCTGCATGGTTTGGCAGGAATTATAATGCTGCCGCCACCCTCCACTACCACCGGACTTCACTCAGCTGGCCCGGTCTGGAGGGCAGAGAGCAGTGGTGTGGTGCAGCAGCACTTAAAACACCGATGCCACCCTCCTCCACCACCGGACACCCCTCAGCCGGGCTGGGCCGGCCTGGAGGGAGAGAACAGCTGCGCAGCTCAGCAGGGCTCAAAAATGTCACCGCCGTCCACCACTATCACTGGACTCTTCCCCTAGGCTGACCCGACCTGGAGGGTAATGGACAGAGTGGTTCGGGCTGAGTTTGTAATGTATTTCTGAGTTTTGCTTTTGAAATGTTTTGGTAATTACTTTATACAGTAATTGTAATTGTGATATTTTGTAACTGTGATATTATAATTGTATTTATTGTAACTGTGATATTTTGCTTTTTTGTTAGCCGCCCAGAGTCGCATTGCGAGTGGGGCGGCATACAAGTCACATAATTTATTTATTTATTTATTTAGTATATTTTTATACCTCTTTCCTCACCCGCTTTCCTCACCTATTGGTGACCCAAAGCAGTTTACAATAATTGAATTGAATTGAATACTGTGTTGTCAGTCCAAGCAAATGAGCAGCCAGAGATGAAATCAGTAGAGAATCTGGATCTGGGTAATCAATCAATCAATCAATCAATCAATCAATCAATCAATCAATCAATCAGAAGGATAACAAGACAAAAGTTTGAAAGACAAGAGAAGAATGGACTGTGTTGCTAACAAAGAAGCAAAGTTGGCACAGGTTCACAAAGCAACGCTGGATTTGCTGGTGTTCCAAGCATTTGCAGGACTGAGTTGAGGCATCAGATCTCCCTCATAGAAGGCCTACTTTTGAGGAACCCCTTCCTTTAAATAAGAGTAATCCTTCTACTGAAGCCTCTTTGGAACTGGTTGCAGATCTGGGTTGCCTCTAGCCTGGCTTGTGTTTTTGTGAGGTACTGCTATGATGGACTAGGACAGTGATGGTGAAACTTGGCACTCCAGGTGTTCTGGAAATTCAATTCCCAGAAGTCCTGATCAGCAAGTGTGCTGACTTGGGCTTCTGGTAATTGAAGTCCAAGAACATATGGAGTACCAAGGTTCTCCATCACTGGACTAGAAGGAGGTCATGTATTCTCTTGGGCCTCCAGACCTTGAACCTCTATCCCTGCAGAAGAATTAGGGTTTCTGCAAGTCTCTCTGAGGGTCCCAGGTGTGTAGAGGCTGTCTGGTCCTCTGTGTCCTCTGGTTCTGGAGGCAAAAAGAGTGAATCCTTTGGAGTTGGGGGGCATGACAGTTTGATTGTTAATTCTGAGAGCTTATATACCATGCATAACCTTCATTATCGATTTTGGTTTAGTTACAAATTGAGCATCACGATGCTGGACCCAGTCCAATCACTCTCTAATTGTATTTGTCATGCTATTCAGGTACCTGAGGACACACAAACTTAATGTGGGGGCAATTTTACACAACACCATGCAACCTGATGACATGAGAGGCATCAATGGGTGATTCCACCTTGTCAAACGTCATACACAGCTTTTAAAAATTTGCTTCTGGATTTTATCTTGTATATTTATTTTGTGTATTTGACTGCGTATTCTATGTTCACTGCCCTGGGTGGTCTTTTTGGCTAGAAGGGTGGTATAAGAACATAAGAACAGCCTTGCTGGAACAGGCCACAGCCCATCCAGTCCAGCATTCTGTTTCACACAGTGGCTCACCATTTCCTTCAGAGTATTCCCAAGGAGATGCCTTCCCCTGCTTAGGATTCCCTGGAAATGGCATTGAGAGATATCCTGCCAATCTCTCCAACCCCGAGGTTGTCCTTAAGTATCCATAATTATAGCCATTGATCCCCTTGTCCTCCATGAACTTGTCTAATCCTTTCTTAAAGCTGTCAAGACTGACATCTGTCACCACTTCTTCTGGCAGGGAGTTCCATAGACCAGTGATCCTCTGGGTGAAAAAGTACTTTCTCTTATTTGTTTGAGAACTAGTACCCAAAAGTTTCATCGAGTGTCCCCTAGTTCTAGTGTTGTGCGATAGGGAAAACAGTTTTTCCTTATCTACTTTGTCCACACCGTGCATGATTTTATAAACTTCAATCAGGTCACCTCTTCGACGCTGTCGCTCAAGAGTGAAAAGGCCCAACCGTTGCAGCCTCAGATGGTAAGGAAGGTGTTCCAGTCCCCTAATCATTCTGGTTGCCCTCTTCTGCACTTTCTCCAACTCCATAATATCCTTCTGGAAGTATGGTGACCAGAACTGTACACAGTATTCCAGATGGGGCCTCACCATAGATTTATAAAGAGGCAAAATGACACTTGCTGACTTATTTTCTATACCCTTCCTAATGATCCCTAGCATTGAATTTGCTTTTTTCACTGCTGAGGCACACTGGGTTGACACCTTCATTGAGTTGTCCACCAGGACACCAAGGTCCCTTTCCTGGTTTGTTGCAGAGAGTTCAGGCCCCATCAGTTTATAAATGTAATTGGTGTTTTTTTTGCCCCAACATGCATCACTCTGCACTTACTAGTGTTAAAGCTCATTTGCCACTGTTTTGCCCACTCCCCCAGTGTCAAGAGATCCCTCTGGAGCTCCTCACAATCTCTCACAGTTTTCACTACCCTGTATAATTTAGTGTCGTCAGCAAATTTGGCTACCCTGCTATTTACTCCTACCTCTAGATCATTTATGAAGTGGTTGAAAAGCAGGGGTCCCAGTACTGAACCTTGGGGGACCCCACTCTTTACTTCCCTCCACTTGGAGAAGTGTCCATTTAGTGCTACCCTCTGTTTCCTGTCCCTTAGCCAGTTGCTGATCCAGGACAAGACCTGTCCCTTTATTCCATGACTGGCAAGTTTAATCAAGAGCCTTTGGTGTGGGACCTTGTCAAAAGCCTTCTGAAAGTCCAGATAAACAATGTCAACTGGATCCCCCTTATCCACATGCTTGTTGACACTCTCAAAAAATTCTAACAGATTAGTGAGGTATGATTTTCCCTTGCAAAAGCCATGTTGGCTCTCCTTTAGCAGCGCCTTCTCTTCTATGTGCCTATTAATTCTATCTTTTAGGATGGTTTCCATCACTTTACCTGGGACACATGTCAAACTGACCAGTCGGTAATTTCCTGGATCACCCCTGGATCCTTTTTTGAAAATTGGTGTTACATTCACTACATTCCAGTCATCAGGCGCAAAGCCTGATTTGAGGGAAATATTATATATTTTGGCTAGGAGATCAGCAATTTCATCTTTAAGTTCCCTGAGAACTCGTGGATGGATGCCATCTGGTCCTGGTGATTTGTTAGTTTTTAGCTTAACAAGACATGCAAGGACCTCCCCCCTGGTTATTTCTATCTTGCTTAATTCTTCGGTTTTCCTCCCTACGAAGATCGGCTCTGTTTTGGGCATGTGGTCTCTGTTTTCTTCAGTGAATACTGAAGCAAAGAATTCATTGAGTCTCTCTGCTATCTCTGTTTCCTCTTTAATAACCCCTTGCCTTCCATTGTCATCTGTAAATTGAATGATAAATAAATAAAACTGTGATTCACTACCGAAGGAGTGTTTGGCTACAGGTGTAGGAATTATCCTGGCTGGAACACACTATATCAAGGTATTGTTTCAGTTTAACTGAGCACTTTTATAAGAAAAGAAACACCCAACTCATTCCCTCTACTATCAGTTGTGAATGTAAGCTATAAGTGGAGATAGGGGCAATGCAACTTGTAGCATCTTCCTTTCCTTAACCCAGCAGCTAGGCTGCACATGGAAAAACATGGTATATGAGAAAATATAAAATAATTGACCTCACACAGGGACTGATTGGAGTTATTGGAAAATGAAAGGGAAATCATTGGTTTTCATTGGAGGGTGAAACAGTAAATCTCCTTAATCTTCATAATCTGTGACAGTTCAGCATCTGCCCTATGATATTGTTACTTTCTGTTTTCTTTTCCTGATTTTCTGCATGACTTCTTAAAAATGGAATTTTAAAGGCTTTGAATGCTGAATATTTTAGTACAATTCAAGACAATCATAAATGATGAAGCTGAGTAAGTCTTTAGTAGTATATATTATTAAGGAATTTTGGGTCCCTCTATTGAGACAAAGTTTGGATATAAAATCAATTAGTCAGTACTGAGATCTGGTGTAGATTAGGGATTATACTACATATTGCCTGATCTGATACTCAATGGTCTCTCTATCTGAGCCTGGTTTAGCATTGAGAAAACTGTGAAGTTGATTGTTTTGTGAGAATACAATGTTTAATCTGAGTTTCTCAGAATGCCCTCAATTCTGAGGTGGCATATATAACAGTAATTAATACTGTAATAGCCCTATTCATGTATTATTTCTCATATTCAGAGGGACACTTTGCACATGTGCAATGCCACACTGTGAGGGGGGGTTGCTCTACTTTCCCCCAGCTGGTCTTCTGGCCCTAACCTACAAGCCCAGGGAAGCCCAAGAGATGGTGAGTCTCCTAAGTTCTTAACCAGTTGGGAGATGCAACTACAGATGAGGAAGAGACATGGGAAGCAACAGAGGAGCGAGCCTTCATCCTTGATGCCTCTGTATTGTTACAAGTAAGGAAAGTAGGCAAATGGAGCCTGCTCTTTCAGAGCCTCCTCACCCACCTGTCATGAGCTATGGCACCTACCCACCATTCATCTAAGGCACTAAAGATGCAAATTGCAATGAGCACAGCAAAGATAGCTCTGGGATGAGAAACACAGCTCTTATTGCTCACCTTTACCAGCTTTCCCTAAAAGGCTGCATCTTGGACTGGGACTAATACCTCCTATCAACCTCACGAGCCAAAGACAGGAAGGCCCTGGTGAGGTCAAGTGGGGCCACAGCTGGACAAATTGTACATTATTGGTTAGTTCCAGAAATTCACCTTCTGGAGAATATGGAGGAAGGGACAGTAGGGGTTGGTGCTATGCTTTTAATAAAAATGGTTTGCTGTTGTTGTTCAGTCACACAGTCGAGTCCGACCCTTTGTGACCCCATGGACCACTGCCCTCCAGGCACCTCTGTCCTCCACCATCCTCCTCAGCCCACCCAGCTCTGTGCCCATTGTGTCTACAATACCATCTAGCCATCTCATCTTTGGCCGCCCCCTTTGGTTACAAGTCACTTTGGTTACAAGTGACAAATCCCAGAAAAGTATAGATACACAGCAGTGTCTCAGGCAAAGTCAACCCAAAGCCTCTGAAAGCAATCAAAAAACACTTAAAAACTTGTAATCCTGCTACATTTCATGTGAACTTGCATACTATCAGGCAACCTTTGCTGGGAGCTCCTCTGTGGCTTCAGTCAGATAGCTGTCTTGACCTCTCGGTGATCCTCACAGGATAGCCAAACTCTAAACACCTTCATGATGTTTCCAGTCAGCTGTTATAGTTGTCATCGCCTTGCCTGATCTTGCCATCGCCTTGCCTGATCTTGTCATCGCCTTGCCTGATCTGATGATTTCTCCCCAGATACAACCTGCCCAGTGACCAGCTCATACTGGCCCAGGTGTCCCTTATTAATCATGCCCAGATGTAATATAGTTCCAAGGCTGGCTCGGGGGATGAAAGACTCTCTCTTTCTCTCTCTTAGCCATGATTTTAGTATCTCAGTGTGGTTTAGTCTCTAATCTTTCTGCTCTTTAATATTGTGGTTAGTCCCTGAGGGGTAAGTTCTTCACAGTCATGTTTTCTGAATACTGTATGTAAAACACATATCCCTACAGTTCATTTAATGACCGGACAATTCATTCCCTAGGATTAACCATCAGTCGAATGTGTCTTCATAGTCTGAGCAGCAGAGAGAGTGCATAATCTAATCCAGTTGTTCCTGATTTGTTGTTGGTCTGCAGTGGCTCAAGTCGCTAAGACGCTGACTGGGAAGCGGAAGGTCAGCAGTTCGATTCCCAAGTACTGCAGGACGGAAATGAGCTCCCGTCTTCATCCCAGCTCCTGCCAACCTAGCAGTTCGAAAGCAAGAAATTGCAAGTAGATAAATAGGGACCACTTTGGTGGGAAGGTAACAGCGTTCCGTGTGCTCCGGTGTCTAGTCATGCCTGCCACATGACCACGGAAACGTCTGCAGAAGCAAACAGCGCTGGCTCTTCGGCTTTGAAACAGAGATGAGCACTGAACCCTAGAGTCGGATACGACTGGCTTTCGAGCAAGGGAAACCTTTACCTTTTACTAAATATTCCTGAGCTCCAATTCCATGACTGCTTCATGGAATTAGAGCTCAGCATGGGTTGTATTGGCTCTGCTCCTGAAAAATGATGTCTGGGAAACCAAGTATGGAAACCAGTGGTCCAAGCAGTTGCTAAGGCTGAGTTTGGAGGCTTATGTAATATGATTTTGGTTCTCTTATTTTTTTAATGTTTGGAGTTGGTGGGAACAGAATGTAAAACAGAGTCAAGAGCTCAATTTTAAGACAAAAACATGGCATTTCATGTGCTTCACAGTGACAGTTGATTCCTTCAAAGCAATCGTGTGGCAGAAAGTCTGGTGTAAAGACTGGAGAAAATTAGCAACCCTCATTCATATGTGAAGCTTATTGGGTGACTTTTGGTCAGTCACCCTTAGTCTCAGACCAGTGACTAGCAACAGAGAGTTGATGTGAAGACTGAAATGGTAGATGTACACATCTGTCTTTAAACTTCTTGGATGGAATATCAGAATATAAATTGCTACTTTCTTTTTAAAAAATGTGTTCCCAAGTATCTGTTCTTCATGGCTAATGAGACAAGCATGATAGCACATAGCTCAGCTTTCCCCACTGAGGCTCCTCCCTTAGATATTTTGGACTGCATCTCCCATCATCTTTAATAATAGGCTATGCTAGTTGGGGCCAATTATTGCTTTAATCCAAAACATCTTCAAGGGATTTCCATACAGAAATTGTACAAGTTTCTTTGATACCTGCAAAACATATGGTGCTATAGGTAAAGGTAGCCCACAGAAGGGCTTTGTACAGAAGGGGTCTTAGTTGGGTTATTTCCAGTGCCAGCCCGAGGCAAGTTTTAGGATGGAGCGAGATCCAACTATGGTGCCCCCTTGGTCACACCTAATATATGGGGTTAAATTAAGTTACTTGGCAAAACTTTACAGCCTGGCAGTGGCAACACTGGCAATGTAACCAAGGGGTTGTGACACTGGTGCCCCACCCCGCACCCGCACACTCAACCCGTGCACGTCTCAACAAATAAGGTCATTAACATACATGCCATACGCTCGCAATCAAAATATTGAAACCCCCCCCCATTTTTTTCCTTTACCACTGCAGCGCCCCCTGGGAATGGGTGCCTAGAGCGACCGCTCTGTTCGCCTTATGGTAGGGCCGGCCCTGGTTATTTCCTCATGATGAATGAATGCATAGAGAACATGGGAAGGTACATCAAATGTAGTCACCAAAAGAAAGTTAGTATCTTGTTACATTTCAAAAAGCATAAAAAAGTAGACCATGAGCAGGACTTTCACATGGTGGCATTTTATGACACTACATAGTAAACAAGTGTTCTTTACTTAGGTAGCAACATTCAGAGAACAGAGTTCCCTTCGGTATTGTAATCAAATTTTTTTTTGCAAAGTTATAGTTTTCCCTTTCTTCCCCCTGTGGTAATCCTACCACTAGAGAGAGTGAAGTGACTGCTTCAGGCAGCAGACACTGGAGAACAACAGTAGCAACTTCACTGCTGTTGTTCTTGAACATCTAACTTTTCCTCTCTGTGGAAGACTTAGAATTGTGTTATGCCACAAAATTTATCTTGGGACTCCTAAACTCATTTGCTGTCTGAGATTTCCTTTCTCCTTGGACAGTGTATAAAATGTTTCCCACATCATAGTCATTACTTTTGATTTCTTCCAATATAGCACTTAAGGTTATATAGTGCTGGTCATATGATGAAACTATGAAAATGGCTAGCATTGCTAAAATAAATTATATCACTGGGTGACTTTCAGAAAACAGCTAAATCTTCTGAGCTATTAAGCAATTGGGCACTTAGCTACTATGGTGAATTGTGCTCTATAATATAAATACTAAAACAGATCAGTCAGGTAGGATTGAGTTATTGTAATGTTTAACTGAACAGACAGGCAAGGTTGCTGTTTTTCATTAAAGCAGCCTATTATTTTAGCTAATGGCATTGCTTCATTTATACCTTCACACTTCCCGATATATGCTGCATGAGAAATGAAGTTCTCAGTAATATGCAAACATAAAAATGTAAGCATCTATTTAGACCATATTAAAATGATTTAGTCATGGAGTTAGGTGAGTGCGATAAATTTTTGTGACAAATTTTGCATTACTGCTATTGTGGGCTAAATCTAAACTTTTGGAAGATTAGACTTGCTCTGACAAGAAATTAAGGGAGGAATGGAATTAATTTTGCTGGCACGACTAGTTCAAAGGTTTTGATAAGGAATACAATATTCCATTTATTGCAATCTTGTTGGTGTACAATTATTGCACTGTTGTTGAGCTTGGGAGTTTTCAGGCAACTAACACTCTTTGGATTTAAGGTAATGGTTTCCCTTGCTCGAAAGCCAGTCGTATCTGACTCTAGGGTTCAGTGCTCATCTCTGTTTGAAAGCCGAAGAGCTAGCACTGTCTGTTTCTGCAGACGTTTCCATAGTCATGTGGCAGGCATGACTAAATAAACATGGAACACTGCCTACCTTCCCACCGAAGTGGTCCCTATTTATTTACATGCAATTTCTTACTTTCGAACTGCTAGATTGGCAGGAGCTGGGACAAAGGCGGGAGCTCATCTGAGTCTAAAGGTAGACAAATTTTAGAGGCAGCTGACACAAGTAGGCCCTTGGTTGTATTTGTCGGAAACTCTGTAAAATTAACTCCTTCTTACAAATGGACAATTGAGCTTATAGGGTGGATGGGTGGGATAATTGTGCCCTCCTTCCTCCCATGTGCTAAAACATCTGATTTTCTAAGTCTTGGTTTAGATTCAAGCCCACAAGCCTACTGGTTTGGGTCCAAATCAGAATCACCAAATTTGGTCTAAACAGAATCAGGGAGCACTTAAACCACCTTACAGCCTATGAAATTCAGTGAAAAATGTAGCTGAAGAATGAGAAAATGTATGACTTGAAAAGCCGGGGCTGCTTGAGTCGACGTCGTGGAGGGTCCTCACCACGTCTCTCCCGGGTCCACGCCACCGGTCTGGGATGGGAGACATGGCTCACTTTGCCCCATTGCCCCCCCCCACTGGAAGGGATTGAGAGGTAGCTGGTGTTTCTGCAGCTGTGTTTTTTGTATTTATTGCATTTCTGCTTTATTATTGTTGTGATATTATGTACTGTTATGTAATTTTGCATTTTTTACTTGTAAAACTGTATTTTTGCCTTGTACTATTGTACTATTGTATTTCTGTATGTTTCTATATACTGTGAACTACTTTGGGTCATCTGTGAGATGAGGAAAGCAGTATATAAAAATAAATTCAAATCAAATCAAAATATATAAGTGTCCTATGGAGTGTAATATGAGCACAACAAGCTATACAGGTCTATTATCTATACTCTCTTTTTCTCTCTAGAACACACACACACAACACACACATACAAACATTATGTCTGTCTGTCTCTCCAACTGTCTTGCACTTTCAGGATTTCTGCCTATATGTGAGGGATTTTAACCTTTTAAAAATCTATTAAGGAAAACAGATGTCAGTACTAAGATACTATATTTGATTCTTTAGATTTGACTTATAGTTTGCATAATGTTGCAAAATTCTCAGACGTAATAGGTTTATAGTATGGCTAAAGCGGGACATGATTAATAGTATTGTTTAAAGTAATTGCTATAATTAAGACAATGTCATTTAAGGTGACAATATTATTATTTTGTCTTTGAAATTTCAGAATAGAAAAAAGTGAAAAGAAGCTCTGTAAAAATGGGACTTATATATCTTCTGTAATTTTGGCTGATACATCATGCAATTAATTCAGTGATCAAAGCACTAACATAATAGCATGATGTATTGGCATTAGTGGTCAAATTAAATTTTAACTATATTTTAAACTTCACAAATAGTCTGCTTTGAAACCAATCTATACATCTCCAAGTGACTTGGTAGTGGCATTGATGTCAATCCAAAATTGCTGAATTGGGATGCCATTTTGGAGATGGTTGTAGCTCTAGTCCACATAGTTTGTGGTATTGATCAAGCTGCAGTACCAACAATCTGTGATGACCTGTGTGAGTTTTGGAAACTATCAAATTTTGTTGCCACTGTTGGTTTTAATGTTAGTTATTTTGTTATTTATAAAATGCTGTTATTTATGCACAATGAGCTTGATTTAAAATCCAGTGGGATAATTTCATGTATAAAAGACCTCGGTACATAGCTGAGCTATTTTTCATTTCTTCTTTTAAAAAGTCTACCAGCTCTAATTGGTTAAAAGGTTTTCAGGGAAGCCCCACACTCACCACGTTGTAGTGGTTAATCTAATAATTGATTTACATGAATGTTAATGCCCAAGATAAAGTTGTCATATTATTTTATTGTTATTATTATTTCCACTTATATACCACCTTATAGGCTAAGCAAATTACACAAATTACAATTTTCCCACAAAATGCTAGATACTCATTTTACTGACCTTGAAATGCTGAATCAACCTTAAGCCCATCAGGACTGAACTCGGATTGTGAACAGAGTTTTGACTGAAGCACTGAAACTATGCAAGGTACTGTTGGCTACAACTATAAAATCAAGATAGATGCTTTGTAACTATGCCTTTATATTAGATGTGGGCAACCTCCAGATGTCATGGGAACACACACAAGCATTAAAAGGTAGCAATTGAACCCTACCCATGACCTTCCAAATCCCTCCTTTTTCTAATTTAAAAACTGAAAAAAGGCTTTGACATCTTCTAGTAGCCATTTTTTAAAACAAGGAGTGTGAGGATTTAGGAGGCAATATTTTCACCAAAATATGGCAAAAATGATCTCCATCGCCCCCTTGAGTGTAAAAAAGGGAACTTAGATTCAATTTTTAGAAAGGGTATAGAGATGCAGGAGAATCCAGGGTGGTGGTGGGAGGTAACATTAAATGTAAATGTCACCCTTGCTCAAAGGTGCTCAATTCATTTTACATTAAGAAAAGGAAAGCATAAATATGCAAAATAATATCCTTCCATGTCACAAAGATCCCAAAACAAAGGCAATGTATAACAATGGTTTTTCAAGTGTCTCCGTTTCCAATCAATCCCGACATGTCAGAGATCTTCGATATATGTTTCCATTTATTTTGAAAAACAGTTTGCAAATGTTCACAATTCTTACAGAAACCTCTCAGATAGAAAGCAGTATCTCTAGGAAGATTACACTAAGAACACTGACACTTACAGGCTCTTTCCAAATATGCTATTCTGGCCCAAATTTAGGACATATAAACCATCACTAGAAGCAGGAATTTCTTAAGTGCTGTGAACAGTTGATTATCCCAGCAGAAGCTTTTAACACTTCCTGAAGTCTGTGATTGGTCATCAGGAGGTTAGGACAAGCTTGGTTAGCAAGTAGAGTGCTAATCACAAAGATCTGCATAAATTACAACTCTGGAGTGACAGCATCTAAAAAACAGGCTGTGGTATATAATTTGTGGTATATAATTTGAGACTAATATACACTGAATTCACACAGGCTTATTTTGGTAGCCTGTTCTATTTCTGCTACAAAGGATTTGCTGACCTCCTGGTCCACATGGAATTCTAAGGTCCTTAGAACACAAATAATGTCAAAGTTTCAAAAAAAAATCTTATGATGCTGGAATAAAATGGATTGGAGGCTCAGTACTGATAACTGTAAAAGAAAAACTGCTCTCTGTGGTTTGTTTCAAAAGCAAAGGTCAAGAGATAAATTATTCTGAGAAGCTGAGGTTATGGGGGTGGGAAAGTATTTTCTTCCTCTATTTTCAGAACAAGGTAGAATACTCCCTCCCTCTATATCCTTCCAAATGGTGGTAGCAGACAGATTGTTGTACGTCAAATTTCTTTCACAGCATTCTTGTTCAAAACCCTTTTGTCAAACTCAAGCTGAAGCCACACACTAGCAAATCCCCCACTTGAAAGTGAGGAGGGCTGGTTTGGTCAGCATGACCTCTGCTTGTGCCCTCCCCTCCCAGTGACCAATGACATTCTTGAACTCTGTATTAGCTTGAAGGAGAGTGAACCAGTTTGTTCCAGCTTCAGACCTTCTCTATTCTAGGATATGTCTGTTGCAATTTTTAAAATACAAGTACATATTTTTAAATCTCAAGCTATGTTTCTACAACTTTCTGTTTTATCTCCTGCCAGGCTTATGTGTCAGGTATACTGCAATTGTTCTCTCCTTGCATCATCTGAGATGAATGATACATCTACTTCAGTAAGAGTTTAAATATGGTTTTATTTAGGAGGGTAAGTAAATAGTGAAGGAAATATCACATGTTGTGGTAAAATCTTACCTTTACTGTGTTATATGGGATGGTTTTAATCATATTATACCTTATCCTGATGTTAATAGGTGTACTGAACATGATTTTACTCCCTTTTTGCCTCCCCCCACTGTTAGAGTAATAACAGAGAGCTAGTGTGGTATAGTGGATAAGAGTGTCAGGAACTCATGCAGCTATTTCAAATCTCCTTTGGCCATAGAAATGTACATGGGGTGGGGTGATGAAGGTAAATCAATCCTTGAAAATCTCACATACTTTGGCATCCCTATTAGGATTACCAACAGTTGGAAACAACTTGACAGAACATAAAAAACACAAAGGATCTACACAGTGGTGGGCATCAGCAGGTTTGTACCAGTTCACCAGAACTGGTAGCAGAAATTCTGGCTGGCCCCGCCCATCCAAATTTTGAAATAAAGTACCGGTAGTCCTAATTCGGGTGCAAGGCAGGGCTTCCCCCCTGGCCACACCCACCATACCACACCCACTGTGTGGTAGTAATTTTTTTTGGAGCCCACCACTGGATCTACAACATAATAATACAAAGGCTAGCAATTAACCTATTGCACCAAACATGATGGCCTGTGCCCAAACATGTGTTCTTTTGGATAGAGCAAACAGAATTTAGCAATTCTGCAAATTTATACAGGCTTAAATGGTAAGTGACTGGAGTTGATTGACAGTTATGTGGGAGTATTTTTGCCAGGAACAGCAGTTATGACAGGTGAGAGGTGTGACATAATGTTAATGAATGGAACTGCTCTGTCTGGCTCTTGTCAAGAGAGGCTCTTATTTGTATAGAAGTGTGTCTTCCTGCAAGAGATATTCAAAAACTTGAAAATCTGTTCTTCCATTTGTCTTTCACTTGACGTTTCACCAAAGCAATCAAGGATGGATTGCACCATCACTGTATTTACTTTTAAAAGTATAACATGCTTTTAGCTGCATGTGGCAGTTTTAATGCAGTGGTATAAAAGAAAAGGGTTGTTTGCTGGGTGGATGACAGAGGTAATCCAACAGATATTTGAATAGTACACCCAAACCTAGTACAGGGATTTGTGGGTGGTTATCATTTTGGTCACAGGCATACAAATCTAGGGAAGATGAATTGAATGCCTCATAGGGCTTGAATTAAGTTTATTAGTATTTAACAAGGTTCAGGTGTTTATTAAATTAGTGATGACATAATATTTATCAACACTTCTGTATGAATGGTCACAGTCATTATATAGCAAAGAAAATTGGTTCCACCCAACCCAAGATCCCTGAAACAAAAATAAGTAGAAACATGAGGTGTGGTTTGGATACTCAACAAAAATGTGTTATGTTACATCATAAAATCAGTTCTCTCTAAACCCAGATTATTAGGGGTGTTTCTTAAAGGATCTCTAAAAACACTGATATTCTGAAGAAATGATACTGATGTCCTAATTTATATAAACTAGGTATAGAGATATGCACTATCTTCAAGGTAAAAGTAAAGGTCACCCTTGCTCGAAAGCCAGTCGTATCCATCTCTAGGGTTCCGTGCTCATCTCTGTTTATAGCCAAAGAGCTAGTGCTGTCTGCATTTGCAGACATTTCTGTGGACATGTGGCAGGCATGACTAGACACCGGAGTGCATGGAATGCTGTTTACATTCCCATTGAAGTGATCCCTATTTATCAGTGTGGAAGAAGTAGAGATGAGGAAGGTGTTGAAGGGAATTTACCCAAGAAAATCCACAGAGTAGCTGGACGGAGTAGCTGGAAGGGTATTGAAAGACTGTGCAGATCAACTAGCAGGAGTTTTTACGGGGATATTGAATCGATCCCTATCTCAGGCTATTGTTCCATCCTGAAAAAAGACAAAAACCACTCAAAGAGCAAATCAAAGTTCTATGTCTTTAAAGAATATATATATTTGGTAAAATAATAGCTTCATACAATACTTCCAAAATATCAAGATCCAAAAATCATGTCTTCTTCTAATGTAAAAATCCAAGACAATATCAGTGGTGATATGAATAATATAGGGGCAATGTAAAGACAAATCCAAAGTACATCAAGACCGTTCCGGTATAACAGCCTTTCACATCTAGCTTCCTCAGGATAAAGATTCTAAATGTAATAGAAAACAAATATAATTATAATAACAATCCTATATATAGAAGCATTATATACAATTTCATACAGTCAATAAGGAAAACAGTGGGACAAAGGCATAATAAATCTACA
The DNA here is from genome assembly GCA_035047305.1 of Bradypodion pumilum. Classification (NCBI taxonomy): domain Eukaryota; kingdom Metazoa; phylum Chordata; class Lepidosauria; order Squamata; family Chamaeleonidae; genus Bradypodion; species Bradypodion pumilum. The sequence continues at coordinate 359,002,219 of JAWDJD010000001.1, forward strand.
ATACCTGTAATATGCGTTGAAGAGCCTCTAAATGTGTGTTCTATTAATGCTCAACACGTTAAAGAGTAGGTAAAAGCAACATAATATATAAAGAGATGAAAAATCATATACTACAGATGACAGGAGAGTACAAGATGAGTTGAAGAAGGGGACAGGTGCTGAGGGCCGGGGGCCGAGAGCCGGGGGCCGAGGGCCAAGGGCCGAGGGCCAAGGGCCGGGGATAAAATTCTACATGTAATAGAAAATAAATATGATTATAATAACAATCCTGTATGTAGACTCATTGCAATAACAATATTCTGCGTCTACTTTTGATTCCAACATTAATTCATTGCAGGAAAAACAGGATGAATTTGATCAAGCATTAATACAGTTTAAAAACAGGAAATTTCAACGGGATTTGCAGGATTATACCAATCTTAAAATTTACCGTTGGCAATCTACTTCGAGACCATCACGCCAGAAGCGAGTCACCTGGAAAGACCAAGTTTTGAGCTCGGACATTGATACATCGGATTCGGACACTGCATCTTCTCTCACTGATGTTAGAACCTACAACACTCGACGATCCAGATTTTCGGCTCAACCTTCTACTTCCACCACGCTTTTTTTAGTCAAGGGAAGGAATGCACGGGGGAGAAAGAAAAACTAGTTTTCAATTTTTCTGATAAGGTATTAAGCGCCAGGGAACAATATTTATTGCCCCTGGGACTAAGTTTTGTCCCCACTCCTGACTATAATTCCTTCCACACTAGGGTTGACATCTTTATATTAGTGAGACAACTAAAATTAAAAGCCGTTTACAGAAATATGGACATTACGGATGCTGTATCTTTTAGACCTAAGTCCACCTTTGTACCTTACATTGACAACCCTAATATTGAGGTATTTCAGCAACTAGCATTGAGGGACGTGTCACGACTTGAAGACCAACTTACCAGACCTTATAAAATATTAAACCACATGATTGGAAACTTCTTAGCAATTTAGCACATGATCCAACTATTGTAATTAAGTCTGTGGAAAAAGGGGGAGTAATCGTGATTTTGAATAAACGTGAGTACATTTCTGAAGCCAACAGGCAGCTTTCTGATGAAACTTTTTACAAAAAACTAAAATTTGATCCTACCAACCGTTTGATGTCTACTATTCGTACAGTATGATATGAAGGACTTTCACTAGGTTATATTTCTAGTAAAACTTTTGATTTTTTTGCTCAACTCCTTTCCTCATACTCATATTTTTCATTTGTTACCCGAGGTACATAAAGTCACACCTTCTACCACCTTGGTCTCGGGACATCCTATCATTTCTGCCATTAATGCTCCTTTGGAACCCATTTTGAAATTTGTAGATTCCTTTCTCAAACCTATTGCACAGGACACTCCCTCTTTTGTTTGTGATTCATCTGATTTTATTAACCAAATTGAAGGCTTCTAAGTTCCCAATCATTGTTGCCTTGTTACGTTAGATGTGTCTTCCCTCTACACTAATATTCCTTTAGAAGAGGCTCATTCCATTATTGAAGAATCTTTGATTTCTAGAAATATCACCTCACCTCCTTTACATTACAATGCTCGATCTCATTGATTTGATCTTTGAAAACAATTTCTTTTGCTTTAGGAACTAATTTTACTTACAGGTTAAAGGCATGGCCATGGGTAGTTCAGCTGCACCAGCAGTGGCTAATATTTACATGAATCATTTCGAAAATAATACTATTTACAACATGCATTCCAATCCGTTTTTTGATCATATTTTATTATACCATAGATTTATTGACGATTTATTTTTTATCATAGATTCTTCCGACGTTGTCCCACATTTTGTTCATTGGCTTAACCAACAGGATTCTAATTTACGGTTTACCCATCATAGTGACATGTCATCTATTCCTTTTCTAGATCTCACCATTTATATCAGACAGAATAAATTACAAATGAAGCTTTTTTCTAAGCCTACTGACCACAATTCAGATTTGCATTTTTCATTGTTCCATCCACACCACTTGAAGGCTAATATCCCTTTTAGTCTCGTTACTAGGATCAAATATAATTCTTTTACATCTTTGGACTTTAAGCAATCAGCTGACAGAGTATGTAATCAATTGTTACAGAGAGGGTACCCGAGTAGGGTAGTTGATGACTAAGAATCAGTTCTTAGAGTGTCTTTACTCACGCGCAAGGACAAAATGCCGGATCACTCTAAATTGTACTGCTCTTTGCAGTATACTCCATTTGCAAACAAGATTAAAAAGATTGTACTTCGACATTGGAATTTAGTCTCTGACATCCCAGGGTGCCACACTTTGCCATTCATTGACTTCAGGAAGTCCCAGTCTTTTGACCAGATACTTACCAAGACTGATGTTACTGATGATTCTTGCCTTCCGCACAGTATGGCCTTGGGTCATTATTGTTGTCTAAGTTGTTCTATATGTAGGTTTACCATTGAGACTCAATCTATTTCTTCTAAGGACCATTCCTTTACTCACACTCTTAGAGACTTCACTAATTGCAATTCAAAGAATATAGTATATCTACTTGTGTGTCCATGTGATTTATTTTTACATTGGTATTTCTACACGCCCTTTAAGAATTCGTGTGAATGAGCATCGTTCTCGGATTAGAACACAGACTCTCTCTGCTCCGTTGGTTTCCCATTTTTTGCGCTACAATCACACCGAAGATCAGGTTTGCGTTCTAGCCCTTGAGACTGTTAAACCCCTTCGTTATGAAAAAGTGAACATTGAAAGGTGCCTCTGACACCGGGAGACTTTTTTTATTCACATGTTAAAAAGCTTGGAACCTTCAGGGTTAAACTCAGAACTTGAACTCTCCTGCTATCTGTAGCATTGTTGCCTGGTCTTTTGTAGGTCTCCTTTAACAGTTTTTTGCTCTGACTTTGTCCCACTTTCTACAGATGTTAAATTTAATGCATGATTTTTCATCTCTTTATATATTGTGCTGATCTTACCTACTCTTTAACGTGCTGAGCACTAATACAACACACATTTAGAGGCTCTTCAATGCATATTACAGGTATTGTAGATTTATTATGCCTTTGTCCCACTGTTTTCCTTATTGACTGTATGAAATTGTATATAATGCTTCTATATATAGGATTGTTATTATAATTATATTTGTTTTCTATTACATTTAGAATCTTTATCCTGAGGAAGCTATATGTGAAAGGCTGGTTATACCGGACAGGCTTGATGTACTTTGGATTTGTCTTTACATTGCCCCTATATTATTCATATCACCACTGATATTGTCTTGGATTTTTACATTAGAAGAATTCCACTTGATTTATCTATGAATTTTGAAGACAATTTGAAGACATGAATTTTGGATCTTGATATTTTGGAAGTATTGTATGAAGCTAATACTTTATCAAATATACATATTCTTTAAAGACTCAGAACTTTGATTTGCTGTTTAACTGGTTTTTTGTCTTTTTTCTGGTATTCATACTGCTCTGCCATTCAGTGTACTGTTTGCTTGTATTGTTCCATCCTGCCTAAAGTCTTCTATTATTGTTCCAATACCAAAAAATCCAACCTGGAAAATTTGAATGATTTTCATCCAGTGGCACTCACACCTGTAATCATGAAGTGTTTTGAAAAGCTGGTACAAAATTATGTTATCACTTGCCTACCAGAGGGACTGCATGCATTCCAATTTGCCTATAAAATGAAAAGATCAGCAGAGGATGCTGTGGTGATTGCCCTCAATGCTGTTCTTGCACATTTGGAGCAGCGGAGGGGTTATGCCAGATTGCTCTTTGTGGATTTCAGCTCAGCATTCAACACCATTCTACCACAGCGTTTGATATCTAATTTGAGAGATCTGGGGTTTCCGGCATCACTTTATGGGTGGATATTGGATTTTCTCTCAGAACGCTCCCAGAGGGTCCGGTTGGGCCCTTATACCTCTAATATGCTTAGTACAAATACAGGAACACCACAGGGATGTGTGCTTAGCCCACTCTTTTATATTCTCTATACATTTGACTGTGTCTCTGTCCACCCTAGCAATAGGATTGTCAAATTTGCAGATGACACAACTGTGAACGGGCTCATCTCTGATAAGGAGGGCGAGACGGCCTATAGAGATGAGGTGGAGTGGTTGACAAAGTGGTGTAGAACCAATAATCTTCTCCTCAACATAAAGAAAACAAAGGAGCTTGCAGTGGATATTAGGAGGCAGAGAACCGATGTCCAGCCACTTTTGATTGATGGAACCTGTGTGGAGAGGGTAGCAACGTTCAGAGTTCTGGGCATTGAGATACAGGAGGATCTGTCCTGGAGTGCCAACACAAGGAGGTTTGCGAAGAAGGTGCAGCAGAGACTATATTTTTTGAGAACTCTAAGGAAAAACCATCTTCCGCAAAAGCTGCTGCTTGCCTTCTATCGCTGCGCTATTGAGAGTGTGCTCACTTATGGCTTATGTGTGTGGTTTGGGAGTAGTACTCATTGGGATAGGATAATGTTGCACAGAATTATTAAAACAGCGGAGAGTATCATCGGCTGTCCACTCCCCACTTTAGAACAAATTTACACCATCAGGTGCCACAGAAAAGCATTAGATTTAGTAGGAGACCCATCACATCCTGGCCACTGCTTCTTCGAGCTTCTTCCATCGGGACGGAGATATAGAACAATGAAGGTAAAAATGAGCCATCTCAAGAACAGTTTCTTCTCCAGAGCAATTTTGGCCTTAAATGGAAACTCTGGATTCTGAAGTCATCTTATCTTTTTTAAACTATCTTAATTGGTGTTTCTGTAGCTGTTTTAAATTAAGGGGTATGCTTTATTCGAGTGTATATATAGCAACCGAGAAATTTCGTTGTTCCTGCAAGGGGACAATGACAATAAATATTTATCTTATCTTATCTACTTCCAATTTCTTGCTTTTAAACTGCTAGGTTGGCAGGAACTGGGGCAGAGATAGGAGCTGACACTGTCGTGCAGTACTCAGGTCTTGAACTACTGACCTTTCAGTTCAAAACAATTGGACCATTCAAAACAATTGTGGATATCCATTCTAGTCATAACAGGGGACTTCTTTCTGGATAGTTTATTGTTAAGTCTTACACAATGCTTGTAACGGAATGGTAAAACCATTAAGTCTCAGTATACTGGAGGACCAGAACTATTGCCATGGGTCTGTCTTTAGCCAAACATATATTTTTAAAAAGTGGTCAACATAAAATATATTGATTAAAGTTTTGTTTCTTCTCTCTCATGCTTTCAGTGGGAAACTATATATTGCTCCTTAACTTGAAAGAATAACCTCTAGCAACATGTTGTGCCGGAAGCTTTCAAAATGTCAATAAAGTACCTCCTCAGTCTCTAGCTTAGGACATTTGCCATGAGCATTATTATTTAAAGGGTTAAAATTGATCTTGTGTTGGAGAAGTACAAATATGCTTGTACTCATACAATTTGACATTCCATTCTCTCCCTTACCCACAAGCAACTACAATGTCCCAGATGAAAGAAGATCAAAGAAAGAATGGAGTAGTAGATTATTAGCATGTGGCAGAAGTTTTCCCTTCATCTATCTGATATCTACCTGGAGCAGATACTTTGAACTGTTCTTTGGCATAACCTTATTGCAAATTACATCAATACCAAGGTGTTTTTATTCCTTGGCAACAACTTCAAATGTTTTTGCCTCAGCCTGCCCACTTCATCCAACAGATGGGAAGGTTTCTTCTGGCCTCCCTGGAACTGGAAGACTGAATAAATGAAGGAGAAGTGCTAAAGACTTGCCTCCCCTTATATTAACTAGAGAAATCTCTAGGGGAAAAATGGGGAGGCTTTATTTTACTTGAAAAATGAATTAAGTTCTATCATCCATATAAAAAGGATTACAGTGCATATAATAAAGCTAATGCAACTGTAGTATCAGTTCACAATATTCCTTGCCTGGGTACAACTTAATTAAAAAATACCGATGCAATCATTTCCAAATAATATTACATAAGGGATACATGAAATAAACATGTTATCTCCTATTTGTTTAACCAATAATATCTGATTTAATCACAGTTATAAGACTTCTTTTTTGGCTGTTGTCCTTCCCCCCTGGCCAACTGAAATGAGGAAGGGAAACACTCCTACTTTCTGGACCATGATCACATCCTATTCTTCAAAGGCACAGAACACCAAGTCCTGTTTCTTTAGCTTCTCTTTAGCTTGTGATAAGTTCTTCCATCCTTCCACCTCCTCCTCTAGCTGGATCCTTGCAGGTGGGCTCAGACCCTACTTCCTCATCCAAGTGTGGTTGGTCTTCCTCTGGCTCTTCTCTCCCACTTATGCCCTTCATGTCTCTGTCTGTGACCTCATGGCACCCTGCAGTTGAAGTTTTCATCTGGCCTTCCATGGAGCATGGAGTAAAGGCAGACAACCTGCCAGGAATGATTAGGGCATCCAGCTCATAGTTTTATATTTCATGGCTGTTAGTTAGCACCATTTGAGAGCTATTGTGGAATAGTGGTACTGTATAGTATATCGGATTAGAAATGAAGAGGCCTGCTTTCAAATCCCTGCTCAGCCATGGAAACTCACTGGGAGGTGACAATGTTAAATTATTCCCATATACCTCAAAATTCTAATTAGGATTGTTGTAAGTAAAGGCATAGTTGATAGGACATAACAAGTTGATCATTTTATCTTTTGTGTCCTGGTCAAACTTTAAACTGCTCAAATGAAGCCACCTTCTTGGATTTGTTGTTGACCAAAATTAAATCTTCATTGTTACAAGTTTCTGGTGGTAACCAGCAGACCAGCTTCTTGTTGTCTGCCAGCAGCCTCCACTTTAGCATGTTGGTCTTACATTTAGGCACTCTGAACCTCAGCCTATTCAGGGTCCCCCAAGTGACAAAGGGTGGGTCGAGGTCCTAAGCTATATCCTCCTGTAATGTTATTCATTATTCATTGAACTCCTTCCTCCATCTTCTAACTTAATTTTGCTCTTGTGTACCCTCAATGATGTTTGTTCTTATCATAAAGCTCTTCCTGGATCTGACGTTGAGGCACATATCCGTTCAGAGGATGTTGAGAGTCATTTTGATTCTGCATGTGCTCTTAAGCAGAGCTGCTGCTGAGGAGAGCCAAACAAAGGAAGTGAGCACTGGTAAGGTTTGGGTGTGCTTGCAGTTAGAGTAATGCTAACGGGGCACGACATTTCTAACTAAGAACAAAGGAAGAATATATTCTTACTAGATAGAAAGGTAGTAAATGTGTACATTTTTGAGGTCCAGAATACTGCTCTTGTTGAAATGGATTCTGAGGGAACAGCTGTAATTACCTGCAATACTTGTGCCATGTTTGTGTTCTTGCCAAAGCACATGGAGAACTACACTTGCAGCAAGTGCAAGCTGGTTGATTTACTAGAAGAGAAGGTCCAGCAGCTAGAGGCCCGCATATCTAACCATCAACAAATTAAGGAGCTTGTGGTGTTCTTGGACAGAGCGGAGCAGACTATCCTGGACAAAGAAACAGGGCACAGTTCTGAGGAAGAAAGCACTTCACTAACTCAGGAGGGAGATGCTTGGAGGATTGTGACTCAAAGGAGGAGGAGAGTAGGGGATCACTCTGAGAGTCTGAAATTACAGAATCAATTTGAGGCTCTTTCCCTCATCACACCTGATAAGGAACACACAGAGGAACAACTGGTTCCACCTGAGGATCTCTCCTTCATTACACTTGATGAGATCCAGGAAGATAAACAACAGGAACAAACTGAAGTCCTCTCCCTTAATATGGTTGATGATGTGCATCTAGATGAACAGATTGCAGGAGAGAGGCTCCTTGTACTAGGTGATTCAATAATTAGAAATGCAGAGAGATGGATTTGTGATCACATGATAACCGTATGGTGACTTGCCTGCCAGGTGCAAAAGTTGCAGACATCACGAGAAATCTAGATACCTTGTTAGAGAGAACTGGGAAGGAGCCAGTGGTCATGGTACACATTGGTATCAATGATGTTGGGAAGGCCAAGCGGTCTGTCCTGGAAGCCAAATTCAGGTTGTTAGGAAGAAGATTGAAGTCCCGGACTTCCATCTTAGAATTTTCAGAAGTGCTGCCTGTTCCTCGTGCAGGACCTACCAGGCAGGCAGAACTCAGAAGCCTCAATGCATGGATGAGGCATTGGTGTCGAGAGGAGGGCTTCAGATTTGTCAGGAACTGGAGAACATTTTGGGACAAGGCAAATCTGTTCAGGAGGGATGGGTTGCACTTGAACCATGATGGGACCAGATTGCTGGCATTTAACATCAAAAAGGCTGCAGAGCAGCTTTTAAACTGATAACTGGGGGAAAGCCTACAGGAGCAGGGCAGCATCAAGTTCGGGAAAGTGTGTACTTGAGTAGTGAGGAGGATGCAAAAATTACTGAGCAGAGTGAGGAGCTAGTCACCAGCACTCTAGGAGAAGGATGCAAGAGGCAGTCTAACAATGCAACTGGACTCAAAAGACTGTGTGAGAAAAGCATATATAAATGCTTGTATGCAAATGCCAGAAGCCTCTGGAACAAAATAGGGGAGATGGAATACTTAGCAATAGATAAGAATATTGATATTATTGGCATCACTGAAACCTGGTGGACAGATGATAACCAATGGGATACAGTTATCCCAGGCTACAAACTGTACAGGAAGGATAGGAAGGGGCAAACGGGAGGTGGTGTAGCCTTGTATGTCAAAGAAGTAATAAAATCGTACGAATAGGATTATCTAGGTGATTTGGAGTCACCACTAGAAACTCTGTGGGTAAGAGTATCAGGCTAGAAGGATGGTCTAACAGTAGCATATTCTATTGGCCTCCGACCCAAACTCCTGAGAGAGACTGGCAGTTTGAGAATGTTGTAAAGGAGGCATCCAAGAAGGGAAGCCTGGTTATAATGGGGAACTTCAATTACCCTCACATAGACTGGGTGAACTGGGTGATAAAGAGATAAAGTTCCTAGATATGCTAAATGATTGTTCCCTCAGACAATGGTTGAAGACCCAACTAGAGGTACAAGAATCCTTGACTTGATCCTGAGTAATACTCAGGATATGGTGCAAGATGTTAATGTGACTGATCCAATAGGGAACAGTGACCACAACTCAATTATGTTTAACTTGATCATAGACCGCAAGACACTGATTAAATCTAACACAGAGACCTTACATTTTCAAAAAGGAAATTTCCCAAAGATGAAGAAACAGTAAAAAAGAAGCTGAAAGGGAAAACTGAGAGAGTCCAAACACTCCAAGAGGCATGGAGGCTGTTTACAAAAACAATAACAGAGGCCCAATTGGAATGCATACCCAAAAGGAAAAAGGGCACTGCCAGGTCCAAGAGGACTCCGATGTGGCTTACAGGAGCTGTTCGGGAAGTGATCAAAAGCAAGAAAAGGTCATTTAGAAGATGGAAGGCTTGTCCGAATGAGGACAGCAGGCAGAAACATAAATTCTGGCAGAACAAATGCAAGGCAACAATCAGGAAAGCAAAGCAAGACTTTGAGGAGCGTATAGCTAAAAATACTCAGAGAAATAACAAAGACTTCTTTAAGTACATTAGAAGTAAGAACCCAACTAGGAAGGCCATTGGACCATTAGATGACAATGGAAGGCAAGGGGTTATTAAAGAGGAAACAGAGATTGCAGAGAGACTCAATGAATTCTTTGCTTCAGTATTCACTGAAGAAGACAGAGGCCACATGCCCAAAACAGAGCCTATCTTCGTAGGGAGTGAAACCGGAGAATTAAGCCAGATAGAAATAACCAGGGAGGAGGTCCTTGCATGTCTTGTTAAACTAAACTCTAACAAATCACCAGGACCAGATGGCATCCATCCACGAGTTCTCAGGGAACTTAAAGATGAAATTGCTGATCTCCTAGCCAAAATATATAATCTTTCCCTCAAATCAGGCTTTGTGCCTGATGACTGGAAGGTAGCGAATGTAACACCAATTTTCAAAACAGGATCCAGGGGTGATCCAGGAAATTACCGACCTGTCAGTTTGACATGTGTCCCAGGTAAAGTGATGGAAACCATCCTAAAAGATAGAATTAATAGGCACATAGAAGAGGAGGCGCTGCTAAAGGAGAGCCAACATGGCTTTTGCAAGGGCAAATCATGCCTCACTAATCTGTTGGAATTTTTTGAGAGTGTCAACAAGCATGTGGATAAGGGTGATCCAGTTGACATTGTTTATCTGGACTTTCAGAAGGCTTTTGACAAGGTCCCACACCAAAGGCTCTTGAATAAACTTACCAGTCATGGAATAAAGGGACAGGTCTTGTCCTGGATCAGCAACTGGCTAAGGGACAGGAAACAGAGGGTAGCACTAAATGGACACTTCTCCAAGTGGAGGGAGGTAAAGAGTGGGGTCCCCCAAGGTTCAGTACTGGGACCCCTGCTTTTCAACCTCTTCATAAATGATCTAGAGGTAGGAGTAAAAAGCAAGGTAGCCAAATTTGCTGACGACACTAAATTATACAGGGTAGTGAAAACTGTGAGAGATTGTGAGGAGCTCCAGAGGGATCTCTCGACACTGGGGGAGTGGGCAAAACAGTGGCAAATGAGTTTCAACATTAGTAAGTGCAGAGTGATGCATGTTGGGGCAAAGAACCCCAATTACATTTATAAACTGATGGGGTCTGAACTCTCTGAGACAAACCAGGAAAGGGACCTTGGTGTCCTGGTGGACAACTCAATGAAGGTGTCTACCCAGTGTGCCTCAGCAGTGAAAAAAGCAAACTCAATGCTAGGGATCATTAGGAAGGGTATAGAAAATAAGTCAGCAAGTGTCATTTTGCCTCTTTATAAATCTATGGTGAGGCCCCATCTGGAATACTGTGTACAGTTCTGGTCGCCATACCTCCAGAAGGATATTATGGAGCTGGAAAAAGTGCAGAGGAGGGCAACCAGAATGATTAGGGGACTGGAACACCTTCCTTACCATCTGAGGCTGCAACGGTTGGGCCTCTTCACTCTTGAACGACGACGTCTAAGAGGTGACCTGATTGAAGTTTATAAAATCATGCACGGTGTGGACAAAGTAGATAAGGAAAAACTGTTTTCCCTATCGCATAACACTAGAACTAGGGGACACTCCATGAAACTTTTGGGTACTAGTTCTCAAACAAATAAGAGAAAGTACTTTTTCACCCAGAGGATTACTGGTCTATGGAACTCCCTGCCAGAAGAAGTGGTGACAGCTGTCAGTCTTGACAGCTTTAAGAAAGGATTAGACAAGTTCATGGAGGAGAAGAGTATCAATGGCTATAATTATGGATACTTAAGGACAACCTCCGGGTTGGAGAGATAGGCAGGATATCTCTCAATATCATTTCCAGAGAATCCTAAGCAGGTGAAGGCATCTCCTTGGGAATACCCTGAAGGAAATGGTGAGCCACTGTGTGAGACAGAATGCTGGACTGGATGGGCTGTGGCCTGTTCCAGCAAGGCTGTTCTTATGTTCTTATGTTCAGTGCCAATGTACCACTTTCAACCTGCAGTCTCACTGAAACAGGTAGAGAAGCAGTATAATTAGGGTATGTACAGTCCTGGATTTTTCCACAAGTAAGCAAGCAAAGGCTCATGAAACTAAGAACAGAAGCATTACACTGAACCTTGTCAGATGAAAGTTGTAACAAGGCTCTAATCTCCATATCTATTTGTGAGAAGGAACAAAAGGGATATAATGGGGCCAATGTCTTACACTATGACAGTAATTAAAAGTCCAAATGGAAAACAGATTTCTTGTAAAACACTGATTTATAGGAGAAAAGAGGTTCAGATCTTGCATTCCAAATTAAATATGAAATCTTGTTTTATTTCACCATTTATAATCGATCTTCATTAAACAAAGCAATGTATAGTCTTTCTTATTCCTCCTGTAACTAACCACTGAGGCAAATCATAGGAAACAGAAGCTAACCCAACTGCCAATTTACTTAACACTCCTTTTTTAATAGCATCATTATAGCTAACATGGGAGTGCAACCATGTTGCTGTGCAGAAGAGCAAAATGATGTTCTGCAAAGCAATTCTAAAAATGAGGACATCTGAAACAAAGCTGTGTAACTTTGAAACTGGAGTCCATATCAGCACCAAATTTGGTTCAGAAATAGTAGACAGTTTGTTCTGTGCCAAATTTTGGGAAGTTTTGGCAAACGGTTTTTGAGTTAGGATCTTTTAAAAAGTAAACCTCTCCATATAGAAACAATTGACCATTTATGCCCCCAGATTTAAAACAGATCAAATAAGATGAAAGTACAAGTTTTATTTATCTTGAAGGAGTATGATTGGTCCCAACTGGTTTTTTTAAATTTAGAAAGAATTCTGGCTGCAGAAGCTGAACTACTGATCTTAAAAAGGTTCTCAAAAGGGTAAAAGAATGACTACTAACTGTGTAGAACAGGCTTACCAGCAGGAATGTTAAAAAGTATAAATATATTGTTGCAGGTTCAGTGAGCTCTTTGGTAATCTGAACTTTTGTCCCTGTCAGTCAAGACCTCATTATGTCTAATTAGTAACTTTGTAACTCCTTACTAGCCAAACAGGCATTAAAAAGGGATTCTCTTTCTGATCATAAAAATATGATATTTTAAAATGGATATTCAGAATAAATATTCAGAGGCTCACCCTTTCAAACTATTACTGAAATTTCTGTTTTTTGCCTTGTGGCTGGGGATGGGCTTACATAATATTAACACAGCTTTGATGCCTATCCCACTATTAGATAGATAGATAGATAGATAGATTGATTGATAGATTGATAGATAAATCTTTATTGTCATTGTCCTGCACAGAACAACGAGATTGGGGGGGGGGGAACACTTAACAACCCAACAAAACCTAAACAAAATACAACTATACAAAATTATCAACATACTCCCACCCCACATATACACATTTAACCCCTAAAAGCTCTAAAACTCTAAAAGCTCTAAAAACTCTAAAACCCTAAAAACTCTTAAAACTCTATACAGAAGCTCCCTCATAGACTGCATTGCACTGTATTCAAAGCCAGAACCGCTTTTGGGTAGAAACTATTTCTCAAGCGGCTGGTCCTGGTCTTTATGACCCTATACCTTCTTCTAGAAGGCAAAAGCTGAAAGAGATCATTTCCAGGGTGCGTACTATCTTGCGCAATCTCTACAGCTTTCTTATAACACCTGGTGGCATAGGTTTGATCTAGAGTGGGAAGAGTATGCCCGATTATCCCCTCTGCAGTCTTTATGACCCTGGACAGCATTGTTCTTTCCCTAACTGTACAACTTCCAAACCATACACACAGACCATAGGTTAACACACTCTCTATGGTACAGTGGTAGAATGCCAACAGCAGGTCTTTTGAAAGATTGTTCTTCCTGAGGATTCTCAAGAAGTATAACCTCTGCTGTGCTCTCTTCATCAGATCTTTGGTGTTTGCTCCCCATGTTAGATCATTCCTCAGCTCCATTCCCAGAAATCAAAACACCGAGACCTGTTCCACATAATTCCCTTCAATAATAAGTGGCTGGATGTTCAATTTGCATTTTCTAAAGTCCACAATGATCTCTTTTGTCTTTTTTACATTGAGGAATAAATTGTTTTCCCTACACCACTCCGTCAGCATCTCAACCTCCTTCCTGTAAGCCAACTCCCCCTCCCCAGCAGTAATCAGACCCACCACCGTTGTGTTGTCTGCAAACTTGATGATCTTATTGCTGGGATAACTGGGAACACAGTCATATGTGTAAAGCATGTACAAAAGCGGGCTCAGCACACACCCCTGCAGCGTCCCCGTACTTATACTGAGATCTGCAGAGACATGAGAGCCCATCCTGACCCGTTGGGAATGATCTGATAGAAAATCTAGTATCCACCTGCATAAACATGGCGGAAGCCCCAGATCTAATAATTTGGGCATCAGTCTATGTGGAAGAATAGTATTAAAAGCAGAACTAAAATCTACAAATAATAGTCTCGCATAAGTTCCTTGTTTCTCCAAATGGGTCAGAACAGCATGTAGGGCCGTAGCCACAGCATCCTCCGTGGATCTCTTTCTCTTATATGCAAATTGACAAGGGTCAAGTCCAACTGGTAAACAAGCCATAATACGGTTCCGCACCAACTTTTCAAAGCATTTCATTATGACAGGTGTAAGCGCCACAGGGCGGAAGTCATTCAGACTATCTATGTTAGGCTTTTGAGGCAGAGGTACAATAGTAGAGGATTGTTACTATATTATTGTTACTATATAATTTTTTGGTAATTAAGAAAAGGCTCCAAAGTTGCTGTTTACCATCAAGTCACTTCTGATGTGTGGTGACTATACGAATTATTGATTTAGATAATGTCCTGTCATTAAAACTGTGCCCAGAACTTGAAAACCAAAAGCTTCTCATATTAAGTTCTTTCTTCTGATCCCCCTCCCCACCTTCCTAACAGGTCTTGCAAATTAACAGTGTGGGTTCCTTTATTCAGTCAACTCATCTCATGATATGTTTTCTTCTTTTCCTACTGCTCTCCACATTTCCCCCAACAATATTGTCCTTTATTGTCAGTTCTGTTTTCACCTCTGCTTTACTCTGTGCAGAGTACTGTTTAATAAATTGCTGCATAAACAATTAAAAATAAAGCAATTTTAATTAGATCAATGTAATCCAATTTCCCTTCTTGTTGTCAACAAGCAGAACTATTTAAATCTTCTTATTTTCTCCATGAGTAATTTATTTTTTTCAGCTCGTTCATCTCTGTTACTTCCCCTTCTTGATCATGCTGCTTGAAAATGTGTGTTTTCATGTCAGAGATTACTCTGAGCTGAAAGGATATTTTCAGGATGAGGTATGGAGGTCATCTGCATTTCTAGAGCACAAAATCTTTAATTTTAGTCCCGTGTAAATTTAAAACCTCCATTGAGAGATCTTTGTGAGATGGTGTAATAGGAATCTTGGTTTGCATATAGAGAGAGTTAGTTTTCAGTCATGCGACTGAAAAATACTTCTCATGGATCTGGAGGAAATGGAGAAGTGGGATGCCACAGAGCTCTGTCCTGGGCCCAGGGCTGTTCAACACCTGTGTAGATGTACTGGATGCTGACCTATTAGGTAAAGGTAAAGGTCATTCTTGCTCAAAAGCCAGTTGTATCTGACTCTAGAATTCAGTGCTCATCTATGTTTATAGCCGAAGAACCAGCGCTGTCTTCATCTGCAGATATTTTGGTGACCATTTGGCAGGCTTGACTAGACACCTAAGTGCATGGAATGTTGTTTGCCTTCCTACCAAAGTGGTACCTATTTATCTACTTGCAATTTCTTGCTTTCAAACTGCTAGGTTGGCAGGAACTGGTACAGAGATGGGAGATCACACTGTTGTGCAGTACTCGGGTCTCGAACTGCTGACCTGCCAACCTGCCAGTCGTCAAGTTCAGAATCTTAACCACTAAGCCACCGCAGTCTCTACTATCTTCAAATTAATGTATATAAAAAATTTAAAATGAATCAGAAAGTTTTGCAATTTCTCAAGTGGACTCAGGGTGCATTGAAAAGACCGGAGAAGTTAACAGGGTAGAACAATGACCCCATTAATCATTTTTGTTAAGTCCTGCATTCATATGTTATGCTTAGAAGTAGGGAGACTTGGGAAAATTGAGAGTACAATCTTTGTTTTAGAAATGACATTGTCTTATCTGCTGATAACCACCACCCCTCCAAGTTTTAAAATATTCAGGGAAGGCCTATCTCTTGGTCTCACTGCCCTTATAGGCATGCTTGGGATGGAAACAGTAGAGGGCCTTCTAGGTGGCTGCTTCTAGGTTGCGGAATATCCTCCTCTGGTTGGTTAGGCTCCCCTTACCGGCATCATTCTACCACCAGGCAAAGACCTTTTTTCAGACAGGCTTTTAATATGTAAAGTACGCCTCAGTATGCTTCAGTGTTTGGCTAAATCAGAGGACACGAAGTGTTGGGCAGAGGTAAATAACCTTACTCCCTAAAGGGGCCAATGGCTAAAGGGCGGATGAGTCCCTTTGGGTAGAGTGATGGTCCTCTCAGTGGAGGAAATGCCACACGAAACCATCATATTGGGCCCAATGGCAAAATGAGTGGAGGAGGAACTCTGATTCCCAATGGTCATGGAGGTGGAAGAGGCCATGCCAGATGGACTGGCTGTGAAGGCGCACCTTGTCCATATCCTCAAAGCTGTGGGAGTCCATTGTAGTCCTGGTGTTAAATCCTGCATGTCTCATTTCATATGTGCTGCAGGAGATAGTTCAAAGATCATAGCGTGTGGGTCACTTCATGGCAAGCTGGGATCCACCTTAAACAAATTCATGTCACTGGCATTTTTTTAGGAAAAATGCATCCTCAGATATGAGTTGCACCTGATGACGACTCCTCAGGAAGAGATTTTAAGGACACAGTTGTCATTGTTATCTTTTAAAGGGATTTTATTTAGAACCTTTTATTATGAATATTTTAAATAATCCAATATATAGTATCTGTAATTTTTCAATATTCATATTTTTAAAAATTATTTGTTAGTTCTGAGGAAGAAAGGCAGGGTAGAATTTAAATCAGAACCAATCAACCCCTTTGTGTACAAGCTTCATTAATATATTCATTTCACCATGAAGAGTTTGCGCCCAAAACTGCATCACCAAATTCACAGTTGCACAGAATCAGAAAGGGAACTTTCATTTTATATACATATTAATCCTAGAAGTGCAGATTAGATCAATTCACTTGAAAATGCAGACAACTATTTGCATACTGGATTATTTGTAGCCTTGTGAATTATTGTCCAAGCATTCAGTTTATAACACATCCTAATACATGCAAATATATGGTTAGCAAATTAAAAATGCCATCACTACCACCAACACTATATAATGCTTTAATATCTATATAATTTCACTAATGCCTATAATGTCTCCCCCCAAGCCTTAGGAGAGTGTTTTCCTCTCTGGATTTATACTTTTCCATTTCCACAGTGGGTCATGAGGCCAATATGCTGTTAATTGTATAATCTTGGTAGTTTTAATTAAAGTGCAGAATATTTCTTTATTTCTTTATTTTGTGGATTTGCATTGCCGCCCAACTCCAAAGACTCTGGGCGGCGTACATATGTTAAAACCATCACAATTTTTAAAAACCACAATTAAAACCCCATTAAAAATACCACAAAAAAATATTCCCCTACCCTCCCATCAGTTAAAAAATAGGGAGTGAGCGCTCTTAAATCAGCCAGCATGCTGGGGCCACAGCACTGTCGGTGCCCCACACATACCTGTCAAGTACCCCGTATTGGCCGGGATTACCCCGTAATTCCATGCCGAATTTCTCCATTTCCCGCCCGAAGCTGCCACTACCCTGTAATTTGGCAGTGGGGGAAAGTAGTTACTGCACATCCCTTCTGCGCAGGTCCTTTCTACGCATGCGTAGAAGTGTTTTTTCTGAACACTTCTGAAAGGCAGCAACCCCATCTGGAGATGTAGCTCAATTGGCAGAAGGTTCCATAGGACTGGAGCGGACAGTGAGAAGGCCCTCCTTCTAGTGCTAGAGAGACAAGCCTCTCTAGCTGATGGTATCTTCAGAGAGCCTCTCCGGTCCGATCTCATGGACAGATATTCTTGGGATGATGCGGTCTCTTAACTATCCTGGCCCACTACCATGTAGGGCTTTAAAGTTAATAACCAGCACCTTGCATTGCACCTGGAGGCATGCCAGCAACCAGTGCAGCTCCCAAAGCAGTGATGAGACATGGGCATACCGCCCGCACCCCATCACCACCTGAGCAGTTGCATTCTGGACCAGTTGCAGCCTCCAAATGGTTATCAAGGGCAGCCCCATGTAGAGCGCACTGCAGTAGTCAAGTCTGGAGGTGACTAGAGTGTGCATGACCATAAGCAAGGACTCCTGATCTAAGAGCAGGCATAACTGGTGTATGACACGAAGTTGTGCAAAAGCCCTCCTGGCCACAGCTGTCAGCTGCTCTTCGAGCAGTAGACGTAAGTCCAGGAGGGCCACCATATTATGCATCAGGTCTGTTTGGGGCAGAGTAGACCCATCCAGAACCAAAGATGGTAGCACCCAGGATAACACAAGGTACCTAACCCATAGCCACTCAGTCTTGCCGGGATTCAGTTGTACCCCGTTGTACCCCATCCAGGCTCTAACAGCCTCCAGACACCTGGAAAGGACTCTGAGTGCATTGTTGGGATCACAACGGGCTGAGATGTATAGATGAGTATCATCAGCATACTGATGATACCTCACCCCATGGGAATGGATGATCTCCCCCAACTGATTCATGTAAATATTAAATAGAAGAGGGGAGAGAACTGAGCCCTGAGGCACTCCATGCTGGAGAGACCTAGGGCTGGACACCTCATCCTCTAAACACACCGACTGGGCCTGGCCCCCCAGAAATAAGGCAAACCAGGATAAAACAGTGCCCTGGATCCCCAAACCTTGGAGCCGTCCCAGAGGGATACCGTGGTTGACAGTATTGAAGGCTGCTGAGAGGTCAAGAAGAGGGAGGATGGATGGATGGCCTCCATCCTGCTCCCACCAGAGATCATCCAGCAGTGCGACCAATGCAGTCTTGGTACCATATCAGGGCCTGAATCCTGACTGAAAGGGTCTAGATAGTCCAACTCATCCAGAACACCCTGCAACTGTTGCACCACTGCCTTCTTCAAGACCATCCCTAAAAAAAGGGGGGGGTTTGGAGACAGGCCGGTAGTTGGCCAATATTTTTGGGTCAAGCGCTGGCTTCTTCAGGAGGAGACACAGCAAAGCATGTTTTAATGGTGTAGGAAACACCCCCTCTCGCAAGGAAGCATTGACTATTGCCTCAACCCAACTACTTGTGACCACCTTGGACACCTTGACTAGCCAGGTGGGACAAGGATCTAATAGACAGGTGGTGGTGTGAACAGATGCAAGGAGCCTGTCCACTTCCTCAGGGACAACTGGATCGAACCGATCCCAGATAACTTGGCCAGACTACACTCCAGTCAACCCCAGATCCACAGCAACCATGCTAGGGTCAAATTTTGAGTGAATCCAAGCGATTTTCTCTGCCAGATAATCAGCAAAATCCTCAGTTGACCCCTGCCAACTGGGGAGGAACCTAGTCACCCAGAACAGGGCCACTGGGCAGCTATCAGCAGAGGTGGTGAAATAGCTACTGAAATACATCTTTTGTGACCTAGTGGTCTTAATGGCTTCTGAAATGACTTTTGTCTCTGAACCACTGCAAGGCCCAGGATATTTCCTGCCATGTTGGTTCTTTTGCCCTCTGAAGTAGTCATAAGGGCTGTGTGTACACATATTTGTTTTGTGTATGATAATAGTTCCAAGAATGTCATTTGTACTCCTAATACCTCCAGATGTTCTACTTGTGCCTTTGTTCTTCTCACTGTCCTTGCTAGGCATGCTTATAACCATTATTGCTGTTTTTTTCAATCCTGTATTTCAGGGTCTACATTTTTGTGAAGGTGTGAACTTCAGCTTGTTTAATCTTTCCCCATTCATTTGTCATATTGTGTCATTATAAGACACCGTATGTGGCTGCTATATTTGCTACACCTTCAGGGGCTGTTTCTTCACAATATTCATGACATTTTGCCATCTGAAGCAGTGCCATCCATAACTTGCCACTACTACTGCTACTTTGGGGCATAGTTCACAACGCTAACAAGGTTGTTGTGGGGCTGCAGTGGCTCAGTGGTTAAGAAGTTCACTTTGTTAGCTGGAAGGCTGGCAAGTTGGCAGTTTGAGACCCAGGTACTAGATGATGGTTTGAGTACCTGTCTCTGTCTCAGCTCCTGCCAACCTAGCAGTTCGAAAGCAAGAAATTACAAGTAGATAAATAGGGAACACTTCAGTAGGAAAAAGATCTTGAGGACATGAAAGGAGCCTCATTCAGGCGTCTCCTGAGCAGAGTTTCTCTAGCAAAAATCCTTTCAACCTAGAATAATTTCTGACACAAAATTATTATCAGACACTTCATTTCTCATCTAGCCAGATGAGAAGGCTACTATCTCTCCTTTTGGCTTTCTTCTAGATATAGATACTAGTTTAATATGAAAAAGTGGCTGTAGGATATGCCAATCTAGTATTTTCTCTCTGGACTATTTTTCTGGCTTTAAAAAAATCTTTGAAACTTTACAAGACTTGTTTCAGGTTTATTTTTAATATTTTTAAAAAATCCATACAGCTGTGGAATGCATATATGAGACACAGCTATTTGTCCTCTTTGAACAACAGGGCATTGAGATGACTCACTGGAAAGCATGCCATTGTCTTTGATTCAACAGAGTTGAATATTTCTAGCCTGTTGTAATGATATAGAATGACAAAAACCTTGGTGAGTTTAATCAGAAGAAGAAAAGGGTCTTTTCAGTTGAAAAAAGGATAGAAAGGCACCATTTATCTGAAAAGACCTACTAAATATTCCTCTGATTGTGTCAGGGTCCATAGCATGGGCACCAAGTGACAGGTCAAAGTTTAACTAAATCTTAGCCTAGAGACCAAGTGAGACCAGAGATGCAGGATTAGTTCAGGTGATGAAAACATAGTCCAAATGAGCCAGAAGTCAGGGAACCAGGAGAACAGACATGGCAAAGAAACCCCAGTGGCTATAACAAGGTGAGAATGGAATTCCAGGAGCAAGGATCCAGGCAAGGCAAAACAACAGTCCATCTAAACAGGGAAAGTGATCCAAAAACCAAGCAACTGCAAGTCTGCTGACCTTTGTTGCTAAGGCAGGTCCTGGAAGGAAAGGCCAGGTCTTATATAGCTAAGCCACTCAGGGTCTCCAGTTGGAGCCTGTGAAGTTCCAAAATCTTTCCTAGGGTTTTCTGGTGGGGCTTACCAGCTGCAGCAGAATAAAGGTCCAGTCCTGCAGGACTTAGGGCAGCTGCTTCTAGGCTCTACAAAATCTCTTTTCAGATGCAGTGAACAAAATATGTTAATATAGTTATATAAGAGACTTTATAAAGTCATCACACTAGCACCAGATTTATTAACAAATCTGCTCTATATGATCCTAACCATGGAATTCACCTCCCCCCAACCTCCCGGCAATATTGCACAGTGGATCAACATTTTCATTGTACTGCTTACCAGACCTCTTTCCTGCTCAGTCTTTGCTGACTCACATACTATCAGCATATTGGGAAGTAAGTCTTTTCTCTCCTAATGTGTATTACATCATGATTGGTTACATTGAATCATATGTGCCATTTTCATGCCCATTATTTGGCATTCTACATGGAATAGATGTTTTCCATTTATGTAAGGGCTGTTTACATCCTGATACTGACATAATGCATGAGCACAATGAAACTGAGTCTATTTATTCTTTCTTCAATATTACATGTATTTATTATGAAATAGATGTTTTATTAGTTTTTAACAACATAATGAAAGCGCGGCGCCAAAATGGCCGCCGCACTAATTGCGCCCCCCCCACCCGGACTCAGACATCCCGGTGAGTTAGGGGGCGTGGCCACCCCTCTGTAAAAGGTGTGGCCACGAGGCAGCCGAGCTGCCATTTTGGAAAAGCGACGGAGAGGAGAAGTTTTCTCCGTCGCTCTTCATCTCTTTTAGAGAGCCGTTGTTGGCTGCTGAGCTTTAGCGGGATCTTTGCTTCTTAATCTTTGGCTTCCCAGCCATCGGGTTTCTGATCCCTGGAAAGGGATCGTGCTTTCATTATGCCTCCTAAGAAGAAGGCTATGGCGACTCAGGGTCGCCCAAACAGGAGGCAGCAGTCGGGTCGGAGGACCGCGACTGCGCCCCCCCAACAGGACTCCGTACCGGAGGCACCCACCGGGACCGGTGGGATGGGGCAGCTTAGGCCATGGCCCGCGGCTCTCCAGCCTCAGACTGGCCCTACAGGGGCTTTGGCCCCCGGCCCGCAATTGACGGCCATGGGCTTTGAGCATGGGGGAGGGCCTGGTGCGGTTGCACAGCAGGTCTTACCCCCGGCCCCTCAAGGGCTGGAGTTTTGGGCATGGCCCTATTTGGGGCCTGGCTCTCAAATCGGGGGCCCTGGACCATTGCCCAGTGGGCCGTCCAGCCCACCTGGCCCCCTTTATGCAGGGGGATCTGCGACGGTGGATGCATTACTGGCCCGCGTAGCGGCGCTAGAGGCATCCCTAGGGATCACCAATAACCCCATGGGGGGGGGCTTCATTGCCATCTGGGGCCCCCTTTTGCCAGCCTGCTACCACGACAGCCGCCACTCTCCAGCAGGCGGCCAGTCGGGTTGAGTTGCTTGAGGCGCGCAGGCCTGTGCCCGCCGCGGTCTCGCAGCTCCCCGTACATCAGGAACTGCAGACAGGTAGTGGTTGGATGTGTCCTCAGAGCTCGATTTCGGTCGCGAGCTCCGACGCCCGCCATGGGCCGGAACGCCCAGTGGGGGCAGCTCACGGGGGTGCACCCAGTGAGTATCAGGTTCAAGCTAATGTGCCCACATCACATTCCACTTCCGGGGTTAGGTTTCAGTGGCCATGGCCTCGCAATGTCGGGGCGGGTGGGCATCAGTTCCCGGCTTACCCGGGTGCAGCTTGGTCCCATACTGGCATAACATTGGGCGGCGGGGGGGGGGGGTTCCGCCCCCGGGGCTGCACCGGGTGTCGCAGGGACGGTCCAGGCTCCTCTCCTGATACCCCGTGTCAATACTGTGCTGGTGTCGGCATTGCCGACGGCCGGGTATTCCTTGCCCCTCGGGGAGCATTTGGCCCAGGCCACAAGGGAAAAGATTTGGCGGGGGGAGTATGTCGATATTTTCTCCCTATTGAACAGGGAACCCACCAAGGAAGAGAAAGAGGGGCAGGATGAGAAGGACAAAGAGCTGTCTCGCCATCGCAAGCCACCACGCACCTGGGCCAACTGGTTACCCGCATATCTCATCTATATGGCGGTGTATCTCAGGGCTCGGCCTGACCTGGCCATTCCTATGGTCCAATATTTGGACAATATTTACAGGGCAATGGTGGATTTTCCTGGCCCATCGTGGTTGGCTTACGATGAGGAATTTAGAATGAGAGTGCCCTTACACCCGGAGATGAGGTGGGATGAGCCATGTCAAAAACTGTGGCTTTTATACATGACGTCCACGCGCCCGGCGCCGGGGGAGAGGTACCATTGTGGCCATGCGCTTCAGCGAGCTGCTCCAACACGGGCTCCCCACCAGCTGGCGGGGCAGGGGGTTCCAGCCCTCTTGCTGTGTTGGAGTTTCTCGGCCAATGGTGTATGCAATAGAAAACAGTGCCGATACAAACATGAGTGTCCCTCTTGCGCTGGCCCCCACGCCGCCGCTGCGTGTCCGCGAGCCGGTGGGTCACGGGGCAGAGGTAGAGGTGGACAGGGAGCTGGCAGACCTGCCGCTGATGGAGCTGGTCACTCAAAAGGCCCCCTCCCCGGTTAACGTAGCTATGTTGGAGCGGAGGCTCTCGACTTACCTGAGGAGGGAGGATGCTAGGTACCTCCTTGAGGGTTTCCAGCGGGGCTTTCGCATCCCATTCAAAGGGGAGCGGTGCCCCCAAGATGCCCCTAATTTACTTTCCCTGAAGGGTAGGGAGGAGGTGGCCGCCCTAAGTATTGCTAAGGAGGTTAATGCAGGTAGGGTTGCTGGCCCCTTTCCTATGCCACCCTTTCCCAATCTGAAGGTTTCCCCTTTAGGGTTGGTTCCCAAAAAGACCCCTGGGGAGTTTCATTTAATTCACCATCTGTCATACCCGGTGGGCCATTCAGTCAATGATGCCATTCCTGATGACCTTTGATCGGTCAGGTATACATCATTTGACCAGGCCCTGCGTATGGTGCGCTCTTGTGGCCCGGGTGCACTTCTGGCAAAATGTGACATTAAGTCGGCATTCCATTTGTTGCCTGTGCACCCGGGTGACTTTGAGTTATTGGGTTTTAAATTCCAAGGAAAATTTTATGTTGATAAAGCCATGCCTTTTGGCTGCTCTATTTCCTGTTCAGCATTTGAATGTTTTAGCACTTTCCTTCAGTGGGCCTTTGTTCGCAGGTCCTGGTCCTGGTCTGTAGCCCACTACCTCGATGATTTCTTGTTCGGGGGTGAACGGGGCTGGGACACGTGTACGCGTCTCCTCAATACATTTCAGACGCTAATGCAGGAACTCGGTGTCCCTTTAGCGCCCGAAAAGACCGAGGGCCCATCAACTAAGCTCACATTTCTGGGTATTGAAATTGACACGGTCTCGCAGGCATCCAGGTTACCCATGGATAAGGTTACCCGGATCACTGCGTTGATTTTGGCCTTACTGGCCAAACGCAAGGTGTCACTTCGTGAGCTCCAGGTTCTCCATGGTCACCTTAACTTTGCATGCAGGGTGGTCGCGCCTGGCAGAGCTTTTGCTCGACGCTTATGTGACACCATGACTGGCCTATCCAGGCGCTATCATAGGGTCCGACTGAACAAGGGCATGAGGGCTGACATGTTGGTTTGGCTTAAGTTCCTGAGGGACTTCAACGGGGTGTCATTTTGGAGATCTGACCTTTTGGTTTCCCCTAGGTTCCAGGTTCAGTTAGATGCCTCAGGGTCCCTGGGATATGGGATTTACTTTGAGGGGAGGTGGGCCTATGGCCGATGGCCTCCAGCATGGTGGCGCACGGATCGTCTACGCGATCTTACATTCCTTGAGTTCTTCCCGATACTGGGAGCTTTGATGCTATGGGGTGAGGAGTGGGCCAATTCAGTGGTTCATTTCTGGTGTGACAATGCTGCGGTAGTGCACATTGTCAATTCCCAGACATCTAAATCACCCAAGGTCATGGAGTTAGTTCGCCAGTTTGTGTTGCGCAGCCTATGCCTCAATGTGCTCTTCAGGGCCAGACATGTACCAGGTATTAATAACGATATTGCTGATGCTTTATCCCGCCTGCAGATCCCCCGGTTCCGTGCCTTGGCTCCGAACGCAGAGGAATTCCCCTCGCCGCTCCCAGACGAGATTTGGACGTTTGGCAAGGAGAGGTGAACCGGGCGATCGGCATGTCGCTGGCACCCCGCACGCGTAAGGCGTATCACCATGCATTCAGTCAATTAAAAAAAATTTGTGTGCAACTCCGGTTGCCCGAGTTTAGTGTATGGGACCAAAGACAACAGAACAACCGAAGGGTTGGTTTAACACAGGTTTATTGCATGGTGTTCCGGTGAAGCATGGGGGTAATGGTGGTGGTACATCTCATTATATACTGAGGACTATACATTTGAATCTTGCAGCACGGTAGCTCATTGGCTACTGTCGGCGTGGCCTCGCCCAGGCACGCCTTACTCTCGCAGTTGTATCTTCTTCCTGCTGAATGCGAGTATCTTCATTCTGCTGAATGCGAGTATCTTCATTCTGCTGAATGCGGAGGCATTTCCCGCGGCTGTCTGTGATTGAGCAATGTGAACCATGTGAGGCTGAATGCTCGCAGCTGCCCCAAGGGGTTGCTTGCTCGCGTTCCTTTCAGCTGAGATACATTGTAATTGTGATGGAACATTTATATCTTGATAGCTTTACAGTACATTGATATGCATACATAACACCCCTCCCCCCTAGGATGGGACGAAGTCCCGCAACCATTGTGGCTTGCCGCACGTGCGCTTGGGGCGTGCTTGCGCCTGACCTAGTACCGGAGAGCCTGTGATCCCTGACTCCGTGGGAGCTTGTCCTGCTACGGGAAACGGGGATTCGTTAGTGGCTCTGTGGGGCGTCCGTGCCTGCCTTGCGCCCGGGGATGGGAATGGAATGAATAGTTGGGAGGTGAACCCCTGCCTGTTGCTCTCGGACCCCGGGGACCCGCCTATTGTGAACCGCGGAACCGATGAGGTCGCCCTTGTGGTCCTGCTACCTTCTGATCCTTGCTCGGGGGACCTTGAGGCTGTGGTGGGCGGACTCGCTGTTGCCTCCCGTCTTGGGGGTGTCGGTCTCCGGGAAATTGGCGCTATATTGCATTCTAGCTCACAGGGGCTACTGGGACTGGAAGTACCAGGGGCTGAACTGAAACCCCTCTTTTCGCTAGGACGGGTGGGGGACCACTCCGCTAACTCCCCCTGGTACTGTAAATCAATGTCTAAACTTCTATGGGCGTCTGTGTCTCGGGGAAACTTCCAAGGGGTATGTGTGTGGTCGGGGCTCTTCCTTTCCGCCGCGGACTCCCGCAAAAGATCTCTGTGGATCGATTCCCTTTCCTCCCCCCTTGGTGGGGACCCATGTTCCCCTTTTCCTCCCCCTTGGGCTAAACGGGTGGGGGAGTACCCTAACGCTGATTCGACGCTATTTTCGTCTCCGTCCTGCTCTCCGGGAACCCTGCGCCTGAGTTGGTCCACGTGTCGCCTCCACAGGAAACCTGTACTGGTCTCCACGCGGTATGAGACGGGGCCGGTTTGTGCTATTACAGTGCCCGGCACCCAGGCTGGCCCCGCGTTGGCGTAGTTCCTGCAGTGCACCGGGGCGCCTACGCTGAAACTCTTTGAGGGTTCCACCCCTATGTTCCACCCTTTGTCCTCTACTCTCGTGGGGTCTAGCTTGGAGATTCCCGTGGCCAGCTTCCTGCGCATCAACAGCTCTGCGGGGGAGTACCCTGACGCCAATGGGGTGACCCTGTACCTTAGCAGGAATTGGCACAATTTCAGGTCGAGGTCTCCGGGGCCCATGCGCAGCAGCGCGTCTTTCGTGGTGCGCACGAGGCGCTCTACTTGGCCGTTGGTGGCCGGGTGAAAGGGGGCGGAGGTGATGTGCCGAATGGCATTGCGCTCCATGAACGCCCCGAACTCGGCGGACGTGAAACAGCTAGCGTTATCGCTGACGAGGGTGTCGGGTAAACCGAACGTGGAAAAGACCCTCCGTAACTGTTTAATTGTTGTGGCCGAGGAGGTGCTCGAGACTGGGATGACCTCCAACCACTTGGAGAACGCGTCCACCACAAGGAGGAAAAGCGTTCCCCTGAACGGGCCAGCAAAGTCTACGTGTACCCGGGACCAGGGCCCCCTTGCTGCGTCCCACTCCCTATGTGGCGAGCGGGCCTCTTCTGGCCTGGAGCTTTGGCACGCTTCGCAAGTGCCGACCATGTGTTCGATGTCGGCGTCTAGCTGGGGCCACCAAAAGTAACTGCGGGCCAGTGCCTTAGAGCGGACGATCCCCGGGTGGCTGACGTGCAGCAGTTTAAGCACCCTCGGCCGGAGAGACGTGGGGATCACTACCCGCTGTCCCCACAAAAGGCAACCCCTCTCTAGGGACAACTCTAGTTTCTTTTTGAAAAATGTGTCGAATTCCGCTGCTGGGGAAGACACGGGCCACCCTTTCTGTACCCAGGAGCAAACTGTGGCCAGCGTTTTGTCCTTGCCGGTTGCTTTAGCGATGTCGGCCGGTACTACTGGAGGGGAGTCTAGGACCTCTATCATTAAGACCTGGTGGTCCCTCTCTACCTCGCCCACGTGGCAGCAATCCCGGGGAATGGGGGACCTCGACAGGGCATCCGCATGGCTGATCTCCTTCCCGGGCCGGTATACCAACGCGTGCTGATACGCATTGAGAAAAATGGCCCACCTGAGCATTCTCGGGGACAGGATTTGGGGTGTGGGCTTATCTGCGGTGAAAATGCCTAGCAAGGGCTTATGGTCAGTCACTATGGTGAAGGGGCGGCCGTACACAAAATCATGAAATTTCTTAGTCCCCGCAATTATCGCTAGTGCTTCCCTGTCTGTCTGGGCATAGTTCCTCTCCGCTTGGGACAAGGACCTAGAGTAGAACGCTATCGGGGCCTCCCTCCCGTTCTCCAGTACGTGGCATAACACCGCCCCCACCCCCACCGGGGATGCATCGCATATCAGGACCACTGGGCGTTTGGGATTGAAATGGGTCAGTACCGCATCTGATGCCAGGAGTCGCTTCAGGTCATTGAAAGCCCTCTCCTGGTCGTCGCCCCACTTCCATGCCTCGTCCTTTTTTAACAATTTGTGTAGCGGTTCCGCTACTGCTGCCTTCCGCGGAAGGAAGGAGTGGTAAAAGTTGAGCAGTCCAAGGAACGACTGCAACTCGGGCTTGGAGGTGGGGCGAGGGGCCTTCTTGATGGCGGCCACCTTGGATTGGGATGGCCTGATTCCCTCGGGAGTAACACGGAACCCTAGGAACTCAACCTCAGTTGCGAAGAAAACGCATTTGTCCTTCCGCAACCGCAACCCCGCTTTCTCGAATATTGTCAGGACCCTTCCCAACCTGCTTGCTAATTCGGCCCGGCTCCCCCCTGTAATCAATACGTCATCAAAGTAGGGTAACACCCCCTCTAACCCCTTCAGGAGGCGTTCCACGAGTGACTGGAAAATCCCGGGCGCCGAATTCACGCCGAATTGGAGGCGCGATACCTGGAACGCCCCTTTGTGGGTGACTATGGTCTGTGCAGCAGCTGCGGCGGGGGTCACCGGGAGTTGCTGGTAGGCTTGGGCCAGGTCGAGTTTAGCGAAACACCTCCCCCCGTGTAACCTGGCCAACAAGTGGCTGACTCCCAGCACCGGATAAGCATTAGGGCGGATCGCCTTATTGATGGTGCACTTGTAATCAGCGCATATGCGGACCTCCCCGTTGGCCTTGAGCGCTGTTACAATTGGAGTTTCCCACTCCGCAGAATCAACAGGAACAAGAATCCCCTGGCCCACCAATTTGTCCAACTCCGCCTCTATTTTGTCCTTTAGTGCGAAAGGCACTCTGCGCGGTTTAAGTCTGATTGGACGTACTCCAGGGTCCAGGTCGAAAGTCACTGGGGGGCCCTTGAATTTTCCGAGCCCCTTTTTGAAAACCTCGGGGTGCGCGTCGCACACGCTCTGTATTGGATCAGTCCCGGTGGCGTGTGCTCCCACGGCGTGCACCCCCCCAATGAACAACCCCAGGGGCTGGAACCATTGAGTCCCGAGGAGGCTGCATTTTCCTCCCTTGAGGACGACTAGGGGAAGCGTTGCGGTGTGCTTTTTAAACTGGACCTGGAACTTCCCAACCCCCAACACTGGGATGCGGTTCCCTTGCACGTCCTTCAGTGTGGCCCTCAACGCTTTGAGCTTGGGCCGCACGCGGGGGGCGATTTTCATGAACTCTCCCTGGGAAATAATAGAGTATGACGAACCCGAGTCCACCTCCATTCTAACAGGGGCCCCTTGTATTACTACCTCAACGAAGTAACGGGGGTGCTCCGTGGAAACGCTGCAAACCGGAGCGTCGTCCTCGCTGTCGTCGGAGATGCGCCCTACGCCGTCCCGCGTCCTCGTGGTCCGGGTGCCGTCCTTTGGCCTCGTGGTGCGGTCCTGCCTCGCCGAGCGGTCTGGAGAACTCCTTGTGGCCTCGCGCCGTTTCCGGCAGACCTTGGCGATGTGCCCGCGCCGGCCGCAGTTGTGGCACTCGGCCTTGCGGAATGGGCATTTGGCGCGGGCGTGGGCGGCACCACAGCCGTCGCAGCGCCGGCCCCCTCTCTGGACCCTCCGGACGTCCTCGTCGTCGCTGCTCTCCGCAGACGAGTTTGAAGCTCGCTGGGCCGCGCGCACCAAGCTCTCTGCCTTGGCGGGCTTCGGGCGCCAGTCCTGAAGCTCTTGCATCCCGGCAGTCGTGGCCTCCGCGGCCTGCGCCGTGTCGAGGACTTGTTGCCACGTGGGAGGCGGCTCCTTTTTCATCAGCGCGCGCTGAGTCTCGGTATCCCTCAGACCGCAGAGCAGGCAGTCCCGGAGGGTGACTTCTGGGGTCTCCCACTTGCATGGGCCGGCGGCCAGCCGCAGGGCCGCAGCGAACTCGGCGACCGATTCCCCGGGCGCCTGGACTCGCCTCCAGAACGCGCTCCGAGCGGGGAACATCGCTATCGCTGGCCTGAGATGGGCGCGCAGCGCCGCCAGGAGCTCTGTGGCTTTGAGGTCGCCCACCTTCCTCGGCGCGATCAGGTCCACCAAGGTCCTCTTGGTCTCGTGTCCGAGCATGCAGACGAAAATGGCCCTCTTCTTGGCCTCATCTGAGACTTCGAGCTCCACCAGCGCTGCGCTGAAGTCTATCTCAAACAGCTCCAAGTCTCCCGGCTTCCTGATCTCGTAGCCGGCGCATGTCTTGGTCCCGTGGGCAGCCATATCCCACCTTCGTCGCCAATTTAGTGTATGGGACCAAAGACAACAGAACAACCGAAGGGTTGGTTTAACACAGGTTTATTGCATGGTGTTCCGGTGAAGCATGGGGGTAATGGTGGTGGTACATCTCATTATATACTGAGGACTATACATTTGAATCTTGCAGCACGGTAGCTCATTGGCTACTGTCGGCGTGGCCTCACCCAGGCACGCCTTACTCTCGCAGTTGTATCTTCTTCCTGCTGAATGCGAGTATCTTCATTCTGCTGAATGCGAGTATCTTCATTCTGCTGAATGCGGAGGCATTTCCCGCGGCTGTCTGTGATTGAGCAATGTGAACCATGTGAGGCTGAACGCTCGCAGCTGCCCCAAGGGGTTGCTTGCTCGCGTTCCTTTCAGCTGAGATACATTGTAATTGTGATGGAACATTTATATCTTGATAGCTTTACAGTACATTGATATGCATACATAACACCGAGGTGTGGCCCATTCCAGTTACACACATTCTCCGATTTATGGTCTACCTACACAGTCAGGGCCTAGCTCCCCGCACCATAGCATCCAGGCTGTCAGCACTGGCATTCATGGCCAAAGTGAGGGGCTCTGCTGACAACACGAATGATTTCCGTATACGACATGTTTTGGAGGGGTGGACACGGGAACGTGGACGCCGCCCGGACAATCGCCACCCTATTTCTCCAGGGGTTCTTACCCACCTTGCACGAGGTTTGCATGACCTGTGTTTTGACAGGTATGAGGCAGCTCTGTTTCATGCGGCTACCACGGTGGCCTTTTTTGGAGCGCTCCGCATCAGTGAGCTGGTGCTACTGTCTAAGGCGGATGCGGCTCGTAGGGCACTGGAACTCGAAGATGTCTATGTCTCCAATGAGTGGGCTCAGTTGAGGATACGGTCCTCAAAGGTTGATCAGCACGGTGTAGGCAGTGGTGTTAGACTGCTACGATGTTCCATTGCAGAATCTGTCCGGTTGGTACCCTACAAGAGTTCCTTGCAATGCGTGGTACGCACCCTGGCCCATTTTTCTGCCACCAAGATGGGTCTCCCCTTACTAAATTTCAATTTTGGAAAGTGACCGGTAAGGCACTGTCCAGTGTTGGCCTCCCCGGGGCTCGTTACGGCACCCATTCTTTTAGAATAGGAGCTGCTTCTACTGTGGCTGCCTTTGGGTACTCTGAAGCTGATATATGCCATATGGGGAGGTGGGGATCGAAGTGTTTTGAATTATATGTTCGCCCTCTTCAAGTATGAGTACAAGATAAGTCACTGTTCTGTCTCGTTTTTATCTTACAGACCCTGTGTGTCCCCGCACACCGGTGGCAGTATGGCTGGTGGGCCACAGCTATGTGCACTGGGCAGCGCAGTACGCTGCGGCGACAGAGTGGGGACCCCAGCTTGGACTACGTGCATCCGCATGTATCAGGTGGTATGGTAAGCGCGGAATGTTATGGCGGGAACTGTTGCTATTCCTTTTCTCCATCAGGGATGCTGAACCGCCTGATGTCTTGCTGCTGCACCTCGGGGGCAATGACCTGGGCCAGGTCACTGGCCTTTCCTTAAAACATACGATCTGCAGCGACCTAGCTTATTTACATTATGTGTGGCCTGCCACAACGCTGCTATGGTCAGACATCATACCGTGTCACGCTTACAGGGGGGGTATCAACCTCCAGGCCCTTGACCGCGCTCGTCGCTCAGTGAACAGGGCAGTGGCCCGGTTCTTTGCTGACAAGGGTTTGGGGCGGGTCATCCGACACCCCACCATTAGTCTCCAAAATTATGATCTTTACACAGGGGATGGGGTCCATCTGTCGCCCAGAGGTATGAACCTCTTTTTGGAAGATTTGCAAGCAGGCCTGTTGACCGAGCTGACGGTCTGGGGAGGGGTGAGTCTTTATTAAGCCTCCCCGTGTGGCGGGTAGCACTGGTAAGGTAAATATTTATGACCCACAGGTATCCGGCAGGTTCGCAATTGACTGGCCAACACTAGATACGTACAAGTTTGTTAACGTTGACCGGTCAACGACGAACCAGGCAATGGGGTGATGGCAGGAGCTCTTCAGCATGCATCACCCCATGATTTTACGGATACACGTCAGAGGGTGGGGTCAGTAGATAGTTTATTGACTACGGTCAACAATTTGTAAACAAACAAATTGATACAAATGGATACATTGTAGCCAATTGCCATTGGCAATTTTGGGAGGAACCTTACCAGTGTTACTGCGGCCTGCTTGCCTTAAGAATTATAATTGGCTGAGTACCAATTGAAATTTATAATTCGGACTAGGGCATGAATCAATAAATGTGGCTTTAATGTATGAGAACCAAGACACAGGAACAGCCGAAGGATTGGCTTAACACATCTTTATTGCATGGTGGTCCGGGGGAACATGTGGTAATGGCGGACGAACAGCTCAATATATACAGTGGCTATACATTTGAACGTGGCTCCACGGTAGCCCATTGGCTACTGTCGGCATGACGTCATTTCAGGTCACGCCCTTCTTGTCCAGGTGAGGTAGTGGCAGGAATCTTCCCGCGCTGTAGTTCTTTGGGGAATTGGAGCCGTGTGAGCTGGGCGCTCGCTATTGCCACCAGGTGGTCATTAGCTCGCGTCCTAATTACAACGGGTTACATTGATACAGCTGGTGATTGTTTAAAGGCATAGTATTGAGAACACAACAGTGGCCCAATGCCGTTATCCACATATACCGGTGTCTGAGTCCTTTTTTTGGGGGGGGGGGGTTGCCTGCAAAGGATAATGTAGAAGAGTACTATGATAAATATTTAGTGACCAAAGTTCAAGAATATAATTCCACAAAAAATACTGTAAATAATAATTACAAGAAAACTCAATAAAGAAAATAAGTCCACAGAGTGGCATGAGAACATGAAGAAGAATATGGAGACCAATGGTTAACACATTTAATACATGGATAATGAATGTGATGCAATGTGTCTGTGTGTTTTGGTTTGCATATTCAATTAGTCAATTTGTCCATAAGTGTGATGGAGGGTTGCTAGGTGGTAGTGACTAGCCTGAGGTCACTTGGTGACAGAGGGAGGATACAAATCTAGGTCTCCCAGGATTAATCCAACAGTCCAACTCTCTAGGGTTCCGTGCTCATCTCTGTTTCAAAGCCGAAGAGCTTCTGCAGTAATTTCTGTGGTAATGTGCCACGCATGACTAGACTCTGGAGTGCACGGAATGCTGTTTACCTTCCTATCAACGTGGTCCCTATTTATCTACTTGCAATTTCTTTCTTTCAAACTGCTAGGTTGGCATGAGCTGGGACAAAGATGGGAGCTCATTATGTCCTGCAGTACTTGGGAATCGAACTGCTGACCTCCTGCCTTCCAGTCAGCATCTTAGCCATTTCATCACAAGAGGTATATAAATATGCATTTTTGGACTACAACTCTCAGCATTCCCTAGGCATAGGAATTGTATTCCAGAAGCAAACATCTGTGCATCTCTACTCATCACCCCTTGCCTTCTGCTGGTGATTCTTTGGATCCAAACAGGTAAGATTGTCTTGGCAACTAGATTCAAGAAGCAGTTAGGTGATCTCTTCCTAGAAACAAAGTATCAGCTTAAGCAATACCTTTGTCAGATCATGAAAAAGTTATAAATACGGTGAAATTTTCAGTTCTTTTCTGAGCTCATAGTTGTTGTATATGAAATATATTTCATTCTGTTATAAAATTATTTTTACACAAAAAGTAGTCATATGAACGTTCCAAAAGCAAATATTAAAAATTATATATAATGGAATACATACATATTTATATATCATAAAGGAAATGTTAGAGGTATTTTGGATAGCTGTATCAGCTTCTTCTTCTCCAATTGGCTTCCTGTCTATAAATAACCAGCTGGCTGTCTAAAGGACTAATAAAATAGTATAATTTAATCTCAAGATAATTTCCTGTGGCCATCTGACTTTATTGTAGACCACATATTTGGAAATGAATGACAGAGTACAGCAGAGAGGCTTTGTAAATTTCTATATAATGTTAAAAATGTGTAAGGTTGTTCAATTGCTGTTTTAGTAAGGTATCTTTTTAAAAAACTGGAAATATATTTTACATAGTTTCCTACTTTTTTTGTTAATGAGAAAGAAACTATGAGTTACAGTGTAAAAATATGGAAATAAATGGGCTCTATTCAAAAATAAATAAATTGCAAATGCTACATCAAGGAAACATAATTTGTATTCTCAGAAGAAATATGGATTATTTGGTTTAGGAAACCATACAGTGGACAAAAACCTGTTGATGTAACTTTGCTGGGCATAATCCAGATTGTGGATTGGAAACATTTAAATTAATTAAACACTTCCTATTCTTCTCCCATTACATTCTGAGGCTCCCAAGGGCTCCATTTTGCCCTAGGCCCTGTGATGGTGAATCTTGGCACTCCAGGTGTTCTTGGACTAAAATTCCCAGAAACCTAAGTTAGCACTCCTGATCAGGGCATCTGGGAATTGAAGTTGGAAACAGCTGGAGTGCCAAGGTTCGCCATCACTGCTCTAGAGAATCCCTTGGTTGCCTTGTGACAGAGAAGGAAAATCTTTATGATAAAAAAGCCATCAGATCACTGCCAATAGACTTGACCCCAGCTGTGGTTATCCAGTATGCTGTGTTAATATTCCATTTCCCTTCTCATGTCCTAAGGCTCCAAAAGAAATCTTGGAGCCTAAAAGGAAGCTTTTAAATACCCTAAATTAAATATTTCTGGTTCTTGACCCAGCTACATTGTGCAGTTACACAACAGGATTTTGCCCAAAATCTGTTTTTATATATTATTCCCAAATTGAACTTACTGCTTACATCTGAACTCTAAAAATAGTGCTCATGGAAGCTATAACATGTATTACTATCAACATCCCACTATAAGATTGACAAATGCTGTTCCAGTTATTCTATTGTTTCAATACCATGTTCTAGTTATGCTAGATTAGATTTAAGATTTGAGCTGAATAGGTTTTGCAAGGTTTTAAAGCCTGTCTGCTCTAGAATTACAAGAAGTTCAATTTTAGGGAATAAACAATTTAATACTTTTTGTTCAAAGACATTGTATGAGTGGCATTAAAAGGAAATTGTAGCAAAGGAGATTGGCCTGTAGTTTTCACAATCTAATGGTTGTTTGCCTAGTATCAATACAGCACTTTTTTGTGTCTTCTGCCAAATCTTTGGCATTCATTTGCAAACCCAGCAGTTATTATTTGTTTGTTCAAAATATTTAATTTGCTCAACCCGATATCATCAAGTCTCGCTGCTTTGCCATCATAAATGTTCATATAGCTTCCTGAAATTCCATCAATATGAAGGCAGTAGGGTTGGATTTTCTCTGAAAGCAAAGGGCCAGGAACAACTGATGTGCTATTTGGTTTGAGATTATATTTACATATATGGTCCTTTTGTTTGGATAAACCAACTTTTATGGCTGCTTCTTGTTATGTTAAACTCTATTATAGTTCTGATCTATTAAGTTCTTTTTGCTTCTGCAAGTGCTGAAATAAAATTTCTCCAACTTTAATTGTGTGTTCACTAAAAGGATTATCTTCAATGTGTGAAATATCATTAAATTTTGGGTGCATGTTTCTGAAGTGACACCTGAGATGCAGTTGATTGGATAACCTCTTGAAATCTGAAGGAAAGAATAGGTTTTGCCTATTTTGTCTTACATGTTCTATGTTGTAATGGGAATATGTTGTATGAATTTGTTGTATCAACTATGGAGGCTCATTTGCAGTCTGAATTTGTGGCAAACTTGTTTTTATTTTCCAGTACAATGTGAACAAGAGAAGATACATGTTTTTTAAAGGAGGCACATGCACCAAACATATTTTGTTTATGGGAAGACAGAAATGAGCATAACTCTTTTTTTTTTACATGCTGAAGTGTAATCTATTTAATGATGAGTGAAAATTACATTCAATTTCTTTTTTCCTTTTTTACTATGATTTTTCCAAAATTCATGCTTTGCCTGTTTTCTCCATGTATTCCATTCCTAGTTGTCACCTCTGCCTACAGAAACTGATCTCACAGGCCCTTCCCATGCCTGTCAAGTTTTGGGAAATTTCTGTCAAATAAGGGAAATTTCCTGGCCAAAACAGGAAACTGGACAGCTATGCTTATCCTGTGCTGGCCTCCAGTCTAACTCCAGTCTAATTACAGTCTAACTAATACGGGATGATGGCGGGAAAGAGTGTAAAATACAGGGGTTTGACAGAAATTTCCCAAAACCTGACAGGTATGCCTTCCAGATGTTTTGATGCATGACTCACCATATCCCCCTCCAGCATGGTTAAGAGATTCTATGAGATGACATAACCACTGACCATGCTGGCTGAGGGATTCTGGGAAATGAAGTAAAAAAGTTACTTTCTAAAGTTCTGGCCACTGCCATCAAAAAAATCTAGCCTTGAAGAACAAGTATTGGCTTGCTGTTGTTGAGAGGTACTGTTTGATGAGGGCAGAGGAAGGGTCCAAGACTGTACTAGACAGGATGGTGCAGGTGCCATGTATATGAAATTGATCTGAAGCTGCCAGAGGCTGTCAGTGAGGCCTTTTTCTTTGCTATTCGTCAATTATATTGAACTGATTTATCATCTCAGGACAGCGGCTCAACCCAGTGCAATTCCTTTGTCTCATGCTTCCAACTGCAGGCCTTTTTGAAAGAAGTTGGAAACTGAGAATGAGTAACATGTAGATGATTTATTACTTAAACAGTATAAATTGTTCACCCCAAGATCAACTTTAGACATAGAAAATGGACAGGAAAGGAGAAGGATGTGAAGAGGATGTGCTTACTGTCAGAAATGATTCACTCAACCCTGTTAGATCTCTCTCTCTCTCTTTCACAAACATACACACACACACCACTCTTGTTTGTAGTTTGGGCAACTTCCTTCAGATATTTGGTGACAACCACTACCACCACATCATCTGCAAACCCAACTGTCCTTGTCCCTACTGGCACAGGCAACTGTAGCACCCCGTTGTACATAATATTCCACAATAAGGAATATTGCACCGAACTCTGTGGGACACCTCCTGTGATGTTATAGGTTTGAAGTCCAGCATCGGTGTTATACATCAAGGTTCGATCTGTGAAATAACTCATGATTATGCGCCTGATGTACTCCATCAATCTAAGCACATCCAGGATACAATCCCAGTTTGCTAAATTGTACACGTTCCTCACATCCCAGGTGATGATAGCACAGTACTTCTTGGAACCTCTCTTCCAGCGTTTGCCTTATATGGCCTTGCGGGCAATATCTACGCCTACGTTGATGGCATCCACGGTAGATCTCGCCTTCCAGAATCCATGTTGGCTTTCAGACAATCCACAAGCTCCTTCACTGAACTCCTCCATCAGGTTGCAGATGATCCTCTCGAGTACCTTACCTGCCATATCCAGCAGCTTTATCCCTTTCGGGAGAAGGACCAACTTTTGACTCTGCATGTGCTCTTAAGCAGAGCTGCTGCTGAGGAGAGCCAAACAAAGGAAGTGAGCACTGGTAAGTTTTGCAGTTGGAGTAGAGCTGCTTTAGAGGCCTCCACTAATTTAAATTGATAATTTAAACTGCTGAGAGCCACCTCTGTTCGAACAGAGGAAGCAGTTAGAAGCTTCCAGAAGCAGGGGGCAGAGCCACACCAGGCCCTTCCCTGAACTGTGACTCATAGGGCGGAGCCACACTAGCCTTTAAAAGCTCTGAGCTCTTTCAGGGCCAGCCCTTTTGACTCTGCATGTGCTCTTAAGCAGAGCTGCTGCTGAGGAGAGCCAAACAAAGGAAGTGAGCACTGGTAAGGTTTGCAGTTGGAGTAGAGCTGCTTTAGAAGCCCGCGTGCCGAGATTGCAAACTAGTAACAAAGGAAGAATATAGTCTTACTAGGTAGAAAGGTAGTAAACGTGTACATTTTTGAAGCCCAGAATACTGCACTTGTTAAAATGGATTCTGAGGGAACAGCTGTAGTTACCTGAAATACTTGTGCCATGTTTGTGTTCTTGCCAAAGCATATGGAGAACTACACTTGCAGCAAGTGCAAGCTGGTTGCACTACTAGAAGAGAAGGTCCAGCAGCTAGAGGCCCGCATATCTAATGATCAACATTTTAAGGAGCTTGAGCTGTTCTTGGACAGAGCGGAGCAGACTATGCTGGACAAAGAAGAGACAGGGCACAGTTCTGAGGGAGAAGGCCCTTCACTAACTCAGGAGGGAGATGTTTGGAGGAATGTGACTCAAAGGAGGAGAAGAGTAGGGGATCACTCTGCGAGTCTGAAATTACAGAATAAATTTGAGGCTTTTTCCCTCATCACACCTGATGAGGAACACACAGAGGAACAACTGGTTCCACCTGATGATCTCTCCTTCATCACACTTGATGAGATCCAGGAAGATAAACAACAGGAACAAACTGAGGTTCTCTCCCTTAATATGGTTCATGAGGTGCATGTAGATGAACAGATTGCAGGAGAGAGGCTCCTTGTACTAGGTGATTCAATAATTAGAAATACAGAGAAATGGATTTGTGATGCACATGATAACCGTATGGTGACTTGCCTGCCAGGTGCAAAAGTTGCAGACATCACAAGAAAACTAGATAGATTGTTAGAGAGAACTGGGAAGGAGCCAGTTGTCATGGTACACGTTGGTACCAATGATGTTGGGAAGGCCAAGCAGTCTGTCCTGGAGGCCAAATTCAGGTTGTTAGGAAGAAGATTGAAGTCCCGGACTTCCAAGGTAGCATTTTCAGAAGTGCTGCCTGTCCCTCGCGCAGAACCTACCAGGCAGGCAGAACTCAGAAGCCTCAATGCGTGGATGAGGCGGTGGTGTCGAGAGGAGGGTTTCAGATTTGTCAGGAACTGGAGAACATTTTGGGACAAGCCAAATCTGTTCAGGAGGGATGGGTTGCATTTGAACCATGATGGGACCAGATTGCTGGCACTCAACATCAAAAAGGCTGCAGAGCAGCTTTTAAACTGATAACTGGGGGAAAGCCGACAGGAGCTGGGCAGCATCCGGTTCGGGAAAGTGTGTACTTGAGTAGTGAGGAGGATGCAAAAATTACTGAGCAGAGCGAGGAGCTAGTCACCAGCACTGTAGCAGAAGGATGCAAGAGGCAGTCTAACAATGCAACTGTACTCAAAAGACTGTATCAGGAAAGCATATATAAATGCTTGTATACAAATGCCAGAAGCCTCCGGAACAAAATAGGGGAGATGGAATAATTAGCAATAGATAAGAATATTGATATTATTGGTATCACTGAAACCTGGGGGATGGATGATAACCAATGGGATACAGTTATCCCAGGCTACAAACTGTACAGGAAGGATAGGAAGGGGCAAACGGGAGGTGGTGTAGCCTTGTATGTCAAAGAAGTGATAAAATCATATGAATTGGAATATCTAGGTGATTTGGAGTCACCATTAGAAGCTCTGTGGGTAAGAGTACCAGGCCACAAGGATGGTCTAACAGAAGGCATATACTATCGGCCTCCGACACAAACTCTTGAGGGAGACTGGCAGTTGGAGAATGTTGTAAAGGAGGCATCCAAGAAGGGAAGCCTGGTTATAATGGGGAACTTCAATTACCCTCACATAGACTGGGTGAACTGTTGTTCAGCACATGATAAAGAGATAAAGTTCCTAGATATGCTAAATGATTATTCCCTGGGACAGATGGTTGAAGACCCAACTAGAGGTACAAGAATCCTTGACTTGATCCTGAGTAATACTCAGGATCTGGTGCAAGATGTTAATGTGACTGATCCAATAGGGAACACAACTCAATTATGTTTAACTTGATCATAGACCGCAAGTCACTGATAAAATCTAACACATAGACCTTAAATTTTCAAAAAGGAAATTTCCCAAAGATGTGGAAACTAGTAAAAAAGAAGCTAAAAGGGAAAATTGAGAGAGTCCAAACACTCCAAGAGGCATGGAGGCTGTTTACAAAAACAATAACAGAGGCCCAATTGGAATGCATAACCAAAAGGAAAAAGGGCACTGCCAGGTCCAAGAGGACTCCGATGTGGCTTACAGGAGCTGTTCAGGAAGTGATCAAGAGCAAGAAAAGCTCATTTAGAAGATGGAAGGCTTTTCCAAATGAGGACAGCAGGCAGAAACATAAATTCTGGCAAAACAAATGCAAGGCAACAATCAAGAAAGCAAAGCAAGACTTTGAGGAGCGTATAGCTAAAAATACTCAGAGAAATAACAAAGACTTCTTTAAGTACATTAGAGGTAAGAACCCAACTAGGAAGGCCATTGGACCATTAGATGACAATGGAAGGCAAGGGGTTATTAAAGAGGAAACAGAGATTGCAGAGAGACTCAATGAATTCTTTGCTTCAGTATTCACTGAAGAAGACAGAGACCACATGCCCAAAACAGAGGCTATCTTTGTAGGGAGGGAAACCGAAGAATTAAGCCAGATAGAAATAACCAGGGAGGAGGTCATTGCATGTCTTGTTAAACTAAATGTTAACAAATCACCAGGACCAGATGGCATCCATTCACGAGTTCTTAAGGAACTTAAAGATGAAATTGCTGATCTCCTAGCCAAAATATATATTTCCCTCAAATCAGGCTTTGTGCCTGATGACTGGCAGGTAGCGAATGCAACACCAATTTTAAAAAAAGGATCCAGGGCTGATCCAGGAAATTACCGGCCTGTCAGTTTGACATGTGTCCCAGGTAAAGTGATGGAAACCATCCTAAAAGAAAGAATTAATAGGCACATAGAAGAGAAGGCGCTGCTAAAGGAGAGCCAACATGGCTTTTACAAGGGCAAATCATGCCTCACTAATCTGTTGGAATTTTTTGAGAGTGTCAACAAGCAGGTGGATAAGGGGGATCCAGTTGACATTGTTTATCTGGACTTTCAGAAGGCTTTTGACAAGGTCCCACACGAAAGGCTCTTGAATAAACTTACCAGTCATGGAATAAAGGGACAGGTCTTGTCCGGGATCAGCAACTGGCTAAGGGACAGGAAACAGAGGGTAGCACTAAATGGACACTTCTCCAAGTGGAGGGAAGTAAAGAGTGGGGTCCCCCAAGGTTCAGTACTGGGACCCCTGCTTTTCAACCTCTTCATAAATGATCTAGAGGTAGGAGTAAAAAGCAAGGTAGCCAAATTTGCTGACGACACTAAATTATACAGGGTAGTGAAAACTGTGAGAGATTGTGAGGAGCTCCAGAGGGATCTCTTGACACTGGGGGAGTGGGCAAAACAGTGGCAAATGAGCTTCAACATTAGTAAGTGCAGAGTGATGCATGTTGGGGCAAAGAACCCCAATTACATTTATAAACTGATGGGGTCTGAACTCTCTGCGACAAACCAGGAAAGGGACCTTGGTGTCCTGGTGGACAACTCAATGAAGATGTCAACCCAGTGTGCCTCAGCAGTGAAAAAAGCAAATTCAATGCTAGGGATCATTAGGAAGGGTATAGAAAATAAGTCAGCAAGTGTCATTTTGCCTCTTTATAAATCTATGGTGAGGCCCCATCTGGAATACTGTGTACAGTTCTGGTCGCCATACCTCCAGAAGGATATTATGGAGCTGGAAAAAGTGCAGAGGAGGACAACCAGAATGATTAGGGGACTGGAACACCTTGCTTACCATATGAGATTGCAACGGTTGGGCCTCTTCAATCTTGAACGACGACGTCTAAGAGGTGACCTGATTGAAGTTTATAAAATCATGCATGGTGTGGACAAAGTAGATAAGGAAAAACTGTTTTCCCTATCGCATAACAGTAGAACTAGGGGACACTCCATGAAACTTTTGGGTACTAGTTCTCAAACAAATAAGAGAAAGTACTTTTTCACCCAGAGGATTACTGGTCTATGGAACTCCCTGCCAGAAGAAGTGGTGACAGCTGTCAGTCTTGACAGCTTTAAGAAAAGATTAGACAAGTTCATGGAGGACAAGGGTATCAATGGCTATAATTATGGATACTTAAGGACAACCTCCGGGTTGGAGAGATAGGCAGGATATCTCTCAATGCCATTTCCAGGGAATCCTAAGCAGCTGAAGGCATCTGCTTGGGAATACCCTGAAGGAAATGGTGAGCCACTGTGTGAGACAGAATGCTGGACTGGATGGGCTGTGGCCTGTTCCAGCAAGGCTGTTCTTATGTCTTATGTCTATGTCTAACTTCTGCAATTTCCACCAGCTAGGGAAGATTCCCTAAGCGAGACACATGTTATGCATGTTATACATCTCTAGGAAAATTTCTGGTAAGGACCTAATGGCAGTTTTAATGTTGGGGACACCATCCAGGCCTGGGGCCTTCACATCCCCAATCTTACTACAGGCCCTGATCAGCTCTTCTTCTGAAATAGTTGGCACGTCGAAGTGGCGATCAGCCGATACATCCTCAGTATAGGCAAGACCCAGTTGGCCTGGGAAAAGTGTAACCACTCTCTTTTCGAGCAGCACTGGGAAAGATGGTGGGACCATTGTACAGCTTTTTAACCTAGATGGCCAACCCGATGGGTCACTATTGACCATATCACACATGCAGTTTTTGCTTTCCCTGATGGCTCTCTTCAAGCCCCCCCCCCCCGCACCTCCCGATGTCAAATCCTCCGAGCCTCATAGTCCTTGCTACCTCAGGCATGCTATGCCTTTTGCCGAGTGCAATGGCACAGTCTCTGGAATTCGGCGATCTCATTCCACCAATAGACCAGTGTGTGGCGATTTCTCCCAAAACCTTTCTTCATGGCTCCATCGCAGGCACTAGTAACCA
The DNA here is from genome assembly GCA_035047305.1 of Bradypodion pumilum. NCBI lineage: Eukaryota > Metazoa > Chordata > Lepidosauria > Squamata > Chamaeleonidae > Bradypodion > Bradypodion pumilum. The sequence goes on from JAWDJD010000001.1 coordinate 359,045,122, forward strand.
GTGACATGAGCTGCGAGGGCATATGCTCCACAGAGCCAGCTAGCTGAATGTTCTCTTGCATCATAATGATGAAAGATTTGCGGTCAAAGGACCTGACATTCCACTTGGCTTGAGCTGTGAACTCACTCACCCTGAGCAACAATTTCAAAAATGATGGCCTGATGATCGCTGTCACTCACTTGCCACGTCTTAACTCATGAAAGTAAACTCTCACTGGCAAAGGTCACATCTATAATGGAGGTATTGCCGTCCCATATATACGTTGGAGTTGAACCATTATTAAGTAGGACTCCTTCTAAAGAGGCCACAAAGTCCAAGATGGTCTTGCCACTCCTCTTGGTCTCTCTGCTACCCCATTCTGTGGCCCACACATAAAAGTCACCTGCAATAAGGAGTAGCCGTTACCTCTCACATCCTCAGCCAAATTGTTCAGCAGAGCCTCAAATTCATCTGTGAGGCACTTGGTGGGGCATAAACACTGTATATGTAGATGCCATCCACTTTAACCCAGGTGAATACTGTTCTTAGTATTTCTGGCGTACTCTGCGGTCTCTCCATCGTGAGCGCCTCATCTTCCAAGTCAGTGAGTTGGTCGTAACGTGTGCGAATCAGGCTCACCATACACTTTATTTTGCCGTGAACATTGTGCGACGGCTTCACAAATTCCAAGAGTACTGTGATCTTCTTTCTGAGCATCTGCAGCTTTCCCTTTCTCCACTTCACTGAGTTCCTCTTTGTTAAGTTTGGGTTGACTCAGTGGGTTGGTGACAGGGAGGTACTAGGAAGCCGCACACCTGTTTCTACTCTGGTGTTGCAGGCAGCCATAGCAGGCCAGGGCTGCAGACCAAGATTGAGCCGAGATCAAACCAGGGTGAGTAGCCAAATTGGAGGATGGTTTTTCAACAGCCAGTCTGCCCCTCGCGAAGTAATGCCTGACGGCAGTTCCACAAAATGACAGGCCATAATGGGAGGTGGTTTTAGTGGGTAAAAATCCCACACAGCCCCAGGTGAGTTTTGATGAAGCTGCTGCCCTCCATCAAGATGGATTCAAGTGGGATTTAATCCACTTGGGGACCATCACCCTTCGCACCAGAGACCGTTAGTCTTCAGGGTTGTCAGGCTAGTTAACCCCCTCCTGATGATCCACATTGAGTTGCTGGCAGTAGGGTCTACACTATTGCCATAACAGGATAACCTGGCTAGAATCTACTGCATTTCTAGAGAATGGAATCTTCCATGTAAACAAAAAAAATTGCTTTGACCTTGTGTGGATCTGTTCATTGCCTTGGGTGAGGAGCACCATTTCTTTCATTGGCTTACAGCAGAAATAAACAGTGCAAGATAACAATTACAGCTTCATAAGCCTCTATTGCATCCTTCCGTTTCCTTTTCCTTTTTTGTCTTGAAAAGTCTTGACTGTAATCACCCTTCAAATGACATAATTTCTTACTACCACTACTTCTATTACTATTACTAACTTGTTTCTGTATTTTCTATGTTTCAGGGAAAGGGAGTTGGGATAGCTATTTTTCACATTGTCTTACATCCAGAAATTGGCCAGACATGAACTTGTTTATTGTCAGCATTGCTGTATCACATGCAGTGGCTCAGTGGTTAAGAAGCTCACCTTGTTAGCTGGAAGGCTGGCAAATCAGCAGCTCGATATCTGAGTACAGCATGATGGATTGAGTGCTCATCTCTGTCCCAGCTCTTGGAGTCATGAAAGGAGCCTCATTTGGGTGTTCCCTGAGCAAAGGTTCTTCTGCAAAAATCCTTTAAACCCTGAATAATTTCTGACATGAAATTTATTATTATTATTATTATTATTATTATTATTATTATTATTATTATTATTATTATTATTATTATTATTATTATTATTATTATTATTATTATTATTATTATTATTATTATTATTATTATTATTATTGTTGTTGTTGTTGTTGTTGTTGTTGTTGTTGTTGTTGTTGTTGTTGTTGTTGTTGTTGTTGTTGTTGTTGTTGTTGTTGTTGTTGTTGTTGTTGTTGTTGTTTTTGTTTTTGTTTTTGTTTTTGTTTTTGTTTTTGTTTTTGTTGTTGTCTTGTAGGAGAAGGAGACTCTGCAGAGGAGGATTCAAACATCTACCATGTGTATGCTAGCAAGGTTAAGAGGGAGGGAGGAAATCCAAATTAAAATGGTACGGGTTGACAACATCTGCCTTGGATGTAATCGCTCCACTACGGCCTCTCAGAGCCAGTGGAGCTAGGTTCACTGAAGAACTATGGGAGCTCAAACGGGCAAAGAGATGCCTTGAGCGCCGCTGGGTGAAGACCCAGAGCGATTCCGATTGGACACTAGCTAAGGCCGCTATTAGGGCCTACCTAGTGGCGATGGGGGTGGTGAGGAGGCAGTACTTCACCTCCCTTATTGCCTCCGCTGATAATCGCCTAGCCACCCTGTTTCGGGTGACCAGGTCCCTCCTGGGTAGGGCAGGGCCTGTGCCTGGTCGGCAGGGATCGGCTGAGGACTTTGCTGACCATCTGGTGGAGAAAATCGATCGGATTCGATCGGGGTTCAAAATTGGCGTGGACGGGGAGGGTCCAGGGGGAGTCTTGCGGTGTTACCTGGGATTGGTTTGATCCAGTTGCCCTGGATGAAGTGGACAGGCTCCTTGCGGCGGTCCGTGCCACTAATTGTCCATTGGATCCCTGTCCCGCCTGGCTGGTAAAAGCCTCTAAGACGGTGACAGGTGGCTGGGTCGGGGCTATAATTAACGCATCTTTTCGAGAGGGGATGTTTCCTGCACTGCTGAAACAAGCTCTTGTGCGCCCCCTCCTGATGAAGCCTTCCCTCGATCCAGCAATCCTAACCAACTACAGACCTGTCTCCAACCTTACTTTTTTGGGGAAGGTTCTGGAGAAGGCAGTGGTACATCAGCTGCAGGGGGTACTGGATGAAGCAGAATATCTGGACCAATTCCAGTCAGGATTCAGACCTGGATATGGTACTGAGACTGCATTGGTCGCGCTGATGGATGATCTCTGGCGAGAGCGGGATGGCGGTCATCCATCCATCCTTGCTCTTCTTGACCTCTCAGCAGCCTTCAATACCGTTGACCACAGTATCCTTCTGGAACGGCTCCGAGGATTGGGGATCCAGGGCACGGTGTGGTCCTGGTTTTCCTCATTTCTGAGGGGCCAGACCCAGACGGTGTGGTTGGAGAGTGAGAGGTCGAGTCCTAGGCCCCTAAAATATGGGGTGCCTCAGGGCTCGGTACTCTCTCCTCTCCTATTTAACATCTACATGAAGCCGCTGGGTTAGCTCATCCGTTCCCATGGGGTGCGGTACCACCAGTATGCGGATGACACACAGTTGTACATCTCGGCCCGTGGGGACCCCAGTGATGCAGTCAAAGTCCTTTCCAGCTGTCTGGAGGCTGTTGGGGTCTGGATGGGGGCAAATGGTCTACAGCTGAATCCTAGCAAGACTGAGTGGCTATGGATAGGGGGTCCTGCGTTATTCCGGGAGCTACCATCTTTGGTTTTGGATGGGGCTGTTTTGCCCCAGACAAACCCGGTGCGCAACTTGGGGGTCCTCCTGGATTCGCGGCTGCTGCTAGAAGAACAGGTGGTGGCTGTGGCCAGGAGGGCCTTCGCCCAACTTCGGGTGATTCACCAGTTGTGCACGCTCCTGGACCGGGACTCTTTGCTCATGGTCACTCACGCTCTGGTGACCTCCAGACTAGACTACTGTAATGCGCTCTACATGGGGCTTCCCTTGATGGCCATTCGGAGGCTGCAGCTGGTCCAGAATGCCACGGCCCGGGTGGTGATGGGGTGTGGACGTTATGCCCATGCCTCACCACTGCTTCGGGGGCTGCACTGGTTACCAGTTTGTCTCCGGGTGCAATTCATGGTGCTGGTTTTGACCTTTAAAGCCCTACATGGTAGTGGACAAGGGTATCTTAGAGACCGCATCGCCCTAAGGACGTCTGTCCGTCCAACCAGAGCGGACCGGAGGGGCTCTCTAATTGTGCCATCAGCCAGGGGGGCTCGCCTCTCTGGCACAAGGAGGAGGGCCTTCTCCGTGTCCGCACCGGCCCTTTGGAACCTCCTGCCTGTGGAACTGCGTCTCCAGACTGAGTTGTTGCCCTTTAGAAAGGAACTAAAGACATGGCTGGCGGGCCAAGTTTGGGGTGCGGGTGGGGATGGGGGTACCATTGGGTGGTTGGTATAGAGAAGTGTGCCTTCCCCCAAGGTCCCTTCGGTTCTTGCGCACCTTTTAGGGGTGGTTTTTTTTAACTTTTAACTTTGTTTTATCATGTGTCTTTTATGTATTTACTGTCTGCTATGTAAACCGCCCTGAGTTGGGTTGTACCTGAGTGGGTGGTATATAAGCGTGAAAAATAAAAAAAATAAAAAATACATATATCTAACATTTCTCTGCCTTGTTGGATGGGTCAGTGTGTCAGTGAAAGGGATGAGCTTTGGATCCCATCCTTGAACCCCAAAAGAAGGGTTTTGGATCCTTAGCTATAATCCAAAACTGTTCTTAATCTGAAGTAATGTACCTCTTTCTTCCCAATAGCTATTGGAGCACTGGTGTGGGAAGAAAGACAATGATGAAAGTTTCTGTTACTGCTAGACTCAGGGAAGTGAGCCTTCTTCTCTGCCTGTAGAAAGAGAAATTTTCAATACCCTATGGCTCATGGAATACAATCTCAGCAAACAGAGAACTGCACACTTATTATTTCAGCTCTTCATAATCTTTGATAGATGTGTTTTTTATTTATGATGGCAATTTTTGTTTCATTTAGCAAGATAAGAACTTTATTTATGATGGCTATCATTTATTAGACATAAATAGATCAATGGTTCTTATAACCCAAGGCATTCAAAATACTTTAACAGTAAATTGTCATCAAGTCAACTCTGAGATATGGCAATCATTTCCAGGGTTATCTAGGTATAAAGTATCGAGAAGTGGTTTACCATTCACTTCTTCTGTGGGCATTCTATACAGCTCACACAAGGCTCTTCTGTCAGGAAACACAGTGGGGAATCAAACTTCATTCCTGCCTCACTGAAATATCCATCCAGTGCATAGTTGTGGCAAAATGTAGATGATGTAATTAATATTTAAATGCAAAGTTCTACACCTAGGAAACAGAAAAAAAATCACAGTTACAAGATGGAGAGCCATCTCCTGTGGCACATATGAAATGAGACATGCAGGATTTAACACCGGGACTGCAATGGACAGCCACAGCCTTGACGTTATTATCAAGGTACGCCTTTACAGTAAGTCGATCTGGCATGGCCTCTTCCGCTTCCATGACCATTGGGAATCAGAGTTCTTCCTCCTCTCATTTTGCTGTTCGGCCCAATGTGATGGTTTCCAGTGATATTTCCTCCACTGAGGGGACCATCACCCCATCCAAAGGGGCTCATCTGCCCATAGCCGTTGGCTCCTTTGGGGAGTCAGGTTATTTATCGCTGCCCAACACTGCTTTGAATTGCTGGCAGTACGGTCTTCTGCATTACCGAAGCCAGACACAAGATGGGGATACTTGGCTCAGAAACAGTACATATGAAAAGGATCTTGGAATTGTTGTTCTCTGCAATTACAATATTCTAGCTGTACAGTTCCTTGGTGCACTAAGTTTTTAGTCTGCACAACTTGATTCCTCTGGGCTTTAAAAATGTTAGTCAAAATAGAAACATTTGCCATCCTAGTGGTGTGAGAAAGAAAAGTTGATTATATGACTAAATTTGTATCTGCTTAGAACAGAACTGTAAGAAGGATTAGAACTGTGTTATAAGGAGAAAGTTGTAGCTTTGAGAAAAAGATGAACTGTTTCAGCTGTCGGAGGGGACGGGGGAGAAGAAGTAAAAAAAAGTTGAGCAGGTAAGAATAGTAAGGTATTTAACTGTAGAAGATGATGAAAAACAATGAGTGTGAAAAAGAAAGAAAGTTGGCATTGCTCACAGGGACACTCAGACCCTGCCACTTTGCCTTCCTATAACTATAAGGTTAGACTCTTTCTAATTTTTGTGCTATATTTTGCTTCTTTTATATAATAAAAACTGCTCAATAACATTTTAAGTTTGTGCCTAGCATCTTTTGTTGGTTGCAGCTAGGCACATTGTCACTGAATTTTCCTGACATAAGAACATAAGAACAGCCTTGCTGGAACAGGCCACAGAAGCCCATCCAGTCCAACATTCTGTCTCACACAGTGGCTCACCATTTGCTTCAGGGTATTCCCAAGCAGATGCCTTCAGCTGCTTAGGATTCTCTGGACATGGCATTGAGAGATATCTGTCTGTCTGTCAGATTCTGAGTTACAAACATTTATACTACTAGTAGGTGCAAGAGTAATAGAAATTCCAATTAAAAATGTTTGGTTGGTACACACTAGCCCCTGCATCTCCAAATGCTGCAGAAAGAATTCTTGAGAGAGAATGAAGGGAAAATAAGGATATAAATAATGGTCAGAAAAGATAGCTGGGGTTTTAGGATCAACACATTTTCATGTAATGTTATGTCACACACACTGAAGACATGTACCTCTAGTAGCAACAGCAGTAGAAGACAAGACAGATTTTCTTCCATAGTGTCAAGCAGGCTTGCTTGAGTGAACAATTAGAATAATTTTCTGCATGTATGCATTTTCTGCATGTGATTGTCTGATTTCATTCTAGAATTATTCCTTTACTAGGATAAATTTCATCGTTGATGCAGACAGATCTAAGTTTTCTTTAGAGGTCTGTAATGTTTCATGGGGCTTTTGAGAGCCATGATCAGACATCAGATTCAGAACTGATAATTGGGGAACCTGGCAAGTGAAAGCATCTGTGTTTGACTCATTTTTTATCTTCCAATAGTTTTCTAAAAGTAAAACATGGGCAAAAAAATGCCCAAATAATCTTTTAACACAATCTGCTTGCTTGTTTGCTTGCTCGGTTATTTAAGATGCAGCATGATTTTTTGGGCAAGCTAAGGGAAAATTCTCCCACAAGTGGACAAAATGAGGATGAATATTTATTATCTTGTCACCTTCAATTCCAGTACTCTTACAAGTATGATCAGATTTCAAAATGTTTTTATTTGTTTCATGATCCTTGTTTCCCACCTGCTTCTTTTTCTTCTGTGTCTACTAGGCCAGACGTAAAACTGGCAAAATGAAGCCACCATTTGGTAGATTCATTCTGCAGGTCCCTTTGCTTGACCTGCCTAGCCAAGGTTTTCCTTCAAATACAAAGTCCTCTGTCCTTCCAAAACAAAAGCTGAGCTTGAAGGACTGGAAAGATAATATTTTTGTCAGTGGACCCTTCCCCTTTTCATTGAGTCACATTAATGTAATTGTGGCAATAGGCTATAGATCACATCAGTTGGAGAACTGTCTGTGGTTCAAGTCCATCTAGAGGCCAGCACTGCAATTTATTCATGCTGCTGTTTTTCTACCAACATATGGTTAGATCATTTTCCTGATCACATCTCCTGCTTTCTTTTCTGCACTTAATTAACTGTGACCTTAGGAGATAAAAAGACAACTTTGTATTCAGGCATTCCAGCCTCCGTAGATAATGAAATATTCACTCCATTCCACTGGGCATCTTGCTGTGGAAGATAATGCCTGTGCTTCATACTGAATGTGGACACATCATGCTTTGATTGTACTAAATCTTCTTTTTGGCTGCATTCCCTGCTGAAGATCAAGGAATGATTCAGTTCTGTATCCACAAACAGCAAGGGTTGAGATTTTCAAAAGGACTCCAAGGCATTTTATGCCATTTTTGTGGCTGTTTGTGGTTCACTGCCTATAGCTGTATTGTACAGCAGTCTCACAATTGTACAGTATTTTTGCATTGTATTGTACCGCAGTCTGCACAAGAGCTGTTGCATGTACACAACCAATGACCCATGTCTACAGTAGGAAGACAGCCAAGACATGATTGCACAGCATATAGTAGTCTATAAGAGCCACAGAGATAACAAATGTACACTAGTTTCTGCATAGCTACTTCCCTTTCTCAACATCATTTTAAACAAAATCTGGAATAGTAAGTCTATTAAGTTTGAGGCACTATCAAATGGAGGGAAAACGGATTAAGAATTTAAACAAATACTTCTTCAGACACATTCTACATTCAAAAGATGTCCTGTAATATTTTGTTGCAGTTCCACTCTAGAACATTTATGACAGTAAGATTTATTTCCCATCAATGACAAAGAGACTGTCATGAGATATCGCGTCCACATACACTCTGGGATTGCAACCCAAACTAACTTCAAGTAAGAAGAGTTTAAGATCAATATTAGAAGGCTCTGATGCCCCTTTTCTCCTTTGCTCTATCAGCTAAGCCTTTAATACTGGCCAACTAAGTAGATGCAAACATCAAGAAAACCCAGACATAGAACAGTTGTCATAAAGTTAGCTTATTTATTGATTACACAGTTCTTTATTTGACTAAACTGGAACATCAATACCTGCCCTAAAGGAATTCTGATCTGCTTACAGGAGATGCTCTTGGTTTTGTTTTAACCTGGCAAAATCTAAAATTTTCCTTGCTCAAACATTTCAACAGCTGTTGCAATCCAAATTTCCTTATGAAATGCATCAAGGACATTTAGAAATATCTAGGCGGTTTCTATCCCAATAAATGTAAATATAGGTTAAGTCAATTATGCTCACTTGTTGGCTGGATCACACTCCCTCAGACAGCTTCAGGGGCCAGATGGCTATTTTGCCCTTCCTCCACCACATGGCACTTCCTGGTGTGGTGGAGGCAGGGGGGGAGCACATGAAATGGTGCCATGTGCCGCAGGTTGAGAATCCCTGGTGTAGAGAAATACATGAACAGTAGAGGACCCAGATCCTCTCCTTGAGACATGATGAGCATATCTGCTTAGGGGAAAACACTAGACACTTTTTGTGTCTTAGCTCTGTAAGCAAAGGATGGGAAATGAGCAAAATACAGCCTTGAAAAAGGATTCTAAAACAGGAGCATGGGCCAGAAACAGGTCTAAAGTGACTTTTCAGATCTTCCCTCATTTTTCAGTAGTACTGACTATGCAGAGGATTGAAAGGACAACCTGTTGTCTGTAGATGCTTGCTCTGAGGTAAGTATAATTCCTCCACTCTGACCATTATGAAGCACAATCATTGTTGTCACACCTAATCATGGAAAACACAGGAGGAAATGGAAAGAGTCTCTTGAGGAATGTGAAGCCTGAAAACACATTCAGACATCCCCTGATCAATGAGAGCACCCTGTCAGCTAATCCTTCCACTCTGGAAGCGCCACTAGATTACTTCTGACATGAGCAGAGAATAATAGAAAGTGCAACCAGTGAAGCATATTTTGATTTTTTTTGAGGAAGAACTCTGGGCATGTCTACACTGGCTCTCATAGCATAGGCTGTGTTGGGTTTTTCCAAGTCACTTGAGGATGGAGGAGGGGGATGCTAAATGATGTTTTGCCTATACCTCCAGCTACACCACCATGCACTACCAATTGGGCTGCTGTAGCCTGCTTTTTTAAAACATCCTGTAGATTAGGGGTTCCCAAGTTTTTTATGCCACAGGCCTGACCATGCCCCCCCCCAAACAGCTGAGCAGGCCAAACCATGTCCCTTGGAAGGAGATGTAAATGTGTCCACTTCTGTGTTTACAACAGCTGTGGGCGCATTTATAGCTGATGTAACCGTGTTTATGCATATGCGGGTGCATTTAATGGCTGTCATAAATGCATCTGATTCTACTTCCAGGTGCGCCAAGGGTGGCACAGGCCAGATGGAATGGTGCCACGGGCCATGGCTGGCCCACAGGCAGTAGGTTGGGAACCCCTGCTGTAGATGGACACTGTTTCAATGCATCACTTGATGCGTGGGGACCTAAGTTCTTCTTTCGTGTACTGATCAAACCCTGGACTGCTGAAATGAAGCCACTTTCTTCACTTTGTTGTTGCCCAAACCTAAGTCCTCATGGGTACATGGCTCTGTCAGCAATCGGCAGACAAGCAAATGAACCGGACTCTGTGTCTCTCCACATTCATACTGTGTTTTGTTGTCTGCAAGCAGTCCCCACTTGAGCTTGTTGGTCTTGCATTTAGGGACTCCAACCCTCAGCCTATTCAGGGTCCTCCATGTGTAGGGGAGATTGAGATCTTCATTCATATCCACCTTTAATGATGTTCCTCTCCCAGTGAGCTCCTTCCTCCATCTTCTAATTTGGTTTTGCTCTTGTGTACCCTTAAGAACGTTTGTTCTTGCCATAAAGCTCTTCCTGGATCTGAGTTGGCAGACTTGAGGCTCATATCAATTCAGAGGGTGTCAAGGGACCTTCTCTTGCTTAGTTCTCTCAGAGCCTGTGGCTACTTCTCTCCTGATTTTAAGTGGAGCAATACCAACAAGAGGGTATATTTTCTCAACTGGTGTAAGTTGGAGGCATCCTGTCATTACCACATGGCTTCTTTGAAACAGTGATCATGAACATTAAAAAAACATGCTAAAGCAGCAGCTTCCTAGCTGATTGAAGGAAGCGCTAATGCTGATCACCTGGGAAGCAACAGCTACAGCCACACCACAGATGATCAGTGGCTGTGTGACAAAAGCAGCCATATCCTAGCTGATTAATCACCACACTGCTACTGATCAGCTGGGAAACAGCAGCCATGCTGCTGCTGATTCGGTTGCTGTCGTTGATCAGTGGCAGCATGACAAAAGCAGCAATTTCCTAGTTGCTTTGCTATATTTTATGCCAACCCCAGCATGCACGTATGCTGGGAATTGGATAAAAAGCAGCATAGGAATTTAAGAGAATCTCCTGATGGGTCTCAAAATAGGGTGGGTTGGAGATGATTTGGTCTCTCCTACACACAACATGTGTGAATGCAATTGAAACCACCTCCCCAATCCATCACAAAACCACCCCAAAGAGTAGGCTATATGCCTGTGCAGACAGCCTCATCTCTGCTTTCTATAGACGTCGACACACTTTCTTCTCTTTTTCCTTAATGCTCTACACATGCTGCTTTAAGATATTCTCTTAAATCAGACCAAGCCCAATATAACTGACAAGCTCCTGGACTCATTTGAATCACTCTCCTGGGCAGACTAAACACTGAAAATATATTGATTTCTTCTTGTCTGGAACCTCTGTTCATATTGGCTCTTGCTGTGAAATATGACCAAATTGTTTTTGAAGAGACCTCCAAATATTCATCCCCAGAACCTTGTCTGAGACAGAAGTACATTTGTTATGGATGTTTCAAAGACCCTGCTTATAGATAACATGCACAGTGTATTTGCCATTTGAACTGATTCTTGGAAGGCTTCCCATTTTTAAATCCACAAAAGACCTTGCCCAAGATGTACGTCTTCAATCTTTTCAGTACTGGGGCTCACAATTAAAACAAATATGAAACTAGGGATGCTTAAAGAATCATTTATTATGTTACTCCAGTCCTCTGATTCATACATCTCAAAATAATGTGCTTAACTCTTCATCAACATTTGTACTTCTCCCAATGTTGTGACTCAAGATTGAATTATAGACTTTTTTATGGAGCAGGTCATGCTTTTAAAGATAGGGCATTTGATTGCTCATTCAGACCAAACCATCCTCAACTACCTTGGATTACAGCTGGGATGGCTTGCCACAATAAGAGTGTTGCAGTGAAAAATCAATTTTAAGCTCAGAGGAAAGAAGGAAGCCCGAATTGAATGGCAGATGATGTCACAATCTTTGCTACTCAAAAATTCCTGTGGCTTTGACAGAGTGAGCTTTGGCTCCACTATGCCACATTTTATGGAACCTTTTCCCATGGGGATCACACCAAAAAAGTCAATGCATCCTGCTTCTTGCATTTCACATGAAAGGAGGCATATCCCAAGAAAACTCTTATGGAGGACATGCATGTTGCTTACCATCATTTCTAAACCAACAATTATATTAATTTTATTATCCTAATAAATTGAAAACTGCTTGCATAATTTGCTATGGAGTCATGAATTTGAATCTCAAGTCACTCCTTGGAATGTTCTAGGGCTGTGATGGCAAACCTTGGGACTACAGATGTTCTTGGACTTCAATTCCCAGGTTTCCCTTGCTCGAAAGCCAGTCGTATCCGACTCTAGGGTGCAGTGCTCATCTCTGTTTCTAAGCCGAAGAGCCAGCGCTGTCTGCTTCTGCAGATGTTTCCGTGGTCATGTGGCAGGCATGACTAGACACGGAACGCTGTTACCTTCCCACCGAAGTGGTCCCTATTTTTCTACTTGCAATTTCTTGCTTTCGAACTGCTAGGTTGGCAGGAGCTGGGATGAAGACGGGAGCTCATTTCCGTCCTGCAGTACTCGGGAATCGAACTGCTGACCTTCCGCTTCCCAGTCAGCGTCTTAGCGACTTGATTCAATCAATTCCCAGAGGCCCCCATTAATCCACACAAATGGGTTTACTGTGATTCATGTGGCCCATGCCACCCTCATTGCTCCTGGAAGCAGAAGTAAAATGCAACCGTATGGGCACATTTTACTTCCGCTTCCATGAGCGATAAGGGCGCCATGGGCCGGATGAATTGCAGTAAACCCACTCATGTGGATTCATGGGGGCTTCTGGGAATTGATTGAATCTCAATGCCAAGAAGTGGATAAAATTGTCTATTTGGGGAGTATGTTAAATGAAAATTGGGATCCCGAGGTAGAGATTAAAATATGAATAGAAAAAGTAAGATCCATCTTTATAAAAATGTGATGTTTGTTATGCAGTAGAGATCTAACTCTCACTACAAAGATCTGAATAGAGATGTTATGTATTTCCAGTGTGGCTATATGGAGTGAAAGCTTGGGCATTGACTATAGCATCTGAAAAGAGAATTGAAGCTTTTGAAATGTGGATATACAGACAGCTGCTAAGGATATAATGGGTTGACCATGTGACTAATGTAGAAGTATTGCACAGGTTGGATAAAGAACAAGAACTCTTAAAGACCATTAAGTAAAGAATGTTCCAATGCCTTGGCCATGTCATGAGGAACAATATAATGTACAATATACTCCAACTCACTCTACAAGTAAGGGCCTGAGTGGCCCTGTGTTAGGGAAGGAGGGTGCAGAAATTCCTTGGCTGATTTATCACCATTCCCTACATTCTGCCAGATTAGGGATGGATGATTAGTTGAGAGATGGCTCTTTCCAAGGTTTTCTTTCCACCATGTCACTTTTCTTTTCCTCTACTGCACATGCACAGATAATTTCCCTCTTCAGATTCTCTGCAGATGAGAAAGGAACAACAGGACTATCCTGCTTCCTTCGCTGACAGTTTGGGAAGAATAATCCTATTATTGAGCAGCTGAACAGACCTCCCCCCTCTCATCAATCAGTAGGAAGACATTGAATCACTATGTAATCACCAGGGCTTGTCCAAATTACAGGGAGGTTGGGCAATCTTTGAGAGCTGACCAGAGTAAGGAGGGGACATAGAATATAATGGGATTCAGACAGTTTCAACACGTGCCTGTCATACTCCCATCCAACACATGCAATTTTAGGGCCAATCTTATCATATGTGAAAGGGCGAAGGAGCAGAAAATTTGGGATATTGCCAAAAGCCATCCAATTGGTGGGCATGTATGGGGAGGATAACATCTGCTACTCTACCTCAGGAAGCAAAATATTTTCAGCCAGCTCTGTCCCAATTCCACCAACAACACTGGTTGCTGTTTAACTTTGCCACCATCAAGATTGGCAAATAAGGTTTCAACAACTTAATCACCAGTAATCCTAAAAAGCTAGAGGCCTTGAAGCCTAGATCCTCATCTCCAGGAGTGATGGGTCACTTCTTCCTCTATGGCTGGGGTTCTCAATGTTTCCAAGCCACAGGCTGGTCTATGCCCCCACAGACAGCTAAGAGGGCCAGACTGGTGGTTCTCCTGCTGTAAATGCTGCCGTAAAATAGTCCGTGGCTGTCGTAAACCTAGTGTGTTTAAGGGTGCCCATTCTGTGACCTCAGCAAGCTGGGAAGAAAAGATAAAATTGTTTTGGCAACCATCATGAAAAACTGCCATACTGTACGGATACAATTTGCCATGTCTAGATGAAAACCTCCACTAATTTTGGTTGGCAGGATGTACACATCCATAGGTACCTCTCATCAATATTTATGGCATGTGGGGTCAGAAGATATCTATCTATCTATCTATCTATCTATCTATCTATCTATCTATCTATCTATCTATCTATCTATCTATCTATCTATCTATCTATCTATCTATCTATCTATCTATCTATCTATCTATCTATCTATCTATCTATGAATTAAAATGTCTACCAGTTTATAGTCTATGCTCTTCTGTACATTTATTACCATATTTGCCAGCATATAAGATGTATCAGAGTATAAGACACATCCCATTATTACCAAAATAGTCTACTATAGGCCACTAGCGTAATTTGCCTGGCCTTGCCGGGCATTTTTAATGTGTGTGTTGGTGGTTAGGGGTGATTTTGGGTGTGCACAACCCCACCCCCCACATAAAATACCACTCTAACCGCCAGTGCGAAGGAGGCTGGGAAACGTAGTTTTTTTTGTTTGATTTTGTGGGGCAGCTGCCCTACTCTCGCCAACTGGACCCTTTTGGCGATGGTCAGGCCGGGTAAAGGTAAGTGCAGGCAGATTGGTACAGGATTGTATGGACGGGTGTGGGTGTGTATGCCGGAGTCCAACAGTTAATGTCCCTCCTTATAGGTAAAGACAAGACACATTCCATTTTCCAGTTTATTTTAAGTAGGCAAAAGTGAGTCTTATAAGCAAGCAAATAGGGTATCTATAAATGCCTATCTATCAGAGAGAGAGAGAGATAGAGATATGGCATTTCAGGCCTTTTCAGGGAGACAGGCAATCCAAATGCCTGAGGAATAACTTGGGCAATTAGAAAAAAGAGTTAATATAACTATATAAAAGTATAGGTTAATAAATATACAAAAAATGGCAAAAGATCAGAAGCTGAGCACTGGATAAGGAACATAAAACATATTAATCATATGTATGGATCACAATTCTGCAGAAATTGAATAAATGAGAGAATTGTACGACGAGTTGGGGTGACCTATTTAAAATGAGTAAATAGCTCTGCTATTAATCAAGAAGACAGAGTAATAAAATAACAGAAAAACTACCCATTGCATTGATAGCTTCTAAGCCCTTAGAGCAGTTTTATTAGAGAGGAGGGTGACTGAGCTTGAATTGAAATAACCCTCTGCAGTTGCATTATTACTTCTATCAGTGCATTTTTATTAAAAAATAGACAGTTATGCTCTCACATATTAAAATAAAGCACTTTACCATAATTAAATTCAGTCCATATAATTCAGTGCTTCTTCTTCCCTCTCATTGCTGTGAAGTGTTATTGAATATGAGCAAAATATGCTTGCATTATATCCCACAAAGGCTGGTGTACAGACCTATCGTGAGTGCAATTATTCAAAGCTGAGCCAGCAGAATTCTTACAGAGGCTGAAAATAAGTATCTAAATATCAGATTAATAATTGGATTTTTGACATGTTTGCAATTCATAATTGTGCATTAGATGTGTGAAAAACCTGTTTATTCAGCATCTGCCTAGAAAACAAGAAAATATGTTTTGTACAAGAGGCATTTTTTTTCAGTTGGGAGGTTGGGATGGTGTGATTGATGGCTTTCCATCTAGGCATGACAAATCATGTCTGCAGGACAGGGAGTTTTCAAGAAATTTACCAATTTTATATTAAATAGAGGTAATTTCAGATTAAATATGCCAGACCAAATATCAACCTTACACAAATTCTATGAAAGCGCGGCGCCAAAATGGCCACCGCGCTCTTTGCGGGGCCCCCCCACCCGGACTCAGACATCCGGGTGAGTTAGGGGGCGTGGCCACCCCTCTATAAAAGGGGTGGCCACGAGGCAGCCGAGCTGCCATTTTGGAAAAGCGACGGAGAGGAGAAGTTTTCTCCGTCGCTCTTCGTTTCTTTAGAGCCGCAGTTGGCTATAGAGCCTTGCGGGTATTCGAATTTTCAATCTTCGGCTTTTCAGCCATCTCAGCGCTTGCGATCCCCGGAACGGGATCGTTTCTTCACTATGCCTCCCAAGAAGTAGGCTACGGCGACTCAGGCGCGCCTGAAAGGGAGGACCTTGCCTGGCGGACAGCAGTCGGGTCGGAGGACCGCGGCTGCGCCCCGCAACAGGACTCCTTATTGCATTCACCCACCGTTACCAGTGGGATGGGGCAGCTTAGGCCATGGCCCGCGGCTCTCCAGCCTCAGACTGGCCCTACAGGGGCTTTGGCCCCCGGTCCGCAATTGCCGGCCATGGGCCTTGATCACGGGAGAGGGCCTGGTGCGGTTGCACAGCAGGGCTTACCTCCGGCCCCTCATGGGCCGGAGTTTTGGGCATGACCCTATTCTGGACCTGGCTCTCAAGTCGGGGTCCCTGGACCATTACCCAGCGGGCCGTCCGGCCCACCTGGCCCCCTTTATGCTAGGGGATCTGTGACAGTGGATGCATTACTGGCACGTGTAGCCGCGCTAGAGGCATCCCTAGGGATCACCACTAACCCCATTGGGGGGGGCTTCACTGCCATCTGGGGCCCCCTTTTGCCTGCCTGCTACCACGACAGCCGCCACTCTGCAGCAGGCAGCCAGTCGGGTTGAGTTGCTCGAGACACGCCGGCCTGTGCCCGCTGCGGTCTCACAGCTCCCCGTACATCCTGAACTACAGACAGGGAGTGGTCGGATGTGCCCTCAGAGCTCGATTGCGGTCGCGAGCTCCGACGCCCGCCGTGGGCCAGAACCCCCAGTGGGGGCGGCTCACGGGGGTGCACCCAGTGAGTATCAGGTTCAAGCTAATGTCCCCACATCACAATCCACTTCCGGGGATAGGTTTCAGTGGCCATGGCCTCGTAATTTCGGGGCGGGTGGGTATCAGTTCCCAGCTTACCCGGGTGCCGCTTGGTCCCATACTGGCATAACATTGGGTGGGGGGTTTCCGCCCCCGGGGCTATACCGGGTGTCACAGGGACTGTCCAGGCTCCTCTCCTGATACCCCGTGTAAATAATGTGCCAGTGTCGGCATTGCCGACAACCGGGTATTCCTTGCCCCTCGGGGATCATTTGTCCCAGGCCACAAGGGAAAAGATTTGGCAGGGGGAGTATGTCGATATTTTCTCCCTATTGAACCGGGAGCCCACCAAGGAGGAAAAAGAGGGGCAGGATGATAAGGACAAAGAGCTGTCTCGCCGTCACAAGCCACCACGTACCTGGGCCAACTGGTTACCCGCATATCTCATTTACATGGCGGTGTACCTTAGGGCTCGGCCTGACCTGGCCATTCCTATCATCCAATATTTGGACAATATTTACAGGGCAATGGTGGATTTTCCTGGCCCATCGTGGTTGGCTTACGATGAGGAATTTAGAATGAGAGTGCCCTTACACCCGGAGATGAGGTGGGATGAGCCATGTCAGAAATTGTGGCTTTTATACATGACCCCCACGCGCCCGGCGCCTGGGGAGAGGTACCATTGCGGCCATGCGGTCCAGCGAGCTGCTCCAACACAGGCTCCCCGCAAGCTGGCGGGGCAGGGGGTTCCAGCCCGCTTGCTGTGTTGGAGTTTCTCGGCCAACGGTGCATGCAATAGACGGCAGTGCCGATTTAAACACGAGTGTCCTTCTTGCGCTGGCCCTCACGCCGCCGCTGCGTGCCCATGAGCCGGTGGGTCACGAGGCAGAGGTAGAGGTGGGCAAGGAGCGGGCAGACCTGCCGCTGATGGAGCTGGTCACTCAAAAGGCCCCCTCCCCGGTTAACGTAGCTATGTTGGAGCGGTGGCTCTCAACTTACCCGAGGAGGGAGGATGCTAGGTACCTCCTTGAGGGTTTCCAGCGGGGCTTTCGTATCCCATTCAAAGGGGAGCGGTGCCCCCAAGATGCTCCTAATTTACTTTCCCTGAAGGGTAGGGAGGAGGTGGCTGCCCTAAGTATCGCTAAGGAGGTTAATGCAGGTAGGGTTGCTGGCCCCTTTCCTATGCCCCCCTTTCCCAATCTGAAGGTTTCCCCTTTAGGGTTGGTTCCCAAAAAGACCCCTGGGGAATTTCGTTTAATTCACCATCTGTCATACCCGGCGGGCCATTCAGTCAATGATGCCATTCCTGATGACCTTTGTTCTGTCAGGTATACGTCATTCGACCAGGCCCTGTGCATGGTGCGCTCTTGTGGCCCGGGTGCACTTCTGGCCAAATGTGACATTAAATCGGCATTCCGATTGTTGGCAGTCCCCCCGGGGGACTTTGAGCTATTGGGTTTTAGATTCCAAGGGAAATTTTATGTAGATAAAGCCATGCCTTTTGGCTGCTCTATTTCCTGTTCAGAATTTGAGCGTTTTAGCACTTTCCTTCAGTGGGCCTTTGTTCGCAGGTCTGGGTCCCAGTCTGTAGCCCATCACCTCGATGATTTTTTGTTCGGGGGTGAACGGGGCTGGGACACGTGCACGTGTCTCCTCACTACATTTCAGACGCTAATGCAGGAACTTGGTGTCCCTTTAGCACCCAAAAAGGCTGAGGGCCCATCAACTATGCTCACATTTCTGGGTATTGAAATTGACACGGTCTTGCAGGCATCCAGGTTACCCATGGATAAGGTTACCCGGATCACTGCAATGATTTTGGCCTTACTGGCCAAACGCAAGGTCTCACTTCGTGAGCTCCAGGTTCTCCATGGTCACCTTAACTTCGCCTGCAGAGTGGTCATGCCTGGCAGAGCTTTTGCTCGACGCTTATGCGATGCCATGACTGGGCTATCCAGGCGCTATCACAGGGTCCGACTGAACAAGGGCATGAGGGCTGACATGTTGGTTTGGCTTAAGTTCCTGAGTGAGTTCAATGGGGTGTCATTTTGGAGATCTGACCTTTTGGTTTCCCCTAGGTTCCAGGTTCAGTTAGATGCCTTGGGGTCCCTGGGATATGGGATTTACTTTGAGGGGAGGTGGGCCTATGGCCGATGGCCTCCAGCATGGTGGGGCACGGATCGTCTACGCGATCTTACATTCCTTGAGTTCTTCCCGATACTGGGAGCTTTGATGCTATGGGGTGAGGAGTGGGCCAATTCAGTAGTTCATTTCTGGTGTGACAATGCCGCGGTAGTGCAAATCGTCAATTCCCAGACATCTAAATCACCCAAGGTCATGGAGTTAGTTCGTCAGTTTGTGTTACGCAGCCTACGCCTCAATGTCCTCTTCAGGGCCAGACATGTACCAGGTATTAATAACTATATTGCTGATGCTTTATCCCGCCTGCAGATCCCCCGGTTCCACGCCTTGGCTCCGAACGCAGAGGAATTCCCCTCGCCACTCCCGGACGAGACTTGGACATTTGGCAAGGAGAGGTGAACCGGGCGATCGGCATGTCACTGGCGCCCCGCACGCGTAAGGCGTATCACCATGCATTCAGTCAATTTACAAATTTTTGTGCGCAACTCTGGTTGCCCGAGGTGTGGCCCATTCCAGTTGAACACGTTCTCCAATTTATGGTCTACCTACACAGTCAAGGCCTAGCTCCCCGCACCATAGCATTCAGACTGTCAGCACTGGCATTCATGGCCAAAGTGAGGGGTTCTGCTGACAACATGAATGATTTCCGTATACGACATGTTTTGGAGGGGTGGACACGGGAACGTGGACGCTGCCCGGACAATCGCCACCCAATTTCTCCAGGGGTTCTTACCCACCTTGCATGAGGCTGGCATGACCTGTGTTTCGACAGGTATGAGGCAGCTCTTTTTCATGCGGCTACCACGGTGGCCTTTTTTGGAGCGCTCCGCATCAGTGAGTTGGTGCTACTGTCTAAGGCGGATGCGGCTCGTAGGACACTGGAACTTGAAGATGTCTATGTCTCTAATGAGTGGGCTCAGTTGAGGATACGGGCCTCAAAAGATGATCAGCACGGTGTAGGCAGTGGTGTTAGACTGCTACGATGTTCCATTGCAGACATCTGTCCGGTTGGTGCCCTACAAGAGTTCATTGCAGTGCGTGGTACGCAACCTGGCCCGTTTTTCTGCCACCAAGATGGGTCTCCCCTGACTAAATTTCAATTTTGGAAGGTGACCGGTAAGGCACTGTCCAGTGTTGGCCTCCCCGGGGCTCGTTACAGCACCCATTCTTTTAGAATAGGAGCTGCTTCTACTGCGGCTGCATTTGGGTACTCTGAGGCTGATATACGCCGTATGGGGAGGTGGGGATCTAAGTGTTTGGAATTATATGTTCGCCCTCTTCAAGTATGAGTACCAGATAAGTCACTGTCCTATCTTTTTTATCTTACAGACCCTGTGTGTCCCCGCAAACCGGTGGCAGTATGGCTGGTGGGCCATAGCTATGTGCACTGGGCAGCGCAGTACGCTGAGGCAACAGAGTGGGGACCCCAGCTTGGACTACGTGCCTCCGCATGTATCAGGTGGTATGGTAAGCGCAGAATGTTATGGCGGGAACTGTTGCCATTCCTTTTCTCCCTCAGGGATGCTGAACTGCCTGATGTCTTGGTGCTGCACCTCGGGGGCAATGACCTAGGCCAGGTCACTGGCCTTTCCTTAAAACATACGATCTGCAGCGACCTAGCTTATTTGCATTATGTGTGGCCTGCCACAACGCTGCTATGGTCGCACATCATACCGTGTCACGCTTACAGGGGGGGGGTATCAACCTCCATGCCCTTGACCGCGCTCGTCACTCGGTGAACAGGGCAGTTGCCCGGTTCTTTGCTGACAAGGGTTTGGGGCGGGTCATCCGACACCCCACCATTAGTCTCCAAAATTACGATCTTTACACAGGGGATGGGGTCCATCTGTTGCCCAGAGGCATGAACCTCTTTTTGGAAGATTTGCAAGCAGGCCTCTTGACCGAGCTGACGGTCTGGGGGGGGGGCAGTGAGTCTTTATTAAGCCTCCCCGTGTGGTGGGTAGCACTGGTAAGGTAAATATTTATGACCCACAGGTATCCGGCAGGTTCGCAATTGACTGGCCAACACTAGATAGGTACAAGTTCGTTAACGTTGACCGGTCAACGACGAACCAGGCAATGGGGTGATGGCAGGAGCTCTTCAGCATGCATCACCCCGTGATTTTATGGATACACTTCAGAGGGTGGGGTCAGTAGATATTTTATTGACTACGGTCAACAATTTGTTTGTTGTAAACAAACAAATTGATACAAATTGATACATTGTAGCCAATTGCCATTGGCAATTTTGGGAGGAACCTTACCAGTGTTACTGCGGCCTGCTTGCCTTAAGAATTATAATTGGCTGAGTACCAATTGAAATTTATAATTCGGACTAGGGCATGAATCAATAAATGTGGCCCAATGCCGTTATCCATATACTGGTGTCTGAGTCTTTTTTGGGGGGTGCGCCTGCAATGGCAGCCTGCCTTTGTTTGCCCTCCTTGCCCAAGATTTGGTGAGCTTTCTCACCCCATAGAAAATCCCAGCATATTAATGGTTAACCGTAGAGTTAGCCAAAAGATTGAGTTAGAATTTTGAGTGCCTTTGTAAATACATCTTGCATTGATTGACCCAAAGGAGAAACTGCCATCTTCAAATGGGTCCAGGTTACCAACAGCAAAAGTAGATCATTGCTGTATCTCTGCATCATAATTTGCCCTCAAATTTATTTTATTACATTTTGTCTGCTTCAGCTCAGTCAAAAAAAGTGTTACAAAGGTAAACGACACAGATTTGCTAAGGTATTTCATAGGCCCAGTTGTCTTTTTCTTGGTATGAGTGAACCCTCCTCCCCTATGTTTCAGATGGCTGAAACCTGCAGGCATTGTTTCCAACTCTTCAGATTGCAATGCTAAAGGTCTGGTTCTGTTTGAATCCTATGACAATACAAAACTTTGGAAGATTGCAATGTTCTCTCTTGAGGTATGAGAATTCATATGTGAGCTTGTCACCAAAAACCAGAGTAGCGAGGGGCCATCACCCGGGTCATTGGATGCCTTGGAGTTGTTATTCAGCAAGGAGTCCTTGTATGAGTAGACATCTTCTCAATGACATTCCACACAACTTCTGTCCATAATGATTCATAACGATCTGTCCCTGGCAGTCCCTCTCCATGTTGGTTCAGCATTTTTCTTGAGAAAATCTTCCCATCTGTGAGGTGGTCTTCCCCTAGGTCGTTTGTGATCTCTCAGACACCAATTCATTATTCTTGCACTCCATCTATTGTTACTTGTACATGCAACATGGCCAGGCCACATTAATTTGTTTGTCTGATATTCTGTTACTATGTCTTTTTGCAATGATCTTCACCTGATATCCCTACATATATATTTTTACTTTATTGTGAAGTGAGTTTTCAAGCATTGATCTCTCCATTACTCATTGTGTTACTTGCAGCCAGTTTTCTTCCACAGATGTTAAAGTATGCTGCCGTATGTCATTGTTTTCAAGACTGTAGAATTAAACAAATTTGCTTTTATTTCTGGTGTAGCATTTGACTTCAAGATGGCTGACACATCTCTGAATTTACATCACATGGCTCTCGGTCTTCTAGAGATTATTTCTTTTAAATCATTGTCCATCTTGAGAGCAGCAGTCAAGCAGTCATTAACTACACCTTTGCTTATTTAGCATACCAAATCTGGACATGTCCTAATCCTTATACATATTCTGAGCAATATCTAAGGTAACTTATGAATGGAAAAATTGTATACACAAAATTGTATCTAAACAGTCAGGCATCCTTGAATTAGGAAGTCTACCAATGCCACAGCCTTCTGTACATTTTACCAAACAAATGTAGATGACAGTGGATGTGATTTTGTTTCTTTCCTCTATGCACATTAAAAGAAATCTAAATGATTTGTATGGTGAGTTTTGATTTTGCCCATTCTATTATTTTCAGTCCTTCCATTACATCTCATAGCCCACTTTGGAATCTGTAGGGATGGGGGCCGCTCATGGGAATGAAATCAGACACAGAAATGGGTCAAGGAATCAAGGTGAGGTGACAGCGAGGAGCGCCGGGCGACCTCCTTTTATTCCCTGGCCCAAAATACCTTGGCTGGTACATGCCTAGTGCCACGCACGTCCGTCACAGGCTAGGAGGAAGTGGGTTCAAACAATGGGTTGTGTACACTGGTTATACATTAGTGGAGTACGTGCAAGAGAGGGCAACCAAAAGACAGGGGCAATCAAGGGTTTGTGGAATGGGGATGTCTTGTGGGGGAGATAAGGAGTCCGTGGCTCCAGGAGCTGTCCTGCGGGTCTGATAAGGACTCGCACTCATAAGCTTAGTTTAGTGTATGGGACCAAAGACACCAGGACAGCCGAAGAGCTGGCTTAACACAACTTTATTACATGCTGGTCAGAGGGAACATGAGGTAATGGCGGACGAACAGCTCAATATATACAGTGGCTATACATTTGAATGTGGCTCCTTGATAGCCTATTGGCTACAGGCTGCGTGACGTCATTGCAGGTCACGCCCTTCTTGTCCAGGTGAAGGTAGTGGCGGGAATCTTCCCGCGCTGTTGTTCTAGGTGAGTCTTGGACCAATGAGCTTGGACGCTCGCTATTGCCACCTGGTGGTCACTAGCTCGCGTCCTATTAAGGTTACAGTGATGCAGCTGGAGGTTACAATGTTACACATAGAAAAGGTTACATTGGATACACATGGATAGGTACATTGTTTAAAGGCACAGGCTTTAGAACACAACACCCCTCCCCCCTAGGATGAGACGAAGTCTCTTAGCCAAGATGGTTTATTGCACTCGCGTTTGGGCCGCGATGTGGGTTGGCCCACCCGGGGGCCGCTCCCGCTTCCTTGTTCCCTGGACCCTTGTCCTGTAATGGGAGAGGGAGACTTGTTAGAGGCTTGCTGCGGTTTTGCAGCTTTAGGGGAAAGGGTAGATTCCGTTGTGGTTGAACCGGGGGCACCAGGGGCTAACGTAAAACCCCTCTTCTCGCTTGGATGGGTGGGGGACCACTCCGAACCCCCCCCCCCCGGTTCTGAAAATCAAAATCAAACTCTGTTGGGGGATCCCGTGGGATATCTACGAGGACAAATTCCTTCTCCTCCCCCCTTGGTGGGGACTCTCGAACCCCCTCTCCTCCCCCTTGGGCTAAACGGGTGGGGGAGAACCCTAACGCTGAATTTGTATCCGTGTTTCCGGCGCCCTGATTTCCTGGGACCCGGCTCCGGAGCTGGTCCGCGTGCCGCCGCCACAGTAGACCTGTGTTGGTCTCCACGCGGTACGATACAGGACCGGTCTGTTCCACAAGCACCCCCGGCACCCAGGCTGGCCCCGCGCTGGCGTAGTTCCTGCAATGTACCGGGGCACCCACGTTGAAACTCTTGGTGGCTTCTAACCCTATGTTCCTCCCCTTGTCCTCAACTCTCGTGGGATCTAGTCTAGTGAGTATGGTGGTTAGCTTCCTGTGCATTAAAAGCTCCGCAGGGGAGTAGCCTGACGCTAGCGGGGTCACCCTGTACCCTAGCAGAAACTGACACACTTGCAGGTTGAGGTCCCCGGGGCCCATGCGCCGCAGCGCGTCCTTCGTGGTGCGTACGAGGCACTCCACTTGGCCATTGGTGGCCGGATGGAAAGGGGCGGAGGTGATATGCCGTATGGCGTTGATCTCTGTGAATGCCCTGAACTCAGCGGACGTGAAGCAACTGGCGTTATCGCTAATTAGAGTGTCGGGTATGCCGAACGTGGAAAAAATTCTCCGCAGATGCTTAATTGTCGCGGCCGAGGAGGTGCTCGTGACTGGGACGACCTCCAACCACTTGGAGAAAGCGTCCACCACAAGGAGAAACAGGGTTCCTCGGAACGGGCCTGCGAAATCTATGTGCACCCGGGACCACGGCCCCTTAGCCGCGTCCCATTCCCTATGGGGAAGGCGGGCCTCCTCCGGTCTGGAGCATTGGCAGCTCTCGCAAGTGCCGACCATGTGCTCGATGTCGGCGTCTAACTGGGGCCACCAGAGGTAACTCCGGGCCAGCGCTTTGGAGCGCACAATTCCGGGGTGGCTGACGTGCAGCAGTTTAAGCACCCGCGGTCGAAGGGATGTAGGGATCACCACCCGCTGCCCCCACAAGAGGGGGACAGTTCCAGCTTCTTCCTAAAAAATGGGGCGAATTCCTCTGCCGGGGAAGACGCCGGCCACCCTTTCTGTACCCAGGAGCAAACCGCCGCCAACGTCTTGTCCTTCCTTGTCGCTGTGGCAATGTCGGCGGGCACTACGGGGGGCGAATCCAGCACCTCTATCATGAGAACCTGATGGTCTCGCTCCCCCTTGCTCACCTGGCTGGGCGTCAGGGGGAGGGGGACCTCGATAGAGCGTCCGCATGGCTGATCTCTTTCCCGGGCCGGTACACCAACGCGTGCTGGTAGGCGTTGAGAAAAATGGCCCACCTAAGCATTCTCGGGGACAGGATCTGTGGCGTGGGCTTATCTGCGGTAAAAATGCCTAGTAGGGGCTTGTGGTCAGTCACGATGGTGAAGGGGCGGCCATACAGAAAATCGTGAAATTTTTTGGTCCCCGCAACTATCGCCAGCGCCTCCCTGTCTGTCTGGGCGTAGTTTCTCTCCGCTTGGGACAGGGACCTGGAGTAAAACGCTATTGGGGCCTCCCTCCCGTTTTCCAACACGTGGCATAACACTGCCCCACCCCCACCGGGGATGCATCACAGATCAGTACCACCGGCCGTTTGGGGTCGAAATGGGTCAGAATGGCGTCAGACGCCAGGAGTTGTTTCAGTTCCGTGAATGCCCTCTCCTGGTCATCGCCCCACTTCCATGCCGCATCTTTCTTGAGCAACTTGTGAAGCGGCTCAGCCACCGCAGCCTTCCGTGGAAGGAAGGAGTGGTAGAAATTTAAGAGCCCTAGGAACGACTGCAACTCGGGCTTGGATGTGGGGCGAGGAGCTTTCTTGATGGCGGCCACCTTGGATTTGGACGGTTTGATCCCCTCGGGTGTTACTTGGAACCCTAAGAACTCAACCTCCTTCGCGAAGAAGACGCATTTGTCTTTTCGCAACCTCAACCCCGCCCGTTCGAACGCTGCCAGGACCTTGTTTAGCCTTTCAGCCAACTCAACCTCACTCCCCCCGTTATCAATACGTCATCAAAATATGGTAAAACGCCGTCCAGCCCTTTGAGGAGGCGTTCCACGAGCGACTGGAAAATTCCAGGCGCCGAGTTCACGCCGAATTGGAGGCGCGTCACCTGGAACGCCCCCTTATGCGTGATTATGGTCTGTGCAGCAGCTGCGGCAGGGGTTACCATGAGTTGCTGATAGGCCTGTGCCAGGTCGCGCTTAGCAAAACACTTTCCCCCATGTAACCTGGCTAGCAAATGGCTGACCACCGGAACCGGGTACGCATTAGGGCGGATTGCCTTATTAATGGTGCACTTATAATCGGCGCAAATGCGAACCTCCCCATTGGCCGTCAATGCTGTGACAATTGGAGTTTCCCACTCCGCGGAATCAACAGGAAAGAGAATCCCCTGGCCCACTAATTTGTCCAGTTCTGCCTCTATTTTGTCCTTGAGTGCAAAAGGCACCCGGCGCGGTTTGAGTCTGATTGGGCGGACCTCCGGGTCCAGGTCGAACGTTACTGGGGGTCCATTGAATTTCCCAAGTCCCTTCTTGAAGACTTTGGGGTGCGCGTCGCACACCTCCTGTATCGGGTCAGGCCCAACGGCGTGCACCCCCCCAATGAACAGACCCAGGGGCTGAAACAATTGAGTCCCGAGGAGGCTGCAATTACCCCCCTTAAGAACGACTAGGGGGAGTTCCGCGGCGTGCCGCTTGTACTGAACCTGGAAATTCCCAACCCCCAACACCGGGATACTGTTCCCTTGCACGTCCCGAAGCGTGGACCTCAACGCTTTGAGCTTGGGCCGTACGCGGGGGGCAATTCTCAAAAACTCCCTCTGGGAAATGATCGAGTAAAAGGAGCCAGAGTCAATCTCCATCCTAACAGGGGCCCCTTGCACCAGTACCTCAACAAAGTAACGGGGGTGTCCCATGGACACGCTGAAAACCGGGGCGTCGTCGTCGCTGTCGTCGGAGATGCGGCCCACGCCGACCTGCTTCCTCGTGGGCCGGGCGCCATCCTTTAGTCTCATCGAGCGGTCTGGCCTCGCTGGGCGGTCAGGCGAGCTCCTCCGGTCCCTCGCTGGGCGGTCGGGCGAGCTCCTCCGGTCCTTGCGCCGTTGTCTGCAGACTTTGGCTATGTGCCCGCATCGCCCGCAGTTGTGGCACTCGGCCTTTCTGAACGGGCACCTGGCACGGTCGTGAGCCGCCCTGGAGCCGTCGCAATGCCGGCCCTCCTTCCGGACCCTCCGGACGTCCTCGTCGTCGCTGCTTTCGGCGGACAATTTCGAAATTCGCCGGGCTGCGTGCACCGAACTCTCTGCTTTGTCGGCCTTCGGCCGCCAGTCCTGGAGCTCTTGCACCCCGGCCTTCGTGGCTTCCGCGGCCTGTGCCGCTTTCAGGTCCTCCTGCAATGTGGGGGGCGGCTCCTGATTCATTAGCGTGCGCTGAATCTCGGCGTCCTTCAGGCCGCATAGCACGCAGTCCCTGAGGGTGACTTCCAAATTCTCCCATTTGCATGGGCCGGCAGCCAGACGCAGGGCCGCTACGAAAGCGGCGACCGACTCACCAGGCGCTTGGACTCGCCTCCAAAACGCGCTCCGAGTGGGAAACATCGCTACCGAGGGCCGGAAATGGTCTCGCAGCACTGTCAGGAGCTCCTTTGCCTTGAATTCAGCCGCCTTTTTGGGTGCGATGAGGTCAATCAATACCCTCTTGCCGTCGTGCCCGAGCATTCTGGTGAGGATGGCTCTCTTCTTCGCCTCGTCCGTCACCTCGAACTCCACCAGCGCGCCTTGGAAGTCCATTTCGAAGAGTTCCCAATCTTGCGGTTTCTTGATGTCGAAACCGGCGTATGTCTTGGTCCCGTGGGCAGCCATGATCCCACCTTCGTCGCCAATTTAGTGTATGGGACCAAAGACACCAGGACAGCCGAAGAGCTGGCTTAACACAACTTTATTACATGCTGGTCAGAGGGAACATGAGGTAATGGCGGACGAACAGCTCAATATATACAGTGGCTATACATTTGAATGTGGCTCCTTGATAGCCTATTGGCTACAGGCTGCGTGACGTCATTGCAGGTCACGCCCTTCTTGTCCAGGTGAAGGTAGTGGCGGGAATCTTCCCGCGCTGTTGTTCTAGGTGAGTCTTGGACCAATGAGCTTGGACGCTCGCTATTGCCACCTGGTGGTCACTAGCTCGCGTCCTATTAAGGTTACAGTGATGCAGCTGGAGGTTACAATGTTACACATAGAAAAGGTTACATTGGATACACATGGATAGGTACATTGTTTAAAGGCACAGGCTTTAGAACACAACACCTAGTCAGGGGAGCGTCCATAAAGGATTGTTGAGGTCGTGCCTTTTGGCACTGACCCCAGGTCACACGGCCCGCACAACCTGGCCTCCCCCCTCCGGAAGCTGGCAGGGGCTATGGGCTAGGGGGTACATCTAAGGGCAGGCTAAGGATACTTTGGGGGCTAATGGCTGGGTCACCCCTTCAGGAATCAGAATAGAGAACAAGTCTAGTCTTCCAATGGTTCTGGCCAAAACAGAACCTATCTTCGTAGGGAGGGAAACCGAAGAATTAAGCAAGATAGAAATAACCAGGGAGGAGGTCCTTGCATGTCTTGTTAAACTAAACACTAACAAATCACCAGGACCAGATGGCATCCATCCACGAGTTCTCAGGGAACTTAAAGATGAAATTGCTGATCTCCTAGCCAAAATATATAATATTTCCCTCAAATCAGGGTTTGTGCCTGATGACTGGAAGGTAGCGAATGTAACACCAATTTTCAAAAAAGGATCCAGGGGTGATCCAGGAAATTACCGGCCTGTCAGTTTGACATGTGTCCCAGGTAAAGTGATGGAAACCATCCTAAAAGATAGAATTAATAGGTACATAGAAGAGGAGGCGCTGCTAAAGGAGAGCCAACATGGCTTTTGCAAGGGCAAATCATGCCTCACTAATCTGTTGGAATTTTTTGAGAGTGTCAACAAGCATGTGGATAAGGGGGATCCAGTTGACATTGTTTATCTGGACTTTCAGAAGGCTTTTGACAAGGTCCCACACCAAAGGCTCTTGAATAAACTTACCAGTCATGGAATAAAGGGACAGGTCTTGTCCTGGATCAGCAACTGGCTAAGGGACAGGAAACAGAGGGTAGCACTAAATGGACACTTCTCCAAGTGGAGGGAAGTAAAGAGTGGGGTCCCCCAAGGTTCAGTACTGGGACCCCTGCTTTTCAACCTCTTCATAAATGATCTAGAGGTAGGAGTAAAAAGCAAGGTAGCCAAATTTGCTGATGATACTAAATTATACAGGGTAGTGAAAACTGTGAGAGATTGTGAAGAGCTCCAGAGGGATCTCTTGACACTGGGGGAGTGGGCAAAACAGTGGCAAATGAGCTTCAACATCAGTAAGTGCAGAGTGATGCATGTTGGGGCAAAAAACCCCAATTACATTTATAAACTGATGGGGTCTGAACTCTCTGCGACAAACCAGGAAAGGGACCTTGGTGTCCTGGTGGACAGCTCAATGAAGGTGTCAACCCAGTGTGCCTCAGCAGTGAAAAAAGCAAACTCAATGTTAGGGATCATTAGGAAGGGTATAGAAAATAAGTCAGCAAGTGTCATTTTGCCTCTTTATAAATCTATGGTGAGGCCCCATCTGGAATACTGTGTACAGTTCTGGTCGCCATACCTCCAGAAGGATATTGTGGAGTTGGAGAAAGTACAGAGGAGGGCAACCAGAATGATTAGGGGACTGGAACACCTTCCTTACCATCTGAGGCTGCAACGGTTGGGCCTTTTCACTCTTGAACGACGGCGTCTAAGAGGTGACCTGATTGAAGTTTATAAAATCATGCACGGTGTGGACAAAGTGGATAAGGAAAAACTGTTTTCCCTATCGCACAACACTAGAACTAGGGGACACTCCATGAAACTTTTGGGTACTAGTTCTCAAACAAATAAGAGAAAGTACTTTTTCACCCAGAGGATTACTGGTCTATGGAACTCCCTGCCAGAAGAAGTGGTGACAGCTGTCAGTCTTGACAGCTTTAAGAAAGGATTAGACAAGTTCATGGAGGACAAGGCTATCAATGGCTATAATTATGGCTACCTAAGGACAACCTCCGGGTTGGAGAGATAGGCAGGATATCTCTCAATGCCATTTCCAGGGAATCCTAAGCAGGTGAAGGCATCTCCTTGGGAATACCCTGAAGGAAATGGTGAGCCACTGTGTGAGACAGAATGCTGGACTGGATGGGCTGTGGCCTGTTCCAGCAAGGCTGTTCTTATGTTCTTATGTTCTTATGGTTATTTCTGGTGCAAGAAGGTGCTTATGGAACATAGGGGCTTTCCAGTGCAGAGCATTTAGCATCACCAAGCAAAATGCATGGTGCAGCTAGTAAGGCTACTACACCTTAAACAGACTGAGGAGAGGTAAACAAAAAAACCTGCCCTCCCACAAAATCTGTGAAATTCAGTAATTTTTCACAATCAAAGCATCATTAAAACATCATCCAGCTAAGTGGGGCTGTGGTGGCTCAGTGGTTAAGAAGCTTGCCTTGTTAGCTGGAAGTATGGCATATTGGCAGCTCGAGACTTGAGTACTGCATGATGGTTTGAGCACCCATCTCTGTCCCAGCTCCTGCCAACCTAGCAGTTCAAAAGCAAGAAATTGCAAGTAGATAAATAGGGACCACTTCAGTGGGAAAAGATCTTGGGGGACATGATAGGAGCCTCATAGGTAAGCAACTTTTCTCTTCTCATTTTCTGAGATCATTTGGTATTTTTCCTGTAAATTTTAGTTGGTTATTGCAACACCTTGTTTTACTGTAGCTTAAGCTGTCTTTTCGATGATGGAGATTTACTTTTTATTGCTGTACTGGTAAAAATAATGAAAAATCAAACCATATAATCAAATCCTTCTCCAGAAAAGGAAACATTACAACATGCTGCAGTAAATATACCATTTAGGATTTACAAGGAAATGGGTAATAGACTTTTGTTCTTATTGTAGACTAGTGTGACATGCAGTAGTGGCCGCCGAGGTGCTCACTGACAAGAAGTAATTACCTTACAGTGGAACAATTGAGTTAGAAGGACAAGTACCTTCTTGCCAGCAAAAGTAGTTTAGAAGCAGTGAAGGATACAGGGCTGTTTCAGTTAATACCATGGAAGTGTAAACACATTATTATTGGCTGACTCACAACTCTTTGTTGAGCCATAAATTGCTGATGCCACGAGGATCTGTTACCCAATCAGGATTTAACCATGCTTTTGCTCTTTTATGTATTTCTGCTAAGTCAATGCATTCACTACTACATATCCCTGCATTTTCTGTCACTCCATATGAATGTTTGTGGGTCTCAGTATGGAAGGTACCTGAAAACACCCCATGCCCCATCCCCAAATTTTTGGGAAACTGCTTGTGATCCTTGCATTAAGTGCTGGTGATATGATGATACCTGTGAGAAGCAGAGATACATGAGATATTTTCTCCCTTTGGGATTTATACTCCTCTGAATTTACAGTGGAGTTTCTCCATCAAATGTTCTCATAAAATATGTAGGCATGACCCAGTGCATCATGGTTCAGAGTATGCAGGTTACCTGTGTGTTTCTGAAACTTTTACAGTCGATGGGCAATTTCCCTTCTATTTATTGCTCTGGATTGGAACTGGGCAGCTTCCAGATAGACCATACTCTTAATTGACAACTCTCTGACAACTTTTGAAATACTGTACAGCAGAAGTGGGAATCTGCAGCCTTCCAGATGTTCTTGTGCTACTGCTGCTATTATACCTCAGCAATGTAGCTATACAGGCAAAGGACAACGTTCCAGACAGCAAACAGCTGAAGGGTCATGATTATGTATCCCTGAAATAAAGAAAAGTCCTGTTGTCCTAAAGTGGAATGCATGGGGTTTCACTATGATGCTTTATGGTCATTCTTACTCATCAAGTGTTTATTTCTGACATTCTTTAATGTATTCATTTCTGCAAGGGGCAGGGCATTCTCTTTTAAGCAGCACTGCCTGAATACCAAAGCTACTGTTAGTACAAGGAACAACATCATCAGGAAAATCACAAGCTATAAATGGGGAACTCAACCATCCACACTGTGTACATCAGCTTTGACTCAGAGCATCTCTGCAGCAGTGTATGCTGCTCTAGTATGGAGTGCATCCACATGTGAAACAAGTTGATATCGGTGTTAATGAAGCAATGTGTACAGGATACCTCAAACCTACACTAGTTGAGAAAATATATACAGTAGAATCTTGGTTAAAGTCCAAACTCCGTTCCACAAGTTTGGACTTTATCCGATTTTGGACTTTTTCTGAATCAAATGGGCGATGCATCAGATAATGTCAAAAAATGGACTTTATCTGAGGTTCCTATACCTCAGATAACGTCCATTTTTAGTGGTTTTGGACTTTATGCGATGCATCATGTGTTTCCTTTAAAACCACAGCTTTATCCGAATCGGACTTTATCTGAATCGGACTTTATCCGAGGTACCACTGTACCCTTGTTGGTATCACTCCACCTAAGATGAGGAGAGAAATAGAAGCAGAGGCCAAGTGAACTCAGTAAGAGAATGACCCTCAACATATTCTGAATGGATATATGCCTCAAATCTGCTGGCTTAGGTCCAGGAAGAGCTTTATAGCAAGAACAAACATTTTTGAGGGGACACAAGAGCAAAACCAAATTAAAAGATGGAGGAAGGAGCTAAAGGACAAGAAATAATATTGAAGCAGGATATAGCTGAGGAACTCAACCTCCCCTGCATCACCTGGAGGACACTGAATAGACTGGATGTTGGAGTCCCTTAATGCAAGACCAAATGGGGGTTGTTGGCAGACAACAACACTCTATGTGAATACAGAACCTAGCTCATTTACTGGCTGCTGATTATTGCCAGAAAAATGTATCATTGAGGACTTAAGTGCAACCAATGACAAAGCCAAGAAAATGAATTTATTTTGGCAGTCCAACATTTGATCTGGATATGGAAGAAGTTGAAAATTTGCTGTTTGTAGATAAAAACACTATGAAAACCTGTTATTTCTGTCTCCACACTAATCCAGTAATAAATAGAAAATAGGGTGGCTACTGGAATTATGTTGTGGTGTTTATTTAGAATGAACATTAAGATACAACAATGTGTTCATGTTCTTACATTGGAAAATCATCTACAAATATTAGGGTGATGTTAGTGCTACTTAGAATGCACTCACTGAAATCAATAAGAACTGCAATAGTTGTAATTAAGCCTCATTAATTTCACTGGCACCACTTTAAGTGAAACTAATATTAGATTTAGTTCATTACATGCAACATATTAGTGGGTCTGTAAAGAAGCAATATTTTCAATCCATCTTCTGAGGTACAAAACCTAGATTTACTAGCCACTGTACTAAACCGATGAACACATGTTTTGTATTTAGTCAGCTACACACTCATTAGTGCCCTAGATTAAACCCTTAATCTACTCCAGTTATCTATTCTAACAGGAGTGGAAGCATCTGTTTAGCAATAGATTAAACAGTGATAATAGTTATTAGTATTATTATAATTTCCAATTAGCATTTTAAAAATATCTAGTATTGTAAGGTTTCTTCATCTGAAACTTTTCACAACTGTATACTGAACTGAAAAGTTGTTTAAAAGTGCACATTGCAGTTCCAGAAGAATCTACTCTTTGTATTTTCCATTATTATCTATTAATTAAACCACAAAGCTGAATATACTGGAACAGTGTTTGGTAGAATATTTGCTTCTCATTCTTTCTAAAATGCATTTCCTTTTAAGTTTAAATTTAGCTTAAATGAATAGATGCCAAACATTTTAGCAGAATATACACCCAAAGAGGAACAATTAGATCTTCATTTTTGTTATTTTATTCTCAGATGGAGAAGTATTTTCTTAATCACAGAGGATAGCCGTAATATAAATACAACCTAGAGAGTTAAAAACTAATTAGTGCATTCAGGAATGACTATGTATGTCATGTTCTCAGATTCAAGATGCTAAAGCAGGGGTGGCCAGCCTATGGCCCGTGGACTGGATTCGGCCCTCGGTGCCAATTAATCCAGCCTGCAGTGAGGACCATGCTGCTGCCACTGGAAGCACCGAAAACACATTGCCCTCGCTCCCACCGCCACAGGAAGCAGCCACTCAGCTGTCTGAGGGGGCGCGGTCTGCCCCACAGCGCAAAAAGGTTGGTCACTTCTGTGCTAAAGGCATAGCTGGAGGAGCTCTGTTGAATTTGCAAATGCTGACCAAACACCACTTCATTGCTTTAAAGTGAGAATTTGCTTTGCTAGAAGTATGACATTTGTTCCATTCTAATTTACTGATATTAAAAGGGGTTTTCCAATAAACCAGGGCCTGAGCTAGCTTCAAATACCTGTTTCATTTTATAGAATTGAAGCCCAAACAATTAACCACCCTGACTGATACAGAACAACAAAATGTTGCACTATGAACCCAAATGTTGCATTGTTCCTGCTGCTATCAGTCTGCAAGATATTCTGCTCTGTCCTTCACATGGTTTTCTGATCTCCTCAGTAGAGATCACTCCAATCCAAAGCTCTCCCACTTTAAGATCCGGTATACATCTGCAAATCTTAATTACAGATGTAATGAATAGTTGAATCTTTCTTGTCATTCCTAGCATATTTCTTTGTCTTGTTGCATACACCAAGAATCTTTACCTGAAATTCTTCCCATTCCCATTTCTCAGCAGTGCCATTCTCTCTCTCTCTCTCTCTCTCACTCTCTCAATCTGTTTTTGCTTTCCCCGTGAAAACCTGAAAGTGCTGTGCAAAATCAAATCATTCTTCTGCAAACCCTTCAGGATTATTGTACAGGATCGGGAACAGTCTGCATAGAACAGGGGATTTTTTCCTATGAAGATTTCCTAATGACTGCCGGATAGATATTCTGGATAGGACAGAGACTTTTTCTGCAGAAAAAACACCAGAAGAATAATGCTTAATTAGTAGGAAAAGAGTAAAGGTCACTTTAGTGTTCTTAAAATAATAGGCAGCAGCCAGCAATACAGGCCAAACACACAACTTTATTCAGAATAAGAATAGGTGACCAGAGCTAACAACACACCCTAACATTCCTTAGTTATCTCCGATCAGAACTGACAGTTGGAAAAAACTGTTGGAACCGTTGCCAGCTCTGTCTCATGCACTTCTCGTTCAGAACCTTCCTGAAGTCTTGTGAGACTTTGGACCATAGTAAAGCAAATACATATTAAACTCTATCACAACAACAACAACAAAATGGTAAACACGTTTCCTTAAATACACAACAGTCACCCTTGCACAAAAGCCAGTCATATCTGGTTCTAGGATTCAGTGCTCATCTCTGTTTATAGCCAAAGAGCCAATGCTGTCTGCATCTGCAGATGTTTCCGTGGACATGTGACAGGCATACCTAGACATCGGAGTACACGGAACATTGTTTACTTTCCCACCAAAGTGCTACCTATTTATATACTTGCAATTTCTTGCTTTCGAACTGCTAGGTTGGCAGGAGCTGGGACAGAGATGGGGACTCATTCTGTTATGCAGGATTCAGGTATTGAACCCTAACCTTCCAATATTCAAGTTCAGTGTCTTAACCGCTTGACCCACCACAGTCTCTGCATTAATTAATATCTACCAATTAATGGCACATGAGGTGGATGCAATAGTTGGAAGTAGCAGAAATAGAAATCAGTTTTCCATCCTAGAAAGCATTGCAATTGAGCTTTCAAAGATGCCATTTTCTAACCTGTGGAAGAAAGAAGCATAGCCAAAGGTTGCTTTGACTATTTTATTCTACTACTAGCATATTTTACCTACTTAATTAAGTGTTTTTGCTTGTTCTTTTGTATTTTTCTGGATTTTATATGTGTTTTATTGATTTGGATATTTCAGGTTGTTATTTCTTTTTCTTATTTGTTCATGTTTATTTTTGTGATTTGTGTTATTATTGGTTTTTGAGTAAGGTATTTTTGTGTTGTTATGGTGTAGATAGGTATTTTTAGTGAGTTTTCATGAATTTTCGTTAGCCTTTGGTATTTCAGATATGTTTTGTTGAGTTTGTTGTTTATTGTTTGGTTGTTTACTGGGTTTATTTGATTTATTTATTTATTTATTTATTTTTGATGGTTGTTTGTATTTTTAAACTGATTTGTTTTGTTGTGGTTGTGGTTTCCGGGGTGAGGAACGGCCTGCCTATCATTACCTCTTTTCCCCATTGCTGTTTCGACATTAGCTTTCGATGCAGCGATGGGGAAAATGAAGAGCCACAAACAGCTCTCTCTTCATCTGGTAACATTGGTTACATCAGTCAGGGGAGAAGGAAGCAGAGAGGAGCTATCTGCTTCATGATGGTCCTCTCCTCTCGCCTCCTTTTCCCCTGTCTTACCTAACAGGAGATCTGTGTTTGTGGCTGTGAAGTTTTTTTTTTTTTTTTGTAAAATTGTAGTGTGGCAGGCAACATTCCATAAGGGGTGGTGCTCTTCCTTGTGGATTGTTGGCTGCTGTTTTTCTATTACCTCCACCGCTGTTTCGTGCTAGTTTCAAAACAGTGGTGTGGGTAGTATAAAGGCAGCAGCAAGTAATTCACCAGGGAAGGTGCTTCCCCTGACAAAGTGCTGCCTGCTGCTATTTTGTTATGTAGCAGCCGCCTTACTGGTAAAACACCCAACCTGCTGGCTGGGTCTCAGTTCAAAAGCTTGACTTTTCTTTTTTTCCTTCCCCTACTCCAAGAATTTTTTTAAAAACTTTTAATCAGAAATGGAAGCTATTATCACTATTACATTTTTTACAAGTTACAATCAAAGCTTCACATATTACAATTAATTGTTTAAATTGTTTAATTTAATTTAATTTAATTTAATTTAATTTAATTTAATTTAATTTAATTTAATTTAATTTAATATTTAAATTTGTTCGCCGCCCACTCAGGGCGGCTTACATAATCTAAAACCCCATATAATAAAAGCAGTTAAAAACCTCCACCCACATTAAAATAATCTCACCCACCCCGAGAAGCAGAGAGAGGGTACATCTCATGGTACAAGCCAGCAGGT
This sequence comes from Bradypodion pumilum, assembly GCA_035047305.1. NCBI lineage: Eukaryota > Metazoa > Chordata > Lepidosauria > Squamata > Chamaeleonidae > Bradypodion > Bradypodion pumilum. Next base: position 359,082,343 of record JAWDJD010000001.1, read on the forward strand.
AGGAGCCTCATTGCCCTCAGGGCTCCACACCTACCCCGCCAGCCAGGCCTTAAGTCCTTTCCTTTCCCATCTGCAACCGTAGCTCTACTGGCAGGAAGTTCCAAAGGGCTGGAGCGAACACGGAAAAGGCCCTTTTTCTTGTGCCAGAGAGGTGCCCCCCCTGGCTGATGGAACAATTAGGGAGCTCCTCCGGTCTGCTCTGGTTGGACGGACAGATGTTCTTAGGGTGATGTGGTCTCTTAGGGATCCTGGCACACTACCATATAGGGCTTTAAAGGTCATAACCAGCACCTTGAATTGCACTCAGAGGCAAACTGGTAACCAGTGCAGCTCCTGGAGCAGAGGCGAGGCACGGGCAAAATGCCCACACTCCATCACTACCTGGGCTGCCACATTTTGGACCAGCTGCAACCTCCAAATGGTCATCAAGGGCAGCCCCATGTAGAGCACATTGCAATTGTCTAGTCTGGAGGTGACCAGGGCATGTGTGACCGTAAGCAAGGAGTCCCTATCCAGGAGCAAGCGCAACTGGCGTATCATATGGAGTTGTGCAAAGGCCCTCCTGGCCACGACCGCCACCTGCTCTTCTAGCAGCAGTTGAGAGTCCAAGAGGACCCCAAAGTTGCACACTGGGTCTGTCTGGGGCAAAATAGCCCCATCCAAGTCCAAGGATGGCAGCTCCCAGAATGGTGTAGGACCCCGAACCCACAGCAACTCAGTCTTGCTGGGATTCAATTGTAACCCGTTGGACCCCATCCAAACTCCCACAGCCTTCAGACATCCAGATAGGACTTTGACAGCATCACTGGGGTCCCCACGGGCCAAGATGTACAACTGGGTGTTATCCACATACTGGTGGTACCACACTCAGTGGGAAAGGATGATCTCACCCAGCGGTTTCATGTAAATGTTAAATAGGAGAGAAGAAAGCACGGAGCCCTGAGGTTCCATGCAACTTATGTATGAGAGGTAGGTGACAAGACTAAAACTCAAGAAGTTTGCTTTTTTGGGTTGGTGGTGGTGAGAATGTACATTTAATTCAACTTTTAAAATATTGGTAAGAAATATTAGAATTCCTATTGAAGTAGACACCATTAATAAATAGCTAAATGAATGAATGGAAAACCAGTGTTAAATACACAATGTTATTTTATTTTAGCAAAGTAAGCTGCAGTTAGAATAGGCCCATTTGACTCAATGGGTGTTAGGGAGGAGTTTAATCACTAAATTCCTATTGATTCACTCATCCTAATAACAATGGTTTTGTGCTGTCAAGTCAACTGATTTATGATGATCCTTTCCAGGGTTATCTTGGTAGAGAGTGGTTTATTCTTTCCTTCTTCTAGTGCAGAGGTCCCAACCTACGGCCCGCGGGTTGGACCCATCCCATGGCACCATTTCATCTTTGGTTATGAGAAACCTCCAGCTTGCTTACCATGTCTACATGCTATCTTTCATGACTGTAGGCAGGGGTCTGCTTGAACAAATAAAAATAGCTGCCTATCAGGAAGAACAACATTGTATTTCTGGAAGTGCATCTACAACAGGGGTTCCCAATTTTTTTGCCCTGCGGGCCAGTCATGTGTTGAGTGGGCTGGTCATGTGATTCCTCCCACTGGAAGTGGAAGTAAAATGTGTCTATGCATGCACAAAACACTGCTGTAAATGCACCCATGGCTATCATAAACGTGTTTACGACAGCTGTGGGTGCATTTATGGCAATGTGTGTTTGCATGGGTGCATTTTACTTCCACTTCTGGGAAGGGTGGCATGGGCTGGATGATTTGGTGCCATGGGCCAGATCTGGTCCTCAGACAGTAGTTTGGCCACCCCTGTTCTACAAAGTCCACCTCCACTAGCATCTTTCTTCAACACTGGTAGTGTGAGACTATCCCCACCATACTTGGCCAAATCCTGCCACACACAACACTCCTTCCAATTCCTTCCTTCCAGCTGCCAGCTGCCTCCGCAATGTCATTGCACAATCCGTTATCTTCAAAAAGAGAAATCTTCAAAAAGAGAAATTATCAATGCTTAATGCTTGAGTGAGTAGAATTCACTAAGATACTAGTGTAATTTCGTGTTCAGGGAATGAAGAAGCAGACGAGTGAAAATGTGCACACTCCCTGAGAGTGACAGGAATGACCACCCGCTGGCCCCATAGAAGGCAACCTCGTTCCACTGACAATTCCAAATGCTTGCGGTGGAATGTTCTGAATTCCTCAGTGAGAGTTGAGACAGGCCAGCCTTTTTGTACCCAAGACATTACTTTAGTCAATGTTACATCCTTGGCTGTAGCCTTGGCTATATCTGAGGGGACGACTGGGGGCAAATTGAAAGCCTCAATCATTAGGACCTGGTGGTCACTTTTGATCTCACAATTGGCTTCCCCAATCCCTGGCAGTGGAGAACGTGACAGGGCATCAGCGTGGCTGATGTTCTTGCCGGACCTGTTCACCAAAGTAAAATCGTATGCATTTAGGAAATTGCCCAATGCAACATCCTTGGGGACAGAATTTGAGGCGTGGGCTTCCCATTCACAAAGATTCCAAGGAGGGGCTTGTAGTCAGTTACAATGGTAAAAGGTCTTCTGTAAAGGTAATTGTGGAATTTCTTAGTGCCAGCCACAATTGCCAACACCTCCCTGTCTGTCTGAGCATAATTTTTCTCAGGCTTTGAGTGAACGGGAATAGAATGCTATGGGGGCTTCCCTCCAATCATTTAGTACATGGCATAACACAGCTCCCACCCCCACAGGGGATGCATCACACACAAGTACAATTTCCTTGTTAGGATCAAAATGAGTTAATACAGCATCCGAATATAGCAGCCTTTTAAGTTCTAGGAACGCTTTCTCCTGGCAATGGCCCCAGTGCCAAACAGTATCTTTCTTAAGAAGCCAATGTAATGGTTCGGCAACGGAGGCTTTACGATGGAGAAAAGCATGATAGAAGTTTAACAATTGTAGAAATGATTGCAATTCAGCTTTACATTTTGGCCTGGGTGCATTTCGCATGGCCGCCACCTTGGAGTCAGAGGGCATGATACCTTGGGGTGTAATTCAGTACCCCAGGAACTCCACTTCCTGTGTCAAAAACACACATTTGTCTCTTCTGAGACATAGACCAGCCCTCTCGAAACGTGAGAGGACTTGATCGAGTCTGGCCGCTAGTTCGACGGTGTCCTTAACAGTTATCAGGACATCGTCAAAATATGGCAGGACACTGGGCAAACCTTTTAAAATATGTTCTGTAAGAGATTGAAATATTCCGGGGGCCGCATTCACCCGAATTGTAGTTGAGTTACCTTAAATGCCCCCCCCTATGCGTTACTATGGTTTGGGCTATGGCAGCAGCAGGAGACACAGTCAATTGTTGGTAAGCCTGGGCAAGGTCAAGTTTTGTGAAGAAATTTCCTCCATGCAAGGATGCAAGAAGGTGGCTTACCACAGGCACAGGATATGCGTTCGGGTGAATAGTTTTATTGATGGTACACTTGTAGTCAGCCCATATCCTGACCTCCCCATTACTTTTCAAAGCAGTCACTATTGGTATCTACCACTCTGCGGAGTCCACTGGAACTAGGATGCCCTGCCCCACCAGTTTGTCCAGCTCGGCTTCTATCTTCTCCTTTAGAGCAATGGGTACCCGGCGTGGCTTCATCCGGATGGGCTGGACGGTTGGGTCAAGCTCAAAGTCCACAGGGGGTCCTTTGGATGAACCTAAACTCTTTTTGAACACCTCAGGATGTGCAGCACAAATGTCCCAGATTGATTCAGCGTCTATTGCGTGAATGCCAGAAACCTGGATTCCCAGGGGCCTAAACCATTGGGTCCTAATAAGACAGTTAGTGCCCTGCTTAACTACAACCAATGGCAAGGAGGTGCGAATGTGGAATCTGGCAACCTTGCACATCCCGGAGGGAAGTTTTAAAAGATTTGAGCTTGGGCCAAGAGGCAGTGGGAATTCTCAAAAACTCCCACTATGGGACTATGGAAAAGGTAGTACCTGAATCCACCTCCATCTTGAAGGGGACGTCCTGAAGGCTCAGGTCTGCGAAGAAATGTTCACTGATGATGCCCATTTGGCACAGCTCAGGCTCTTGTGACACTTTGGCGGTGGATGTTTTGTGGTGATGACTCTTCTTGGACTCAGGTGCTGGAGGTCTTTGCTTTCGCTGTCGGCATACTTTAGCAATGTGCCCTTGTTGCCTGTAGTTGTGGCATTCCACGGTGTGGAAGGGGCACTTCCTGTGGTCATGCCAGGCTCCGCAGCCATCACACTTACAAAGGAATTTCTTCTCCCGATCATTACGGTGCTCTCGGAGCTTTTGTCGGACTGCTCAGACTTCTCCCTCTGCATCGCTGGACTCCAATGAAGAGGTGGAACCAGGCAAAGCTGAGGTGGATGAAGATGAATTTTGCAGAGCTTGCACAGCTGAGTCGGTGGCACTGGTGGTGGAGTGCCAATGCCGGAAAAGCTTGATGCCAGACCGTGTGGCCTCAGATGCTACCGCCTCTTCTTGGACAGCCTTGAAAGTTAGCGTCTTCCTGATCATGAGGTGACATTGAGCATCTTTGTCCCTCATGCTGGCCAGCAGATGGTCCTGGAGTGCTTCTTCAATGTTGTCCCACTTGCACGGGCAGCAGCAATGCACAGAGCAGCAGCATAGTCTGCAATGGACTCCCCAGGTCGCTGCTCCCTTCTGTGGAAGGCTACCCTGGCCAGGAAGATTGAGACCTCTGGCTGCAGGTGTTTTCTTAGTGCAGACATGATTTCTGTCAGTGGCACCACGTCCACGCCCCTTGGGAGAATGAGGTGGGTTGCCAGCTCAAGCGTCTCAGAACCGCACTGAGCGAGGAAACAGGAGCGCTTCTGGTCTTCATTGGTGATCTTCTGCGAGGCCATTGTGTGGCAGAATCAGCATTCGTATGTTGCCCATTTCTCTGGACGCACTGGGTCAAATGGGCCAATGTTGCTGCCGTGTGGGGATGCCATCCCACCTTCGTCGCCAGTTTGGTGTTCAGGGAATGAAGAAGCAGATGAGTGAAGTAGTGAAATTCAGCTCTTTAATAGTGGGGTTTGAACACAGTTTGGATGGGGCAAAACTTGGACTTATATACACTATAAACAGTAACAATAACAATAATACAACAAGCCCATTGGCTAACAGAGTGTGCACATTTTTGATCCACTTATTTACATAAGAATAGATACATGAGAAAAGATACATTCCACTCCTACAACAAGCCCATTGGCTAACAGTGTGCACATTTTCAATCCACTTATTTGCACAAGTATAGATACATGAGAAAAGATACATTCCGCTCCTGTCAGAAAATACAGTTAACATACATAACATGTACACATTCAATTCTTGAGATTATTCTTCTTCCATGTCTAGGCCTGATGTGAAACTGCCATAATGTAGCCAACTTTTGGTGAATTCTTGAGATAATATGGATCTTGGGGTTGGCATCCTCTTAGTCTTCTGCAACAAAATCAAGAAGGTATCTTGTAGTACCTTAAAGATGAAGGCATTTTATTTGGAATACATACAGGTGAAACTCGGAAAATTAGAATATCGTGCAAATGTTCATTCATTTCACTTAAAAGGTGAAACAAATATATGAGATAGACTCACTGCATGCAAAGCGAGGGATGTTGTGCCGTAATTCATTATAATTGTGATGATTGTGGCGTACAGCGTACATGAGATTATGTGGTGCATGAGATTGGGGGGTTGGGGTTTTCATAAACTGTAAGTCATAAGCATCAATATTATACCAAAGTAAGGCTTGAACTATCTTGCTTTGCATGCAATGAGTCTGTCTCATATATTTGTTTCACCTTTTAAGTTGCGTTACTGAACTGAATGAACATTTGCACGATATTCTAATTTTCCTAGTTTCACCTGTATATGGAAAGGTGTTCCTTGTTTTCAGCTGCACAGAGTACAGCCTCTGTAGATAGACATTTATATAATATGCATCATACTTCCTAAGAAGAAGGCTGGTACTGACAAGAAACATTTTATTTTTTTCAGCTTGATCAAATATTTTGCTTTGGATGTCTCCCTCTCTCTAAACCTTTTAAGAAGTGAAAGCCACCCTCTGTGTTTTGACTTCTTCTTTGAACTTGAGCATTGCTTGCTTCTCTAACCAACATTTTATGTTCATTTTTCATACTTGCTGCAATATAATATTAATTAAACTTCAATGACTCTACCTCTCACAATAGAGGATTAAAGTGCTTCTGCAGCATAATGAATATTCTATTTTCAGTCTCCATTTTCCCCCACCCTCATGAGCTGTTAACATATATTTTTTTAAATTCTAGTTTTCTTGAGGGCTGTAAAGATTTTAAATGCAAATGGCAGACACTTTTTAAATTTTCCAGCAATGGGTATACATTTTTTAGTTTTTGGTTCACTACAGAACTGATAGAGATAGACTGAAGATTTTGCAAGGATTAATAAAGCACATACAGATTTACCTAATGGACTATACAGAGATTTACCTTCCTTAATAGTCTTTTTCATAGAAGTCAAAGGCATTGTCAGAAGAAACAGTCATTTCTCATCTGTTGTTGTTTGAGGAGATCCAGTCATACCTAATAGAAAAAGTTCATGTAAAACAGTGTATGAATGAATAAACATACATTTTTGCCTCATTAAAATACAGGCGATAGTCTTTAAGGTGCCACAATATTTTTGTCTTTTTTGTTTTGTTTACTCTGAAATTTTTGTCTCAGTTTATGCATCAAGAACTCAGTCTCCAAATGAATAACAGTGGTCAGTATCCCATTGAATTTGCATTGACAAGAAAGGCTTTGCAGGGTAGGAAGGAAGGATTGCAGTGCTGAGGCCAAGTGTTGCCATTTCAGAAGCAGTGATTTTCATGGAGACATCCCAATGACCATTGCACAATAGCAATACTTGTGCAAGAGACACAAACCTGCCTTTAGTGTGCTGGTGGAACTTTCAATTCAGCAGAAACTCAACCATTACTAATGTATGTACAGTATTTAATTCTTTAGACCTCTTAATTAATATTATGCAAAATTCCTCCAATGGGTAAAGTTTTTAAGTTGTCTGTATATAATATGTGGTGCCTAGAAGATATGAAAGTAGATCTAAAAGCAAACACACAGCAAAATAGAAGGTGTTAACTGGATAGCTTTGTTCCTATTTAGCTGTAAAATGCAGTGATCTCTAGAGTGCTCACTCATGGATCATTGGACTGAAGTCTTATTGTGTTTAACTTTATGTATATTTACTCACAAAGCAATCCCATTTGTTCATAGAAGATAGTCCTAAGGCTCTAAAGGACTGTGCTTTAGGTTGAAATCCTACAAATGTTTACTTTAATACAAGGATGAGTTGGAATTAGGGATCTAAATGCTGACTTGATTCATCCTTTTGCAAGAAATAAGACATGAATCATTAAAGAGTTAAAGTAAAAAAAATCAAAACTCAGCAACATTTCTCATTTTCTTGAACCTCTATAGTACAGATGTTATAGATTGTCTGTGACTAAAGGAATTAAATCTTTTAGTAGTAAAAGCACCTGGGTGTCAAAGTATGAATGTGACATTCTGGCTGTCCCTGATGGGTTGTCTGCCTTGGACTCCTACCCATGTGATGGGTTTCATGGAGACCTTCAAGTCAAGGTAGCTTGAGGCCATAGAGAGCAGGTATGAGACACCCAGTGAGAGGAAGGAGGCAGATGCTAGTGTGGCAGGGCCAGGCCAAGTTGGTGGATCCTAGGATTAGAGGAGGAGGAAGGAGAGAGTTCACCACTATCTATAGACTTGAAGGGTCAGAGGTTGTAGTACAGCTGAACCCATCTTTTGTGTCTTCCCTGCAAAATGGCCTGCTAGGTTTTCCCACTCCTCCCCAAAAGAGGCATTGGCAGAGAAGATTCCAGAAAAAGTACCAACAGCCGAGACTCTTCTGGCAGAATGAATTTGGGAGACTCTGGAGTCTGGCATTACCATCCCTCTTTAAAGGGCATCAGCTGGTTGAGGTCAGTATGGAAACCTGGATCAGGGCCAGTGATTGAAACTCAGGCTCTGCTGGGGACACTCTGGTGGTCTAGTGGAAAATAACTAACCCCCTCTGTGAGCAGTTGGGACAGGAAGGGTTAGACAGCTGGCTTGCCTTTGTATCCCTCTCACCTATCTCAATAAAGAATATGCAATAATAAGAGTCTGGATTCCATGGAACCCATCATCTAAGATGCCTTCCACTCCACACTCACCATAGATAGGATGGTGGTAGCCATGCACAGCAGGAGTTTCTGCCACCTGGGGTAATAAATAGATTTGCTTGCTTTGGCTGGTGTTTGGCCTTTAGGAGTCAGGCATGGGATTTCTTCCAAGTCTGCTTTGCTGCACCCACACCCCAATAACGACACATAGTTTGGATTGAAAATCGGGCCACTTTTATTGAAATTCAAAATAGGCCTACCTTAACAACGGTTAAGGATCAAACGGGCCGAAATAGCACTGGTAAGGGGGCAAAACCAATTATGAACCTGAATAAATGCCCAACACTACCTGTTACAGTGGCAACAGGGTGTGAGCCTCTGTCAACAAGATGCTTCTGCGGAAACATGTTGTTGACCCATTCCAGATGTAATCCTGTCTAAGCAAGTTGGCTGGCCATACAAGTTTGGCTAACCTTGTCCTCCCTATGGCCAACCAAATACATTTACCCTATTAAGTAATAATGCAGTTGCCACTTACCAGTGCTATCCGCCACATGGGGAGGAGTAAGCGACTCACCGGCCCACCACAACCGTGGTCAACAGGCTTGTTTGCAGTGACGTTAAGAAGAGGTCCATGCCTCCAGCCGATAAATGCACCCCGTCTCCCCGATTGTTGTGTTCTGATGGTTTTATCTTACACATGGATTACAATGTATCTGAGCCAATGTAACCTTGCCTATAGCAACAATGTAACCTTCAGCTGTATCATATAAACCCTGTAATAGGACGCGAGCTAATGACCACCAGCTGGCAGCAGCGAGCGTCCAAGCTCTCTTGGTCCGAACTCATCAACGGCAACAGCGCGGGAAGTTTTCCCGCCACCACCTACACCTGGACAAGAAGGGCGTGACCCGCAATGACGTCACGCAGACAGTAGCCAATGGGCTACCATGACACCACGTTCAAATGTATTACTACTGTATATAAAGAGCTATCGATCCGCCATTACCTCATGTTCCCTCTGTCCACGATGCAATAAACCTGAGTTAACCCAGCCCGAGGCTGTGTCCTGTGTCTTGGTTTGCATACACCAAATTGGCGACGAAGGTGGGATGATGGATCCCCACGGAACAGCCAGGGCACAGAGCGGGTTCAACATCACCAAACCGCAAGACTGGGAGCTGCTTGAGATGGACTTCCAGGCGGCACTGGTGGAACTCAGAGTCAAAGGAGACGACGAGGAGAGGAAGAGGGCCATCCTCACCAGAATGCTCGGGATGGAAACCAAGCGGACGCTGGTGGGCATCATCGCTCCGAAGAAGGTGAGCGAATTTAAGGCGGACGACATCATGAAGCTGCTGCGAGAGCGCTTCTGTCCCTCGAGGGCAATGTTTCCCGCTCGGAGCGCGTTTTGGAGGCGAGTCCAAGCGCCGGATGAGTCGGTTGAGGCATTCGTGGCCGCCATGAGGGTAGCCGCCGCCCCCTGTAAATGGGGCGACATCCTAGAGATGGCCCTCAGGGACGGCGTGCTGTGTGGCCTGAAAGACAAGGAGGTGCAGCGCAGCTTGATGAACAAGGAGCCGCCACCCACGCTGGCAGAGGTCGTAGAGGCCGCGGAAGCCGCAGAGTCCACGAATGCTGGAGTGGACGAGATGCACCAGTGGCGTGAGTGGCGTCCTAGAGCCGGCAAGGCGGAAAATTCGGTGCATGGGAAGTCCGGACAGTCGGTGCACGCAACTCGACGGGCCTCAAAGTCGTCTACGGAAGGCAGCGACGGCGAGGAGGTCCAGAAGGTCCGAAAGGGTGGTCGACGCTGCGAGGGTTGCGGAGCGGCCCATGAGCGCGCGAGATGCCCGTTCAGGAAGGCCGAGTGTTACACCTGCGGCCGTCGGGGGCACATCGCCAAGGCATGCAGAAAACGGAAGGAGGGCCGGAGGCAGTCACAAGACCGTGCGGCCAGACCGGACCGTCCAGCGAGGCCCAAAGATGGCGCCCAGACCACGAGGAAGCAGGATGGCGTGGGCCGCATCTCGGACGGCAGCGAGGACGACGCCCCAGTGTTCAGCGTGTCCGCGGGACAGTCCCATTACTTCGTTGAGGTATTAGTACAAGGGGCCCCTATTAAGATGGAAATTGACTCGGGGTCCTCCTATTCTATAATTCCCCAGAAAGAGTTCTTGAAAATTGACCCCACGTGCGGCCCAAACTTAAAGCGTTGAGGTCCACACTATGAGACGTACAGGGAAACAGCATTCCGGTGTTGGGGGTCAGGAAATTTCGGGTCAATTTTAAGAGACATTCTGCGGAACTGCCCCTAGTTGTCCTCAAGGGGGGAAGCTGTAGCCTCCTAGGGACACAGTGGTTTCAGCCCTTAGGTTTGTTCATAGGGGGAGTGCACACCGTGGGGGGGGACCCAATACAAGCGGTTTGCGATGCGCATCCCGCCGTTTTTAAGAAAGGACTCGGAAAGTTCAAGGGACCCCCTGTAGCTTTCGACATAGACCCGGAGGTCCGCCCGATAAGACTCAAACCGCGCAGGGTGCCGTTCGCACTCAAGGACAAGATAGAGGCGGAACTGGACAAACTGGTGGGCCAGGGGATTCTTATTCCTGTTGATTCCGCGGAGTGGGAAACTCCAATTGTAACGGCTCTAAAGGCTAACGGGGAGGTGCGCATTTGCGCTGATTATAAGTGTACAATTAACAAGGCGATCCGCCCTAATGCATACCCGGTGCCAGTGATCAGCCACCTTTTGGCCAGGCTGAATGGGGGAAAGTGTTTCGCTAAACTCGATTTGGCACAAGCCTATCAGCAACTTCCTGTGACCCCCGCCACGGCCGCGGCACAAACGATAGTTACACATAAAGGAGCGTTCCAGGTGTCGCGGTTACAGTTTGGCGTGAACTCGGCACCCGGCATTTTTCAGTCGCTTGTGGAACGCCTCCTGAAGGGACTGGAGGGGGTGTTACCTTATTTTGATGACGTGTTGATAACAGGGGGGAGTGAGGCTGAACTGGCAAAGAGGTTGGACAAAGTACTGACCGTGTTCGAGAAAGCGGGGCTGAGATTGAGGAAGGACAAATGTGTCTTTTTCGAAACCGAGGTCGAGTTTTTAGGGTTCCGGATCACACCCGAGGGGATTAAGCCGTCTAAATCCAAAGTAGCAGCCATTAAAAAGGCCCCTCGCCCCACATCCAAAACCGAGCTACAGTCCTTCCTGGGGCTCCTCAATTTTTACCATACATTCCTCCCGCGGAAGGCGTCCGTGGCCGAACCGCTCCATCGGTTACTTAAAAAGGAGGAGACATGGATGTGGGGTGACGAGCACGAGAGGGCGTTCAAAGAGCTAAAGCAACTCCTAACATCTGAGGCAATCCTGACGCACTTCGACCCCAAACGGCCAGTGGTCCTAGTCTGTGATGCATCCCCGGTGGGGGTGGGGGCGGTGCTTTGCCACGTGTTGGAGGACGGAAGGGAGGCCCCGGTAGCGTTTTACTCAAGGTCCCTGTCCCAAGCGGAGCGAAATTACGCACAAACCGACAGGGAGGCGTTAGCAATAGTAGCGGGAACCAAAAAATTTCACGACTTTTTGTATGGCCGCCCGTTCAAAATCGTGACCGATCACAAGCCACTGTTAGGGATTTTCACGGCAAGCAAGCCCACGCCGCAGATCCTGTCCCCGAGAATGCTGCGATGGGCTATTTTCCTCAACGCATACCAACATGAGTTGGAGTACCGGCCCGGAAAGGAGATCAGCCATGCTGATGCACTTTCGAGATCCCCTTTGCCCTTGTCGGACGACCAAAAGGCGAGAGTAGAAAGAGACCGCCAGGTGTTGCTAATTGAGGTTTTAGACGCACCCCCAATAGTACCAGCTGACATTGCTAGGGCGACGGGCAAGGACAGAACGCTGGAGAAAGTTAGTTCATGGGTACAGAAGGGGTGGCCGGCATCGTCCCCGAGTACAGAGTTCGACCCATTCTTTCGGAAAAAGCTAGAGTTGTCCCTAGAAAGGGGGTGCCTTTTGTGGGGCCAACGGGTGGTGGTCCCTACGCCCCTGCGGACGAGGGTGCTCGAACTGCTGCACGTCAGCCACCCGGGCATAGTTCGTTCAAAGGCGCTGGCCCGGAGTTACTTCTGGTGGCCACAGCTGGACGCGGACATTGAGCACATGGTCGGCACTTGCGAGGCATGCCAGGGATCCCGACCTGAGGTGGCCCGTCTTCCGCATAGGGAATGGGACACAGCAAGGGGGCCATGGTCCAGAGTGCACGTTGATTTCGCTGGCCCATTCCGAGGGACCATGTTTCTCCTGGTGGTGGATGCGTTCTCCAAGTGGCTGGAGGTTATCCCAGTAAAGAGCACGTCCTCCGCCACGACAATTAGCCAGCTAAGGAGAGTCTTTTCCACGTTCGGTTTACCCGACACTTTAGTCAGCGATAACGCTAGTTGTTTCACCTCCGCTGAGTTCGGAGCATTCATGGAGGCAAACGCCATTCGGCATGTCACATCCGCACCGTTTCACCCGGCCACGAATGGCCAAGTGGAACGGCTGGTGCGTACAACAAAGGAGGCGCTGCGGCGCATGGGCCCGGGGGACCTGAATCACCAAGTATGCCAGTTCCTCTTAGCGTATAGGGTAACCCCCTTAGCGTCAGGCTACTCGCCGGCAGAGCTCTTGATGCGGCGAAAACTGACCACGATCCTGTCCAGGCTAGACCCGACGAGAGTCGAGGATGAAGGGAAAAACATAGGGTTGGCAGTCTCGAAAGGTTTCGCCGCCGGTGACCCTGTTCACTGCAGGAACTATTCCAGCGCAGGGCCAGCCTGGGTACCAGGGACGGTTGTAGAACAGACGGGGCCAGTGTTGTACAGGGTCGAGACTAACACCGGCCTCCTCTGGAGGAGGCACGCAGACCAACTGAGGCACCGAGTGAGTGGGCCAGTCAGTGGGGCTCAGCAACAGGATTCAGCGTTAGGGTTCTCCCCCACCCGCTTAACCCAAGGGGGAGACAGCAGTGGACAACAGTCCCAAGCAAGGGGGGCAGGCAGAAGCAGCGGCCCCGACTCATACCCTTTTGATACGCCAGTCCTATCAGGGGCCGGGGAAGGGGGAGAGGAGTTCGCGACCGCTGCCCCCGATTGTAATTTTGATTTTGATTTTGCGAGCCGGGGGGGTTTTCAGGAGTGTTCCCCCACCCATCCAAGCGAGAAGAGGGGTTTTTCGTTAGCCCCCAGTGCCCCCGGTTCCTCCCTAAGAAAGAGCACACCTCCCAACAACGCCGCGGAGCCGCGGCAAGTCACTAACGAGTCTCCCTCTCCAATTACAGGACAGGAAACCAGGGGACAAAGAGAAGGTAGCAAACCCGGGGAGAGGCAGCCCGCATCGAGACCCCAGCGTGTTCGAAATAAGCCATCTTGGCTGAGAGACTTTGTCTCCTAAGGGGGGGGAGTGTGTTTAAGTGTGGGCTCGAGACTTTGTCTCGTCCTAGGGGGGAGGGGTGTTGTGTTCTGATGGTTTTATCTTACACATGGATTACAATGTATCTGAGCCAATGTAACCTTGCCTATAGCAACAATGTAACCTTCAGCTGTATCATATAAACCCTGTAATAGGACGCGAGCTAATGACCACCAGCTGGCAGCAGCGAGCGTCCAAGCTCTCTTGGTCCGAACTCATCAATGGCAACAGCGCGGGAAGTTTTCCCGCCACCACCTACACCTGGACAAGAAGGGCGTGACCCGCAATGACGTCACGCAGACAGTAGCCAATGGGCTACCATGACACCACGTTCAAATGTATTACTACTGTATATAAAGAGCTATCGATCCGCCATTACCTCATGTTCCCTCTGTCCACGATGCAATAAACCTGAGTTAACCCAGCCCGAGGCTGTGTCCTGTGTCTTGGTTTGCATACACCAAACCGATACAGACTGCGGTCGTGTATACGAATCAGGGGGTGGGGGATCACCGTCCCCAATGCATTTGTGTGAAGATAACAGGCCACTGCCCTGTTGACTGACCTGCGGGCCCGGTCAACACCACGTGGATCAATTTCACCCCGATAAGACATACGCGGCACCATTTTGGACCAAATGATCTGTGCCTGTGGCCAGGACTGACCCAACAGGGCCAGATCTCTACGGATGGCACATAGCAAGTCCAAACCTGTAACCTGGGCCAAATCGTTGCCGTCCAGATGTATGACCAGGACATCCGGCGGGCACTGGTCAGCCATGGACCTGATGAATGGAAGCAATGCGTGCCAACGCATCCCACGAAAGCCGAACCACCAGATCAGCGCCACTGTGCCTATGCCCAAATGGGCGCCCCATGAAGTGGATGCTGCATGGAAGGCTGCCCAGTAGACGTAGCTGTGCCAGACAATCCACACCCTCATGGGCGTCCCAGGACGTGCTGGAGCTGAAAGAAAGAAAAAAGAAAGGTGCACGAGCAAGGTGCTACTGGGACAGTGGCCGCACATACGAACGGAAACAGTCGGAACCCCACCTCCCCATGGATTGGATGGCATCCTCGGGATAACCACATGCCGCAGCAGTGGACGCTGCATCGATGCGGAAAGAATGTGTCCCAAAACACACCCCAGTGAGACCCAACCTGACCAGCGACACACTGGTTACCTTCCAAAACTGGCACCTAGTCAATGGAAGGACATCCAAATGACAGAAAAGGGGGCCCTGTGCATACCCACGCATGGCTAAAAAGGAACTAAGTGCACTGACTGGGCAAATGCCGGGGTTACCACACCTGTGCAGTGTGAGCATACTACCCCTGCCGAGTTGATTGGTTTTGGAGAAGCGAATGGTCAGACGCACCAAGTCCTGCGACATGGATACATCCAGCAGCTTCAGGGCCCTGCGGGACACATCGCCGCGGGACCCCACCACCAGCTCACTAACCCTGAGGGCACCAAAAATGCCACAGTAGTGGCAGCATGAAAGAGGCAAGCCTCGTACCGATCCTTACAAACAGCCAGCCAAGTCCCCACCAGGCTCAGGAGAACCTCTGGGGAAATGAGCCGGCGGAAGTCAGGGTGAGGGCCACATTCCCTGGTCCAGCCCTCCAAAACCTGCCATACCCTGAAATCTGCAGTGGTATCTGAAAGGCCATTGACCTTAGCGTGGAATGCTAATGCGGAGAGATGGCCAGCAATGGTCCTAGCCGCCAATCAGTTGGAATGAAGGGGGACCATGAATTGCAATAAGTGGTTGACGGGAATGGGCCAACTAATGGGGAGGACAGCCTCGTGGTGAAACGCCTCAAAGGCCCTGTGCGTGAGAGCGTACGCTCTACGGGTGCTGCTAGCCAGCGAAAGACTGATGGCCCGGTTCACCTCTACACGCCAAACCTCTAGATCTTGGCTGGGAGTGCCACAGGCAGGTCGTCGGCCTCCGGCGCCAGAGCCCGGAACCAATCGATCTGTAAGCAAGACAAAGTGTCAGCAATATCATTGTTGATACCCGGGACATGTCTGGCCTTAAACAAAATGTTGCAGCGCAATGCACACAACACGAAATGGCGGACAAGGGCCATGACCCTTGGCGAACAGGACATCTGGGAATTAACTATATGGACAACTGCTACATTGTCACACCAAAAATTGACGACTGAATTAGTCCAAGTCTCCCCCCGCAGCATGAGTGCGCCCAGTATGGGAAAAAACTCTAAAAATGTCAGGTCACGGAGTAAGGCTGTGCTTTGCCATGATTCCGACCACTTGCCATACGACCAGTGACCGTCGAAATAATCCCGTAGCCAAATGCTCCGGATGCATCAGACTGGACCTGGAACACTGGGGCCGCCGCACGCTCCGCACGCCAAAAGGAAACCCCATTAAAGTCCGAAAGGAACCCCAGCCACACCTGTAGATCATCCCTGGTACCTCTGGTCATTTGAACCCTATGGTGCTTCCGGGATAACCCAACCATGGCATCACATAGTCGCCTGGCAAAAGCCCGGCCGGGAGCGATGATCCTACATGCGAAGTTGAGGTACCCATGAAGCACCTGGAGTTCCTTGAGTGATGCCTTGCGCTTGGCCAACAAGGCCTGAATAGCCCCTGAAATGTGGGCTATCTTGTCTAAGGGCAAGCGGGAGGTCTAGGCGACAGTATCGATTTCAATCCCCAGAAAAACCAAATTAGTGGTGGGACCTTCGGTCTTTTAAGGTGCCAACGGCACCCCCAGTTCGGCCATGAGCCCCTGAAAAATGGACAACAGGTGTGCACACTCACCGGTGCCCACTGGGGCCCCAAACAAAAAATCATCTAGGTAGTGTGCCACCGATGAAACTCCCGAGCGGTGGACGAAGGCCCAATGCAAGAATGAACTGAAACGCTCGAATGCCGAGCAAGAAACAGAGCATCCAAAAGGCATGGCCTTGTCCACAAAATAATGACCCTGGAAACGAAAACCAAGCAACTCAAAATCATCCAGGTGCACAGGGAGGAGGCGAAAGGCCGACTAAATGTCACATTTGGCCAAGAGCAGCCCCCGTCTGCAGGCCCGAACCATGCCAAGTGCCTGGTCGAACGAAGTGTACCAGACTGAGCAAAGCTCGTCCGGTATCGCATCATTAACAGATTTGCCAGCAGGGAAGGACAAATGGTGAATCAAACGAAATTCACCTTGAACTTTTTTTGGAACCAACCCAAGGGGTGAAACTTTAAAATTTGGAAAAGGAGGGTCAATGAAGGGGCCAGCAACCCTACCCTCCTGGACCTCCTTAAATATCTTGTCTCTGGCCATGTGTTCCATGCCCCTCAACGAAACCAAATTTGGAGCATCCTGGGGCAAATGCACCCCTTTGAATGGGATGCGAAATCCCTCAGAAAAACCCACCCAGATGTACTGAGTGTCCACCCATCTGGGGTAGACACGGAGCCATCGCTGCAAAACGTCCAGCCTAACTGGGGAGGGGGCCTTTGGGAGCTGATACTGGGTCTGTGCCAGCCCGGCTGGAACTCTGCTATCCCCTACCCCTCCCATGGGATCCCCCAGATCTGGAGCAGGCAGAGGCCAAGTGGGGGCCAGAGCAGATTGAACACTCATGGCGATAAATGCAATGCCGACTAGAACATCCGGCCACAGTCGAGTATTTCCAGCACAACAGTTGGGCTGGAACCCTCATGCCCCGCCACCTGGCGGGGAGGCTGTGTGGAGCTGGGCCGCTGTACGGCATGGCCAGAATGGAACTGATCGGCCATGGCTGGGTGGGAGGGGATCATGTAATATAACCACAAGAACTGGTTGGGCTCATCCCAACGCATCTCCGGGTGAAGCGCCGCCTGCATACAAAACTCTTTGTCGTATGCCAGCCACGATTGGCCCGGGAAGTCCACGTACACCCGATAAATGATATCAAGATACTGGAAAAGGGGTATAGCTAAATCAGGACGAGCCCTCAAAGACACAACCGCATATATGAGGTATGTGGGCAGCCAGTTGGCCCAGGTGCACGGTGGCTTCCGGCGGTGGGACAACTCCTTGTCCTTGTTGTCCACCCTCTCTTTCTCTTCACGAGTGGGCTCCCTATTCAATAAACTGAACAGGTCCACATACTCCCTGCGCCAGATCTTGTCCCTAGTGGCAGGCAGCAGGTGATCACCCAGGGGGAGGATGCCGCCGGCCGTAGGCAGGGCAGATGAGGGAACAGTATGATAACCGGTGTTGACTGGCGGGCCAAAAGGCCACACAGGGTAAGGCAGCAACGAGCCAGCTGGTGGGATACCAGGTGGAACCGGTGGGTATGGTGCCCTCCAACCCCCAGCTGGTCCCTGCCCTGCCATAATAGGCACCACGGGCTGCTCGGTAGGCACAGACAGCTGCTGCATAGGCCAAGTCCATGTGAATGGAGGAGGCTGAGGAAGAGTGTATGTACTAGGTGAG
Organism: Bradypodion pumilum; assembly: GCA_035047305.1. NCBI lineage: Eukaryota > Metazoa > Chordata > Lepidosauria > Squamata > Chamaeleonidae > Bradypodion > Bradypodion pumilum. The sequence goes on from JAWDJD010000001.1 coordinate 359,100,463, forward strand.
CTGACTTGACCACGATACTCACCGGGTGCTAGCCCCCCAGCCGCCCCCACCAGGGGTTCTGACTGGGACAGGGCACCAGAGCTCACGGTCGCAATAGAGCTCGCTCCGTCCATCCCGGATGAGGCACAGGTGGCCGTCGTGGACTCCAGTACCTGGGAGGGTGCCCCGGTGGCCACAGGCCTTTGGCCAGCCATGGGCAGCACCAGCAGGGCTGCCTTGAGCCGAGCCAGGCGCCGGTCAATGGAAGCCTGGGGACCAGGCAAAAAACCTGCCACAGGAGAGGTAGGCCCTAATGGCCCAGCCCCAGGGCCACAAATCGGTCCTCCATGGACCTGGATGTTCATGGGATGGCCATGGGTGGGGAGGGGGGCAAACCCTGCGGCCCAAGCCCAGAGTGCCTGAGCCTGGGCGCTAGCAAGGTGGGGATCTCGCCACCCATAGCCCCATCCGGGGCAGAGGCCTGAGCGCCCACAGCCACCCACAAGGCAGGGGACCCACCACCCACAGCCCCATCCAGAGCGGAGGCCAGGGTGCCCACAACCAGCGGGCCACGGGCCGTGGCCCTGCAAGCCCACCTGCTAGGCAGGGGATCAGGCTCTGACGGTGAAGCCGGTGTACAAGGCCTCGCCGGTGCAGAGGCACGCTCGGGGCACACCGATGTGGGGCCACCGAGCGCGGCCTTCTTCTTTGGTGCCATGTGCGCTGGGCGAAAGCGCACGGTCCGAGCCCGTTCACGGGCTGGGACCGGCGTAGAAGTGCATGAAGAATCAAGGAGGTGCACGGGCTGGGACCGGCGTAGAAGCGCATGAAGAATCGAGGAGGTGCACGGCTCGAGCCCTTCCTGGGTGAGAACCAGCACTGAGGAGCCGCTCGGCACCAGCCGGCCTCGAGAAAATGAGGAGGCGCCTGGCTCACGTGGAGCAAACAGACGAGCAAGGCTCATCAAGTGGCCTGAGCCAGTCGGCTCAGGACAGCAGCAAGCATTGGTATGGCTGCAGAGGAAAAAACAGTGCCTCGAGCCCATTTACGGGCAGGCCACACTGCAGGGGTTGGCTGGGCACAGCAAACGCGCCCAGGGCCCAGCCGAATTTGGAGCGGGGCCGTTGGCTCGGCCACCCCTTATAAAGGCGTAGCCGGCCACGCCCCTGGCTCCATTAGCTGTGCCCGTGCCTCAGGGGCAGGGCCAGCAAAGCACGCGGCGGCCATTTTGTCACCGCGTGTCCCTTCATAAACCTAAAAGACTGCCCAGTTATCTCCTTAACTTTACATGTTCTTTCAAATTCACTATCTTTCTGTGTATCTGAATAGATAATGAGCAAGATAGGGTTAAAAAAATTATGGAACTGAAGGAGGACTTGAGTCGGGAGTAAGCAGTTAACAAATACACTGTGACCATAATCTGAAAACTGAAGAAGAGATGCAGAGATCTTGCTGAAAACATGTTCACAAAAGTACATTTTATGCTGTGTTACTTGGAAATAAACATTATTACGTGTATATATGTGAATGGGATGTGGCTGCATTCCTGTCCACAGAAGATAGTAGGGCTAGGGGGAGGTATTATAGAATCAACAATGTGCAGATAGTACATACCGATTTTTGTAAAGTCACATGCCAGACTAGTCAAATCATTTTGCTGCTGTGCTATTGGAAGGTTGATGCTAGTTTGAAGACAAGTGACTAATACTGATCTACATGTGGTAGGACATAAATTGCATGCACCTAAAATGCTGCACTGATTGATTTTTCCACATTCATAAAAAAATTGTCCTATATCCAAATACCCCTACTTTACTTGATTATTCTTTGATTGTCCTACTTCACTTCAAAGAGTATTATGTGGCTTCTACCTTTGTCATTGCTGGTCCCAAGCCCTGATGAGGAAGGAGGAGGGTTGGGCATTGAGTTAGCACTCCACCCAGGTAAAACTTTACTGCTGAAGAATCAATGAGGAGCCTCATTGCCTGATGTACTGTAATGATGGAGACAGGTGCTGCACAGTCTCAGAAGGAACTATTACTGCTAAGGTGGATTGTTTTTGCTCTCTGTAGCTTTAGCCTGGCCTCTTCTGGTTTAATATTTAGAAGTTAAGAGGTGTACAGAAAACACTTTCCCTATCACTACTTTATTATTGTAAATTGGATTAATTACAACCAGCTTGTTACTTGTAATTAGCTATGTCTAACTTTGCAACTTTCTACTAGTTGCTGAACTAACGTCTTGTCAGGTAAATGTGTTTACCAAGAATGTGTTTAAAATTAACTACTAATTCAGCCTATTTTAAGTTTCAGCCTAATTGCCCTATCACCAACCAAACAAAACATTGGTTAAAAGACCAGGTTTTTTGTACATTTCTTAACATCCTGTATAAAACTATTTTGGATGGTACTCATACCAAAAAAGAATATTCAAATAATATTAACTGAAATTTCTTTTAATGTTGAATAGAGATTTGAATTGAAAATTCAAAGCATAAGCATGAAGTGGAATGACAATGGATAATACAATTAAATGTGTATGTGTGTTTGTGTTTATGCTCCTCATGCAACGGGAGTGCATCATCTAGCTGAAAATGGTAGCTTCTAAAGAATTTCCAGGATCATGTATTAGAACAAAAAAGACAATTTTTATAGAGCAAGCAAAAATAAGCTGTGTGACCATGCGTAAAATCAAACACATAAATGCAGGGGAAAGCGATACCTTTTATCGATCACAATGATAATCCAAAACTTTGGAAGCTTTCATAACTCAAGGTTACTTTGTCATGCACTCTCGTGGCATGCTGTTCAAGCCAGGCTCCATTCTTAGATGTTTCGTGGGGAAATAAGCAGCAGATTGTATCTTTTTAAACAGGAGGCCAGTGATCTGCATATTAAAGTGACCAATATAAGGTATTGCTTTCCCCTGCATTTATTTGTTTGATTTTTTTTATAGAGGAGAGCTTTCAAATCAATTACCTCTGAAAACTAGTGACCGCTGTGAATCTTTTCAAATGAGCACTGTTTGAAACAGCAAACATGATCTCTCTGTGGAGTGAGAAGGCAGAAATACCTTTTCTCCCCAGCAACATGAATAAAATTACTAAATAAAATTACTAAATGAGTGAAATTTGCAGAATTGAATGGGCAACAAATTAGGAACTACAGTCTGGCACTCTTGTGTGTGCAAGAAACCTTTGTTTAATCAGGGTATGGCGTATGCATGATAATTTTAATATTTAAGAATATTTATTTTCCTCACAGCAGCAGTGACACAAAGCAATTTAAAATTATTGCTTACAGCAATACAACTATTTGCTGAATTTTTCTAGCTGTGTCTGATAATCTATAAGGCATGGTGAAAATGTGGTCATTTTCCCTCCACACCGCCGCCACCACCGCTTCCTTGCTTACTGGCCTGCCGTGGGTGAAGGAGGGGTCCTGCCTGTCCTTGCCCACACTCGGCCAGAGCGGCCCCCAGGAAAGATGCTGGCAGCCATGTGCAACTGCCACTTCTGCTTCCTCCACCACCATCCTTGTCCCCTCCACCTGGCTTGATGTGCCCCTAATGCCTTCTTACAACATCTGTCCTACTATGGATTGGTGTTAGGGACACACCAAGCCAGGCAGAAGGGGCAAGGATGGTAATGGTGATGGCAGTGAAAGTAATAGCATGGGCCAGATGGAATGGTGCCATGGGCCAGATTCAGCCCATGGGCCATAGGTTGAAAACCCTTGCTTTAGGATTTCAGCCATTGCATAATATAAAACATTATGGAATTAAAGTTATGGAATTAAACATGGCCACATAGCTGTTAACCAACACGCATGGTTGCAATGATCAATATATATACTGTAACTGTACGACTTCACTAACTGCTTGATAACAATAATGATTCTCATGTTTTTCTCAGGTGCCACCACCTTGATTCTGGTCTTGATTCAGAAAAATGTTTGCTCACCACAAAGGGAAGCATAGATGTGTCTTTCTAGTCATTCCTGCACCCCTGCAACTCAGTCTCTGGCAGGAAGAAGCTTCAAGGATCCCATAGAACCCTGATGGCCAACCATGGCACTCTAGTTGTTCTTGGGCTTTAGGTCAGCACACCTGCTGATCAGGGGTTCTGGGAACTGAAGTCCAAGAACAGTTGGAGAGCCAAGGTTCGTCATCACTGCCATAGAATGTCCACCATTTAGCTCCAGGACAAATGGAGTTGGCAATCCTTCATCACACACAGTGCCTCCATACACTTCCCAGGCCCCTCTATCTCTACTTCCTTCCCAGCTGATGCTGACTGGAGGAGGTAATTCAATACAGCCAATCAGCCAATCTTTAATTATATATAAAGCCAAATTTTTTACATTATGGATTGGATAAGAAGAGGCAACTCTTCCCCTAATTAAAGGATATACTTCTGCAACTGCAAATTTTTCTGGGCTAGTTGAGCCAGTATGAGAAACTCTTTTGAAGCACCTCCTCATTAGTAATGCGGTCAAAATAGAGAATATTTAAAATTCAGTGGAAGCACCTCTGCTGATGAGGAAGCCCTCAAAGTACATGGCAAATAACTTTCATGGGAGACCTAAAGACCCTAGAAATTATATGGGAGGATGCTGAAGCACTCAGCGAAGACCGAAACTGCTGTCCTATATGTTAGTGTGGGAAGATCTAAGTCAACGTAAATAAGTTGTTCCAGCGGCCCACCCTGAAGTAGAGCCTAGCTGGAGGAAAGTATACTAGAGATAGAAGAGAGAAACTACATTTTGGTTGGCTATCTGCCATGCATTTAATAATTTCAGTAACAAACCATGGTTAACACAAAACATGATTTATATTGCAGGGAAAATTGCTGTCCTTATCAGACTGAAATTGTTAGGCTAAATTCACCTATATTAGCATGATAATAATGCCAGAGCAGTGGTGGGCATCAGCAGGTTCACAACAGTTCGCCAGAATCGATAGCAGAAATTCTGGCTGGCCCCTCCCATCCAAGTTTTGAAATAAAGTAGTCCTAATTCGGGTGCAACCAGTGATGCACTGCAGCAGGTTCTGTCAGGTTCTGCAGAACTGGCAGCGGAAATTCCCCAGGCCATGCCCACTTGGTTGGCCATGCCCACCTCTATGGCCCATAATGCAGGATGTTTGGCCATGCCCACAGATTTGGCCCCGCCCACAGATTTGGCCAGCCCACAGAGAAGGTAGTAATTTTTTGCCACGCCCACAGATTTGGTCCCGCCCATAGATTTGGGCAGCCCACAGAGTAGGTAGTAAAAAATTTTGCAGTGCATCACTGGGTGCAACACAGGGCTTTCCCCTGGCCATGCCACCATACCATGGCCACAGTGTGGTAGTAAAAAATTTTTTGGAGCCCACCACTGTGTTAGAGCCTGTGGGATGTATACAGAAGTGTCTCTTCTCCAGCTTTTCTCAGTAACTCAAAGAGAAATGGCATTATTAGCAAACTAGAAGATGGAGGAAGGAGCTCACTGGACAAGGAACAACATTAAAGGAAGATAGATCTGAGGAACTCAAGCTCCTCTATGTCACTTGGATGACCCTGAATAAGCTGAGGGTTGGAGTTCCTAAATGCAAGGCCAACATGCTCAAGTGGAAGCTGCTGGTGAAAAACAACACACTGTGTGAATGTGGGGAGAGACAGAATCCAGCTCATTTACTGGTCTGCTGATTACTGCCAGAAACATGCACCAATGTGGACTGAAGTTTTGGCAACCACAAAGTGAAGAAAGTGGCTTCATTTTGGCAGTCCAGGGTTTGATCGGGACATAAAAGAAGAAGAAGCAACAGAATGAAAAGAAAATGAAATTCATTAGTAAAAGACTTGAGCAATACATCCAATTTTTAAAAGGTTTCCCTTGCTCAAAAGCCAATCGTATCTGACTCTAGGGTTCAGTGCTCATCTCTGTTTCAAAGCCGAAGAGCCAGCACTGTCTGCTTCTGCAGACATTTCCATGGTCATGTGGCAGGCATGACTAGACACCGGAGCACATGGAACGCTGTTACCTTCCCACGGATATGGTCCCTATTTATCTACTTACAGTTTCTTGCTTTCAAACTGCTAGGTTGGCAGGAGCTGGGACAAAGGAGCTCATTCTAAAAAGGTACAAATTCCTCCTAAATTAAATTAAATTAAATTAAATTTTATAAGCTCCCTTTCTTGGAATTATAGCAAATTATAGCAAAGGGGTGGACATTATGCATGAAGTAAGAAAAAGGGCCTGTCTCAGCAAACATACACATAGGCAGGCAGAAGGAGTGCTTTGCAATTGCTGTTATTATGGGCCATTTGTTGTAATATTTAGATGAAAGGCAAATATTTCCCACTTTCCCTGAATGATGATAAAAATAAATTAAAACTCTTCACTAAAAACAGACATTACAGACAAGGGAAAAGACTTTTAGTTAAACATTTGGAACATTTTAGTTATTTGTTTCTTTTTTTAAAAAAACGCAATGCTTCCCATCATTTTAATTGCAACTCATTTATTCTCTGTGAACATCTTTGTTGAGAGGTAAGCAGAGAAAAAAACACACTCTATAATTTTATTTGGAGGCTCTAATTAAAAAAGTAAACATACTAATGGCCTGATTGGGGTAAGGTACCACCTAAATTTCAAAACTTAAACATTTATAACATTACAGTACAGTACAATACAATACAATAAAAAAGAACAAATGAACAATTATACATTGAATACATTCACCCTCACCCACCCTTCACCTCCCGATCACCCTCACCCAGCCCTTCACCATCTTCTGTCTTCTTCACTCCCCTTGTCCTTCCGTTGAAGGACCGCCTCCGAAGTGCCGAAGAAGGGGAGGGAGACTGGAACTAGAGCGGGTTCTTGCTATTATTTAAGACATTAAATGAATTTTATTGTTCATAGCAAAGCAGCTGTTTCTCTTTCCCTCCTGCTAATGGTTGTCATACCATTACTCATTTTATTACCTTTCCTTCAAATCATTTCTATTCAGATTTTGATCCCAAAATTATCCCACCTTTTTTTCCTTCTTTTTTTCCTATAGTCACTATAATGATCAAAATTATTCAATTTTCTTTCTATAACTAGTTGCAGATTCTTACTCTTGTATTTCTATTTATCTATATACTGCACATCCAATTCTCTGTGAACCTTAACATATATCACCTTATAATTTATAATCTATCTATCTATTCATCTATCTAGTTAATCTTAACACACCTTGACAGAGGATTATTTACATATTTCAATCAATCAATATCAATCAATATCTTTCTAGAACCAAACTTCCTCCATCTTAGGGCAAAGCAAATATAGAAACCAGGGTCACAGCAAATAAAGAATTATTATTATTATTATTATTATTGTTTTAAAAGGAAACAATTTCCAAAACATCATACTCTACATGTTACTTTATGTTCTGGGCTAACCTCCCATAATTAAAAGCTCTTCTTTAAGTTTCCTTCATTCTTCTAATCCTTTAACAATATTACATGATTGTAAAATAACCAAAATCTCAATTTGTTTACTTATCAAAACAACTTTCCTTACACAGAAAATTCTTATCTGTTATATTTGCTACCAATTATAACTCATATCCTTATCCTTTGACAATTTTAATTTTCTTCCTCCGCAATCTTTCTTCCTTTGTTATATCCTAATAGATAAGAGTAAGATGGATTCTTGCTGATATTTAAGACATTAAATAACTTTTGTTGTTCATAACATGCATCTGTTTTTCTCTCTCCGTTCCTCCTACTAATGGTTATTGTACCATTACACATGTCATTGCCTTTCCTTCAAAACTTTTCTATGCAAATTTTTGATCCTAAAGTTATCTCCCCCTTTCTTTCCCTCCCCCCTACAATTACTGTACTAATTAGGCTTATTCAATACTCTTTCTGTACCAATTGCAAATTCTTACTCTTATATATTAATTTATCTATATACTGCACATCTGATATTCTCTGCAGGCTTCCCCAACATATATTTCCTCATAATCTTAACCCCCATTAACAAAAGGTTATTTACATGTTTTAATCTCTTCCTTAAACCAAACCTCCTCTATCTTACATCAGAACAAATATAGAAACCAAAATCACAGCAAATGGAAACTCATTGAAAAATAACAATTTCCAAAACATCATACTCCACATTACTACTACTTGCCCTTCCTTGACAGGGGGTTATTTAGAATTTCAAACATATTAAACCTTATATTTCAAACTTTACACTGTAATTTTCCATCCAATTTACCCCCTTTTAACCTTTCTTAACAAAAGTTATTAACCTTTTTGTGAAAATTTCATAAATATTCCCTTTTACCCTTATCTTTCTCCCTGTATTTTTCACTTCTTTTATATTTTGGATTAACTTCTCAAAATTAAAAGCTCTTCTTTAAGTTTCCTCCATTCTTCTAATCCTCCCTTAATAATATTACAAGATTCTAGTATATCCAAATACACAGTTTGCTTGTTTATCACAACAACTTTACCTGCCCAAAAGAATCTTAAATGATGTATTTTTTACCAATCATAACTCACACCCTTATCCCTTAACAATGTAGTAATTGGTTTAATTTTCTTCTTCCACAATCTTTCTTCTTTATCCCTCCCCCTACAATTACTGTACTAATTAGGCTTATTCAATTCTCTTTATGTACCAATTGCAAATTCTTACTCTTCTATATTAATTTATCTATATACTGCACATCCAATATTCTCTGCAGGCTTCCCCAACATATATTTCCTCATAATCTTAACCCCCTTTAACAAAAGGTTATTTACATGTTTTAATCTCTTCCTTAAACCAAACCTCCTCCATCTTACATCAGAACAAATATAGAAACCAAAATCACAGCAAATGGAAGATCATTAAAAAAATAACAATTTCCAAAGCATCATACTCCACATTACTCCTACTTACCCTTCCTTAACATTTCTTGACAGAGGATTATTTACAATTTCAAACATATTAAACCTTATATTTCAAACTTTACACTGTAAATTTCCATCCAACTTACCCCCTTTTAACCTTTCTTAACAAAAGTTATTAACCTTTTTGTGACAATTTTATAAATATTCCCTTTTATCCTTATCTTTCTCCCTGTATCTTTCACTTCTTTTATGTTTTGGATTAACTTCTCAAAATTAAAAGCTCTTCTTTAAGTTTCCTCCAATCTTCTGATCCTCCCTTAATAATATTACAAGATTCTAGTATATCCAAATACTCAGTTTGCTTGTTTATCACAACAACTTTACCTGCCCAAAAGAATCTTAAATGATGTAATTTTTGCCAATTATAACTCACACCCTTATCCCTTAACAATGTAGTGATTGGTTTAATTTACTTCATCCACAATCTTTCTTCTTTAATTATGTCCTGATAAATGTCCAGTCTTTCCCCATCCAATTTTGGTACTCGTGTACCATTTCTTCTTAAAAATGCCATTAATTCTAATTTTCTGTCCAGACCTGCAAATTTTACCAAAACAAACCTTTTAAAAGTCCAATTTCTTCTCTTCCCCAATCTATAAACTGCTAGAATATCCTCCTGTGTAAATTCTCTCTCCATCTTCAATTCATTCAACCATTTAATAATTCTTTCTTTCAGTCGGTCTGGACTTCCCTCTGGAATATTTTTAATCACCACGTTCTTTTGTCTCGCTGTCTCCTCCAGCATGTACAGTCTTTTTTCTTGATTATCTATTCTTTTATCTTTTTCTTGCAAATCTTTTACCTTTGTTGTCTCAAAATTTTTAGTTGCTACTTTCATAGAGTTGGCCAATAGATCTCTTAGTTCTTGTTGTTCATTCATGGCATCTTTCATTTCTTGCTTCCTTGTCACATCTATTCTGTCCAACCTTTTCTCAAATTTACTCCAAATATCCATTTCTTTCTCCACTGCTTGCATGTCTTTTATCTCCTCTTCCACAGATTTTAATTTTGCCTCTATTGTCATAAAGTTATTATTTAATATTTTCATAAAGTTAACCAGCAAGTCCCTTAGTTCTTGTTGTCCATTCATAATTTCTTTTAATTTTACTTCTATTGAGTCCTCCATGTACTGTCTTTTTTCTTGATTAGCCATTCTTATATCCTTTTCCTTTTCCTTTCCTTTTTTTGCATCTCTTTTTTCTCCATTTCCACACGTCCATTATCTGCAGAATTCATTACTGCTTTCATCACCCTTTCCGCCTGGTCCCTGAGATCTTTTAGTGCTTCCCCATAAGATTCCATTTCAATAATTTTAGGATCTCTAGAATCTCTAGAGTAAGTCTAGAGTCTGAAATCTTTGAGGTGATGATAACTCATTTAGGGCTGACTGTTTCCCACTTCTTTTTTCTCTCCTCTCACTACTTTAAGGTCACAGCTACTTCAACAGCTGTTTCTCATCTTCAGGGGCCTGTTCTTCTTCACTCTCTCTCTCCTTTTTTATTTTGTTTCGTCTTTCAAAGATCCTTTCTCTCTCTCAAAAAAAAGGAGACAGACAGACACCCCCTCCTTCAGTCCATCAGCTCTCTTGCCTCAGAGTTCCCCTTTTATCTCTCTTTTTAGTTCAAAACTTTGCTCCAATACTTTAAGGGCATTCAAGGTTTCTCGAAGTTTTCTCCCCTCACTTTTCAAGGCTTATTTCAAGCTTGCTTTCTCCACCTTGCCTTTGAAACCCAATCTTTCACTCTCTTCCACAGTTCTGTTTTTCCTTCTCAGTCTCATCAATCACACCTTCCTTAATTAGGTGGTCTTTACAGCCCAAAATAAACATTAAGAGCAAACAGAGGACTTACAGAGGCTTGCAAATCTAAGTCATCCCATTCAATCGGCGTCTCTTTGTCTTTTCCAGCCTTTTCAAGCTCTGTCACACTGGCCCAGACTCTCTTGACCCCTGAATTCTTCACCCTCTTCACCCCCACAGCACTCCTCTGTCTTTTTTTCTCAAATTTATTTTTGACAGCCTTTATTTTCCCACCTTTTTAATACATTTATCTCGCAGCCTGCTTCACTCGTGTCTTACTCCCCCGCCATCTTGTTCTGGTTGAGACACAACAGTGATAAAGTACATACATATGCTGGACACCCATTTGAAAGGTTTGAATATTAGTCAAGAGTTTCTTGGACATTATCAAATTTGATACACCACAACTAACAACTAACAACTTTCCCAGCATTCTATGCGCTCACGCCCTTCAGCCTGATTGGCTGAGGAGTGGAGTGGCATGGAGGATGCTGGGAACTGTAGTTCTTTTCTCTGGTCACATTTGTGGGGTGGTTGCCTCACTCTCAGCGACCGGACCCTTGCGACGATCCGCATAGGATGTTAAGGTAAGTGTGGCCGGCTCTGTTCGGGATGGTTGGGTGGTGTTTTGGCCGCTATTGCCGGACACGTACCAAGGTAGCCTCTACTTATATATAGTTGTGACTTGTCTGGAACAATTATACCTGAAGGATTTGATATTTGTAAATCCACCATGAAATGACGTAGCTCACACCAACTGGACTGAGGTGTATGGGAACTGAAATTTTTGTCATGTTTTGCAGTTTTCCAAGTGTTCCTGTCCAGTTCTTGGTGACTTAAATGTATAAAAACCTATTTTCAAATACACCTTTTGAATGTAATACTTATCCAAGCACACATTTGAGTACACACACTTGAATGATTTAAAAAATAGAGTAGGAATATATTGGCAGTCCAGGTGGAAAACATGTGAAATGGCTGTGGTGTGGAAATAGATTTATTCAACTATCTCTGTGGCCACAGTTCTCAAATCTTCTCAAGTAAACTAGTTATGAGCTGGAAATTCTGCATATAACCTTGCCCCACATAGATACTGCACTTTCCCATCATTGCTTTGTAACATGGATTATAATTTTAGTTACTGCAGTGTGACGAATTATAGTAAAAAACTAAAAAGTAATATTTGAGTTTCAGCTTATTGAATAGTATAAAGAAATTTGGAATATAGCTATTAATGATAAATTGATATGGGAAATTAAGGTTAAAAAGAAAACTGTCAAAAATGAATAGATTTAAAGATATATGAGGAGATTTTATAGAATCTGTCCTGTTGAAAGGAAAAGGTCAGTCGCCAACATATGAAACAATGTCTTTTTGGAGCAAGGGTGTCCAAACTTTTCGGGCTGTGGGCCAGTCACATGGTTCAGTGGGCCAGTCACATGGTTCCTCCCACTGGAAGTGGAATTAAAATATACCCATACATCTGCAAAATGCTGCTGTAAATGCACCCATGGCTGTCATAAATGCCATAAATTACAACAGCCATGGGTACATTTATGGCTGTGTTCTGCACATGCACGGGTGCATTTTATTTCCACTTCTGGGAGCAGTGAGGGCAGCATGAATTGACATCAGGGGCTGGATCCGGCCCTCAGGCTGTAGGTTGGGCACCCCTGTTTTAGAGAGAAATATGGTAAGGTAACTAAATGAGATGAAGTAAAACTAAAGAATAGATATTTTCAAGATCCCCAAAGGAGGGGAGTAAAGGATCCAGCCCCTCCCTCCCCATCCAAAGACCTGGGCCTAGAGAGGAAGAAAAAAGGAATCAGCAAGGCCCAGCTCTACTGCTCATTCCATGCAGAGAGGCCCACAGGGGAGGGGAGTAAAGGATCCAGCCCCTCCCTCCCCATCCAAAGACCTGGGCCTGGAGAGGAAGAAAAAAGGAATCAGCAAGGCCCAGCTCTACTGCTCATTCCATGCAGAGAGGCCCACAGGGGAGGGGAGTAAAGGATCCTGCCCCTCCCTCCCCATCCAAAGACCTGAGCCTGGAGAGGAAGAAAAGGCTTCAGGAAGGCCCAGCTCTACTGCCCATTTGCCATCCAGAGAGGCCCAAGGGGGAGGTGAGTAAAGGATCTTGCCCCTCCCCCCCCATCCAAAGACCTGGGGCCAGAGAGAAGGACACTTCCGGAGACCCCCGACCACCCACAGGAGATACCATCCACAACCACCATCACAGCGAGGCCCGAGCCGGTGCCTTTGACCGACTCCATGCGGCCGAAGAGAGGCAAGAGCTTCTGTGTGCATGCAAAGGATAAGTAATCGAACTGAAATAATATAGTTGACTAAACATAGATGGCTTATGGCAACTGACATAGTGACTGTACAAGAAACTGACTTACATAGAGACTTGATATAGTGGATTTTTTCTTTCTTTCTTTCCCTTTCATTAATTAGTTCAACTTTTACTTTGATACTATGTGATAAACTGTGATATTGTGCATGATAATACTTTGTTTTAAAACTGTTTAAACTGTGATAACATGTGTGATGGGAAAAGACTGGCGTAGAGACCGGCAAGGCATGCCACAAAGTTTGCCAAGAGAACCCTATGGACCAAAACAAAAGGCAAAACAAGGGGATGCTCAGCACAGCAGATCTGAAAAGGGGGAGGGATACGAAAGGGGGAGGAGAAATACAGTGTTGCAGGGAACAATACTGCATAGGGACATGGAATGTGAGGTCTATGAATCAAGGAAAACTGGAAGTGGTAAAAAATGAGATGGAAAGAATAAGCATTGACATCTTGGGCATCAGTGAGCTCAAATGGACAGGGATGGGTGAATTCAGCTCTGGAAACCATCATATCTACTACTGCGGGCAAGAAATCCTTAGAAGAAATGGAGTAGCCATAATTGTCAATAAAAGAGTGAGAAAAGCAGTAATGGGATACAATCTCAAAAATGACAGAATGATGTCAGTCAGATTTCAAGGCAAACCTTTCAATGTCACTGTGATTCAAATATACGCACCAACCACTGGTGCAGATGAAGCCACAATGGACCAGTTCTATGAGGTCATACAACACCTCATAGAACAGACACCAAGAAATGATGTCCAAATTATATTAGGAGACTGGAATGCCAAAATAGGAAATCAAAAAGTGGCGGGAATAACAGGCAAATTTGGTCTTGGAACACAAAATGAAGCAGGGCAAAGATTGATAGAGTTCTGCCAAGAGAACGCACTGGTCATAGCAAACACTCTCTTCCAGCAACACAAGAGGTGACTTTACACATGGACATCACCAGATGGCCAACACCGAAACCAGATTGACTACATACTCTGCAGCCAAAGATGGAGAACCTCCATACAGTCAGCAAAAACAAGACCTGGAGCAGACTGTGGCTCAGATCACAACCTACTGATCGCAAAATTCAGGCTTAGACTAAAGAAAATAGGGAAAACACGGAGACCAGAAAGATATCACCTAGACAGCATCCCTAAAGAATACACGGTGGAGGTGATAAACAGATTTAATGGCTTAGACTCGGTAGACAACCGGAAGAATTATGGACGGAGATGAGGGACATCATGCAGGAAGCAGCAAAGAAAACCATACCAAAAGAAAAGAAGAGTAAGAAAGCAAAGTGGTTGTCTGATGAGGCTCTTAAAATAGCAGAGGAAAGAAGGAACGCAAAAGTCAAAGGAGAAAGGAAAAACTACAACCATTTGAACACAGAATTTCAAAGAAAAGCAAGGAGAGATAAGGAAAACTACCTAAAAGAACAGTGCAGAGAAATGGAGGAAAACAACAAAAGAGGCAGAACCAGAGATCTTTTCAAAAAAATTGGGGAAATCAAGGGAACATTTAAAGCAAAAATGACCATGATAAGGGACAAAGATGGAAAGGAGCTAGCTGATGCAGAAGAAATTAAGAAAAGATGGAAAGAGTACACAGAGGAACTTTACAAAAAGGACCTCAACACTCCTGATAATCACAATGATGAAGAAATTGAACTTGAGCCAGACATCCTGGAGAGCGAAGTCATAAAGGCCCTAAAGAGCACAGCAAACAACAAAGCTAGTGGAGATGATGGTATCCCAGTTGAATTTTTCAAAGCGCTAAAAGATGATGGCGTCAAATTACTGCATTCAATATGCCAGCAGATTTGGAAAACAAAACAGTGGCCACAGGATTGGAAAAGATCAGTATACGTCCCAACCCCAAAAAAGGGCAATGCCAAAGAATGTTCAAATTATCGAACAATCGCGCTCATCCCACATGCCAGCAAGGTGATGCTCAAGATAATACAGGACAGACTTCAGCAGCATGTGGAGAGAGAATTACCAGAGGTGCAGGCTGGTTTCAGAAGAGGCAGGGGGACTAGAGACCACATCGCCAACATACGCTGGATCATGGAGAAAACAAAAGAATACCAGAAACAAGTTTACTTTTGTTTTATTGACTACACTAAGGCATTTGACTGTGTGGACCACAACAAGATGTGGCAAGTAATTAAAGAGATGGGAATACCAGAGCACCTCATATGCCTCATGAGAAATCTGTACATGAACCAAGAAGCAACAGTTAGGACAGAACATGGAATAACAGAGTGGTTTGGAATAGGAAAAGGAGTAAGACAAGGCTGCATTTTGTCACCATGCTTATTCAACCTATACACAGAGGACATAATGCGCAGTGCAGGGATGGAGGAATCACAATATGGGATTAAAATCGCTGGGAGAAACATCAATAATCTGAGATATGCAGACGATACCACCCTAATGGCAGAAAGTGAGGAAGACCTAAATAATCTCTTGATTGGGCTGAAGGAGGAGAGTGCAAAAGCTGGCTTGAGACTCAATATCAAGAAAACCAAGATAATGGCAACAGGCCCCATCAGTTCCTGGAAAATAGACGGGGAAGAAGTAGAAGCAGTGACAGATTTTACTTTCTTAGGATCAAAGATCACTGCAGATGGGGATTGCAGCCATGAAATAAAAAGGCGACTGATTCTTGGGAGACAAGCGATGAGAAACCTGGGGAACATAGTGAAAAGCAGAGACATTACATTGCAAACAAAAATTAGAATAGTCAAAGCAATGGTTTTCCCAGTAGTAATGTATGGATGTGAGAGCTGGACAATTAGGAAGGCTGAACGCAGAAGAATAGATGCCTTTGAAATGTGGTGTTGGAGGAGGGTTTTGAGAGTCCCCTGGACAGCGAGGAGAACAAATAGGTCGATCTTAGAAGAAATTAACCCTGACTGCTCATTGGAAGGTCAAATAGTAAAGATGAAGCTAAAATACTTTGGACATCAAATGAGAAGGGAGGATTCACTTGAGAAGGCATTGATGTTGGGAAAGGTGGAGGGCCGAAGAAGAAGGGGGAGGCCAAGGATGAGATGGCTAGATGGTATTATGGACACAATGGGCACAGAGCTGGGAGGGCTGAGGGGGATGGTAGAGGACAGAGGCACCTGGAGGAAAATGGTCCATGGGGTCGCAAAGGGTCGGAGTCGACTGTGCGACTGA
This sequence comes from Bradypodion pumilum, assembly GCA_035047305.1. Taxonomy (NCBI): domain Eukaryota; kingdom Metazoa; phylum Chordata; class Lepidosauria; order Squamata; family Chamaeleonidae; genus Bradypodion; species Bradypodion pumilum. Next base: position 359,116,710 of record JAWDJD010000001.1, read on the forward strand.
ACACACAAAGTTGTGGTGGTCATGTAATGTGTATTATAATTGGATTTTATGTGTCTATTTTGTGTCTATTTATTTATGTTTATGTTATGCCAAGTTATAAATAACAAATATTTTTAAAAATCCTACTTGAATAGCCCTAACCATTATGGGAAAATATACATTCTAAAATTGTTATTATGGACAAAGTTGTTTTAAGAGTTGGCAAAAGAAGTGCCCCCTCTGTGCTCTGTTTCTGAAATAAAACATAATGGGAAACTACTGCATAAATAGCTCAGATATCAATAGCCTCTTATGCAAAAGACACCAAATCTATAAAACACATGGCATTTTGAAATATTGATCTCTTTTGTGCCACCAAGTTAAGAGATATTAGTGTAGCATGGGATTCCATTTGTAACACTGGGATTAAGTGCAGGGAAGTGGAAAATTGGAATAGACCAGAATTCATGTGAAGTGGAAAGTATAGTTGGCAGTGTTGCTAGAGAAAGGGAATAGGAAGGGGTGGGGGAGAGAAAGAAGCCAAAGGTTTTTTTTTAAATACTCTCCCCTTCCCAACAGCTAGAATGAAAGCTGAACTGGCAGCGAACAAATGGATGCCTTCACTTTGATTGCTTTCCATTCGGTTGGTGGTTATTACGAATGCAGAGATAACAAGCTAAGTTACAAGTGGCCTGGAAGAATGAAGAGGTCTGACCATAATATAGAAGAATGCACTGTGCGTTATTAAAGAAGGAGAGAGTTGGCCAATGTTTTTTTTTATTAAAAAAAACATGAAGTTGTTAGTTGGCTAATATACCCATCCAGTGCTAATGGATACCAATGTCATGGGCTCCATATAGTTATCTCTGCTTGAACAGATAGCAAAGGCAAAATTCATTCTCTCTCTTGCTCCTGTCCTCCACCAATTCAATCTATCCAATCACTGGGTTGAGATCACACACTCATAGCTCCATGACTGCAGCAGCAAAACATGCCTTGTAAATTTGAAGCAAATAACTATGGGAGGTATACTGGCACAGTAAGCTCTTTCATGTTACTCATCACATTGTCTTATAAAAGATTCTAGGTTGCAGGCTATTGAAGCAGAAGGCTGCAGTGCAAGATTGGGCAAATATATCCCATTGCCCAGCTGTGTGTGCATGTGGTACTGCTGAGTGGAGAGAGCTCTATACTGGTGAGAGACTAAAATGGATTTGTAGTGTTGATCAACGGGTTACCTTCAGAAAAGCATGGATGCTGGGGAGCAGGGGAGGCAGAAGAAACAATGCCTAAACTCATTTCCATTGTATTTACTAATAAGTATGGTGTGGATACCAGCCTGACTGCTTTGTACAACTTGCAATTCTAAAACGTTGTTTCCTTCTTCTGATACAACTGGAACCTCCCCACATTTTTTCTTAACATGCTAGAGCAGTGGTTGTGAACATATAGCACATGTGCCACAGGTGGCACTTGGTGCCCTATCTGGGGGCACCCGTGCAGTCACCCCAGCACAGAGTTTGCCCCTCCCCTCTGCACAGCAGCACAGTGGGAGTGCTTTCTCCCTCCCCCAGCACAGAATTCACCCTGCCCTTCTACCCAGCAGCCCAATGAAAGTGCTTCCTCCCTCCCCCAGCACAGAGTTCCCCCCGCCCCTCTGCCAAGCAGCACAATGGGAGCATTTCCTTCCTCCCCTGTTGCTGTGTTGGCACTTTGTGATAAATAAGTGGGTTTTGGGTTGCAGTTTGGGCACTTGGTCTCTAAAAGGTTCACCATCACTGTGCTAGAGCAGTAGTGGTGAACCCATGGCATGACTGCCAAATAGGGGAACTCAAAACCTTCTCTGTGGAGCACTTCCTCCCTCCCCCCAGCAGGGAGTTCATTCTGCCCCTCTGCCCAGCAGCCCAGTGGGAGTGCTTCCTCCCTTGTGTCCCCCTCCTTCAAAAGAGGGGGTCCAGAAGCCCAGGGTGGGGCACCAGCCCCACCAGAGAGAACCGCAAAAATCACCCACATCACAACTGGGTGACACCAACAAAGGAAGGGTACACTCGTGCGCAACAGCGCACGAGCATCACTACCAAGCGACTGACTGGCAATGCAGCCGCTGTGCACGATACGCAACTGCCATACACAATCCCCATCCCTGACCATGGACGCTAGGCCTCCAGAAACTGCTGAATGCCCAGCCAATACGACTGTGCTGCAATCTCACACACTGACAGGCAACCAGACACGAGGTTGCTAGAGTTGGCTGCCGGGAGACTCCCGATGCTGCCGCCAGCCCGGCCTCCCAACCAACACTGCAAAACCCCCACCACCACTCAATGGAGATGTGAGGCCGCCGGAGGTGGCTGCCATGCCTGTCCCAAAACTGCTACCCGCCTGCCCTCCCACCCACCATCGGCATCCCTCACCACAGGTGGGGACATGAGGCCGCAGGAGGCAGCTGCCAAGAGATTCCTGATGTGGCCACCAGCCCAGCCTCCCACCCAGTACAGCAATCCCATGCACCGAACGGAGATGTGACGTCGCCGGAGGAGGCCATTGCACCCCTCCAGCCACTGCGTCCCACCCACCCACCCACCCACTACCACCAGCCCCCGCAAGGGACAGGGATGCATAAGAACATAAGAACAGCCTTGCTGGAACAGGCCACAGCCCATCCAGTCCAGCATTCTGTCTCACATAGTGGCTCACCATTTCCTTCAGGGTATTCCCAAGCAGATGCCTTCACCTGCTTAGGATTCCCTGGAAATGGCATTGAGAGATATCCTGTCTATCTCTCCAACCCAGAGGTTGTCCTTAAGTATCCATAATTATAGCCATTGATACTCTTGTCCTCCATGAACTTGTCTAATCCTTTCTTAAAGCTGTCAAGACTGACAGCTGTCACCACTTCTTCTGGCAGGGAGTTCCATAGACCAGTAATCCTCTGGGTGAAAAAGTACTTTCTCTTATTTGTTTGAGAACTAGTACCCAAAAGTTTCATGGGGTGTCCCCTAGTTCTAGTGTTATGCGATAGGGAACACAGTTTTTCCTTATCTACTTTGTCCACACCGTGCATGATTTTATAAACTTCAATCAGGTCACCTCTTAGACGTCGTCGTTCAAGAGTGAAGAGGCCCAACTGTTGCAGCCTCAGATGGTAAGGAAGGTGTTCCAGTCCCCTAATCATTCTGGTTGCCCTCCTCTGCACTTTTTCCAGCCCCATAATATCCTTCTGGAGGTATGGCGACCAGAACTGTACACAGTATTCCATACAAATGCAAGACTGCCGGAGGCAGCTGCCACACCCCTCCCAACTCTGCAGCCAGCCCTACCTGCACAGCTTCGGCGCGGGAGGCCCTCAGAAAGTTCACCACCAGCCACAACCAGCATGGCCAATGACCATCCCTGGGGTGGAGCCCAGCCAGTAATGCTAGTAATAATAATAATAAATGCAGCAAATTGATTCCATATTTCTGTATGACTGGAGTCTCATAAACCACTGTTGCTGCTGCACTTATTCCTGACAAAAACGTGTCCGTTGGAATGAGTGCTCCTCAAGCAAAGCCAGCCATTTGTGGATAGTATAACCTCCTGATGCACCCAAAAGATGCTTATTGCACCCCCACCAGACATCTGGGATGGACCTTAAGGCCTCCATGGAGCAAAACCCTAAATCCTCACAAAAACTCAGTCCAACTTCTTTCTTCTGGAGTATGGTTGGTCTTGGTTCAATGAAAATACCTGTTGCATTATATTGTGCAGTTTGAGATGGCAAAGCTATAAATGCACAAAACTGGCAGGTTCACATACTGAAACCCTTGGCATGCTCCTTGGGTAGCATGAAAAGAAGCCAGAGCTGGAGATAGCACCAGCTCCAATGCTTCAAAATAATGACTTTGACCCAAGCTGTAGTTTTTGTTCCTGCCAAGTTTGTGCAAAGGTGTCATGTCACAGACGTGGGACAAACAAACTTCATATAAAACTGTGAATTTTCTGCTGGACAAGCAGAAACAGGAATGCCTGCTGCCCAAGATTATAATTCTTTGCTGGGTTTGAAACCTGTTTTCTTCCATTCACCCACTCACAGAACCCTTTTATTCCTATTATCACTATCTCTCCCTGCTTCCTTTGGAAAATATGACATCAGGTCTGCTTATCTAATAGGTTGCCGTATCATACTGGCCCCTGAGGCATTTCTCAGGCGTCACAACTATCCAAATACATCTGTGATGTTTCACTGGCTTTTATTACTGCCATGGTTTCCTTTGTTCTGTCTTGAGCCTTTTGGTCTTATGAATCTGATCTCCAAACAATGCAGTTTTTTAGTGTATGAGAACCAAGACACAGGAACAGCCGAAGTATTGGCTTAACACATCTTTATTGCATGGTGGTCTGGGGGAACATGTGGTAATGGCGGACGAACAGCTCAATATATACAGTGGCTATACATTCGAATGTGGCTCCACGATAGCCCATTGGCTACCGCCGGCGTGACGTCACTCCAGGTCACGCCCTTCTTGTCCAGGTGAGGTAGTGGCGGGAATCTTCCCGCGCTGCAGTTCTCTGGGGATTGGAACCTTGTGAGCTGGGCGCTCGCTATTGCCACCAGGTGGTCATTAGCTCACGTCCTAATTACAACGGGTTCAATTGATACAGTTGGTGGTTGTTTAAAGGCATAGAATGAGAACACAACATCCCTCCCCCCTAGGATGAGACGAAGTCTCTCATCCAAGATGGCTTATTGCAAACGCGCTTTGGGCGTGATGCTGGCTGGCTTGTCCCAGGAGTGCTACTGCTTCTCTGTCCCCTGGTTCCTTGTCCTGCAACGGGAGAGGGAGACTCGTTAGTGACTTGCCGCGGCTCTGCGGCTTTTGGGGAAGGGACGAAAAAACCGGGGGCACTGGGGACTAACAAAAACCCCCGCTTCTCGCTTGGATGGGTGGGGGACCACTCCGGAACCCCCCCCCCGGTTTTGTAAATGAAACTCAGAATTATCACCTGGGGTGTCATTAGAAGGATCCCTCAGGATATCTATGAGGACAGATTCCTTCCCCTCCCCCCTAGGTGGGGACCACTGGCCCTCCTCACCTCCCCCTTGGGCTGAACGGGTGGGGGAGAACCCTAACACTGAATCCTTTTCCGCGCCGTCCGCGCTCTGGTGTCCCGGAACCCTGCTACGTAGTTGGTCTGCGTGTCGTCTCCAGAGTAGACCCGTGACGGTCTCTACGCAATACGACACGGGACCCGTCCGTCCAACGACGACGCCCGGGACGCAGGCTGGCCCCGCGCTGGCGTAGTTCCTGCAATGCACCGGGGCACCGACTTCGAAACTTTTCGTGTCCGCTAACCCGATATTCCTCCCTGTGTCCTCCACCCTTGTGGGGTCTAGCCTGGTCAGAATCGTAGTCAGCTTTCTACGCATTAAGAGCTCAGCGGGCGAGTACCCAGAAGCTAGGGGGGTTACCCTGTAGCCCAGCAGGAACTGGCATACCCATGCGCCTCAGCGCGTCTTTGGTGGTGCGCATGAGGCGCTCGACCTGGCCGTTTGTTGCCGGGTGGAAAGGGGCGGAGGTGATGTGCCGAATGGCGTTGATCTCAGTGAATGCCCTGAACTCTGCGGATGTGAAACAACTAGCGTTATCGCTAATTAGGGTGTCGGGTATACCGAACGTGCTAAAAACCCTACGCAAATGCTTCACTGTCGTTGCCGATGAGGTGCTCGTAACTGGGATGACCTCCAACCACTTGGAGTAAGCATCTACTACGAGGAGAAAAAGTGTCCCTCTAAATGGGCCCACAAAATCAATGTGCACCCGGGACCACGGCCCCTTCGCCGCGTCCCATTCCCTGTGCGGCAGACGCGCCTCTTCGGGTCGGGAGCATTTGCAGCTCTCGCAAGTGCCTACCATGTGCTCGATGTCGGCGTCTAACTGGGGCCACCAGAAATAGCTCCTGGCCAGAGCCTTGGAGCGGACAATTCCAGGGTGGCTGACGTGCAGCAGTTTGAGCACCCTCGGCCTCAGGGATTCGGGGACCACCACCCGCTGGCCCCACAGAAGGCACCCTCTCTCAATGGACAACTCTAGCCTCTTCCTGAAAAACGGGGCGAACTCAGCCGCCGGGGAGGACGCTGGCCACCCTTTTTGCACCCAGGAGCTGACTAGAGCTAGCGTCTTGTCCTTTCCGGTCGCCTTGGCGATGTCTGCGGGTACAATGGGGGGGCGAATCTAAGACCTCTATCAGGAGCACTTGGCGGTCTTTTTCTTCCTCGCCCACGGCGCTGCTAGTGAGGGGAAGGGGGGACCTCGACAGGGCGTCTGCGTGGCTTATTTCTCTCCCTGGGCGGTACACCAACGCGTGCTGATACGCGTTTAAGAAGATGGCCCACCGTAACATCCTAGGGGACAGGATCTGAGGTGTGGGCTTGTCCGCAGTGAATATGCCTAGCAGGGGCTTGTGGTTGGTAACTATGGTGAAGGGGCGGCCGTAGAGGAAATCGTGGAACTTCTTAGTCCCCGCTATTATTGCTAGCACCTCCCTGTCTGTTTGGGCATAGTTTCACTCAGCCTGGGACAGGGATCTGGAGTAGAATGCTACCGGGGCCTCTCTCCAGTTTTCCAGCACGTGGCACAGCACCGCCCCCACCCCCACTGGGGATGCATCACATATCAGAACCACCGGCTTCTTGGGGTCAAAATGGGTGAGAATGGCATCAGACGCTAGGAGTTGTTTCAGCTCAACGAATGCCCTCTCCTGGCTCTCGCCCCACTTCCACGCCTCGTCCTTCTTGAGCAGCTTATGCAGCGGCTCTGCTACCGAAGCCTTCCGAGGCAGGAAGGAGTGGTAGAAATTTAAGAGCCCTAGGAACGACTGCAATTCGGGCTTGGAGGTGGGGCGAGGGGCACCTTGAATGGCGGCTACCTTTGATCTGGAGGGTTTAATTCCCGCAGGGGTTACCCGGAAACCTATGAACTCAACCTCTTTTGCGAAGAAGACGCATTTGTCTTTCCGCAACCTCAACCCCGCCTTTTCAAACACCGCCAGTACTTTGCCTAGCCTTTCAGCCAACTCCTCCTCACTCCCCCCGTTATCAATACGTCATCAAAGTATGGCAAGACCCCATCCAGTCCTTTCAAGAGGCGTTCCACGAGCGACTGGAAAATGCCGGGCGCCGAGTTCACGCCGAACTGTAAGCGCGTCACCTGGAACGCCCCCTTATGAGTGACTATTGTTTGCGCAGCAGCTGCAGCTGGGGTTACTGAGAGTTGCTGATAGGCCTGCGCCAGGTCAAGTTTTGCGAAACACTTTCCCCCATGTAATCTGGCCAACAGGTGGCTGACTACCGGCACCGGATACACATTAGGGCGGATCGCCTTATTAATGGTGCACTTATAGTCAGCACATATGCGAACCTCCCCGTTGGCCTTCAGTGCAGTTACAATCGGAGTCTCCCACTCCATGGAATCAACAGGAACAAGAATCCCCTGGCCCACCAATTTGTCCAGTTCCGCCTCTATTTTGTCCTTTAGTGCGAAAGGCACTCTGCGCGGCTTGAGTCTTATTGGGCGGACCTCCGGGTCCAGGTCGAACGCTACTGGGGGTCCCTTGAATTTTCCGAGTCCTTTCTTGAATACTTCGGGGTGTGCATCGCACACCTCCTGTATTGGGTCAGTTCCAACGGCATGCACCCCCCCCAATGAACAAACCCAGGGGCTTAAACCATTGAGTCCCGAGGAGGCTGCAACTTCCCCCCTTGAGAACAACCAGGGGCAGTTCTGCGGCATGCTGCTTGTACTGGACCTTGAATTTTCCAACCCCCAACACCGGAATGCTATTACCCTGCACGTCCCGCAGCGTGGACCTCAACGCTTTGAGCTTAGGGCGCACGTGGGGGGAAATTCCCAAGAACTCCCGCTGGGACATGATAGAGTAGGAGGAACCCGAGTCTATCTCCATCCTAACAGGGGCCCCTTGCACCAGTACCTCAACAAAGTAACGGGGGTGTCCCAAGGACACGCTGTACACTGGGGCGTCGTTGCTGCTGTCTTCGGAGATGCGGCCCACGCCGTCCAGCTTCCTCGCGGGCCGGGCACCCTCCTTGGTCCTCGGCGAGCGGTCTGTCAAGCTTTTCCGGTCCCTGCGCCGCCGTCTGCAGACCTTGGCGATGTGCCCCCGGCGTCCGCAGTTGTGGCACTCGGCCTTCCGGAATGGCACTTGATGCGGTTGTGGGCTGCTCCACATCCGTCGCAGCGTCGGCCTTCCTTCCGAACCCTCCGGACATCCTCGGCGTCGCTGCTCTCCGTGGAAGATTTTGGCATCCGCCTGGCCGCATGCACCGACCCCGCTGCCTTGTTGGACTGTGGGGGCCTTTCTCTGAACCCCTTGACTCTGGCCCTCGTGGCTTCCGCGGCCTGCACCGCCTTCACAACCTCGCGCAGCATTGGGGGTGGCTCCTGGTTCATCAGCTTTCGCTGAACCTCCTCGTCCCACAGGCCGCACAGCATGCGGTCCCTGAGGGCAATTTCCAGGTTTTCCCACTTGCATGGGCCGGCGGCCAGCCGCAGGGCCGCTGCAAAGGCGGCAATGGACTCACCAGGCGCTTGGACTCTCTTCCAGAACGCGTCTCGAGCTGAGAACATCGAAACCGAGGGCTGGAAATGGTCGCGCATCGCCTTCAGGAGCTGTTTGACCGTCAGCTCGCTCACCTTCTTCGGTGATACCAGGTCCACCAGCACTCTTTTGGCGGCATTTCCGAGCATCCGGGTGAGGATGGCCCTCTTCTTTCCCTCATCCGTAATGTCAGACACCACCAGCGCATCTTGGAAGTCCATTTCGAAGAGCTCCCACTCTTCCGACTTGTTGATGTCGAAACCGGCATGACTAGCGTGTGTCTTGATCTCGTGGGGATCCATTATCCCATCCTCGTCGCCAATTTAGTGTATGAGAACCAAGACACAGGAACAGCCGAAGTATTGGCTTAACACATCTTTATTGCATGGTGGTCTGGGGGAACATGTGGTAATGGCGGACGAACAGCTCAATATATACAGTGGCTATACATTCGAATGTGGCTCCACGATAGCCCATTGGCTACCGCCGGCGTGACATCACTCCAGGTCACGCCCTTCTTGTCCAGGTGAGGTAGTGGCGGGAATCTTCCTGCGCTGCAGTTCTTTGGGGATTGGAACCTTGTGAGCTGGGCGCTCGCTATTGCCACCAGGTGGTCATTAGCTCACGTCCTAATTACAACGGGTTGCATTGATACAGTTGGTGGTTGTTTAAAGGCATAGAATGAGAACACAACAAGTTTATAACTTGCTTCATGGTTAACAGTTTTAGCATTCTGCCCTCTGCCAAAAAAAACCTTCCTTCTGTCAACAGGTGCATCAGCGACAGGACTGTACCTAGGAGAAAATAATAATAATAATAATTTCATGTCAGAAATTATTCTGGGTTGAAAGGATTTTTGCAGAAGAAATTCTGCTCAGGGAATGCCCAAATGAGGGTCCTTACATGTCCCCAAGAGGTGGGACAGAGATGGGTGCTCAAAATGTCTTGCAGTAATCGGGTTTCGAACTGCTGACTTGCCAGCCTTCCAGCTAATAAGGTGAGCTTCTTATTTATTTATTATTTAGATTTGTATGGCCACCCAGTCACCAAAGAGACTCCGGGTGGCTCACAACCCTGCATAAAAAGACCCAACATATCATTAAAAACCTTACATAAACGCATTGTTAAAATCTTCGTAACAAATAAACTAAACAGATACACTAAAAACCCAAATGGCGATTAGCATGTTCATACCAGCCAATGGAGGATGGCTGTTCCTCTCTCTGCTCCCCACACCTGCTTGGTCAGCCATGTCTTCAGCCCTTTCTTAACCACTGAGCCACTGAAACCATGTAGGAGAAAATCAACCAGGGCTTTGATTCAGGGTAAAATTAGGAAAATAAACAGCAGTGCTATTCAGTCTGACTGACTTTCTTTTCTTTTCTTTGAAGGGCGAAACTCTTTTAAAGGGAAGGAAACATTTTTCACCTGCATTTTCATAGAGGGCTCATGCTCATCCTTCAGGGTGAAGTGGGTGAGAGACGGTATTATTTGTTTCTGAAAATGAAAATTGTTATTTACATGTCTCATTAGCAGTCTGGACAAATCCTTCTAGAGGGAATAATGGGAACTATAGTCAAAGAGATCTGGAAGACAGTAATTTGGGGCATGGTTCCCCCATACAGTGGTACCTCACTTAAATAGCATAATGTGTTCCATGGGATTCCTCTTTAAGTGAGTTTGTTCTTTAAGTGAAACACCATTGTAAGTGACCAATTGTGACTTCTGGTGGTGGTGAGGTGCTTGCAAACCCCAATTTAGTTGTTAAGCAAGTTTTTGGTTGGTTTTAGTTGTTAAGCAAGGCGACCGTTCAGAGAAAATTCTACAGCTGTATTTCAAAACACCAACATAACCATGTAATGGGAATTCAAAGGATGCCATTAATTTTCATTTATCTCTGATTGAAGTAGAGGAATGTTTAGCCAATTAATGTTTATGAGGTAATACCAATTACAAGATTGTTGCATGCCCAGGTGTCAGTTAGAGCCCCACACTCCCATGTTCTCATCGATGCCAGTCCCAAAGAACTTAGTCTGGGAATCTGACAGTTTGATCTATCACATGAAGATACCAAGATGGAATCTAAGATAACCATCTCACGTAATATGCAGGTGCATAACACACAGCTGCATGTCCAAGTTTCCAGCCAATTTGTCTCCTCATGTCATATTTGGGGAATTTTCACATATTTGAGAGGGGAGGTGTGAGTGGGGGAAAATGTATAAAAACTGAGAAAATTAGCTTCTCAGCAGCAGACACCCCACAGCCTGGGGTGACTCTGCCCATTTTCTTTTTCAATTTGCTTAAATGTTAGACAGCCAATCTAATGTTTATGGGGGCTCATCGCAGCCCAACTTTTTACCTACTTAGCTAGCTTAGCCATTTCTATTATTTTATGTTTTATGTTTCTATTTGAACTGCCTTTATCTGTATGCTATTTTACATTATTTTTGTACCAATAAAAAGCTGCTATATTTGAAGAATTGTAGTAGCGTATTTTTATTCTCCTCAAACCTTAAAGAGGAGAAGCCTTAGAATCCAGCATACAAATACCAAGGGAGAGGGAGGCCATTAATTAGGTCTTTGTCAGGAGGAGTGAATTCCAGAGAGAAGAAGAAGTCTTCATTAAAAGTTCCGTTCTTTGTAAAGGACCGTTATCAAGTTTTGACGGAGTCTCTTCCTGTTGAGGTAATTTTTATCTAAACCCCTGGTTAGCTGGACTCTGAAAGTGTCATAAAAATGGAGGAGGCATAAAATAGTTGTTTGGGAATACTGGACATTCCAATAAGTCCTGCATCACCATTTTAATTGCCAGATATTTCTGGACAAAGAGAGGTCAGCGCAGCTCAAAATGCTGTCTGCAAAGAAAAGCAGTAAAAATCTTTAGATAAGGATTTATGCCTGCCTTGACACTATAGTAAATGGCTCTCTGTTTAGCAGTACAGAAGAAGAGCCAATTTTTATACCTTTTTACAAACCAAATGTGCACTGTCACACTTTGGCCTATATCAAATCTGGAAAACCCGTCATTGAAGAGCAAAAGATAAAAAAGAGCCTCCTTGAAAATTATGGTATTTTTGAACCACAATCGGGCGTATCCTGGTAACAGCAACCCTGTGTTGCTGGCTAATCTTTCTCACACTAGGTCAGGTGAAAGGAACTGCAGGTGAAAGGACCTCACCAAAAGGTGCCTTTGTTCTGACAGTTTCACATCGTGAGGCGCTCCCATTTCCCATGAAGTCTTGAGTTTAGGATAATGGCAAAGTCTCTTCTGAAGATGGATAGAAACTCAACTGGTTTTCAAAATGTGAATAGCAATATAGTGTTAAAACACTAAGCATGTATTGTACTATATTTGCAGAAAGCCCATAGGAACTTCTAAGAAAGTCAGCTGTGCAGTCATTAGCAAATCATGGAAACCCAAAAATTTGTACGAAAGGACATCCCTTTTTTATTTTTATTTTTTTGATATGCTCTAAAATCTAAGGTTCCACTTAAGAGGGTAAAAGATAGCTAAATCAGACTAACTTTACTGATTTTTATTTAGAATTTGATGTGTGCCATTCTTGCCTTGTCTTGTTTCCCCCCCTCTCTTCTTTTCTCATATTACTTCTTTTCATACTTCAACATCTGGCTGTTGCTTTTTCAAAGGGTATCCTCACAAATTCCTCTCTTGCACACAAACCAACATGGCTGACAAGGCTTCCTTTGCATACTTAAGATATTTCACAAAGTTTCATTATGTTCTCTGACTTCTGGGTCTTGGAGAATAATCCCAAGGCCTCTTTTTCCTGTCCCAAACTGGGGTGTAGGAGAAGGTGCATGGCAGAAGTGCTTAAATTATGTAGAGCATTATGCAAATATAACTCATAGGCAAAAGTCACTTGAAATCTTTATTTGGGGGAAGATATCCATGCTGGAGGTTCTGAGGGATCTCAGGGGGAGGTTAAAGTTGGGAGTCAGAGCAAAGCGGGAAAACGATCATACATATACCTGTGATACATCACAGGAGTGTTGCATTCTGGTACATGTAAGTTTAAGACAGTTTGATATTAGATCTGACAAATTATCCTCAGGAAATATAAATTGATAGACTAATATATGTCAAGAGATTTATACTGATAGTTTGTTTGGACAGTGGCAGTTCATCACAATTTTTATTTGGAGTAGGGCTGCTTGGGGACCTTGTAACTCTTTGCCATATCCACTGAGATAGGCATAGCATGAAAATAAACAACCAGGAGATTTGTGAAGTTTAGCAGGTTTTATTTGGTATCAGCTTTCATTTACTACAACCCACTGCTTCAGATACATTTGAAGAACTGGGCTATAGTCCTCCAAATCTTTTCACATGAAGCTGTGAAAGGGTCTTAGGTTCCAGTTATCATCCACTGAATGGTCTGGTAGCAAAGGAGCCAAAGATCTCATCTGTAGAGTAGCAGGCAAAGGTCCTTCTCTGCTTTAGGAGAAGGACTACTCCCTGCTTGCCACTATTACCAGGCTGCTTTCTGTTGTACTCTGAAAGTATAATAGAGACAGAGAAACTTTTTGAAGAGCAACACCGTATAAATTAGGGATCACCAACCTTTTAAAGTCAGGAGCGGAGTCATAATTCCTCAAACAGTTGAGGGGGCCGGACTGGTGGGCCCCCCCATTTGAAGCTGCTGTAAACATGTCCACTGCCAATTGCAGTGGTGGCGGCAGCAGCTGGAGCGAGGGCATGGGCCAATTGATTTGGTGCCACTTGCCAGATCTGGCCTGCGGGGCGTAGGTTGCTGACCTCTGGTATAACAGGTATGGACGAACTGGTTTCATTCATTGAAATGGCCTGTAATTTCTGTGGGTTTGGTGAATTGGACGGGAATGGAGCAGATGTGTCCAAGGGAGCAGGTTTCTATGTCCTGATCACCTTGACTTAGGTAGTGGCATTCCAAATTATGCATGCTAGAGAGATGAAATTCTCTGCAGCATTATCTTTAGGGAATTAGTGACAATTAATTTCTATAATTAGGAAGAATATGGAACTTCAACTACAGCTGATGGGTGGGACATAAGGGGCACACAGATACATACACAGAAGCCAATGTAAAAATACAGTAGAAGCTTGGATAAAGTCCAAACTTCATTCCACAAGTTTGGACTTTATTCTATTTTGGACTTTATCTGAATCAAATGGGCGATGCATCGGATAACGTCCAAAAATGGTTCCTATACCAAATACCTCAGATAATGTCCATTTTTAGCTGCGTTGGACTTTATTCAATGCATCACATGTGCATAAAAGCAGTGACTTTATCCAAATTGGACTTTATCCGAGGTACCACTGTATTTTTGCTGCTACAGTGGTACCTCACTTTACAAATTTAATGTGTTCCATGGGACATTTTGAATTATGAAAAATTTGTAACACGGTTTCCCATAAGAATTCATTGAAAACCAATTAATTCCTTCTGGGAAAAATTCATAAAGTAAGGTATTATTTTCAATGGATTTTCATTTGTAAAGTGAAAATTGTGTTAACCAAAGTGTTCGTAAAGCAGTACCACTGTATTTTGTCTTCTATTTTAAAAAATGCTAATCTTTGAAAAGTTTCCTATTATATTTGCAATATTCATTTCTAATTAATATTGTTAGTCCCACAGAAGTCAGGAGAGCTGTACAGTCAGCACTGAGCAGATGGCATAGATCACAGAGAGGTCAGGCCCCAAATGCACAGGTCTGTGATTTTTCCTCAGAAGCAAGTAGGATGAGTGCGATGCTACAGCTTTCTGGTGACAGCAAGGCTCAACACTCACCCCAGTGGGCGAGAAGGTACAACCAGAGGGGATAGGAAGCTGTTCCAAGTGCAGTTAATTTGAGGAGCTACTCAAGTCACAGCAGATGAACAGAGAAGAATAGTCATGAAATTCTGGCAAACTACAGGGAAAAAATGGAAGAAAATCAACAAATTTCAGGGAAAACAAAATGAACGATTCTGTAAAAAAGATACTATAGACTGGCTTGAATTAACCTGATGAATTATCAGATGAAGCTATAGTATGCAAAATCATTAACTGTTAGCTCTTTATAATGCACTAAATGTGCCTTTACTCTTCCACCAGCCCTGAGTTTCAAATTTACAGTATCCCCAGCCATGAACAGAAGGGGGGCTAAGGACTGAGAAAGACTTGAAGGCCCAGAATAAAAACAAATGAAATTTGGTCTAGGAGAGTGCAGATGGTGAAATTATAAGGAAAATGTAAAAGAAAGTACAGTAGTGGGGGTCTGAATCTCAGCAGTATTTATTTGTGTAGGAAGGGATAAAAGTTAATAAAGGAGAAAGTAAGGGAAATATAACATTAATTTATTCCGAGTATAGTACAAGCAAAAGCTCTGTTTATTTATTGCATTTTTTATACCACCCATCTTAGATATTTTCCACTCTGGATGGTGCACATACAAATAACAAAATAACATAATAAAAAAGCAAAAAGTTAATTTGAGGAGCTACTCAAGTCACAGCAGATGAACAGAGAAGAATAGTCATGGAATTCTGGCAAACTACAGGGAAGAAATGGAAGAAAATGAACAAATTTCAGGGAAAACAAAATGAACGATTCTGTAAAAAAGATACTATAGAATGACTTGAATTAACCTGATGAATTATCAGATGAAGCTATAGTATGCAAAATCATTAACTGTTAGCTCTTTATAATGCACTAAATGTGCCTTTACTCTTCCACCAGCCCTGAGTTTCAAATTTACAGTATCCCCAGCCATGAACAGAATGGGGGCTAAGGACTGAGAAAGACTTGAAGACCCAGAATAAAAACAAACGAAATTTGGTCTAGGAGAGTGCAGATGGTGAAATTATAAGGAAAATGTAAAAGAAAGTACAGTAGTGGGTGTCTGAATCTCAGCAGTATTTATTTGCGTAGGAAGGGATAAAAGTTAATAAAGGAGAAAGTAAGGGAAATATAACATTAATTTATTCCGAGTATAGTACAAGCAAAAGCTCTGTTTATTTATTGCATTTTTATACCACCCATCTTGGATATTTTCCACTCTGGGTGGTGCACATACAAATAACAAAATAACATAATAAAAAAGCAAAATAAAATAAAACAACAAAACAAGTACATAAGAAAATAAAATACCTGGTGTCTGTGGGCACATATGGTCAATGGACTGGCTAGTTTATTATTAAGGGTTTGATATTCTTAAAGATTTCCTTGAATGGAAAAGTTTTAAGTTGTTTTAAAAAGATATCCAGGGATGGGGTCTGGTGCTGCTCCATCGGTAGTGCGTTCCAAAGCATAGGTGCCAACACCGAGAAAGCTCTATTTCTAGTTGTAGACTTTCTAGTCATCCTCAGGGACAGAACTGGAACTGTGTAGATGGTGATGAACGGGTGATGCAGGGAGTTGTTCTGAGGGAGAGACGCTCCGACAGATAACAAGATCCCAACCCATATAAGGCCTTATATGATAACACTAACACTTTGTAACTGACATGGAAGGGAACAGATAACCAGTGCAGGCCTGCCAAGGCTGGGGAAATATGTTCAAATTTCTTTATGCCTGTCACCAGCCTGGTCACTGTGTTCTGGAACCATTGTAATCTGTGTATCAGACATAAAAGCAGCCCCGTGTAGAGAGCATTATAGTAGTCAATCCGTGAGATTACCAATGACTGGGTCAGGATTATGAGAGAGTGTCTGTCCAAATAGGAGTGTAACTGCACAATCTGCCAGAGCTGGAAAAAAGCAGCTTTGGACACTGTCACTATTTGTTGCGAAAAGAATAATAAACTGGTCCATAATGACCCCCAGGCTGTGAACCTGGTTCCTAGACATAAGAGTAGTTCCATCCAGGATAAGAATCAGACCTCCTAGTCAGACAGATGGCCTCTCAAACACAAAAACCTCCATCTTGTTAGGGTTCAGTTTCAGCCTGTTAGTTTTTGTCCATTCCATTATTGAGTTCAGACACTAGTCAAGATGTTGGATGATGAAAAGGAGAAATGGAGTTGGGTGTCATCCACATATTGGTGACACTGAACACTGAATCTTCTAATGACCTCTCCTAGTAGCTTCATGTATATTTTAAACAACAGGAAGATGATCAACCCCTGTGGACACCAAATTGGAGGGTCAATGGGGCTGAAACAAACTCCCTGATTTGAACTCTCTGGGTCTGCTCACCAAGGAAGGAACAGAACCACTTTAATACAGTGCCCTGGATTCCAAGCCCCAACAAGCATCCCAGGAGGATACCATGGTTAACTGTATCAAAAGCCGCTGAGAGGACCAGGAGCACCAGGAGAGATGAAACTCCCCTGTCTGCTTCCCAGAGAATGTCATCTTGCAGTATGACCCGTGCCATCTTGGTGCTATGATGAGGCCTAAAACCCAACTGGAATTTACCCAAGCAGTTGATCCATCACTATCCTATTGATGAACTTACCCAAAAAGGGGATATTTGCTACAGGTCTATAGTTATCTAAAATCTCTGTAGCTAGATTTGGCTTCTTAAGAAGTGGGCAAATAACTGTACCTTTCAAACATGAGGACAACTTGCCCTCCTCCAGTGAATAATTAATTATGTTCTGCACCCACTCTCCAGCAACCCCCATGGATTTTACTAGCCATGATGGGCCAGGGTCAAAATGAGAAGTCACAGGTTTATAGCATGCAAGTGCCTTGTCCACTACCTCAGATGCCACAGCCTGACACTGATCCCAAGAATCAAGACCAGATGGCTCATTGGACATCCCAACCTGATCTACTGTATTAAAATTGGAGTCCAGGTCCCATCGTATGACCTCAACTTTGGATCTAAAATGTTTGGCAAACTCTTCACAACATTGAAGGCTATGGTGAGGTCCACTTGAGTGACCTCCTGCAGTGAGGCCACAGACTATCCTATAATGTTCTGACTGTTGGTTCAAGGCCTCTTGAATCTGTTGGACATTATAAGTCTTTCTTGTCCTCTTTATATGATGCAGAGATAATTAAACTGTAGAATCTCTTGAAGAAGTTGCGTAATCCATTGTAAAAGCTTGAATCTTCTGTCAAAGTTCAAGAAAAAAATCTCGAAAAGTAAATACCACATGAGAGGAGTGAGCTGAAAAAAAGACTTTTGTAACTCTCTGTTGAGGGGTGATTGCTTTTTATTCCACAGACTCTTGCATTATTGCAGTATCTTTTCCCTTGACACTGGAATTCAGTTCTGTATTGATAAATGGCAAGTGAAGAGTAAAAGTACCACTGTGTGGCTTATTCCATACACTCAGTGTCCAGACCAAGAGAAATCCTTTTCTGACAGGAAGCCATTGATGTTGCTGTTTATGAAACAATTCCAAGATTTCTTCCATTCTATTAGATGCACGATTCCTAAACTTGGGTCCCCAGATGTTCTCAGACTAAAGGTCACAGAAATTTTGGTTAGCACACCCAATGTTGAAGGTTTTTGAGAGTTTTGGTCCAATATCTGGGACCCCAAGTTTGGGAAGCACTGCATTGGACAGATCTTTAGTGCATTCCATTCAACTGGACCAATTCATAGATCATCTATCCAGTCAATATATCCATAGACTTGGCATTTGGACCCTAAAAATAAGATCTGAGTCTGAAGCAGTGGCAGGGGACTTCCTAGTGTGTGTGTGAGACAGTTGGGTTGTCCACTGCTAAAATAACAGCCAGCCATGCATCAATGCTGCATAAATCTTATTCCCACTCAGAGGAAGTGGGGAGGAACCTTAGTTTTTAAACATACAATATCACTTTGTTCAGAGGTTAGAATTGATGTGGAAATAGTACTTCCTGATTCTAGTTACCTAACATCCTATACATTCTGTTATTGAAAAAAGCTCTATAAATATTTGGGTTAACCATAATGTAGCAAGAGATGATCGTAGTCATGATTTGGATAGGTAAACTGGTTTAAATATTTTCCATAAAGGAGATGGTCATGTGGCAAGTGGAGGGAAGTAAAGAGTGGGGTCCCCCAAGGTTCAGTACTGGGACCCCTGCTTTTCAACCTCTTCATAAATGATCTAGAGGTAGGAGTAAAAAGCAAGGTAGCCAAATGTGCTGACGACACTAAATTATACAGGGTAGTGAAAACTGTGAGAGATTGTGAGGAGCTCCAGAGGGATCTCTTGACACTGGGGGAGTGGGCAAAACAGTGGCAAATGAGTTTCAACATTAGTAAGTGCAGAGTGATGCATGTTGGGGCAAAGAACCCCAATGCAAGCGCGGCGCCAAAATGGCCGCCGCGCTCTTTGCGGGAGCCCCCCCACAGGACGAAGGCATCCGGGTAGTTAGGGGCGTGGCCAGCTCCCTTATAAAAGGGGTGGCCACGAGGCAGCCGAGCTGCCATTTTGCGAAGCGACGGAGCGGAGAAGTTTTTCCTCTTACTCCGTCGCTTTTTACCTCTAGCGGGAAGCCTTTTGGCTGCTTATTTTCCTCTTTTTCGGCTTCCCTTAGGTCCGTCTGAGATGCCTTCGAAGAAGAAGGCGGCCGCGAGCGCGGCCCGGGCGGTGCGGCGGCGCAATCCGGGTCGGAGGACCGCAGCTGCGCCTTCCCACCAGCCGCCTTTGCTGGCTCCCACCGGGACCGGTGGGATGGGGTCTATTACCCCCTGGCCGGAGGCCGGGGACCCGAGTAGGGGTCCGGTATGGGCTGCGGCCCGCGGCCCGCAAGCAGCGGACGCTGCTCCTGCTGCTCATTCTGGGCCTTCCTCCATCGGGGCCCAGCTCACTTCGGGGCCTTCCAGCCTTGGGGGGTGGTGTGGTCCCCTCCCTTGGCAGATGCCCACGCCGGCCCTGCCGGGCCTGGGTGTGGGGTAATGGCCTTATTCGGGCCCCGGGGTGCAAGGGCCTGTACCCCCACCCATAACGGGCGGGCCGGCTGGCCCGTGGCCCCAGGCCAGTGTCGAGGCCTTGCTGGCCCGTGTGGCGGCACTTGAGGCTTCCCTCGCTCGGGCCAGCCACGCAGGTGCTCCTTTTGGGGTGCGCTTGGACGCGTCGTCTGCTGGGCAGCGGCAGGCGACGGGACGGGTCGAGCAGCTTGAGGCGCGTGGCGCGACTTCGGCCACTGCCTTGCAGCTCCCCGACCAACAGGCCGGCGCGGGTCAAGCTCCGGCGGCTAGCTCTACGGCGGTCATGAGCTCCGACGCCCCCAGTGGGCCAGAACCCCCGGTGGGGGCGGCCCGCGGGGGTGCAGCATGTGAGTATGCGGTACAAACTAGTGCACCTACACATGTGGCTATGTTGGGGGGGGCTTTCCAATGGGCTTGGCCTCGCATGGGTGGTCCAGCGGTACAGCCGCCGACGCACCAACAGGCGATGCCAACCACCACCCAGGGCCCCGGGGTGGGTAGCATTTCCTACCCTGTGGGGAATGTTTTGGGGGTGGCTGGGTTAGTTCAAGCCCCTTTCCAGATGCCCGCAGTTTCTGCTGTGCCTGTCTCGGCCTTGCCAACAGTGGGCTATTCCTTGCCACTGGGTGACCATTTGGCACAGGCCACCAGAGAGAAAATATGGCGAGGGGAGTATGTGGATATCTTCTCACTCCTAAACAGGGAGCCCACCAAGGAAGAGAGGGAGGGGCAGGATGAGAAGGATAAGGAACAGGCACGTCGTCGCAAGCCGCCACGGACGTGGGCCAACTGGCTGCCGGCTTACCTCATCTACATGGCGGTGTACCTGAGGGCCCGGCCGGATCTGGCAATTCCTATGGTCCAGTATTTGGACAATATCTACCGGGCGATGGTTGATTTCCCGGGCCCGTCGTGGTTGGCTTATGACGAGGAATTCCGTATGAGAATTCCACTGCACCCTGAGATGAGGTGGGACGAGCCATGTCAGAGACTTTGGCTGCTGTACATGACGCCCATGCGCCCCGCACCAGGGGAAAGGTACCATTGTGGACATGCGGTCCAGCGAGTGGCTCCAGCACAGGCTCCCCGCCAAGTGGCGGGGCAGGGGGTTCCAGCCCGACTGCTGTGCTGGGCTTTCTCGTCGAATGGTTCATGCAGTAAGAAGAAT
The DNA here is from genome assembly GCA_035047305.1 of Bradypodion pumilum. Lineage (NCBI taxonomy): Eukaryota > Metazoa > Chordata > Lepidosauria > Squamata > Chamaeleonidae > Bradypodion > Bradypodion pumilum. The sequence continues at coordinate 359,137,317 of JAWDJD010000001.1, forward strand.
TGCAACTACAGATATGAGTGTCCCACCTGTGCGGGCCCCCATGCGGCCTCTGCCTGTCCCAGGCCTGGAGGGACGCGGGGCAGAGGGAGGGGCGGACAGTGGGCTGGCAAGACTGCCACTGATGGAGCTGGTTCGCCGAAAGGCTCCCTCCCCAATTAATGTGGACATGCTGGAGCGTTGGCTCGCATTGTACCCAAAGGGGGAGGATGCAGATTATCTACTTCAGGGCTTTAGACAGGGGTTCCGTATTCCTTTCATGGGTGATAGGTCCCCTCAGGATGCCCCCAATCTTTTGTCCCTTAGGGGAAGGGAGGAAGTGGCTGCCGCCAGCATTAATAAGGAGGTTAATGCGGGCAGGGTCGCTGGCCCTTTCCCTGCACCCCCGTTCACTAACCTCAAGGTATCGCCCCTGGGCTTGGTTCCCAAGAAGTCACCAGGCGAGTTTCGCCTAATCCATCACTTGTCTTACCCAGCCGGCCGATCGGTCAATGATGCTATCCCTGATGACCTTTGCTCAGTCAGGTATACATCCTTTGACCACGCGCTGCGCATGGTGCGCTCATGTGGCCCGGGTGCGCTGCTGGCTAAGTGCGACATTAAGTCGGCTTTTCGCCTCTTGCCAGTGCACCCGGGCGACTTTGAATTGCTGGGTTTCAAATTTCGGGGCGAATATTATTTTGATAAGGCCATGCCTTTTGGCTGTTCCATATCATGCTCGGCTTTCGAGCGTTTCAGTACCTTCCTAGAGTGGGCTTTCGTCCGCAGGTCAGGGTCCCGGTCTGTAGCCCATTACCTGGATGACTTTTTATTCGGGGGCGAACGGGGCTGGGACACGTGTACACGTCTCCTCAACACATTTCAGACGCTAATGGAGGAACTCGGTGTCCCTTTGGCACCCGAAAAGACTGAGGGCCCATCTACACAGCTAGTCTTCCTGGGGGTGGAGATTGACACGATAGCGCAGGCATCTAGGTTACCGCGGGATAAGGTGTCGAGGATAGTGGCCCTTATCTCGGACTTGTTGGCCAAGCGCAAGGCATCACTGAGGGAACTGCAGGTGCTGCATGGTCACCTTAATTTCGCCTGCAGAGTGGTCGCATCGGGCAGGGCTTTTGCCCGGCGCTTGTGCGACGCTATGGCAGGATTATCCAGGCCTCACCATAGGGTTCGGCTTACCCGGGGTATCAGGGCAGACATGCTTGTCTGGTTACAGTTCCTGAGGGACTTCAATGGGGTCTCATTTTGGAGGCATGACCTCCTGGCTGCCCCTCAATTTCAGATTCATTCTGATGCCTCGGGATCCCTCGGTTATGGGATGTACTTCAATGGGAAGTGGGCCTATGGTGGGTGGCCACCAGCCTGGGCAGGCACGGGTCGCCTGCGTGATCTCACGTATCTGGAATTTTTCCCTATTCTGGGTGCTTTGATGCTATGGGGCCAGGAGTGGTCCAACTCGGTCGTGCATTTCTGGTGTGACAATGCGGCCGTGGTCCACATTGTAAATGCACAGACTTCTAAATCGCCCAGGGTTATGGATCTAGTGCGCCAATTTGTGTTGCGCAGCCTGCGCCTCAACGTACTGTTCAGGGCCAGGCACGTCCCAGGGGTTAATAATGATATTGCTGACGCTTTGTCCCGCCTACAGATCTCCCGGTTCCGTGCCTTGGCCCCAGATGCGGAGGAATTTCCCTCGCCACTCCCGGAGGAGATATGGACCATTGGCAAGGAGAGGTGAACCGGGCGATTGGCCTGTCACTAGCCCCACGCACCCGTAAGGCGTATCACCACGCAATTAATTCTTTCAGGGCATTTTGTACTCAATTTCAATTGCCAGTAACCTGGCCAATCCCGGTAACCCATGTTCTGCGGTTCATGGTTTACCTGCATTCTCAGGGCCTTGCACCTCGCACCATAGCATCCAAGCTTTCAGCGTTGGCTTTTATGGCCAAGGTGGGGGGTCATGTGGACAGCACCTCTGACTTCCGTGTGAGACATGTTTTGGAGGGGTGGGTGCGCGAGCACGGGCATTGCCCGGACGACCACCACCCGATTTCCCCAGGGGTCCTTACCCAGTTGGCTCGGGGCTGGCCTTGCCTCTGTTTTGATGCATATGAGGCAGCCCTGTTCCATGCAGCCACAACGGTGGCATTTTTTTGGAGCGCTCCGCATCAGCGAGCTTGTGATGCTGTCTAAGGCGGATGCAAGTCGTAGGGCACTGGAACTCGAGGATGTCTGTGTAGCCAAAGACTGGGCTCAGTTGAGGATACGTTCCTCTAAGACCGATCAGCATGGCGTCGGCAGTGGTGTGCGACTGCTACGGTGTTCTTTGGCAGACATCTGTCCGGTTGGTGCCCTACAGGAATTCCTGGCACTGCGTGGCACGCACCATGGCCCGTTTTTCTGTCACCAAGATGGGTCTCCCCTTACTAAATTTCAATTTTGGAGGGTGACGGGCAAAGCACTGGCCAGTGTGGGCCTCCCAGGCGCCCGCTATGGCACTCATTCATTCCGTATATGGGCGGCCTCGACCGCTGCAGCTTTTGGGTACTCAGGGGCTGACATACGTAGCATGGGACGATGGGGATCGCAATGTTTTCAATTTTATGTGCGCCCACTCCCCCCGTGAGTACCGACCCGGTCACCTTACCTATTTCCCTCATTTTTTCCTTTACAGATCCGGGGTGTCGTATTACACCGGTGACAGTATGGCTGGTGGGCCATAGCTACGTGCACAGGGCAGCGTGTTATGCTGCGGCGACAGAGTGGGGACCCCAACTGGGACTGGGTGCATACGCAAGTCTCACGTGGCATGGTAAGCCTGGGATGTTATGGCGGGAGCTGCTGCCTTTCCTTTTTTCAGGCCTGAATGCTGACCCGCCTGACATTCTGATCATACACCTGGGGGGCAATGATTTGGGCCAGGTCACCGGCTTGTCGCTGAAGCACAGAGTGTAACCTTTGTTAGTAGTGGTGAAAAGATACAATAATGATGATACCACAGGCACCATGTAGCACTTTGTCATACCATGGCTTTCTTATTCTCAAATAAGGTAAAGGTAAAGGTTTCCCTTGCTTGAAAGCCAGTCTATCTTACTCTAGGGTGCAGTGCTCATCTCTGTTTCAAAGCTGTAGAGCCAGTGCTGTCTGCTTCTGCAGACATTTCCATGGTCATGTGGCAAGCATGACTAGACAACGGAGTGCACGGAATGCTGTTACCTTCCCACCGAAGTGGTCCCTATTTATCTATTTACAATTTCTTGCTTTCGAACTGCTAGGTTGGCAGTTTACCAATATCTCATGCAATATTTCTTTGATTTAAAAGCAGACAGTACATGAGTGTTTACTGCCACTGGTTCTCAGACCAGACCATTTTTGGGATACATATACAGAAGCAGACCATACATAGTGGGTACTATTGATCCTGGTAACATAGCTTTCCAGGGTTTCAGACTGATGTCTTCTCCAAATTCTATAGCTGGAGATGTCATTGTTTATGCCTGAGACCTTCTGAATGCAAAAATTATGCCATCTACTACTCAGTTGAAATCACTCACTCACTCACTTGATATATAAAAGATTCAATGCAGTTTAGAAACAAGCATATAATGACTAAAACCCTGTATGTCACTGCATAATGAACAGTTAGGCAGGTGTAACTTTGCTGGCCATTACACACAGGCAACAGATATTTCACTAATCTATTGAATAACCAGCCGTGTACAATCAGTTGTACAATGTGTCTGCAGAAGAGCTTCATGAATAGAACTTCCACTTTGGTGATATTTCAGCTACCAGTTGGTGTTATGCTAAGCAGAGCTGTTTCATAATCCATTGGGACAATCAAATGCTGAGGCACACCCATTTATTTCAGAACAGCCCATAGTAAAGTCAAAGGCTTTGCTGTAATCTATATACCACAGAAATTCTTTTGTTTGCAGAAGTATTTATCAGGTTACATAGAAGCACCTTTACTTATAAGTAAGTACCAGTGACTTTAGAGGCTTACAGCATAAATTGGTAACTGTATAGCTGTTCTAAAATAATGAAGTCTTTTGGTTCTGCAACATTTTAGAAGACACTAAATTGTGTTAGAAGGAGAAATACTATGAAAATGTGTCAGATACTTTTTCTAACACAGATACTATAATCCCATTGCTGCTGTCAACCATCCAGGATTCACTTCATTTTCAATTTTATCTGACTCTCCCTTCCATCAGGGCTGTGTGAGTGGAATTGTTTGTGACAGAACATGCTAAAATAGCTTATCAAGTTCTTAAGTCTGGCAGTGCACACTAGAATGGACCTCTGAATGTGCGTCATTTGAAATTAAAAAACAGCATGCCCATTTGGTTGCACAACTAAATGCACATTCACATATGAAAGTAATGGATATTATCTGGAGACAGATGGATTTGTTAATAAACATTCTGGCATGTTTTCCATTTGCATGGATATTCATGACACTTTCCAATGCTTTCATCAATATCTGAGACTATAAGATGGGAACCTCACAGAAATAAACACATATCACAGAGGTTTACTTAGAAATAAACCATTTAACATTTTACTCACATAAATGATAAGGTAAAGGTAAAGGTTTCCCTTGCTCAAAAGCCAGTCGTATCTGACTCTAGGAAATGTAAATGCTATAATGAATTCTGGAAAATGACCATAAATGACAAACTGACATGTGAATTAAAGTATAAAAAGGTGTGACAAAGAAAAATGAGTTTATAGATTCCTTGATTGACCAGACTGTCAAGGAATAAGTTCCTGCTGTTCACAACTTATTTTCCATTTGTTTTTCTGCCACGCTCTTCTTCTCTAGGTTCAACCAAAACTTTTCATGATTGGGTCTTCCCATCTTTTATGGGGCCTGCCAAGGGGTCTTTTCACTCCTCTGGGATACCATTCAGTGACTACTGCTGTTCAACACCCATCTGTCATTCGAGAGATGTGTCCAGCCCAGCACAATTTCCATTTGTGTTGTTCAACAACAGCTTCGTTGATTCCGCTTTGTTCTCTTATCTTGGTGTTGGGGATATGGTCACAAAGGGATATTTTAAGAATTGCTCTCTCCATGGCTCTTTTGGCTCTTGATAGTTCTTCTTCCTCGGCCTTCGTTAATGACCATGTCTCACTCCCATAGGGGACCGCAGGTATTACTGTTGAATTAAAAAGGTTGGTGCATTGTTTCTTGTTGATTTTCTCATTTAGCAAGATTTCTTTGATGGAGTTAAATGCCACCCATCCTGCTTTCTTTCTTCTGGTCAGTTTTGCTCTCTAATTATTGTTCATCCCAATTAGATGGCTGAGATAGATGTAGTGGTTGACCTGCTCAATGGGTTCATTCTGGATTTTTATTTTGAATTTCTGATGGTTGATAGCATTTTTTTCATACCATTCATTTCTAGGGCAACTTTCCTACTTTCTGCATTGAGTTTATAGATATTTGAGGAAAATTATTGAATATGTATTTTATAAATCAAAATTTGTTAAGCCTGGTCAATAATATTTAACATTTTGGGAATAAAGGATAAGATACCTATAAATGAACAGATAGGTTTGCTTAACGAGGTATAGATAAGAGAACAAAGTCCCATGGTGGAGGGTGCACATTGTAGATGTATTATTAAGTGTCTAGATTTGTATGATTATTTTCCTGTGATACCGTAAAACCCTGACTTACATATGCCTCAAGTTACATAAAATTCGACTTACATAATGATTTTGTGCTAAAACTATGTCCCGATTTACACAATTTCAAATGGGTTTGCTTTGAGTTACATAAAGATTCTTTTTCCTATGGGTTTGCTTCAAGCTATGTAAAAATTCATTTCCCTATGGGTTTGCTTTGATTGACATAAATATTGCATTTTTCCTATGGGTTTGCTTTGAGTTACATAAAAAATATTTTTTCCTATGGGTTTGCTTTGAGTTAAATAAAAAAAAATTAAGCAAAAGCCTATGGAATGGACTTTTTTTCATAAGTAGATGTTATAATGTATTGAATTTTGTTTTAAGTGAAGTGATATGTTTGTTTGTTTTATGTTTTAATTAAATGAAAATTGTGAAAGAAACATCAGTAATGCAAAATATGTGGCAGAAAACACCAATGACTTGAAACTGCTTTTAACGAAAGTGAAAGAAGAAAATGCCAACTGCAACATTATGACAAAGAGAACTGAACAATTTCAAGATTTACAAGAATCCTTGACTTGATTCTTGTTTACAATGGAAGTGCAAGTGTCCTGGTGGAGAGCTCAATGAAGGTGTCAACCCAGTGTGCCTCAGCAGTGAAAAGGCACAGCAAAAAATGGCCAAACGGAGAAAAGGATACAAACACAATGTACCATTTGTGTATGCCCAAAAATGATGAAGATAATGATAAACGAATCTTCTTATAAGGTCTTTGTATTCTTAATGTTATTTTTATTTTTTATTTTGCAAACTCTTGTATATTAACTTGTAATGTCATCAAACAGAAACCAAACTCAGATACTTCTCTGCACAAAAAGTCTTTAAGTTCCTTTTGTAATCTTGACAATAGTAACCAAATTCAAATATGTTCTCTTCAACTTCTTCACTATGTCCTTTGTAACAATATGAAACAATGATTCATTCCTCTATTACACTTTTTATCTCTCGTCCAAAACAGCTCATAAACTCGTATTCAGTTGGGAAGTCAAACTCCCATATAAATTGGCCCCAAACCCCCGACGTCTATCCGGTTAATTAGACATTTCATTCAATAAATTTCATCAGGGGAGTTTTTGCAATATCTGAAAGGTTACAAAACACATGTCTGTTACAATATTATATGTTCAAACCAGCTGCAAGCCCCCATGCTCATTATCCAGTCCAAGCTTACCACTCTTGTGTTTCGCGTCCTCTCTGTCTCTTCTGTAATTTCTCTATGGTTGCTAAGGACGTTGCATACCATTAGAGTCCTATCTCTTAAATACAACTTGCTGCCTGCTCCTAACTGAATCTGCAAGCTCACATTGCCATCTGTGTACTGACTGTTTTACTTACAAGGAGCACCATGGTTCTGATTCCTGTGTACTTACAAAAAGCAGGTTAAATCAGTTTCATAGTTTAAACCCTTAGAATGCATGGTTCCTAGTCTATGAATATGAATATAGTATGCCTCCTTTCCTATCTCTTAAATACAACTTGCTGCCTGCTCCTGACTGAATCTGCAAGCTCACATGTGTACTGACTGTTTTACTTACAAGGAGCACCATGGTTCTGATTCCTAGTTTCATAGTTTAAACCCTTAGGATGTAAGTAAGGATGTAAAGATGTGGGTCCTAGAGCAAGTCAAGGCTGAACTGTCTCTGGAGGCAAAAATGATGAAATTAAAACTGTCCTGCTTTGGGAGCATCATGAAAAGGCAAGACTCTCTAGAAAAGACAATAATGGTGGGAAAGGCAGAAGGCAGCAGTAAAAGAGGAAGACCAAAAGCAAATGGATTTATTACCTGAGGGTGTTGAGTGTGGCCGTTGAGGACATTTTGGAGATCTTTTATTCAAAGAGTTGCTGTAAGTTGGAGATGACAGCGCATAACAAAAAAGGTTTATAATGGAGGTCACTTACATTGTGCTTTCCATGTCCTCTGCTCAGTCAGTAACTGAGGTCCAGCACTGTCTTTTCCCAGAGTCTTAAATTGGTAGATGAACTCATGAGACAGGAGCTTTTTATTCATGAAAGCAAGAGCAGGATACATCTTTATTAGACTATTAAAATATATTTATTTCAAAGTTTATTATTTTTCATTAGGTTGTGACCAATATAATGTGGATGTTAACAGAGAAAAGATAGATTTCCCAAAGTCATGGCAGAGATGCTATAAAGGAGCAGGAAGGAAGCTTTCCATTTATCAAGATAATTAAGTAGCTTAGGTAAAGTATGTGATTAACATAGAAGTATTGTGCCAAATGAATAAAGAACAAGAACTCTTTAAGACCATCAAGCAAAGAAAGCTCCATAACATTGGCCATATCATGACAAACAGCATAAAATATAGAATGGTACAACTTGCTCTGTAAGGAAAGATCCCTGGGAATAGAGGCCCTGGCTGTAGGTGAACTTCATGGCTGAAAAACCTGAGAGACTGGTGTGGCATGTCCTTGGAAGAACTGTTCCGAGTAGTTAAGAGCAGGAAGACTACCACCATTATGAGAGCCAATATCAGGAATCGGATTCAACACCTGAAGAAGAAGAAGGTAAAGGAAGAAGTTGATTCCCCCCTTTATTTATTTATTTATTTATTTATTTGATTTATATGCCGCCCTTCTCAGCACATGCCGACTCAGGGCGGCTCACAACACATCAAATAAAATACAATATAGCAAAAATACAATAGCAAATACAATGTTGCAAAAAACAAAATACAATATAGCATAGGGCAAGGACAGAAATACAGAGATACAGTAACAAGAACTCAATAATACAATACAAAAAGAATAGCAGCAGAGTCTCACTGCCTCAACCGCCTTTAAATCCTGGCCAGAGGCAATCAAAGGCAGCTGGAGGCGGGTCCCAGGAACGCCGGCGGTGGTCTCTGCGTTCGGCGCTGCAGGGGTCCCTTCACCCTGCCAGGAGGGCCGGGGGCGGCGGCAAAGTCTCGCTGCCTCAACGGCCTTTTAAGTCCTGGCCGGAGGCAGCTGCAGGCGGGTCCCAGGAACGCCGGCGGTGGGGAGCCGGCAGTGTTGTGGCGGCTCGGCGGCGGCGGCGGCGGCTCTTCTAGCCCCGCGGCGGGAACTCGGGTCAGCTGAGGCATGCTCCCACCCACCCCTGACCAAGGCAGGTCGGGGTGGGGAGCCGGCGGTGTTGTGGCGGCTCGGTGGCGGCGGCTCTTCTAGCCCCGCGGCGGGAACTCGGGTCAGCTGAGGCATGCTCCCACCCACCCCTGACCAAGGCAGGTCGGGGTGGGGAGCCGGCGGTGTTGTGGCGGCTCAGCGGCGGCGGCTCTTCTAGTTTTGATTTTGAGTCCTGCATTGAGCAAGGTGTTGGACTCAGTGGCCTCCTACGTCTCTTCCAACTCAATTCTGGGATTCTCTGTGTTCAGCAGCCTGGTCCAGTAAATATCATCATAGGAAAACACCAGCAGAAGGCAACATGACTTGAGATCGCTGACTCAAGCAAGCAGCATCTTAGCTTCATGTAAAACAGTTCAGCAAAACAGCATTATGGCTCCATGGTAAGAAGTCCAAGAGCAGCAGTATGGCTACATGGTAAGAAAACCCAAGAGCAGCAGTATGGCTACATGGTATGAAGTCCAAGATCATTATGGCTACATGGTATGAAGTCTAAGAGCCTTTCCCTTTAAGCAGGGTAGCTTGAGGTATGGTATGGTTGACCCTTGTGCGTGGATGCAAGGATCACCCCAAATGACATATTGTACTTCAAAATGACCTTGTTTAACATGATTGAGACTTGAGACTGATAAGTGGGCAACCTAGTCTCACCCTAGGTTTCAAATTCCTCCCTTGATAAAATCATCCAGTGTCAAGTACAGTACATGGATCTGGGAATGAAGGAAGGCCACCAGTTGATCCATGCTGATCTGACAGGCCTCACATAGACCTATTGCATCATTGGAATGTCCAGAGCAGTTGACACAATGAGACTGATTTACTACTGGATTCCAGCCACTATTTAAGAACATATAGAAACCTGGAGAAGAAGAGTGGAATGGAAAGTGAGTTGTGACTAGTAGGAATTCATCCCTTCATAGTCTGGTCAATCAAGGAAAACATAAGAACATATGCGTTGCCTGCCCCGGGACCCACTTCATCGGCCCGGGGATGCGGGGCAGCTGCATCGCCCACGCCCCTCCCGTGCTTGAGCCAGGAGGGGTTGAAAAGGAGCAGACGCCGGACTTGCCGCTACCGCCGCCGCGTTGCCTGCCCCGGGACCCACTTCATCGGCCCGGGGATGCGGGGCAGCTGCGTCGCCCACGCCCCTCCCGTGCTTGAGCCAGGAGGGGTTGAAAAGGAGCAGACGCCGGACTTGCCGCTACCGCCGCCGCGTTGCCTGCCCCGGGACCCACTTCATCGGCCCGGGGATGCGGGGCAGCTGCGTCGCCCACGCCCCTCCCGTGCTTGAGCCAGGAGGGGTTGAAAAGGAGCAGACGCCGGACTTGCCGCTACCGCCGCCGCGTTGCCTGCCCCGGGACCCATTTCATTGGCCCGGGGAAGTGGGGCAGCTGCGTATGAACTTTGTTTAAGTGTATGCTGTATTTTTTCTTTTCTTTTTTGAATTGTATTTTGTAATTTTGAAACTGTGTAATTTTCTATGATATGTTGTGAAGCCGCCCTGAGTCGGCTTAGTGCTGAGTTGGGCGGGGTACAAATTAAATTGATTGATTGATTGATTGATATAGGAAGTTTTCTAAATATAGAATGATTATTAGCTATCAGTATTAAAGTTGCATGTTAAGATAGCAGCAGAAATGGTGCACCAATGGTAGAAGAACAAACCAACTAATCAGTTGTTTAAATAGATATAAGCAGACGGGAACAGCACAAATCAGGTCATCTTCTGCTGAAAATTGGACTAAAAGATCTGAGTTGAAACAGCAAAAGGTCAATCTGCTCATTTCCAAAATACTTCTCCATGCTTGATTCATTCAAATAAGAAGAGCTTTAAAATGATATAGATCACCAGAAAGATATATAAGTAGGTACAAGAGCAAATCAATTGTGAATTCTCAATAGAAACTAAAATTACTAAACTGAGGCTATTGTACTTTGGACATATCATGAGAAGACAAGCCAAATTAGGAAAAAGATGGTAATACTAGGAAAGTGGATGTCAATCATAAAAGATCTAACATAGGATGAGTTTGATAGAGGAAAACCAAGCCTTTAGCATGCAAGACCTGAGCAGGAATGTAAATAATAGGATCTTATGGAGGCCATTAATGTATAGCAGGGGTGCCCAAACTACAGCCTGGGGGCCAGATCCAGCCCCCAATGCCAATTCATCCAGCTGATGAAGCCCTTGTCATTCCTAGAAGCAGAAGTAAAACAAGGGCTTCACGGGCCGGATCCAGCCCCTGGGCCATTGTGACTGGCCCCCTGAACCATGTGACTGGCCCACAGCCTGAAATGTTTTGGCACCTCTGATGGATAGGGTTGCAAAATTCATGGAGTCATATCATTATTTCTGCTAGCAAATTCTTAAACATCCCCACTGAATCTAGTTGAGTCTACAGTCATATGAATGCATCCATAACAAAGAATAAAAGTAATAAGTGAATGCATCCTAGACGCTATAAGAAAGACCTGCACTTTTTGAATGCTACTTCTCTATATCCCATATGAGAATAACACCCTCTACTTCAGGAAAAGGAACTAACCATGATACATTCATTTTCTATAGTGGTTGGAGGAGCTACTCCTCTTCTGTAGTGTTATTAGTTGTAGCTGTTGGTAATCTCCAAGATGTTAATGATTGACAGAACATATCTGTGACCCAGGCTACTGTCCCATGGCATTTCTCCCATTGAACAGACCCATACCTGTCAACCTTCCCGATTTGGCCGGGATTACCCCATAAATTGACGTCAATTGACATCATAACCCGGCCCCCGCTGCCAAAACCCCGTAATTTGGCAGCGGGGGAAATGCTTTCCACGCATGCGCGGAAGGGTTTTACCCCTTCCACGCATGCGTGGAAGCGCCACATCACTTGAGTAAGGGCTGCGCAAGCGGCGTAGCACTTCTGTGCATGCATGGAAGGGGTAAAACCTTTCCACGCATGCGTGGAACACGACCTGTGCACAAGTGATGTGCGCAGGTCCCGTTTTTCTGGAGCCGTGGGTTGACAGGTATGAACAGACCCCTTCAGGACTGCAATATAAGTTGTACTTACAAAATGGAGAATGAGGTTAATTTCATATTGAGGGGAAATAGCAGTAACACACAATAAATAAATGAACAGTGATGGCTGCTCTCCCTCTCAGCTTAAGTTCCACAGAAATCCAGACTTACTGACTCATTGGGCTCTGCAGAAACAGGATAAGAAAATTCATTTGTTGGGAAAGGAGAGGAGAATGGCTGTCTAAAGCTATTTATTGAAGAGCAGCAGACTAACATTAATCAAAAAGCCAAAAAGCAATTACAACTAATTATTCATATTTTGTTTTGCATGTCAAAACAGTTTCATGCCTTAGTAAAGGGTTCAACCCATTTCTTAATTCTGCTGACCTTTTTAGCCTATCCTTACCAATGCAGGGCTCTCTCTCTTTCTCTCTTTTTGAAACAGCAACTTCCACAAACTATGAGAAAGAATTGGAGAAAGCTAAATTTCTAGCTTAACTCCCCCACCACACATCTTCATATCAGGTGTTTGAGACTGACAGTAGAAAACTTCCCTGTTACGATCACAGAGCTAGCTAGTTATGTGCCATCAAGAAAGTACTGGCTTATGGAGATCTTAATATGGCTTTCAAGATATGTGAGATATTTATGGAGTTGATTTGCTGCTTCCACCAACCCCCATTGAATTTCCATAGTGGAGTGGAGATTTGAACCATGGCCTCTTAAATCCTAGTCTGTCACTCTATCCACTATGTCACACTATTTCCATACTTGGTGTTTATACACAATGATGATTCTGGGAACAGGTCTGACTGCAAATCGCCAATAAAATGTTAATATTTGCTCACTTCCTCGACTACTCGAGGCTGATAAAAAGCAGGGATTCTGTTGCAGATTCAGGTGGGGGTTACATTAAAACATGTTATTAAAGGATGCAATATGACTTTAAGTTTAAACAAAGGTATCTTGCTGTATTTTGGCTCACAATATTCAGGCACTCAGATACTGCATCTAGTTGTTGCACTGCTGTGGAAAGAAAAACAGTAACAGAGTGGTATCCCCTTAGTCAACTCCTCTGTACTTTGCCATTTCAGTCACCAAAAGGAAAACCCCATCTATCTATTGTTGAAAGTGAAAAGAGAAAAAAAAATATAACAGTGACTTTTCTTCCTCAAGACAGATTTTCTAGTCCTTTTCAGTAAATAGAGTTTTAGGAGACTCTGAGAAAAAACATATCCAAGAACCTTCCTGTCACATTTCCAGTGCGTTTATAATTTGTTGGCTGAATTCCACTTTTGTCGTTTCATGTTCAAGAACTGGTTAAAGCTCTTTCTGCTTTCCTGTATCTTTGCTGTTCCACTTTTTTGAATGGCCTTGTGGAAAAGCGGCTATTTTTCTCAAAGCTTCTACAAAAATAACATTAACAGCAACAATAATACATGGTCTGTTCCAGTTCGATAAAGAAGAACCACTGTGGTGTAGTAAATAGAGCAATGAACTACAATTCAGGAGACTTGAATTCAGATCTCCATTGGGCTGTGGAAACTCACTCTAGAGCTTCCAGAATTAAAACCACCCTCTAAGCATTTCACATACCTTGCAACTCATGTTAGAGTTGCCATAAGTGAGATGTACTTGATAGTAACTAACTGTTTGAGTGGGGGTATCTAGGTTCTCAGCAACATCATTGGCCTAACTCTTCAGTGATTCTGTACTTTTACTGAAATATTAAAGAGAATAAATTTGCATGCTAACCAGTGTGGTGTAGTGACAGACTAGGACTCAGGAGGCTTTGGTTTGAATGTCTGCTCAGCTATGGAAACTCACTGGAACTGATAGAGCCACTCCTTACTGTGAAAGCCCTGTTAAGGTCACAATAAGTCATTTCCAACTTGACAGCATATAACGTAATAAAACCTGCATAGTCTCTTTATTCATTCAGGATCCTGGCCTCAGTCAAAACATCAACACTTTTTATTTGTTTCACTGTTGAGGCTTGAATTGACCCCCAACTTGAAACATAACAGCTGAATCAGTTCATTCTATACTCTTTGTATTTGGGGTTGTGTTGAAGGAGTGTGCTATTCTTCTCCCCCTCTATTTTTCTTCAACAGGATCAAATCAATTTGTTCCAGGCAACTGGAACAAATTGAGGACATGTAGGGTTTTGTTCTTTAGGCACACCCATTGCCACACCATAGTCCTACAGGTTTCCCCATTCCCCCTTCTATTTTTGAACCACAATCAGATGTGCCCTGGTAATAGCAACCTTGTGTTGCCAGCTAATCTCTCTCACTCTAGGTCAGAGGAAGGGAACTGCAGAATGAACTCAGCAAAAGGTCCCTTCATTTTGTAAGTTTTACATCTGGCCTAGACATGGAAGAAGAAAAAGAAGCTCTACCCAATTTCTGGATAAGAGGAAGTTGCTTCCCAAAGGTCCAAAGTGGCCAGTTCAAAGACAAAGAATAAGATGAGACTTAGAAGGTGTGTGATTAAACTGCTGACTGGGACTGTTGCAGGAAGTGCATGATGTCCTCATTACAGCAGTCCTACTAGCTATCACTCTCTTTCCAGGCACAATTCAAACTGATACTTATGGGCTATACAACTATCTGTAGCCTTGGTGCAGCCTATCTGATGGACCTTATTCTCCTATATACAGTTCCCCAGGTCTGTGATGTTTAAGGGAGTGCCTTCTTTCTACTCCGAACTCTCACAGACAGCGTTGCTGGGTTCCCTTTTTGGTTGCTCCAATGTTGTGTAATTCTGCAGCAAGACTGACAAGTCTACCACATCCCCAGTTATCCTTTTACCCACAGTCAAAGCCATTAAAGCTTTTAGCTGTGTAGCTTTTAGCTGTGTCATGAAATAGGCTTTTGTAAAGGATTGGTGCTGCAACAGTTTACTGATATATTTCTAACTCACCAGAATTTTAATATTATAATCCAGCAAATTTTTGCTTTAGCAGCATAATGTTTTAGTTTTATCTCTTCCTCGGAAATGTCTGCAGATGCAGACAGCGCTGGCTCTTTGGCTGTAAACAGAGATGAGCATTGAACCCTAGAGTTGGATATGACTGGCTTTTGAGAAAGGGTGACCTTTACCTTTACCTATGTTTAGTCTTTACTACCATGAATCCCCCACCTAGGAGAAAGTTAGGATACAAAAGAAACAAATACATCTCTTAGTTGTCTATGAGACAAATTTCTTCTGGCTACACCAATAACTGAAGGTTTTTATTTTCACAGCAGGCCATCTCATGTCACTTGCTGTTGTAAAGGTTGCATTTATATGTTGTTTGTACTACCCTTTTGGGTCTCTTTAAGGAGGCTATGTAGGCACATGAATAACTAACACCTTCCATTTCAATTACTAGCACAAGACCATATATTAGTGAAGTAAACTTGCTTTGCAGATATATCTGTGCATTACAAGTGTGATGTACATTTATTTTGTACACAAAATATTATTGAATATTAATACTACCCCAAGTTTGTTGTTGTTCAGTCACATAGTCGAGTCTGACCTTTTGTGATCCCATGGAGCATTGCACACCAGGCACCCCTATCCTCCACCATTCTCCTCAACCTGACCAGCACTGTGCCCATTGCGTCAACAATACCATCTAGCCTTCTCATTCTCTTCTGCCCCCTTCTTCTTTAGCCCTCAACCTTTGCAGGCGCACCCACCCAAAGAAAGACTCAGACACCGGTATTGGATTAAAGGCATCGGGCCACTTTTATTGAATAATGCCCTAGTCCGAATTATCACTTTCAATTGGTATATCATCCAATTGTAATTCTTTAAGGCAAGCAGGCCGCAGTAGCACTGGTAAGGTTCCACCCTAAATGCCAATGAAAATTGGCTACATGTATCAATTTGTATCAATTTGTTTGCTGACACAAACAAATTGTTGACCGGAGTCAATATACTATCTACTGACCCCACCCTATGACGTGTATCCATTCAAATATCGAGGTGATGCAGGCTGTGAAGCTCCTGACATCACCCCTTTCATAGTTTGCCCTTGACCAGCCAAACCTGCTTCCCCTGTACCTATCTACGTGTTGGCCAGTCAATTGCGAACCTGCCGGATACCTATGTGTCATAAATCTTTACCTTACCCAGTGCTACCCGCCAAAAGTGACCAAAGTCAACTTACCCCGTATCTCAACCACTAGCAACAGTGTGGGATGGGTGAAAAAGCCAAGAACCAAAGAGCCAATTGTAGGTTCAAGCAAAAATTCCCACCCGTCCCCGAAGCGACCAGAAAATCACACTGTCCACTAGGGAGGGGGTGGAGGGAAAAACTTATACGCTCCGTCGCTTCTAAAATGGCAGCCAGGCTGCCTCATGGCCACCCCTTTTAAAGAGGGTGGCCACGCCCCCTAACTAACCCGGATGTCAGAGTCCGGGTGGGTGGCGGCCCCGCAAAGAGCGTGGCAGCCATGTTGGCGCCGCACTTGCATTGCAGGCGCACCCACCCAAAGAAAGACTCAGACACCGGTATTGGATTAAAGGCATCGGGCCACTTTTATTGAATAATGCCCTAGTCTGAATTATCACTTTCAATTGGTGTATCATCCAATTGTAATTCTTTAAGGCAAGCAGGCCGCAGTAGCACTGGTAAGGTTCCACCCTAAATGCCAATGAAAATTGGCTACATGTATCAATTTGTATCAATTTGTTTGCTGACACAAACAAATTGTTGACCGGAGTCAATAAACTATCTACTGACCCCACCCTATGACGTGTATCCATTCAAATATCAAGGTGATGCAGGCTGTGAAGCTCCTGACATCACCCCTTTCATAGTTCACCCTTGACCGGCCAAACCTGCTTCCCCTGTACCTATCTACGTGTTGGCCAGTCAATTGCGAACCTGCCGGATACCTATGTGTCATAAATCTTTACCTTACCCAGTGCTACCCGCCACACGGGGAGGCGTCCATCATGACTCACCGCCCCCACCCCAGACCGTCAGCTCGGTCACCAGGCCTGCTTGCCCCTACTCCAGAAAGAGGTACATACCTCTAGCCGACAGGTGGACCCCATATCCTGCCTATAGGTCAAAATTTTCGCAAGCCTATCGTCAGATGTCTACTGGCTGTCCAGAAGCCAATCTGAGTGAGGAACCAGGCAACAGCCCTTTTCACTGACCGCCGGGGGCAGTCCAGACCACGGAGATCCATGTCTCCCCTGAAATGGTGTCTCGGCACGATGTTAGACCATAGCAACAGCTTTACGGCCACAAATTATGTAAAAAGGGCCAGGTCACTGCACCTCAACATTTTAAGGAAAGGTCATTGATCCATGTGAGATCATCACCACCGAGGTGCAGAATAATAACATCAGGCGGTCCAGCATCCCTGATGGACATCAGGAATGGCAACAGTTCCCACCCTCTCATGCCACGCATACCATACCACTGCATACGTGCGGATGCACGCAGCCCGACCTGGGGTCCACACTCTGTTGCCGCAGCATATACTGCCGCCCAGTGTACATAGCTGCGGCCCTCCAGCCCCACTGCCACCGGTGTGCGGAGACACACAGGATCTGTCAAAAAAGGAGAAGGGGTTAAGGACATAACTAGGTACTCATACAGTGAGGGGACATACATATAAGGAAAATACGCGCACACCCCCACGCACACAGATATATCCGCCTCCGAGTACCCAAAAGCTGCCGCGGTCAATGCGACGCCTATCCTGAATGAATGGGTGCCATAACGGGCCCCACACTGTGAAGCGCGGTACCGGTCACCATTCAGAACTTAAATTTGGTAAGGGGAGACCCATCCTGGTGGTAGAAAAACAGACCAGGGCGCGCAGCAGGCACTGCCAATTGCATGTAGGGCACCAACCGGAATGATGTCAGCATATGTACGTCATAGCAGTATACAGCACTGCCCACTCCATGCTGATCGTCCTTCAAGGGACGAATCCCCAACTGAGCCCACTCATGGTTGATATAGACATCTTCGAGTTCCAGTGCCCTACAAAACACGTCCCCTTTTGACCATGGGACCAGCTCGCTGAGTCGTTGAGCTCCAGAAAAAAGCTACAGCAGTAGCTGCATGAAAAGAGACTCCTCCTACCTACTGCAACATCATCTATGCCAACCTCGTGCAAGGTGGGTCAGAATATCTGTGAGGATAGGGCGACGTGTGTCCGGGCGGTGGCCACATACACGTGTCCACCCTTCGAATACATGGCGTATGCAGAAGACCCTCGGATAGTCAGGAAAGCCCCGGGCCCTGCCCATGAATATCAAGGCTTAAAGCCTGGTGGCTATGGTGCATGAAGCCAACCACAGATCATAAGGGCGGAGAAGGCATGATAAAACCCAGTCGACCAATGTCGGCCACATTTTGAGCAATTGCCTTTTGCCCACAAAAGGCTCTAAAGTGAAGGAGTGGATGCTGATGCGCCATGCGCATGCGAGTTGCCAAGACATGCCACTCGCCCGGTTCCTATCTCCTTGCCAAATGACCATATCTCAGCCAGGAGTGTAAGGGGTAGTTCCCAAGCATCTGGATCCCAGTCACGGAACCAGGAGATCTGCAGGCGGGATAAAGCATCAGCAATATCGTTATAAATGCCTGTCACATGTTTAGCCCTAAGGAGTGCCTTAAAGCGCACGGACGCAAGAACAATAGGCGAGCTGAGGCCATGACTCCAGGGGATTTAGATGATTTGGGCCTTGACAATGTGCACCACTGCAGCATTGCCACACCAAAAGCGAGGCACAGAATTTGGCCACCCGTCCCCCCAGAGCATAAGGGATACCCAGAATTGAGAAAAATTATTAGAAACGTAAGATCGCGTAAGCGATCCGTGCCCTCCCATCCCTGGGGCCAATGACCATAGGCACACTGTCCTTAAATAAATCCCCCCACCCCAGGGAGCCGGAGGCATCCGACTGTACCCAGAACTGGTGGTGACCAGAAGCTCAGACCTCCCAAGGAAACAGCAGGGAAGTCCTGCGGGAATATGAGCCAAACCAACAGGTCCACTCGTAAACCCTTAATCAGCCGTACCCTGCGGTGTCGTTTAGCGAGACCCGCCATAGCGTGACCCAGACACTAGGTGAAAGCACTGCCTGGTATTACCACTCTGCAGGCGAAATTGATGTGGCCATGCATCACCTGGGACTCTCAGAGAGGCACCTTCCACTTGGCAACATTGCCACATTGCAGCCGTGGTTGCTCCTCTTGACCGACAGTTCGGTCACCTGGCCCTCTTGGACGTTATTCAAAATAGAGGTGCCTCGACTTGTTGACAGGTGAACCCCATCTCCAGAATACAGGCTAAATTCCTGTAACCCTATCCCAAGATGACAAATGGCTGTTCACGAGCCATTCCAGGCAAGGAACCAGGCAACAGCCCTGTTCACTGACCGTCAGGCACGGTCCGATCGCCAGGTCAAAGTCTCGCCTATGATATTGCACCAGCATGATGTATGACCATAGCAATCGTGTAGACAGCCATAAATGGCAAAGAAACGCTAGGTCACTGCACTCAGAAGTCTTTAAGTCTGGGCCAGCAATCCGTGCAAGATCACCGTCACCAAGGTGCAGAATTAAAACGTGTGGCAGCCCAGCATCCCCAATGGACATCAGGAATGTCAACAGTTTCCGCCACCTCTATGCCGTGCACACCATACCACTGCATACACGCGGTTATGCGTAGCCCGAGATGGGGTCCCCATTCTGACGAAGCAGCATACTGCGCCGCTCCAGTGCACAGAGTCGTGGCCCACAAGCCACACTAAGGAGGGAAAATAGAGGGCAAACAAGGCACTCATTCAGTGAAGGGACGAACAGACAGAGAGAAATGGGCGAATCCACACCGGCCTATGCAACATATGTCAGGCTCCGGGCACCCAAACGCAGCCGCAGCTGATGCGGCGCCCAACCGGAAGGAATGGGTACCAATTCTAGTTCAGTCAGTGTAGACCCAGCTTGGTAGCAGACGACAGGCCAGGGCGTGCACCACGTGCTGCCACAAACACCTGTGGGGGAGCAACCGGACATATGGCAGCACCAGGCTAGTACCCTCTTCCGGCTGATCAGCCCTTGAGAAGCGAAGCCTCACCAGAGCCCACTCCTGATCAAGCAACCCATAATCTGGGGCCAGTTCCCTGCCCAACCTGTCCCCCGTTGAAGATGGTAGCAGCTAACTCAATCTGAGAGCTCCAGATCGAGGCACAAAGGTGGTTGCCTGAAAGTGGACTCTCCGCACAGGGCGTAAGCATTGCCACGTAAGAGTCACATATAATAACTACAAGTGCTAGCAGGGCTCATCGCTGGCATCTCAGTGTGAAGGGCCACCCTAAGCCTAATGTCTTGACCTAGGCTAACCACAACGGGCCAGGGAAAACAACCACGGCCCGGCAATCATTGTCCAAGCACTGGACCATTGGAATGGCCAAATCAGGACAGGCCCACATATATACTGCCATGGATGCCCAATAGGCAGGTAACCAATTGGCCCCATAGGGAGGCATGTCACGGCGACAGGGCAACTCCTTGACCCTGTCGTCCTGCCCCTAATGCCCTAACCAGTGTGTTCACATTGCAGGAGGGGGAAAATGCGAATATAATCCCCAAACCACAAAGTCTAGCTTAATAGCCCAGGACAAATAGTCACCCAGGGGCATAGAGCAACCGGCCATCGGCAGAACTACCGTTGGCACGGATTGGAGTGGACAAACACATAACCGGCCCTACAGGCCAAGAGAAATTAAGGAAAAGCATAGGGGGGGTCACCCCAGTAAGAATCAGAGTGCAATTGGCCTGTGGGGAGGAAAGCAAAATCGAGCCTCTTGCAAAGAGGCGAGAAAAGAGCTGGGAGGAAGCGACGGGGCAAAAACTTCTGCGCTCCGTCGCTTCTAAAATGGCAGCCAGGCTGCCTCGTGGCCACCCCTTTTAAAGAGGGTGGCCACGCCCCATAACTAACCCGGATGTCAGAGTCCGGGTGGGTGGGGCCCCCGCAAAGAGCGTGGTGGCCATTTTGGTGCCGCGCTTGCATTCTTGATCTTCAATATGATTCGCTATGTAATGTCTTAATTATGCAGTCTTTGTAACAATGATTTGTATATCTTATTGTTTTAATTGTAAACTTTTATGGCCAGTGTGTGAGGCATCTTTTGTATCTTTTGTGATTATGCAACTTTTATACTTACCTGTGTAATTTGGGGTAGTTAGTCTTCCCCATATTCTCTGTCTGCAATACTTCTATACAAATGGTTTTCTTGGGCTCATTCAGGGCCAGCCTCTTTCCCAAATTAGACAGCTTGGTCATTTTGTGGGTGGAACTTTGCTTTATTGAAATTGTGCAATTTAATGAAATAAACTCCTTAATTTTTAACCCACAGTCTTATTTTGTCCATGGTTCCTTATTTAACTCTGCTGGTGGACGTTCCTTCAATCCAAAGGTAGTTTTTCCTTCCAATGCCTGGTGACCTGTAGATTCGCTGTATCTTCTGGTTGAGGCTAGTGGATCTTCTATGCAGGTCTGTGGCATAGGGAATTCTTTTTAGGTAACAGTTTCTTAGTAACCACAAGTCAGATACAGTATAGGATAAAATAGCTCTTTCAGATTGAAACACTTCTATACATTTATGTCAGAAGTACAAATACTAAACTGAAGCTTAACTCTCATCCAAGATATATCAACCTTTCCTCCCAGTAGTTCATTTTAGCCTTTCCTTTAACCAGCATATTATCCTTTAGATGTATGCATGTTTTAGACTTCTTAATATATCCATTCACACTGTTGCTTATCTGAAGTTGTTTGCCACTGGTGATAGTTCAAATCAAGTGTATGAAGCTTTTTACCATAACATTTTAACAAATGCATTCCCCTGTAATAAGATTTCAGTAAACATATTAGTAAAGTAGCATCACTGCCAGAAACCACAACAAAACACAGATCAAATACAAGGTACAGTCTAACTAGGAATCATATAAACACTTAAATGAGATCTTGACATCAATAAAGAATTTCTTGTTCCACTACAATTATAATACTGAAAGCTGCTTGAGCATGAATTGGACATTGGAATAAATACATCACTTTCAAAGAAATAGATAGGCATTTATATTCAGAAGCTGTGAAAGACATGTGGAATTACTGTTTGTATTTCTCATTCCTAAATGTATTCCATCTGCAAAATATATTTTGTTTGGTGTCATCTAAGTCATAATTTAAGGAGAGAATGGCTCATTTGAGTTGCTTTTTAAAAAAATGTTTTGAATGGGATTGATTTTAGTTTCCATCTTTGCCTCTGTAAATTTGTAAAATCTCCAATGGAACATAGTTCCCCCTCTTGTAAACTCTATTCAATCTAGACATTTTCTACTCAGGTAGAATAAATATATGTGGATGGAGTACATTAGTTCTTCCCCACCACCATTGCTTCCATTTCTGGATCAAATTGAGACCCCAGCTTTAAAGTCAGAAGCAGAATTCTGTTAAGAAGCAGAATATTTTTTTTATTTTAATACTAACATGAGATTTCCATAGCTCTGTGAATTGCAAATTATCTTTCTCTTGTTTTGCTGATGCCTAGAAGAAGAAGGGGGGGGGGCTTCATTTGCAATTTGATGCTGCAGATACAGCAGTTTTGAAGGAATGTGTCTTAGGTGGGATCACTAAATGTGGATGTGCTGAGTCCACAGCTAATAAACATTTAAAGCACTGGATTTATACTGGTTTTTTAATGTAATTATGTAGTTTTTGTATTTTGATACCATGCTTACTTGTATTGCTCGCTATTGTAAATTTATTGTATCTCTGTATTATTATTTTGTTGCTATTTATATATGCTGTTAGCCACCTTGAGTTGGCCTTTGGCCGAGAAAGGAGGGATACAAATTAAACTGATTGATTGATTGATTGATTGATCACATTTTATCAGCTAATTATGGAACTGGTGTTGTATAATTTGGACCTAAATGAGGACCAATTCTGCTGTCTGTGGAAGCTCCCCATGTATTTCTTTATCTTTGGAAGTTCCTCATGCATTTAGGGAGGCTGACCTTCAAGACCAGGGATTCACAAACCCCAGCCCATGGGCCTAATCCAGACCATGCATATCATTAATCTGGCCCATGGTAGCCACCCAGGGACCTCTAGACCCACCTCACCTGCCCTCCACTGCTGGAAGTTGCAATATGTCACTTACTGCAGTGGTGGTGGTGGTGGGAATTGTGTGGTTTTTCCAGGATTTGTACAGCCTCCACCACTTCCCAGGGCAGCAAGAGGCTTTTCAGAGCGATCTTGCTCCAGTTTGGTAATTTCTCAACATAACTCCACTGCGTTTCGGCAGCAGGAGTGGGATGGTGAGCTACTTCTGGTGCTAGGCGGAGCTTACATAGGCACCAGGGATTCCAGCATTGAACCAGGAAGTAGCTCACCATCCTGCTCTAGCTGCCGAAACGCAGTAGAAGAGCATTAGAAAATTACCAAACTGGAGCGAAATTGCTCCAAAAAGCCTCCTGTCACCCTGGGAAGTGGTGGAGGCTGTCCAAAAAACCCCAAAAACTGCACGGTTCCCACCACCACCACTACCACAGAGGACAATGATGATGGTGAAAACGTAAGTTGTGGGCACAACCATGCCTCTGGCTCCCACAGCTGAGTGTAGTGGTGGGAACTGGCCCCTGGCAGGAAAACGTTGGGAATGCCTGTTCTAGACAGTGAAGGTTCTCCAGAACAACCCAGACAGTCACAAGTTTAGCGACCAGGAGAGGGCACAAAATAGTCTTTAGGGTTTTGCTTTCCCTTGTAAAGGATTTCATAGCTAGGGAAGAATTAATTTTGATTCATTATTTTACTTGCTTAATGCCTAGTGTGCCTTAATAATTAATCTGTTTTTATTCTGTTAAAATATCTATTTTTAATTAGTTGAAACGGATCCATTTTGGAAGGTAGCTGTTCACAGAAGCCAACTTCTGACCAATTAGAAGCTGCAGGTAAGCCTGCTATCTGTTCTCAAACAGTGAATCTGGGAGAGTGTCTGTTCTTAGACTAAGTACCTGGGAGAAGCACGCTTTTCAGACTCACCACCTGTTGACCGGCGTTTGACACAAGTCTTTCTGATGGGAACGCTGATTAAATGTCCTGTCCCAGACTGGATGTCAAAAGATGGTGTCTGTCACTTAAAACACCTGCACATGCTTTCCCACCACAAATCGTATAAATATTGTGGCGATTAAACCAGATTAGGAGAGGGATAGGGAAGTTATCTCAGATCACATCGAGATGCTGCTCTCCACCTTCCAGAACCGATCCAACCCACAACCCATTACTTAGATGTGCGGCTCGCTCAGCCGCACTTTTAAAGAAAAGTATTGCTTTTCCGAAATGCTTTCTTATTTTCTTAGAACCATGTATTTTGCTAAGCGTAGTTTAGTGAGATTTTAGAGAGATGGTTAAGGTGTGACCGCTGCGAGGCTGGGTCTTGTGTTTGCAGGTGGCGAAGCAGACAGGGGCCAAGTCGATGTGTAAGATCCCTCACCAGGATTTCTGTCTGGAAGAGCTGGTGTCGGGTCTAGATACAGCTTAGGCCAGTCATGAAATTTTGCATAGTAACACACATTTATTGGGTGTATTCACACTTAGCATTTTAAGATGCATGCATCAAATGTCTTCATTATACTTTTAAAACTTGTTGTTTATAGCCATACAATTGTTTTGTATTTATTCAATGTAGCCAACCTTCTTCTTACCAATCTAAGTTAGGAATCCTTGCAGATAAGCATAAAAGCATGAGAACCTGCCATACACCAAATCAGAGTACAGATCTATCAAGTTGTTATGTCTGGCCCTTATAAGCACTAGTCCAGACAACGATGAACAAAACAGCAACAAGTCTTTATTCAACGCTCTTTAAGGAGATAAGCTTACAAGGTGCTCTGGACACAGAGATGGCTATACAATCCCAGTGGAATCAGTCCTCTGGATTCTTGCTGTGTAGGAGGCAAAGGCTAGCTACCATAGAAGCGTAGCATAATGGAGGAGACCCAGGCTTAGCACATTGCTGGCTACCTGTACGGAGTGGGAAGTGTAGATCCGGCCCGGCCCCACCCTGGTTTACTCGTGGGGCTTATATAGTGTCTCTCCAGCAGTAGCTCCTTGATACAAAGTAGTGACTCACCGGACAAACATAACTAACCAATCATAACAGGGAATACAGTAATACGTCATACAAAGTCCACTTCGTACAACATCAAATTCATACAATATCACCTAATTCCTTGAAAAAAGTTGCCTCATACAAAGTCGCTGCAACTTTGTATGATGCATTGGGTTTTTTTCCAGACTGCATTGTGCCTGGGCAGTATAAAAGGCAGGATGCATGCATGCATTGCTTTTGTGGGTTTTGCATGAGGCGAGGAGTGTTTAGGAGTGGTTTTGAGAGCGTTTTTGGATTTTTTTAAAAAAAAATCCTGTGATTTTTGAAGCTTTCTTCAGGTTCTTGGATCATTCTTTGGCACAGTGGAAAGGTAGGTAAATGACGTTTTCTGTTTCTGATTGGCTTGGGTTGGGGAGGTGGCTGGGGGAGGGCATTTTTTGGTGGGGTGGGCAATTGTTTGGTGTTTGCTGTTGTGGTTTTTAAAACCAGATTGCATGCTCCATAATTTTTTTTTATGTTGGTCTATTTTGGGGGGAGCACTGTTTGGTTGGGTGGGCAATTGTTTGGTGTTTGCTGCTGTTTGGATGATTAACACTGTGCTGCATGATGGGACATGATGGCATCTATTTTGTCCTTGCTTGCATCCAGTAATTGTTTACAGTACAGTAGCTTGTACAAAATGGATAATCTGCATGGCTGCAGATTAACGCTGTGCTGCATGATGGGGCATGTTAACTCTTAAACCTGCACTCCATAAAGTTTTCAAAAGTTAAAAACTTGTATGGTTTGTCCCCTAAAATCATGTTTGTTTGACATGTTTTTGTAATGTATCTAGCTTTTTAGACAATGAAAGCGTGGCGCCAAAATGGCCGCCACACTCTTTGCGGGGGCCCCCCACCTGGACTCAGACATCTGGGTGAGTTAGGGGGTGTGGCCACCCCTCTATAAAAGGGGTGGCCACGAGGCAGCCGAGCTGCCATTTTGGAAAAGCGACGGAGAGGAGAAGTTTTCTCCGTCGCACTTCGTCTCTTTCTGAGAGCCGCAGTTGGCTGCAGAGCCTTAGCGGGTATCTTTGCTTCTCAATCTTCGGCTCTCCAGCCATCTGGTTCTGATCCCTTGAAAGGGATCGTGCTTTTTATTATGCCTCCCAAGAAGAAGGCTATGGCAACTCAGGCTCGCCCGAAAGGGAGGCAGCAGTCGGGTCGGAGGACCGCAACTGCGCCCCCGCAACAGGACCCCTTATCAGAGGCACCCACCGGGACCGGTGGGATGGGTCAGCTTAGGCCATGGCCCGCGGCTCTCCAGCCTCAGACTGGCCCCACAGGGGCTTCGGCCCCCGGCCCGCAATTGCCGGCCATGGGCCTTGAGCACGGGGGAGGGCCTGGTGCGGTTGCACAGCAGGGCTTACCCCTGGCCCCTCATGGGCCGGAGTTTTGGGCATGGCCCTATTTGGGACCTGGCTCTCAAGTCGGGGGCTCTGGACCATTGCCCAGTGGGCCGTCCGGCCGCCTGGCCCCCTTTATGCAGGGGGATCTGCAACAGTGGATGCATTACTGGCCCGCATAGCGGCGCTAGAGGCATCCCTCGGGATCACCAATAACCCCATTGGGGGGGGCTTCACTGCCATCTGGGGCCCCCTTTTGCCAGCCTGCTACCATGGCAGCCGCCACTCTCCAGCAGGCGGCCAGTCGGGTTGAGTTGCTCGAGGCGCGCAGGCCCGTGCCTGCCACGGTCTCACAGCTCCCCGTACATCATGAACTGCAGACAGGTAGTGGTCGGATGTGTCCTCAGAGCTCGATTTTGGTCGCGAGCTCCAATGCCCGCCGTGGGCCGGAACCCCCAGTGGGGGCGGCTCACGGGGGTGCACCCAGTGAGTATCAGGTTCAAGCTAATGTCCCCACATCACACTCCACTTCCGGGGATAGGTTTCAGTGGCCATGGCCTCGTAATGTCGGGGTGGGTGGGCATCAGTTCCCAGCTTACCCGGGTGCAGCTTGGTCCCATACTGGCATAACATTGGGCGGAGGGGTTACCGCCCCCGGGGCTACACCGGGTGTCGCAGGGACGGTCCAGGCTCCTCTCCTGATACCCCGTGTTAATACTGTGCCGGTGTTGGCATTGTCGGTGGCCGGGTATTCCTTGCCCCTCGGGGATCATTTGGCCCAGGCCACAAGGGAAAAGATTTGGCGGGGGGAGTATGTCGATATTTTCTCCCTATTGAACCGGGAACCCACCAAGGAGGAAAAAGAGGGGCAGGATGAGAAGGACAAAGAGCTGTCTCGCCGTCACAAGCCACCACACACCTGGGCCAACTGGTTACCCGCATATCTCATTTATATGGCGGTGTACCTTAGGGCTCGGCCTGACCTGGCCATTCCTATGGTCCAATATTTGGACAATATTTACAGGGCAATGGTGGATTTTCCTGGCCCATCGTGGTTGGCTTACGATGAGGAATTTAGAATGAGAGTGCCCTTACACCCGGAGATGAGGTGGGATGAGCCATGTCAGAAACTGTGGCTTTTATACATGACCCCCATGCGCCCGGCGCCTGGGGAGAGGTACCATTGTGGACATGCGGTCCAGCGAGCTGCTCCAACACAGGCTCCCCACCAACTGGCGGGGCAGGGGGTTCCAGCCCGCTTGCTGTGTTGGAGTTTCTCGGCCAATGGTGTATGCAATAGAAAACAGTGCCGATACAAACATGAGTGTCCCTCTTGTGCTGGCCCCCACGCCGCCGTTGTGTGTCCGCAAGCCGGTGGGTCATGGGGCAGAGGTAGAGGTGGACAAGGAGAGGGCAGACCTGCCGCTGATGGAGCTGGTCACTCAAAAGGCCCCCTCCCCGGTTAACGTAGCTATATTGGAGTGGTGGCTCTCAACTTACCCGAGGAGAGAGGATGCTAGGTACCTCCTCGAGGGTTTCCAGCGGGGCTTTCGCATCCCATTCAAAGGGGAGCGGTGCCCCCAAGATGCCCCTAATTTACTTTCCCTGAAGGGTAGGGAGGAGGTGGCTGCCCTAAGTATCGCTAAGGAGGTTAATGCAGGTAGGGTTGCTGGCCCCTTTCCTATGCCACCCTTTCCCAATCTGAAGGTTTCCCCTTTAGGGTTGGTGCCCAAAAAGTCCCCTGGGGAGTTTCATTTAATTCACCATCTGTCATACCCGGCGGGCCATTCGGTCAATGATGCCATTCCTGATTACCTTTGTTCTGTCAGGTATACATCATTTGACCAGGCCCTGCGCATGGTGCGCTCTTGTGGCCCGGGTGCACTTCTGGCAAAATGTGACATTAAGTCGGCATTCCGTTTGTTGCCGGTGCACCTGGGTGTCTTTGAGTTATTGGGTTTTAAATTCCAAGGGAAATTTTATGTTGATAAAGCCATGCCTTTTGGCTGCTCTATTTCCTGTTCAGCATTTGAACGTTTTAGCACTTTCCTTCAGTGGGCCTTTGTTCGCAGGTCTGGGTTCCGGTCTGTAGCCCATTACCTCGATGATTTCTTGTTCGGGGGTGAACGGGGCTGGGACACATGTACGCGTCTCCTCAATACATTTCAGATGCTAATGCAGGAACTCGGTGTCCCTTTAGCGCCCAAAAAGACCGAGGGCCCATCAACTAAGCTCACACTTCTGGGTATCGAAATTGACACGGTCTCGCAGGCATCCAGGTTACCCATGGATAAGGTTACCCGGATCACTGCGTTGATTTTGGCCTTACTGGCCAAACACAAGGTGTCACTTCGTGAGCTCCAGGTTCTCCATGGTCACCTTAACTTCGCCTGCAGGGTGGTCACGCCTGGCAGAGCTTTTGCTCGACGCTTAGGCGATGCCATGACTGGCCTATCCAGGCGCTATCATAGGGTCCGACTGAAAAAGGGCATGAGGCTGACATCTTGGTTTGGCTTAAGTTCCTGAGGGACTTCAACGGGGTGTCATTTTGGAGATCTGACCTTTTGGTTTCCCCTAGGTTCCAGGTTCAGTCGGATGCCTCGGGGTCCCTGGGATAATGGATTTACTTTGAGGGGAGGGGGGCCTACGGCCGATGGCCTCCAGCATGGCGGGGCACGGATTGTCTACGCGATCTTACATTCCTTGAGTTCTTCCCGATACTGGGAGCTTTGATGCTATGGGGTGAGGAGTGGGCCAATTCAGTGGTTCATTTCTGGTGTGACAATGCTGCGGTAGTGCACATTGTCAATTCCCAGACATCTAAATAACCCAAGGTCATGGAGTTAGTTCGCCAGTTTGTGTTGCGCAGCCTACGCCTCAATGTGCTCTTCAGGGCCAGACATGTACCAGGTATTAATAACGATATTGCTGATGCTTTATCTCGCCTGCAGATCCCCCGGTTCCGCGCCTTGGCTCCAGACGCAGAGGAATTCCCGTCGCCACTCCCGGACGAGATTTGGACGTTTGGCAAGGAGAGGTGAACCGGGCGATCGGCATGTCGCTGGCGCCCCGCACGCGTAAGGCGTATCACCATGCATTCAGTCAATTTTAAAAAAATTGTGCGCAACTCCGGTTGCCCGAGGTGTGGCCCATTCCAGTTGCACACGTTCTACAATTTATGGTCTACCTACACAGTCTGGGCCTAGCTCCCCGCACCATAGCATCCAGGCTGTCAGCACTGGCATTCATGGCCAAAGTGAGGGGTTCTGCTGACAACACGAATGATTTCCGTATACGACATGTTTTGGAGGGGTGGACACGGGAACGTGGATGCCGCCCGGACAATCGCCACCCAATTTCTCCAGGGGTTCTTACCCACCTTGCACGAGGCTGGCATGACCTGTGTTTCGACAGGTATGAGGCAGCTCTGTTTCATGCGGCTACCACGGTGGCCTTTTTTGGAGCGCTCCGCATCAGTGAGTTGGTGCTACTGTCTAAGGCGGATGCGGCTCGTAGGGCACTGGAACTCGAAGATGTCTATGTCTCCAATGAGTGGGCTCAGTTGAGGATACGGTCCTCAAAAGTTGATCAGCACGGTGTAGGCAGTGGTGTTAGACTGCTACGATGTTCCATTGCAGACATCTGTCCGGTTGGTGCCCTACAAGAGTTCCTTGCAGTGCGTGGCACGCACCCTGGCCCGTTTTTTCTGCCACCAAGATGGGTCTCCCCTGACTACATTTCAATTTTGGAAGGTGACCGGTAAGGCACTGTCCAGTGTTGGCCTCCCCGGGGCTCGTTACGGCACCCATTCTTTTAGAATAGGAGCTGCTTCTACTGCGGCTGCATTTGGGTACTCTGAGGCTGATATACTCCATATGGGGAGGTGGGGATCGAAGTGTTTTGAATTATATGTTCGCCCTCTTTAAGTACTGAGTACCAGATAAGTTACTGTCCTGTCTTTTTTATCTTACATACCCTGTGTGTCGCCGCACACCGGTGGCACTATGGCTGGTGGGCCATAGCTATGTGCACTGGGCAGCGCAGTATGCTGCGGCGACAGAGTGGGGACCCCAGCTTGGACTACGTGCCTCCGCATGTATCAGGTGGTATGGTAAGCGCGGAATGTTATGGCGTGAACTGTTGCCATTCCTTTTCTCCATCAGGGATGCTGAACCACCTGATGTCCTGGTGCTGCACCTCGGGGGCAATGACTTGGGCCAGGTCACTGGCCTTTCCTTAAAACATACGATCTGCAGTGACCTAGCTTATTTGCATTATGTGTGGCCTGCCTCAACACTGCTATGGTCGGACATCATACTGCGTCACGCTTACAGGGGGGGTATCAACCTCCAGGCCCTTGACCGCGCTTGTCACTCGGTGAACAGGGCAGTGGCCCGGTTCTTTGCTGACAAGGTTTTGGGGCGGGTCATCCGACACCCCACCATTAGTCTCCAAAATTACGATCTTTACACGGGGGATGGGGTCCATCTGTCGCCCAGAGGTTTGAACCTCTTTTTGGAAGATTTGCAAGCAGGCCTGTTGACCTAGCTGACAGTCTGGGGGGGGGGGGGCGGCGATGAGTCTTTATTAAGCCTCCCCGTGTGGCGGGTAGCACTGGTAAGGTAAATATTTATGACCCACAGGTATCCGGCAGGTTCGCAATTGACTGGCCAACACTAGATAGGTACAAGTTTGTTAACGTTGACCGGTCAATGACAAACCAGGCAATGGGGTGATGGCAGGAGCTCTTCAGCATGCATCACCCCGTGATTTGAGGGATACATGTCAGAGGGTGGGGTCAGTAGATAGTTTATTGACTACGGTCAACAATTTGTTTGTTGTAAACAAACAAATTGATGCAAATGGATACATTGTAGCAATTGCCATTGCCAATTTTGGGAGGAACCTTACCAGTGTTACTGCGGCCTGCTTGCCTTAAGAATTATAATTGGCTGAGTACCAATTGAAATTTATAATTCGTACTACGGCATGAATCAATAAATGTGGCCCAATGCTGTTATCCATATATACCGGTGCCTGAGTCTTTTTTGGTCGGTGCGCCTGCAATGATTTCTTAACGTTCTGTCAGTTTCCTGTCTGTTTCCTTGACTTTGCCCTGAAGTCTGTGCTGTTGTACAATGTATCTCTAGGGAAATGACATTGTATGAGGCATCGCAGCAAGGATTTGGATGTTGTATGAGGCATTGCGGCTAGAATTTAGCATGCCTCATACAAAGTCCAAATTTGTATAAAGTCCAAACTTGTGGAACCAAGTTTGAACGTTGTATGAGGTATCACTGTATATGTAATTAACCAATGGGAAACAAGATCCAAAAGTGTAACCAAACACAGGGATTGTATTAGCATAATCAACGCACCCTGGAATGGAGGATTATGCGCCACTTTAGGCTCATAATTTGAATGGCGGGAAACCACCATTTTCCTCTTGCAAGGCGCTGTCTGCGCTATTTGCAAATGTGCCTTAATACACAACACTAGTATAGTATTGTCCAATATGCGGTAGGTCTCTGGGAGTTCAAGCAGGATTCTTTCTGAGCCTTACCTGGAAGTTTCTGATATTAGCTGGTTGTCTCCCACTATAGCAGTATCAAGTCCCAATTTTTGAAATATCATCATCACCACCATCACCACCATCTTGGAACTGCAAAGCTGGAAGGGACCTGGTGTTGTATAATCATAGAGTCCAGCCCTTGTCATGGAGACATAATGGGGAAATGAACTCCCGACCTCTGGCTATGCAGCTAGATGCCTAAACCAGTAAGTTATCCAACAGTCCTATGATGACATCAAATGTGTTCAGAATGGTATGTTGGTATATTGAGGACAGCTCTGTGGTTAATGTGGAAAAATGGGTATACACTGTACTGTGCCACCCCTAGTTTTTAGAAAATATTCTCTTTAATATTTTACATAACAGGCAATGTCAACCTCCAATTAAAGAATGATAGTTTGCTCTAAGAATCTAAACAATCTAAGTACAGGGTCTTTTGAGAAATTCAATGGCTAAGGCAGGGTAAGGGCACAACAAAAGCTGTATTTGCAAGAGTCCCCAAAAGTTTGGTTACTCAAGATAATCATCCAAATGACATGCATGATCCTGGAGAAAAGAATACTATATAAGCAACATCTATACCTATAAAATGGTGCGTTAACCGTTGGAATGTGACAAAGGATGTTGCACCAGGCCCCACTAACCCGTAATGGGCCTCCGTTCACTCGCCCGAACCCGGTTCGCAGGTAACTGTCGGGTTGAAATTTTCGACCCGGGGGCAGGAGCCCCCCAGTCGCAAACAAAAAAGGGAACTTCAATTCCCAATGTTCCTGGTGCCGCGCCAGAGCCAATCAGACTGAGCAGCGCGGCAAAAGGAACGTTCAGAAATGCGCTGCGGCTAATAAAAAAAAGCCGCAGGGGAAAAACCGCTGCAGTAAGCAAACACGCGCAGCCAAAACTACAAGCCCCAGCGTCCTGCGTGCCAGTAGCACGCAGAACGCTGAGGCGGCCGGCGTGTGAAAAATAAAAGTTTTTAAAAAAACGCCTGCCGCCACTGCCATTCTTCCCCATGGTAGAGAGAAAACTTCGAGAAAACACTCCCAGAAGAATTAGCAAAGTATCATTAATTTTAATAACAACTATGTGTAAAACTCTACTATTGGTTCGCTAAACTACTAACTGAGGGGTCTGACAATATCACTACATGTACAAAGGCACATAAAGTATGCAGCGTTAGTATCCGTAAAGAAGGAAAAATACCCTCCCTCTCCCATGAGTCCCCGTGTGAGCCAAAAAAGTTCATAAACTGTAATAGGTGTCCACGTGTGACCAGCGCTTGTAAATAAAGTCACCAGACCATGATGGCGATGTGACGTAGCGAAAGTGTTTAGTCCTCAAAGGCTCAATACTGCTGCGCAGACTGGTCCATGAGACAATTAAAGCTGGTATCGGGGCGACTCAACACAGGGCAAGAGAGT
Source organism: Bradypodion pumilum (assembly GCA_035047305.1). Lineage (NCBI taxonomy): Eukaryota > Metazoa > Chordata > Lepidosauria > Squamata > Chamaeleonidae > Bradypodion > Bradypodion pumilum. The sequence continues at coordinate 359,170,668 of JAWDJD010000001.1, forward strand.
ACGATGTTCAGCAAGTTCTGATGTCCCTCCGGTAAGAAGACATTTCGAAAGACTTCCTCAGAGTCTAAAGCATACAATGACAGAAAGAACACACATACAATGTTTGCAAGACCGATCACTTATTGCCAGAAATTAAGATGGAACCATGTTCCATATCATGCAGCCATGACGACAATAATATAGACACATATAGATACATGTGTATATATATATATATATAGAAAGAAGGAAAGAAAAACGGACGGGAACGTACCTACTAGTGTTGATTATTTTGCGCATAAACCTCTTTAGTTGATTCCTATTGTGTTCTCGCGTTAGACTAAAACTACTGAGGTACTGGTTTAAATACCTTGGACGGAAAGCTCATATTGCATAATGTTCATCAGCTGAGTAATTCCACATACAACTATTAAAGGGGAAGAGCATGAATAACAATAGCAGACCTACTTATGTGGTGAAAAGGGCTCACTGACAACTTACAACAAGACTCACAAAAAACTCACAGAAAGGCGGATAGGTCCCAATCCGTGTTCAGACCAAGTGGAGATAGCGTTTTGAAATGATGGATGTAAAACGCCTCCCTCTGTAAAAGGAAACGTTCGATGTCAACCATGTTTGGTTGGAGAGTAAGTTTCAAGTATCACCAGTTTCAAGTCTTTGTGAGTATGTTTCTTTTCTGTGAAATGATTGACCATTGGTGCGTTTGGGATGCAATGCTTGATACGGGAAATATGTTCACCCAAACGCACCCTGATTGGTCGTCTGGATTGCCCGATGTAGGCTAATTGACATGCACATATGATCATGTATACGGACTCTCTTGTGCTACAACTGGAAAACAAATTTAAATCCAAAGAAAAATTGCTGGAGGGTAACTGTACGTGATTGGTATGTCACATGTAAGTACAATACTTACAGTGTCCAGATGCAAAATGTCCTATGGGGGTACTGGAGCTGACGAAACGGGGATTGATGTCCGCGCAAGACACATAGTTAGCAATGGAACTTGTTTTGCGGAATCCGATGGTAGGAGGCTGTTGGCAGCCAGGTGTAGTATCCAAAATGTGCCAGTGCCTTAATATAATGTTTTTAATCTTGTTGGCAAGAGGGGTATAATCGAGAGACTAGAATAATCTGGAGTCATTCTGCGGCGTTCTAACGTTCTCCCTAAGCAAGGTGTTCCTGGGGCGTCTATTAACCTTATTCTGTGCTGCTGTAATGATGCTGGTGGGGTAACCTCTGTTTCTTAACATCACGGAAATTTTATCGGCTGCTGTATCAAAGTCTTGTGGGTTAGAAGAGTTCCGTTTCGCTCTAATAAAAAGACTGTAGGGGATGTTTGTCTTCAAATGGTGTGGATGAAAAGAATTGAATTGGAGATATGGAAATCGGTCTGTTGGTTTATGAAACAGTTTAGTTTGAATCCTGCCATTACTGATGAAAACTGTAAGATCAAGAAATGATAAAGAAGTAGGGTGCATAGTATGTGTGAATTTTAACTGAGGGTGTTGGCGGTTGATCCACTGACAGAAGTCTGTAACTGAAGAATGATTTTTAAAAATAAAAAACAGATCATCAATATATCTCTTATAACATAAAATATCTGTATGGTACGGGTTAACTAAAGAATCAAAAATAAAGGTTTTATCAAAATCACACATAAAGATGTTTGCAACGGAAGGAGCAAAATTTGAGCCCATGGAGACTCCTTGGATCTGTAAATAATAAGAGTTTTCGAATCTAAAGAAATTGTGCTCAAAACATATATCTAATAAGTCTAAGAGAAAATCAGTCAGAGGAAAACCCTTTTGCCTGGATTCTAAATGATGTGCAATAAGTGTTCTAGCTTCAGGTAGCGGAATATTTGTATATAATGAACTGACGTCCATGGTAAGAAGAACTGCATCGGACGGAACTGCGAGATTCGCTACTAACTGTATAAAATTCGTAGAGTCTTTAACATAAGCGGGAGTGTCTATCGAAAAGGGAAAGATGTGGTGGTTGATGAATTTGGCAATGGGTTCTAATAAAGAATTGTTGGCACTGATTATTGGTCTACATGGAAAGATGTCCAGATTATTGGTAAATTTATGAACTTTGGGTAGCAGGTAAAAAATTGGTATTCTGGGAAATTTGTTATGAAGAAAGCGGAATGTACCCTCAGTGATGTAATCCATCGCGAGTCCCCCCTGTAGGACTACCGAGATAACGTTAGACACATGTGTTGTCGGGTTACGATCTAATTTAGTATAACAGTTGGTGTCTGATAGTTGTTGCATGGCGGCTTTGAGATAATCTGTTTTGTTAAGCAACACTATACCTCCACCCTTGTCAGCTGATTTTATAACTATCTCCGGGTCTTGTCCCAAATTTTTGAGAAGGGCCATGTCCTCACGATTAAGATTATAAGATTTTTAGACGTGGTTTCTAATTTGCAAATGTCCCGAGTTATAAGCCTCCTAAAGACTTCAATAGAAGGGTTGTCTATGTTGGGAGTGAAAGTAGAACGTGGTCTAAACAAACTCTGTTGGATAGCACCTTCTCTGAAGAAGGTTTTCAGTTTGAGTAAAAAAGAAACCCCCCTGCCGCCGCTGCCCTTCCGTTTGAAGGGCCAGCCGGCGCGTGAAAAATACAAGTAAACCACCCCCCTCCAATGCCCTTCTTCCCACGGGCCAGCCAGTATGGCCCGCAGGGAAAAAAGGAAACCCCCCACCGCCTCTGCCCTTCCTTCCCACAGGCCAGCCAGCATGGCCCGTGGAAAAGAAAGCACCACCACCCTGCCATTGTCCTTCCTTCCCACGGGCCAGCCAGCATGGCCCGTGGGAAAGAAAGCCTCCCCACCATTGCCCTTCCTTCCCATGGGCCAGCCAGCATGGCCCGCAGGAAAGAAAGCCACACCCCCTAAAAAAATAAACACAAAAACACAAACCAAAAACAATCAAAAACACAAAAATCCAAAAATGAAACACAAAAACAGCCAAAAAGAAACAAGAAAAAACACACAGACCCCCCCCCAAAAAGCCAGAGAACTTACCAAAAGACGTCTTCTATCCATGAAGACCAGAACTCAAATGAGAAAAGAAAGAGAAAACGTACTGGAAGCGACAGCCAGATGACAGATGTGAATAAATGTAGAGAGGCAGAAAAGATCACCACCCCCACCCTGAGGCCAAAATAGAAAAAACATTCAAAAATATTAAAGCTAATAAGATTAATTCCAAAATTAATCAAATAAGTTATAAAAACATTCAAAAATAATCACACTAATCTCAAAAAATACCAAAAAAACAGAAATCACTTTTCACTCCAAAAAACCAAAACCAAAAATAAAAATGCGTAAAAATAAACATTTTAAAAACCAAAATTAAGTTTTAAACTAAATAATATTAAATTAAATAAATTAAATTAAATTAAAATTTGGATAAACATAAAACAAAAACCTTCAAAATCCAATTTAAAGAGCCCGGCACTGAGGAAGCTGGCACGCAAAAAAACAACAACAACAACAACAACCAAAAAGAACCAAAAAAAACCACTGGGAGCGCAAGTCCACCGCAGGCGGACGCAGCGCCTCGAAGCCACAAAATCACAAAATCTTACAACACTATTTAAAACAGCCCAGAACCATTGGTTCAAGAAAAAAAAACGAAACCCTTTACTATCCAACACAATTTTAAAAAGCCTGGCACCGCCGGGCAAAATATGCTGGTAACTCTTAAAGATTTAAATGTTAGAATTTTGAACTACAAGTTGGAATTAGATGTGTTTTCTACACAAACAGCAATAAAGGGGCATGCATGTTTGCCAGAAATGAGAAGTAAGAGCAGCATTTTAGGGAAATTAAGGATTTCCCACCTCCCATGCCTGCAAAAGCTTTCCCCAGTGAAAAGGGTTCCACAGAAGTATCAGGATGAGTAATCTGAAATGTTTTATTTGCAAAAACGTGTGTGAGCTGATGTAATCAGCCTTATGTAGCATAACTGTGCAAACAGGATTTCAGCCATTTTGTAACAACTGTGACAAGAAAGAGCATAAACATGTAGGTTATAGACAAAGGCAGGTATTATATGGTATAATGAGTTAAAAATAATGTTTGGTAAAACATCTAAGGTTTGAAAGAATCATGTTACTTAATGAGATCTGTTTGAGATCACAGCCTGACTTGGGAGTACAGAAGCATTACACAAAAAGAAATGTATTATTAACAAATGTTTTACCAAGTTAGAAGTCAACTTAGTTCATCATAAAAGTTATAGATATGATTTTCATCAATCTGCACCATAATTGTTTGCATTTTTTTAAAAATGGGCAGTAGAAGGCATCATTATTGATTTATTACATTAATATCCCAACTATCTGAGATACTATTCCACTTTGGGTGGCTTACAATATATTAAAAATCTCTTTATAATAGAAAATTAGAAATAAATCATGGTTTTTTTTAAGTAAAAAAAGAGACTTTTTAAAGGAAAAATATTTTTCAGGGAGGCAGGACATACAGTAGGAGTAGTTGTAATGCTTTTGAGGTCTGCTTACCCTGGTGAAGATGACATCTTAGGCAAAGTTAAAGGTCACCCTTGCTCAAAAGCCAGTTGTATCCAACTCTAGGGTTCAGTGTTCATCTTTGTTTACAGCCAAAGAGCCAGTACTGTCTGCATCTGCAGACATTTCTATGGATATGTGGCAAACATGGCTAGACACTGGAGTGCACCGAATGCTGTTTACCTTCCCATCGAAGTGGTCCCTATTTATCTACTGTCAATTTCTTGCTTTTGAACTGCTAGGTTGACAGGAACTGTGACAGAGATGGAAGCTCACTCTGTCATGCAGCACTCAGGTCTCAAACTGCTGACCTGCTGACCTTTCGATTCAGTAACTATGTTTTATACATTAGAGCAGGGGTTCTCAACATTTTTCAGCCACGGGCCAGACCATGCTCCCCTCAGACAGCTGAGCGGGCTGGACTGGTGCCGTAAAGCACATCTGCGGCTATTGTAAATGTGCTTACAACAACCACGGACTCATTTATGGCTTTAGTAAATGTGTTTATGACAGCCGCAGACTTATTTGTGGCTGTAGTAAACACATTTATGATGGCTGTAGACTCATTTACGGCTGTATTAAACATGTTTACGATGGTCGCGGATTCATTTATGGCTGTCATAAATGCATTTACACCTCTGTAAATGAGTTTGCGGTCAAGTCCGGTGGCACTGGCAGTGATGGCAGTGATGGCAGTGATGGCAGCGATGGTGGCTGGAACAAGGTTGTGTGCCAGATTATTTGGTGCTCTGGGCCATATCCAGCCCATGGGCTGTAAGTTGCAAAACCTTGCATTAGAGTATTATGGAGTATTTTCCAATTTTAAAATAGCATTTTACCCTTACTATTTCTTCCTCTCTTTTTACTTTTGTAATAGGTTTAAATGAGTCCTAGAGTTAAAATTTACTTTTTTGAAGCCTTCCTAGAGTGTTAAGAAACTGTGCCAGACACTTTAACAAATCTGTCAAAATATCTACAGCATTAGTTAACATTCCTCTCACATCAATTAAATGAGTGCTAATTATAATTATTTCTCCTTTTCTTCACTATACCAGTGTTCCTAATAAACTGCTTGAGGTTGTCGAAGTTTTTATTTCTCTCTCTCTTCTTTTCATGCTGGGTTTCCAACCTGCAATATAGTAAGACTATCAGAGTCATAGGGGGAGGAAAATGCCTCACAAAGGCTACGTAGGGCACCCAGAATATTTCTTTTTGGGAACACCCGGCAGGGCAGACCTTCGATCCAGCGTCCTGCTATGCCTTAATGAGCACTCCTCACCCTAGCTCGATTCACTGGGGTCAGGGACAGAGTAGCCTTCTGCATATGGCAGGTAATATTGATCACTTGGCAGAAGCTAGGCTTCTTAGTGCTGATGCCTATGACACACAGCTTATGACTTGCTACTCCCCCTCCTCCCCTTAACAGAAAGAGCAATCCCTCTCACCGACTTCTGGAAGGCTTCTGGTGTTGAAGCGATGAGGACCAGTGGAACCACTTCTGCTCTGCTGGGTTTCCTTCTCCTTCTTTACAAAGGCAGGCAAAAAATGACTGGCTTTTGAAGATTTATTGAAGGAAACACAATACTGGATACAGATCTTAAATTAATCTACACTACATAAAACACAAGCTAATAAAACAAATAAGTAAAATAAAATCTTGCTAGCTCCCTAGCAGGCTCAAGCTTCTTGGTTTGGGGCGGTTCTGCCCCTCATGACTGAGTGTTAGCCCTGAAGAGTCATGTTGAGGAGCTGTCGGGCAAAAGCTCCCGCTGAAATCAAGATCGTGGTGTTCAGAGTCAAGGGTTTCACCCTTGCTCCAGAAGTGCCCCCTGAGTGCTCAGATTGGGCTCCTTTTATTGAGAAAAGGTGCTTTGGAATGTGGTGATCTAATGGGAAAGCACCTGTGTTCCCCACCTTTGCATTCCCTGGGAAAATTCTGTTCTGCAGGTGTCCTGGCAGTTAGAGTTTGATTGACATGAGTGGAAACCTCATCTCTCTCATGGTGTGGTCTAGCTGTCACTCAGTTCCCTCGTGGTACTGCAGGTGCAGTTCTTGGAATGTTTCCAGTCCTGGACACTCACTTTTCCCTCCTCCCTTTGGGGAGGCAACTATTCTAACTATGCATCACTGTCATGTCAGACTAACAGCCTGGCATTCCAACATGCTTTAAAATGAGAGCTGGCTTTCTAAGCCTAAGAAAACTACAATATATGTCTTAACACTACATGGATCAAATGTCACCTTAAAATCAAGACAAGGTTGCATGTGGAAACCACAACAATGCAAGCGCGGCGCCAAAATGGCAGCCGCGCTCTTTGCGGGGCCCCCCATCGGACGAAGGCATCTGGGTAGTTAGGGGGCGTGGCCAGCTCCCTTATAAAAGGGGTGGCCATGAGGCAGCCGAGCTGCCATTTTGCAAAGCGACGGAGCGGAGAAGTTTTTCCCCTCTTACCTCCGTCGCTTTTACTTTTACCGGGAAGCCTTTTGGCCGCTGAATTCTCTCGTTTTCGGCTTCCCATCGATTGGCTGAGAGGCCCGTGAAGAAGAAGGCGGCTGCGAGCGCGGCTCGTGCGGTTCGGAGGCGCAATCAGGGTCGGAGGACCGCGGCTGCGCCTCCCCAGCAGCCGCCTTTGCCTGCACCCACCGGGACCGGTGGAATGGGGTCTATTCCCTGGCCAGAGAATGGGGGCCCACGCACGGGGCCAGTAGGGGCTGCGGCCCTCGGCCCGCAAGCGGTGGACACCTCTCCTGGTGTTGCCCATTCTGCTGGGCCTTCCTTTATAGGAGCACAGCTCGCTCCGAGGCCTTCCAGCCTTGGGGGGTGGTCCGGTCCCCTTCCCTGGCAGGTTGCTACATCGGCCCTAATGGGCCCGGGTGTGGGGTTGTGGCCCTATTCGGGCCCCGGGGTGCAGGGACCTGTACCCATGCCTGTAGTAGGCGGGCCAGCTGGCCCTTTGCCCCATGTCAGCGTGGAAGCCTTATTGGCCCGTGTTGCGGCCCTCGAGACATCCCTGGCCCAGGCTAGCCACTCTTGGGCTCCCTTTGGGGTTTGTTTTGACGCATCGTCTGCTGGGCAGCGGCAGGCGACGGGACGGGTCGAGCTGCTTGAGGCGCGTGGCACGACCTAGGCCACTGCCTCGCAGCTCCCCATTCAACAGACCGGTGCGGGTCAGGCCCCATCGACGAGCTCGACGGCGGTTGTGAGCTCCGGCGCCCCCAGTGGGCTGGAACCCCCGGTGGGGGCGGCCTACGGGGGTGCAGCATGTGAGTATGCGGTCCAAGCTAGTGCACCTACACACGTGGCCACGTTGGGGGGGTTTCCAATGGCCTTGGCCTCGCGCGGGTGGGGCGGCGAACCAGCCGCTGGCGCCCCACCTGGTGACGACAACTACCACCCAGGGCCCCATGGTGGGGGGTGTTTTCTACCCTGTGGGGAATGTTTTGGGGGTGGCTGGGTTAGTACAGGCCCCCTTTCAGATGCCAGCAGTTCCTGCTGTGCCTGTGTCGGCCTTGCTGACGGCAGGGTATTCCTTACCGCTGGGTGACCATTTGGCACAGACCACCGAAGAGAAGATCTGGCGGGGGAGTACGTGGATATCTTCTCACTCCTCAACAGAGGGCCCACCAAGGAGTAGGGGGGGCAGGATGAGAAGGATAAGGAGCAGGCACGTCGTCACGAGCCACCACGTACGTGGGCCGACTGGTTGCCGGCCTAACTCATATACATGGCGGTGTACCTTAGGGCCCGGCCGGTTTTGGCAATTCCGATGGTCCAGTATTTGGACAACATCTACCGGGCGATGGTTGACTTTCCGGGCCCATCGTGGTTGGCTTATGACGTGTAATTCCATATGCGGATTCCCCGGCACCCCGAGATTAGGTGGGATGAGCCATGCCAGAGGCTGTGGCTTTTGTACATGACACCCACGCGCCCCGCACCCGGGGAGAGATACCATGGTGGACATGCGGTCCAGCGGGCGGCCCCAGCACAGATCCATTGTCAGGGGGCGGGGCAGGGGGTTCCAGCCCGCCTGCTGCGCTGGACTTTCTCGTCCAATGGTTCCTGCAATAGGAAGAATGGCAAATACAGACATTAGTGTCCCCCCTGTGCTGGCCCCCATGCGGCCTCTGCCTGTTCCAGACCTGGAGGGATGCGGGGCAGAGGGAGGGGTGGACAGGGGGCGGGCAAGACTGCCGCAGATGGATCTAGTTCACCGAAGGGCTCCCTCCCCAATTAATGTGGACATGTTGGAGCGCTGGCTCACATTGTACCCGAAGGGAGAGGATGCGGATATCTCCTTCAGGGTTTTAGGCAGGGGTTACGTATCCCTTGCATGGGTGATAGGTCCCCTCAGGATGCCCCCAATCTTTATCCCTCAGGGGGAGGGAGGAGGTGGCTGCTGCCAGCAATGATAAGGAGGTCTATGCGGGCAGGGTCGTTGGCCCTGTCCCTGCGCCCCCGTTCCGGGGAGCATATTATTTCAATGATGCCATGCCTTTTGGCTCTTCCAATTCGGGCTCGGCATTCAAGCGTTTCTCCACCTTCCTAGAGTGGGCTTTTGTTCGCAGATCAGGGTCCCGGTCTGTAGCCCATTCCCTGGATGATTTTATTCGGGGCTGAACGGGGCTGGGACACGTCCACACGTCTCCTCAACACATTTCAGACGCTAATGGAGGAACTTGGTGTCCCTTTAGCGCCCGAAAAGACCGAGGGCCCTCCTACACAGCTAGTATTCCTGGGGGTGGAGATTGACACGGTAGCGCAGGCTTCTAGGTTGCAGCGGGATAAGGTGTCAAAGCTAGTGGCCCTTATCTCGGACTTGCTGGCCAAGCGCATGGCATCACTGAGGGAACTGCTGGTGCTACATGGTCACCTCAATTTCGCTGGCAGGGTCGTTGCACCGGGCAGGGCAATTGCTCGGCACTTGCGCGACGCCATGGCAGGATTATCCAGGCCCCACCATAGGGTCAGACTTACCCGGGGTATCAGGGCAGACGTGCTGGTCCGTATCTGGAATTTTCCCTATCCTGGGTGCTTTGATGCTATGGGGCGAGGAGTGGGCCAACTCGGTTGTCCATTTTGGTGTTACAATGTGGCTGTTGTCCACATTGTCAATGCACAGACCTCTAAATCGCCCAGGGTTATGGACCTAGTGTGCCAGTTTGCGTTGCGCAGCCTGCGCCTCAACATTCTTTTCAGGGCCAGGCATGTCCCAGGGGTTACTAATGATATTGCTGATGCTTTGTCCCGCCTGCAGATCTCCCGGTTCCGTGCCTTGGCCCCGGATGCGGAGGAATTTCCCTTGCCACTCCCGGACGAGATATGGAACATTGGCAAGGAGAGGTGAACCGGGCGATTGGCCTGTCACTAGCGCCACGCACGCGTAAGGCGTATCACCACGCATTTAATTCTTTCAGAGCATTCTGTACCCAATTTCAAATGCCAGGAACCTGGCCGATCCTGGTAACCCATGTTCTGCGGTTCATGGTTTACCTGCATGCCCAGGGCCTTGCACCTCGCACCATAGCATCTAGGCTGTCAGCGTTGGTTTTTATGGCCAAAGTGGGAGGTCACGTGGACAGCACCGCTGACTTCCCTGTGAGACATGTTTTGGAGGGGTGGGTGCGCGCGCGTGGCCGTTGCCCGGACGACCGCCACCCGATTTCCCCAGGGGTTTTTACCCAATTGGCCCGGGGCTGGCCTGGCCTCTGTTTTGATAAGATGAGGCAGCCCATTTCATGCGGCTACAACGGTGGCCTTTTTTGGAGTGCTCCGCATCGGCGAGCTTGAGATGCTGTATAAGGCGGATGCAAGTCGTAGGGCACTGGAACTCGAAGATGTCTGTGTGAACAATATTGGGCTCAGTTGGGGGATACGCTCCTCTAAAACGTATCAGCATGGCGTAGGCAGTGGAGTAGACTGCTACGATGTTCCTCGGCAGACATCTGTCCGGTTGGTGCCCTACAGGATTTCCTTGCACTGTGTGGCACGCACCATGGCCCGTTTTTCTGTCACCAAGGTGGGTCTTCTCATACTAAATTTCAATTTGGAGGGTGCCGGGAAGGCACTAGACAGTGTTGGCCCCTCTGGGGCTCGTTGCGGCACCCATTCGTTCAGGATAGGGGCGGCTTCTACTGCAGTTGTTTTTGGGTACTCCGGGACTGAAATACACCGCACGGGAGGGTGGGGATCACAATGTTTTCAGTTTTGTGTTCGCCCTCTTCAACCGTGAGTACCATTTTAGTCACTGCACTGTTTCTCACCCCCCTTTTTTCCTTGACAGACCCTGGGTGTCGTTTTACACCGGTGACAGTATGGCTGGTGGGCCGTAGCCACGTGCACAGGGCAGCGCGTTACGCTGCACAGGGCAGCGCGTTACGCTGCGGCGACAGAGTGGGGACCCCGACTGGGACTGGGTGCAGCCGCACGTCTCAGGTAGTATGGTAAGCGCGGCATGTTATGGCGGGAACTGTTGCCATTCCTTTTCTACATCAGGGATGCTGACTCGCCCGATGTCCTGGTTATGTACCTTGGGGGCGATGGCTTGTGGCAGGTCACTGGCCTATCGCAGAAGCTTGCGGTTTGCAGTGACCTGCCCTACTCACATCATGTGTGGCCTGCCACATCCCTCAATTGGTCGGACACGATACCGCGGTACGCTTACAGGGGGGCGTTCGGCCTCGAGGCTCTTGACTGAGCCGACGCTCCGTGAACGGGGCTATTGCCCGGTTCCTTTTCGACAAGGGCGGGGGACGCGTCATTAGCCTCCCCGGCGTCAGTCTACAAAATTACGAGCTTTACTCAGGGGATGGGGCCCATCTGTCGCAGGGAGGTATGGACCTCTGGTTAGTGGAATGGCGAGCAGGCCTGTCGACCGAGCTGACGGTCTTGGGGGGGCGGTGAGCCTTTTGGGAAGCCTCCCTGTGTGGCGGGTATCACTGGTAAGGTAAACATTTATGACCCACAGGTATCCGGCAGGTTCGCAATTGACTGGACAACACTAGACAGGCATAACTTGGTTAAACGTTGTCCGGTCAACGACGAACCAGGCGACGGGGTGATGGCTACAGCTAGACAGCATGCATCACCCCGTGATTTCACGGATACGCGTCAGAGGGTGGGGTCATTAGTTAGATATTGACTACGGTCAACAATTTGTTTGGTGTCAACAAACAAATTGATACAAATAGCTACATTGTAACAATTGCCGTTGGCAATTTTGGGTGGTACCTTACCAGTGTTACTTCGGCCTGCTTGCCTTAAAGAATTATGATTGGTCAATTACCAATAGAAATTTATAATTCGGACTATGGCATGAATCAATAAATGTGGCCCAATGCCGTTATCCACTTTTACCAGTGTCTGAGTCCTTTATTGGGGGGTGCGCCTGCAATGCAAGCGCGGCGCCAAAATGGCAGCCGCGCTCTTTGCGGGCCCCCCCCCATCGGACGAAGGCATCTGGGTAGTTAGGGGGCGTGGCCAGCTCCCTTATAAAAGGGGTGGCCATGAGGCAGCCGAGCTGCCATTTTGCGAAGCGGCGGAGCGGAGAAGTTTTCCCCCTCCACCCCCTCCCTAGTTAACAGTGTGATATTTTGGTCGCTTCGGGCCGGGTGGGAATTTTTGGCTGGGACCCACAATTGGCTCTCGGGTCCTGGTTTTTTCGCCCATCCCACACTGTTGCTATGGTTTGATATAGGGGTTTCTGTTGCTGCTGTTGACTTTGGTCACATGGGCGGGTATCACTGGTAAGGTAAACATTTATGACCCACAGGTATCCAGCAGGTTCGCAATTGACTGGACAACACTAGACAGGCATAAGTTGGTTAAACGTTGTCCGGTCAACGACGAACCAGGCGACGGGGTGATGGCTACAGCTAGACAGCATGCATCACCCCGTGATTTCACGGATACGCGTCAGAGGGTGGGGTCATTAGTTAGATATTGACTACGGTCAACAATTTGTTTGTTGTCAACAAACAAATTGATACAAATAGATACATTGTAACAATTGCCGTTGGCAATTTTGGGTGGTACCTTACCAGTGTTACTTCGGCCTGCTTGCCTTAAAGAATTATGATTGGTCAATTACCAATAGAAATTTATAATTCGGACTAGGGCATGAATCAATAAATGTGGCCCAATGCCGTTATCCACTTTTACCAGTGTCTGAGTCCTTTATTGGGGGGTGCGCCTGCAAAGAGTACCAAAATTCTGAAGGTAATAAAAGGGGGTATTCAAAAATCTGTGAATTTTCATTGTACCCCTCTTTCAAGATCTGAGTTTGAAAGTGGTAATGAGTGATAAGTGGTAGAATTATATGAAGAGTTCCATGTAGAAATTAGAACCCCTCGTTAAGTTACTGCTTGCTACTGATACATCATTTTGTAAATCAAAATGTTCTAAGACATGGCTTGCAATTCATACAGACTCTCTGTGTTGGAAACTCCAATCCTAAAACAGAAAATCCAAACAATGTCCCCTAACACAAGACTGCCTATAATCATAAAATCATATTCATGCTATTAAAACAAGTGAAATAGGCAACATTATCCTACCCTTTAATATACTCTTGTATTTAAATACTTTCCTGGTAGCCATAAATGAGAAGGATTTGCATGTGGGAAAGAATTTGAGCTGACAGAGGAAAGACTGTAGCCAGTTCTTCCCCTGATGATATTAAAACCCAGGCAGGCTCTTAAATGGATATGTGATCTATTTAATATTATAACATACTGTCCTAAGCTACGTTGGGCACAGGAAGAGAGAAAAAAAGGATATAAATGGAACAGAAAATATAGGTAAAATAGAATGAATAAATGAGTGACTAAGCATGGGGAGCAAATTTCATCGGAACCTGAACATTTAAAGGACTGCCAAATAATGGTTGCAAAATCATGAAGTACAGCACTGGCCGTCAATAATTACTCTTTTCTGTTAGATATACAATTTTATGGCCTAGACCAGGCAATCAATATTTCTTTTTTGCCACTCCTCTAAAGATGCTTAATATACTCTCTCATAACTCATATTTCTTCAACAACAACTACAACAACAATCCATTTATATCTTTCCCACAGGTTCAGATCTTTCGGAGTATGGGACTTCAGAAGTCACAACAATAAAGGTACTGTGTTTTATTTTATTCTGTGCATTTACTAATATTGTAGCCAAGGTGATTTACAACAGGTCTGTAGGACAGTTTCATTTTATTTTGACATTGTTAGTGCAGATAAATTACATGAAATATTTTCCGGTCAAAGCTGCATGCAGGCCCTGTTCCCAACTGAAGCAAAACTATTGTTGGCTGGAATCTCCGATACTGAGATATAATGCATAAAAAAATAATCTGCATCAAGAAATTCAAGGCTGTATATTGTCACCCTGCTTATTTAGCTTATATGAAGAGTACATCATGCTTAATGCAGGGCTGGAAGAAGCACAGTCTGGGAGAAATATCAACAGCCTGAGATATGTAGATGACACTACCTTAATGGCAGAAAGTGAAGAAGACCTAAAGAGCCTCTTGATGAGGGTAAAAGAGGAGAGTGCAAAAGCTGGCCTGAAACGTAACATCAAAAAAAAAAAAAATCAAGATCATGGCATCTGGTCCCATCATTTCCTAGCAAATAGAAAGGGAGAAAATAGAAGCAGTGACAGACTTCACCTTCTTGGGATCTAAGATCACTGCAGATGGTAACTGCAGCCATGAAATAAAAAGATGCTTACTTCTTGGGAGGCAAGCTATGGCAAACCTAGGCAGCATAATCAAAAGTTAAGACAGCACCCTGTCAACAAAAGTCTGCATAGTCAAAGCAATGGTATATTCCCATTAGTAACATATGGCTGCAAGAGCTGGACCATAAGGAAGGCTGAGCACAGAAGAATAGACACATTTGAACTGTGGTGCTGGAGGAGACTCTTGAGAGTCCCCTGGATTGCAAGGAGATCATATCAGTCCATCCTAAAGAAAATAAATCCTGACTGCTCCTTGGACAGGCAAATACTGAAGCTGAAGCTCAAGTGCTTTGGCCACCAAATGAGAAGAGAGGACTTGATGGAGAAGGCTGTGATGCTAGGAAATATTGAAAGAAAAAGGAGAAGGGGATGGCAGAGGATGGAATAGCTAGATGGCATCAATGACACAGTGGGCCTAGATCTGGGTAGACTATGGAGGATGACAGATGACAGAGGAGCCTGGCATGCGGTGGTCCATGGGGTTGCAAAGGGGTGGACTCGACTATGTGACTAAACAACATCAAAGGAGAAATCCTTCAGTCTGCTTCACTTTGTACTTGAAGGCCAAACTTGCCTGTTAGTCCAGTTGCCTTTTGATTTCCTACTTTGGCATTCCAGTTCCCTATGATGATAAGAACATCTTTTTTGGTGTCAATTCTAGCTGGTAATGTAGGTCTTCATAGAATGGTTGACTTTGCCCTCTTCTGCCTCTGTGGTTGGGGCATAGACTTGGATGACTGTGATGTTGAATGGCTTGTTTTAGATTCGGACTGAGATCATTCTGTTGATCTCAAGGGTGTATCCCATTACTGATTTTCTCACTCTTCTGTTGACATCAGGGCCTCTCCATTTCTTCTAAGGAATTCTTGCCCACACTAGTAGATATAATGATCACCTGAATTAAATTCACCCATTTCTGTCCACTTTAGTTCACTGATTCACAGGATGTCAATGTTCATTTTTGCCATCTCATATTTGACCCTATCCAGCTTACCTTGATTCATAGGATGTGTTCAATTTAATCAGCTTCACAGCCACATAACAATATGGTTAATTGCTGTTTAGCTCCTCTATCTATCTTCAAGCAATCCTGGGCATCCTGACAAAGCCTGAACAAGGAAGAATAATGTAGCCAGGTCCTGTGTGACTGGTCATCTGGGTAGGCACCCACAACTACTTTTGCATCTGTAGTTACATACCTAATAAATTAAGCCGGACCTTGGTTATTGTATATTTCTTTTGTATCTTAACACAAGGCCTACATATTGTGACCCATCTGCAAATGTCACTTCAACTACAGGACACAAAAGGAGATGGAATCTAAACAGGATGAAGTTGTATGAAAAGATTAATTATATAAAAAAGAGACAATAGTGTGAGCAAATCATAACCAACTCATCCACAGCCATTTGGGAAGATTTAAAATGCTCTTCATACACATCTGTATTGCATTTTTGTCATTTCCCTTTCAAAAAACACTGGAATCCATCACAAGCATTTTCACAGTGCATCCATCATAATCCAGTTGCTGTGTGAACTAAGAATTTTGTTGTTGTTCAGAAAATCAATAATCCACTGATAAAGCTTGCCAAATGTCATTTTGACTCCCCAAATGGAGGTTGAATTCCTTGTAGGCAGAAAGCCATTCTTATACCAGGCTCTATCTTAACTCAATTCCAATTACAGGCACAGGGTCCAGGTTTGACCAATTTTGTTTTTTGTTTTTGCCTTCTGTATTGACTATTGCTGCCTCCAGCTACTGAAGAAGGCTTGAACAGTTAATGGTGAAAAATTTAAAAGATCTGGCTGCCTTCAGGGGGCTTCAAAAGTCACCCTAAGGAAAATGTATCATTATAAAACTACCTTCTCAATATGCCATCTGGTTTGATGACAAATCCTAGTCCTTTAGTGTGCTACTGAAAGAAAAGGGACGAATCTCCTGAAACAGACACCAAGACAGCCTTTCCTTACTGCCTGTCCCATCCTTCACCAAAGGCTTGACCTATCAGCAGGCTTGATGTGCTAAGTTAGGCGAGCCCACTGATGCAGTCCATCTCATTGCAGTGTCATTAGTTCTTGGCATTCCCCTTTAATCAGGCTTTTCTTCCTTTTGGATTTTTTGCCAGCAATCTCTCTCTCTTCAGACAATTTTTTTTAATCTCTAGTAAGCTTATAAAGTTGGAGAAGTGGGGCTCTACATCTTGTGGCTCTTAACTTGATGTAATAAAATGTGGTGATCTGTGTAGATTCATCCTGGAAGAATATGTGAATATATGTGGATTGGATCCATGGCAAGTTAATTGCACTCATATCCCATTAAAATCAATTTTTAATCATTACTAATTAATTCTAAGTATTTTCAGTGGTACTCAGTGGTGGGGTGGCACATCAGGTAACTGGGACTCAGCCTGGGGCACCCCCAGGTCCCCAGTACCATGGTGCCCCCCTTGGGTGTCAATCCAAAGAGCCAATCCGAGCCATACCTGTCAACCATCCCGATTTGGCCAGGATTACCACGGAATTTAACGCCGATTGGCATCATAACCTGCCCCGTGCTGCCAAAACCCCATAATTTGGCAGCAGGGGAAATGCTTTCCATGTATGCGTGGAAGCACTACGCCACTTGCGCAGTCCCTACCCAAGCGGTGGAGCGCTTCCACGCATGCATGGAAGGGTTCTACACAAGTGTAAAACCCTTCCACGCATGTGTGGAAAGCGACCTGTGCACAAGCGATCTGCGCAGGTCCCATTTTTTCCGGAGCCACGGGTTGACAGGTATGATCCGAGCTGCAATGCCCGGAGTGATCGAACAAAGGAGCGGGGCTCCATGTTCCTCTGCCTGCCTTCCTCCTCCTGTGCTGCCAAAGATAAGATTATAAAAGCAGCTCCATTGACAGCAGATCCGCCATGGCTTAGAGGCTTCAATTTTTCCTTGTGAGCTGTAGGTTGTTGGTTTGAATCCCCAGAGGAGAGTTGAAATTAGAAGGCAAGTGGGAATGTAGATACAGTATTTTTTTTTAGAGTAAGATGCCCTCATCACTCCCTGTCCAGCACCCTTTTAGTTTAGCCAGCACACTCCTGATGGTACTTGAGAATTATTATTATTATTATTATTATTTATTAAATTTATATACCGCAGTTCTCTGCCCAATGGGAGACTCAATGCGGTTTACAAAGTACAATTTACAAGTTACAGTATAAAAATATCACAAAAATATCACAAAAAATACAACATATCAATATCATCATAACAACATCGCAATAAAGTATCAAAAATCAATATCACAGTAAACAAAGCATTACAAAAGCAAAATCACAGAGCATGAAATACAATGTTAGAAATACAGATACAATACAGTAATTTAAACAGTAAAATATGCAATAAACATTCAAGCACCAACACAACAAAATCAACTACGCAACCCCTCGGTTACCAATGTCCCCAAAACATAGCCCCATTGCTCACATGTTCTAACAGAGCCAAAGAAGAGGACGATCCAGCCCCAAGGCAGCCGAGGTCAGGCAATACACCGGCATTGGCTACTCTGGTAGTAGCGGTTTTTAAAAGTCCCGCCGGATCAATGTCAGTCAGCTGTGCTCCTACCTCCCCCGCCGGGCGGGGTGGGGGAGGGAGCCGGTGATGGAAGCGTGTCTCTGGTGGTGCTGGCGGCGCAGTTTTTAAAAGTCCTGCCGCATCAATGACAGTCAGCTGTGCTCCTACCTCCCCCGCCGGGCGGGGTGGGGGAGGGAGCCGGTGATGGAAGCGTGGCTCCGGTGGTGCTGGCGGCGCAGTTTTTAAAAGTCCTGCCGCATCAATGACAGTCAGCTGTGCTCCTACCTCCCCCGCCGGGCGGGGTGGGAGAGGGAGCCGGTGATGGAAGCGTGGCTCCGGTGGTGCTGGCGGCGCAGTTTTTTAAAGTCCCGCTGCATCAATGACAGTCAGCTGTGCTCCTACCTCCCCCGCCGTATGTATAACAATGTATACATACATATATGCACATACACAGCATAGTGTTGCTGGTAAGGAGAGAAAAATGAACTAGCTGTCTGGGCATTTGGTAATTTCCTTCTACGTGCAAGCAAAGCTCTTTGCAATTTAGCTCTTTGCCTTTTGAAATGCCCTGGTCTTCCAGCCCCTTTCATCTAATCTTGCTGATGTAGCCATTTAATCCTGCTAATTTTATGCCATGTCAATCCTCCTGTGGAATTTATCTCTCACTTGCAAATTTA
Organism: Bradypodion pumilum; assembly: GCA_035047305.1. Classification (NCBI taxonomy): domain Eukaryota; kingdom Metazoa; phylum Chordata; class Lepidosauria; order Squamata; family Chamaeleonidae; genus Bradypodion; species Bradypodion pumilum. The sequence goes on from JAWDJD010000001.1 coordinate 359,189,176, forward strand.
AAGTTTTGAAATAATAACATATGAGCTTTGCACTGCAATGCAGTTTTAAAGATGACCATCTCACTCACTGAATAATCACCAAAAAACTTTCCTTTGTCATGCTAAGTTCCTTACTCTAGAGCAGTGGTTCCCAGTGGTTCTCAATTCCTAGAAGCCTAAATCAGTACATTGGCTGATCATTGACTTAGTGTTGTGTCCAAACGTTTATTAATGTATATTGCTTTAAGTTTGCAATTGCCATTAAGTCTTTGCTGTAGAGCGCGCCCTTTTCTGTAAGGCGCCATGTTCATATGTATTCAATGTAATCTGACTGGTTTACATAGGTTTTCCGCATCAGGAAAAGCCCAGGCAAATATATCACTGTAACTGCCGTTCTGTCTGTATATAAGTTGCTACCTCGTCCCTGTTTTCTCCAGTCTGAAACACTCCAAAATGAGCTGTAATAAATGACTTGTTGGTTAACCCCCGATCTGCTGTCACATTGCTGATTAATACTCAGACTCAACACTTAGGCTTCTGGGAATTGAAGTCCAAAAACCAAAAGTTGGGAAACCCTGCTCTACAGCAGTGATGGCCAACCTTTGCACTCCATGTGTTCTTGGATTTCAATTACCAGAAGCCCAAGTTAGCACTCCTGCTGACCAGGGCTTCTGGGAATTGAAGTTCAAGAACATCTGGAGTGCCAAGGTTGACCATCACTGCTCTAGAGTCTAGAATTCTTTCTTTATATTACTTATAGATTCCCTTGATCATTGATGATTTATTTCAAATTCATTTTGGAGTGCTGAAAATGGTTGCCCTATGTTGGAGGACTGAGTTGTGAGTGCCACATGGCTGGTCCCTAAAAATGTTTGCTGCCCTCAAGTGTGGTTATAATGTCAGCAGTCTTTTCTTTTCTTGCAATGAATCATCCTGTTTGTTTACAATAGTTATAACTGTCACCACCATCATGATGTACCTTCTTCTCAATGTTCTTGTAATGATGTGTCTTTGAATTCATTTCCCCCTCAAGAACAAGAAAATATCCATTTTGAGACATTGTCAGTCAGTATGAAATGAATGACACTATTTATCAGTCAAAAATGAACTATAGAAATTAAAAACAGTATGATATTCGCTAGCAATACAAATATTCAGAAATGGGTTTATCTTACTGACTGTTATTTATTGATAATATTTAAACCATTTTTTTTTATAAACAGAAAAAAGAAACATGAAACAGGGTTGATAGCTGAAATTCAATCATTTGTCAGCAGGAAGATTCACTTTTTGTTAAAACAATATTCTTTTTTGTCAAAAAATCAATTGTTGTTTCCTCTTATAAGGTGGTAGCTACTGCATATCGGTTATATATCCTTCAGCACATGAAAAGCTATTTTTTTTGGCAACAGGCAAGTTTGTTTAACTTTCATTGATTAATTAAGTTATCAACAGTTCAGAGAATATGATTAATGAATTTAAGCTCTTTTTATTGATTGACAGCATTAATTATTGATGCTGAGTAGAATTCATAATCCAGAGTAGATGAACTGATCAAATGAGCCCAGGCAAACAGCATGGCTTTGTGGGTGTTGCCCCTGGGATTCCTAGTTAGAGTAGACAGGGGTCATTAGATATAAATTCCCAGTCTTGATTGTACAATGAAGTCCAGAGTTATAATGATGACCTTTGGTGTGGCCAAAGGGGAATGTTGTTATTTATTTCCTTTGTTTTTTTTTTCCAGTTTCTCTACTTATAAGCCTATTCTCTCTGCATCATTAAATTTGATTAAGGCTTGTCAAGACTACATTTAAAAATAAATAAAGCCAAACATAAATCTTAAATTCCAGTTGAACAAAACTAACCACCAAATAATGAAGCAGTAAATATATAGTCCAAATCTCAGGAACTTCAATTAACCATATAATGTAGAACAGGAGTGCCCAAACTTTTTGGGCCGTGGACCAGTCACGTGGTTCAGTGGGCTAGTCATGTGGTTCATCTCACTGGAAGCAGAAGCAAAACAGGCCCGCACATGTGCAAAACACTTATATAAATGCATCCACAGCTGTTGTAAACATGTTTACAACAGCCACAGGTGCATTTACGGCACTGTTTTGCACATGTGGGGCACCTTTTACTTCCACTTCCGGTAGTGGTGAGGGCAACGTGGGTCGGATGATTTGGTGCTGTGGGTTGGATCCAGCCCATGGGCTGTAGTTCACCTGCAGACCTTCACACAAAGTAATTTCCAGGTGGGGTGAGGACATGCCATGTCCCTGACATAGCTAGAACTTTTCCACACTTTCAGGCATGGTACTTGAGTAGGATCCCTGCATCTTGTGGTTTCTCTCTAAGGGAGAACTCTCAGACTGAGAGAAACTATTCAGAGGACAACTTTCTTAGGGGACCTAAAGACACAGATACAGATGAGAATGAAGATGCAAACATACATCACTTTCCTTTTTATTGCATTTCTCAGAATCCTACCAGCATTTTCATTCTGTCCAAGTTCCATATGAGATTTGAGCTCCACTCTTGCCTTGGACCTAGGGAAAGCTTAGGGTGGGAGACTGTTATGTATGTTAACTGTGCTTAACTGTCAAGGCGATTCAAACTGCCATGTTTCCCGTGCTTTCCTAGCTGACAAAACAGCGTCCCTGTTTGACAGCTACAAAATCTCGCCAGACAGCGTAGTCTCGTGAGATGTCGATATGGTGCGCAAATTAGAATCTGACAGGAGCGGAATGTATCTTTTCTCATGTATCTATTCTTATGCAAATAAGTGGATCGAAAAATGTGCACACTCTGTTAGTCAATGGGCTGGTTGTATTATTGTTACTGTTTATAGTGTATATAAGTCCGAGTTTTGCCCCATTCAAACAGTTTTCAAAACCCACTAATAAAGAGGTGAATTTCACTACTTCATTCATCTGCTTCTTCATTCCTTGAACACTAAAGAGACAACAGCCCTTCAGTTGTGCCAGCAATAATATCACAGTTAGTCATGGTAGAAAGCAACTAAATATAAAGGCCCAAATTTTCTAACCTAGTTATGCTGACATAACACAGACATCACAATGTTGGGAGGCAAATTGCCCCAAGTTAAGAAGGCACTGCAGACTGAGTTGTATGACTCAGTGCACAAATGACAATGTCCACAGTGATTTCTCTTTATTTCTATTATATTAAAAAGAAATTACAAACATACACAAACAAAATGATTTCTTGGGTTAGTGCAATTTTCCTACAAAAGTTAAGCCATTCGTTTGGCTACCAGTTTGCCTCCGGGTGCAATTCAAGGTGCTGGTTTTGACCTTTAAAGCCCTATATGGCAGTGGTCCAGGATTTCTGAGAGACCGCATCGTCCCGAGAGTGTCTGCCCATTGAACCAGAGCGGACCGGAGGGGCTCCCTAGTTGTGCCTTCAGCTAGAGGGGCCTGCCTCTCTGGCACACAAAGAAGGGCCTTCTCCGTGTCCGCACCAGCCCTCTGGAACCTCCTTCCAACAGAATTGAGGCTACAGACAGAACTGCTGCCCTTCAGGAAAGGTCTGAAAACCTGGCTGGCGGGGCAGGTGTGGGGCCTTAATGGGAATATGGCTCCAGCCTGTTGGCTCATCCCCAGTTAGTACTTAGTTAATATCCCTCCCTTTGTGTTGTTGTATCAACCCACCCATTCCCTTTTATTTCTTTTTATTCTTTTAATTGGGGTGGGGGTTAGTAGGGTGGGGAAGTGAGTGGGCAATTTGGGATTTTAAAATCTGTTTTTATACATTTTTAACTGTTGTACGCCGCCCTGAGTCGGGTTCTCCTGATTGGGTGGCATATAAAATTAAATAAATAAATAAATAAATAAATGCAAGAGGATTTTGGCCGTTGAGCCCTTTGATGCCAAAGGCATCCTTAACTGACCTTAGTTTCTTGCATGTTTTGTAACATTCAGAGCAACATATGGCAACATCTTTTAACATTAAACAACAACTTAAAAACATGAAATAACTCAAGATACACATTTTTTAAATCTAGAAGTGTTTAAGAAGAGTCTGTGCTTTAGGCAAATAAGGATTAAAAAATTAAGATTCATCAGAGTTCAGTCTTATATAGTATTAGAGTTAATTGCAAAGAAAATGTTGAGGCCATAGCCATGAATCTCAGGGCAGAAGATGTACTAAGATAATGCACATGCTTTCCCCCCTCACAGGCAATGTACAGTTAACAGGGAATGGCTAATATGAATGGATGAAACCTTTGTATCCTGGCACAAGAGTCACACCTAATTAGTCTGCTGGTGTGATGTAGACTAGGTGCCTGTGGTCTCTCCAGCACACTTCCAATTATACAAGCACCAAGTTGCTTCCAAGCTTTGTTTTCCACAGCTTCTGGGGTCACTGAAGGGAAAGGTCAGCACTCTACCTGTCTACAATGGCTCCTTGTTAACTTTCAAGCATATGATGGCTTAGCTGTAAAGGAAAAAAAAACCATGTACATTTGGATTGGAACAGAATTGTTTAGAGGAGGTTCATTTCTGTTCACACAGGAAAAAGATACCATAGAAATAACTCAGTTCTTCCTTGTGAGCACTTGCACCAATGTGCAAGTCCCAGTGTGAACAGCAAAGCACATTGCTGTTCCCCTTCTATTCTGCAATCTTATTGCAATGTTTTGAAACCAGTCGCTATAAGGCTGTGGTACATTGAAATACTCTGAGTGTTCTGGGATGCCTGGAAAATGTCATACATTGGATAACCCAGGTGAGATGTACTTTAGACCTTGCAAAAATTCCCAAGTTAATGAAACTCTGGGATGTTGTGTATGACTGCAAAATTTTAGCACTCTTCTTAGTTTTTCAATTATATCTTCTAAACCATGCATTTTTTTGTATACTACATGTAATTAGAAAGTTGTAGAGCACTAAAATTCCTTCAATTATCTCTGGTCAAACCCTAGCCCAGTCACCATAGGCCCAAAATGGTGCAAAAAATCTAATGAAATTTTGGATTCTACTTCAATTTCCAAACGTTCAACTACATCCCCCTCCCCCTATTCCCCCTCCCACTACCCCCTCCTCTGTAGGATGTTCATACTTACAGTATACATCTAAGGTTCAAAGAGCATGAAAACCGAGTTCGTCTTTCAGTTTGGAAATTTTGACCTCAGCCCAGCCCCCACAAACACACCTTCCTCAGTAATTGTTCATTCAGTACCTACCTCAGACCTGTCAAGTATCCCTTATTGGCTGGGAAAACCCCATATTTTTACCCCTCACAAAGCTGCAGGTTTTTTTCCTGTCACCAGAGGCCACTGTGACTTTTTGCTTGTGGAAGGGGAGAGAGAAGGTGGTTTGGGGCAGGAGCGCAGGGCCTTCAGCTCTCTGCTTCCATTCCTTTGACTCCTCCGTGGGCCCTTGCGAGGGGAGTGGGGAAAGAAAAGAGCTGCCCAATGTGGCTGGCCCTGGGTCAGGGAGGGCCAGCATGGATGCCCGGCGCTTGCCCCTTCTGGGTAAGTCTATGTCTTTTTGTTTTGTTTAATTGCCTGTGTGTGTGTGTGTGTGTGTGTGTGTGTAAGTCTGTCTGTCTTTTTGTTTTGTTTACTTTGCTCTCTCTCTCTCTCTCTCTCTCTGTGTGTGAGAGAGACTCGCCTTTGTGTGTGTGGGTGGGTGTGGGTGTGGAGAGCGATGGTGTGTGTGTTTGTGTATGTGTTGTGGGTGAGGGTCCAGGGTCCAGACCAGGTTAAACAGAGATGACCACTGAACCCTAGAGTTGGATATGATTGGCTTTCAAGCAAGGGATACCTTTACCTTTACCTTGCTTGAAAGCCAGTCGTATCTGACTCTAGGGTTCAGTGCTCATCTTTGTTTCAAAGCCAAAGTGCTAGCACTGTTTGCTTCTGCAGACATTTCCATGGTCATGTGGCAGGCATGACTTAAACACAGGAGCACATGGAACGCTGTTTACCTTCCCCCAAAAGTGTTCCCTATTTATCTACTTGCAATTATATAAAGTGAAATTGGAGACATGGTTTAAATGTATTTTGTACAGATTAATCATCACTCAAATAGACAAATTTCAATACAATACAGGTAACATGTCTTCAGAACTGCAAAAATAACAATGAAAGTACAAATAATGACATCATGAGGTGGTGGTCTGATAAACATAAGATAGACCCTAGGGAAAGAGATGCCTGAGGGTGAAAAAATAAGGCCCTAGATGGGAGGAAAGAGGCAGAAGATGATGATCCACTTCTGTGTGGTGGGATGGAGGCCCCACTAGATTGGTGGGACTCAAGCTTAAACAAACAGGAAGATGAGGGGAAGGGGCTTGGACTAATCCAGATACCCTATTTGTTTCCCTAAAATTTCTTGCTTTTGAACTGCTAGGTTGGCAGGAGCTAGGACAGAGGCAGAAGCTCACTCCATCCTGCAGTACTTGGGTATTGAGCTGCTGACCTGTCACCTTCCAGTCAGCACCTTAGCCACTTGAGCCACTGCAGCTCAGTGGTTAAGAAGCTTGCCATGTTAGCTGGAAGGCCGACATGATGGTTTGAGCTCCCATCTCTGTCCCAGCTCCTAGCAACCTAGCAGTTCAAAAGCAAGAAATTACAAGTAGATAAATAGAGACAACTTTGGTGGGAAAGGTAACAACATTCTGATGTCTAGTCATGCCTGCCACATGTCTACAGAAACATCTACAAACAGGCAGTGCTGGCTCTTTGGCTATAAACAGAAATGAGCACTGAACCCTTGAGTCAGATATGACAGGCACCATTGGATCTAAAAGGTAAAGGTAATGGTTGCCCTTGCTCGAAAGCCAGTCGTATCTGACTCTAGGGTACAGTGCTCATCTATGTTTATAGCCGAAGAACCAGCACTGTCTTCATCTGCAGATGTTTTGGTGACCATTTGGCAGGCAAACTCTTTACAGCCAAAGAGTCAGTGCTGTCTGTGTTTGCAGATGTTTTCATAGTCATGTGGCAGGCATGACAAGAGCCCAGCAAGTCACACAGCCAGATTTGGTCACGCCCACAGATTTGGCCACACCCACAGAGGGGTGTGGCCAAAATTTCCCTTATTTTTTTAATCCCAAACTTGACAGGTATGACCTACCTACATGTTTCAAAAGTACATTAAAGACTTAATTTTCGTTTTATGTCTTTCAGTTGTGTCCCATCTTCAAAGCTGCTTGTTCCTTTCGTTATGTTCGTTCCAACTTGAGTGACAGTGATTACGCGTACAATTATCTGGACAGAAGCTGCAATGGCCTCTTCCAGTGAGCCAGGAAAGTGTTTTATTTGTCAAAGGAGTTTGGCAGGTAATCAATTTTTTAAAATTTATGAATTCTTTATTGATAACCATGCTCATTATAGTAATGATATTACAACTGCATTCTATTCATAAGGGGAGTACAATTTTAAGATATTCACAAGACATAACATAGATACCCTGTACATAAAAAGACTATTAAATTTATTTATTTATTTATTTATTTATTTCATTTTATTATTATAATTTTTTTCCAGATGGTGAAGTGACAACTGTCAAATCAAGAGGAGTCTCCAAGCTAGTTGAATCCAGCACCAAACGAAGGAATTCCACTCATCAACTGTTCCTGAAGAGAGTGTTGGGTGCTTCTGGTGAACTTAAAGTTCACGCCCCTTGTCAAAAATCTTACAACAATGAGAGGATGATTCTGGCTGCTGTGCGCCGTGCTAGTGCCGATCCTGGTCCTGCCCCCCCCCCCATTTTACTGTACATAACTACTAATAATTTCATAAGAAATACCTGTGTTTTTTTTAGTCTTTATTAACCTAAAGAACATCTTATAAAGGTCACTCAGGATAAAGCCACGTAGTTGTGGTGGGTGAGTGTGGGTCAAAATTTCCAAACTGAAAGACGAACTCATGCTCTTTGAACATGTACACTCAACATGTACAATTACATGTACACTGTAAGTAGTGGGAGGGGGAGGGGGAAGGGGGATGTAGTTGAACGTTTGGAAATTGAAGTAGAATCCAAAATTCCATTAGATATGTTGTGAAATGGAAGATAAATAGCAAAAAACAGCCTTTTAGCAGTTTTTTTTACAAATTTGAGAAATTTAGCACTTTTTCAAAGCCTTGTCTCTCAGTACCTATGGGTTTAAAAAATAGGTTTGACAATGACAATTGAAGGAAATTTAATGCTCTACAACCTTCTAATTACATGTAGTGTACAAAAAAGACACGGTTTAGAAGATATAATCGAAAAACTGAGAAGAGTGCTAAAATTTTGTAGTTTTTGCCCCCCTCCCCCAAGGTTCCACAAGAAAATGTTGTTAGATAAATTGAGTGTAGCTCCACTGGGTACCCATAGACAACAACCCAAAGTTTCATTAACTTGGGAATTTTTGCACTATTTTGGACCTATGGCGACTGGACTAGGAGTAAATGACAAAAAGTCATTTCTGCATTTAATCTCCGTGGGAACTCATTATATACACTCCTACCCCCAATCTAAATATAAACTATATAACCTGAACGTAGGTTTGCAATTCTAGAGAATACTTCTTTATGTTCACCAGGGGCAACTATATTGTCAAGCTGAATTGGAATTTTTCAGCTTTACTGTGGCTTGATTTGTAGCTATTTTTACATTTGTTTTTGATTTAGGTGAACACACAAAAATCCCAGGATGTTTTGATGTTAATATCCACATTGGCCCTCAATCCAATGTGATCTAATATGCACTAACGGGCCATGTCCCTCCTGCTTTGATACCACCTGCCTCATAATCTCAGATTCTCCTTTCTTATCTTTTTTTTTGGTCTGGGCAGTGGTGAAAAAATAATTCAGAACAACTAGTGGAAAGATCAGGAGGTGGGTATTCCTAGCATCTCAAAACATCATGCCCCATCTTAATATATCACCATCATACCATCCCGAGCCACACACCCCATCCTTGTATAGAACAAAACATATGAACACAGTTCAAATTGCTCTGGCTCTAAAAAAGTCTACAGTGGCAGGGGAAAATCCTCTAGAATGTAAGCAAATAGGGCTGGTTTGATTTGCATTTGTCTTTGTGTTTTGTGTTCATTCACCCATGCTACGTGCAGAGCGAATCCCAAAATATTTGTCAATATAGTTGCCATCTAAGCAAGTTAGATTCCACAGAAACTCATGTGTATCTTTAAAGTACTACTGCCAAATGACGAGGACACTCGAAACACATGGGGAAGAACTTTCATGGCAGATTTAAAGGCCCTGAAAGTTACATGGAAGGATGCTGAAGTACTCGCCCAAGACCAAGACCATTGGAGATCCCTTGCTGCCTGACATGCTACGTAGCATGGGAGAATCTAAGTCTAAGAACCTGGTGGCGGTTTCCTCACAAAACACTAACACAGCTGTTTTGTGAATTGTCAAGAGATGACCTACCTCTTTCCTGAAGTGCATACCAAGTGGAGATTAGAGAGCCTTCTTGGGCAAGGGGCAGCACTGTGAAGTCTACAGATTAAGAAAAGTAAAACATTGGACCCCCAACCAGTTCAAATAAAAGGATGGTTTCAGAGAAAACCTGATTCTTTCTGTGACATAAAGAGATAGCAAATGTTGAGTGATTGAAAGCACATTAATTTACCCTCTATTGCACATTTTGTTCAACACACTACTATGCCAGGAAACATTATAGTCACTATCTTATTCTTATTCTTTTTTCTATGGGTTTGCTTCGAGTTACATAAAAATTCATTCCCTATGTGTTTGCTTCGATTTACATAAAAAACCGATTTAATGAAAAGCCTACAGAACAGACTTTTTTTTCGTAAGTAGGGGTTTTACTGTACTATAAATTTAGTCAGGAAGATATTAATGAGCAGTGATTTGATGCTCCAAATTATACCAATGTACTTATGCAGGCTTGCATATATACTTGGACACGGACCATTGATTTAAAGGCATGAAGTAACCAGTAGTAACACAGTAGCATTTAAAAATAATATCGCAAGCTCTGACTTGGCTTTCAGTGGCAAATGTGCTGGAGACTCCACAATGTATGAATGATAACTGGAAATTTCATGTTTTAAATGCAGTGATATTGAGATTTTAATGTAGTCTTTTATAGAAAAAGGGGTTCCATGAGATTCTTCCTAGAGTTGCAGTTGGTTTTGACACAATTGTTGTGGATTTATATCAGCACACGGGGACAGAATTAAATGGATGGAAGGGCAAATGAGAGCAACAAATTAAATAAAAGATCAAAAGCAGTTTCATGGGTTTTCTCTCCTCACATGAATTGCCACAGGGGCTGGAGGGAAGCTGGGTATGAAGAAGATCTCAAAGGGAACTAGAGGAACACAGTTTCTTTCATTTTCTTCATTATCTTTGAAACATACTGGGAGAGAGGGGACCTCTTGATAAACCAAACTATTCTTTCTCTCCATCTGTCTCTCTCACACACACATACATACACAATCCTGGTAGCTAAACTGTCCTGCTAATATTGTCTCAGCCATGGCATGATGTTTTACAAAAAGGGCACATATAACCTAGTTCAGAGACAGATTTTTCAGTGTTCAGGCATTCAGTTTAATCACCACAATATTTCCCTCTGCGTGTGAGAAACCTCTCAGTTGAGCATCTGAAATGTCAAAGCAAATTCAGAAAATCTAAGCAGAAGCACATTAAGGGTTTCAGGCAAAGAGGAAGCTTTTTTTCCTTTCCCAAGAAAAGCAAAATCTTATAAGGGTGACATTCAAAGCTTCTGTTCATTAGGACCATTTTTAAAATTAAAAATAGCCAAAGGCAGAAGAACCCATTCATTCTATTCTCAGAGAGCTACTAGTATTATGCAAAACAAACAAAAAACACAAGCGAGCGAGCGAGCGAGCAAGCAAGCAAGCAAGCAAGCAAGCAAGCAAGCAAGCAAGCAAGCAAGCAAGCAAATAAATAAATAAATAAATACATACATACATACATACATACATACATACATACATACATACATACATACATACATACATACATACATACATACATACATACTGTATACACTCAAGTATAAGTCTAGTTTTTTAGCCCCCAAAATGAGGTCCAAAAAGGAGACTCAACCTATACTCAGGTCAACAAACCTGAGGGTCCCAAAACCGTGCTGGATTGAGATGCGTCGACTGACAACAAAATGGGGGAACTGGGCGCATCTCAAACTGGTGCAGAGAAAATTCTTTATTTCAACAACACAGGGGAACAACACTACCATAAACACTCAAAAACATACCCACACAAATGTCTCAATTATCTAATTTACCATATTTTCATGTATGTTAATTATTAAAACTCACTAGCTACTGCTACATTTTCCACCCCCGACTTATACTCAGGTCAAAATATTTTCCTACTTTTAGAGGTCCAAATTAGTTACTTCGACTTATATTCAACACAACTTATAGTTGAGTATATATGGTAAATAAATAATCGGGAGCTATGAAATTGTGCTGTTAGGATATCTTTCACAACTCTCAAGCTCAGTTGATGCAAAGAGAAAATGAAAAGGAAGCTGTCCTCCCCCACCACCCCTTTACTGGGTTCTTTAATCTTCTGTCATTGTCACACAATTCTGTAAGTCTACACATTTATCTGTCGCCTGACTTTCTTTGGCAGTACAGATAGGAAAGACCACACTGGAATATGACAAGAGGGAGCAGTGTTTATGATTTGTTAAAACACTTTGCCCCATTCTTCATCTGAGAAGGCCCCCAGAACAGCTCATGTCCAGTTAGCATCAATGGCCTCAGGCATATGGTTTGAAAGATGAGTGACAAAAGGAAACGGGGAAGAAAGAAGCAACCTAAATTGGGCAACTGCTCTTAAAATAATAGAGATAGAAAATAATATTTAGAATCTCTGATAATTATTAAAGTTAAGGGAAACAGTTTGAGTTTTCCCTGTGGAATTTTTGAAACCTGTTGTGTTCCTGAGGGTGACATTTGGATTAAAAAATGGTGTAGTATTCTTAGTTGGGGTTATGTGTAGGTAGAATAACTTAGTATATCAAGTTCAGTCACCTCACCCCAAAATGATGGTGAGCATAGGTATAAATAAAGCATTTGGGATAATCCTGCTAAGAAAGAGATGAAGAAACAGCAACATATTGCATATTGTAAACGCCTCTCTGTGGGAGAGCTATCACATTCATTGTCTTTACTACAGTATTTTGTTCAGTCATACAGTCAAGTCCGACCCTTTGTGACTCCATGGATCACTGTCCCTCCAATAGCAACCAGGTTTGATTTCCTTCAGAATTCACTGATTTGTTCTCCTTGCAGTCCAGGGGACTCAAGAGTCTCCTCCAGCACCACAGTTCAAAGGCATCCGTACTATACCACTGTATAGTGCATATCATAAATCAGCTGGACCCTGCTCTGTACCTTGTCCAGATGTTTTAGTCCATTTTTTTTGCATGAGCTGGTGCAATTGGGACCAGATGAAAGTGTTGTTTTAAAGAGTCCCTTTTAAGACCACTACCTAGAAGTCACCCTTTCCAATATGATCCATCATGATATTTATGTACCTATCTAATTGCACCCAAATTTTTACTTGTGCCTATATTTAGAAGACAGGAGCTGTGGTGGCTTAATGGTTAAGACACTGGGTTTGATGACCAGAAGGCCAGCAGGCCAGCAGTTTGAGACCTGAGTGGTGCATGATGATCTAATTGCACCCAAAGATTTACTTGTGCCTATATTTGGAATAAGGATTGTGGTGGCTCAACTGGAAGGTTGAGTTTGATTTCCAGGTACTGCATGATGGAGTTGTCATGATCGTCACATTCGAACCTGTCTAGATTTATAGATGATGTTTGATCCATATAGTGTTAAGATACATTTTGTGATTTTCCTAGGTTTGGAAATCGCAGCTTTCTTTCAGCTACACATTGGAATGTCAGGCTGACAGCCGGACATGACAAATGATAGATAAGATAAGAACTTTCTCCTGAGGGGAGGAGGGAGAAATGAGTGTCCAGTCTTGGACTTATTCCAGACACCTGCAATCCCAAGACAGTTCATATTGACGCCAGGGAGAAACGTCTCCCCTCCTGTCAATCAAATTAATTACCTCCTGACACCTGCCGACTGACTCATTTCAGGAATGTACAGGTGGGGGCTTAATGTCCCACTGCACATACACTTGTCTCATTTCTCATGGGAACACAGGTGCAGCCCCCATGAAGTCATCACATTCCTAAGCTCTCTTTTTATTATAAAAAGAGCCCAGTTTGAGCAGTGAAGCAAGCACACTCCGGAGCAAGGGCGAAGCCCTTGGCTTTCAGTCACTTTATTGGCAAGATGTCTCTTCAGGACTAGAAGCTATGCCATGCGGGGCTCTCCAGCCCCTAACATTTTAGAAGGTACCTGCTAGAAAGTTAGCAAGATATATTTTATGTTTATTTCTTTGTTTTATGTTTTATGTAAGTAAGATCTGTAATTGAGTTTCCAACAATAAAACTACAAAAAACTGTAGTTTGAGTGCCTGCCTTTTATATGAGAAAGCAGCTTGGAAACCAACCAGAGCAACCAGAAGAAACTCCAATGGTCCCCGTCGCCCAGCCAGAAGGAAGAGGTGAGAGGGAATTGCTCTGTCTATGGGAAGGGAAGAGTAAGCAGTATTTGGAAGCTTAGCTTCAGCCATGGAATATTTTACCTGCCACATGCAGAGGGCTTCTCTTACCCTGTTCCCCAGTGAATTGGGCTAGGAGGAAGTATGCCCATAGAGGCAGCAGGTCGCAGGATCTCTGGTCCGCCCTGCCGGGTGTTCCCAAGAAGTTCTGGGTGCCCAACGAAGCCCCTGTGAGGCATTTTCCTCCCCCTACGTCCCTGATAGGAGTGAGCTCCCATCTCTGTCCCAGCTCCTGCCAACCTAGCAGTTGGAAAGCAAGAAATTGCAAGTAGATAAATAGGGTCCACTTTGGTGGGAAGTTAGACAGCATTCTGTGCATGCCTGACACATGTCCACAGAAACGTCTGCAGATGCAGACAGTGCTGGCTCTTTGGCTATAAACAGAGATGAGCACTGAACCCTAGAATCAGGTATGACTGGCTTTTGAGCAAGGATGGCATTTACTTTTAGTAAAGGTAAAGGTTTCCCTTGCTCAAAAGCCAGTCGTATCCGACTCTAGGGTGCAATGCTCATCTCTGTTTCCGAGCCGAAGAGCTGTGCACTCCGTGGTCATGTGCCAGGCATGACTAGACACCGGAGTGCACAGAATGCTGTTACCTTTCCACCGAAGTGGTCCCTATTTATCTACTTGTAATTTCTTGCTTTCGAACTAGGTTGGCAGGAGCTGGGATAAAGATGGGAGCTCATTCCATCCTGCAGTACTCGGGAATCGAACTGCTGACCTTTCGCTTCCCAGTCAGCATCTTAGCTACTTGAGCCACTTACTTTTACCTGTATTTAAAAGACAGGGGCTGTGGTGGCTTAGTGGTTAAGAAACTGAGTTTGATGACCCAAAGCCAAGCAGTTTGAGGCCTTAATGGATGCATGATGAAGGCAGCTCCCACCATCTGTCCCAGCTCCTGCCAATCTAGCAGTTCAAAAGCAAGAAATTGTAAGTAGATAAATAGGTACCAATTAGGTACCAATTTGGTTTTGAAAGATAATGGCATAATGACATACCTTTACTTTTATCTCTATTTAGAAATGTCTGTTTTGGAATAACTGTATTTCAAAATTGGCCATTCTTTGTCTTCAAATTATTGCTACTTTTTATCCACACTATATTCCAACAGATTTTCCCTTCTTTTCTTAAGGATGACTTTAGTCACACCCTGACTCATGCCTTTTTCAGTAATGGCAACCTTGTGTTGCCAGCTAATCTTTCTCACACTAGGTCAGGCGAAAGGCACTGCAGAATGAACTCACCAAAATGCAGCTTCATTTTGCCATTTTCATGTCTGCGTTAGATGTAGAAGAAGAAGAAACACTCTTCTAACCTTTCTTCTGGGAAATGACTCACACTTCCCCATTGTAGCTTAGATAATTATGGGGCAGAGAAACACAAAGTGAGAGGGGATGAAGGCTTTCTCTATTTTTAATATGTGTGTTTATCCATGCCTACTACAAATGCTTAATTTTATATATATAGCCACAACACATAATCAAACAAAAGTCTTTTGCAGGCGCACCCCCCAAAAAAGGACTCAGACACCGGTATAAGTGGATAACGGCATTGGGCCACATTTATTGATTCATGCCCTAGTCCGAATTATAAATTTCAATTGGTACTCAGCCAATTATAATTCTTAAGGCAAGTAGGCCGCAGTAACACTGGTAAGGTTCCTCCCAAAATTGCCAATGGCAATTGGCTACAATGTATCCATTTGTATCAATTTGTTTGTTTACAACAAACAAATTGTTGACCGTAGTCAATAAACTATCTACTGACCCCACCCTCTGACGTGTATCTGTAAAATCACGGGGTGATGCATGCTGAAGAGCTCCTGCCATCACCCCGTTGCCTGGTTCGTCATTGACCGGACAACGTTAACCAACTTGTACCTATCTAGTGTTGGCCAGTCAATTGCGAACCTGCCGGATACCTGTGGGTCATAAATATTTACCTTACCAGTGCTACCCGCCACACGGGGAGGCTTAATAAAGACTCACCGCCCCCCTCAGACCGTCAGCTCGGTCAACAGGCCTGCTTGCAAATCTTCCAAAAAGAGGTTCATACCTCTGGGCGACAGATGGACACCATCCCCTGTGTATAGATCATAATTTTGGAGACTAATGGTGGGGTGTCGGATGACCCGCCCCAAACCCTTGTCAGCAAAGAACTGGGCAACTGCCCTGTTCACCGAGCGACGAGCGCGGTCAAGGGCCTGGAGGTTGATACCCCCCCTGTAAGCGTGACACGGTATGATGTCCGACCATAGCAGGGTTGTGGCAGGCCACACATAATGCAAATAAGTCCCTTTTGACTCTGCATGTGCTCTTAAGCAGAGCTGCTGCTGAGGAGAGCCAAACAAAGGAAGTGAGCACTGGTAAGTTTTGCAGTTGGAGTAGAGCTGCTTTAGAGGCCTCCACTAATTTAAATTGATAATTTAAACTGCTGAGAGCCACCTCTGTTCAAACAGAGAAAGCAGTTAGAAGCTTCCAGAAGCAGGGGGCAGAGCCACACCAGGCTCTTCCCTGAACTGTGACTCATAGGGGTGGAGCCACACTAGCCTTTAAAAGCTCTGAGCTCTTTCAGGGTCAGCCCTTTTGACTCTGCATGTGCTCTTAAGCAGAGCTGCTGCTGAGGAGAGCCAAACAAAGGAAGTGAGCACTGGTAAGTTTTGCAGTTGGAGTAGAGCTGCTTTAGAGGCCTCCACTAATTTAAATTGATAATTTAAACTGCTGAGACCCACCTCTGTTCAAACAGAGAAAGCAGTTAGAAGCTTCCAGAAGCAGGGGGCAGAGCCACACCAGGCTCTTCCCTGAACTGTGACTCATAGGGGCGGAGCCACACTAGCCTTTAAAAGCTCTGAGCTCTTTCAGGGTCAGCCCTTTTGACTCTGCATGTGCTCTTAAGCAGAGCTGCTGCTGAGGAGAGCCAAACAAAGGAAGTGAGCACTGGTAAGTTTTGCAGTTGGAGTAGAGCTGCTTTAGAGGCCCGTGCGCCTCTAAATCTGTTGGATGAGGCGGTGGTGTCGAGAGGAGGGTTTCAGATTTGTCAGGAACTGGAGAACATTTTGGGACAAGCCAATTCTATTCAGGAGGGATGGGTTGCATTTGAACCATGATGGGACCAGATTGCTGGCACTAAACATCAAAAAGGCTGCAGAGCAGCTTTTAAACTGATAACTGGGGGAAAGCCGACAGGAGCTGGGCAGCATCCGGTTCGGGAAAGTGTGTATTTGAGTAGTGAGGAGGATGTAAAAATTACTGAGCAGAGCGAGGAGCTAGTCACTAGCATTCTAGCAGAAGGATGCAAGTGGCAGTCTAACAATGCAACTGGACTCAAAAGACTGTGTCAGGAAAGCATATATAAATGCTTGTATACAAATGGCAGAAGCCTCCGGAACAAAATAGGGGAGCTGGAATACTTAGCAATAGATAAGAATATTGATATTATTGGTATCACTGAAACCTGGTGGACGGATGATAACCAATGGGATACAGTTATCCCAGGCTACAAACTGTACAGGAAGGATAGGAAGGGGCAAATGGGAGGTGGTGTGGCCTTGTATGTCAAAGAAGTGATAAAATCGTATGAATTGGAATATCTAGGTGATTTGGAGTCACCATTAGAAGCTCTGTGGGTAAGAGTACCAGGCCACAAGGATGGTCTAACAGTAGGCATATACTATCGGCCTCCGACCCAAACTCTTGAGGGAGACTGGCAGTTGGAGAATGTTGTAAAGGAGGCATCCAAGAAGGGAAGCCTGGTTATAATGGGGGACTTTAATTACCCTCACATAGTCTGGGTGAACTGTTGTTCAGCACATGATAAAGAGATAAAGTTCCTAGATATGCTAAATGATTGTTCCCTGGGACAGATGGTTGAAGACCCAACTAGAGGTACAAGAATCCTTGACTTGATCCTGAGTAATACTCAGGATCTGGTGCAAGATGTTAATGTGACTGATCCAATAGGGAACAGTGACCACAACTCAATTATGTTTAACTTGATCATAGACCGCAAGTCACTGATAAAATCTAACACAGAGACCTTAAATTTTCAAAAAGGAAATTTCCCAAAGTTGAGGAAACTAGTAAAAAAGAAGCTGAAAGGGAAAATTGAGAGAGTCCAAACACTCCAAGAGGCATGGAGGCTGTTTACAAAAACAATAACAGAGACTCAATTGGAATGCATACCCAAAAGAAAAAAGGGCACTGTCAGGTCAAAGAGGAATCCAATGTGGCTTACAGGAGCTGTTCGGGAAGTGATCAAGAGCAAGAAAAGCTCATTTATAAGATGGAAGGCTTGTCCGAATGAGGACAGCAGGCAGCAACATAAATTCTGGCAGAACAAATGCAAGGCAACAATCAGGAAAGCAAAGCAAGACTTTGAGGAGCGTATAGCTAAAAATACTCAGAGAAATAACAAAGACTTCTTTAAGTACATTAGAAGTATGAACCCAACTAGGAAGGCCATTGGACCATTAGATGACAATGGAAGGCAAGGGGTTATTAAAGAGGAAACAGAGATTGCAGAGAGACTCAATGAATTCTTTGCTTCAGTATTCACTGAAGAAGACAGAGGCCATATGCCCAAAACAGAGCCTATCTTCGTAGGGAGGGAAACTGAAGAATTAAGCCAGATAGAAATAACCAGGGAGGAGGTCCTTGCATGTCTTGTTAAACTAAACACTAACAAATCACCAGGACCAGATGGCATCCATCCACGAGTTCTCAGGGAACTTAAAGATGAAATTGCTGATCTCCTAGCCAAAATATATAATCTTTCCTCAAATCAGGCTTTGTGCCTGATGACTGGAAGGTAGCGAATGTAACACCAATTTTCAAAAAAGGATCCAGTGGTGATCCAGGAAATTACCGCCCTGTCAGTTTAACATGTGTCCCAGGTAAAGTGATGGAAACCATCCTAAAAGATAGAATTAATAGGCACATAGAAGAGAAGGCGCTGCTAAAGGAGAGCCAACATGGCTTTTGCAAGGGCAAATCATGGCTCACTAATCTGTTGGAATTTTTTGAGAGTGTCAACAAGCATGTGGATAAGGGGGATCCAGTTGACATTGTTTATCTGGACTTTCAGAAGGCTTTTGACAAGGTCCCACACCAAAGGCTCTTGAATAAACTTACCAGTCATGGAAAAAAGGGACAGGTCTTGTCCTGGATCAGCAACTGGCTAAGGGACAGGAAACAGAGGGTAGCACTAAATGGACACTTCTCCAAGTGGAGGGAAGTAAAGAGTGGGGTCCCCCAAGGTTCAGTACTGGGACCCCTGCTTTTCAACCTCTTCATAAATGATCTAGAGGTAGGAGTAAATAGAAAGGTAGCCAAATTTGCTGACGACACTAAATTATACAGGGTAGTGAAAACTGTGAGAGATTGTGAGGAGCTCCAGAGGGATCTCTCGACACTGGGGGAGTGGGCAAAACAGTGGCAAATGAGTTTCAACATTAGTAAGTGCAGAGTGATGCATGTTGGGGCAAAGAACCCCAATTACATTTATAAACTGATGGGGTCTGAACTCTCTGCGACAAACCAGGAAAGGGACCTTGGTGTCCTGGTGGACAACTCAATGAAGGTGTCAACCCAGTGTGCCTCAGCAGTGAAAAAAGCAAACTCATTGCTAGGGATCATTAGGAAGGGTATAGAAAATAAGTCAGCAAGTGTCATTTTGCCTCTTTATAAATCTATGGTGAGGCCCCATCTGGAATACTGTGTACAGTTCTGGTCGCCATACCTCCAGAAGGATATTATGGAGCTGGAAAAGGTGCAGAGGAGGGCAACCAGAATGATTAGGGGACTGGAACACCTTCCTTACCATCTGAGGCTGCAATGGTTGGGCCTCTTCACTCTTGAACGACGACGTCTAAGAGGTGACCTGATTGAAGTTTATAAAATCATGCACGGTGTGGACAAAGTAGATAAGGAAAAACTGTTTTCCCTATCGCATAACACTCGAACTAGGGGACACTCCATGAAACTTTTGGGTAATAGTTCTCAAACAAATAAGAGAAAGTACTTTTTCACCCAGAGGATTACTGGTCTATGGAATTCCCTGCCAGAAGAAGTGGTGACAGCTGTCAGTCTTAACAGCTTTAAGAAAGGATTAGACAAGTTCATGGAGGACAAGAGTATCAATGGCTATAATTATGGATACTTAAGGACAACCTCCGGGTTGGAGAGATAGGCAGGATATCTCTCAATACCATTTCCAGGGAATCCTAAGCAGGTGAAGGCATCTGCTTGGGAATACCCTGAAGCCAATGGTGAGCCACTGTGTGAGACAGAATGCTGGACTGGATGGGCTGTAGCCTGTTCCAGCAAGGCTGTTCTTATGTTCTTATGTTCTTAAGCTAGGTCACTGCAGATCGTATGTTTTAAAGAAAGGCCAGGGACCTGGCCCAAGTCATTGCCCCCGAGGTGCAGCACCAGGACATCAGGCGGTTCAGCATCCCTGATGGAGAAAAGGAATGGCAACCGTTCCCGTCATAACATTCCACGCTTACCATACCACCTGATACATGCGGATGCATGGAGTCCAAGCTAGGGTCCCCACTCTGTCGCCGCAGCGTACTGCGCTGCCCAGTGCACATAGCTGTGGCCCACCAGCCATACTGCCACTGGTGTGCGGCGACACACAGGGTCTGTAAAATAAAAGAGACAGGACAGTGACTTAACTGGTACTCATACTTGAAGAGGACGAACATATAATTCGAAACACTTCGATCCCCACCTCCCCATACGTCATATATCAGCCTCAGAGTACCCCAATGCAGCTGCAGTAGAAGCAGCTCCAATTCTAAATGAATGGGTGCCATAACGAGCCCCGGGGAGGCCAACACTGGACAGTGCCTTACCGTTCACCTTCCAAAATTGAAATTTGGTGAGGGGAGACCCATCCTGGTGGCAGAAAAATGGGCCAGGGTGCGTACCACGCATTGCAAGGAACTCTTGTACGGCACCAACCGGACAGATGTCTGCAATGGAACATCGTAGCAGTCTTACACCACTGCCTACACCGTGCTGATCAACCTTTGAGGACCGTATCCTCAACTGAGCCCACTCATTAGAAACATAGACATCTTCGAGTTCCAGTGCTCTACGCGCCGCATCCGCCTTAGACAGTAGCACCAGCTCACTGATGCGGAGCGCTCCAAAAAAGGCCACCGTGGTAGCCGCATGAAACAGAGCTGCCTCATACCTGTCAAAACACAGGTCATGCCAGCCTCGTGCAAGGTGGGTAAGTACCCCTGGAGAAATAGGGTGGCGATTGTCCGGGCGGCATCCACGTTCCCATGTCCACCCCTCCAAAACATGTCGTATACAGAAATCATTCGTGCTGTCAGCAGAGCCCCTCACTTTGGCCATGAATGCCAGCGCTGTCAGCCTGGATGCTATGGTGCGGGGAGCTAGGCCCTGACTGTGGAGGTAGACCATAAATTGAAGAACGTGTGTAACTGGAATGGGCCAAATCTCGGGCAACCGAAGTTGCACACAAAAAGCCTTAAATTGACTGAATGCATGGTGATACGCCTTACGCGTGCTGGGCGCCAGCGACATGCCGATTGCCCGGTTCACCTCTCCTTGCCAAATGTCCAAATCTCGTCCGGGAGCGGCGAGGGGAATTCCTCTGCGTCCGGAGCCAAGGCGCGGAACCGGAGGATCTGGAGGCGGGATAAAGCATCAGCAATATCGTTATTGATACCTGGCACATGTCTGGCCCTGAAGAGCACATTGAGGCGTAGGCTGCGCAAAACAAACTGGCGCACTAACTCCATGACCCTATGTGATTTAGATGTCTGGGAATTGACAATGTGCACTACCGCAGCATTGTCACACCAGAAATGAACCACTGAATTAACCCACTCCTCGCCCCATAGCATCAAAGCTCCCAGTATCGGGAAGAACTCAAGGAACGTGAGATCGCGTAAACGATCCGTGCCCCTCCAAGCTGGAGGCCATCGGCCATAGGCCCACCTCCCCTCAAAGTAAATCCCATAACCCAGGGAAACCGAGGCATCCGACTGAACCTGGAACCTAGGGGAAACCAAAAGGTCAGACCTACAAAATGACACCCCGTTGAAGTCCCTAAGGAACTTAAGCCAGATCAACATGTCAGCCCTCATGCCCCTGTTCAGTCGGACCCTGTGATAGCGCCTGGATAGGCCAGTCATGGCGTCGCACAAGCGTCGAGCAAAAGCTCTGCCAGGCGCGACCACCCTGCAGGCGAAGTTAAGGTGACCATGGAGAACCTGGAGCTCACGAAGTGACACCTTGCGTTTGGCCAGTAAGGCCAAAATCAATGCAGTGATCCGGGTAACCTTATCCATGTGTAACCTGGGTGCCTGCGAAACCGTGTCAATTTCAATACCCAGAAATGTGAGCTTAGTTGATGGGCCCTCAGTCTTTTCGGGCGCTAAAGGGACACCGAGTTCCTGCATTAGCGTCTGAAATGTGTTGAGGAGACACGTGCACGTGTCCCAGCCCCGTTCACCCCCGAACAAGAAATCATCGAGGTAGTGGGCTACAGACCGAGACCCAGACCTGCGAACAAAGGCCCACTGAAGGAAAGTGCTAAAACGTTCAAATGCTGAACAGGAAATAGAGCAGCCAAAAGGCATGGCTTTATCCATATAGAATTTTCCCTGGAATTTAAAACCCAATAACTCAAAGTCACCCGGGTGCACAGGCAACAAACGGAATGCCGACTTAATGTCACATTTTGCCAAAAGTGCACCGGGCCACAAGAGCGCACCATGCGCAGGGCCTGGTTAAATGATGTATACCTGACCGAACAAAGGTCATCAGGGATGGCATCATTGACCGAATGGCCTGCCGGGTATGACAGATGGTGAATTAAACAAAACTCCCCAGGGGTCTTTTTGGGCACCAACCCTAAAGGGGAAACCTTCAGATTGGGAAAGGGTGGCATGGGAAAGGGGCCAGCAACTCTACCTGCGTTAACCCCCTTAGCAATACTTAGGGCGGCCACCTCCTCCCTGCCCTTAAGGGAAAGTAAATTAGGGGCATCTTGGGGGCACCGCTCCCCCCTAAATGGGATGCGGAAGCCCAGCTGGAAACCCTCGAGGAGGTACCTTGCATCCTCCCTCGTCGGGTATGTAGAGAGCCACCGCTCCAACATAACTACGTTAACCGGGGAGGGGGCCTTTTGAGTGACCAGCTCCATCAGCGGCAGGTCTGCCCGCTCCTTGTTCACCTCTACCTCTGCCCCGTGACCCACCAGCTCGCGGACACGCAGCGGCGGCGTGGGGGCCAGCGCAAGAGGGACACTCATGCTTGTATCGGCACTGTTTTCTATTGTATGCACCATTGGCCGAGAAGCTCCAACACAGCAGGCGGGCTGGAACCCCCTGCCCCGCCATCTGGTGGGGGGCCTGAGTTGGAGCGGCTCGCTGGACCGCATGTCCACAATGGTACCTCTCCCCAGGCGCCGGGCGCGTGGGGGTCATATACAGAAGCCACAGCTTCTGACAGGGCTCGTCCCACCTCATCTCTTGGTGTAGGGGCACTCTCATTCGAAATTCCTCATCGTAAGCCAACCACGATGGGCCAGGAAAATCCACCATTGCCCTGTAAATATTGTCCAAATATTGGACCATAGGAATGGCCAGGTCAGGCCGAGCCCTGAGATACACCGCCATGTATATGAGATATGCGGGTAACCAGTTGGCCCATGTGCGTGGTGGCTTGCGACGGCGAGACTGCTCTTTATCCTTCTCATCCTGCCCCTCCTTCTCTTCCTTGGTGGGTTCCCTGTTTAATAGGGAGAAAATATCTATGTACTCCCCCGCCAAATCTTTTCCCTTGTGGCCTGTGCCAAATGATCCCCGAGGGGCAAGGAATACCCGGCTGTCGGCAATGCTGACACCGGCACGGTATTGATACGGGGCAGCAGGAGAGGGGCCTGGACTGTCCCTATGACACCCGTTGCAGTCCTGGGGGCGGAAACCCCCCGCCTAATGTCAGACCAGTATGAGACCAAGCTGCACCCGGGTAAGCCAGGAACTGATGCCCTCCCGCCCCGACATTACGAGGCCATGGCCACTGGAAACCCTCCCCCAAAGTGGAGTGTGGTGTGGGCACATTAGCTTGAACCTGATACTCACTGGGTGCACCACCGTGGGCTCCCCCCACTGGGGGTTCCGGCCCACGGCGGGCGTTGGAGCTTGCGACCGAAATCGAGCTCTGAGGACACAACCGACCACTACCTGACTGTAGTGCCTGTGGTACGGGGAGTTGCGAGGCTGCGGCGGGCACCGGCCTGTGCGCCTCAAGCAACTCAACCCGACTGGCCGCCTGCTGAAGGTTGGCGGCTGCCGCGGTCGCCTGCTGGCAAAAGGGGGCCCCAGATGGCAATCCCCCCCCAATGGGGTTGTTGGTTATCCCTAGGGATGCCTCTATCGCCGCCACGCGGGCCAGTAGAGCATCCACTGTCACAGATCCCCCTACATAAAGGGGGCCAGGTGGGCCGGATGGCCCGCTGGGCAATGGCCCAGGGCCCCTGACTTGAGAGCCCGACCCTAAGTAGGGCCATGCCCAAAACTCCGGCCCATAAGGGCCGGGGGTAGGCCCTGCTGTGCCCCCGCACCAGGCCCTCCCCCCTGCTCGAAGCCCATGGCTGGTAAATGTGGGCCGGGGGCCGAAGCCCCGACCGCGCCAGGCCCACCCCCCTGCTCAGAGCCCATGGCCGGCAACTGCCGGCCGGGGGCCGGAGCCCCTGTAGGGCCGGTCTGAGGCTGGAGAGCCGCGGGCCACGGCCTAAGCTGCCCCATCCCACCGGTCCCAGTGGGTGCTTCCATGAAGGGGTCCTGTTGGGGTGGCGCAGTCGCGGGCCTCCGACCCGACTGTTGCCTCCTAGTCGGGCGGGCCGAAGTCGCCATAGCCTTTTTTTAGGAGGCATAACAAGACGGATCCTTTCCCAGGGATCAGAAGAATGGCTTGGAAGCCAAAGAATAAGAGGCGAAAAGCGCGCTAAGCTTCGCCAAAAACGGCTTCCCCGCAAAGGCGATGAGCGACGGAGCAAAAAACTTCTCCTCTCCGTCGCTTTCGCAAAATGGCAGCTCGGCTGCCTCGTGGCCACCCCTTTTAAAGAGGGGTGGCCACGCCCCCCTAACTACCCGGATGTCTGAGTCCGGGTGGGGGGGACCGCAAAGAGCGCGGCGGCCATTTTGGCGCCACGCTTTCATTTTTCCTGCTGTGTGCTTATGTGACATACTGTTCTGTGGTGCCTCAAGCTCTGTGTTGTCACTTGTGATCTCTAATACCATAGCTCGACTCCACAGTTCCACAACTTTGCTCCTTGGAGGAAAGATAAAATCTTGAAAACACTGTAAATTTATTCCTTTAAGGGAAGGCTAGCAAAATAAAGCATATTTCCTGACTTCTCATTAAAAGAAGGGAATGATTTAGAGTAGCAGGGAACACCAATACACAACTCCTCAGGAATGGGTTAAGGAAGCCATTCTTATTATCTTCCACAATTTGGGTAGTCCTTCAGGTTGTTATCAATTGCATGGATGAATGGTAGCATATCATTAACAGCTGTGAATAGGAGTGAGAACATATGAGAATATATGTCTAGTAATATAAAATGGACATCTAGGGATTTCTGAGTGGAATGACATGCTCCAGTCATCCATATCTGCAATATATGATTCCTGGGTACTTACCAGAGAACAGACTGTTGAGGGTGGCAAAAAGAAAGAAGGGCTAGAGAAGCAAGAGGGCATCTACAATGGCACAACATTGTCATCACAAACATCAGATGGCCTTCCAACTTCTGGAGTGGAATAAGGCAGTTTCATTTCAAGAAATCCACATGAGGAAAAAGCTATCAAAACATCTTATTCCTCTTTCATTTTTTCATATTTTGAACAGGGAGAACAAGAATGGAAATACGACATAGGACACATTCAGAAAACAGGTTTGCATATATGTTGTAAAATCCTGAGCTATTTAAAAACCTTTACCTGGAATGATGTAGGCTTTCAGAGAAAGAACAACAGACCATTTATGGCATGGTTGAACTGCTGCATATGTTGTCTGCATATATTCCAGATAAAGATGGATGGCCTTACTTGCCCCATTGAAGGGAACGGATAGCTGAAATAATGTGCAAGATAGATTTTGAAGTTGTATTGTGATTTTTAAAAATATTGATTGCAAATATTTAAAGCATATCTTTCTGTCAAAGCCATGTCTGTGAACTATTTCATAGAAGGTAACAGCTACTTTATTAGCGAATGTGCTTCAAGAAAGCGAAACAAAACTTTGAATGACAGCTAAGGAGGTGCAGCAGAAATGCTGTGTGCACAGATTAGTAGTTGACATTTTAAAAAATCCACACTGATAGATTTGATTTTCTGTAAGATTAAATCAGAAGTCTGATTGTACAGTCCTGATTTTGGAAGCAACATTTTGCATAACTAATTTTTTTCTGTTTAAAATCTTCACATTTCCCTGTGTTTAGGAAACTGGAATTTCATTATGAAGATCTGAAAGAAATGTACAAATGGCTACAAAAAAATTGATTTAAAGGAACATTACCCTTGATTAGCTGGAACTTGCAAGTGAGCTGGCTTGAGGGAAAATATCAGAAGGAGTTTTCCAAATAGAGGAAATGGGAGTGAGCAGCATCTGGGAGGATGGAGGAACCCTGGAAATCAAATGGAACTGATCTCTATGAGTGAGCCCATGAGCTTATTCCAAGTTAAATCGAAATAGATCTGTTCATTTCAATGGATCTACTAAAGTAGCATTAAGTCTGGATTCAACCCATTTTATTTTATTCCATTTGGAAATCAACCTTAACTGGAACCGGGCTTTCAGCACCATCCTGCCTCTCTAACCTTGGTTTGGAAGAGTGAAGCGGCAGTCAGGGTAGCCTTATTATTCTCTTTCTGACCAGAGCATATTGGAGGCAGAATTGGTGAACAAACTATAAGATAGGCAACTACTTCGCTACAACTAGAGAAGCTTTTCAACCACCACCACCACCCCTTCAATTTTTTGTTTTATGATCCTGGCAAAAAGAATACTAGATGCATATGAGCACATTAAACAATTTTATAACAGAGATGGATAAAATGTGTTTTTTTGAGCTGCATATACTCTCCACTGTAGCTTTCTAGAGTGTCCCAAAGTTGTTCCACCCTCCCAACTTTTGAGTCTCTAAAATGAAAAACTGCATCCCTCCATAAAAATCAGGACTATAATTTGCTCTTTAATATTGGGTCTTTTAAGTGTAAAAAATTAAAGAATAGATGAGTAGTAGTAGTAGTAGTAGTAGTAGTAGTAGTAGTAGTAGTAGTAGTAGTAGTAGTAGTAGTAGTAGTAGTAGTAGTAGTGATGGTGGTGGTGGTGGTAGTAGTAGTAGTAGTGCTGGTGCTGGTGGTGCTGGTGGTGGTGTCATCATCCAGATGTTACTTCCTATGGAGCCTCCTCAAAGAATGTGAGGACTGTGAACATATCCAGGAATCCCCCGGGCAACAACAATGCTCTGTCAGCTGATCATTCCACTCCAAAGGGACACGCACACCCTGAGTGTTTGTGACATGAATGAAGAAGTCATTTCTGGTCTTCAAATAAAGCAAAGCAAGCTCCTGGTGGGACAAAATGAGAGGCAGAAGGAATCATTTTCCATGGGGAAGGGGCAAAAATGCTCCTTAAAGCTGTCAAGTTGCCTACCCTGATCTTTGCTTCAAGGGCAAGGAAGCATTGACCTCAGTTTAATTGGGCTTCAGAAAGCATACAGTATTCCTACAGCAGTACTTCCTGCCTTCACTATGTCACCTTGAGGGTGAAAAATAAGAGGTTCCTCCAAATTACTGTGTAAGCAATTGACACTTCTGGTTGGCTTCTAGCAACTGAAATCACTGAAGTTTCTCACATTGCAGTCTGTGTGAGTAAAATGGTAATGTAGTGGACAACAATTTCACCTCACTCCACCTTTTGCACCATGTTCAAAATAAAATGTTTCATTATACTGATGAGCTGGGCCAAAACCCAAGGAAAGAATATTGATTGATAACACATACATATATAGTTCCTCAGTGGACTGTACTGATTAGCAAAGTTTTTTTAATATATATATATATCTCAAAGCATGTGCATGGCAAATTTAAGCTCCCATCTCCACCACTTCACTTGAATTAGCTGGCTAGAATACAGAGCTTGCTGGAAAACTTTCATCTCTTGCAAGTAGGCAGAGAAGTGATGGAATTGATAATGAATTCAACTCTTCTCCACCACAATTCAAATATTGTAGCTAGGGAAAATCAGATTCAGGGACGAGCTGGCTGTGGGTGTAGTTTTCCATTAACAATTCCACAAATGGAGCATTGATAATTATGCCCCCAGTGAATCTTCTCATCCACATTTGCCTGACGTTGTTGAGGGGGAGGTGGGAGGTGCGGAAGAGACTAAATATGTACATTTTAAATGTTTCTGATTTCATTACCATTGGGAGGGAGGCCTGAAGTTTCAGAACCGTTTGGATGCAATTTGTTCCACTTAGGAAAGATGATGTGGAAGGGTGATGAACTGAGTGCTTCTTGTAGTTGGAATGCAGACAGCAAGAGCAACCTGTAGTTCTGTTACTCCCCCTAGACTGGGAAAACGAACACACACCAACATCTCGATTTGATTTTTCACTCTGCATTATGGAATGCATTACACCACATGGCATTTGATCCTGAAGTTCAGTTGCACAAAGCAACTTTTGATGGTGCTAAAAGTTGGTCCACTTAGCACAGAATGAGATGTGAGGGATCCCCCAAACTCAGGAGAAAGTCAGTAGGAATGCCCTCTCAAATGCTCTCTTTGCTTCCCCATAATTTAATTTAATTTAATTTTAGATTTCTATGCCACCCACTCAGGGGAACCCCACTCAGGGTGGCTACAACAGATTAAAAACATATAAAACAATTAAAAACCCCAAACCACCCACCTACCCACCCTCATACCCCACCCTATTCATAAAAAGAGTCCACCCTATTCATAAAAAGAGTAAAAATGAAAGCGCGGCACCAAAATGGCCGCCACGCTCTTTGCGGGCCCCACCCACCTGGATGCAGACATCTGGGCTAGTTAGGGGGTGTGGCCACCCTTCTATAAAAGGGGTGGCCACGAGGCAGCCTCACTGCCATTTTACGAGAAGCGACGGAGCGGAGAAGTTCGCTCCATCGCTGCTCCCCGGTTTGCTCTTTTTTTCTTGGAATTTGATCGGAGGATATTTGTCTTCCGATCAGCGCCTGCTTGAGTGGCTATGGCACCCAAGTGCAAGGCCCAGGTGGCCCCTAGGCCGTGACCTAGGGGGAGGGCTCGGCCCACCCCCTCGACCACCTTGGGGCTACCACCGGGCCGGAGGGCTCGGGCGGCCTCCCCACAGGGGGTAGTGGGGTCATAATACCCACTGCCACCAATGAGGCTGACCAGGCCTTGGCCTACCCGCCCAGTCAGAGGACTCGGGCGGGGGCTGCACAGGCCTGCTCCTCTGGCGTTTCTACCCCTGTTGCACCTTTGCCCAGCTTGGGGCATAGCGGCCCACTTGGGCGCGGTGCGGGATTGCGCCCCACCGTTCTACCGGCCCCTCATGGGCTGCATTATTGGGCATGGCCCTATTCTGGCCAGGGATTGCCACACAGGTTTATCCCTCTGCCTGCTCGCCAATTACCTGGTAGGCCATCAGGCCAGTGCAGGCCGGCACCTCGCAGCTCCCCATCAGGCCATTACAGCAAGGCTTTCCACCGGGGACCAGTCCTGCTTGGCAGGGACGCACCAGGACACAGAGCTTGATAGCCATCACGAGCTCCGACGCCCACCGCGGGCCGGAACCCCCAGTGGGGGCGGCCCATGGGGGTGCACCGAGTGAGTATCCTGGTCAAATCAGTACACCAGTGACACTAGCTAGTAATGCTGGGGGGGTACAGTGGCCATGGCTGCAACAAGTTACTGTGGGAGGGCAGTTTAATCCACACTGCCCTGTTACTTCCTGGGTGCCCAATTATCTCCCGGTTATTGCAGGGATGACCACCCCTATGAGTATGCCTAACTTCTCGGGGGTCCTACAGGGCCCATTACGGGTACCCCCACTTCAATCCATGCCAACGGCGGCCCTGCCGACGGCCGGTTACTCCCTACCCCTGGGTGACCATTTATCCCAGGCTACTAGGGAGAAGATATGGCGTGGGGAATACGTTGATATTTTCACCCTCCTGAACCGTGAGCCCAATAAGGAGGAGAGGGAGGGGCAGGAGGACAGGGACAAGGAGTTGTCCCATCGTTGTAAGCCACCTCGCACTTGGGCCAATTGGTTACCGGCCTATCTGATTTATATGGCAGTATACCTAAGGGCCCGTCCTGATTTGGCCATCTCAATGGTCCAGTACCTGGACAATATTTACCGGGCCATGGTTGATTTCCCTGGCCCGTCATGGTTGGCCTATGATGAAGAATTTAGGATGAGGGCAGCCCTTCACCCTGAGATGAGGTGGGAAAAGCCCTGCTAGCAGTTGTGGCTGCTGTATATGACCCCCACGCGGCCAGCGCCTGGTGACCAGTACCACTGTGGCCATGCCGTACAGCGGGCTGCTACTACACAGACTCCCCGCCAGCCGGCGGGGCAAGGGGTTCCAGCCCACCTGCTGTGTTGGAGTTTCTCCGCCAACAGAGTGTGCAACAAGCACCAGTGTAGATTTAGGCATGAGTGCCCTTCTTGTTACGGCCGTCATGCCGCCTCCGTGTGCCCGCGGGCCGGTGGGTCATGAGGCAGAGGAAGGGGTTTTCAGGGGGCAGCCAGAGGTACTTCTGATGGTGCTACCCATTCAAAAGGCCCCCTCCCCAATTAATGTCCCGGTGCTCAAACAATGGCTGCGCGCTTATCCTAGACAGGATGATGCGATATACCTGCTTGAGGGCTTCCAGTTTGGCTTCCGCATACCATTTAAAGGTGTTCGTGGGCCTCAGGATGCCCCGAACCTACTGTCTCTCAGGGGTAATGAGGACATTGCTGTGGAGCAGATAGCCAGGGAGGTTAAGGCACAGAGGGTGGTGGGGCCATTTGACGACCCCCCATATGCTAACTTGAAGGTATCCCCTCTAGGTTTAGTCCCTAAGAAGTCCCCGGGTGAATTCCGTCTAATTCACCACCTTTCTTACCTTGCGGGTTCCTCAGTCAATGACGCTATACCGGATGACCTTTGCTCTGTCAGGTATACGTCCTTTGACCAGGCCTTACAGATGGTACGCTTGTGTGGTCCTGGGGCGCTCTTGGCAAAGTGTGATATCAAATCGGCATTCCGATTGCTGCCAGTGCACCCTGATGACTTTGCGCTGTTAGGTTTTTGTTTTCGGGGCAAGTTTTATGTGGACAAGGCCATGCCTTTTGGCTGTTCAATTTCCTGTTCGGCCTTCGAATGATTTAGCACCATCCTCCACTGGGCATTTGTTTGTAGGTCGGGGTCCCGGTCTGTAGCCCACTACCTCGGCGATTTTTTGTTCGGGGGTGGACATGACATGGGCACGTGTGCACGCCTGCTCACCACATTTCAGGTGCTTATGCAGGAACTGGGTGTCCCCCTAGGACCTGAAAAGACAGAGGGCCCAGCCACCACCCTTACCTTTTTAGGTATTGAAATCGACACCGTCACTCAGACATCCAGGTTGCCTATGGAAAAGGTGACTTGGATCTCTGATGCGATTTTGGCAATGCTTGCCAAGCGTAAGGTGTCTCTCCGTGAGTTGCAGGTGCTTCACCTCAACTTCGCCTGTAGGTGAGTGACACCAGGCAGAGCCTTTGCCAGGCGTCTGTGTGACGCTATGGTGGGCCTTTTTAAACGACACCACATGGTACGGCTGACTAAGGGTTTATGAGCAGACCTTGCGGTTTGGCTCACATTCCTACAGGACTTTAATGGTGTCTCCTTTTGGAGATCTGAGCTTATGGTCAGCCCCCATTTCCAAGTACAGTTGGATGCCTCCGGCTCCCTGGGCTATGGGATTTATTTTGAAGGACAGTGGGCCTATGATCAATGGTCTCAGACATGACAGGGCACAGATTGCCATTCCTGGAGTTTTTTCCAATTTTGGGGGCCCTCATGCTCTGGGGGGACAGGTGGGCTAATTCGGTGGTTCACTTTTGGTGTGACAATGCTGCGGTGGTGCACATTGTCAATGCCCAAACATCTAAATCCCCCAGAGTCATGGCCTTAGTTTGACAATTTGTTCTTAGGTCCTTGCGCCTTAATGTGCTATTCAGGGCCAGACATGTGCCAGGCATTAATAACGATATTGCTTCTGCTTTATCCCGCCTGCAGATCT
Source organism: Bradypodion pumilum (assembly GCA_035047305.1). Lineage (NCBI taxonomy): Eukaryota > Metazoa > Chordata > Lepidosauria > Squamata > Chamaeleonidae > Bradypodion > Bradypodion pumilum. The sequence continues at coordinate 359,221,145 of JAWDJD010000001.1, forward strand.
CCCAGTTCCTTGCCTTGGCTCCAGATGCAGAGGAACTTCCCTCTCCACTCCCAGCCGAGATTTGGACATTTGGCGAGGAGAGGTGAACTGGGCGATCAGCATGTCTTTGGCACCTTGCACGCGTAAGGCATATCAACATACACTCCTCCAATTTAGGACCTTTTATAGGCAAAGGCAGTTGCCTGAAATGTGACCGATACCGGTCGACCAGATTTTACAGTATATGGTACACCTTCATGATCAGGGGTTGGCCCCATGCACTATCGCCACTAGGCTTTCCGCCTTGGCATTTATGACCAAGGCACGGTGTTTTACTGACTGCGTGAATGACTTCTGCGTGAATGACTTGCCGCCGCCCGGACACACGTCACCCTGTTTCACCAGGTGTTCTGACCCACCTTGCACGAGGTTGGCATAGACTGTGTTACGATAGGTATGAGGAGGCTCTTTTTCATGCAGCTACCACTGTAGCTTTCTTTGGAGCTCTCTGAATCAGCGAGCTGATCCCATTGTCAAAGGGGGACGTGTCTCATAGAGCACTGGAACTCGACGATGTGTCTATCAACCAGGAGTGGGCTCAGTTGAGGATTAGTTCCTCAAAGGCCGATCAGCATGGAGTAGGCAGTGGTGTTAGACTGCTACGATGTACATTTGCTGACATCTGTCCGGTTGGTGCCCTACATGCATTTTTGGCAGTGTGTGGTACGCGCCCTGGCCCGTTGTTCTGCCACCAGGATGGGTCTCCCCTTACCAAATTTCAGTTCTGGAGGGTGACCGGTATGGCACTTCACAGTGTCGGCCTCCCTGGGGCTCGTTATGGCACCCATTCATTCAGGATAGTCACCGCTTCAACTGCGGATGCGTTAGGGTACTCTGAGGCTGATATATGTCGGATGGGCAGGTGGCGCTTTTTTCCTTATATGTACGTCCCCTCACTGTATGAGTACCAGTTATGTCCTTAATTCCTTCTACTTCTTTTACAGACCCTGTGTGTCTACGCACACCGGTGGCAGTGTGGCTGGTGGGCTACAGTTATGTGCACTGGGCAGCACAGTATGCTGCATCGACGGAGTGGGGACCCCATCTCGGGCTGCGTGCATCCGCACGTATGCGGTGGTATGGTGTGCACGGCATGAGGTGGCGGGAACTTTTGCCATTCCTGATGCTGGACCGCCTGATGTTCTGATTCTGCACCTCGGCGGCAATGATTTAGCACAGATCACTGGCCTTTCCTTAAAAATGTCGGTGTGCAGTGACCTGGCGTTTTTACATCATTTATGGCTGTACACATGGTTGCTATGGTCTGACATCGTGCCGAGACAGTGTTGTAGAGGAGGCATGGACCTCCATGGTTTGGACAGTGCCCAGCGGCCAGTGAACAGGGCTGCTGCCCGGTTTCTTGTTGAGAATAGCTTGGGAACAGCCATTCGACACCCGGGGATAGGGTTGCAGGATTTTGACCTGTATGCAGGAGATGGGGTCCACCTGTCAGCTAGAGGTATGAACCACTTTCTGGAGGATGTGCAAGCGGGCCTGGCAACCGAGCTGATGGTCTGGGGGGCGGGGCGGTGAGTCATCACGGATGCCTCCCCGTGTGGCGGGTAGCACTGGTAAGGTAAAGATTTATGACCCATAGGTATCCGGCAGGTTCGCAATTGACTGGCCAACACGTATTTAGGTACAGGGGAAACAGGATTGGCCGGTCAAGGGCAAACCATGAAAGGGGTGATGTCAGGAGCTTCACAGCCTGCATCACCTTGATATTTGAATGGATGCACATCATAGGGTGGGGTCAGTAGATAGTATATTGACTTTGGTCAACAATTTATATGTGTCAACAAACAAATTGATACAAATTGATACATGTAGCCAATTTCCATTGGCATTTTGGGTGGAACCTTACCAGTGCTACTGCGGCCTGCTTGCCTTAAAGAATTACAATTGGATGATACACCAATTGAAAGTGATAATTCAGACTAGGGCATTATTCAATAAAAGTGGCCCAATGCCTTTAATCCAATACCGGTGTCTGAGTCTTTATTTGGGTGGGTGCGCCTGCAAAGTGATACAGGCAGTACAGAGGAAGGGACATTCTTGATTTAACTTGAAATGAGCCAACAGGCTGGGGCCGTAATCCCCTTAAGGCCCCACACCTTCCCTGCCAGTCAGGTTTTCAAACCTTTTCTGAAGGGCAGCTGTAGTGATGGACACACACACATGCCAAGATGTGAGTGCAGGAAGGCAGAACGAACCAACAACGGGTCCCTGCCCATATTTATTCCTAAAATCCTAAGACCCCATGTGCATAAGGCAATCACGTGGTTTGCATAATACTGCAGATTGTGCTATAGCAAAAGACATAACAATCAATCTTTCCAGGGTAAAGGTAAAAGCATAAGAAGGCATACACTTTGTTATCTGGCGCCAGAGTGGCTGAAGCTGGCTTGACCTAACCTTTCACATACAACATTTCACCCAGTCTTCTAGTGGCACCTGGCTCACACAAACATGTACTCTCAGAATGCCAGGAGATTAGAGAGCTTCGAAGAGACAAAGGACTACTTGTACCATCTTCCAGCAGGCAGCCATTATGAAAAAAACTCTTAATGTTATACTGCACCATGTGGGTCCAGCAGCTCGCTTTCAGAAGGGTATAGAAAACTTAAAGCAGTTACCATTAAACTAATATAATATAATTTCCCAATAGGCAGCAATTCTGTCTGTAAATATGCAGAATATTTAATTATGTATTTCTCCACCTTCATTAGCAATGCAGTTAAATGTTTTACACAAATTCAGCCACAAAGGCATCTTATTTGACATTTTCTACACCAGTGTGTGATCTTACACTTTCCCAACCTCTGTTCCTCCAGATGTTTTGGCCAACAAAGGTCATCAGCCATAGCTAAAATGTGAGGAGTGATAAGAGTTATAGGTTGTAGCATCTGAAGGGTACTTGATTTGTGAAGGCAGATCTACTCTGACATGTGATAGTATCCTGTTCTATTTACCATGTGTATGACTGCAAATGTGGAAGGATATGGAGAGGTCTAGTCCCCTGCCTGCTTGTATCACCTGCCTGCTCTGGTCAAAAGCAGGCAGATGAAAATTCCTCATTTTTAGTTGATTCCACATTCACATTCATTGGGTACTGGCCAACATCTACTAAGATTTCAGTCATGAGTATTATGCAGCCATATTGGAAATTATCATGTAGACTAATTAGTTTCTTTGCCACCGGCTACACGGTTTCTGAAGGTGGGAATTCACTATTTGGATGACATGTTGCATCACTATGCCTTACAGTGGACAGTATGATGCTACCGTTTTTGAAGAAATATACAGTGGCTCAAGTGGCTAAGATGCTGACTGGGAGGCGGAAGGACAGCAGTTTAATTCCCGAGTACTGCAGGATGGAATGAGCTCCCGTCTTTGTCCCAGCTCCTGTCAACCTAGCAGTTTGAAAGCAAGAAATTGCAAGTAGATAAATAGGGACCACATCGGTGGGAAGGTAAACAGCATTCTGTGCATTCTGTTATCTAGTCATGCCTTCCACATGACCACGGAAACGTCTGCAGAAGCAGACAGCACTGGCTCTTCAGCTTTGAAACAGAGATGAGCACTGAACCCTAGAGTCGGATACGACTGGCTTTCAAGCAAGGGAAACCTTTACCTTTACTAGCATCTCATTCTGTCATTATGCTACATGTTTAATTGGAGTCAATCCCACAGTAATCAGTAGGGCCTAATATTCAAGCAAATGTCTTATGGTTGGCTTTCAGACATGTTTTAGGTTGCAACCAGATGAGATGCTGAGAATTCCCAGGTGATCAAATGTCATTCTCAGAGTACTTGAGGGCAGAGTATGTGCATTCCAGATTATGTTGTTTATTACCTGCATTCTAACACTATGCCAAATAGTCTCTGTACAGTAAAACCCCAACTTACAAAATAATCGGTTCCATGGCCTATTTCGTCACTCGATTTTTTTTGTAACTCGAGGCACCCCATAGGGATGCATCAAAAATAAAGAAATAAATAACAGAGATATTTCCTACCTCCTGGCTGCTGCTGCTTCCTTTTCTTACACTTCTGGAAGTGTGGAGGAGTGGCTGGGAGTGATTTTTAGTGCACAAAATGGTGGCACCACCATTTTGAGTGCTAAAAACTGTCTTTTTGTATGTCGGGGTTTTTGCATAACTCGGGTTTTTTCGTAAGTCGGGACCCTGATTTATGAAAAAACCATTCGTAACTCACATTTTTCGTAACTCGAGGTGTTCATAAGTTGGGGGATGAGGGGGTTTCACTGTATTTAATTTTGAGCCATTCCTAGGAAGAGGAGGGAGAAGAAAATGCATCTCAACATTGTGGGAAGCAGTGAGAAAATTTATGTGGCATTGTGGCAAGGAATGAGATGCCAGGGATTCTGTCCTACTATAAGAAGGTGCCTAATGTATGCATGTCTGGAAAATCTTTAATATTTTTAACCTGCATGCTAGTCTCTACTTTGTAGTTCTCCTGATTTCCTGATACCCCTTAGAATATAAACTTTTGGTATGCTCCCAATGGGATTTCTGGTTTTGCCACCTCACAGTTGCCCAAAAACTGAATATCAGTGATTTGATTTGATTCGATTTATTGGATTTGTATGCCACCCAACTCAGCTACATGACACAGGGCGGTTAACAAAAATCATCTAATAATACATCTAATAATACAATAATAGAATACAATACAGTAATATAAAACACCAGTGTACATCACACAAATCATAAATACATCATCACAAAACATTGTTAAAAAAAAAGCATCCATTTTTAAAAGTCCATAGTATTTGTTTAGAAAGTCCACAACAACACAGTGTGGCCACAGCATCCTTTTATCCACCAGCAATAGGTGGGGCCCAGAGGACGGCGATGGCAGCCACAGCTGCTCATCCCTCAGCCACCGGTGGGGAGGGCCCACAGGATGGTGACGAGGTGCTCTGCCACCCGTGGCCACATGTCTCCCAGCCATAAGTGGGGCCTTGAGGACGGCAATGGCGGCCACAGCTGCTCCTCATCCCCCTGCTGCTGGTAAGGGGCAGAGGATGGTGGTGAGGTTCTCCACTGCCTATGGCCACAGCGTCTTTTTATCCCCCGGGCGTAGGTGGGGCCCGGAGGATAGTGACAGCAGCCACAGCTGCTCCCCATCCCCCATCCATTGTGGTTGTGTCATTGTGGCCAAAACAACTTTACGCTTGTCTTCAGACATTTTTTTGTAACACTAAATCTTATTGATCATGCAGGTACTCAACAGGCCACAGCAGTGGAGAATCCTCAAGGGAGAAGGTCATGAAATGTCCTTTTTGAAACTTCTCAACCACAAATATAAGTGGAAATAAAGTTGACAAAGCTAGAAGAACAGTACTTAAAATCTAAAGAGCACAAGTGTCTTTTCCATACTGTTAAGGTAAAGGTAGGATTAAAACCCTACAGTACTTCAGATATATTTCTGAGAAAGTCTCAATATGGTCTTGAAAATAAGGAGGGATACAAGCTTTCTCTTTTGCAGGCAAGAACAGAACATGTGAACCAGTACAGCACAAAGTGTAAACTTCCTGTGTTTGTCCTTCAAGTCTTCTGTCTTCTTTCTTTCCAAAACAAACAAATAAGCAAGGAAATAAAACCCTTAAGACAGAAAGACTGAAATGCCTTTTCATTATTTACAGTAAGAGCCTTCCATGTGGAAGTACCCTTGTCAATTATTCAATGACCTTTTCTCATCCTAATTGATCCCTTACATAGGTGCACTGTCTTAGTTGGCAAACTAAACAACTTGTATCTCACATTGTACCTGCTCCCAGAACCTTAATTAACCTTTGAGTTTTGCTAGGGACTTCATTTGGCTTTTAAAAAAAAAATTTTTTTTTTAGAAAAGGATTCAAAACTTGGTACATACAGTATCTTTATAAATTTGTTGGAACAAAGTTAAGCTTAAAAGGATTTCAAATAGGAAGGAAAGAAACTGATATATTCCCCACCCAAACAAAAAGCATTGATTATCGAGCTTCCAAATCTGGGATTCAATCCTTGCCCCCCCCCCTCATGTATATTTATGGTGCTAAACTCAGGTAGCCATTTCTTTCCTGTAGATTTCTTATCTTTCAAAATTGCATGGCAGGCAGGCAAGACAAGGTTCCTTCTATACTTGAAATAATTGCAGGTACTGAGTTTCGCTGAGGCAGCTTGCTAAGAATTTCATTTTGTTTGTTTTGCTATTTCCCCCATAAATTACAGAGGGGAATGTTTTTAAAAGATGAGTGTGTGAAAAATTGATCCATCCTTAACTTTGGTTCCCACCTGGAGGGAGGATGTGGTAAGTTTTGTCGAAAAGTAACTTATCCAGCTGTTTAAACGTTTTATAGGCTGCTTGTTGCTACTGAGCAAGTCACAAATTATGCAATGCTACCCATAAAGGGGGAACCCTGTTATTTTTGAAACAGATCACAGATTTCTTGCTGATTATTACATGCCATTTTGAAAGCAAAAAATAAAAGTCTGCAACAGAAGTAATTTATCAAGGGTCTTTCTATCTTTTTTTTTAAAAAAAGCCTTTCATTTCTCCAATTTCTTTGTTTGCTTAAGCTCTAGTGGGGGTCTAAGACAGAGGAACACTGTTGTAGTATTTCTTCCCTTCTACTCACAATTTAATCAGTTGCGGCCAGACTCTTAATCTAATTTGTATCCATATTTTAGCATAATTATTGCAAATCCAATTTACAAGCCAATATAATCTCGATCACATTTTAACTTGCATCTGTACATGATTGTTCTAAATGGCTATAATTTGGTTTACTTAATATATTTTTCTGCTGTGCCTTCACTTCTTCAAGGAGGCTCTTTCTGTGTATTCAGTTGTGCCTTCTCTATTGTATGTTACAGTACAGTACTTGTACAAATGAGCATGTGGAATGAGCAGACACTTTTCTGGGAACACTTTGATTTTGTTTAATATATGAAATAACCTTTCAATCAATGGCTATTCATTTCTCCTTCTTCATCTTCTTGCTCTGCCATATCAGAATCCAAATATTGGTGATAAGCCATAAAGTCTGTCCTGAGAATATAATGCAGTGTCTTTTACCTGCCTTCTGCATCGTAGGATGACACCCGTACCACTGATCCAGTTCTGTGAGTCACTTTCTGGTCCTGAGCCATCTTGGCACTCAAAGTCTTCATTGGCCCCAGGCCATTATTGATGAAGCTGTTACCCTCCATCAAGATGGATTCAAGTGGGATTTAATCCAGTTGGGGACCATCTCCTTTCCCTGTGGACTTCGGCACCCAAGCCATAAGCCCTCAGGGCTGTCAGGTTAGTTAATGACCGCCTGACACTCAATGTTGAGTCGCTGGCAGGGATAACCTGACCAGTCATTGTCATGTCTCCTATTCACATATATTTCTCTCAGCAATACATTGACTGTTGAGAGCCAGATTCCACATTATATGAAGTGTTGTTCCTGAACAGTGTGGTAGTAACTGGTTTTTAAAGGGGGAAACAAAAAGCAAAATAGGCCATCACAGGATAGCAATGGATGGATGTCTGTGACTGTCCTAACCATAGGGACTTCATCTCAAAACAAAGCAGGTTGTTGTTGTTCAGTCACAGAATCGAGTCTGGCTCTTTGCGACAAAGCAGGAGGAGAAGTGAATTCACCCAACAGCCAGGGCCGTAGCCAGGGGGTGGCCAGGGTGGGCTTGGCCCATCCTGAATTAGCACTTTGCCCACCTGGCAAAGCGCAGTTTACCATAGGAATGCATAGAAAAGAGGCTTTGTTGCCCACCCTGAAAAAATATTCACCCACCCACATCTAGAATCCTGGCTATGGCCCTGCCAACAGCCCTAGGAAAGCCTCTGCTGCTTTGGAGAGACAGCACTGTGAAAAAGTATCTCTCCATACTGGCTGCTTTTTCAAAGCAAGATTCTTCAGAGTGGCAAAGGCAGGTTTCTTGAACATTTCCCCAAAGTGCCTTAGCCCTAGGGACCCATTAAGAAATACTTAACCTTCAGCCAGGATTGCCTCTAAAGGAGCCATACAGCTTCTGACTGCATCTTGTCTTCTTTCCCTGGTGAGGGAACAGGTGCTATATCATCTGCTATCTAGATATTTTGGCTATAACTTGAAATATCCCATTAAAATGTCAGTATACTGCTTTAAAATTACATCTGAGGTGTCTTTTGAAGGCAATGGTATAATGTTACATTGCACCAAAAGCAAGGGTATGGCTATAGTAGTAGCAGGGAACAGGCTAAGTGTGGGTGCCACTTTGAAATGGTCAGGCTTGAGTAGGACATTTGAATCAAGCCTGGCCACTCACATGAAATGTCACCTTCTATTGTGAAGTGGTTTAACAAATGAGCTACTTCAGGTTATTGACAAATTAATCACCTCCCTATTTGGCAGAAGATAGGGTCAGTAATTATTTTTTGCTGTATATAGAATATTGCTGATGCACTGTGTGTGTGTGTGTGTGTATATATATATATATATATATATATATATATTTGCTCCATCTTAAAGAGTTTGTCAACAAACTGCCTGCAGTTGAATCAGCTTTCTTCTTGTGCATCTACTAGCAGCTGCAGTACAAGAATTGGCCACTAGTAGGAACCAGAGTATTTCCCTGTGTTTTCCCAGCACACTAGTAACTTGCAGTGCAATATGTTAATAGTGTTCAAGGCACAAAACTGCTTTTGCAAGCAGAAGCAATGCTAACAATGCTAATGTTACTCATCATTTTGTGACATTACAAAGGGACGAGTAACACAAGCTCCCCCCCTCTTTCTACATTGTGCTGAAGGGAGGGAAATTCTCCTTTCCAGCTGCTCAGCATCAAAGCCAAGTGAGTCATCAACTTAGCTGCAGGCCAGGACCAGTTTCAAGTAATTTTTAGTTTTCCATGGGCTCTAAGGAGCAATAAAATATATTGCACTTGTCATACTGAGGTGTTCTCTCACCTTGGTAGACTCATTTCTGCTGTGATGACCTTTAAAGTAACCCTACACCTTGCTGTTATTGCTTTTATAGCCACAATGATTCTATGGTTTAAAAGGATTGTTACCACATGGATGTTAGATTTGCATAGACATATTTTTGTTAAAAATAAAAGTTTGCTTGCTTTGTCTGGTCATGTATATTCCTTTATTTGCTGTGAATAAGACATTCACAGCAAATAAAGGTTTACTAAATCACTTTCATATAGCCACAAGGCAGAAAACCTTGAGAGGCTGAGTGTTGGCAAACAGGCTGTGTTTCTAACCCAAATTGGAGAAGATCCTTTCAGGGAAATTGCATTCAGGTTAGAATTTATTTCCAAGCCATATGAGCTGGGCAAAGTAATATTCTAAATCAAGCAATTGCATACTTTGGTGATAGTGCTGTTAACTTAAATCCAGAAATCCCACTTTCATTTCTGCTTGTTATTTTTTGAAATATATTTTATTTTCAATAAAGATTTATTTTAACCTTTATTATATGTTCACACAAGCATTCATAGGATACACACAACCACTCAACATATGTGGGTAAATAACCACAGTCCATATATTTTTAATAAATGTTTTTGTACACAAACTGCTAAATACAATAACCAAGAAAATCACCGATTATAGTCAATGGAAGGCAAAAGCCATTGGATTACATTGCAATCCCTCCTCCTTACAGGCACGTCCTCCATGTGGCAATAGCTGGGAAATGGAGTTAATCTATATCTATAAGGAAGAGGTGTAGACATACGTATGCGGCAGGCATTCCCACACCCCTGGAGCTGATCCTGTAATTTTTTCATGCACACCTACCTTTCATCACCAAGATCAGCCCAGCAAGGGTCCGGAGGCTGAGAGTGGGGCCTGTGCCCCACAAAAGCAGACAAAGCAACTGCACATGTGCAAAGCGGGGGGGGGAATGTCCGAGTGCAGATCCATTGATCTGCGCACACCGAACAAACAGAGATAGAGAGCTAGCGCACAGAGCTAAGGACGCAACTGCGTGCGCACACCAGTCTGCACATGCCCAAATGCCCAGACGCAGATCCCGGTGCGAAATACAAACCACCACTACAGACAAAGATCACCTCGACGCACACAGCTGAGGAGCCAATGAAGCAGCTGACAGCTAATGAGCCAGTGGCTGGGAACAGACAGAGGCTTGCCCCAGGAAGGGGAAAGGAGAAATAAAAGGTAAAAGTGGAGAAATAGAGTGGGGGGAGGGGGAAGAGGAAGCACTGAAGCAACAGAGGGGGACTGAGGAAAATAGGGGTGGCAGCAGGATGAGCAGTAGCACAGGAGGAAGGACAGAAGAGGATAATTAAGAGGAAGAGTGGGGGCTGAAAAGAACACAACACACACCAGGAAGAGTCACACAAGGAGGATGAAGGACGAGAATTACAGGGGGAGGAGGATTGACTGAGAAGGAGAATTGAGGAAGAAAGGGAGAAGGGAAGGGATGAAGGAGGGGGGATGGGAGGAGAGAGGAGGAGAAAAGAGGAAGAGGAGAAGGACAGAAGAGAGGTAAAGATGGGGAGGGGAGGAACCAAAGAGAGGATAAGAAGAGAAGCAGCAGCAGGAGGAGGAATTAAAAAGGGTAATGACAAGTGCAGAAAAAGGAAGATACATAGAGGAGAAGGGGGCACTAAGAGGAGAATTGGGAGGAGGGGAGAAAAGGAAAAAGAAGATGGAGGGAGAGGCATCAGAGGAGGATGACAAGAGAAGTAGAAGAGGAGTGGGATGGAACGATGAAGACACCAGAGGAAAAAGGGGAAGAGTAAAGGAGAAAGGAAGAGGAGGAAAGGAAGAGGCAGAGGAGAAGAGAATGGAGGAAGAAAAGGAACAAGAGGAGGAGGTTGGCAAGAGGAAAGTAAGACTGCCTGGAAGACAAGAAGTGGAGGAGGAAGAGGAGGGAAATAAGAGAAAAATGGGGAAGAACTATCGGCACATAATGCATTACATTAAAAAGACCCACGGCCAACGTGTGCCGGGATCTGTCGCTGCCTGGAAGACAGGCGATAGGGAAATGGGGCTTCCAAACTGGGGGATAAGTGGGTGAGAAATCAATAGGAACTATCTCCCAGTGGCCTCTGTGCCCAGAAACCAATAGTGTATTGATTTCTGTGAAGAACAGGGAGGGGGGAGAGGAGGCGGCAGAGCCAAGGACGCATCAGCTGCAAGAGAGAGACTGAGGATTATGGACACTGCAGAATACGTCCAGGGGGAATGGAGTCAGGCAGGCCCCCTACACTAAAAAAAAAGGGATAAATAATTACATGACCTGGCCCAGCACCCCCACCCCACCCCTACATGAAGCCAGGCACCTATGCTAGTCCTTTATATTCCAGTGAACTTTAAATGTACAAAATTATTAATAAAGAAATGTTTTCTTCAATTTAACAAGCTGAAAAGCCTTTCAAACTTGGAACATAGCTAATCCAGCCTCACAGCCATGGAAAGATCTGGGATTCCTCAGGAGTAAAAGCAACATGGCTGCACCACCAACATCAATTAATAAAAATGGTTTATTTCCCTTTTTCTCTTCACAGGCAAGCCACAGAAATGGCCTGCATTATACCTTGAATGTCCAGATGGAGTTTTAATAAAGAAATAATGTTTTAATAAAGAAATAAGGATTGTAATGTTTAACTGAATAAAATTATGCATTTAAAAGCTACAGGTTACCCAAAAAGGAGCCCTCTAAAGGTAGAAAACAAGAGAAACAAAAGTGCACTCTAAAAGACTCATTTCCTGCTAGTCAACATGATCCTTCAGTAAACTAAGCCCCAGGACAAATCCCATCAATGTTTTCTGCAACAATTTTGTTTAGCTTCCAGCCTTTTGATTAGGTTATTTGCATGTGTGTACCTTAATAATTGCTGCAAGGGTTATTTTTGGGAGAGTGGGAAGACAAGCCACCCAATTCCATTGAATGAACTGTGCTCCTGCTCCTGAGAATTCTACAATTACATTGGATATACATCTTGAGGATTATTGCTCTGGTTGGCCCAGCTGCCTCCTACCATAAATCGAATTGGTTGCACATTGTTTGGGCAAGGGAGGTGGGTCAGGTTGGGTCAAGGCAGGGAGTGTCTTCCTTATCTTAACTTCCTTTGTTTGTGTAAACTGATGTAATCAATTGTAATTATCATGAAGCTTGTGTTCTATAAACATTCTTTGTTCTTGATTTTGTGTTATCTGTTAAAGATCCCTAGTTAGAAAAAAAAACCACCTTTGTCACTGTGTGTAACTGTAATAGAAAACATCTCAGATGGACAGAACTCCAACTCTCTCTCTCTTCACCAGCTTAGTTAGATGCTTATTTTGTGGGTGGACTTTGTTTAATTGAATGGTACCTTCAATTTAATAAACTCCTTTTTATTTTAACCCACAATCTAATGTGGTTTTTGGTTCCTGATTCAACCCTGCCTGTGGGTCAATCCCCCAAATTTAAAAGGTAACCATTTTTAGGTAACAGTACTAAATATCAGCACAGATTATGTGAAAGAACTAGAAGACTCACTTGGCCAGAAAAAAATTCTTCTCATAGGATACAGAAGTGCAAGAGATTATATGCCTTTTCAAAGAAATTGGTGGTCACGCAGCAGTATTAAATAGTGGGACTTTTTAAGTCCAAGAAGGTTTTAGCAGGAGGAACAAAGTTATAGGAAAACAGTGGAAGTGAATTTTAGATATTGGAATTTGAAAGAATTGGTTTTGAATTACCTTTTGTTCCAAATTTTCTTCTTGTTGTTGTTCAGTTGCACAGTCAATTCCAACTCCCTGTGACCCCATGGACCCTTGAACACCAGACACTGCTATCCTCCACCAATCTCCTCAACCTGCCTAATCCTGTGCCCATTAACATCAACGATACATTTATCCATCTCATTTTCTGCCGCCTCCTTCGTCTTTTGCCCTCAACCTTTCCCAGCATCAAGGCTTTCTCCAGTGAATCCAAACAGCAATGCTCACAAGCCTGATAAATTTTGTCTATTTAAAATGTTTGCAGCCACATTCATCCATTCTATTTAACCCAATTAATTTTTTAAAAGATGGGGGATGGAGATTAATTTAGGAATTTTACCAGAAAAACAATCCAATATTGGCCAAAACCCTTTTGCTTCACATAAGCTTAATTGCAATTTTGGGTTTATTGTTTCCTGGTAAACAGAGCATCACAACTTCAATTCCTTGGATGCACATACGTATTGTGTGTGGTAACTCCAAGAATTGTATTAGAGATGGGGAGAAACAGACCAAAAGTTATAATTTGGCTTATGCAAAGTATCAGGATTTCAACCAACAAAGCACTGCCACTACCATCCTTGAAGAATAAGGTATGACTTCAACCAAAATCATGACAAATGTGTGAGCTAAATTGTCAATGGCTTCCAGGCAGCTTCTTCCAAAAGAGAGTGTTATGGAATTCTGAACTAGACAAATTCGCATTCCACACGCTAAGACAGATTTAGGAGTTTTATTAATATTAATATTTGTTATTAATATTTGTCAATATTTAGCCAAACAGATTCAGGAACACTTTACCAAGCAAATATTCCCTGAATGAATATACATTTTCAGAGCCATCCTTTTATAGCATAAAAATGTGGAAATTTCTACACATTACATCACTATGGGATAAGACAAAATTATTAATTAACCTTCTGACATTTCATTAAGTTCAGGTTAGAACATTCAGTGTTTGTTGTTTAGAACATGTCATATAAGGAACATGTCTCATGTCACATCATGTCATGTCACTCAAATATTATTTATGTTTCCCTGTCAGCTGTACAAACTGTGCTGAGCTTGTACTTTAGCCTCATCATCAGATCTACGTGACAGGTCAATCTGATCTGTTTCAACTTTACAGAGTACTGAGAAAATAATTTCTACTGTTTTAAAACAGAATTAATATTATCTTAATATTTTAATTCTTTCACCCCTATTTCATTCCCTCCTGATTTCTTGAAAATTATTAAAGTTTAATAACTTTTCACATTCTTGCAATAAATAAACATTTCTATCATGTTGATTGGCGATTCCTCAAGCTTTGGCTGGGCGTTGAAAGACCGCCTCCAGTTTGGGTCCTAGCCAAGCTGCCGTCTTCTCTCCTGTGTTGATTATTAAAGCAAAATCTATGCATTCCAATCTTTCCAGGGTCTTAAACTGCAAGAGAAAAGATACTTTCGACAGAATATAGTTCTTTTTGGTTTTGCAATAATCCATTTTATCAATGTTTAACTATCGATCTCCTGGCTAAGAGCCATGTGTTGCCGTGGAGATGGGGAGGGCAAGCCTCCTGCACTGATTCACATTATTAATTTTTACTGCAGTAACTAAGTTAATAATTTCCTTCTAGCAGGCCAGATCTGGCCATCTGTATATGTTTAGGACAGAAATTCAAATGGGGAAATGGGATACTTTGTACAAGGGGTGTTCTCATATCATACATTGCCATTGGCTAAAAAAACCTGGACTTTGATTTCCTTTTCTGCAATGCTTTCAACAATCCCACTTGCTTTCTCAACCTCTTCCTAACTGTGGATTAAATGAACGAGGATGATTCCCCTAAGCCTCCCTGCTTTTGTAAGTCTTCTTACTGGATTTTCATTTTATTTTTGTGCACTTCAGATGTTTTGTGTTTTCAAGTCCTCAAATTCTTTAATCAAATACAACTCCTGTGTTTGTTTGGCTGTTTAAACATCGCTGTTTTTCGCTTTGCTTCTTCTGCTCCCTTTTGCCAACTGTGAGTCTTTTGTTTTCTGCTTAATTGCAAGGGGTCTAGGCATCCTGGGCAGCTTTTGATATTACTAACCCATAAATGTCCTTTGTTTTCCAAATCATCTGGAGGGCATGGCCAGTATGTACCTGTACGTCTGCAGGAAAAAATAAACTTCTCGCGCAGGCCTTCAAGTTCCTCTGGAGTTAGGCAACTGGCCTGTGACAATTACACTTTTATTTCTGCGTACTTTCACATACTGCCTGAAAAAGTTGAGACATGGATTGGTCTTGTCTGACATTTACTTGAGCACAGGTAGTGCATTGAGATGTCACTTTTGCTACCAGTGCTGTTAAATTAGGGATGTAAAAAGTTTGTTCAAGCTGCGTTCCTAGTGCAGTCTTTCCTATGTGTGAAGTTGCATGTGCTTCCTGCACTAGTGGCCTTTTCTTGTTCCACCTTTGAGTAGATAGGTTGGTGTCATATTTTTAAGTCCTCAAACTCTTTAATCAAATATACATATTATGTACATATTCTGGCTTCTCAAACATTGCTGCACGTTTTGCTTCAGCATTTGCCCTTCTATTTCCTGTTGCTACTATAGTTCTTGCATCATCAACTACAGCATACCCTGCATGTCTAATTCCCTCATGCATGAAGCTAGATCCATCTGTGTTCCAAGTTAACTGAGCATTAGGCAAAGGTGTATCTTGTAAATCTGGACGACAAGAATACTGAGATTCCAAAGTATGCAAACAACTATGAAGAATTGTCTCTGTCCCTTGATCAGGGTCTACTGGTAGAAGGGTGGCAGGATTTATAGTTGTGCACTGATGTAAGGTGATTTGAGGATTATCCATTAGCAAAGCTTGATACTTGTATAGTCTCTGATTACTAATCCATAAATGTCCTTTGTTCTCCAGGATTGCCTGGAGAGCGTGACTAGTGTACACTTGTACATCTGCAGAGAAAGTAAGTTTGTTGGTCTCTCTCAGAAGCTCCGCTACTGCTGCTGGGGCCTTCTTCTGGTATTTACATCTCCCCATTCAAAAGCAAAGATGTTCTGACTATCTTCATGTAGGGGTATAGTGAAGAAAGCATCTTTTAAGTCCACTACTGAAAACCATGCTGCTGATGTAGGTATTGTTCCTAATAAAATGTACGGGTTGGGTACCACTGCATGTATGCTCACCACTGCCTCATTTACTGGGCGCAAATCCTGTACAGGCCTCCATCCCCCATCTGGCTTTTTAACTGGCAGGATGGCTGTGTTCCAAGGTGACTGTGCTCTCCGTACAATTCAGCAGCCAAATATTTCTCAATCAGTTGCTGTATAGCTGTCATAGCGTCTTGATTATAATATCGCTGTGGCACTCTGACTGGATGATATCCCTTTCTTCATCTGGACCTTTACTGGCGTGGCATTTATGGCAAATCCCGGAGGATTATCCTCTGCCCATAATTGTGGCACATCATAATGTCGCCATCTATCATCTGGATTAGTTTGAATCAGCATTAATCTCCAAGTCTCATCCACTGGGAGTTTTATCTGCAAATGGTGAGTACTATCTTCATAGCTTATAGTAGCCTTAAGTTTAGCCAGCAAATCTCTTCCCAGCAAGGATACTGGACATTCAGGTACATAAAGAAATTGATGGATTAGCTGTCCCTCTTCTATTTGGCATTTTACAGGCTTCAATAATGTTTGTGAAGCCATGGTTCCTGTGATTCCATGTATAGCTATCTTGATTGGAGAGAGAGGGGCTAGTTGTTGATTCAATACTGATCTACTAGCTCCGGTATCTATCATCATTCTCACATCTTGGCCTCCCACCTTCAATTTCACCATGGGTTCCAGAGGTGGGCATGGAAATCCCTGGCCTCTTCAAGCATCCCATTCCATCTCAGCCAGTCCAACTAGTTCCTCATATTCTTCCTGTCTTCCTCCATAATTCCCTCTAGTTTGCCTTCCATTTCCACCATGTGAGTTTCCCATCCATCTATTAGCAGGGGCACTTCTGGGGTTTCTTCTCCATGCTCCACTCTCGGGCATCTCATTTCCATGTCCTCTTCCCCTTCCTCGGCCAAACGGACACATATTCCTCATACCTCTTCCTGGCCGGGCTCCCATAGCTAGGGCCATCATTTCAACTTTCTTTTTCTCCTTTCCATCCTGTTTCCTCTCTTGTTCTTTATCCCTATTAAAATAAACTTTCCTTGCCACCTCAACCAGCTCACAAGTGTTTTTCCCGAGTGCTCCTTCCAGTTTTTGTAACTTTTAATTTATATCTGGTGCACTCTGTGTAATGAATCTTTCATTCAACATCTGGCGGTTTTCAGGATCTTCCATATTAATCCCTGTGTTCAATTTATAATCTTAAATTAACCTGGCTAAGAAACTTTCAGGGGATTCTTCTTTCTCTTGAATTATATTAGCAGGTTTGCTAAAATTGACAGGACCTTTTGCTGCTTCCTTTAAGCTTTCCAAAATCAAATATCTGTACTGTTGAAGACTTGTCCTGTGTGTTGAATCATTAGGATCCCAATTTGGGTTTTGTTCAGCAGCTGTCGCCATGCGCACTACAGTCTGATTTGCATCTGGGAAATTTCTATGAATGATCCTGTCTTTTGCCAATTTCAATTTTTGCTTATCTTCCATATTAAGGAGCGTATTTATTATTTGCTGCATATCACTCCATGTGGGGTTATGTGTATGGATTATGGTCCCAATTAGTTCAATCACCTCATTCGGCTTGGTACTAAAAGGTCCATAATGCTGTTTCCAATTTAATAAGTCTGTTGTGGTAAACAGCACATATTGGAAGATTGACTGATTTACTGGTTCATCATCTTCCCTCATATGGCTGGTTATCATTTCCCTCAATGAGGCCACTATCTCTTTTCTTTTTTTCATCATTGGCATGACCTGTGCCATTTGGGTGTTCGAAGGTGGCACCCTTCCAGCTTCATTGTTATAGGGAGAAGATTGGCTGTACCTTTGGAATTTTCCTTCTCCCTGTTCAATTACATCTTTCAAGATCTCAGTTACTTTTCTTAGTTTCTCTATGGTTGGGGAAGCTTCACTTCTGTCTGGGGTCTGAAATCTTCCTGCAGAGTGACTGCTTCCTGCATTTGCTAATGCAAGGTCTGGAAAAATATGTGGGACTTGGCCATCCTGTGGCACTGATTTTGGCATGACATAAAGTGGAGGTCTTTGAAACAGAATTTCATCTTTTTCATTTCTGTTTAAAATTTTCAATCTTTCTTCTGTCTGCCATTCTATTTCTGGGGTATTGGGTGTTCTGACCACTTTCCTACCTAATTTAGATTTTTTATCTTTGGATTTCTTTTCTTTCATTAAATATGCCTTCACGCATTCACCCTGGCATTTCCGTAGCCAAGGTGGCCATGGTTTCTCTGCAACTGTTGCCTGCCATTCAGACATATAGGGATACTGATCCCATTGTTTATTCTGCGTTATTCTTCAAAACACTCTATTTATAAGACCCAAATCTTAGGAGCCTTCCGGAGGCCACCCTACTTGGAAACTGGGCCATTCATATTCACAAAACTTTCTTAACTCAAATTTTGTTAAAGGGTGTTCATGTATCTCTGGTGTAAATATCTCAAAGTTCTCAAGGAAACACTGTAGTGGCGTTCTTGGAATGCTACTACCACCACCCATTCTAAACTAAGCACTACCACTGGCCTGGAGTGCCTGAAAATCAAGGGTCACCGTCAGGAACTGCAATGGTTTAACCACCCACACAATATAAATTTTACACACACAAAAATCAGGTTCGCCGCCCTAATTTTTCCAGGAACACTGGGTTACCGCCCGTGGTTCATTAAGGACTTAGGAATCGCCGTCCCGTCCCCTTGAAGGTGATCAGGCTCCATTTCCACTCCTCAAATGAGTGGGCACACATAAGTATACTTCTACAGTTTCATACAATTTTATACTTGCCAGCAGGCTTTTGAAAATCCACCTTCTAGAGTTCTCCATCTGTCTTAGCCTTCCAGATCCTTGACTGGTCTGTTTCTTCTGATAGTTACTCGGCACCTCTTCACTGATTTCCTAGAGTAGATCAAAGGTCTACTATGCCGGCATTTTAGGTTATCCCTGGAGAGGCGTTGTTTTATCCCATCAAGAACAGCCGTCTAGAGTGACAATGGCACCTGCTATTTGTCAAGTCAGTCCCCGGCGGAGTTCGCCAAAAATGTTATGGAATTCTGAACTAGGCAAATTCGCATTCCACACGCTAAGACAGATTTAGGAGTTTTATTAATATTAATATTTGTTATTAATATTTGTCAATATTTGGCCAAACAGATTCAGGAACGCTTTACCAAGCTCATATTCCCTGAATGAATATACATTTTCAGAGCCATCCTTTTATAGCATAAAAATGTGGAAATTTCTACACATTACATCACTATGGGATAAGACAAAATTATTAATTAACCTTCTGACATTTCATTAAGTTCAGGTTAGAACATTCAGTGTTTGTTGTTTAGAACATGTCATATAAGGAACATGTCTCATGTCACATCATGTCATGTCACTCAAATATTATTTACGTTTCTCTGTCGGCTGTACAAACTGTGCTGAGCTTGTACTTTAGCCTCGTCATCAGATCTACGTGACAGGTCAATCTGATCTGTTTCAACTTTGCAGAGTACTGAGAAAATAATTTCTACTGCTTTAAAACAGAATTAATATTATCTTAATATCTTAATTCTTTCACCCCTATTTCAAGAGGAAGTAAGAATAAATGAAATAGCAACTATGCCAGCTTTACTTCAAGGGAAATCACTTCTCATCCACTCCAATATTAGGCAATTCATATTTATGACCAATTTTATTATGTCTAAAACTATACAATGACACTAGATATTCTGTAAGCAATACTGAATATCTTTTGACTTTAGCTTCCATTATTTTAAGCGATAAGAAAGAAAACCTTTTCTTTACGAAAGATAACTTCAACTGTCTGCAAATGGTTTGCTGCAAAGATATGATAAGGGTATCTTAAATACAAATAGAAGTTGGCTGTCTGGAGTTAATACTTTACCCAGAACTATGCAGGAAAATTCTTCATCAAGGTGGGAGTGGGGATGGAGGGGGAGGGGAAAAAATCATTTCCTGAGAAGATCCCCAATCTTTTTCACTACTCTTGTGAGGCACATTTGTATTCTGCAAGATGAACTTAACTCAAGTGCTTGGGGAAATGGATTGCTTTCAAATTACTTCAATTGCATGCTACATTTTCTTGTGTTTAAAGTGAAGTTATGCCATGGAGTCCTTTCCAAAGTGTTGAGAACGTACACAATACAGATCACCTCCTCCAGCTACAAAAATATATATCTTTTAAAACCAAAGAGGTAAAATATTGTGTTATGTTCATTACAAATCTGGGACAATCAGAATTGTAGAATCATAGAATAACTTAGTTGGAAAGGGCCATCAGCAAAATGCTCTTTTGTGGGTTCTCTCCTATGCCATTATATTGGTTTCATTGCAGACAATTAAAATGGTATCATACAGATCTGAAGAGGAAAGCTAGCAACAATGTGTTCAGAGATGAGATTGTAGTAGTCAAAGATTCCAGGGATCTGGGGCTCTAAGAACTGTAATGGATGCTGCATAATAACACTAGTCCTCCTATCACTAAAATACCATCCTATTGCATCCTGCAGGAAGTGAGCACCATGTCCTGAGATAGCAGATGTTCTGGCACTTCCACCATCACCCACTATTCCTAGATGTGGTGCCCACTTCTGGCAGGCTCTGAAACACACAAAAATATCAAATTTTGTAAGGAAAAAGAATGGGACAAAATTGCAGAAAAAATGCACCTCTCCACAATCAAGAGATT
Organism: Bradypodion pumilum; assembly: GCA_035047305.1. Classification (NCBI taxonomy): domain Eukaryota; kingdom Metazoa; phylum Chordata; class Lepidosauria; order Squamata; family Chamaeleonidae; genus Bradypodion; species Bradypodion pumilum. The sequence goes on from JAWDJD010000001.1 coordinate 359,241,776, forward strand.
TGTATTTGTGGCCATGACCTGGGGAGATTGCCTACTAGGAATATGCCCTTTTTTTAGTTTTTTCTTTTCTTTTGGACTATTGATCCCTTATTCTCCTTTCTGGGCTGGAGTCCTACTTGACAGATAGATGCTACAGTTATCTGCCTGTCAGCTTGGGTTCCTAGATTGGAGAATTCTGGGATTTGCTATTCCAAAACATCAATAATGGAACAGCATATCCCTATGCTTACCCATTTTGAGAATTAAAGCACCCAACTAATAAGACATTCAATTAAACTGGGTAAAAGCCTATCTGAAATGTATCCCTATTGATCACAAAAGTAATAATGGCAGCAGTTTCCTATTGGCTCTTTGGACAGACTCAATTCAAAACCAAGAAGGATTGCCATTAACTCTGTGTGTGTGTGCGCGCATGCATGCGCACACATTAGAAATTACATGGGTTTGAAACAGAATTTCTTTGACGATGTCTACTGTAGGTGGAGAGCTTTTTTAATGGGGAAAATAATTGATGTAGAATTTTAAAGAGAACTTCTGAACTTATCCTACTTCATTTTTCTCCTTTGGTAGCTTTTATAAGATCTCAGTACTGTACTTTACAATAGAAGAAGGAGCTCTTATTTAAAGGGGCATGCTGGATCCAAACCATTCTGCTTTAACCAAACAATTCCTCCTTTTATTGTTCTCTCTTGTTCTCTCATTTTCTCTCTTTCTCCTCTCCCTTTTAGTATGCTATCTAGTATAGCTACTGGAAGACTTCTGAAACAAACTGACATGCTTTATTAAGACGATAAGTACTACGCAGATAGCAGTAGAGGAAATTGTGTTGCTCTGTTACATAGAAAGGCCACATTCTCTCCTTTTCTGGCACTCAATTAAACCTGAAAGATAGTATGTAGATGCCCCCATGACACGGCAAACTCAGTCATAAGCTCAGGAACTTAGTTATTTTAATGACAGAGAGAAACTATGCAGAAGATTGTATAATGTGAAATTGTGGCTAACTGTGTTTTGCAATAACTTGTTTCCTTGTTCATTATTAAGTTCAAAATAATGATGAACTCTTCACTAACAATGTGGACTTGGAAAGATTAATGCATTTTCAACAACTATAATTTATTTACGACAAATTATTTAATTTTTCTTTTGCATAAGTTCATGGGGCTTTTTTAGCTGATTAAAGGAAAATCATATGATATTTTGGTCTCAATGAAATTCTAGTAGATGAAAAAGAGATGGGATAGTCAAGCCTTTAGAAAACCTTAGTAGATTAAAAAAATGAGAAAGCTGAGGCAAGTAAGATTTGCTTCTTTGGAATGAACACAGCCAATTGTTTTTGGTCCCTCCTCTCATCAAACTGCTTACATCTGTAGCCATGTTTCCAAAGAGAAAGAAGAAGCACATTCCATTGCCTCTCATCTCATCAACAATAATCTGATTCTCCTCAACCAGAAATGTTTGGCAACAAATAGTTTTGTAACAGATCTGCTCCAAAATCCTCCTGAGCAAAGAACAAGTGGTGGGTTGGTAATGTGGTACATAGCAGACTTCTTTCTACTTCATTGTGGTAGTGTTGTGATCCAGCCCTCCTCTGACTCCAAAGAGGACCTGGATCAGGGGGCACTCCCTATGCTCTGCCCCATTCTGCCTGCACCTGAGCCCAAGGATGCCCTGAGCCAGGGATCTCAGCCTGTGCCTGGCCCAAGTCTATTTCCCTGGCAGCTTACTTGTAAGATCAGGGGAATGATTTTGAAGGTGATCAGCCCTCAGTCAGGGAGAGGTCCAGGACACAGCTATACCTGAGAAACAGGCAGGCTATTGCAAAGCACCAAAGAAGGCTCCCAGCTGATGCCAATTAGCTGGGAGGATTATAACTAAGCTTCTTGCAGCCTGCCAGCATCGGTACAACTCTTATGTGAAGACTGACATCCTGCTTGACTACAGACTGCCTGTCTAGACCCTGACCTTCCTGCCGTGACCCTGACATCTCTGCTAACCCTGATGATGTTCCCGGACATCCTTTGGATTAGACTACTGATTTGGATTACTGGTAAACAGACCTTGGCCTACCATTTGGACTTTGATATCTGGACTATTGTTGAATAAGACTCTCTGTGTAGTGCCGCTGTGCAGTGACCGTGCCTGCCCGGGTGGGTCAGCACAGGCAGCAAGAAAGTAAATCTCCGGTGAGATGAGTTGGTCAAGATGGCAGCAACTCAATTTGAAGTAAAAGGATTTCCCCTTGATATGAGACCCTAAAATAATTACATTTCATGAATCAGAATATCTCCTTCACCTGGAGACACTAGAATGTAATTCCATCTTGTCAATATAATATTTATCTTTTTTCATGACTCAGTGGGTTTGGTATCTAGCAGCTGAGTCAAATGTTGGGAGTTTGATTCACCACTGCATCTCCTGGGGGAAGAACCAGCCCATTGGCCTTGGCAAGTTGCACAGTCCGAGGGTGCCCTCAAAAGAAAGGAATGGTAAACTCCTTCTCAGCACTATCTAGTGGTATAAATTAAAATGAAGTTGTTGCAGCTTTGACCCTTGAAATGAATCTAGGTGAACATGATCCTATGAAATTTAAGCACACTAAGAGTGAAATCAGAAGTGGGCTTTGTTGTATTCAATGGAACCTAGGACAGTGTAGATGGAATTACTACCACTTCCCCACTGATTTCAGTGGCAGAACCTAAGAACAAGTTTAACCATACAATCCTCTGTATTAAGTGTGCCCCAATTAAATCAGTAAGATTGTCTTCCAGGTAAAAGCACAGAGGAATGCATACTAAGATTCCAGTCCTTTAAAGATTTCTCTATGAATAAGCCCCATTGAACATAGCGAGGTGAGCTAAAGAAACATGCACAGGATTGCACTGCATATCATTTATATTCCAATCAAGGAGGAGCCTTGAAAGCACTAATTTGAGCTGGATCAAGTTCACTCTCCAGATAAACATTTTGAAACATTTTTTTAAATATAATTTTATTAGTTATAAAAAACAATACAAAAGAAAAATAACATAGTTGAAAAAACAAAATACAATTCATAAATCAAATTACATTAAACAAAACACATACAATTACAATAGTCACCCTGTGTATTTACAACTTGTAGGGGTCTGCGGGATGTCACATTTTCCACCATTTCCAAAAATGTATGTATTCTGGTACATGGCTATCACTCTGGTCTCCTTTCAATGAACATACCTGTCAAGTTTTGGATTTGGAAATAAGGGAAATTTCCTGGCAAATACAGGATACTTGACAGCTATGCTTATCCTGTGCTGCCCTCCAATGGTGGCAATAGGGCATTGCAGTCTAATTAATAAGGGATGACAGTGGGAAAGAGGGTAAAATAAGGGGTTTTCCCAGCCAATAAGGGATACTTGACAGCTATGTCAATGAATGATCCACAAATGGTTGCCAAATTTTCCAAAATCTATTTTCTTGGATTTTCCCCTTATATTTATTTATCTCCCAAGTTAATTTATAGTTCAATCAAGATCCCACATCTCTTTATACCATTCCTCTACTTTTAAAACTCTATCAAGTTTCCAATTCCTTGCTATGCACATACTACCCGTTATCAGCATAATAGCTATTAACTCCTTATTATCTTCTTTTACCTTTAAATTCTCCACCTGTTAGCAACACAATATTTAAGTCCAATTTACATTTTAACCCCGTAATGTCGCATATTTCTTTCTCAATTTTCGCCCAAAACTCTTTTACCACATTACATTTCCACCACATATGTTTGTATGTCCCCAAAGAGTTTTTATATCTCCAACACATTTTACTTTTAGTATTATCCATTTGAAATAATCTATCTGGGGTCAAATACCACTTCCATAACATTTAGTAATTATGCTCCTTCATTCTAACCGACATAGTTCTCATATATCTTTTTCTCCATTTATTTTTCCAATTTTCCCCCGGGATTTTTATGTTCAAATCCTGTTCCCAACACGATTTCAAAGTTTCTTGAGGATTACCTTCCTTATTTATGATTTTATATATTCTACTTACTATACCCTTTAATCCCATATCTCCTTTTCTTATCTTTAGCACCATCTCCTCAAATTCTGTTTTATCCCTCTCTAAACTAGTTTCACCCTTATATTTACCATTCCATCTATCCAACAACAACATTTGAAACCAATTCAAATTCAGCTGAGAGTAGATTTCTGCTTTATTCTCTCAATCCTTACAGGCTCGAATCCAGTCTTTCAGCAGGAAAACATTTTTTCTTTCCAATGTCTCCTTCAGCCTTTTATCTAATTTTATCGGAAAGTTTTTAATATCCTCTAATTCTATTATTGGAGATAATTCTGGACTCAATTCCTTTTTGACCTTATTCCAAACATCCAACATTGTCTTCATCATCTTGTTTTTAACAGTTATTTTCTCTTTATTATTACCTAGGAATATCCCTTTACCCACTTGACTTAGCTCCTTCATCTCTATTTCTTCCCATATTACCCTTTCCCTTGCTAAAATCTTTACAATATTCTTAATTTGGAAGGCTCTATAATAATTCCTCAAATTGGGTATCCCCAGTCCTGCTTCTTTCTGGGGTAAATACCAAAAAATCTAAGTTATTCTAGGCTTTCTTCCTGCATTACAATAATTATTTATTATATTTTGAAAATCTTTAATTTCCTTATCAATTAATCTAATTGGCAATGCATCAAATAAAAAAAATATTTTTGGCAACAGCATCATTTTACTTAACGCTATCCTGCTAAACCAGGACAGTTTGATCTTTTTATACAATTCTATTTTCTCTTTAGTTTCCTTTTTTTGTTTATCATAATTTAATCACTTAAGGTCTTCAATTTTGTTTGAAATACTTATTCCTAAATATCTCAAACACCGTCGGGAAGCCTGCGCAGCGCCAGACGCCAGGGGCATTCCATCACCCCCGGTGTCTTCGGACCCCGCCCACCCCCTGGAGGACTTAAGGGCTGCGGGGCTGGCAGGACTTCCAACGCTGCCCCAGCTCCACTGTCGGGAAGCCTGCGCAGCACCAAATGCCGAGGGCATTCCATCTCCCCCGGCGTCTTCGGACCCCGCCCACCCCCTTGGAGGACTTATGGGCTGCGAGGCTGGCAGGACTTCCAATGCTGCCCCAGCTCCACCGTCGGGAAGCCTGTGCAGTACCAGACGCCGGGGGCATTCCATCTCCCCCAGTGTCTTTGGACCCCGCCCACCCCCCTGGAGGACTTAAGGGCTGGCAGGACTTCCAACGCCGCCCCAGCTCCACCATCGGGAAGCCTGCGCAGTGCCAGATGCCGGGGGCATTCCATCTCCCCCGGCGTCTTCGGACCCCGCCCACCCCCCTGGAGGATTTAAGGGCTGCGGGGCTGGCAGGACTTCCAATGCCGCCCCAGATCCACCATCGGGAAGCCTGTGCAGCGCCAGACGCCGGGGGCATTCCATCTCCCCTGGCGTCTTTGGACCCCGCCCACCCCCCTGGAGGACTTAAGGGCTGCGGGGCTGGCAGGACTTCCAACGCCGCCCCAGCTCCACCGTCGGGAAGCCTGCGCAGCGCCAGACACCAGGGGCATTCCATCTCCCCCGGTGTCTTTGGACCCCGCCCACTGCCAGGGAGGTTGTATTCATTGTTGTTTTCTCTTCTTCTCTGGGACTTAATGTTTTGCTATTTTTGCTTTTGAAATTGTTTTGTAGTGCATATTTTATTAATATTTTGTTGTAACTGAATGGTATATTTTGTAGTCTGAAATTTTGTAACTGTATCTCTGGAGATATGTGTATTGTATTATTATTATTATGCATTTATTGTCCACCATGTAAACCGCCCTGAGTTGGGTTGTACCTGAGTGGGCGGTATATAAGTGCGAAAATTAAATTAAATTAAATTAAATTAACAATTTTTAACTTGAAGTTTAAAATTATCCTTAATTTTCTCTTGTTCCTCCTTCTCAACATTACAGAATATCATTTCTGATTTGTCCCAATTAATTCTCAGACCTGTCATCTCTTCAAAATCGTTCAGATGGCCATGTATTTTTTCTAATGCCTTTCTAGGGTGCTTCATTATTTCCAAGGTATCATCTGCATACAAACTTATTTTATTTTCAAATATCCCTTCAATACCTCTATCCCCTCTTATAACATTCGCTAACAACTCCATAGCCATTATAAACAATATTGGAGATAATGGACAACCTTGTCTCATTCCTGCCTCTAATTTTATTTCTTCTGTATTTTCATCATTTACCCTGACTTTAGCAAATCCAGATAGGTATAACTGTTCAATCGTATTACAAAATCTATCTCCAAATCCGTAACATCGAATTATCTATTTAATTGTAACCCATTGCAAAGAATAGAAAGCCTTAAATATATCTAACGACAGTAATCCAACTTTCTATTTTGTTTGTCCTACTAAATCAATCAAGTCCAGAACTCTCCTTATCAGATCAGACATATGTCTTCCTTTCAAGAATCCAGCTTGATCCCCCTTTATATAATTATCCATGAACTCGTTCAATCTATTTGCAATTATTGCAGTAAATATCTTGGCATCTTGATTTATCAGAGAAATAGGCCTATACGACTCCACTTTTTCAACATCCTTTCCAGGCTTTGGCAGAAAGACAATTATAGTTCTATTCCATGATGTCGGTATCTTTCCCTTGTCTAATATGTAATTAAACAATTTCAACAATCTTGGAACTACACAATATTTAAACTCCTTATAGAAATCCGCTGTCAATCCATCCTCCCCTGGAGATTTAGCTAACTTCAAGTTGTCTATTATATCCTTTACTTCTTTTTCCATTATTCGCTCTTCCATTCTATTTTTATGCTCCAAATTTATCTTTTTTTGCAAATGCTTTTCCAATTGTTCTCTCAACCTTTCCATATTTATATCTTTTTAGTGTACAAATTTTGATAAAAGTCTTTCACTATCTCAATCTTATCCTTAGCCTTATTACATCTCACACCTGCTTTATTTATCAAAATTCCAATCTCTCTTTTCAACCTCTTTTCTTTAGCAGCTCTTGCCAATAATTTTGAATTCCTGTTGCTATATTTTAAATATTCCCTCTTCAAATATAATAAATCTTTTTAACTTTTTGTATATCTTTTCCTATCAACTCTGACTTTAGCCTCTGAATTTTATCTAAAACCATTTTGCTATTTGTCTTTACATGTTCCTCTTGTAATTGCTTAATCTCGTTCTCTATCTCGAGCTGTTTTCCCTACAATGTTTATTTTTAATGCTAGCCAACTTAATACATTCCCTTCTAAATACTGACTTCATGCCATCCCACACAACATTATAACTAACTTCTCCACTATCATTCCATTTCCAACTTCCATTCCAATTTTCAATTATCTTTTCTTTGCTCTTTTGATCATAAAACAATTTATCGTCATATCTCCAATTCCTCCTACCCTTTTTTTCACCATCCAGTCTTAATTCCATCCAAAATTTTGCATGGTCAGATTCTTTAAAAATCCCAATTTCTGCATCTTCTACATTTTTGACCAAATTATCTGTAACAAAAATATAATCAATTCTGGAATATGTATTATAGACCTGCGAGAAGTAAGTATATGCCCTCTCTGATCCTTTAAATTCCATCCACACATCTTTTAATCCCAAACTCTCATCCATTTATCTATTATCTTCATTTTAGCATGTCTTCCAGCAATAGCTACATTAGTACAATCCTCTGGGGCCCTTATCAAATTAAAATCTCCTGCCACAATCATATTAACTGATCTCTCTTTCTTCAATATACCCAATACTTTGTTTAAAATTCTTCCTGGTGATCATTTGGGGCATATATATTTACTAACGTTATCTCTTCATCATTTATTTTCCCTTTTATTATTAAGTATCTGCCTTCTGGATCGGAAATACTCTTTATCATCTCAAAGCCAAGTCTCTTCGAAATCAAGACAGCCACCCCCCTTGCTTTGGAAATTCCATATGACTTTTCATATATCTGCATCCATCCCAAAAAAATCTTATTTGTATCCTCTGTTTTTTTTATGTGTTTCCTGAAGAAAGACTACATCCGGCTTATCCTTCTTCAAAGCAGATTCTAACCTCCTTCTCTTCATTTTACTGCCCATACCTTTCACATTCCAAGTCAGTACTTTAAAGTTCCTCATGACTTATCTAATGTCCTTACATTTTGACAACTGCAAACTCCTTCTTGTGTGATCACCATCACCATACATATTCTTACATTAACTACAATTAAAAAAAACACACAAAATACATTTAACATTCAAAACTACCCTCCCCACTCTTCTTACCAAAAAGTGGCCCTTATTCTTCAAAGGGGGGAGGGGGGACATGCAAGATGTGCATTCTAGCTAAGGCTCTAGTGCCTATCATCCACCTCTGAATCTAACATTATTAAAACATTTCATCCTTTCTCTGATCCATCTAAATCCCTCTTACTGGTACCCTACCTCACCCTTCCTCCTCTACTACCTGCACCTCATCTTCATCCTCATTTCCTCCTGTTGCCCCTCTCTCTTGTTCATTCCCTTGCTCTCTTTGTTAACCACCTGATTCCGACAAGGCCTTCCTCAAAGCCTGCCACTCTCGAGATGCTGTTTTAACCAATCCAATCTGGCACAAAAAAATCTAATGAATCCGTCTCAGTATCCATCATATGCATTTTTTTATCGTAGAAAAATCTGAGCTGTTGAGGAAATTTCCAATGATAAACAATTTCACATTCTCCTAATAGTTTTGTCACAGGTTTCATCTTAAAACGCCACACCCGTTCCTCAACATATATGTCGTTGTAAACCTCCACATCACATCCATCAATTTTTAAAACGCCAGACCCAGCCTGTTTTATAAAAGCCATCACCTTTAACTTATCCGACAATTCACAAATTTAACCAAAACATTCCTTTGAACATTCTTTCCCTTCCTTGGCCCCAGTCTAAAAACACTCGCGATATCTTCATTTACAAAATCTTTCCCCATATTCAAATTATTTAGCCAATCGACTATTCTTTCCTTCAGCTTGTCTGGCGTTTTCTCCGACAAGTTTCATATTACCATGTTCTGTTTTCTCATCACCTCTTCCACCATTTCCAATTTCTTCCCATGAACCTCAACTTTCAATTTAACTTCTTTTTGTTCCTCATATAGCCTTCTTATATCATTCTGCATTAATTTCATATCTTTTTGCACCAGATTCAAAACTTTATCCACTTTCTGACAATTAGCATCCACCTTTGTAGAAAAATCAGTAAACATACTAACAAGTTTCTTATGGCTGCCCATTAATTCCTCCTTATCTTTTGCCCTCACATCCTTAATTTCTCTTAATCCTTTCATGGTCATTTCCTCCATTTTATCAATTTTTTTAAACAACCTCCCCAGCTCTACAATGATTTGGGTTTGGTCCATTGCTCCCGTCTGCTCTGTTGTGGTTGTTGTTGTTGCTGCTGCTGCTGCTGATGGTGCATCCACGCTTGACACTTTCTTCTCCTCCTTTCTTGCATCAAGTTTTTTAGGCCTTATAACCTCCTCTTCCTTCCTCTTCTCCATTTTATTTTTGAAATCCTCAAAAAATGCTCCCAGAGCCAAAACGCTTTTATATCCAAAAAGTACTTCCTCCCGATTATTTTCCAGCTTTATTTAGTACTTTTTTTCTTTCCAAACAGCCCAAGTCCCACTCCAACTCAAACAAATCTTCTGTTCACGTTGTAATCCACTCAGAGCTGTACTATTATATCCAAACTGTATCCAGGAATTGCAAGCTCAGCAAAGGAAAACCCAACGACCTTATATCCATGATATAAACAGGAGTAAGTGAGAGGAGAAAAAAAGGAGAGAGAAAACAAAAGACCAAGACAAGATTCTTCTTAGCAGGGTAACCATATATCCACAGTTCCAAACAGTTCCAAACTTTAACGGAAAGAAAAAGGATGAAAAGTAACTATATTACCTTCGCTCCAAGAAGCTCAACTGCAACCCCATAAAATTGAGCAAAAAGATATTTATAAATCCAACCGCATCGGCGGTTCCCAAGCCTGGTCTCTCCTCCGTTCTTTCCAGACACACCAACAGTACTCTGTAGCCTTCAAAACATTCCCTTCCTTGCTCCGTCTTTGCTCTGCTCAAATCCACTCATTTCACCACTCCAACCTCCGTTTCCAACCTCCGTTTTGGCTTTCCGACCTCCGTTCCACCACCGCTTCCCCACACTCTACTCTCAATCGTCCTCAAAACTTTTAACTTTTTTTCTGTTCTTCCTCGCCGCTATTACTCCTTCCCGGCTTTGCCTTCCATTATCAAACTTAACCCTCCTCCTTCCCTCCACACTTACTGTGTCCTCTCAATATTCCAACTCTGAGACCTTGTTTGCCACCACCAGCATCCTCTTTATTTTATTTTCTCTTCCTTCTCACTCTTCAAAAAAGCTCCGAAGCCAATTTCACTTTTAAAATCACCAGAGGCCTGTCCAACCCAAGCGGCGAGCTCAGCCCAGCCTGCGCTGTGCTTCCCTCACTGCCCTTTCCTCGAACTCTGACTCCGGTGAAAATAAACTCACATCAAAAGATTCCCAGGCTCCAGATGAACACTTTCATGCAGTTTGACTCCAACTTTTTTTAGTTTAAACCTCTTTAAAATCCCATTCTAGGTGCGAGCGAAACAAAATACGTGTTAACCAAGCACCATCTTAGCCACACGCCTGACATTTTGAAACATTTAATATCTGTGCAATACTAGCTATTCACTGAGCCAAGCAGAAGAGTCAGTCCTATCATGAGGCCTGCCCTTCTGTCCCACCAAACCCACACAAATGCTAGAATTATGTGGAGACCTGGAAGCCTTCTTCTACAGACATGACTCAAAGAATATTTCCACAACCCTAAGAACAACCAGCACAACAATTCACAAGCTGTTCCTCACTGGCTACAACATGAGGAGGAACCATGTATGGATCCACAACCATCTTACTCCAGCAACACAGAAAAAAAGAATTCTACTTGGACTCCTCTCGAGGGTCAGAACAAGGAACTGGACTTCTACAACTCATGACGAAATATTTAAGTCACATTGGCTGAATCCCATTGCATACAATAAGCAAGTCACAGTTAGAGTAGACCTATTAAAATCAATGGAATTCATGGAGGAGTTGACTTACCAAATCCCCACTGATTCAATGGTCCTACTCTAGTGCAATTTACTACTCTATGCAATAGGATTTCAGTCATCGTTTCTGTAAGTACTCAGTGAAATGAGGAAAATGGTCAACAAGATGAAAGGGTCATAACCTCAAATTATCACACTTATCAGAGAAATCTCTTACTGGGAAAAAACAATCATATATAAAAATATCAGTACAGTAGTGTTCAGTCATGTTCCTAAATGGTTATCATCCCTGCTGTATAAAAAGTATGAAAGCGCGGCGCCAAAATGGCTGCCGTGCTCTTTGCGGGGGGCCCCCCTCACACATCCGGGCGAGTTATGGGGCGTGGCTGCCATTTTAGAAATAGCGACGGAGAGGAGAAGTTTTCTCCGTCACTGTTGGTCCTTTTAGTCTTCGGCTATCGAGCCTTTGCAGTTCGTTTCCCAGCTGGGAAAGGAGGATCGAAGCACCCGGAGCCTTGGATTGCTTGGCTGCCGTGGTGCTTAAGCGCTAGGAGTTCGATCCCTGGATAGGGATCCTAATGCGACTTTCTTCTCCTAGGGAGACATGGCTCCCCAGTGGAAGGCCCTGGAGCTGAAGCTGCGGCCAAGGGGAAGAACTTTTACTGGCCCTGCGTCAGATGGGGGCCAGCCTTTGGGTCGAAGGACCAGGGCTGCACCCCCACACCAGGGCGATGTGCCAGCCTTGCCCACTGGTACCAGTGGGGCTGGTCAGGCTACCACTTGGCAGCCGGGTTCCAGCTTGGTAGCTGGTCAGCTACAGGCCGGCCCCTCCAGGGCTTCGGCCCTTGGCCCGCCTTCACCGGGCATGGGACAGGGCAGCCCAGGGGGGGGCTGGTGCGGGTGTCCAACCCACTGTTCCTCTGGCCCACAATGGGCCAGAGTTTTGGGCAGGGCCCTATTTTGGCCCTGGCTCTCCTTTTGGGTTGCCTTTTCCTCAACTGACTAGTGGGCCATCCGGCCCACCCGGCCCGCTTTGTACTGGGGGCTCTGGGGCAGTGGATGCTCTGTTAGCATGGATAGCAGTGCTGGAAGCATCCCTGGGCATTGCACAGCCTCCTTCGGAAGGGGGTGCTACTCTTTCTTCAACAGGGGCCCCTTCGTCGACCCCGGCTACCTTGCCGGCCGCTATGCTTCAGCGGGTGGCCAACCGGGTCTAGCTGCTGGAGACGGTCCGGTCGGCCCCAGCCGGTATCTCGCAGCTCCCCGTTCGACCTGATCTCCAGGCTGGGAGCAGTCGGGGGTGATCCCAGAGCTCGATTCCGGTTGCGAGCTCCGACGCCCGCCGTGGGCCGGAACCCCCAGTGGGGGCGGCTCACGGGGGTGCACCCAGTGAGTATCAGGTTCAATTTAAGTGCACCAACACCACAGCCCACTTACAGTGGTGGGGTTCAGTGGCCCTGGCCTCGTCAAGTTGATGCGAGCGGGCATCAGTTACCATCCTATCCCAGTATCCATGGTTTCTAAATGGTGCCTCGTTAAGGGAGGGGGTGTCTGCCCCTGGGGCAATGCCGAGCATCACAGGGGCTGTCCAGGTCCCGCTGCGTATGCCCTCTATACAGAATGTGCCGACGATGGCTTTGCCGACGGCTGGTTATTCCTTGCCCCTGGGTGATCATTTGTCACAGGTAACGAGGGATAAGATCTGGAGGGGAGTACGTGGATATATTCTCCCTATTGAATCATGAGCCCACTGAGGAAGAGTGAGAGGGACGGGACGACAGAGACTAAGAGCTGTCCCGTCGTCGTAAGCCACCGCGCACCTGGGCCAACTGGTTGCCGGCATACTCTCTATATATGGCAGTATGCCTCAGGGCCCGGCCTGATTGGGCCATCCCGATGGTTCAATCCCTTGATAATATTTACAGGGCGATGGTTTATTTCATGGGCCCATCGTAGTTGGCTTACGATGAGGAATTTGGATGAGGGTGGCCCTACATCCTGAGATGAGGTGGGATGAGCCCTGTCAGCAATTGTGGCTCTGGTACATGACTCCCACGTGACTGGCGCCTGGTGATAGGTACCATTGTGGTCATGCTGTGCCGCGGGTTGCTGCAACACAGGCTCCCTGCTGACCGGTGGGGCAGGGGGTTCCAGCCCACCTGCTGTGTTGGACCTTCTCAGCTAGTGTGTAATAAGCGCCAGTGTCGTTCCCGACACGAGTGTCCCCTTTTGTGCTGGCCCCCACGCCGCCTCCGCGTGCCCGCGGGTTGGTGGGTTACGGGGCAGAGGTAGGGGTGCACAGGGGGCAATCAGAGCTCTGTCCAACGGAACTAGCCATGTCAAAGCCCCCCTCCCCAATTAGTGTACTCATGCTGGAGCGATGGCTCTCAGCTTATCCAAGAAGGGATGGTGTGTGGTACCTGCTGGAGGGTTTCCAATGGGGCTTTCGTATTCCATTCAGGGTGTTAGGGGCCCCAAGATGCCACTAATTTAGTTCCCTTGAATGGTAATGAGGAGGTTGCTGCACTGAGCACAGCTAAGAAAGTTGAGGCTATGAGAGTAGTGGGCCCCTTCTTGGAACCATCTTTCCCTAATTTGAAGGTCTCCCCTCTGGGGCTAGTACCGAAGTAGAACCCGGGTGAATGTCGTCTAATCCTCCATCTAGCTTACCCTACGGGTTCTTCGGTCAGTGATGCCGTTCCTGCTGACCTTTTTCAGTCAGGAAAACGTCGTTTGTTCAGCCCTAAGGGTGGTACGCTCATGTGGTCCCGGTGCTTTCCTGGCACAGTCTGATATGCACTCGGCTTTCCGATTATTGCCAGTGCACCCAGGGGATTTTGAGCTATTGGGTTTTAGGTTCCAAGGGGAATTTTACTTAGATAAGGCCATGCCTTTTGACTGCTCTATCCCATGTTCGGCATTTGAACTATTCGGTACTTTCATTCAGTGGGCCTTTGCTCGCAGGTCGGGGTCCCGGTCTCTAGCCCATTACCTCGATGACTTTTGGTTCGGGGGTGAACGGAGCTTGGACACTTGCATGCGTCTCCTCACTACATTTCAGACACTCATGTGGGAACTGGGTGTCCCCTTAGCGCCTGAATAGACCAAGGGCCCAGCTATTAAGCTCACATATTTAGGCATTGGAATTGACTCTGTCGCACAGGAATCCGGGTTACCCATGGATAAGGTGGCTCGGATCTCTGCGGCGATTTTGGCATTGATTGCCAAATATAAAGTGTCCCCTCGTGAGCTGCAGCTACTTTATGGCCACCTTAACTTTGCCTGCAGGGTGGTTACACCCAGCAGAGCATTGGCCAGGCACCTGTGTGACGCCATGGCTGGCCTGTTAAACGTCACCACAGGGTCCAGCTGATCATGAGCATATGGGCGGACCTTCCGGTCTGGCTCAAATTCCTCCAGGGATTTAACGGGGTCTCTTCCTGGAGATCAGACCTTATGGTCTGCCCTAGATTTCAAGTACGGTCGGATGCCTCCGGCTCCCTGGATTATGGGGGTTTACTCTGAGGGTAGGGGGACTTACGACCAAGGGCTTCATGCATGGCTGGGCACGGATCGCCTCCGCGATCTTACCTTCCTTGAGTTTCTTCCCAAATTGGGGAGCACTGATGCTATGGGGTGACGAGTGGGCCAACTCAGTGGTCCATTTTTGGTGTGACAATGCGGCAGTGGTGCACATTGTCAACACCCAGACGTGCAAATCACCCAGGGTCATGGCATTGGTTTGTCAAGTCTTTTTGAGAAGCCTACGCCTAAATGTGCTGTTCAGGGCCAGACATGTTACAGGTATTAATAACGATATTGCTGATGCTTTATCCCGCCTGCAGATCCCCTGGTTCCGTGCCACGCTCCGGAAGCAGAGGTATTCCACTTGCCACTCCCGGCTGATATTTGGACGTTTGGCGAGGAGAGGTGAACCGGGCATGTCATTGGCTCCTCGCATGCGTAAGGATGCTTTCATGCGATTTAGAACTTTTTGCGGTTAACTACAGTTACCTCAAGTATGGTCAATATCAGTGGACCAGGTTATACAATGCATGTTTATCTTCGCAGTCAGGGTTTGGCCCCCCGTACTATAGCCTTCAGGCTTTCGGCACTGGCATTTATGGCCAACGTGTGTGTGTGTGTGGGGGGGGTGTTCAATTACTGCGTGAGTTACTTCCGCTTGCGTCGTGTTTTGGTGGGGTGGACACGTGAACATGTCTGCCGCCTGGACACGCGCCACCCCAGTTCGCCAGAGTTTCTGACCCACCTTGCACAAGGCTGGCATGACTTAGGTTCGGATAGGTGTGAAGTGGCTCTTGGTCACACAGCTACCACGGTAGCCTTTTTGGGAGCGCTCTGCATCAGTGAGTGGGTGCCAGAGTTGGGTACCATCTGTGTAAGGCGGATGTGTCTCGTAGGGCTCTGGAACTCGACGATGTCTATGTCACACATGAGTGGGCTCAATTGGGGATACGGTCCTCAAAGGTTGTTCAGCACGGCGTAGGCAGTGGAGTTAGACTGCTACAAGGTTTCATTGAGACATCTGTCCAGTTGGTGCCCTACATGAATTTTCGGCAGTGCTTGCTGCGCGCCCCAGCCTGTTTTTCTGCCACTAGGATGGGTCTACCCTTACCAAAGTAAAGTTACTGAGGGTGACCGGTGTCGCGCGTCGCGGTGTGGGGCCTGTTTTGGCACCCATTTATTTAGGATAGGTGTCACGTTGATCGCGGCTACGTTTGGGGTACTCGGAGGCGGATATGTGTGTATGCGTAGTTTCTTATATGTACGTCCCCTCACTGTATGAGTACCTAGTTATGTCCTTCACCTCTTCTCCTCTTTTACAGATCCTGTGTATCTCTGCACACCGGTGGCAGTGGGGCTGGTGGGCCGCAGCTATGTACACTGGGCAGCAGTATATGCTGCGGCGACAGAGAGTGGACCCCGACTTGGGCTGTGTGCATCCGCACGTATGCGATGGTATGGT
Source organism: Bradypodion pumilum (assembly GCA_035047305.1). NCBI lineage: Eukaryota > Metazoa > Chordata > Lepidosauria > Squamata > Chamaeleonidae > Bradypodion > Bradypodion pumilum. Next base: position 359,257,882 of record JAWDJD010000001.1, read on the forward strand.
ATGCACGGCACAAGGGAGTGGGAACTGTGGCCATTCCTGATGTCCGTCAGGGATGTTGGACTGCCCGATGTTCTTATTAGGCACCTCGGCGGCAACGATCTTATGTGGATCACTGCTATTCCTAAACTGTCGAGGGGCAGTGACCTGGCGTTTTATATCATGTATGGCTTACACACGGTCGCTATGGTCTAACATCGTGCTGAGACACCAATTAAGGGGAGACGTGGATCTCCGTGTTTCGGACTGTTCCGGCAGTCAGTGGACAGGGCTGTTGCTCGGTCCCTTGCTGAGCATGGCTGGGAGACAGCCATTGGACACCTGCGGATAGGCTTACAAAGTTTTTTGCTGGTAGGCAGGAGAAGGGGTCCACCTGTCGGCTGGAGGTATATACCTCTTTCTGGGTGTGGTGCAAGCAGGCCTGGCGACCGAGCTGACGGTCTGGGGGGGGGGGCGGTGAGTCATCATGGACGCTTCCCCGTGTGGCGGGTAGCACTGGTAAAGTAAAGATTTATGACCCAGAGGTATCCGGCAGGTTCGCAATTGACTGGCCACTTAGACAGGTACAGGTGTAATAGCTTTGACCGGTCAACGTCGAACCAGGCAAGGGGTGATGGCAGGAGCTTTTCAGCATGCATCACCTCGTGATTTGACGGATACACGTCATAGGGTGGGGTCAGTAGATAGTTTATTGACTCCGGTCAACAATTTGTTTGTGTCAACAACAAAGTGATACAAATGGATACATTGTAGCCAATTGCCATTGGCAATTTTGGGAGGAACCTTACCAGTGTTACTGCGGCCTGCTTGCCTTAAGAATTACAATTGGATGAATACACCAATTGAAAGTTATAATTCGGACTAGGGCATTATTCAATAAAAGTGGCCCAATGCATTTATCCATATACCGGTGTCTGAGTCTTTCTTTGGGGGGTGCGCCTGCAATTGCCACAGACAACAAACCAAATAGAGTCACATGTAGCACCCTTCTAAAATATTTTTGCAGGATCAAACAAGAACATACACCTTTGGTTGATAATTAGCCTCACATTTGAGGACCCATCCTTCATGTTATAAAATGAAGGTAGGGATCCTGTCCTTCTTCCCATGTCCTCGCCTTCTGCATGAGAGCAAATAGGGAGTCAGCAGTCTCCCAGGTTTACCACAGCACTGCGTCTAAGCTGTGTATATTGCTTCTTTTGTTTTAATGGCAAAGCAAGATGGCAGGGAGGATGCTCATTATTGTTTAATCAAGCAAGCAAGCAAAGAAACAAGGAAATGATGGATTTGTAGAGCAGATTCTTTCCTATTATTCCACTTGTTCTCATCTTCCATGCTTCTGTTAGGCCATGTTTCATTAACATAATGAATACTGATGGAGAGGAAATAAGTTTCCAATGATTTTCCACTGACAAATCCAAACAGCCCTAAAAGTCTGTAAACATTTTCTTTAAATAATTAAATATGATTTATGCTGCCTGATAGATTCAAAAACTTTTATTCATGGGTTTGAAGTGTATTACTATGTGTTTTTTAAAATAATATTGATCATCTGAACTCAGATGAGTATATCCATCTTAACTATGACATATCTTCAGGCTTTTTCCTAGAATAAATTAGGATGATTTAGTGTATTTTGTTTTATGTACTCTGATAATCTACTAGCAGGATCACACTTACGGTATTCGGTTGGTATATTTCAGGAAAGAAATGCCCTAGAGACTTGTCTGGCTACTCTGACTAATGGATTATTATTGAGGATACAACACAGTGGAAGAATAATTATCTGTTCTTTCAGAAAAAGGCCAAGCCCAGCTATGAATATATAGCAGGTGATCTTTGGCAGAGTTAAACTCATTATCCGGAACATCATAGTAACAAAATACTATTAATTTTGTTGTTACTTTGTTTCTATTTTATTATATTACAACAACCCCCAAGGATCAATTTTCATTACTCTGTTTGGGTTTCCTACATTTCTTTGAGTTAAAAAAGTCCAGATATACTCTTTCAAAGTATAAGAAATATAGAAGTACTTCTGATGCAGCAATTGTCATGAATTGGAGGTAGCACATCTAAGAATGTAAAAGAGTTCTTCTTAATATTATGCAAGCACATACAGTGATACCTCATACAATGTCCAAACTTGGTTCCACAAGTTTGGACTTTATACAGATTTGGACTTTGTATGAGGCATGCAAAATCCTAGCCACGATGCCTCATACAACGTCCAACTCCTAGCCGCGATGCCTCATACAATGTCCAAATCCTTGCCGCGATGCCTTGCACAATGTCGTTTCCATAGAGATACATTGTACTGTAACAGCACAGACTTCAGGGCAAAGTCAAGGAAACAGACAGGAAACTGACAGAACTTTAAGAAATCATTGTCTAAAGGCTAAAAACATTACAAAAACATGTCAAACAACCCTGATTGTCCAAGATTGTCCAAGAACCTCAAGAATGCTGCAAAAATCCCAGGAATGCTTCTAAAAATTCTGACGAAAAAATCCAAAAAAATCCAAAATTGCTCTCAAAACCACTCCTAAACACTCTTTGCCTCATGCAAAACCCACAAGAGCAATGCACGCACGTGTCCTGCCTTTTATACTGCCCAGGCACAATGCAACCTGGGAAAAACCCAATGCCTCATACAAAGTCACAAGACTTTGTATGAGGCAACTTTTTTCAAGGAATTAGGTGATGTTGTATGAAGCAGACTTTGTATGAGGTATTACTGTATTTCACTCTTGATTCCATAGCTGTCATTTGATGATGCTTAAGAGCATATAATTCAACCACATAATGACAACTATTTAATGGTGTTGCTCAGAGAAATAAAGACAAATAATGTGTGCTAGACAATTCCATCTTCCAGGTTGGAAGACTCTTAATTTTGCCATAACATGCTTTTTGCTAACATAGTTTTTAGGTTCTTCACGAGTTCTAGACAGCAAACATTTTTCTTAGGTAGTCTCTTCCAAATTTTTAAAAATATATCATGGCAGCAGACAAGCATAGATGTTAGATAGTCATGTGGTCTATTTTGGGTTCTTTTATGTTTTGTTTTTGAAGGCCAATCTTGTGCATGGCCTGTGGGACCATTGGAGCCTCCTTCATAATCAGGCCAGTTCAATGCAGCTCACAGTTATGAGCAAACGAAATCACAGTTGTTAGAATATAACCCTAAAGGCAGAGATTGTTGTGAATGCTTATTTAGTGGAAAGTGCTTAATGTGAGTTAAGTATGCTAAAAAGAATAAATGATAAGGGTAATTAAAGAAACCAAAACATTATAACAAAGAACTGTGTATCAATGCAAAATAAGGTTTTAAATAAAGTAGATACTAACTTCTCATCAAGCTGTCAAGAGAAGCAGAAATGCCTTTGCAGTTGGTTAAATCTGTGCTGATCAGTACTTTTATTTATTGATTTACTTATCAGAAAATACATTTTGAAATGTTCATGCCCTTTACTCTTTTTTCAATACTGGATTATGGAGCTGTAAATAATGACCCAATAAAGACAATACTGTATGTATTGATGAGGATGACTTTCTACAGTAACACTTACAACCAAGAAGATCTGTTTATTTCCTCAACCTCTTGTTGAGTGCCTAAATGGTTCAAGTGGGGGCTGCTGGCAGACAACGACACGCTGTGTGAATATGGAGAAATACAGAATCTGGCTCATGTACTGGTCTGCCAATTACTGCCAGAAGCATGTACCAATGAGGACTTAGGTGTGGCCAGTGACAAAGCCAAGAAAGTGGCTTCATTTTGGCAGTCCAGGTTGTGATCGGGACATAGAAGAAGAAGAAGAAGAAGAAGAAGAAGAAGAAGAAGAAGAAGAAGAAGAAGAAGAAGAAGAAGACCTCTTGTTGAAGTCAAATATTACAACAGTGCATTTTTTGTTGCTGGTGGGTGCCTGGGCCAGTACCTTGCATAGGCTGAGAGTTGGAGTGCCTAAATGTAAGACCAACCAGCTCAAGTGGGGGCTGCTGCTGGACAACAACATACTGTGTGAATGTGGAGAGATACAGAATGTGGCTCATTTACTGATCTGCTAATTACTACTGGAAACTTGCACTGATGAGGAATTAATTTTTGCCAATGACAAAGCCAAGAAGGTGTCTTCATTTTGGCAGTTTAATGTTTTGTCTGGACATGAAAGAAGATGAAGCCTGGGCCTGTCAGATTCCCTCATGTCAAATGACCTGGTAAGGAGGAGTCTGTAGACACATGGGGTTCTTTGTGACCAATGTCAAATGCATGACAGCCAAAGGACATGGTTGGTGGTTGCACAGATGGGAATGGGACAAATAAGGAACATCAGTAGCAAAATGGAGAGAGCTGAGATCAAAACAAAGAATTCATAAAAGTAGAGGAATCAAATTCATTCTAAAGAAATGAAATGAAAGAAACTACAGAAATCCTTAGGGAACATCATGAGGTACTTTTAAGAAATGCCCATGAAAAAGAATTGTATTAAAAAATTTATTAGTCCAATAAAATCTCAATGTTTTCTCATTATTCATTGACCCCCATTTTCATTTTACTGACATGTGTGTGGCCCAGCAAGCACCATACTGCTTCCTCCTCATGTATTCCCATACAATCCCCCACTGTGAAGGAAATTTCTCACATTTGAGAATATAATATTTCTCCTTGAAAATCCAAAGTACAGAAAACCCCACAGTATATCAGAGGTGAGTGTAGTTCAGGGTTTATTTGATCAGTGAAATGAAAGGGTTACTTCCTGCTGAACAAGAAGGGACTTGTAAACAGATTTGAAAAGAATTCTTCATTGTGGAAGTAAATAAAATTAGAGATAAGATATGGAACAGTTGGTTATTGGCAACACATGATTTCGTCTGGTACCAGCTACAAAGCAGCTGGCTACAAACCAGCCACAAAATGTAAAAACATGTATGTGTGGAGACAGAAGGCTGGAAAAGTATAGACACAGGCCTGCTTTCCAAAATGCCTAAGGCTGTTGTTCTTTCCCAGAATAATTAACAGATGGTTCTATGCAAATAACTATTGGGAGTCTGGAAGTTGAGTGTGTGTGTTTAAAGTAAAACAAAAACTTTTAAAGCATGACACTATGATGATCTGCATTGTGTGAACTAATGCCCAAAAAACCTGTTTTGAAATGCTGCATGTATAAGGCTAATTGTGCAAGGGGTTTGTCAAAATTTTGGGACTACCTATCAGACGCCTGCATGTGCAGTTAAAGGCACAACTGGGTTTATGTCTAAGAATAATTGATCTCACAACAGAGAGCTGGAATGACCGTGTATGCTAGTTATGCAATTTTGGGTTTTTGCTGTCGCAAGCCCAAGATTTTCCATACAATGTTATCAGACAGAGAACCCAGTATTCTAACTTTAATTAAAAACTTTTATGGTATCAGATTTATCACATCACTCCAAATGTCTTTGTGGGTTACTCAGAGAGTAGATGTCCTTTTAATCTATTTCATTTCATCGGTATTACAGAGTAGGTAGACGTTATTGTGGCACTAAGCCCTCAAAAAACAAAACAAAGCTAGGAGATTTTAAGTCTAGCAATTTCTTTTTCTTTGGTTACTGATACAGAAGGTGGCCTGTGATGGATGGACGAATAAATGGAGGAATGTTTAAAAGTAGAAACCAGAAAACAATAACGTTAGCATTATTAGTTAGCATCATTTGCAAAATAATAGTAATCAGTGAATGGTTCGGATCAGAGACAGGGGAGGGATGGTCAGATGAAAAGTGGAGTTCAGATGGAGACAGAATGAATTAAGCCTACTGATGACATCTATATGTACTGCAGCACACAATAACAATAGCAATAGCAATAACAATAATTTCGTGTCAGAAATTATTCTGGGTTGAAAGGATTTTTTCTGGAGAAACTCCACTCAGGGGAGTTTCTCAAATTACATGGCAGGCCACAATACACATCTATTTCAGTTAGACCTATTTTTAAATCCTTGCCATACAAATCACACTTTCAGATCTCATTCATCAAAATTAGGAGCACATAAACCTGCTTGCTTTGGGCACAGTCCAAATGAGTCTTCTAGTTGATTTACTAAAAGAAGAAATCCACCGTTTAGTCTTCCAGCTTATTTTTAAAAATCTTCAGTCAGCATTCACTTAATATTTTTAATGCAATGTTCTCCTTCTTCTACTTAATTACCTCATGTAAATAGCAGGATAGTGGAAACTGCCACACATATGACATTTAGCATGTGCACAATCCAGATAAATTCATTCTACATCCCATCCATTACGGGGGATGGAGTTGTAGGAACACATAGGTTACAGAGCAACACAGTGGATAGCAGCAGCACAAACAGTAATATTTGTACAGAGTTTTGGAGCATATACTAGTTGGTGTTCTAATAGAAACTTAATTATATCTTGTTACTTTTCCATTTCAATCTTCTTACAGGTAATTCAGTGCATTTTTTTAGCTTCACAAGTTCCCTGTGAAGCAGACAAGGTAGGGGTCCTTTTGAGTTATCTTAATGTGTATGCTAGTTCTCCATACAGTATGACTAAAACAGATAATAAAACAAGAAAACCAACTGTACATCAATAAAACATACTGAAACATCAATGCATTAATATTAAAGGTAAAGGTAATGGTTTCCCTTGCTCAAAAGCCAATCGTATCCAACTCTAGGGTTCAGTGTTCATCTCTGTTTCAAAGTCGAAGAGCCAGTGCTGTCTGCTTCTGCAGACATTTCTGTGGTCATGTGGCAGGCATGACTAGACACCAGAGTGCATGGAATGCTGTTACCTTCCCACTGAAATGGTCCCTATTTATCTACTTGCAATTTCTTGCTTTCGAACTGCTAGGTTGGCAGGAGCTGGGATAAAGATGGGAGCTCATTCCGTCCTGCAGTACTTGGGAATTGAACTGCTGACCTTCCACCTCCCAGTCAGCATCTTAGCTCCTGGAAATGTTACCCTGGATCAAACTCTCACTTTAAGGACCCACTGCCTAAATAACAGAAGGTTTTTGCCAGGAACACTATTTTGAGGAAAATAACAGACACAATTTGGGGTACCCAACCACACACATTAAGAACTTTTGCGCTAGCTTTATGTTACTCTGCAGGAGAGTATGCTAGTCCAGTGTGGTGCAGATCAACACATGCAAAACAGGTGGATGTGGCCCTTAATGAAACAGTGAGATTGGTCACAGGATGCCTAAAACCAACCTCAATACAAAAAGTGCATTACTTAGCTGGCATCCCTCCACCAACATTTCGCTGAGAAAGTACTGCTCAGAAAGAGTGGGTCAAAGCAAGATCCTTGGAAACACACCTGCTATTTGGTCACCAACTACCAACACAGAGACTGAAATCAAGGCACAGTTTCCTCACAACCTCTGCCCCCCCCCCAAACAACCAGCTCCCATAGACTGCCCTAGAACTATGGAAGGCAAGCAAGGAGCTACCAGATAACTGGGCAGAACCTCATGATTCTCTACCGCCTGGCCACGAACAACCATGGCCTGTGTGGAAAGCTTTAAACAAACTGCATTCTGGGGTAGGAAAATCAAGGGTTAATCTGAGAAAGTGGGGTTTCCCTGTAGATGGTAGCCTGTGTGAATGCGGAGAAGAGCAAACAATCACCCATATGATATAATGCACATGATGCTCTTCAACGTGCACTGAGAAGGACCTTATGTTGGCAAGAAGAAATACTGTTGAGGTGGCCCGATATTGGGCAGATGTCATCTAATCCTTTTAATCCCTTTTTGTTTTAGATATGTTAATTTTAGCTTTTTATGTTATTATATGCTGGTGGTGCCTCTGATACGAATAAAGAAAGAAAATAATACGTTAATACTTTTTAAAATCAGTAGTGGACATTGAGGAGAGCCGGGTGAGCGGCGAAAAGGCCAGCCACCACCAGGCAGCCACCCCCAGCTGGGGGGGGGAGGAGGAGGAGAGCCGGGCGAGCGGCGAAGAGGCCAGGAGAAGACCAACTGACAGAAGGGAAGAGGGCAGAGGAGGAGAAGCAGGGGGCGAGACTCAGAGTCCCAAGCAAAGGATAAGTAGCTGATATGCAAATGCAGAAGACTTAATATAACAACTGACATAGAGAATTTATACTGACTAAACATAGAAACTGACATAGAGACTGTGTTTTAAAGTGTGATAATATGCATGATAATATGTTGTCTTAAATGTTTTAAACTTTTAAAAACTGTGATAAAATGTATGAGGAGAGAAAAATGGCGTACACACCAGCAAACCATGCCACAAAGCTTGCCAAGAGAACCCTATTGACCAAAACAAAAGGCAAAACAAAGGGGCAAGCTAGGTGATACAGGATGCTTAACACCACAGAGTGGAGGAAGGGGAGGGTCAGGAAAGGGGGAGGGGAAATGCAATGTTGTAAGGAGCAATACTGCATAGGGACATGGAATGTGAGATCAATGAACCAAGGTAAACTGGAAGTGGTAAAAAATGAGATGGAAAGAATAAGCATTGACATCTTAGGCATCAGTGAGCTCAAATGGACAGGGATGGGGGAATTCAGCTCTGGAAACCATCATATCTACTACTGTGGGCAAGAAAACCTTAGAAGAAATGGAGTAGCCATAATTGTCAATAAAAAAGTGAGAAAAGCAGTAATGGGTTACAATCTCAAAAATGACAGAATGATGTCAGTCAGATTTCAAGGCAAACCTTTCAATGTCACTGTGATCCAAATATACGCACCAACCACTGGTGCAGATGAAGCCACAATGGACCAGTTCTATGAGGACCTAGAACACCTCATAGAACAGACACCAAGAAATGATGTCCAAATTATATTAGGAGACTGGAATGCCAAAGTAGGAAATCAAAAAGTGGAGGGAATAACAGGCAAATTTGGTCTTGGAACACAGAATGAAGCAGGGCAAAGATTGATAGAGTTCTGCCAAGAGAACGTACTGGTCATAGCAAACACTCTCTTCCAGCAACACAAGAGGCGACTTTACACATGGACATCACCAGATGGCCAACACCGAAACCAGATTGACTACATACTCTGCAGCCAAAGATGGAGAACCTCCATACAGTCAGCAAAAACAAGACCTGGAGCAGACTGTGGCTCAGATCACAACCTACTGATCGCAAAATTCAGGCTTAGACTAAAGAAAATAGGGAAAACACGGAGACCAGAAAGATATCACCTAGACAGCATCCCTAAAGAATACACGGTGGAGGTGATGAACAGATTTAATGGCTTAGACTCGGTAGACAGAGTACCAGAAGAATTATGGACGGAGATGAGGGACATCATGCAGGAAGCAGCAAAGAAAACCATACCAAAAGAAAGAGTAAGAAAGCAAAGTGGTTGTCTGACAAGGCTCTTAAAATAGCAGAGGAAAGAAGGAATGCAAAAGTCAAAGGAGAAAGGAAAAACTACCTAAAAGAACAGTGCAGAGAAATGGAGGAAAACAACAAAAGAGGCAGAACGAGAGATCTTTTCAAAAAAAATCGGGGAAATCAAGGGAACATTTAAAGCAAAAATGACCATGATAAGGGACAAAGATGGAAAGGAGCTAGCTGATGCAGAAGAAATTAAGAAAAGATGGAAAGAGTACACAGAGGAACTTTACAAAAAGGACCTCAACACTCCTGACAATCACAATGATGAAGAAATTGAACTTGAGCCAGACATCCTGGAGAGCAAAGTCATAAAGGCCCTAAAGAGCACTGCAAACAACAAAGCTAGTGGAGATGATGGTATCCCAGTTGAATTTTTCAAAGCGCTAAAAGATGACGGCGTCAAATTACGGCATTCAATATGCCAGCAGATTTGGAAAACAAAACAGTGGCCACAGGATTGGAAAAAATCAGTATACGTCCCAATACCAAAAATCAGTATACGTCCCAATACCAAAAAAGGGCAATGCCAAAGAATGTTCAAATTATCGAACAATCGCGCTCATCCCACATGCCAGCAAACACTGATGCTCAAGATAATACAGGATAGACTTCAGCAGCATGTGGAGAGAGAATTACCAGAGGTGCAGGCCGGTTTCAGAAGAGGCAGGGGGACTATAGACCGCATTGCCAACATACGCTGGATCATGGAGAAAACAAAGGAATACCAGAAACAAGTTTACTTTTGTTTTATTGACTACACTAAGGCATTTGACTGTGTGGACCACAACAAGATGTGGCAAGTAATTAAAGAGATGGGAATACCAGAGCACCTCATATGCCTCCTGAGAAATCTGTACAAGAACCAAGAAGCAACAGTTAGGACAGAACAGGGAATGACAGAGTGGTTTGGAATAGGAAAAGGAGTAAGACAAGGCTGCATTTTGTCACCATGCCTATTCAACCTATACACAGAGCACATAATGCGCAGTGCAGGGATGGAGGAATCACAATATAGGATTAAAATTGCTGGGAGAAACATCAACAATCTGAGATATGCAGACGATACCACCCTAATGGCAGAAAGTGAGGAAGACCTAAAGAATCTCTTGATTGGGCTGAAGGAAGAGACTGCAAAAGCTGGCTTGAGACTAAATATCAAGAAAACCAAGATAATGGCAACAGGCCCCATCAGTTCCTGGAAAATAGACGGGGAAGAAGTAGAAGCAGTGACAGATTTTACTTTCCTGGGATCTAAGATCACTGCAGATGGGGATTGTAGCCATGAAATAAAAAAGCGACTGATTCTTGGGAGACAAGCAATGAGAAACCTGGGGAACATAGTGAAAAGCAGAGACATCACATTGCAAACAAAAATTAGAATAGTCAAAGCAATGGTTTTCCCAGTGGTAATGTATGGATGTGAGAGCTGGACAATTAGGAAGGCTGAACGCAGAAGAATAGATGCCTTTGAAATGTGGTGTTGGAGGAGGGTTTTGAGAGTCCCCTGGACAGCGAGGAGAACAAATAGGTCAATTTTAGAAGAAATTAACCCTGACTGCTCATTGGAAGGTCAAATAGTAAAGATGAAGCTAAAATACTTTGGACATCAAATGAGAAGGGAGGATTCACTTGAGAAGGCCTTGATGTTTGGAAAGGTGGAGGACAAAAGAAGAAGGGGAGGCCAAGGATGAGATGGCTAGATGGTATTGTAGACACAATGGGCACAGAGCTGGGAGGGCTGCGGAGGATGGTGGAGGACAGAGGCGCCTGGAGAACAATGGTCCATAGGGGGGCAAAGGGTCGGAACCGACTGTGCGACTGAACAACAACAACAACAACAACAACAACAACAGTGGACATTGCTGGACAATTAAGAAGAATGGGGATACACATCCATAGGACAAATTTTCATGTTTGGACTTTTTAATTTGTATAAATTGGACCCAAGGTACATGAGGCATATTTTGTCCCATTAAAATCAGTGGAATGTAAGTTACAAATAATTGATTTCTTTCATGCTTTTCAAAGGGAATAACTTCTGACTTAGGCTGTTAAAAATGCAGAATTTGTTCCATTGTTTTTTGTTCCAGGTTATGCACAGATGTTCCATGACATCCAAATAATGATCCCCCTATCTTACTTTGCACCAGTCTCCCCACCCAATTTCCCTCCACTTTTTCTCTCACTGCAAATCTTTTGGGCAGAGTTTAGTGTCATGTCACTTTCCAGCCATTTTAGCAATGCAAGTTGAGTGCTGAAGACCATACTCCTTCTCTGCCTTCAGGCTGCTGCTTCTTTGAATAATAAGAAGAGGAAGAGGAAGATACTGCATATCTTTTGCTTTGGGCAAACACTCCCTACAGCTTCATACCACATACACAGAGACATACATCTTTTAGCTACCTTCTCCCTGGATATGCCCTTGGGCCATCTTGCCAGTTGTCACAGAGAAGTGAATGCATGAAAATGCCAGCACTTCCTCAAACTTTTCTCCTGGTGCAATGAAGAGATATTGCCACCAGTACACCCCCTGCCAAGCAAATCTATGTTTATTGCAAGCTTCAGCAGAGAAGATGGGATGAGATATTGACAAGCACCTCAGCAATATATAGTTAACAGTTAGCACCCAACAGTCTTAGTAAATCCCATGATTTGCCATCGCCAAGCAATGAAAAGCAAGACAAAACAAGACAGAAGAAATGCTACAGTTGGGGGAAAAATCACAAATTCTGCATCCAGACAGAGACAGACAGAGACAATTGATTACTAGAATAGAATTCAGGCTGAATTAATTTCCCAAACACAATTAAATCCTTCATTTCCCCCCAAATTTTAAGCTCCACTTCAGTTACAAGTGAAATTATTTTACCATGATTGTAAATAAGCATAAAAATAATTCACATAAAAGATGTGAGAAGTCTGATCAGTGGCAGTGTAAGATGGTTGGCTTCCCAGACTTAGGAAACTGCATAAATGGTTAGTTGTATATCACCAGCCCTACCCCTCCTGATTCTCTAACTCATTTTGAGTCATTATATAATAACCCAAACAACCCAGTTTTCCCAACTATTAATCCAACACTGGTAATATTAGAACATTTCAATCTGACTTTAAAACAATATCCATAACAGGAATGAATGTATCTACAGTATTATTTTATAGATATCTAATGAAATTCCGGAAAACACTCAGACAATAATAAATAATAACTGTAGCCAGTTGTTCAAAAGAGGTAGGAGAAATAGCAAATTGCTTGCTACTGATAATAGCATAAGTGAAAAAACTAATGAATTTTATATTGTTACATCTATCAAATTTTCATTTTAACAACTCCTCAAAAAACTTAAAAACCAAGAAATGGAGTCTAACTAGTGCTGTGCTGAAAATTTCTCCCATTCAATCATTCCCTTTGAAAAGAAGTTCAAAGAATGAGAATGGCAGAGACGTTCTCATGCATGAACTTCAGGATTCTCCTAACTTATGAGATTCCTGTAGAGTGTTTGAGAATGTCCTGTGAATCAGCATCCAGTCATCACTCTTGGCATCCAGAGGCCCTTCTAACTTCCCAGACTTCAAATGCAGTCTAGGACAGGAGTTCTCAACCTTTTTAAGCCGGAGGCCGGGTCACTCTCCTTCAGACAGCTCAGAGGTGGACGGCTATTTGGTCCTTCCTCCATGACATAGCAATTCATGAATTGGTGGGGGCAGTTGGGGGGGGGCACATGAAATCATGTCATGGTCCATATCCAGCCGATGGGCTGCAGGTTGAGAATCCCTGGTCTAGGAGAAGACATCACAAGGTCTTATCTGCTATTTTGCTTTTTTCAGATCAAGAAATGTGGGTGATCAGGGAAGCTGCAAAGTACCAAAGTGATGTCTAACAGAAAGAAAGAGTTGGAGGAGTAAAGGTGCTGTTCACCTTGCAATGTTAGAGTAACCTCAAAATTATTACCAAGAGAAACAGTAAAAGACTGTGAAGATGAGGCAGAAAACTCAAAGCTTATTTTGTGGCTCACATTTTTTCCCCTGCAGGTAGTCATAACACTCCTCTCTCTTGTACCTTTATAAAATTGAAAGGAAGGATCTGTACAATAAACATCTTCGGGAGAGACAATACAGTATGTATCTAGAATGACATCTCCAAACATTATGTTTGGAATGCCACATGGTAAGGGATTGAATCTTGAAGTACTTTTGCTGAGACAAAATTTCTCAGAATGCATTTTTCTAAGAAATGTTCTTAGGGGCTTTTTCTTTCTTGTTTTTCATCCCTTAGAAAAATCCACTTTTAACCCCCACCCCATTTCTTGCTCCCACAAGTCTAAAATAACACTAGATCAAGGGCATTTTTGACAAAGTATAATTATTTGTCATGGATACTGAAATTCTGGATACTTACAATGCTTGTGACCTTAGACAATTATTGATGCAAGAAGAATGTGGCACGGTTTCTAGTCTAGGGCACTGTTGGTTTGTGTATACTGGATACTCCCCACTCACTAGTGAAAAATATAGCATGCTTTTGCTGACAGATGACAAAGCAGTGGTAGAATGCAACTAAGGCTGTGGACTGGGGGATCAGCCTCATGGCTTTCAAGAAAGAACAGAGAGAAAGAAAATGTCTGACTTTCCCCCATGTATGATTCTTCTTCTTCTTCAGGTGCTGTATCCATTCCCAATATTGGATATCATCATGGGATAGTCTTCCTGTTCTTAACTCATCGGAACAGTTCTTACAAGGACATGGCACACCAATTTCTCAGGTTCTTCAGCCATGAAGTCCATCTACATCTAGGGCCTCTCAACCCAGGGATATTTTCTTGCAGAGCGAGTTGGAGTAGAGTAAAACCTCAGGTTACAATGGAGGTTCATTCCAACAGCCTCCATTGTAATGCAAAAAAATAATAATAGTAAACCGAAGCATGTTTTCCCATAGGAATTCATTTAAAATAGAAAAGTCCCAACCAGACTAATAATAATAATAATAATAATAATAATAATAATAATAATAATAATAATAATAATAATAATAATAATAATAATAATAATAATAATAATAATAATAATAATAATAATAATAATAATAATAATAATAATAATAATAATAATAATAATAATAATAATAATAATAATAATAATAATAATAAAAAACAACACAAAAACATCCAAAAAGGTCAGACAAGATCATCCCACACAAACCCAAAAGGTAAACAGTCCTGACTAGACAAAAAACTAAAAAAATCAAATTACAAAAAAAAATGCCAAAAAATGCCAGACGTGATCGTCTCCCACCCTCACAAAAATGATGAAGCGATCTCCCTACCTTTTCCATGCATGTTTGGAGATCTTCTCCGTTAGGTTCTGAACTGGTGGAGGCAAGCAATGAGCCCATTTTCGGCCCCTACCAGCACCGGGAGAGACTGGGGACCTTATCTGCTCGGTTCCTACCTTCCTCTGAGCTCCCTTCCTCTGAGCTCCCTGAAAATGCATACCTCTACCAGGCTGCATTGTGACTTCAGGTGGAGGGGGCAGTGGCCATTTTAAACTCTAAAATGGCAGTGATGTCCATTTTAGAGTTTAAAATAGCACAATTTTCGGTCATAAACAAACAAACAAAAAGGTTGTAAACAGGGGAATTATTTTAATTAAATTTTCCATCATAAACCATGGCAAACGTAGCCCAGGGCACTCCTAACCTGGGTTTTACTGTATTCTATACTTTATGTTGTTCCTCATGATATGGCCAAGTTATTGGAGCTTTCTTTGCTTAATGGTCTTAAAAAGGTCTTGTTCTTTATCCATCTGGTGCAACTCTTCTACACTAGTCACACGGTGAACCCATGATATCCTTAGTTGCCATCTGACAATCCACATTTCAAAATCTTTGATTCTCTTTTCAGATGATTTAGTTAATGTTCAAGCTTTGACTCCATATGGCAACACTGGGAATATGTAACATCTCACTAGTCGAATCTTTGTAGAAAGAGTTAGATCTGCACTGCATAAAATAACAAATGTTGCATTTTTATGAAGGTAGATCTTGCCTTTTCGATTTGTAAGATTAGATGTATGATTGTAGAAGGAAAACCAAGCTTATTTATTTGTTTTTGCTTGAGGAGATATACCAAAACATTGTTGTTCTGCTAAGCTTAATGTTTTCCAATAGCATATGCCACAGTGCACTCCCACAAGGAATAAATGGTATTAACTTTACAAGGCTAGAAAACTGAGAGGATAAACAAATATCTGTGCACTTATCCAGCTGCCCCAGTCTTAACAGGATTAGCTGTAATCATGATAATTTTTGTCTGAGTTTTTAGTGTACATTTCTCTCTCTTTTTTGTATACATGCCATTATACATCTGCCTTGCCCAAATTACAATTCTGAATGAGACATGACTTATTGCCATCTCTGGAAATGGATGAATTTTAAATTTGACCAGATCTTGTCTAAAGCAAAATTACACAACAATTAGAGAGGCTGCTTCATGGGTGAGAATCCAAGGAATTTGAGAATAGCAAACATTTGAGAAAATGGGGTGGGGTGTGAAGTGAGGAAGGAGAGAATGGACAAATCACTAAATTGCTGCCCAGTGTCAACATATAGTTGATAACTCTGAGGAATCAGGGACTAGCATTTATATAAACTGATTAGGAATTGTGTGTGAGAGAAGGAGGCAGGATGTGGAGGGAGAATGAAAATGTGCCATATAGCTAATTTTTGTGCATCTGAGCCACATTTAAAAAGAGTTTCCCTTTATCTCACCCTCTGTGACATTTTTTAGAGGTGTGTAATTTTTGCATATGTGTGTGTACATGCTCAAAATGCATATTCAGATTTTTTTTTGCACTTTCTAGTTCTACAGTTACCCTTGTCTGAATACTTAGTGGGAGCCCAGGCTGAAACATTACAGTATGTGGCTGATTTTCCTATCTTGCCATGCATTCTTTTCAAAATAAAGAATCTGTGCACAAATTAATGACAGAAAGGAATGAATGTGCTGTCCAGATCTGAGAAGTGTGTTGTTTGGTGGGCTAAACCACATCAATAAAAATATCTTTCATCTTCTAAGTAAGTTTGTGTCAGAGATTACTCTGGGTTGAAAGGATTTTTTAGGGGATGCCCAAATGAGGCTCCCTTTATGTCCCCAAGCACAGCTCTCGGGTACTGAAACCTGACGTTCCAGTCTTCAGCTCAGCACCTTAACCACTAAGCCAGGTGCTTTCTTCTTAAGGTGCCATATCAGTTCCTGAATATTGGCTATCAACATGTTTAGTGGTCAAGGAATGAAGAAGCAGACCAATGAAGTAGTGAAATTCAGCTCTTTATTAGTGGGGTTTGAACACAGTTTGGATGGGGCAAAACTCGGACTTATATACACTATAAACAGTAACAGTAACAATAATACAAGAAGCCCATAGGATAACAGAGTGTGCACATTTTTCAATCCACTTATTTGCATAAGAATAGACACATGAGAAAAGATACATTCTGCTCATATAAACAGTAACAGTAACAATAATACAATAAGCCCATTGGCTAACAGAGTGTGCACATTTTTCGATCCACTTATTTGCATAAGAATAGATACATGAGAAAAGATACATTCCGCTCCTGTCAGAAAACACAGTTAACTTACATAACATTCTTCCCCCCAGGTAAAAACAAAATCCTTTAACCAGGATGGTGGTCTAGTTTCCCTTTTGGGTCGGACGCTTGGCTGAGCCGGCTCAGGGGCTCGTAGGATGGGTGACCCGACTGGAGTGAGGGATTGACTAGAGCAGGAGGATTGTAAACCCAAATTAAAGCCCCGTTTGTCAGATGGAGAAGCAGGGGATCACTCAAAAACAAAATCTAATTCTGTGGATGAATAAGACCACTCAGGGTCCCTCCTGTGTGTACTAAGAGTGGATGGTGACTCCAAACAAAATTGGTCATCATCAATAAAGGAATCCAGAGTGCTAGGCTGGGACAGTGTAGGGGTACACATGGCTGGAGTAGGGGAGCATTCCACAATTTCCCCTTGAAATCGGTCCCTAGAACATACCTCTGGGTCTAAGTTAGCTTGCTGCTGACTATTACCTCTGCCCCCTAGGTTTAAATGGGTGGGAGCCAACCCTAATGTTGAGTGTCTGTATTCATCCTGTGGGTCCAGTATTCTGGGTCTCAATTGATCCGTGTGCCTCCTCCAGATCAGACCAGTGGCTGTTTTGATTCTGTAAGAAACAGGACCAGTCTGATCGATCACAAACCCAGGCACCCATGTAGGACCACCAGCTGCATAATTGCGGCAATGTACTGAGTCTCCTGGAGAAAAACCCTTCTGGTGTTGGATTGCTATTTTTGTTCCTTTGTCCTCTACCCTAGAGGGATACAATCTGTCCAGCAAGGATGACAGTTTCCTTCGCTGGAGCAATTCAGCAGGGGACAGCCCTGAGACAAGGAGGGTGAGTCTATACATGAAAAGAAACTGGCATAGCTGGAGCTCCAAATCCCCTTCACCCATACGCCAAAGCGCATCTTTAGTTGTGCGCACCTGCCGCTCCACCTGGCCATTGGTGGCTGGATTGGAATTCTGCAGATGTGAACGTGGACGTGTTGTCGGACACAAGCACATCTTGAAGTCCAAATGCTGTGAACAGCCTTCTCAGGTGCATTATCGTGGTGGCTGAAGTGGTATTAGGCACTCTAATCACTTCCAGCCACTTAGAGAATGCATCTACAACCAACAAAAATAGGGCACCCCTTAATGGACCTGCAAAATCTATGTGCAACCTGGACCATGGGCCCCTAGCAGAATCCCATTCCCGAGAGGGAAGGTGGGATTTCTCTAGGCGAGAGGATTGACAGCTGGCACAAGTGCCGACCATCTCCTCTATGTCTTGGTCCAGTTGAGGCCACCAAAAGTAGCTACGGGCAAGAGCTTTGGAACGTACAATTCCTGGATGACTTGTGTGAAGTAAATGTAAAACCTTTTTCCTGAGAGTGACAGGAATGACCACCCGCTGGCCCCAATAGAAAGCAACCTTGTTACACTGACAATTTATTTATTTATTTATTTATTTATTTTCTATTTATTGTTAAAATTCTATACCGCCCACTCAGCCAAAGCCGACTCTGGGCGGTTCACAACAGTGGGTAAAAACAGATAAAAACAAATAAAACAGATAATTCCAAATGCTTGCGGTGGAATGTTCTGAATTCCTCAGCTAGACAGGCCTGCCTTTTTGTACCCAAGACATTACTTTAGTCAATGTTACATCCATGGCCGTAGCTTTGGCTATATCTGAGGGGACGACTGGGGGCGAGTCGAAAGCCTCAATCATAAGGTCCTGGTGGTCACTTTCGATCTCGCAATCGGCTTCCCCGACTCCTGGCAGTGGAGAACGTGACAGGGCATCAGCATGTATGGTTACAGAATGATGAAAAATTTATAATGGAAAAGGGAACTTTTTTTAGTCTGACAATTACTCACTTACTATGATACCCAAGTGGACTTGCTGGCCATTACCTGCTGTTTTCCACGGTGAGCATGCACACAGCAGCTTGATTCCAAGTGCAACCCTCTCCCCCCAAAAAATCTTTAACGTTCCAAATAAAGAACCATAGCTCAACTCTACCAACCAGGTTTAACTAAGCAGACAGGTTTTGTCAACACCTGTCTTTCTAATTCTGAATTGAACAAAAGCAAATAATACCCTTAAAATATCTCAACTACAATCGGCTGATGTTCCAGTGGTACATCCCTCTGGGGTGTTTCAGTGTCGACCAGGACTACACCAAGATTAAGCCTCTCATCTCTCTCATTTCCATCATTGTTGTTTCACACAGTATGATGGCTTAACAGATGTCTCTCTTGTCTATCCAGGAGTTAAAGATTGCTCTCAAGTGGCTAAGACGCTGACTGGGAGGAGGAAGGTCAGCAGTTCGATTCCCGAGTACTGCAGGACGGAATGAGCTCCCATCTTTGTCCTAGCTCCTGCCAACCTAGGAATGTGAAAGCAAGAAATTGCAAGTAGATAAATAGGGACCACTTTGGTGGGAAGGTAAACAGCGTTCTGTGCACTCTGGTGTCTAGTCATGCCTGCCACATGGCCACTGAAAAGTCTGCAGAAGCAGACAGCGCTGGCTTTGAAAAAGAAATGAGCACTGAACCCTAGAGTAGGATATGACTGGCATTCAAGCAAGGGAAACCTTTACCTTTACCGTTACCTTCTTCTACAACTCATTGGTTTACCAAAGTCTCTTTAATAAATAAATAAATGATAAAATCCCAATTATGATAAATTCTATTACTGTTGAATTACTTCTGGTGTCATCCATGTGGTGTTATCTGTGTGGTGTTATCCATGGAGTCAGGAAAGGAGGAATGAGCACTCACTAAGCCACCAGCTCTGGCACGGCCAACTCTGGAATTTCCATGAATGTTTTCCATGAGATAAACCACTATAAAAGCTAACATAATGCTCTCTTTAATTTGATTTACTCTGAACTACTAGCTACTGAGGCAGACGGTCTTATTTTTATCTATCAAAGGGGCCCATGAGCTGGAGCACATGAGATAAAATGCAAGGTGTCTCCATGTTAGCAGAAGCATTAATTACCATTATTGTAGCTGGAAGGCAGTTGCTGGCTGTTTGTATACAGCTACACCCTGCTTATTTTGGCAATTGTTTTTCCCCTAATAGAGGTACTGGTTTAATCATTCTGTTTAATATAAATTACAGATGCTCTGGAGATTCATGTGCCTGGATAGATACGTGTAAATATTGTCTTCCCTTTTTAAAATCTGTTTTACATTAACACTCTAAAACCAAGAGCAAAGCAACACTTGTCATAAAAATGAAATAGAGGAAGGATTAAAAGTTGCTAATGGTGAGAGATGAGCTCCTGCTATTTTGCTGTTTTGTGGGTCTCATTTCCCACAGAGCATGAACATTTTCTATCAGTACATTAAAAGCAGCACAACTAACATCTGTGAGGTGTATCTAATGTTTTCCAAATATATTAAGTTTTTCTTAAAAATTTTAAACATAACACAATGGTTTGAAATTGAATTAATAACTGGCAATGGAAATGAATGGATTCTCACCATAATGTTGCGCAGGGAGAAACAGCATGGAAAATCAGTTGCATATCTATGTACACATTGTTCTGTCCACTCTTTTAAGGCTATGATATCTGAATAGGGTATTTTGGTGAAAGATGCAAGGACCCTATAAGAACATAAGAACAGCCTTGCTGGAACAGGCCACAGCCCATCCAGTCCAGCATTCTGTCTCACACAGTGAGTGTCTCACCACTTGCTTCAGGGTATTATTCCCAAGCAGATGCCTTCACCTGCTTAGGATTCCCTGGAAATGGCATTGAGAGATATCCTGCCTATCTCTCCAACCCGGAGGTTGTCCTTAGGTATCCATAATTATAGCCATTGATATTCTTGTCCTCCATGAACTTGGCTAATCCTTTCTTAAAGCTGTCAAGACTGACATCTGTCACCACTTCTTCTGGCAGGGAGTTCCATAGACCAGTGATCCTCTGGGTAAAAAAGTACTTTCTCTTATTTGTTTGAGAACTAGTACCCAAAAGTTTCATGGAGTGCCCCCTAGTTCTAGCATTGTGTGATAGGGAAAACAGTTTTTCCTTATCTACTTTGTCCACACCGTGCATGATTTTATAAACTTAAATTAGGTCACATCTTAGAGGCCGTCGTTCAAGAGTGAAGAGGCCCAACCATTGCAGCCTCAGATGGTAAGGAAGGTGATCCAGATGAAGTGGCAGTGAGAATAGAGAGCCAGGATGGTTGAGTACAAGGATGGGCAAAATATAACCTGTGGGTTGTATGTCTCTCTCACAAATGCCAAACTTGCCTTTTTGCACCCCAAAGGCATCTTAAGATTTTACTGCAAAATATAGGTTTTTATTTTGGTAAATGCTGTTGCTAACAAAAAAGAAGAAAAGATGCTGGTCTTCTCACCTTTATGTAGAAACAACTCTTGCAGCACTTGCCTATATTGGGAATAGTCTTTCAGTCTGCAAAGACACCCTCTTTTTGGTGAAGATAAGAAAATTTGTGAACATTTGTTATACTCTCACCACTCAGGAATCTCAAATTTGTATCAATACTGATTGGAATCACAAGGTCATCAGTCAATGGAAGGCAACAGAAGCTACTTCAGGAAGATGTTGGAGGTAATATTATGCATGAGGTCAAGAAAATAGATAATAAAGGAAACACATGAGAATGGGTTTGGACATTTGTTTAGTGACAACATAGCTCTTCTTGCTTTTCTTTGTGTGTAAGTAAGATTATTTCTTAGATGTTAAAATTCTGCCAGGATCACATGTCTGGTATGCAGAATAGGGCTTAGAAAAGAAATGGATGTGAAATACCAACAACTATGATAATTTCTGCTATCATAATGGGTTTTACTCTAAGGTAGGTGTGCCCAAACTATGGCCCGGGGCCCAGAATCAGCCCCTGATGGCAATTCATCAGGCCCGTTGCTCCTGGAACTGGAAGTAAAACACGCCTGTGCAGGTGCATTTTACCTCCATTTCAAGGAGCGATGAGGGCTTCGTGGGCTGGATGAATTGGCATCGGGGGTCATATCCGGCTTCCAGGCCGTAGTGACTGGCTCAACTGAACCATATGACTGGCCCATGGCCTGAAAGGTTTGGGCACCCCTGCTCTAAGGTATGTATTTGCTCACAGTTAAGGTTCTAGATCAGTGACAGAGAGTGTGATCACACAGGGAAATAGATCACATTTGGACCATTTGTAGAGCAGTCTGGTGCAAGCTGTTTCCTAGCAATCATGTGATGTAATGGGGAAATGCACTCCAGCCTGATCTGTTCCCAAGCTGGGGGACCAGACTAGAGTGATTTGCTGGAAGGCAGAAAGTCCTTTAAGGGAGATTGCTCCTATTGAAGCAAACCTTTCTAATGCAATAAGGTGCACACATTTACAGCCAAAATCTTCTAAGAGCATTTGTTGAAGGCATTTTGGAAGCCTGGCAACCATTGAGTTTTTTTTCTGTACCTAATAAAATTGAATGATGCTGTGGGAAAAGAAAGACAACTATCACTGTAATAAACAGTGCAGGAATTGGGGAGAAACATTCTACACATGACATTTATGAGCCCTCGCGATGCAGTGGTTAAACTGCTGTACTGCAGCCAAAAAGCTGACATTATGAGTTCAGTACTGATGGGCATTAAAGTGGACTCAAACTCCCATCCTAGGACAGTAAAATGACCTCACATGTTGGGGGCAAAATGCTAATCACCTTGTGAACTGCCTAAAGCAGTGATGGCGAACCTTTCAGAGACCGAGTGCCCAAACAGAGGGGGCGGGGTGAACTCTGTGCTGGGGGGAGGGAGGAAATGCTTCCATTGAGCTGCTGGGCAGAGTGGTGATGATGTATGTGTGAACAGCGAGGGCTATGAGTGCTCCCTATGGCACACGTGCCATAGGTTTGCCACCACTGGCCTAGTGATTGCGCTAAGTGCAATTATAAGTGTACTTGTTATTCTAAAACAATTCAAACAGGAAGGGTTGGAGTCCAAAAGGTTACTTGTTCACGAATAATTGTCCTATTAGAGCCCACACAGCAGTCCAGGGCTGGTATGTAGCTGCTGCTTTTCTCTCTTTGACTGTGTTACTTTATTTGTCATCTTCTCTGTACTCTTCACAGTTCTTTAGTCAGAGATTTTGATCCATAAAATCCCTGCAAAAAAACAAAACAAAACAACCATCCACACTACAATCTCCTCATAAAACATTGCCTTATGCAAGATAGCTTCCTTTCACTAATAAATACAAACTTGCACTCCTGCCATTTTGCAGGGGTCTACACTTCACAGGATCACATAAACAGAATTTATATCTGATGGCCGAAAGAGCTTGCCTGGAAAGTTCATCTGTGCTCTTATTATAATATTTCACAGCCATTTCTTTTCTGTCCTAAGCCTTATTCAGCAGTTGCTAACTTGACTTTTAACAAGTTATGTAGAAAAGAATGATAGACCATATCCTTCTACTTTTGCTATTTCTGTGATGCGTATCAAAAGGAAAAACTAATGCAGAATGAATTGAAAGCCAAACCATTCTATGTCATCTGAGCATCTCTGTAGAAAAAGTGTGCAATGTGTATCAACAGCTGAAGAAGCAGAGGAACTTAATGTTTTTGTTAAAATGTTGTTGTTGTTCTTCTTCTTCTTGTTGTTGTTGTTCTTCTTCTTGTTCTTCTTCTTTAAGAAAAGGTTTTGAAATAAAAAAGGTTTTGAATTTATTGAAGCTTTTCAAGATTGTGTGACAAGCTGCAGTGAGATTGATTTCAGAGGACTGAAATTGAAATGTCTAGTCACAGTTTGAAGCTGTAGGTTTGGGAAGAAAAGGGAAATACACCCACAAGAGCAATCTGCTGTGTCTGAGACAGGTATCTGACCAGTGGTGGGCTCAAAAAAAAATTTACTACCACACTGTGGGCGTGGTATGGTGGGCATGGCCAGGGGGAAAGCCCTGTGTTGCACCCAAATTAGGACTATTTTATTTCAAAACTTGGATGGGTGGGACCAGCCAGAATTTCTGCTACTGGTTCTGGTGAACTGGTGTGAACTTGCTGATGCCCACCACTGTATCTGACCTAACTCAAGAAAGGGTTGCATTAACATTTCATTATGCGATCAGTGCTCTGAGAGCCAAAACTGTATGACTCAATCAGAGATGGCCAGGATCTATATTTGGCATTGTCTAGCAGTAAGGGCTTTACAACGGAGGAAAAGTTTCTTGCATGCTTATCATTCATTACATTTATGGACTGCCTTTCAGCCATAATAGCCACCAAGGCAGTTTACAATGAACAGTAATTAAAACATTATAAACAAAGCAGTTGCAGCAGCATGCCTCTCTGTGTGTGGCTATAAAATGGGATGAAATAACATCTATTAAAGCTGCCACTGGATGGGACTGCCACCAAAGGTGGATGAATAATTTCTTTTCATATTTCTTTCTCTCAATCCCTCTTTCTCAGTCTATCACTTCTTAGTCCTCAGGGATGTGAGGTTAGTTAACTGCTGCCTGACACTCTGTGTTGAGTCACTGGCAGTATGGTCTACTCTATTATCATAGCAGGATAACCTGGCCAGTCAGACTAGAAGAGCTTGGTCTTTGTGAATCAGGCAAAATCCTCCAGACTGAGAAGCCAGACAAGAACCAGCTGCTTTATATATCTAGCAAATCATCTGACCCTTACACATCTTGCTAGCCAAGATGGTAATGATAACGTCAAAGCAGGATGACTTCAGGCTAGGAAGTTACAGAAAGCCCAAGGTATAGACACTTGATTCCGAAGTGCCGATATCTGCACGGCTGAGTGTTTTGGCCCTGAGTGTTTGAGTGTGCTTTCTCAGGGTTACTTCTGATTTGCTTTGCAGCAGTACAGATTCAAGACCACTTACTTCTTCTGCTCAGCAATTTAAAAGAAAAGAAAAAAACCCTTTTAAAGGTGACCAGGCAGGAAGCACCTTGTCTGATTTTATTGACCTGTTGATGGGATAGCATCTCAAATACCTGAGATTAATCAGAGTGAATGTTCAACCTACTGGAAACTAATCAGCAGGAGACAAAGGGAAGCAGTGCTGATAACAAGCTGTCGCTCTGTTCTTGAGGATATGTCATAAAAGCAGCTCTGCAATCTGACAGGGATAAGAGCTTGAAGCCTTGACCCTAAAAAGTATAAGCCCCACATTTGTTGGTCACTAAGAGTCGTGGCAATCTATGGGATTAGTTCAGTTTCTTGTCTAGCCAAGGTAGAACATGCTTTAGGTCAATGGACATACAGAGATTTGTAGCAGACAGGACCAAAGCCAGGATACTAGATGTGGGTGGGCAACAAAGCCTCTTTTCAATGCATTCCTATGGGTAGGCAAACTGCTAACTCATCCTACCCTGGCCCCTCTTCTGGCTACAGCCCTGGAAGCAGATAATAACCTATTAGACCTGCAATGTTTGATACCTAGAATACAGAAAAAGTAGAGGAGATACTGGGAAAAGGTAAAGGGTTGCCCTTGCTAGAAAGCCAGTCATGCAGATTTGAAGCATTGTTTATTGGAGAAGAAATATACCAGTTATTTACAAGCATACAGCTTTCTTCCACTAGTCTGCTTCAAATTAAAATTTGTGACAAAACTGTGATCTTCAGGGCTTTGTATATATCATGGGGTGGTATTATTTTGAGTATTATTTATTTTGATTATTTTTTAGTTGAATGAGTTAAAGCTGAGATTAGTTTAAAATGATGAATAAGATATGTTGTATTTTATCATGTATTCTATTATATTTTGTATTATATGAAATGTATTGTGTTTTGATTTTTTTGTCTTGTGATATTGTTTTTTGTTATTGTCTTTCTTTTTGTATTCTTTTTTGAAAATTAATAAAAACTACTAAAAACAAATTAAAATTTCTTCCTTCCTTCCTTCCTTCCAGCTTGACTATTGGATGTTACTTTTCAAGACCTATAGCAGGGGATGGCAACCTACAGCCCATGCGCTGGTTCTAGCCCCCGATGCCAAATAAACTGGCCTGTGCCCTCGCTACAGCCACCACCACCGTTGCTGGAATCAGCCGGAGACTCATTTACAGCTTTTGTAAATGCATTTACAATAGCAGTGGACTCATTTACGGCTGTCATAATGGCTGGGGATTACCAGTCCAGCCCCCTCAAATGTCTGAGGGAGTGTGATCTGGCCCCCGACTTTAAAAGGTTGGTAATCCCTGGTCTATAGGTAAAGGTCACCCTTGCTTGAAAGCCAGTCGTATCTGACACTAGGGTTCAGTGCTCATCTCTATTTATAGCCAAAGAGCCAGTGCTGTCTGCATGTGAAGACATTTCTGTGGACATGACTAGACACCCGAGTGCATGGAATGCTGTTTTACCTTCCCACCAAAGTGGTACCTATTTATCTACTTGCAATTTCTTGCTTTTGAACTGCTTTGTTGGCAGTAGTTGGGACAGAGACGGGATCTCACTCTGTCATGCAGCACTCAGATCTTAACCTGCTGACCTGCTGACCTTCCAGTCATCAAGTTCAGTATCTTAACCACTAAACTACTGCATTACATAAATCTTTTGTTTGGTTCAACTAATTCTTAATAGAATGAAAGAAGCAGCAGTAAAAGAGGAAGTTGCACAGGACAACATCTCTCAGGCTGCCCTGTCTGTGAATATTTAGATTATACAGTATCTTGACATCTACCCAAATTTGCACCTGTCCCAGTTTGCATTTTTTTAAAAAAGGGTACCATTATTAACTACCGGTACATCAGAGAGTATACAAAACAAAACAGCAAACAAAACACTGGTGCCATAATGTTTTTTTTTCTTTTTTGCTGTTTTGTTTTGCTTACTCTCTAACATGCTTGCACAGACTAACACCACTTCAAACATTTCAATTATTAACTACCACTCTTTTAAAAAAAATGAGAGGAAACAAGAATGCTGCAATATTCTAACTAGTATTGTGTGAATGTCATCTGACTCTAGTTTAATTTTGAAACCATAGAGTTGGTATCTGAAGATTTCCATCAAATATTTTGCTGAAGGTAGGGGGGGGGGGGAATAAGAAAACATTTGTCCAAACTCTCTGCAGGAGGTGTCTGCATATAGCCTCTTTCCCCTGATAATTCTTCAGTTTCACAAAGAGATAACTTGCAAAAGAAAAGGCCATGACTATTAACGCGAAACCAGAAATCCCACAATTGAAACAGGAAATAAAATTGAACCGGTCATGGTATAGTTAGAAGGACTTTATTACAAGTTCACATTTGTAAAGTGCACTGAGATTGTGTTTATTTCAGAATGTTGGATGGACAGTTTTTAGTTTTATTCATAGCGTGAGAAAAGAAATGTAGGCTAAACAGAGACCTGAGACAAAAATATATCTTCATGGATAATTTTGTTTCATTTATTTTTGCTTTTGTGTCTTTCACAATAGAAAGAAATGAGATCTTGCCTGTGAAAATATGTTTGTTTTGCTGTTTGTTATTGCTAGTTATCATATTTGTGTTGCATTTTGAATCCCATTTAGCATACCTTTAAAGTCACAAAAGGAGTATAATGGCTTACCTACTATCATCATCTCATAATGTAAAGAACTGCTATCCATGCCGAGTGATTGCAACTGCTTTTCTAACTGCTTAATGTAATTTGTCAATAAAACCGATGAGCTGAAAAAAGCATAGGGTAATGATATTATGAATAGATGCATCATTACTACCCAGAAGCTAGGGGAGAAATGAAATATAAATTGAGTATGTTCTCATAATAAATACTGTTTCATATAATATCAATATTAACACTGTCATTCAGGGAATATATTTTCTTTCTCAATATGAAGAAATGCATATGATAGTAATTTGATGCCAGTAGATGCTTACATTTTGTATTGGAAAACTGCACACCTAAGGGGAAAATTGTAGATGACTGCATTAAAACTAAGTTCAGTTGTGATGAGGCTTATTTATTTATTTATTTATCCATCTAGTTATTTGATGCATCAATGGGCTGTCCTTTACCCAAAAGTCTGTCAGAGTGGCTTATAAAATAAGAGATAAACGGCAGTCCAATTTAAGATTTAATACATGACACTAAAGGAATTAGGGAATGTGGAGGGATGAGTCTTTAAAAAGTAATTGAGAGCTACCTTGAATCTTGTGACCCAGGCAAGATTAAAAATTGATAGAGGAAGGGCACAAGGGTGGTGTATCTGGCCATTCTCCCTCCTCCTCTGTTGCTGGATCAGTGGCAGTAGGGTTTAGGATGAAGAAGTGCCTGGCTTCTCCTCTTCTCCCTCTGTGAGCACAGCCATGGTAGCATGAATCTGGAGGGTATGAGAAATTAGAGAAGCAGTATTTCTGTCAAAGGTAGCCAATAGTGGGCAGTGGAATGATGGGCAGCAAATAGGTGTGCGGGGCTTGTCCTTCTTGACGCTGATTACTTCTTCCTCTATTTTGATTACTTCTTCCTCAATTCAATTCCCCTTCTTCTCTTTAAGGGAATTGCTATCATTCTTTATTCTCTTCTCTGTCTTTTCTCCTGCAGTGAAGGATGAAATGTAAGGGCTCCTCTAGAATACTCACCAACATGCAGAAGCTAATTCTAAGAACTTCCGTACTCAAGTTTTTTTATCCTGTCTTTTCTTGGATTGATTTATTGCAACAATAATGTGTGTTCTCACCCCCCCCCCCTTTCCACCCTGTACACCTTACCATGGCATACATGATGATTAGGTCTAATTAAAGCAATATATTCTCCTCACTAGACTACTGTACTCTGCAAAGGTGCTTCCTAGCACAAATTCGTTACAGAGAAAGGGATTTGAAAGAGATGTGTATCTTGCTTCTCTTGGTGTTATGTCTTGCCTAGTTAAGGGCAAGGAAAATAGTTGCATTTTATTCATCCAAGGGTGGTCAAAATATGGCCTTCCTAATGTCACTGGTCTGCAACTCTCACCAGCCTTGGACAGTACTGCTAATCGGGATGAAGGCTGAGAATTACAGGGCAGCAACAAGTAGAAGGCTATATTTACTCACTCCTGTGATAGATGATGGTATGTTGTGTCAAACCTATTTGCATTTTTATTTGCAATTTCCAATAAATAACCTGATGCTATAAGGATGGGCTCTCATGTCTCTGCGGATCTCAGTATAAGTACGGGGACACCGCAGGGGTGTGTGCTGAGCCCACTTCTGTACACGCTTTACACATATGATTGTGTTCCCAGTTACCCCAGCAATAAGATCATCAAGTTTGCTGATGACACAACGGTGGTTGGTCTGATTACTGCTGATTACTGCTGGGGAGGGGGAGTCGGCTTACAGGAAGGAGATTGAGATGCTGACGGAGTGGTGTAGGGAAAAAATTTATTCCTCCATGTAAAAAAGACAAAAGAGATCATTGTGGACTTTAGAAAATGCAAATTGAACATCCAGCCACTTATTATTGAAGGGAATTGTGTGGAACAGGTCTCGGTGTTTCGATTTCTGGGAATGGAGCTGAGGGATTATCTTTTTTTAAAATAAGTTTTTATTAAATTTTTCACAAAATACAATATAAAACATCTAAACTTAATAACATGACTAATACAATAATAAAAACCTAAACAAACATAACTATCCAAAAACAAAAAATACAATATATAATCAGTTTACAACTTATTAATTAAATTCCAAACTCTTTTGTATCAAACCTATAAACTAATCAAGCTCTTATTTTATACTTCTCAATTTAATACTAATACTTCTTTACTAAATAAAAATACAAACTTCATAAAAAAAACAATATCCAATTACTACAATAAACACCCAGTGATATTTACAATGCTCTGGAGGTTGTGGGATGCCACATTATTTTGCTTCCCAGAAACACATATAATCCAGTACTGGTTTATATCTTTGTTGTGTCCTAAAGCCTGTGCCTTTAAACAATGTACCTATCCATGTGTATCCAATGTAACCTCTTCTATGTGTAACAATGTAACCTCCAGCTGAATCACTGTAACCTTAATAGGACGCGAGCTAGTGACCACTAGATGGCAATAGCGAGCGTCCAAGCTCATTGGTCCAAGACTCACCTAGAACAACAGCGCGGGAAGATTCCCGCCACTACCTTCACCTGGACAAGAAGGGCGTGACCTGCAATGACGTAACGCAGCCTGTAGCCAATAGGCTATCAAGGAGCCACATTCAAATGTATAGCCACTGTATATATTGAGCTGTTCGTCCGCCATTACCTCATGTTCCCTCTGACCAGCATGTAATAAAGTTGTGTTAAGCCAGCGCTTCGGCTGTCCTCATGTCTTTGGTCCCATACACTAAATTGGCGACGAAGGTGGGATCATGGCTGCCCACGGGACCAAGACATACGCCGGTTTCGACATCAAGAAACCGCAAGATTGGGAACTCTTCGAAATGGACTTTCAAGGTGCGCTGGTGGAGTTCGAGGTGACGGACGAGGCAAAGAAGAGAGCCATCCTCACCAGAATGTTCGGGCACGACGGAAAGAGAGTCCTGATTGACCTCATCGCACCCAGAAAGGCGGCCGAATTCAAGGCAAAGGAGCTCCTGACGGTGCTGAGAGACCATTTCCGGCCCTCGGTAGCGATGTTTCCCGCTCGGAGCGCATTTTGGAGGTGAGTCCAAGCGCCTGATGAGTCGGTCGCCGCTTTCGTAGCGGACCTGCGCCTGGCTGCCGGCCCGTGCAAATGGGAAAATTTGGAAGTCACCCTCAGGGACTGCGTGCTATGCGGCCTGAAGGACGCCGAGATTCAGCGCACGCTAATGAATCAGGAGCCGCCCCCCACGTTGCAGGAGGTCCTGAAAGCGGCACAGGCCGCGGAAGCCACAAAGGCCGGGGTGCAAGAGCTCCAGGACTGGCAGCCGAAGGCCGACAAAGCAGAGAGTTCGGTGCACGCAGCCCGGCGAGTTTCGAAATCGTCCGCCGAAAGCAGCGACGACGAGGACGTCCGGAGGGTCCGGAAGGAGGGCCGGCGGTGCGACGGTTGCGGGGCAGCTCACGACCGTACCAGGTGCCCGTTCAGAAAGGCCGAGTGCCACAACTGCGGGTGGCGCGGGCACATAGCCAAAGTCTGCAGACAACGACGCAGGGACCGGAGGAGCTCGCCCGACCGCCCAGCGAGGGACCGGAGGAGCTCGCCCGACCGCTCAACGAGGCCAGACCGCTCGACGAGACCAAAGAATGGCGCCCGGCCCACGAGGAAGCAGGACGGCGTGGGCCGCATCTCCGACGACAGCGACGACGACGCCCCGGTTTTCAGCGTGTCCTTGGGACACCCCCGTTACTTTGTTGAGGTACTGGTGCAAGGGGCCCCTGTTAGGATGGAGATTGACTCTGGCTCCTCTTACTCCATTATTTCCCAGAGGGAGTTTTTGAGAATTGCCCCCCGAGCACGGCCCAAGCTCAAAGCGTTAAGGTCCACGCTTCGGGACGTGCAAGGGAACAGTATCCCGGTGTTGGGGGTTGGGAATTTCCAGGTTCAGTACAAGCGGCACGCCGCGGAACTCCCCCTAGTCGTTCTTAAGGGAGGTAATTGCAGCCTCCTCGGGACTCAATGGTTTCAGCCCCTGGGTTTGTTCATTGGGGGGGTGCACGCCGTTGGGTCTGACCCGATACAGGAGGTGTGCGACGCGCACCCCGAGGTCTTCAAGAAGGGACTTGGGAAATTCAATGGACCCCCAGTAACGTTCGACCTGGACCCGGAGGTCCGCCCAATAAGACTCAAACCGCGCAGAGTGCCTTTTGCACTCAAGGACAAAATAGAGGCGGAACTGGACAAATTAGTGGGCCAGGGGATTCTTGTTCCTGTTGATTCCGCGGAGTGGGAAACTCCAATTGTCACAGCATTGAAGGCCAATGGGGAGGTTCGCATTTGCGCCGATTATAAGTGCACCATTAATAAGGCAATCCGCCCTAATGCATACCCGGTGCCGGTGGTCAGCCATTTGCTAGCCAGGTTACATGTGGGAAAGTGTTTCGCCAAGCTCGACCTGGCTCAGGCCTATCAGCAACTCATGGTAACCCCTGCCGCAGCTGCTGCACAGACAATAATCACGCATAAGGGGGCGTTCCAGGTGACGCGCCTCCAATTCGGCGTGAACTCGGCGCCTGGAATTTTCCAGTCGCTCATGGAACGCCTCCTCAAAGGGCTGGACGGCGTTTTACCATATTTTGATGACGTATTGATAACGGGGGGAGCGAGGTTGAGTTGGCTAAAAGGCTAAACAAGGTCCTGGCGGCGTTCGAACGGGCGGGGTTGAGGTTGCAAAAAGACAAATGCATCTTCTTCGTGAAGGAGGTTGAGTTCTTAGGGTTCCGAGTAACTCCCGAGGGGATCAAACCGTCCAAATCCAAGGTTGCCGCCATAAAGAAAGCCCCTCGCCCCTCATCCAAGCCCGAGCTGCAGTCGTTCCTAGGGCTCTTAAATTTCTACCACTCCTTCCTTCCACGGAAGGCTGCGGTGGCCGAGCCGCTTCACAAGTTGCTCAAGAAAGATGCGGCATGGATGTGGGGCGATGACCAGGAGAGGGCATTCACGGAACTAAAACAACTCCTGGCGTCCGACGCCATTCTGACCCATTTCGACCCCAAACGGCCCGTGGTACTGATCTGTGATGCATCCCTGGTGGGGGTGGGGGCAGTGTTATGCCACGTGTTGGAAAACGGAAGGGAGGCCCCAATAGCGTTCTACTCCAGGTCCCTGTCCCAAGCGGAGAGAAACTACGCCCAAACAGACAGGGAGGCACTGGCGATAGTTGCGGGGACCAAAAAATTTCACGATTTTCTGTATGGCCGCCCCTTCACCATCGTGACTGACCACAAGCCCCTACTAGGCATTTTTACCGCAGATAAGCCCACGCCACAGATCCTGTCCCCGAGAATGCTTAGGTGGGCCATTTTTCTCAACGCCTACCAGCACGCGTTGGTGTACCGGCCCGGGAGAGAAATCAGCCATGCGGACGCTCTATCGAGGTCCCCCCTCCCCCTGACGCCCAGCCAGGTGAGCAAGGGGGAGTGGGACCATCAGGTTCTCATGATAGAGGTACTGGATTCGCCCCCCGTAGTGCCCGCCGACATTGCCACAGCGACAAGAAAGGACAAGACGTTGGCGGCGGTTTGCTCCTGGGTACAGAAAGGGTGGCCGGCATCCTCCCCAGCAGAGGAATTCGCCCCATTTTTTAGGAAGAAGCTGGAACTGTCCCTAGAGAGGGGGTGCCTCTTGTGGGGGCAGCGGGTGGTGGTCCCTACATCCCTTCGACCGCGGGTGCTTAAACTGCTGCACGTCAGCCACCCCGGAATTGTGCGCTCCAAAGCGCTGGCCCGAAGTTACTTTTGGTGGCCCCAGTTAGACGCCGACATCGAGCACATGGTCGGCACTTGCGAGAGTTGCCAATGTTCCAGACCAGAGGAGGCCCGTCTTCCCCACAGGGAGTGGGACGCGGCTAAGGGGCCGTGGTCCCAGATACACATAGACTTCGCGGGCCCGTTCCGAGGAACCCTTTTTCTCCTTGTTGTGGACGCCTTCTCCAAGTGGTTGGAGGTTATCCCAGTCACGAGCACCTCCTCGGCCGCGACAATTAAGCATTTGCGGAGAATTTTTTCCACGTTCGGCATACCCGACACCCTAATTAGCGATAACGCTAGTTGTTTCACGTCCGCTGAGTTCAGGGCATTCACAGAGATTAACGCCATCCGGCACATCACCTCCGCCCCTTTCCATCCGGCCACCAATGGCCAAGTGGAGTGCCTCGTACGCACCACGAAGGACGCGCTGCGGCGCATGGGCCCCGGGGATCTCAACCTGCAAGTGTGTCAGTTTCTGCTAGGGTACAGGGTGACCCCGCTAGCGTCAGGCTACTCCCCTGCAGAGCTCCTAATGCGCAGGAGGTTGACCACCATACTCACTAGACTAGATCCCACGAGAGTTGAGGACAAGGGGCGGAACATAGGGTTAGAAGCCAGCAAGAGCTTCAGCGTGGGCACCCCGGTACATTGCAGGAATTACGCCAGCGCGGGGCCAGCCTGGGTGCCGGGGGTGGTCGTGGAACAAACCGGTCCCGTTTCGTACCGCGTGGAGACCAACACAGGTCTACTTTGGCGGCGGCACGCGGACCAGCTCCGGAGCCGGGTCCCAGGAAACCAGGCCGCCGAAAAAACAAATTCAGCGTTAGGGTTCTCCCCCACCCGTTTAGCCCAAGGGGGAGGAGAGGGGGGTCCAGAGTCCCCACCAAGGGGGGAGGAGAAGGAATTTGTCCTCGTAGATATCCTACGGGATCCCCCAACAGAATTTGATTTTGATTTTCAGAACCGGGGGGGGGGTTCGGAGTGGTCCCCCACCCATCCAAGCGAGAAGAGGGGTTTTACGTTAGCCCCTGGTGCCCCCAGTTCAACCACTACGGAACCTACCCTTTCACCTAAAACTGCAAAACCACAGCAAGCCGCTAACAAGTCTCCCTCTCCCATTACAGGACAAGGGTCCAGGGAACAAGGAAGCGGGAGCGGCCCCCGGGTGGGCCAACCCACATCGCGGCCCAAACGCGAGTGCAATAAACCATCTTGGTTGAGAGACTTCGTCTCATCCTAGGGGGGAGGGGTGTTGTGTCCTAAAGCCTGTGCCTTTAAACAATGTACCTATCCATGTGTATCCAATGTAACCTCTTCTATGTGTAACAATGTAACCTCCAGCTGAATCACTGTAACCTTAATAGGACGCGAGCTAGTGACCACTAGATGGCAATAGCGAGCGTCCAAGCTCATTGGTCCAAGACTCACCTAGAACAACAGTGCGGGAAGATTCCCGCCACTACCTTCACCTGGACAAGAAGGGCGTGACCTGCAATGACGTCACGCAGCCTGTAGCCAATAAGCTATCAAGGAGCCACATTCAAATGTATAGCCACTGTATATATTGAGCTGTTCGTCCGCCATTACCTCATGTTCCCTCTGACCAGCATGTAATAAAGTTGTGTTAAGCCAGCGCTTCGGCTGTCCTCGTGTCTTTGGTCCCATACACTAAAATCTTCCAACACCTTTCAATGAATATTCCACAAATGAACACCATATTCTCCAAAATCTATTTTCTTTAACAATACCCTTCTTATTATTAATCTCCCATGTTAGTTTATCGTTCAATGCAAGATCCCACATCTCCTTATACCAATCTTCTAATTTCAAGATTACATCATTTTTCCAATTCCTAGCTATACACATTCTTCCAGTGGTTAACATTATTGCCAATAATTCTTTTTTTGTCATTGTTCAAAACCGTATTTTCCACATCTGTCAACAAGACCATACTTGGCCCCAGTTTAAGTCCCATTCCCATAATATTAACTGTCTCATTCTCAATTTTCTCCCATAAATTCTTTACCAAATTACAATCCCACCACATATGATCATAAGTCCCCAGTGTATCCTTACGTCTCCAACACATTTTATCCTTATTTTTATCTATTTGATGTAACCTCACTGGGGTCAAGTACCATCTCCACAACAATTTATAATTGTGCTCTTTCACTCTGACAGGCATTGTTCTCATAATCCTTTTCCTCAATTTATTTCTCCAAACCTCATCTACTATCTTTATTTTCAGTTCTTGTTCCCAATTAAATTTCAACACCTCATGCGGATTAACCACTTTATTTAACATTTTACACATTTTACTTGTTGTTGTTCAGTCGCACAGTCGATTCCGACCCTTTGCGACCCTATGGACCATTGTTCTCCAGGCGCCTCTGTCCTCCACCATCCCCCTCAGTCCTCCCATTTCTGTGCCCACTGTGTCTACAGTACCATCTATCCATCTCATCTTTGGCCTCCCCCTTCCTCTTTTGCCCTCCACCCTTCCCAACATCACAGCCTTCTCAAGTGAGTTCTCCCTTCTCATTTGATGCCCAAAGTACTTTAGCCTCATCTTTACTATTTGACCTTCCAATGAGCAGTCAGGGTTGATTTCTTCTAAGATTGACCTATTTGTTCTCCTCACTGTCCAGGGTACCCTCAAAACTCTCCTCCAACACCACATTTCAAAGGCATCTATTCTTCTGTGTTCAGCTTTCCTAATTGTCCAGCTCTCACATCCGTACATTACCACTGGGAATACCATTGCTTTGACTATTCTAATTTTTGTTTTCAAGGTGATATCTCTGCTTTTCACTATGTTCCCCAGGTTTCTCATAGGTTGTCTCCCAAGAATCAGTCGCCTTTTTATTTCATGGCTGCAATCCCCATCTGCAGTGATCTTTGATCCTAAGAATGTAAAATCTGTCACTGCTTCTACTTCTTCCCCATCTATTTTCCAGGAATTGATTGGGCCTGTTGCCATTATCTTGATTTTCTTGATATTGAATCTCTTTTGCACTCTCTTCCTTCAGCCCAATCAAGAGGTTCTTTAGGTCTTCCTCACTTTCTGCCATTAGGGTGGTATCATCTGCATATCTCAGATTGTTGATGTTTCTCCCAGCAATTTTTATCCCATATTGTGATTCCTCCATCCCTGCATTGCACATTATGTGCTCTTACTTACCTACTAAACCCTTAATACCTCTTTCTCCATTTCTTATCTTTAAAACCAAATCCTCAAACTCTGTCATACCTCTTTCCAAACTGGCTTCCAACCAATATTTGGAATTCCATTTATCTACCAACGCAATTTGAAACCAGTTTAACCTCAGTTGTACATAAACATCCGCTTTTCTTTCTCCATCTTTACACATCTGTATCCAGTCTTTCAACAGGAAAACCTCATTTCTCAACAAAACCTCTTTTGTCCTTTTATCAAAATGTAGCGGAAAATTTTTAATATCCTCCAATTCAATTATAGGAGACGTATCTGGAGCCATTTCCTGTTTCACCTTCTTCCATACGCCTAATATCGTCTTCATCATCTTATTTTTAATCTCTATCTTCCCTATTTTATAATCCATAAATACCATTTCCCCTACATATTTTAAATCCCTCATTTCAATTTCTTCCCATATTACCTTTTCCCAGCTAAGATCTTCACAATATTTTTAATTTGAAAAGCCTTATAATAATTTTTCAAATTTGGGAGACAAATACCACATTTTTTTTGCAATTCTAGTTTCCCCCCTCCATTACAGTAATTATTTAACAAATTTTTAAATTCCTTTATTTCTTTATCCTTTAAATGAATCGGCAGTGCATCAAACAAAAAATTAAGTATGGGTAACAACATCATTTTACATAACACAATCCTGCCGAACCACGACAACTTCAACTTTTTATATTGCTGTATTTTATCCTTAATTTCCATTTTCTGTTTCCCTTAATCTCATAAGATCCTCCATTTTGTTTGTAATAATTATACCCAAATTTTTCAAATTATCTTTAACTTGTACTTTAAATTTACCTTTAATCCTCTGTTGTTCTTCGCTATCAATATTACAGAGTACCATTTCTAACTTATCCCAATTTATTTTTAAACCTGTCATCTCCTCAAATTCTTTTAGCTGCACTTGTATTCTAACATGGGGAGCAAACACCAAAGATCTGATGAAGAGAGCACAGCAGAGGTTATACTTCTTGAGAATCCTCAGGAAGAACAATCTTTCAAAGGACCTGCTATTGGCATTCTACCACAGTTCCATAGAGAGTGTGTTAACCTATGGTCTGTGTGTATGGTTTGGGAGTTGTACAGCTAGGGAAAGAACAATGCTGCCCAGGGTCGTAAAGACTGCGGAGGGGATAATCGGGCATACTCTTCCCACTCTAGATCAAATCTATGCCACCAGGTGTTATAAGAAAGCTGTAAAGATTGTGCAAGATAGTACGCACCCCGGAAATGATCTCTTTCAGCTTCTGCCTTCTAGAAGAAGGTATACGGTCATAAAGACCAGGACCAGCCGCTTGAGAAATATTTTCTACCCAAAAGCAGTTCTGGCTTTGAATGCACTGCAATGCAGTCTATGAGGGAGCTTCTATATAAAGTTTTTAGAGTTTTTAGAGTTTTAGAGTTTTTAGAGTCTTAGAGTTTTTAGAGTCTTAGAGTTTTAGAGCTTTTTAGGGGTTAAATGTGTATACGTGGGGTGGGAGTATGTTGATAGTTTTGTATAGTTGTATTTTGTTTAGGTTTTGTTGGGTTGATAAGTGTTGTTTTTTTCTCCCCAATCTCATTGTTCTGTGCAGGACAATGACAATAAAGATTTATCTATCTATCTATCTATTGACAAAACATGTTGTCACACTTTAAAGACTAACTGCTGAATTTAATGTTAGCTATCATTGATCAAGTCCACTTCATCAGACGTAAGAGCGAGACTTCATGGCATCAATTTAGACACACCAGGTACAGAGGTATAGAATGGTTAGCATAATAGATAAGTATACAAGTGAAAGTGGGGTAGTTTTTTTTTTTACAACTGGCAATGCCTATTATTCAGATTAGTTGTGAAGCTTCACTCTGACAAACATTGTGGCATTACACATTTGCTAATAAGTTTACCCTTTAGAACTTATGTATCTTATGTATCTCACTCTTATGTCTGATGAAATGGGCTTGATCCACAAAAGCTAATATTAAAATACAGCAGTTAGTGTTTAAAGTCCACAACAGTTTTTGTTTTCTTACTCTCTTTCTTAACTGTATAACTGAGAATTCAGGTTTTGATAGTGATGTATTTGAAATGTCATACACTCGTTTCCTGCTTTTTTTCCGTTCGGTTATTAACATAAGTAATAAGTGCTTCAAGCAATTGCTGTTCATTATAGAAAGCTTGTTTTAATTTTTCCTTATGATTAACTTTGTTAGCTGTGCAAATATAAATTTGCCTCTATGCACTGCATTGAATAATTTAAAATGCTTTATAATATGACAGACTACTTTGTTAGTTTATTACTTTATATTCTGTTAAGGCTATTTTGTATGTTAAGCCATTTTGTTACACTTATATGAATTTAGTAATTACACTATATTGTATATCCATATATCCTTGCTATAATATACAAGTGCTAAGTGTTACATTTACACTGTTTATCCTGGTATTTTTCTTTCTGCAGCTAATAATATAAGCACTAAGTATTTTCTA
The DNA here is from genome assembly GCA_035047305.1 of Bradypodion pumilum. Classification (NCBI taxonomy): domain Eukaryota; kingdom Metazoa; phylum Chordata; class Lepidosauria; order Squamata; family Chamaeleonidae; genus Bradypodion; species Bradypodion pumilum. Next base: position 359,296,892 of record JAWDJD010000001.1, read on the forward strand.
ATTCTTTGTATTTGTCATGTATATAAAACCTTCCTTTTGAAATAATTAGCTATGCCATATATACTTATATATACTAATGTTAAATAAATGTTTAAAAGGAATTTTTCCATTTCCTTGTTCATTGCTATTCAAATGCCTTCTTCAAAGAAGCTGTAACCACAACATTTTATTTGATAATTTTGAATTTTTGCAAATAACCTAGAATCTGGTTTATAGGTTTAGGGGACAGGTGTCTACTGCGTGTTTGTGTACAGGGGGCACTATTTTAATTTAGATTTTAATTTAATTTAATAGTCATATTTATATATGCCGCCCACTCAGGCAGAACCTGACTCAGGACGGCATTACAACAAGTTCTCAAAACACACCAAAAACACTTTAAAAGATCCATATCCCACCCACTTTAAAAGACCCATATCCCACCCACCCATCTCACCCACTATAAAAAAGAAGAGGGAGTTCTTAATTATTTACATAAGCCAGCAGGCAGGGACCGTATTCCCATTAGGGCCCCACACCTGCCCTGCCAGCCAGGTCTTCAATCCTTTCCTGAAGGACCCATCTGGGTCTAATTTGACTTTGGCGAAATATGTTCTCACAGTTGGGCTGTATTATAAATTGAGTTATTATTGGTTAGTAACCACTGGTAGACTATGGTTGCTTAGTGATTAAGATGCTGAACTTGATGACTGGAAGGTTGGCAGGTCAACAGTTCAAGACCCAAGTGCTGCACAATGGAATTAGCTTCCATTTCTGCCCCAGGTTCTGCCAACCTAGCAGGTCGTAAGCAAGAAATTGCAAATAGATAAATAGGTACCACTTCAGTGGGAAGGTAAACAGCGTTCCATGCACACATGTGTCTAGTCATGCCTGCCATATATGTCCATGGAAACATCTGCAAACAAATAAGCACTTAACCTTAGAGCTGGATATGACTGGCTTTCAAGCAAGGATGACCTTTACCCCCTAACCAATGGTATCCATATCCTCCATGAGTTGGTGCAGTCTTCTTTTAAAGTTGTTTGGATTGGCCACCATCACTATATGTTGTAGTAATTAATTCCATTATTTAACTCTGTGCTGTGCAAAAGAGTTCTTATTTTTATCTTCCACTTCAGTTCTACTAGAATCTTGAGTTCTACTATTATGACGTAACAATTGCTTTTATATACTACAAGCCACAGCAAACTAGATAACAATGCTAGTTTTTGTATCATAAATCACTAGTCGAACACTTCCCAAGTGTCTAGGACTATGTGATGTATCGGCGAATTATGAGGGCAGATCCCAGTAAGGTGGTCTTCTGCAGCTGACTGATGGTGATTTTATCAACTCCAATTGTTTCTAAATGTTTGTCTAGATCTTTAGGCACGGCGCCCAGTGTGCTGATTACCACCTGTACCGGTTTACACCACAGTCTCTGCAGTTTAATTTTTAGATCCTGATATTGGATGGTTTTTTCAAGTTGTTTCTCATTAATTCTGCTGTCACCAGGTACGGCAATGTCAATGATCCACACTTTTTTCTTTTCCACAATGATGATATCTGGGATATTGTGCTCTCAAACCCTGTCAGTTTGTATCTGAAAATCCCACAGTAATTTTACATCCTCATTTTCAATCACTTTTTCAGTTCTTTACTATGGGCAGATGGTAGTTGTGACACACATTTCAGTGGATCATCTGGGCAACTGTGTTAAGGCAATATTTATAATCAGTCCGGGCTATTTTCTTACAACAGCTCAGTATATGATCAACGGTTTCATCCGCTTCTTTGCAAAGTTTGCATTTGGGGTCATCAGCTGATTTTTCTATTCTAGCCTTAATTGCATTTGTTCTGATGGCTTGTTCTTGAGCTGCAAGGATCAGGCCGTCTGTCTCTTTTTTCAGTGTTCCATTAGTAAGCCATAACCAGGTCTTTTCCTCATTTTCTTTTCCTCTGATCTTTTCAAGGAACTGTCCATGCAATGCTTTATTGTACCAGCTGTCAGTCCATGCTTGAACCAGCACAGTTATCATCATCATCATCATCATCATCATCATCATCATCATCATCATCATCATCATCATCATCATCACCATACATACATACATACATACATACATACATACATACATACATACATACATACATACATACATACATACATACATACATACATACATACATAGGTGGGCTCCCCAAAAAAATTACTACCACACTGTGGGCGTGGTATGGTGGGCGTAGCCAGGAGGAAAGCCCTGCATTGCACCCGAATTAGGACTACTTTATTTTAAAACTTGGATGGGCAGGGTCAGCCAGAATTTCTGCTACCGGTTCTGGCAAACTGGTGCGAACCTGCTGATGCCCACCACTGCTTACATACATACATACATTAGATTTATACTCCACCCAACTGTGTAGTCAGACAAATGGAAGGGTTCACTTCACAGAAGAAACAACTCATTCAGTGCTACATCATTGTCATGATCATGAAAAGTTTTGTATATCACATTAAAGTGAAGCAAAGCAAAAAAAAAAGTCTTATAACTTGCCTTGTTCCAACATCTCCTTATGAATAGTAGATAAAGAAACACAGTCTAGAAGAGGACAGATTGAGGTGATTCAGCTTTTCCCCCCAACCTCTTCATATATCAGTAAATGTATAATTTACTGTCCCATGCTCATATGAGAATTGCATTGTATGTCTGTACAGTGGGTATGTAAAGTTCAGCAGTGAAATTAAGCCATTTCAGCAGTTGGAATTTTTCAAGGTGACTCACTATCTCCTTTGCTATTTGTGCTGAATTAAATACTGTGCTGGAAAGTACAATGAAATTTAGCAAAGACATCAGAATGCAATTTGGAATTGACAAGTGTGCAGAAATTACTTCATATATACTGGTAGTAAAGTTAATGGCCTCTGGAGAAGAATTTGGTGAAGTTGAAATTAAAGGCAGAATTTTTCAAGGTGACCTATGCTATTTGTCTTATCGATGGCACCGCTGACAACTATTCTAAATAGAACAAATTGTGGATATGAATTGGCTAAGAAAGGACTGAAGGTTTAACATTTGCTCTATATGGATGATCTAAAATTGTTTGGAAAGACAAGAGATAAATTAAATACACTGCTGGAAACTACAAAGAAATTTAGTAAAGACATCAGAATGCAATTTGGAATTGACAAGTGTGCAACAATTGCTGTTAAGGCAGGCAAAATTTTCAAAGGTGATGGATTTGAGTTAGATAATGAAGAATGTATCAAAGCAATAACGTCAGAAGAGGGATAAAGTACCTGGGAGTTCTGGAAGCTTCTGACCTGCTACACAACCAAGTCAAAAGAACTACTTCTACAAAATACATAAAGCAGGTCTGGAAAATCTTGAGGTCAAAACTGAGTGGAGGCAATATCATCAAGGCAATAAATACCTGAGCAGTGCCTGTTATATGATATTCAGCTAGAATAATTGATTGTACCCAAATGGAATTAGACAACTAATGAATATGCATCATTCCCTTCATCCAAAAAGTGATGTTGATCGTTTGTACTTACCAAGAGCTGAGGGTGGCAGAGGACTCCTACAGGTAAAACAGACAGTAGAGGAAGAAAAGCATAGCTTGAATGACTACATTAAGAACAATGAAGATCCTATGCCTCAGTAATTGAACAAAGAAGGACTTTTGAAAACAGTGAAGAACAAAGTTGAATACAGAAAGGAAAGGATAGAAAGTTGAGCTGCAAACTGGAAAAACAAACCTATGCATGGTCAATACTTGAAAAACATAGAAGGGAAGGCTGACCTAAAGCTGACATGGGGAAGGTTAAGAGCAGGAGTTTTGAAGAAGGAAATGGAAAGATTTATCTTGGCAGCTGAGGAACAAGTTTTGCCAACAAATTGCATTAAGACAAAAATACAGCACATATCCAACAATAGCAAATTGCATGAAGACAAAAATACAGCATGTATCCAACAATAGCAAATGCTGGCTTTGTAATGTTAAGGATGAAACAGTAGATCATATGATCAGTGGATTCAGCAAAATTTCACAGACTGATTATTTGCAACACCATAACAGTGTTGCAAAAATCATTGGAAACTTTCCCGGAAATTTGGATTTGAATGCAGTAAAAAACATTGGGAACACCAAGTAGAGAAAGTTCTAGAAAATGAGAGAGTCAAGAGATCCTGTGGAATTTTAAAATTGAAACAGATAGACATCTGCCTCACAACACACCTGATATAACTGTTGTGGAAAAGAAGACGGTTTGGTTTATTGACATTGCTATATCAGGAGATACACGAATTGAAGACAAACAACTGGAGAAAATCACAAAATATTGTGATTTGCAAATTGAACTTGAGCGTCTACGGAGGAAGAAATCTTTTGTTGTACTCATAATGATCAGAGCCCTTGGAGCAATACTTAAAGGACTCCCTAGATATTTGGAAATTTTGGACTTATCAGAATTGAACATCCTAACTCTCAAAAAAAAAAAAACTTTATTAGGAACTGCACATATACTCAGACATTACCTTAACAGGTAATGTTAAGGTAATTGGTTAGGGCTTGGACTGTTAATTTTATTCCATTCCTTGACTGTGAACCAAATGGTTGATTTGTATCCAATAATAATAATAATAATAATAATAATAATAATAATAATAATAATAATAATAATAATAATAATAATAATAATAATAATAATAATAATAATAATGATGATGATGATGATGATGATGATGATGATGATGATGATGATGATGATGATGATAATAATAATAATAATAATAATAATAATAATAATAATAATAATAATAATAATAATAACCAAATTTATGAAGCCACATAATTAATGCATGCATTACATTCATTCTAAAATGAATATGGTTTATGAAATACTTGAGTGCTATTATTGCAAGAAATAAAATGTCTGAAGTTCAATTTGAGACATTCCTACATAATTAATGTGGCTGGATGAAGCCTTATTGAGGCTTTCCTGGCTTTGAGCTCTTTCTTTATTCAAGCTTAAAAGGGTTTATTGCAAAGAGAGTCAAGAAGAATAAAAAAAGAAATAAAACACTGCTCCAATAGAAGCAGGCTTCTAACTTCATAAATCTAAAATGTAAATGATCTGTAAAGTCTGCTAATTGGAGAATGTTAGCAGTGGAATGGGATTGGCACACAACAGTATTCACATTTCACATAAACCCCACTAATTAGATACCAGCTAGCAAATATTGGCAGTGACCCAGAAGCTGGTGAGGACTAGAGAAGGCTCTTGCCAGCTGCTGTTCTTAGATTTCTCCCCAGATCTTAAGGGCTGGGTAAATGGGAGCATCAGCCACATAGGATCTAAGGATGTTTGCACTCACGATGACATAAAAGGTGCCTTTCACAGTTTCTTCTTCTCAGTTAATTATGGTATGCATTGAAAGATCAGCAATGTATTTGCTGTGGTAGTGCAGTCCTGTGCCACCACTAAACACCCAAGTTTATTTTCTTCTTCTTCTTCTGAAGCTTCAAAGATGATAGGGAGGAATCAGCTCACATCTTAACTGAAACCTCTAGATTTTGCAGTGCAATATACCAAAAGCAGCAACAAAAGTACACAAAATCTGCAACTATTAGGGGGATATGGTATTTTTTTTCAAAACAACAAAAACAAAAGGTTATATTGGAAGAAAACACATTCCATTCTGCAATGTAGCTTTCAGTATGATGTAAAGGTAAAGGTCACCCTTGCTCGAAAGCCAGTCATATACAACTCTAGGGTTCAGTGCTCATCTCTGTTTCATATCCAAAGAGCCAGTGCTGTCTGCGTTTGCAGACGTTTCCATCTGCAAACACAGGCATGACTAGAATGGAGTGCTGTTTACCTTCTCACTGAAGTGGTCCCCATTTATCTACTTGCAATTTTTTGCAAGTACATAAACAAAAGCTTATGGCAAATGAAACTTAATACAGTGAAACCCTGACTTACAAATGCCCTGAGTTACATAAAATTCAACTTACAGAATGATTTTGTGCTAAAACCATGTCCCGATTTACATAAATGTCCCGGGTTACATAAATTTACATGACACGATTTCCTATGGGTTTGCTTTGAGTTACATAAAAAAATCATTTTCCCCATGGGTTTGCTTTGAGTTATGTAAAAATTCATTTCCCTATGGGTTTGCTTCAATTCACATAAAAATTTAATGTTTCCTATGGGTTTGCTTCGAGTTACATAAAAATAATAATTTTTGCTATGGGTTTTCCTATGTAACAGACTTTTTGCGTAAGTAGGGTTTTTACTGTAGTCATTAAGATGCTATAAATTAATATGGTTAGCTTCTTCTTCTTTCATGTCCCAATCAAACCCTGGACTGCCAAAATGTATGGTTAGCTGTCTAGAAAGGAAAGGGATAAATACTAAATGGCAAGTCTTCTAGTTGCATACATCAACAATAAACCTGGTTTGGGAGTAATTAGTGACTTAAGGAGCAGCATCTGAACTATTTTGGCCCTCTGGTACAAGAAAACATGTTAAACTTTTTGCACTTCTCTGCTGTGCAGTGGTAGAAAGGCTGATTCTCTGTCCGAGATCCTTTGAGTTGCCATGTTAAACTGCAATATAGACCAAAGCTAGCTACCAACAACATTTTCCTAAGTCACAAGGAAAGAGGGCAGCATTTCAATTAAATCACATGATTTAATCTCCCAAACATTACCAAGGCAAACTGGAATTTGGTACTTGGGGGAGGAAATTGGCAGCAATGACTGTTTTTGTATCTTCCAGATTGGGTAAGGTCCAAACTAAGTCAATGCAGTGCATGAATTTGGCTGGCAATTTGAATGTAAGGTTTAATTACTTTAATGCATATATTATTATTTTTAACTCTGTTAGATCTTTCAGGGGGAAACACTTTCCACATATTTTATAGATGGTCGTACTAACTCAAAGAGAGGAAAATGAACGCTGAATGCGGACAACAAATTACTAAGCTAGACTGCTCTAGCTTTTCATGATAGGCCTCCTTCCGTATGTCTAGTGGTGGGCATCGGCAGGTTCGCACCAGTTTGCCAGAACCGGTAGCAGAAATTCTGACTGGCCCCGCCCATCCAAGTTTTGAAATAAAATCATCCTAATTTGGGTGCAACGCAGGACTTTCCCCCTGGCCATGCCTACCATACCACACCCACAGTGTGGTAGTAATTTTTTTTGGAGTCCACTACTGCATACGTCTTTTGTAATACTGTTGTGTATTCAGACACATTTACAAGTAGCGCAGGCAGCGCCTTTGCAAGAGGAAAATGGCAGTTTCCCACCATCCAAGTTAGGAACAGAAAGTGGCATGAAAACCCCTGCACAGGATGCGCTCATTATGCTAATCAAAGTCCTGTGATTGGCTACAGTTTTGGATCCTGTCCTCTATTGGTTAAATACATATATTCCCTGTAATGATTGGTTAGTTAAGGTTGTCCAGCGGGTCACTACTTTGTATCAAGAAGCCACCACTGGGAAGACACTATATAAACCCCACTGGTAAACAAGGGTGAGGCCGGACCGGATCTATACTTCCCTCTCCGTACAGGTAGCCAGCAACATGCTAGCCTGGGTCTCCTCCATTATGCTACAATCCTAAAGTAACTAGGTATTACCTCCTTCCTTGGCACACTCCGGAGGGACTGATTCCATGGGACTGTATATCCATCTCTGTGTCTGGAATGCCTTGTAAGCTCATCTTGAATAGACTGTTAAATAAAGACTTGTTGCTGTTTTGTTGTCTGGACAATTGCTTGCAAGGGCCGGACATAATAAATATCTTAAGTTGATCTAGGCAGGTTCATCCAGCATTTGTAGTAGCAGCACAAAAGCCGTTGCAGGCGCACCCCCCAAAGAAAGACTCAGACACTGGTATATAGATAAAGGCATTGGGCCACTTTTATTGAATAATGCCCTAGTCCGAATTATAACTTTCAATTGGTGTATTCATCCAATTGTAATTCTTTAAGGCAAGCAGGCCGCAGTAACACTGGTAAGGTTCCTCCCAAAATGCCAATGGCAATTGGCTACATGTAACTATTTGTATCAATTTGTTTGTTGACACAAACAAATTGTTGACCGGAGTCAATAAACTCTCTACTGACCCCACCCTATGACGTGTATCCGTTAAATCTCAAGGTGATGCAGGCTGTTAAGCTCCTGCCATCACCCCTTGCCTGGTTCGTCGTTGACCGGCCAAAGCTATTACCCCTGTACCTGTCTAAGTGTTGGCCAGTCAATTGAGAACCTGCCGGATACCTATGGGTCATCAATCTTTACCTTACCAGTGCTACCCGCCACATGGGCAGGCGTCCATGATGACTCACCGCCCCCCCCAGACTGTCAGCTCGGTCGCCAGGCCTGCTTGCACCTCGCCCAGAAAGAGGTACATACCTCCAGCCGACAGGTGGACCCCATATCCTGCCTACCAGCAAAAGTTTTGTAAGCCTATCCGCAGGTTTCCAATGGCTGTCTCCCAGCCATGCTCAGCAAGGGACTGGGCAACAGCCCTGTCCACTGACTGCTGGAACGGTCCGAACCACGGAGATCCACGTCTCCCCTAAATTGGTGTCTCGGCACGATGTTAGACCATAACGACCGTGTGTAAGCCATACATGATATAAAACGCCAGGTCACTGCACCTCGACAGTTTAAGGAATATCAGCGATCCGTATAAGATCATTGCCGCCGAGGTGCAGAATAAGAACATCGGGCGGTCCAGCATCCCTGATGGACATCAGGAATGGCAACAGTTCCTGCCCCCTTGTGCCGCGCATACCATACCATCGCATACGTGCGGATGCATGCAGCCCGAGTCGGGGTCCACACTCTGTCGCCGCAGCATATACTGCTGCCCAGTGTACATAGCTGCGGCCCACCAGCCCCACTGCCACCGGTGTGTAGAGACACACAGAATCTGTAAATGAGGAGAAGAGGTTAAGGACATAACTAGGTACCCGTACAGTGAGGAGACGTATATATAAGAAATTACGCGCACACCTATATCCGCCTCCGAGTACCTCAAATGTAGCCGCAGTCAATGCGACGCCTATCCTAAATAAACGGGTGCCAAAACGGGCCACACACCGCAAAGCGCGGTACCGGTCACCCTCCGTAACTTTACTTTGGTAAGGGTAGACCCATCCTGGCGGCAGAAAAACAGGCTGGGGCACGCAGCAGGCACTGCCAAAAATCCATGTAGGGCACCAACCGGACAGATGTCTTCAATGAAACCTCGTCGCAGTCTAACTCCACTGCCTACGCCGTGCTGAACAACCTTTGAGGACCGTATCCCCAATTGAGCCCTCTCATGCGTGACATAGACATCGTCGAGTTCCAGTGCCCTACGAGACACATCCACCTTACACCATGGTACCAACTCTGGTACCAACTCAGTGATGCAGAGCGCTCCAAAAAAAGGCTACCGTGGTAGCTGCGTGACCAAAAGCCACTTCATACCTATCCTAACATAAGTTATGCCAGCCTCGTGCAAGGTGGGTCAGAAACTCTGGCGAACTGGGGTGACGCGTGTCCAGGCGGCGGACACGTTCACGTGTCCACCCCTCCAAAACACGACGCATGCGGAAGTAACTCACGCAGTCATTGCAGCCCCTCACATTGGCCATAAATGCCAGTGCCGAAAGCCTAGAGGCCATGGTACGGGGGGCCAAACCCTGACTGTGAAGATAAACATGTATTGTAAAACCTGGTCCACTGGTATGGGCCACACTTGAGGCAACTGTAGTTACTCGCAAAAGGTTCTAAATCGTCTGAAAGCATGTTGATACACCTTACGCGTGCGAGGTGCCAATGACATGCCGGTTGCCCGGTTCATCTCTCCTCACCAAACATCCAAATATTGGCCGGGAGTGGCAAGGGAAATTCCTCTGCTTCCAGAGCAAGGCATGGAACCGGGGGATCTGCAGGCGGGATAAAGCATCAGCAATATCGTTATTAATACCTGGTACATGTCTGGCCCTGAACAGCACATTTAGGCATAGGATTCTCAAAAGAATCGACAAACCAATGCCATGACCTTGGGGGATTTGCATGTCTGGGCATTGACAATGTGCACCACTGCCACATCGTCACACCAAAAATGGACCACTAAGTTGGCCCACTCGCCGCCCCATAGCATCAGTGCTCCCCAAACTGGTAAGAAACTCAAGGAAGGTAAGATCGCAGAGGCGATCCGTGCAAGCCATGCGTGAGGCTATCGGCCGTAAACCCACCTACCCTCAGAATAAATCCCATAACCCAGGGAGCAGGAGGCATCCGACTGTACTTGAAATCTAGGGCAGACCATAAGGTCTGATCTCCAGGACGAGACCCCGTTAAAATCCTGGGGGAATTTGAGCCAGACCGAAAGGTCCGCCCGTATGCCCCTGGTCAGCCGGACCCTGTGGTGGCGTTTTAACAGGCCAGCCATGGCGTCACACAGGCGCTTGGCCAATGCTCTGCCGGGTGTCACCACCCTGCAGGCAAAGTTAAGATGGCCAAGAAGTAGCTGCAGCTCACGAGGGGACACTTTACGTTTGGCAATCAATGCCAAAATCGCCACGGAGATCCGAGTCACCATATCCATGGGTAACCTGGATGCCTGTGTGACAGAGTCAATTTCAGTGCCTAGAAATGTGAGCTTAGTAGCTGGGCCCTCGGTCTTTTCAGGCGCTAAGGGAACACCCAGTTCCCGCATGAGTGTCTGAAATGTAGTGAGGAGACGCGTGCATGTGTCCGAGCCCCGTTCACCCCCGAACCAAAAGTCATCGAGGTAATGGGCTAGAGACCGGGACCCCGACCTGCGAGCAAAGGCCCACTGAAGGAAAGTACTGAATTGTTCGAATGCCGAACATGAAATAGAGCAGCCAAAAGGCATGGCCTTATCTAAGTAAAATTCCCCTTGGAACCTAAAACCCAATAGCTCAAAAATCCCTTGGTTGTACTGGCAGTAATCGGAAAGCCGATTTCATATCACACTTTGCCAGGAAAGCACTGGGACCGCATGAGCGTCCCACTCGTAGGGCCTGGACAAACGACGTGTACCTGACTGAACAAGGTCATCAGGAATCACATCACTGACCGAAGAACCCGCAGGGTAAGCTAGATGGTGCATTAGACGACATTCACCCAGCTTCTTTTTCGGTACTAGCCCCAGAGGGGAGACCTTCAAATTAGGGAAAGGTGGTTCCAAGAAGGGGCCTGCTACTCTCATAGCCTCAAATTCCTTACCTATGCCCAGTGCAGCAACCTCCTCGTTACCTTTCAAGGAAACTAAATTAGGAGCATCTTGGGGCCCCTAACACCCTTGAATGGAATACAAAAGCCCCATTGGAAACCCTCCAGCAGGTACCTCGCATCATCCCTTCTTGGATAAGCTGAGAGACATCGCTCCAGCATGAGTACACTAATTGGGGAGGGGGGGCTTTTACATGGCTAGTTCCGTCAGATGGAGCTCTGATCACCCCCTGTGCACCCCTATCTCTGCCCCGTGACCCACCAGCCCGCGGGCACGCGGAGGCGGTGTGGGGGCCAGCGCAAGAGGGACACTCGTGTCGGGAACGACACTGGCGCTTATTACACACGTCATTAGCTGAGAAGCTCCAACACAGCAGGCGGGCTGGAACCCCCTGCCCCACCAGTTGGTGGGGAGCCTGTGTTGCAGCAGCCTGCTGCACAGCATGACCACAATGGTACCTATCACCAGGCGCCGGTCGCGTGGGAGTCATGTACAAGAGCCACAAATGCTGACAGGGCTCATCCCACCTCATCTCAGGATGTAGGGCCACCCTCATCCTAAATTCCTCATCGTAAACCAACTACGATGGGCCCAGGCAATCAACCATCGCCCTGTAAATATTATCAAGGTATTGAACCGGAATGGCCAAATCAGGCCGGGCCCTGAGGCATACCGACATATATATAAAGTATGCCGGCAACCAGTTGGCCAAGTTACGCGGTGGCTTACGATGACGGGACAGCTCTTTGTCTCTGTCGACCTGTCCCTCTCTCTCTTCCTCAGTGGGCTCACGGTTCAATAGGGAGAATATATCTACGTTCTCCCCTCGCCAAATCTTATCCCTCGTGACCTGTGACAAATGATCACCCAGGGGCAAAGAATAACCAGCCATCGGTAAAGCCATCGACGGCACATTCTGTATAGCAGTTATGCGCAGCGGGACCTGGACAGCCCCTGCAAAGCTCGGCACGGCTCCAGGGGCGGACACCCCCGCCCTCAACGAGGGACCATTTTGGAACCAGAGGTTACTGGGATAATGTGATAACTGCTGCCCACCCGCATCAAGTTGATGCAGCCATGGCCACTGAACCCCCCCCAGTGTGAGTGGACAGTGTTGGTGGTGCATTAAATTGAACCTGATACTCACTAGTCGCATCCCCGTGAGCCACCCCCACCGGGAGTTCCGGCCCATGGTGAGCGTCGAAGCTCGCGACCGGAATCGAGCTCTGGGACCACCCCTGGCTCCTCCCAGCCTGTACATCGGGACGGACAGGGAGCTGCGGGGCACCAGCCGGTGCTGGCCAGACAGCCTCAAGCAGCTCAACCCGGTGGGCCGCCCGCTGAAGCATCCCGGCTGGCAAGTTGGCCGGGTCGACGACGGGGCCCCTGTTGAAGAAGTGGTAGCACCCCCCTCAGAAGGTGGCTGGGTAATGCCCAAGGATGCTTCCAGCACTGCTATACGTGCGATCAAAGCATCCACTGCCTCAGAGCCCCCAGTGTAAGGTGGGCCGGGTGGGCCGGGTGGGCCGGACGGCCCACCAGGCAGTTGGGACAAAGGCAGCCCAAAAGGGGAGCCAGGGCCAGAATAGGGCCATGCCCGGAACTCAGGCCCATGGGGGGCCAGAGGAGCTGTGGGGCGGAAACCTGCACCAGGCCCCCCTGAGCCAACCTGTCCCGGGCCCTGCAAAGACGCGCTCAGGGCCAAAGCCCCCGAGGGGCCAGCCTGTACCTACCCAGCTATGCCGCTGGCAAGTGGTAGCCTGGTACCAGTGGGCAAGGGTCTGTCACTGCCCCGTTGTGGGGGCACAGCCCTGGTCCTTCGACCTGAAGGCTGGCCCCAATCCGATGAAGGGCCGGTAAAAGCCCTTCCCCTTGGCCGCGGCTTCAATGCAGGAGCCTTTCGCTTGGGAGCCATGTCTCCCTAAATAATATGCGCCAAAGGATCCCTATCCAGGGATCGAACTCCTGTGTTAAAGTACCGCGGTAGCCAAGAGGCAAATCTCAAAAGGAGGTCTTTTCTTTCCCAAGCCGGGAATCGAGCTAAAAGGAGAACGCGACGGAGAAAACTTCTCCTCTCCGTCGCTATTTCTAAAATGGCAGCTCGGCTGCCTCGTGGCCACCCCTTTTATAGAGGGGTGGCCACGCCCCCTAACTCACCCGGATGTCTGAATCCGGGTGGGGGGCTCCCGCAAAGAGCGTGGTGGCCATTTTGGCACCGCGGTTTCATTCTGTAGTTTTGGTTGGCTTCCTAGTCTGGCAATTTTTAGATGCATTGGATTACAAATTTCACAGTTCACTTGCTTGCTGGAGAAGGTAGAATTTGAAGTCAAACACATCTACAAAGTGCCAGGTTGTACAATGTTTCTTAAAGTGTGGATCTAACAATCAGTTCAATCTTTGTTAATCTGCGTCTCTTTCCTCTTCTTCTCCACCACCAGCAAAAATGTAAGTTTCTTTTTTACTCTCGAAACACTGTAGATCCTCTAGGTTGAAAGAAGTTAATTAAGAAGAATGTCCTTAGTCTATTTACAAAAATGATCCAGTGCTATATAGAAGTACTAGCTATTGTGCCCAGCCTTGGAATGTGTTTGTTGGTGGGGTGGTTTTGGGGGGTACAGAGAGAGGGGGGGAGGCAGCAGGTGAGTAGGTGGTTTTGGAGTACACACACATGCACAGAGTGAGAGAGTGTGTGAGAGAGAGTGTGTGAGTGAGTGGGGAGGTGGCAGGTGAGTAGGTGTTTTGGAGGGGCAGAGAGAGAGAAGCAGCCCAGCAGGTGTGTGTGTGTGTGTGAGTGAGAGAGAGAGAGAGAGAGAGAGTGAGAGAGAGAGAGAGAGTGAGTAAGTGATAGAGAGGGGGGAGAGCTCCGCATTTGGCCCATTGCATGTCAGAGAAGGGAGTGGATTTCTCCAACAGGCATGGCCGAAATGGAGCTCCGCATTTGGCCCTTGTCTGTCGGAGAAAGCCGTTTTCTGCCTTTGCTTCCTGGGGAAGTGGCTTACTTCCCTCGGTTGGCGGGGGCCCGCCCCCATGGAGCGCCGTTTTCTGCCTTTGCTTCCCAGGGAAGTGGCTTACTTCCCTTGGTTGGTGGGGGCCCACCCCCATGGAGCGCCGTTTTCTGCCTTTGCTTCCCGGGGAAGTGGCTCTTCATCTTTGTATTACCCCTCCGATGTTTTGTGTTAGCTCTCGGAACAGCCCTCAGGCAGACCGTTCCCTCAGCCTGGGCTGTTATTTGTGCGTGCGCACTGGCTGTCCCACCTCCTTCACGCTCGCGTCCTTCAGCCTGATTGGCTGAGGGGTGGTGCAGTGCAGAGGATGCTGGGAAGGGTAGTTTTTTATTTTTTCTCATTCGTGGGGCATTGGCCCCACTCTCGGTCCCCGGACCCATGCGGCGATGGTGACTGGGACGTAAGGTAGGTGTGCATGGCGCCAAAGGAGGGCCTTCTCCGTGTCTGCACCAACCCTCTGGAACCTCCTGCCAACAGAACTAAGACTTGAAAGAGAATTGCTGCCCTTCAGGAAAGGATTGAAGACCTGGCTGGCAGGGCAGGTGTGGGGTCCTAATGGGAACATGGGCCCTGCCTGCTGGCTTATATAAACAACTAAGAACTCTCTCTTCTTTTTAAAGTGGGTGGGATGGGTGGGTCTTTTAAAGTGGGTGGGATATGGTTTTTTTAAAAGTGTTTTATCTGTTTTAGAACTTGTTGTAATGCCGCCCTGAGTCGGGTTCTACCTGAGTGGGTGGCATATATAAATATGACTAATAAATAAATAAAAATAAATAAATAATGGGATAGGCTGGGTGGGTGCAGACACGCATTCTGCACATGCACGTCCCATCCCATTCTTATAGGTAAAGATAACATTGTCACACAAGATCACTGGGTAAATCAAATGTGGAGAATTCTTCATTAGATATATTTTGAGTTACAGATACATATGAAATTTTTGAAGTGGTACCCTTATTAGTCTGTGCAATCATATCAAATTATTAGAGAGTAAACAAAACAAAAAGACAAAAAAAATTGTGGCACCTTAAAGACTAACTACTGTATTTTAATGTTAGCTTTCGTGGATCAACTCCACTTCATCAGACATAAGACTCATGTTTCCCATGGACATTAATGGGATTTAGTTTCATCTGCAGGACTGCAGTGGCTCAAGTGGCTAAGACCCTGACTGGGAGGTGGAAGGTCAGCAGTTCGATTCCCGAGTACTGCAAGATGGAATGAGCTCCCGTCTTTGTCCTAGCTCCAGCCAACCTAGCAGTTTGAAAGCAAGTAGATAAGTAGGGACCACTTTGGTGGGAAGGTAACAGCGTTCTGTGCGCTCTGGTGTCTAGTCATGCCTGCCACATGTTCAAGTGGCGACCAGCAAATCAACAAAAATATTTGTTAGTGAAAAAAAATTATAACTCCCAACAAATCAATGAGGCAACAAACCATCAAGTGGAACTTTACCAAATAGCATACAGGTATAGCCTCATAGGAGGTAGGCATCAACAAAAACCTTGACAATATATTCCAATGTGGGGAAGCTTTGTCACACATTTTACACTCAAGGTGAAGGCCATCTGAAGGGACCTTTATTCCTTAGTTGACACAGTAGGTCAAGTTGAGACATCCAATGTGTCATCAGGTCAGTGTTATGGGATCAGTTTCAACTTGTGATGTTCCAAGAGCCAGACAAGGCATTTAATGATGACATATAAAGCCCTAAATAGTTTATTTAAGACCTTGTTATATGGAGGACCTTCTCTACCAAATAATAGTTGAATAAATGAATGAATGAATGAATTGGCAGGGAATATGTTTTGTTTCTGGCTTACTGTTGAGGAGATAGGCTTAATACAGATTTGAAATAATGAAACCAGTAATTTAAACTGCAACCCTTTGAGGTCACTACATAAATGTTAAATCTATTTGTCTTTTATAGTACTGTTTCTTTTCATAAATGTTCTCTTATAAACAAGCAAATCTTATTTTCATTGGACTTTGGGCCACCAATTATCTTTTCTTCCTTACCTAAGTTATGTTCATTCTGCCTCAAATATTGGACAAGCTTGGGAATTAACAATGTTCTTAGGAAAGTATGAGAAACTTTCGGGAGATGGAAACTCTAAATATAGATAGCAGATCGGGTGATTTTTATATCAGATTTGAGAGTAGCATAGAGGAAAACCAGGTAAAAAACTAACAGGCTGCACTGCCAATTTCTTCTCTGCAGTTCTGACAGCTCCCACTATACATGTGCTAAATGGCTGCCAAAATATTGAATGGAACAGATGTTAAACCTGGCATCTTCTTCTGGTAAGTAAAGAACTTCTAGATAAACTTTACTCCCACCTGGGTTGGCTGTGCTTAATGAGCACATCACAAAAGCAGTGAAGAATGACTTTACAAATTAAATTCTTTTTTTACCCATGCTTCAAAATCCATAGCTATCCATCTTATGCTTCTTAAATATTAGAAGGAAGAGGCCAGTGGGAAGAAATAGAAAATTTGGTGTTGCCTCTGTCATATGAGTGAATACTTCAGACTCTTTCATACCAGTTTTTATAACTGCAATTTATAATTATTTCATATTAATACTGTTGGTGAGCCAAAGTAGTTTGCTGGCTTCTTTTTTCTTCTGCTTCTGATTTTAAAAGTTCTCTAATGATTATTTGCAAATAAGCTTCGGGGTTTCCACCCCTGTACAATCCTACCACAAGATATATAACTATATACATTAGAAGAGACAGCTTATTTATATTCTTACAAGAACACACAGAGAGGTATATGTTTCCACAGAACCTAATTAAAATAAAATAACAAAATTAGATTATATTAAATTAAACTAAAACCAGGCAAACATGGTGAGAGCTAAAATGATGCATATCATGCCTACGTACACTGGAGTGAAGCCAGTGTTTGGAATAAATTGATTAATTAATAGGCTAATCTAATAACTTTTAAGACAATGAGAATCAAATGCTATTAAAACAGTGTCATCTTAATTGGACCCTAATTAGTTTAATTTTTTGCCCAAATTTAATAGCTTTTATTGTTCTAATTGATCTGCTTTGCCAAATCTGCAATTAGTACCAAAGGCATGAGAAAAGTGTGAACTGCAGATGGGAGAAGGAGAGATGTTCATAGCAGCATTAGCAGCAAATGCAGATGAAACTAAAGGTAAAGGTTTCCCTTACTCGAAAGCCAGTCATATCCGACTCTAGGTTTCAGTGCTTATCTCTGTTTCAAAGCCAAAGAGCCAGTGCTGTCTGCTTCTGCAGATATTTTTGTGGTCATGTGGCAGGCATGACTAGACACTGGAGTGCACGGAACACTGTTACCTTCCCACCAAAGTGGTCCCTTCTGGAATGGCTCCGAGGATTGGGGATCCAGGGCACGGTATGGCCCTCTAAGGCCATTTGGAGAACATTTTTTCCCCATGGACCTCTGTAGGCAGGCTATGGTATTCAGGTTTGGACTAAAATAACAAGAAAGGATATTTTTGATTAAATGTTAGAAAGATCTTCCTGACGATAAGAGCTGGCTTGACAATGAAACACTCTGCCTCAGAAGGTGGCGAACTCTCTTTTAAAGAGGACTGATTCTGGTTGCGACAGTGGCTGGAGTGAGGGCAGGGGCTGTATTATTTGGCACTACAGGCCAGAGCTGGCACATGGGCCATAGATTGCCTAACCCTGCTCTACTCCCACTTCTGGCTTTTCCTATATGGTTTGTTGTAAAGCAGATTGGTTTTAAAATATATTCAAAGGAATCATATTTTATTGTTTCTTTGCTTTTGCAGTTTCTTTGCTTTTTTTAAAAAAAATTCTTTGAGTTTATCACTACAGGTAGATCACCTCAGAAAATATTTTTTTTTAAAATAATGGAATGTAAAATAAAGCAATCAAAATGGAATAAAAATGATAACTTGGGAAAAATGTATTTGAAAAACAAGCTGCTTTACAATAAATCATAAACAGAAAGTTAGAGGCAGGCTAGAAGAAGGAAAGAAAGAACCAGGGACGCTGCGGGCCTGAATTGCAACCATTTATGAACAATGAACTCATGAATCAATCCACAGTCCATGTGCAACCACAGACTGTGATTTCAGACATAACACAACCTGGAAGTCATATCACAACAAAGCTGAAATACTATACTTTGGCTTCCCGCATAGTCACACTCACAAGTTCTTACTTTGCAGCGAGAATGTAATTTTTCACCCTAAATATACTGTACCTTACTTGTTGCATTATGTAGCTATGTTTGTTCTTTTTCCTTACACAGAGTAAATGTGCACATTTAATCTTGAAATATTCTCTACATTTTTCATATGTTTGGTTCCTTTCTCTTCTTCCTAATTTATACAAAAATACTTATATTGTGACAAATTATATACAAAGGGTGCAAAAGAATACATATTTTAAGAGATGTAATCTATATCATACTTTTTTGAAGTTGAATTGAATTACGGTAGCAATGTGTAGTATGATGTAGTATGTAGTATGATGTTTGTTCAAAATAATTAATGCTAGAATCACCATGTGATGGACAGGACAGTCATAGAAAATGTTGGAAGTATGGTTGTCATTCGAGGAGCACAAGACCATTTTGAAGAGGTGCAGTTGAGTTTTCCCCATTTTCTTCTGACTTAACACCCCTTGGCTTCTATTTATCGGGGGCGTTAAAGGATGCAATGTGCTACAGAAAACTGGCTACACTGGTGGTACTTCAGGAAGGAACTGAAACAGCATGTGTAGCAATACAAGTTGACACTTTGGTAAATATTGCTCAAGCAGTAGTTGACCATAATCAGAATGGATGGATGGTGATGGCAACCACTTTGAACACATCTTCTAATCGCAGAAGTTAAATGTGACTTGTATTCATCTTTTCTATTAGTATATACTGTAGTAGTATTACAATTTTAATACATTTCCCCCCTTTCTTAAAACATGTATACATTTGGGCACCCTCTATGTGTACCCTGGCCACCCTTTTCCCTGATATTTGCAGGGGGGGGAGAGAAATCATCTCCACACACACACTGTAGTTAAGCCTAAAGAAAAACTTTATTTTGAAACAAAAAATAAAGGTTTTACACAGGGATAAAATACAGAGTCCTTCAGATCTTCTTATTGCTTGTTTGATGCAGCTGGTAGGAATTTTCAGTTCAATCAGCCACAAAACCTTCAAAGGCAAGGATGATGGGGAGGAGTAGAAATGACCTTGGTCCTTCAGAAAAAAAGCTTTTAAATAATAAGCAAGTGTCAAGCCAAGAGTTTGTCGAGCATATTGAGCATGGTGGGGAAAATATACAATTTAAGATATTTCTAAACAGATTTTACATGTGACACAAAACTGGTTTCTAAGACACAGAAGTCATTTTTCATTGTCTCTTACAAACCTGCTGTTGCACTTAGTGATCAGCTTGTAATATAACTTTTGAAACTCCGTCAGAGTTCTATGGCTTCACTTCCAAAGCCAAGAATGAGAAAGTGACTAAAAGTGTGAAGGCTCTCTTTGACAACATCTGTTGCCCTCTAGATGTTTTGGTCTTCAACTTCTAGAAAGCCCACTCAATTACCACTCAAATGTGGTCAATGGCTACACATTACCATGCATTTATTAAGCATGCATTCATTACCATATGATATCAAATATTGCAATAGTTATAACAAAAGAAAAAAGTATATTCTTCCCTGGTTTATTTCCTGGTAAAAGTAATTCCATCTCAATCAGGATTCAGGCCCAGACATGGTACAGAGACGGCATTGGTCACACTGATGGATGATCTTTGGCATAAGTGGGATGGTGGGCATCCGTCCGTCCTTGCTCTCCTTGACCTCTCAGTGGCCTTTGATACTGTCGACCACGGTATCCTTCTGGAATGGCTCAAAGGATTGGGGATCCAGGGCATGCTGTTGTCTTGGTTTTCCTCATTTCTGGAGGGTCGTACCCAGTCGGTGTGGTTGGAGAGTGAGAGGTCCAGCCCTAGGCCCCTCAAATATGGGGTGCCGTAGGGATCGGTGCTCTATCCTGTCCTATTTAACATTTACATGAAGCCGCTGGGCAAGATCATCCGTTCCCACGGGGCGCAGTACCATCAGTACGCAGATGACACTCAGGTGTACATCTCGGCCCGTGGTGATCTCAGTGATGTGGTCAAAGTCCTGTCCGGATGCCTGGAGGCTGTTGGGGTCTGGATGGGGGACAACGGGCTTCAGCTGAACCCTAGCAAGACCGAGTGGCTATGGGTTGGGGGTCTGGGGTTATCCAGTGAGTTACCATTTTTGGTCTTGGATGGAGCAGTTTTGCCCCAGACAGACCTGGTGCACAACTTGGGGGTCCTCCTGGACATCCTGTGTAACCTATAACTTCAATAAAACTTGCTTCCCCGGTGCTGGGGCAGAGAATTTTTTGTGCACCATTAACTCTGACTGCAGTTCAATTTATTCTGACTTTATGCTTACACGCTGTTGAGCTGGATTCTCAACAAGTGCTTGGTCAATCTCTGACCTAATCTCCATTTCTGTGGCCACCCTCTGGCTAGAATTTCTCTACACTAGTATATATATAAAGTAGAGATGTTGCCTTGTATGTGATGATCGAGCTGCACCGATCAAACTGGAACGTGCCACACACATTCTTTGGGCGTGCTGGACGGTCACTGAGGGGGACTCGCAGCTGCTGCTGGAAGAACAGGTGGTGGCCGAGGCCAGGAGGGCTTTTGCTCAACTTTGAGTGATTCGCCAGTTGCGCCCGCTCCTAGATCGGGACTCCTTGTTCATGGTCACTCATGCTCTGGTCACCTCCAGGCTAGAGTACTGTAATGTGCTTTACATGGGGCTGCCCTTGACGACCATTCGGAGGCTACAGCTGGTTCAGAATGCAGCTGCCGTGGTGGTAATGGGGTGTGGACATTATGCCCGTGCCTCCCCACTACTCCAGGAGTTGCACTGGTCACCAGTTTGCCTCTGGGTGCAATTCAAGGTGCTGGTTTTGACCTTTAAAGCCCTATATGGCAGTGGGCCAGGATACCTGAGAGACCGCATCATCCCAAGAGTGTCTGCCTGTCCAACCAGAGTGGCAGGAGGGGATCCTTGGTGGTACCTTCAGCTAGAGAGGCTCGCCTCTCTGGCACGCGGAGGAAGGCCTTCTCTGTGTCTGCACCAACCCTCTGGAGCCTTCTTCCAACAGAATTGAGGCTACAGACAGAATTGCTGCCTTTCAGGAAAGGAGTGAAAACCTGGCTGGCAGGGCAGGTGTGGGGCCCTAATGGGAATACGGCCCCAGCCTGTTGGCTTATTTCCAACTAAAGCTCAACTGTCCCTCCTTTTTGTGTTGTGTACTGCGGTATTCCTCCATTCCCTATTCCCTTTTTAGTTTTTTAAGTGGGGTGGGAGTGGGAGGGTGGGTTGTTGGGTGGTTGAGTGAGGGTTTTAATCTGTTTTGTTATATTTTACTGTATTTTATCTGTTTTTACCTTTGTGTGCTGTCCTAAGTCAGGTTTCCCCGAGTGTGCGGCATAAAAATCAGCATGGCTCCAAATACAGATGTTCCCTTGGCCATGCATTTTGGTAGATTTGTGTTTGGTTTTAATTTAGAATAAATGCTATATACACATAGATGTGTGCAGATAGGTCTCCTCTGTATAAACAGGAACCTCAATCTGTTAGCCATAGGCCAGTGATGGCAAACCTTGGCACTCCAGCTGTTCTTGGACTTCAATTCCCTGAAGCCCAAGTCCCTGTGATTCCATATGAATGGGTTTACTACATGTACGCATAGTAAACCCATTCGTGGATTCACAGAGACATGGGCTTCTGGTAATTGAAGTCTAAGAACATGTGCAGTAAACTCATGCATGTGGATTCAGAGGGACTTGAGTTCT
Source organism: Bradypodion pumilum (assembly GCA_035047305.1). Taxonomy (NCBI): domain Eukaryota; kingdom Metazoa; phylum Chordata; class Lepidosauria; order Squamata; family Chamaeleonidae; genus Bradypodion; species Bradypodion pumilum. The sequence continues at coordinate 359,319,025 of JAWDJD010000001.1, forward strand.
GGAAATTGAAGTTCAAGAATAGCTGGAGTGCCAAGGTTCACCATCACAGCCCTATGCACAACCAACACATGTGAACACACTACTTCCTTTGTGAATTCTCAATACACAGGAGTACATTCATACCACCAGTCCTTGACAGAGTATCTATAGTGGGATGTTACCTGGAATAACATTGGGTCAGTTACCTGAGGAATAATTCTGTTCACATGTGGTCCAAATTCCTGAAACATTGTATTTGAACAAGTGAATCACACTGATACAAAGGTTTATTATTGGGATTCCCTTGTTTTAAATCTATAGCTTGTCCATCAGTAACAACAGTCTAAGGAGCCAAAGATAAAGAAAAATATTTTAAAATAATAATACAGCATACCCCTGCTATCAGAACCATGCTATATAATGAAAAAAGAACTTAAAACAAGAATCAGGATAGTGTAAACTGAATTGCACCTTTCACCTACATTTAAAAAAGGCTCTGAAAATGTTTTAAGTCCATTTCACTTATTGTATAGCACCTAAATTTGGAAGATGGAGATTCCATAAGCAGAGGTAAAATATAGACAAGTCTGTGAGAGAATTACAAACACAGCATTATTCATAACTTGTTATCCCATTTGCCCCATCTCATGTTGTCTGTCTGTTCTGAAACAATAGCTACTAAACATGTAACATTTAGCTACAGGATTTTGCCCTTAAAATCAATCTAAATCTGAGGTGTGTCCAGAAGGTGGAAATATGAAATAGTTTGGTTGGCACTGAAAATAATCTTATACAGTGTATATAGTGCAATCTAATTTATTTCTTACTGGAGCAATTCTTCCAATCACACCAGGGATGTTTATTCTTCCATGACAACAGTTCAGCTGGGTCTTTGTAAAGCTCCATTTTCTCTCCCCCTTTTGATTATTGATGCTCCTGACATCACCCACTTTCCCTTCTTTCTGTAGACAATGTATTTGGACATGTTCCCCTTCCAGTTTCCTCAGCTTCTCTGGTGGAATCCTCCTTGAGAAACCTTTTCATGAGCTTGAAACAAGATTTGTATCTCTTTCCCAAGGGGAAGAGTGGGAGGTTTAAGATAAAGTGTTGTTTATTATGCATGTGCCTTTTTCCTCTAGCTGAAATGTATGCACATGGGTGTGTTTTCAGAGCGATGTATATGTGCATATCTGCAAGAACATTTCTGTATAGAAAGTTGGTCCACTTGCTGGACCTATAACACAGGTCTGCATTAAAAAAAATAAAAAATCAGCTGTATAGGATATTTTTGTTTTCTAGTGTGCTGAATTAAAAAATGGCCTCGATTTCCTCCCATTACGTACAGTTTTTTCACAAAATATGAGGGTTTTGCATTAAAAAGCATAAGAGTGATGAGAAAATCACTATTTTATTACAATGAATTAAACATATTATTTCTTATAATTAAACAAACCATTTCTTCATAATATATACTTAACATTCCATGTTCACTCTTTTTGTCTGTGAAACCTTTTCTTCTTCTCTTTTATGCTCCTCCAAACATGCTTTCGCTTTCCATTTTCTGTTTCCCGTTTGAGCATCCAACAGTAGTCAGCTAGCATACTGACATTCCATTTATGGTAGCATCTCTTGATATCACGGACATCCTGGTGAAATCTTTCACCCTGTTCTTCACTGTAGGCTCCTAGGTTTTCAGGAAAATAGTCGACATGGGAGTGTAAGAAATGAACTTTTAAGCTCATCTTGCATCCTTCTGCTTTATTCAACATGCATTGTACATTGGTTTTGTAGTGAGGGCCTTTAGCATTCCCTAAAAACTTGTGAACTATGTCTTTGAAAGAGTCCCATGCTTCTTTTTCTCCCATTGTTTCTAAAAAGAAGGGATTGGATATAAGACAAAGGGAGTGTTTTTTCATACATTGCTTTAATACCCTATACCCCTCGGGCCTCAACATGGAAATTGATTACACATGTTTCTTATAATCTCTGTTCGGAGCCCAGCTGTGAGGCTCAGTATTCCTTTAAATACAAGCATAGCTCACCATTAGCTTAACGTCCATCGACACTGAATGAACTCATGATACTCATGGGACGCGCTATAATATATTAATGCTTCAAAATCTTACTATTTACTGGGATACACAGGTAACTAATGTATTAACTATTGTTAAAGCAACTTATATTATGTCACAGCATGAGATGCATCCAAGATGATGTAAATAATGTACATACTGCACATTTTGTATATTATGTATATAGGTTTTTGACAGAGACATTATTAATTTGTTTTGACTTAGATCCCTGAAGAAGAATTGAAAATTCCTATATCGGAAGGAATTAGGATCTATTACCCTTTAGTTCAATTATTGGATTAAACACCTATTATTCATCAGCCAAGGCAAACGGTTTCCCTTCTTTGTTGTTGTATGCTGTAGAGAATGTCATATTATTGGCTGAATACCACTCACCAATGGTTTCGTATACATCCTGTGCATGCTTTCGTAGACATCCTGTGTAACCTATAACTTCAATAAAACTTGCTTCCCCGGTGCTGGGGCAGAGAATTTTTTGTGCACCATTAACTCTGACTGCAGTTCAGTTCAATTTCTTCTGACTTTATGATTACACGCTGTTGAGCTGGATTCTCAACAAGTGCTTGGTCAATCTCTGACCTAATCTCCATTTCTGTGGCCACCCTCTGGCTAGAATTTCTCTACACTAGTATATATATAAAGTAGAGATGTTGCCTTGTATGTGATGATCGAGCTGCACCGATCAAACTGGAACGTGCCACACACATTCTTTGGGCATGCTGGACGGTCACTGAGGGGGTCCGGCAGCCCATTTCAAGAATTGTTCCCCAAAAGGGGTGAAATGGTTTGAACTATGGCCCCCCATGCTGCCTTGCACACGAAAAGGAACCTCATGGTTCTTTGGGCACAATGGCAACATACAACCATGCCGTGCATGAGCGCCGGGATGGAAACAGCGTCAATGGCCGTGCCAGCCACCAACACTCACAGGGGCAGCATCGCAGTGTGTACGTGCACAGCAGCGGGGCGAGGACCCGGGTCACTGAAGGTGGCGGAGATGCCACTGCTGCTAATGTTGGACCCTGGACTGTGGCCGCGGCAGCTTCCTTAGGCTGTGTGGAAGCAATGGGCAAGACCAAACAAGAGCGGCGGCAGACCCCACGTCACCATGGTGGGGCCCACCAGGATGTAGAGAAAAGAACAGCAGATGAGAAATGCCATGGAGATGCCCAAGGGGTAACGGAGGCCAATGCGGTGGAGGGGGGGCAGCAGGGGCTCAAATACAGACACAGCAACTGGGACAAGTAACAAGGAAAGGGACAGGTGGCGGACGGGCTCACCATTGCGGAGCATGATGCCCTATCACAAGGGGGGATGGCCAGGCAAGGATGTGGTGAGGAAGGAAGAGGAAAGGGGGTGGGGTGGGGGTGGGATACATGGCTGTGCCCTGGCTGTGGCCCTTCGTGTGGTGCAGGGAAGAAAAGGGACAGGGGGCGGATGGGCTCGCCGTTGCAAAGCACAGTGGGACATCACAGTGGGGGGAGGGGGAAACGGCAGGGCAAGGATGTGGCAGGGCAGGAAGAGAAAAGAGGGGGTGGGGTGGGGGTGGTGCGGGTGAAGTCCATGGATCCCCGGGCAAAGCCAGGCATCCCTGCTAGTAAAATGTAAGATAGTCATGGTCTGTATATTTACAACCAAGTGATAACAAAACAGAACTAAAAAATCAGAGTGGGATGATGGGAATAAACCTAATTTAGCATTAATTCTTGTATTTCTTTCAACAACCATCTGGGATGAAATAGTACAAGGCAAGGAAGAGCCAAAAAAATAGTGACTCTGGAAAACTCATATAAGAGACTATAGCAAGATCTCAGAATGCAGAACAACAAACTCAAGGACAGATAGGAATGTTGTGGGCCATTTCCTCATTATGCATTTCAGCGTAATATTAAAGACAAGTCTAAACTGGGATTAGTTATGCTTTTATTGGAAGACTGTGGTCCACCACATGGTCAGAAAGACCATGATAAACATGTTGTTAAAAGCTTATGAGGAAGAAGGACTTGAGAACATATGAGTTTCTAAAGCCACTGGAGCTTCCAAGTAAATAAATTTTCAGCATTGAAAGGATAGAGAAGAGCCTTGGGGAGAAAGCCTTTTTTATTAAGAAAATAATAATCTCTGCTTCACTGTACTGCTGGCAGGTCCACTAACATTTTCCCCATCTCTCTTCACTGGTTTTACTCCTCACTCCAGCTGAGGCATTCCTGACAGGATAACATCATCAATAATGTCAAAAATTTTTTGAGACAAATCAAATGAATAATATAGAGGGTCACTTTTTTCATAGGTTCATAATGCACTAGATAGTGTTCTAGGAAGCTTCTTGGAAATGGAAGTATAAATACCTTGGATACCCTGGAGACATTATTCAGTGAGGAGTCCTCGTATGAGTGAATGTCTCCACAATGACATTCTGCACAACTTCTTTCCATAATGTTCTGTATAAATAGAAGCATAAAATAGAAGAGATAAAAAAGTACAGGAGTTTTTTGTAATTGCTTCTGCCTTATTTCTGGCTGGAAGGAATTACAAAGTGCACCTATGTGTAATGTTTATGAATCCCATTGTTGGTTCTTGTTGCAGAAGGATTCCAAAAGTGTTAATAGCCTTCATATAAATAATCAAGTCCCCTGTAGAGTTAAAAGAAAGGAAGGTCTTGCATTTAGAGACTCCAACCCTCAGCCTATTCAGGGTCCTCCAGGTGATGTAGGGGAGATTGAGATCTTCAGCTATATCCACCTTTAATAATCTTCCTTTCCCAGTGAGCTCCTTCCTCCATCTCCTAATTTGGTTTTGCTCTTGTGTACCCTCAAGAACATTTGTTTTTGCCATAAAGCTCTTCGTGGATCTGAGTCGGCAGACTTGAGGCACATATCCATTCAGAGGGTGTTGAGGGTCGTTCTCTTGCTTAGTTCTCTCAGCATCTGCTGCTACTTTTCTCCTGATCTTAGGTGGAGCAATATCAACAAGGGGGTATCCTGTCACTATCTGCATGGCTTCATTAGCAGTAAAGTCAGCTTCTTCTTTTTTTAAAAAATAAAAGAATATTACATAAAAATAGACAATAGAATAAGACAAAAATTAAAGACAAATATGTACATATAACAAAGTAAGTTGGAATTATCTTGGTGTCATGCTTCTCGGGTAAAGTCAGCTTCTTTTGCATGTGTGGATGTGTTCCATACAGGAGCAGCATTGCTGCAGAGATGCTGAGGGCCAAAGCTGATGTGCGCAGTGGGGATGGTTGACTTCCCCATTTATAGTTTACTAGCATAGTTTGCCCGGTGGTGCCGGGCTGTTTTAAATTGTGTTGGAAGGTGGGGTTTTTTTTGTTAATGTTTGTAAAAAAGATGTTCGTCTGTAATTGTCATTTTAAAATGTTTATTTATACACACAGGCTGTTATAAACTGTGATCAGCTTTTTGGGGTATTTTTTGTGGATTTTAAAAAGAACAAAGGATGCTACATTTTTTAAAAACAATTTTTTAACCAAATAATGTTTTATTATGTGTATTTTATTTTAATAGTTTTAATGTAGGTAATAATTTTAAAAATGTGAAAGTACATATTTTTTACATTCAATGTTTTAAAACTGTGTTTAGATGATTTGGGTCTTTATTTGAGTTAAAACCCAACACAGGATTTTAGAAATGTTTTTATTTTAGTTAGGTTTTATTTGTGATTTGTGTGAAATTGTGATCTTTTGTTATGTTTTTGACTTGTTTTTACTCTTGTGGCCTCTGGGTGGGGCTGTTGAGTCTTTTTGAGTTGTTTTTATGATTGTGCCCTGCAGGTGGGGCTGCTAGTGGATCTCTTTAACTTTGACTTTTTTCTCTCCTGGCCTCTTGGTGGAGCTTCTTCCAGTAAGTAGTCTCTTTCTTTATTCATTTCTTTTCCGGTCGCCGTGGAGGGAGGACGTGTGCTGGTGAGTTGGCTGGTTTTCTTTATTTTGGGTGTTCGGTTTTGTTAACTTTAGTGGTGGTGGTCTCGTAGGTGTTTCTTTTTGTTTTTTGTTTTAGTTTTAGGTTTGTTTAATTGTTTTGGTTATTTGTGGTTTTATTTATTTTTTCTTGTTTGTTTGTGTTATTTGTGGTTTTTTAGTTTTCTAGTTAGGTGTTTTATTAGTGGTTTTGTTTGTTGTTGGTGTTGGTGTTTGTGTTTTTTGTTTTTATTTATCATTTTGGTGTTGTGTGTGTGTGGGGTTTCCTTTCCGCAGCCCGGCCAGCGAGGCCAGGCCGCAGGAACCCCAGCACTGCTTCAGGCAGCGTTGGGGGGTGGGCTTCCCATCCCACGGCCTGGCCTCACTGGCCAGCCCACGGGAGCCCAAGCACCACTTCAGGCAGCATTGGGGGTGGGCTTCCCTTCCCGTGGCCTGGCCTCGCTGGCTGGCCCGCAGGAACCCCAGTGCCGCTTCAGGCGGCGTTGGGGGGTGGGCTTCCCTTCCCATGGCCTGGCCTCGCTGGCCGGCCCACGGGAACCCCAGCACCGCTTCAGGCTGCGTTGGGGGGTGGGCTTCCCTTCCCGCAGCCTGGCCTTGCTGGCCATGCCGCGGGAACCCCAGCGGCACTTTGTATTTTTCTTTTTTGCATGCCACCTTCCTCAGCGTTCTGCACGCTCATGGCGCGCAGGACACTGGGGCTTGTAGTTTTGCATTTGTGGTTTCTGTTTGTGCAGCGGGTTTTTTCTGTGGCTTGTTTTTGATTAGCCGTGACGCATTTCCCAACGTTCTTTTTGCTCGCGCCTCTCAGCCTCATTGGCTGTGGCGCGGCGCGGTGCAAGGAACATTGGGAATTGAGGTTCTTTTCCTTTGTTCGAGTTTGTGGGTCTCCTGCTCCACTGGCATATTTCTAAAATCTTTGTTGACCTCTGGACCCATTTCGGGCAAGTGCACGAATGCTCGGTTCGGGCTAGTATGGCTAGGTGTAGGATCCTTTGTCAAGTTCCAAGGTTAACGCTCAGATTTATAGGTTAAGATGAGTTTCCTGATGATAGTGTTTGTATTCAAGCAGTGCTGCTTAAAAGAGAGTGTCCGGTCAAGTCACATCAAGGTATTTTGGTGTTGAACATTGCTGTAATAGATTCCCTTGCCATGTAACCTTCAGCTTAACCCTTGCCTCTCGGTTTCGATGGTGGAAAGCACATACATAAGTCTTGCTTGGATCAGGCTTCAAATAGTTTTTATTGTAATACTGCCCTAATTCTTCAAGTGCTCCAGTAAGTTTTCCAGCTGCCTCATCAAAGCTTGACCCTTGAAGGGCCATTGCTGTGTCGTCCACATGGATAAACAGTTTTGTATTGTCATGAACTAGCTGATCATTTTTTTAAACAGGGGAAACCCATATAACGAATGAATCATACAGTAAAATAATTCATACAACAAAAGGAATTCAAGGGAAAAGTGTGTCCCGTACAACAATTTTTGTTGTTGTACGGTTTTTCAGCTGCTTGACCTGCAACTGCTGCTTCCTACAGTTTGGGGTCAGAGAAGATGGGGGAAGCTCTCCCTAGCTGCCCTGACTGGTGCTGGGTGATCACGCAATGGCCGATTTGAGGTCAGAGCAGCTGGGGGAAAAGACTTTGTGGGGATGGGGTAGTAAAAGAACACAAAAATGAAGAAACCAACTTCTCTGTTTTTTCCTTTTGTTAAAACACAAATGTTACATCTCTACTTGGCAATCCTCTTCTTGTGTCTTACATGAGGACAGGTTGAATAAAATTGAATACTATTCTTTAGCAACTGTATGAGAGCAAGAATGAGTACCTCCAAATATGGTGGAGAGTATTTTGAGCTAATTTGACAAATAAGTGCCCCTCCTTCAGGATAAGCTTCTCTAACCCTTTAGTGTTCTCAGTATTTTTTTAGTACAGTTCCCATAAACTCTAGGCAGCTTGGCCAATGATGAAGGCTGATAGGGATTGTAGTCAAAGCATAAGGAGACAACATTTTGAGGAAGCCTTTAAGGATTGTGAAAAAGAAAACTATCTGATCTATTCTCAGAACAATGTCTTTTGAGAATTTTGGTCTTACTATAATTTGGCAATTGTTTAGCACAGAGTCTTAGAATGGAATTTAATTACAGCATTGGCATTTGTCCCTACTTAGCTTATTGCTTATGTCCCACTTCTAAATTGGAATTCTTTTGCCATAAAATTGCTTTATATGCCTGAACCATAACCAGCTCTGAGAGTTTTTGACACCTATCCACTACCAGCATTTACACTGGTCAGCTGACTACTAGAATAACACTCTTCCAGAAGGTCATCTATTCATAGAACATTTAGAATGGAAGATTGCCTTGTGCTGGGATTTAGTTTTTTTCAAGGAAAATATTCTCTGATTCATTTCCTCCACAACAGCATCTCCATTCAGAACTGCAGGTCTGAAGCATTTGCACAACTTCACTGTTTGACACCAAAGGCAATGGAAAACTATGACCAGACAAGGAAATGAGATTGCATTATTCTCAGGGAAAAAAGAACACATGCAAGGATAATGAATCCAGCATTTTCAGAACAGACAAATGTGAATTGCATTGGTTTCCAATAGAAGTAGCTCTAAAAACAAGGCAATGAGTTGTGGTCGCTTTGCAGAGGATTGGCTTTCGCTTTTTCATGCTAAGTACAATTTCCAGTTTTTATGACTCGGAAATTAATTGCCTTCTAAAAGGAAAACATTTTTTAAAATGCTAGAAATGACACGTTAAAATTAGATGAAAAGTACATACCATATTTGCTGGTTTATAAGACACATTTCTCCCCTTAAAATACACTAGAAAAACAGAGTGTGTCTTATACTCGGGTAACAGCCCACCTATGCAGTTTGGTGGCTGGAGATAGGAAAAGGGCTATTTTGAAAGCCGCCCTCACCCCACCCTGCCCCGCCCCACCCTACCCACTCCCACCATTCATGCAGTTCAGTGGCCACTGCTGACTGCTAGGAGCTGGGCAAAGGGCGACTTCCAAAGTTGCTCTCTTGCCTGGCAGATCTCAGCCGATCCCGATTCCCCACCTCCTGATTGTCAGCAGTGGTGGGATGGGTGGAAATGGGTTTAAAGAATCCTTTAAAATGTGTATAAAATGGGTTGTATCTTATACTCCAATGCATCTTATACGCCAGCAAATACAGTATTTTATCATTGTGAGTTATATGTGTAATTGATGGCACTATAGTTTTTTTCTCAGTCATGTCACAACTTTGCATTTAGCAGTTTGCAACTGAGTTGAGGACAAAATTTTCTTGCCTCTATTTTTCAATGATATGTCAGCCTGGAAAAAATATTTTTTATTATTTTTAATGGAGGACAAGAAAAAAAGCTTGAACATGTTTGCTTTATTCCAATTGCAGACATGACTCTTAGGGATCAATAAAGGTGCTATACAGAAATTAGGTCCTTTATTTGCCCAGTGGTTGATGGTATAACGAGAGATGATCTCAGACTACTCACAAGTACAATTAATTTGAAGGTTTAATTCAGGTTCAAACCTTTCAGGCCGCAGGCTGGTCATGTGACTGAGCATGGCAGTCATGTGGTTGAGCATGCCATTCACATGGTTCCTCCTACCGAAAGTGGAAGTAAAATGTGCATTCGCATATCACACCTGCACATGTGTGTAATGCACATGTGTGTAATGCACATAACACACTTGTGCATGCACATAAAACACCTGTGCCATAACACTACCATAAATGATCTGCAGCAGTAAAAAGGTGGGCCACTTATGGCAGTGTTATGTGCATACATGGGTGCATTATGCAAATGCACATTTTACTTCTGCTTCCAGGAGCAGTTAGAGTGGCATGAGCCAGATGATTTGGCACTGTGGTCCAGATCCAGCCCACAGTCTATAGTTTGGAGACCCCTGGTTTAACTAAATCACACCACATAAACAGGAAGTAAGCTCTATGAATTGAGGGCACAATATAAAGAAATCACAGGAAAATCAGTGACTTTCTAACAATACAATGCAATGATAAAATGAAAAGTATAAAGAAGAAACTATAGTTTTGTAAAAGTAGCCTCACTAAGCCATTTTTTGAAACACTACATTTGCCTCTAATTTTCCAGAAGCCCTCTAGTTGAAGATCCCCATGCAGTATTTGAAATAAAGGATAAAGAAAAATATACAGCTCCCTATTCCAAGAAACAGGTTCCAGAAGACTCAGGGGGACCAATTAGGAGAAAGCTGGCCTATTAATTAATTAATTAATTAATTAATTAATTGGGAATGGGATGCATGGGAGTTTTGTGGCTGTCAAAGCTGCAAACAATGAACTTCCACCCAAAAGAAATAAACAATAATTTCACTTCTACTGATTGTCCTCAGATGTATACATAAACATTTTGGTAAAGTGGAGGGGCAACAATCTACAATTTTCTTTTCATCTTATGTAGTTGAATTTTATGTGTGATATGATTTCTTGGTCTTCATTCTTTCTCTTTAGTATTTCTTTGTTGATTAGTTTTTATTTTATAGAGACACATTATAAGGTGGCATTTTCATCTTCTGAAGGTTAAACTATATGAGATTGTGAGCTCTGCATTTCTAAATGGGCTCTGTCATGTGATAAAATAAACCAGTTTTGTTCTGGGAACCCCCCCCCCCCAACTAGTTCTATTAATTATCTTTATTGTGTGGTACGTCATCAACACCCAATGGAAAAGAGGATGCAAAGAAGAAGGTCATTGGAAAATAAACAAGCATTTCATCTCTAAATCTGATGGTCAGGCTGAAATCTCTGAGGAATCTTGTCTCCCCCTCCCCCTCCCCAATTGTGTCACAAGCACACAAAGGTGCTTCCTGAGTTGAAAGAATTTTTGCTGGAGGAACTCCGCTCAGGGAATGCCCGAATGAGGCTCCTTTCATGTTCCCAAGATTTTTTCCCCACCAAAGTGAACCCTGTTTATCTACTTGCAATTTCTTGCTTTTGAACTGCTAGGTTGGCAGGAGCTGGGACAGAGACAGGCACTCATTCCATCACATAGCACTCAGTTTTGAACTGCCAACTTGCTGACCTTCCAGCTAACAAGGCAAGCTTCTTAACCACTGAGTAGTTCAGTCCCTATCCAGTCCCTTGTCATCAGCTTTGAATTTTAAATTGACTTACAATGTGACCCTAAGCGTAGCAACTTTTTGGGAGAAAGATTTTACATGGAGAAATTGGTTCCATGAAACTGGATGATTAAATTGCTAAAAACAGTAATGTGAAATAATAATATGTTCCATATTGTTCTTCATCTATGCATACATCTATGTATCCTTCTGGAACCATCCTGTCCCACAATTCCATGTGCTTTCTTTCCCTATGGTATCTCAAGGAAATGGGCTATATTATAGAAATTAGGAAAGCTGTCATTTTTAGTACAGTTTTGTGGAAAAGACTTCCAAATTGGAAGTGATGCATGCTCAACAATGTACTTTTGTGAGATAAGCAGTGCAAAAAGCCATGACACCAAGGTCAGCATTTCCATTTTTCACTCTGCTCTGCTGAATACTGTATTCCTTGAGTCTGGCAAACATACACATGAGAAGATCAAAGCCTGATCTTGGTATTTTGTTGCTTTGGGGTACTTATGCTAATCCTCCTTAAACTAAAGTAGTCAAAGTTTTGAGAGCTTTTTGAAACATAGATTCTAACCTTGAGATGGATTAAGTTTTTTGTATGACACAGAACTGTCAAGCAGGACTAACAAGTGCTTCATAGGCCAGTGTTACTTTCAGAATTTACAAATGAGATTTATCTCCTGGAAGAAAAGGCATGGACAAATTTGGTTTAAAAGAAGTAAAATATCCCTGGATGAATCTGTAATTTAAATCCTATGCAAAGGTTAAATATTATACATCCTGTGCTTCCTTTTTAACTCTTTTTTCTCCATCCAGTAAACACATGATATTTCTTCTGAAAATAAAATAAAAAGCAATAAAAAGGAAAATGAAGCAAAACGAAGCTTCAATTACTCCATTTTTAATTAAGTAAGACTTTATCTCTACTCTCACTGATTGTTGCACATCCAGCTATGTCTGTATCTAGAGAGGATTTATAATCCAATTCTACACAAGTTTGCTTTGAAGCAAATTTCACTGAATTCAATGAAACCTTCTCCTAAACCAAGCATTTGCAACCTACGGCCCATGGGCCTAATCAGGCCTGCAGCACCAATTAATCTGGCCCATGGTGAGAACCCAGGCACCGTCGGAAGTTCCCCCTGTCACCGGAAGTCCCAAAATGCTGGTTTCCATGGTGGCGGCGCTGGTGCATGCAACCATGCTGTTTTTTTAGCTGCTTTGGCAGCCTCCACTGCTCCGCATGGTGGCAGGAGGGTGTTCAGAGCATTTCCACTCCTGGAAATTTTTTGCCCATTTTAACTGCATCATTGTAGCTAATATACAGCGATTTCGCACTTCTGTTTTCTGCTGCTTTTGTAGTCCACCACTGCTGTGGAAACTGGAAGCTGCGATAACACAGCTAAAACACAGTGAAAAATTACAAAAACTTAGCAAAAATGCTCTGAACACCCTCCTGCCATCATGGGAAGCAGTGGAGGCTTCCAAGGCAGCTGAAAAAACTGTGATGTGCATGTGCCACTGCCATGGAAAAAAGAAGCACTGGGAGTGGTTGGAGGAACCTTATCTCCAGCTGCCATCTGTGGCAGGGGGCATTACCTGCCCACAGAGCAAAAACGTTGTGAACCCCTGTCCTAAACAAATGTGTATAGTTTAGCAGCCCAATGGTCCAATTCTATGCATGTTTATTTTTTTAAAAAAGTATCGCTGAATTACCGCGCTCTCCCCGCCCCCTCCACCGGCGGGGAGATAAAAGGGAGCCTTCCGCGGGCCGGAAGGCTCGGAGGACGCCGCCGCCGATGCTGCCGCGCTCTCCCCGCCCCCTCCACCGGCGGGGAGATAAAAGGGAGCCTTCCGCGGCCCGGAAGGCTCGGAGGACGCCGCCGCCGATGCTGCCGCGCTCTCCCCGCCCCCTCCACCGGCGGGGAGGTAAAAGGGAGCCTTCCGCGGCCCGGAAGGCTCGGAAGACGCCGCCGCCGATGCTGCCGCGCTCTCCCCGCCCCCTCCACCGGCGGGGAGGTAAAAGGGAGCCTTCCGCGGCCCGGAAGGCTCGGAGGACGCCGCCGCCGATGCTGCCGCGCTCTCCCCGCCCCCTCCACCGGCGGGGAGGTAAAAGGGAGCCTTCCGCGGCCCGGAAGGCTCGGAAGATGCCGCCGCCGATGCTGCCGCGCTCTCCCCGCCCCCTCCACCGGCGGGGAGATAAAAGGGAGCCTTCCGCGGCCCGGAAGGCTCAGAATACGCCACCGCCGGTGTTGCCGCGCTCTCCCCGCCCCCTCCACCGGCGGGGAGATAAAAGGGAGCCTTCCGCGGCCCGGAAGGCTCGGAGGACGCCGCCGCCGATGCTGCCGCGCTCTCCCCGTCCCTCCACCGGCGGGGAGATAAAAGGGAGCCTTCCGCGGCCTGGAAGGCTCGGAATACGCCACCGCCGGTGTTGCCGCGCTCTCCCCGCCCCCTCCACCGGCGGGGAGATAAAAGGGAGCCTTCCGCGGCCCGGAAGGCTCGGAGGACGCCGCCGCCGATGCTGCCGTGCTCTCCCCGCCCCCTCCACCGGCGGGGAGATAAAAGGGAGCCTTCCGCGGCCCGGAAGGCTCGGAGGACGCCGCCGCCGATGCTGCCGCGCTCTCCCCGCCCCCTCCACCGGCGAGGAGGTAAAAGGGAGCCTTCCGCGGCCCGGAAGGCTCGGAGGACGCCGCCGCCGATGCTGCCGTGCTCTCCCCGTCCCTCCACCGGCGGGGAGATAAAAGGGAGCCTTCCGCGGCCCGGAAGGCTCGGAAGACGCCGCCGCCGATGCTGCCACGCTCTCCCCGCCCCCTCCACCGGCGGGGAGGTAAAAGGGAGCCTTCCGCGGCCCGGAAGGCTCGGAGGACGCCGCCGCCGATGCTGCCGCGCTCTCCCCGCCCCCTCCACTGGCGGGGAGATAAAAGGGAGCCTTCCGCGGCCCGGAAGGCTCGGAAGACGCCGCCGCCGATGCCGCCGCACTCTCCCCGCTCCCTCCATCGGCGGGGAGGTAAAAGGGAGCCTTCCGCGGCCCGGAAGGCTCGGAAGATGCCGCCGCCGATGCTGCCACGCTCTCCCCGCCCCCTCCACCGGCGGGGAGATAAAAGGGAGCCTTCCGCGGCCCGGAAGGCTCGCAATACGCCACCGCCGGTGTTGCCGCGCTCTCCCCGCCCCCTCCACCAGCAGGGAGATAAAAGGGAGCCTTCCGCGGCCCGGAAGGCTCGGAGGACGCCGCCGCCGATGCTGCCGCGCTCTCCCCGCCCCCTCCACCGGCGGGGAGGTAAAAGGGAGCCTTCCGCGGCCCGGAAGGCTCGGAAGATGCCGCCGCCGATGCTGCCGCGCTCTCCCCGCCCCCTCCACCGGCGGGGAGATAAAAGGGAGCCTTCCGCGGCCCGGAAGGCTCGCAATACGCCACCGCCGGTGTTGCCGCGCTCTCCCCGCCCCCTCCACCAGCAGGGAGATAAAAGGGAGCCTTCCGCGGCCCGGAAGGCTCGGAGGACGCCGCCGCCGATGCTGCCGCGCTCTCCCCGCCCCCTCCACCGGCGGGGAGATAAAAGGGAGCCTTCCACGGCCCGGAAGGCTCGGAGGAGGACGCCGCCGATGCTGCCGCGCTCTCCCCGCCCCCTCCACCGGTGGGGAGATAAAAGGGAGCCTTCCGCGGCCCGGAAGGCTCGGAAGACGACGACGCCGATGCTGCCGCGCTCTCCCCGCCCCCTCCACCGGCGGGGAGGTAAAAGGGAGCCTTCCGCGGCCCGGAAGGCTCGGAAGATGCCGCCGCCGATGCTGCCGCGCTCTCCCCGCCCCCTCCACCGGCGGGGAGATAAAAGGGAGCCTTCCGCGGCCCGGAAGGCTCGGAATACGCCACCGCCGGTGTTGCTGCGCTCTCCCCGCCCCCTCCACCGGCGGGGAGATAAAAGGGAGCCTTCCGCGGCCCAGAAGGCTCGGAGGACGCCGCCGCCGATGCTGCCGCGCTCTCCCCGCACTCTCCACCGGCGGGGAGATAAAAGGGAGCCTTCCGCGGCCCGGAAGGCTCGGAGGACGCCGCCGCCGATGCTGCCATGCTCTCCCCGCCCCCTCCACCGGCGGGGAGATAAAAGGGAGCCTTCCGCAGCCCGGAAGGCTCGGAATACGCCGCTGCCGGTGTTGCCGCGCTCTCCCCGCCCCCTCCACCGGCGGGGAGATAAAAGGGAGCCTTCCGCGGCCCAGAAGGCTCGGAGGACGCCGCCGCCGATGCTGCCGCGCCTTCCCCGCCCCCTCCACCGGCGGGAAGATAAAAGGGAGCCTTCCGCAGCCCGGAAGGCTCGGAATACGCCGCCGCCGGTGTTGCCGTGCTCTCCCCGCCCCCTCCACCGGCGGGGAGATAAAAGGGAGCCTTCCGCGGCCCGGAAGGCTCGGAGGACGCCGCCGCCGATGCTGCCGCGCTCTCCCCGCCCCCTCCACCGGCGGGGAGATAAAAGGGAGCCTTCCGCGGCCCGGAAGGCTCGGAATACGCCGCCGCCGGTGTTGCCGCGCTCTCCCAGCCCCCTCCATCGGCGGGGAGATAAAAGGGAGCCTTCCGTGGCCCGGAGGGCTCTGAAGCCGCCACGTTGCCTCTTCCCGGGGCCCATGCCATTCGGCCCGGGAATGGGAGGCAGAAGCAGACAACGCTGGAACCGAAGCCGCAGCCGCCGCAGCCGCCACGCAGGGCTGTCCCTCCCCGCCCCCTGCCACCAGGTGGGGAGGTTAGAGGGGCCCCCGGGCCAAGGGAGCCAGAGACGCTGTAGCCATTGTGCGAAGCCGTCCCTCCCCACCCCCTACCATTGGTTGGGGAGGTTGGAAGGACTTCCAGGCCGAGGGAGCCGAAGACGCCGCAGCTATTGTGCGAAGTTGTCCCTCCCCGCCTCCTGCCACCAGGCGGGGAGGTTTAAAGGGCTCCCGGATCATGGGACCCGAAGACGACGGCGACGACGCTGCCACCGCCGCCGCCGCGCGAAGCCGCCCCTCCCTGCCCCTCCCCGCCCCCTGCCATTGGGCCGGAAGTGTAGGAGGGCTCCCCGTGGCATTGGGGAGCCAAAGTCGCCGCCGTAGAGGCTGCCTCAGCGCACGGACGTCCCCCCCAGTTCCCTGCCATCGTCCTCCCTACCTGGGGGGAAGAAAAGGGAGATGTCGACGACAGGACTCGCTAGCGCTCCCATGTGTGTTGCTAGAATTGGGGGGGGGATGGCGGATGGGGAGGAAAGAGAGAATGTTGGTCCTGCCAGCCAGGAAGGAGGGGCAGCATTCTATCTAGGGAGGTTCCGGAGAACCACATAGGTGTTGTGACGGGCATGGGGCGGTATGGCGGGTACCGTGGGGCAGGCTGCACTCGGGGAATGCGGGTCCGATGTTTAAGTGCGGTCCCTCATTCCAGCCCTGCAGGTACATCTCTGGGCCCTGAACGGCAGATCCGGAGTGACCCCGCCCTTAGGCTGCTGCTGGTGAATGCCAGATCGGTTTGTAATAAGGCCCCCCTAATTCATGATGCCATCCAGGAAGGGCTGGCCGACCTGGCATGCATCACCGAAACCTGGCTGACTCCTGAAGATGGAGTGCCTTTTTCGGACATGTGTCCAGCTGGGTTCGGTATTTGGCACCAGCCTAGAGGTGAGGTGAGGGGCGGTGGTGTCGCCATTGTTGCCAGGGAGTCTTTGGGAGTTGCTAGGGCCACTGCTCCACAAGTGGCTGGTTGTGAGGCCCTGCTTCTACGGCTGGGCCCCAAGGGTCAGTTGGGGATCTTACTCCTGTACCTGCCCCCTTGCAGGGTAAGGGATGCCCTGCCTGAGTTCCTCGAGGCTGCCTCGATGCTGGCGTTGGAGTTCCCGAGGCTTATGGTTCTGGGGGACTTCAATTTGCCATCGCTGGGGATGGCTTCTGAGGTGGCAAGGGAGTTCATGGCTTCCATGGCAGCCATGGGCCTGACTCAGGTAGTTCGGGGTCCGACCAGGGGCAGTGGTCACATGCCAGACTTAGTTTTCTTGTCGGAGCAGTGGCGGAGTGATCTAAGACTACAGGATTTAGTCATCTCACCTTGCCATGGTCAGATCACTATCTGGTGACTCTTGACTTTCTGGGGGCGACACTTCATCGTAGGGAGGCAGGGCCGATTAAAATGGTCCGCCCTCGGCGACTAATGGATCCAGACGGATTCCAGAGGGAACTGGGGGATGTTCCTCTGGATCGGCTACACGATTCACCCGAGGCACTCGTCGACCTGTGGAATAGGTCGACAACAGTAGCCTTGGATGAAATTGCGCCACTGCGGCCTCTCCGCGCCCGGGGGATTAGGTCATCTCCGTGGTTCACAGATGAACTGCGCGAACTCAAACGGGCAAAGAGACGCCTAGAGCGCCACTGGGTGAAGACCCAGGATGACTCCGATTGGACACTAGCTAGAGCTGCTATTAGGGCCTACCTAGTGGCGATGGGGGTGGTGAGGCGGCAATACTTCACCGCCCTTACTGCCTCCGCTGATAATCGCCCAGCCGCCCTGTTCCGGGTAACCAGGTCCCTCCTTGGTAGGGGGAGATCGATGCCCGGTTGGCAGGGTTCGGCTGAGGACTTTGCTGACCATCTGGTGGAGAAAATCGATCGG
The DNA here is from genome assembly GCA_035047305.1 of Bradypodion pumilum. Lineage (NCBI taxonomy): Eukaryota > Metazoa > Chordata > Lepidosauria > Squamata > Chamaeleonidae > Bradypodion > Bradypodion pumilum. The sequence continues at coordinate 359,336,770 of JAWDJD010000001.1, forward strand.
ATTCGTTCAGGATTGAACCCTGGCATGGATGGGGAGGGTCGGGGGGGGGGTGCCGGTGCACAGTCTTGCTGTACGATCTGGGATCAGTTTGATCCTGTTGTCCCTGATGAAGTGGACAGGCTCCTTGCAGCTGTTCGTGCCACTACATGTCCTTTGGACCCCTGTCCCACTTGGTTGGTGAAAGCCTCCAGGGAGGTAACAGGTGGCTGGGTTGGGGGGATAATAAATGCTTCATTATGGGAGGGGGTATTTCCTGCACAGCTAAAACATGCTTTGATGCGCCCCCTCCTGAAGAAAATGTCCCTCGACCCAGCTGTCCTTAACAACTACAGGCCGGTTTCCAACCTGCCCTTTCTCGGTAAGGTTTTGGAGAAGGCGGTGGCGCGCCAGCTGCAGAGTGTCCTGGAGGAAGCGGATTATCTAGACCCCTTTCAATCAGGGTTCAGGCCTGGGTATGGAACGGAGACGGCATTGGTCGCACTGATGGATGATCTCTGGCGGGAGCGGGACGGGGGTTGTCCATCCGTCCTTGCTCTTCTTGACCTCTCAGCGGCCTTCGATACTGTCGACCACGGTATCCTTCTGGAACGGCTCGAAGGACTGGGGATCCAGGGCACGGTGCTGTCCTGGTTTTCCTCTTTTCTGGAGGGCCATACCCAGTCGGTGTGGTTAGAGAGTGAGAGGTCCAGCCCTAGGCCCCTCAAGTATGGGGTGCCTCAGCGCTCTGTGCTCTCTCCTCTCTTATTTAACATCTACATGAAGCCACTGGGTGAGATCATTCGTTCCCACGGGGTGCGGTACCATCAGTACGCGGATGATACTCAGCTGTACATCTCAGCCCGTGGGGACCCCAGTGATGCTGTTGAGATCCTATCCGGATGCCTGGAGGCCATTGGGGTCTGGATGGGGGTCAATGGGCTTCAGCTGAATCCCAGCAAGACAGAGTGGCTGTGGATAGGGGGCCCCGTGTTATCCAGGGAGTTACCACCTTTGGTACTTGATGGGGCTGTTTTGCCCCAGACAGACCCAGTGCGCAACTTGGGGGTCCTTCTGGACTCACGGCTGCTGCTAGAAGAACAAGTAGCGGCTGTGGCCAGGAGGGCTTTTGCCCAACTTCGGGTGATTCGCCAACTGCGCACGCTCCTGGACCGGGGCTCCTTGCTTATGGTCACCCACGCTCTGGTTATTTCCTGACTAGATTATTGTAATGCGCTCTACATGGGGCTGCCCTTGACGACCATTCGGAGGCTGCAGCTGGTCCAGAATGTGGCGGCCCGGGTGGTGACGGGGTGTGGGCGATATGCCCATGCCTCACCGCTACTTCGGGAGCTGCACTGGTTACCAGTTTGTCTCCGGGTGCAATTTAAGGTGCTGGTTTTGACCTTTAAAGCCCTATATGGCAGGGGGCCAGGATACCTTAGAGACCGCATCGTCCCAAGAGTGTCTGCCCGTCCAACCAGAGCGGACCGGAGGGGCTCTCTAATAGTGCCATCAACTAGGGGTGCGCATCTGTCCAGCACCCGAAGGAGGGCCTTCTCCGTGTTCGCAGCAACTCTCTGGAACCTCCTGCCAATAGATCTAAGACTCCAAAGTGAATTGCTGCCCTTCAGGAAAGGAGTGAAGACCTGGCTGGCAGGGCAGGTGTGGGGCCCGAATGGGACTATGGTGCCCGCCTGCTGGCTTTTATAAGAACTCTCTCTTCTCTCCTTTTGTATAGTGGGTGGGATGGGTGGGTGGGATGGGGTTTTTTTAAAGGGGGTGGGATGTGGGTTTTTATAACATTTTTTATGTATTTTTAGAATTGTTGTAATGCCGCCCTGAGTCGGGTTCTGCCTGAGTGGGCGGCATATACAAATATGACTATAAATAAATAAATAAATAAATAAATAAAATAAATTAAATGGTTTTTATTCTTATGAAAATGTGCAGAGCATTATTTAAAGCAGGTTTTCAAGTTTTGGACCCTTGGACACATTTGCAACACTGAAAATCACTAACTTCCACTAGACACAAAATGGTGGCAAATGTATGCAATAATCACTGATAGTTAGATTAAATCCATCTGAGAGGGTCAGAGGACATATTAACAATATTGTTTTGGATTAATATTGTTATATTATTCTAATTCCATAGCTTCTGCAAGGAAGACTGGTAGAGTTTTCACATTGTGTTTCCTCCTTCAATAGCCACCATCTCTGGCTAGTTTGTAAACTTCTCTTTCTTCCTATCCCACTCTCACAATGCTTATGATTAAAGCTAGTGGAAATGATGGTATCCCAGTTGAATTTTTGAAGCCCTAAAAGATGAGGGAATCAAACTACTGCATTCAATATGCCAGCAAATTTAGAAAACAATATTAATCCAAAACAATGGCCACAGGATTGGAAAAGATCAATGTATGTTCCAATCCCAAAAAATGGCAATGCGAAAGAATGCTCAAATTATCGAACAATTACGCTCACTGCACATTCCAGCAAGGTGATGCTCAAGATAATACAGGATAGACTTCAGCAACATGTGGAGAGAGAACTACCTGTGGTTCAGGCTGGGTTCAGAAGAGGCAGGGGGACTAGAGACCACATTGCCAACATATAGTGGATCATGGAGAAAACAAAGGAATACCAGAACAAGTATACTTTTGTTTTATTGACTACACCAAGACTGTGTGGACCACAACAAAATGTGGCAAGTAATTAAAGAGATGGGTATACCAGAACACCTCATATGCCTCATGAGAAATCTGTACACGAACCAAGAAGCAACAGTTAGGACAGAACACAGAATGACATAGTGGTTTGGAATAGGAAAAGGAGTAAGACAAGGCTGCATTTTATCACCCTGCTTATTCAATCTATACACAGAGCACATAATGCGCAATGCAGGGATGGAGGAATCACAATATGGGATCAAAATTGCTGGGAGAAACATCAACAATTTGAGATATGCAGACGATACCACCCTAATGGCAGAAAGTGAGGAAGACCTAAAGAACCTCTTGATTGGATTGAAGGAGGAGAGTGCAAAAGCTGGCTTGAGACTCAATATCAAGAAAACCAAGATAATGGCAACAGGTCCAATCAGTCCCTGGAAAATAGATGGGGAGGAGGTGGAAGCAGTGACAGACTTTTCTTTCCTAGGATCTAAGATCACTGCAGATGGTGACTGTAGCCATGAAATAAAATGATGACTGATTATGGGGAGACAAACTATGATAAACCTGGGGAATATAGTGAAAAGCGGAGACATCACCTTGAAAACAAAAATTTGCATAGTCAAAGCAATGGTATTACTAGTGGTAATGTATGGGTGTGAGAGCTGGACCATTAGGAAAGCTGAGCACAGAAGAATAGATGCCTTTGAAATGTGGTGTTGGAGGAGAGTCCTGAGAGTCCCTTGGACAGCAAAGAGAACAAATAGGTCAATATTAGAAGAAATCAACCCTGACTGTTCATTGGAGGGACAAATAGTGAAGATGAAGCTAAAGTACTTTGGACATCAAATGAGAAGGGAGGACTCACTTGAGAAGGCCTTGATGGTGGGAAAGGTGGAGGTGGAGGGCAGAAGAAGAAGGGGGCGTCCAAAGATAAGAAGGCTAGATGGTATTGTGGATGCAATGGGCACATAGCTGGGTGGGCTGATGAGGATGGTGGAGGACAGAGGTGCCTGGAGGAAAATGGTCCATGGGGTCGCAAAAGGTCGGAAACGACTTTGCGACTGAACAACAACAACAATTCTTCACAAAGAATTAACCACTTGTATTTTCTTAAAGTCTGTTCATTGTGTGTCACAGGAGAAGAGTCAGCCTTGTACAGCCTGTTAGGGTAATAAGTATTAACCTAACTAGTTGTATAGGATATTATACACCAGTGTAATACTGCTGTATCTCTTTAAGAGGTTTGCGGCTGTAACAACACAGGTGTTACCGACTGACTGCATAATCATAAGACCTGTGTATAAATCAAGGCACTTGTTCACACATACTCATCCTATGTGCTCACCAGAGCCTAGGTGCTCACTGGTGCCTTTGTGCTCACTGGAATCCATGCACAAGATACTGCTTGTGTGTCAAGGACTTCTACTGGTTGCAAAATTCTGGAAGAGGAAACTGCAGACTCACCGAGGACCGTCTTGCTAACTGCTTTCTTTGCTGAAAGTCTTTGGAACTGTTTCTGTTTGTGTATGCTGACTGATTGCTACATCACCATACCAAAGGACTTTACAACTTGCATTGTAAGCAGAACCAATTGCTCGGTCAAGGACTGTGTTTTGCTGAACCATGTAACTTGTAAGTTACAGACTGTATTATTGAATTGAACTGTTTGCCACTAAAAGAGGTTATCTTATTTGAGTTATTGTTATATTTGTTGATGTAATCATTTGAATTTCTGTTTTACACCATAAGTAAAGAAACTCTTTTGCACAAACAAGCTTCAGTTGCTGCATTGATCAAAGTGCCCACACCTTCTGCTGCACTCCCTCCGGCCGCTCTGCTACACATCAACACGACCTAAGGACACCCCCTTCCAGAATAATGGAGTACTTTCTGCCTAGAAAACTATAGAAAGGACCACCATAAGTAAAAATTGATTTGGAGGTACATTATTATCAAAGACGTACATGGTCCACCAGATGTTTGAAACAGAGTTTTGAAGCCCCACTGCTCGAGTCTTAGCCCTAGCCCTAGCCCTAACAGTCAGTGAGCTATTGCCTGATAATGTAGCTGGTACCTAGTAGTGCTACACTGTGTAATTGCTCTATCAATATATTAGCAATACCAATCACACTCAGATGTTTTTTCAGCCCTTTTGGGATTGCTCCCAGTGCTTCTATCACTGCTGGTATGACTGTTCTTTTGTCCCAGAGATGCTGCAACTCAGCTATCAGATTCTGGTATCACATGATCTCTTTGTTCTCTTTTATCACCCACATGAATATCACCTGTGATCGCCACATGTATCAATTAACCACATTTTCTTTCAACCAAAATAATGTCTGGAATGTTGAATTTGAACTTCTAAGTTTGGATCTCCAAATCCTACAAGATCTCAACTGTGTTGTCCTCATTCTCAACTACCTTTTTAGGTTTGTGTCACCACCATGATTTTGTTGATGTTATTCCATAATTCTTGCAGATATTTCAATGTAACATTGCTGTGATTCAGTTATGGCATTCCTTGTAGTCAGACTGTACTATCTTACTGCATCCAGTGATGATGTGGTCCACTGTTTCATCCATTTCTTTACAAAACAAAACAAAACAAAAAACCTAAACTACTGTCAGGTCTCATTTCATGCCCCCACCCCCATCCCAATTTTTTCTTGCCTCCTGAAATTGTCCAGTGCAAATAAGGGGAAATTTCTTTTCAGATTGTTTTTGAAGAATCTATCAAAATCCTCAGATTGCATATTCAGAAAGGAAAGAGTTTTAGGTTTTATTTAAATGTTGATTCCATAAATAAAGTTATATAGGATAAGCATGCTTTAAATATCAAGTTATAGTTCAAACAGAGTTCTAGTAAAAGTAGAATTTTGCTTTGAAATGTGTTACTCTGTAAAAGCAGAACAATAGTTTCCCACAAGTGCCAGCAGACATCTCAAAATCTGCATCATTCTTGTTGCATTTGCTGTATTGCGTATTTTTCAGAAAGTGCTCTCTGATTTTCAGCACCATAGCAACAAGCATTTGGCACCAGGTATTTTCGCATCATCTTTATTACATTCTGGTTTAACTAACCTACAGTATATAAAACTTTCTAATTCATAATTCTCATTGAACAGCATAACTGAAATTAAAACCATGTTGTGCTCCCATCTTTGGATCTTTGCAAAGCTCTTACAACTTCACTCTCCAGTATTGGTGGTCCAGTATTGCCATTTATGACAGGCTGTTCACCTCTTTCATCACTAAACAGCTCTCCTATGTATTAATTCCATACATTAAGCTTATTCCTTATTTTCTGTCCATGCCCTTTAACAATGCATGTGTCTTTTGTTGTCTTCTGCAAATAACTTCCCTGATCATTTTATGTATGTTCAAAATAATAATCATGCTTGTTTTGGTATTCCTCTATCTCAGTACATCTGTCCACCATTTAAGCATCCTTTGCAGCTTTTATTTTGTGCCCACTCCTGGCCACCTTGTCTTACCTAGCCTCATTATATCAACATCCAGTCTCTTCATTTCCTTTGCTACATTATAAATATTTCTTTTTTCATAAATACTCCTGACATTTCAAGTACCAACTTTTATGGCTGACCTGGAGATTCTTAGCACCTTCTGCCCATTGAAGGGCTGCCAGGTACTGAGGGCCACGTTTATTTGACCTTCAGCCATGAAGATCGTCCTGGAAGCAACCAAATACAGTGGTTTTCCCCAACCTTCTGCACCACAGCATGATATCCATACCACTGATCCAGTTCCAAGAATAACTTTCTGGTCCTGAGCCCTTTTAGCATACAAGGTCCTCATCCGCCCTAGGTCAGTATTGATGAAGCTGCTCCCCTCCATCAAGATGGATTCAAGTGGGATTTAATTCACTTGGGCACCATCACTCTTCCCTGGGGTCTTTGCCACCCAAGGCTGCTAGTCTTCCGGGTGGTCAGATTAGTTAACCGGTACCTGGTAATCAGTGTTGAGCTGCTGGCGGTATGGTCTACTCTTACTAGCATAGCAGGGTAACCTGGCCAGACAAATTCATGAAGCTCAAGATACGGTTATTTAAGGAAACAATCCATATGTAATGGAATCAATGTGCTTTTAACTGAGTTGTTGCACGGTAGAGTCTGACCCTTCTCGACCTCATAGACAAGATAATGCCAAGCTCTTCTGTCATCTGCCTAACCGTCTCATCCTCTGCTGCCCCATTCTCCTTTTTCCTTCAAACTTTCTTAGCGTCAGGGCCTTCTCTAGTGAGTCCTCTCCTCATTTGAGGGCCAAAATATTTGAGCTTAAACTGTAGCAAGTAGTTAATACTATTTGACTATATAAATGGGATACAGGAGCCTCCTCAAACATTGTGGTATTTTTGAACCACAATCATGTGTACCCTGGTAGCAGAAACCTTGTGTTGCTGGCTAATCTTTCTCACACTAGGTCAGGCGAAAGGAACTACAGAATGAACTCACCAAAATATGGCGTTATTTTATTTTATTTTTATTTATTTACAGTAGATTTATATTCCGCCCTAATCAATAGACTCTGGTCGGTGTACACAGTCCAGTGAACACCTCAGCAACAATTAGAAAACAATATATGAAACTATTTCAATCAGTTAAACTTTACCATACCCACAATCAGCATGGAAATCAGAGTTTTTTAAAAAATTCTATCAAGGTTGCTATAAAACTTACTTTCTAACAGTTTAACATCTGGCCTAGACATGGAAGAAGACGACTGTATAAATGACACTGCAAATGGAATTGGAAGAAAAACCTTCGCTTTCCCCAGAGCGGGTAGAGAGGGTTTGAAAACCTTACCTGTGTGGCATGAAAGGAACCGATAATGAAATCCCTCATGTGTGAATATTTCTTTCATCATTACCAAAAAAAAAAAAGGCCTTGTGCAAGTGGTTGTGAAATTCTCCATGCTCTATGTGGGCAGAGAAATTGGCAGGGGAATTTTCACGCATTACTTCTTAGCAGGAGAATTCCATTAACAGTATGTCAGAGCAGAGCTCCCCAATGGCAACAGCACAGTCTTTTTCTTGCAATGGTGTTGGGAGTGGGATAAGAATTTCATCTTGTTTTGTTCATTTTCTTTATAAGAAATCTTTGCCATTAATAAATTTCTTCATGTAAGTGACAGGAAGAACTTGTCAGCTTACAACTTTGAACTGGAGTTGAGACACAACTGACATCTACTCATCCAGGAAGAAGGATTTTAAAAGCTTAGCTCTTAAAAGGCTGGGTTTGAATTCCTGTGTATTCAATCATGTTAAAGATGCTGAATTAGTAGTGCCACTTTTTCTCCCATTTAAAAAGATCCTTGTCTTTAATAGTTAAGTGTCTGGCATGGGAGGCAGATACAATATAATTGTTTCCATAAAGGACATTGGGACCTGTAGAATTTCCACAACATTGTCACTGCTGAGCATCCTTCAGAATTCATAGTTTTACATTTCCCACATTTACAAACATGTATAAAAACCATTCTCCCAAATGTACAACTATTCTCTAAAAATGAATAAATTTTACCATGCTACCTCATGATGAGAATTTATTTTGTGTGTCCTTGTGTGGTATGGAAGGACAAACCAGGTCATGATTTGCATCTAGACTGGATATAACTGTACCTACTAATGGCTGATAATTTTGTACAGATTGTTTTTAAGAAGAATATACCCCAAATTGTAAATTTCTTCATATATTAGGGTGCTACTTGGTTAGCAAAATAAAAGGTCCTACAGTTGAATCAATTTCACCAGGTTCAGAATCAATTCAGATACCAAAGAAAACATGACACACAAATGGAACATGTATTATCTTGTCAAAATGTCATTTTTTAAAAAAAAACACCTTGCACAGTTCATTTATTTTGTACTGATTCCTAAAGTGCTGTATCCTTATGTGTGCATGCATGTGTCAGCATATATTGCATGTTGTGCCTCTTGCCTCATAAGGTTTTTAGGATTTCCCATAGTTTGAAAATCCCTCCCCCCCCTTCCCCAAGCTCCTTATTGTTATAGTCCCAGGACAGGCTAGCAGTCAGTTGTCATGGCAAAAATCTGTTGTAATGCTATAACCGTAATAAATAAATATATATTTAAAATGAAATCATGTTTCAGGAGCACAGCAATGGCAATCTAGATGGGATTAGAGAGGAAGGAAGACCTAGAAAGGGTATTTTGTGGCAGTGGCTTCAGGGTTTAAAAAAACATTCAGACAATGTTTCTCAAAGGATATGGATATCAGGACAAGCAACACACGGCCTTCACCCGATTGAAGAACAAAAAACAAAAAACAAATTGGAACCCTGTTTCTTTCAACAGTCAAAACACAGCCATATTTGGGGGAAATTAAAGATTTTAAAAAATGTGTTGGAGAAAAAGGAAAAGGCAGCTTTAATCATTATTATCTGAAACAGTCTTGGCAGCTTGGCTACCATCTTGAATTCTTGCCATTAGGGATGTGATGAATACATGCAAAAGTTTTCATTCTCAGCTGTTTTCAGATTCCGGCCACATTGAGACTCTGCTCCGAAATCTTGTTCTGCTTTTGGTGATGTTTCTTGTCACTCTGCAAAAATGTAAAATGTACCTGATTTCCCTTTTTTCTCCTCCTCATTTTTTTTCCACCAACAGTGCTGTGTATGGAACCATCAAATTGTGTGTAGCTTACTACACTTTTTGGTTAACACTGTGCAACATAGATGATATTTTATACCTGAAAAGGAACAATACTGTGCAGTCTGGAGTTTCCATTACTCATTTCAGATGGACCCTGCACAGGTAAAATGATGTGGTATACTGGGCAGGAATTACAATAATCCTGCACTCACCTCTTGCATTGAGAAGTGGCTGTGAAATGAGAAATCCTGCAAAATTTCCTGTCAGATATCTCAATTTTATTTATTTTTTTTTGGGGGGGGACCCTGGCTGAAAGAAATATTTTGAGAAGAGTGATGTATGTTTTCTCCTCAGTTTCTCTCTGACAGTAAGAGGCTGCTTTGTAACAATACATTCAAACAGTTCCAGTGCATTTCATAACAGCTTATAAGATCCCGCATACAGATATAGGGAAATATGTGGGAAATAGTTAATAAATAAAAATGCACAAGTATGATCATGATCTCCTCCTCCTCCTCCAAGTGCTGTATCCGATTCCAAATATTGGCTTCCTCATGGTGATCATTCGTGAAGATTTTCCTGAGGACAATATAATGCAGTGGCCTTCCATTTGCCTTCTGCATCACAGTGTGAAAACCATACCACACATCCAGTTCAGTGAGTCACTTTCTGGATAAAAGTCCTCATTAGACCCAGGCCAGTAATGATGAAGGTGTTGCCCTCCATCAAGATGGATTCAAATGGGATTTAATTTACTTTGGGACTACTACCCTTCCCTGTAGACTTTGCCACCCAAGGCCCTTATTCATCAGGGTTGTCAAGTTAGTTAAGCACCACATAATTATCAGCATTAAGTTGCTGGCAGTAGGGTCTACTCTATTACCATAGCAGGATAACCTGGCCAGTCTTTCAAGCATAATCGAACCTATAGATTTCCCTTAAAACTATGAATTTATCCTCAGAATTGGGTGTCAGCCTGAGATTTCCAGGCTGCTGCAAAGCATCCAGGCCCTAGCAAAGACCCTGGTAAAGAAGCCAAAAGTCATACCTGTCAAGTTTTGGATTTGAAAATAAGGGAAATTTTGGCCACACCCCTCTCTGGGCATGGCCAAATCTGTGGGCATGGCCAAATATAACCATGTGACTTGCTGGGCTCTAGTCATGCCTGCCACATGGACATGAAAATGTCTGCAAACACAGACAGCACTGGCTCTTTGGCTGTAAATGGAGATGAGCACTGCACCCTAGAGTTGGATACGACTGGCAGATTTTACTTTCTTAGGATCAAAGATCGCTGCAGATGGTGATTGCAGCTGGGAAATAAAAAAGCGACTGATGCTTGGGAAACAAGCTATGAGAAACCTGGGGAACATAGTTAAAAGTAGAGACATCACCTTGCAAACAAAAAAATTGCATAGTCAAAGCAATGGTATTCACGGTGGTAATGTATGGGTGTGAGAGCTGGACCATTAGGAAAGCTGAACACAGAAAAATAGATGCCTTTGAAATGTGGTGTTAGAAATAGATCAATCCTAGAAGAAATCAACCATGACTGCTCTTTAAAGGTCAAATAGTAAAGATGACGCTAAAGTACTTTGGACATCAAATGAGAACAGAGGATTCACTTGAGAAAGCCTTGATGCTGGGAAAGGTGGAAGACAAAAGAAGGGGGTGGCCAAAAATAAGATGGCTAGATGGTATTGTAGATGCAATGGGCACAAAGCTGTGTCGGCCAAAGAACCCTTTTCACATCTTCTTGGGGGACTTTTGTTTTGTTTTCTTTCTTGTTTACTCATTTTTAATTTTAAAAAATGTATGGGAAGCAAAGAGCAGAATAGTAAACCAGGCCCCTAGGGTGAACTAGCCCTGCACGTGGCTAGACACCCCCCCCCCCCAATTAGGGTAGAGGAGCAAGGGATTAATTCCCCCAAATTAACCAATCTATTTGTTCCTCATTGCAACCAGTTGAAGCACCAACACCTGAGAATGTCGGATCCAGCTTAAGGAAGGGAATTAGTAAAGTAAAAAGCAACCTCTGTAGTTTCCAAGCCTCCCAGCAGCTGAGAAGTTAATCTCCATATATGAAATATCGCTCACCTAGAGTAGACTGACTCCCGTCCCATGGTGGCTCCGACCAGCTCAGCAGCAAAAATGAAGCCTCCATGACCATGTGGCAGGGAAATGAAAGAGAAACTGCAGAAGCACCCCCCCACCACCTTCTCTCTCTCCTTCCACAAGTGAAAAGCCACAGTGACCTCTGGTGGCAGGAAAAACATAATGCAGCTTTGCCTGCGAGGGCTCCGGTCAGGATTTTTTTTAAAAAAATAAGGGATATAACGGGGAGATTAATAAAATGGGAGGGGGTGGGAAGAGGGATAAAAATAAGGAGTTTTCCTGGGGGAAACGTGATACTTGACAGGTATGCCAAAAGTGCCACATTATCTTTTCAAGGAAGCATGTGTTATCAATCAATCAATCAATCAATCAATCAGTTTAATTTATATCCCGCCTTCCTCAGCCGAGACCAACTCGAGGCGGCTAACAACATAATCCAACAAAGTAACAATAAAAGGATAATACAGAGAAACAAGTTCAAAATGGAAAACAATCCAGATAAGCATAATATCATAATACAAAACCTACACTACATAATTAGATCATAAAAATGCAATAAATATAATTATACTACAGCAAACCCAACATAGCAAGACCCCCATGTCCACTGGAGAACAGTCGTAGGAGCTACCACTCCCCCAACAACTTGGGGAAGGAGGTCCACGTCTCAGTCTCAACATGAGCCAAGGCAGCCACAGCAAGGAGCCAAAGACGGCGATGCTCCTGGGGCGGCGGCAGTCCTGGGCCTGGCCCGGCGGCCCACGGCCCTTTATCTCCCCGCGCAAGGGACGGGAGAGGAGGGCGGGGCCCCCTCGCAGCTGCGGCGATGGTCCTGGGGCGGCGGCAGTCCTGGGCCTGGCCCGGCGGCCCACGGCCCTTTATCTCCCTGCGCAAGGGACGGGAGAGGAGGGCGGGGCCCCCTCGCAGCTGCAGCGATGGTCCTGGGGCGGCGGCAGTCCTGGGCCTGGCCCGGCGGCCCACGGCCCTTTATCTCCCCGCGCAAGGGACGGGGGAGGAGGGCGGGGCCCCCTCGCAGCTGCGGCGATGGTCCTGGGGCGGCGGCAGTCCTGGGCCTGGCCCGGTGGCCCACGGCCCTTTATCTCCCCGCGCAAGGGACGGGAGAGGAGGGCGGGGCCCCCTCGCAGCTGCGGCGATGGTCCTGGGGCGGCGGCAGTCCTGGGCCTGGCCCGGCGGCCCACGGCCCTTTATCTCCCCGCGCAAGGGACGGGAGAGGAGGGCGGGGCCCCCTCGCAGCTGCAGCGATGGTCCTGGGGCGGCGGCAGACAGATGGTCCTGGGGCGGCGGCAGACATATTATGCAGACAGAAGTTCATAGAAGTGGATGGTGAAATGTTTTCCTTAAATATTTCTGTTTGTTACAAGTGTTACGCACTTACGCTCACGTGCGCGCGCACGCGCACACACACACACCTAATGATAGTTGACAGACAGAGCAAGTAGCCTTTTGACCTTTGGCTGGGACTGTCTCCCATAACATCCTCGTTTAACTCTTAGCAGATGTGTAGTGTCAGAATGTTTATTTTGCAACTTAACAGAACCAAACTAATCAAAATAACCCCAATCTGGAATCTTCTGTTCTTATTACTGGCTGTAAATATCACACTGATTTGCAAACCTATCTGTTACACCAACCAACTATTGTGTACCACTTTACCTGATATGTATAAATTGATACCATGAAAACTCACTCTTATGTCTGACAAAGTGAATTTGATCCACAAAAACTAACATAAAATACAGGAGTTAGTCTTTAAGGTGCCAAAAAAGGGGTTTTTTGTCTTTTTTTTTTTGTTTTGCCTTATCTTGTTTACTCTCTCATATGCTTGCACAGACTAACACGGCTACCACTTCAAAAATTTCTACATGTTACTGATGTTACAGAAGGACAATGATAAAATATAAATACTGTATACATTTCATTGTAAGATCATGGTAAATAAAGAATACCAGAGTAAAAGCAACTGAAAGAGATGCAGACTGGAAAAAAGAAAAGAAAAGGAGTATTTCATTTCTGATTTCACAGATAGGATGTAATGTCAGGGAATTTATTACATGATAAAGGGATACTGACACATTAGCTAGAATCCTGTTTGTCTTCACATAATTTCTATCTGCATAAATATGAACGGTATTTGGGGCAGGCAACAAGGGTTGTGCAATTCAATTGTGCAATCGGTTGCAGCAAGTGTAAATTGTACTTTACCTTGGTGTGATTACAGCTACTACTTGTTTAACTTGGATTTATGCAAGCTTAGTTACTCTACAAGATTCCAGCCGTTATTGAAGAAGTAAGCCAAAAGGAAGAATAAATAAGTACTGGTACCCTAACTTTTTTTCATCCGTTCTGTTTCACAATACCACGAGCTATCCAGTAATATGTTTGAAAGTGGAGCTTTGCCTTCTCCTTGGCTTCTCATGCTTCACAGAAAATCATTGTAGCTGAACAATGGCAGGAGCTATGATCCAAAAAGCAAACTTTCTCAGCTCTATTGGACTACTCCAATTATTATTAGAAATATTCAGAAAATGTATTGACATTTCTGCTCTAAATATCATTCTAAGCTATAGGTCAATGTGTTTGCCCATATTCTGTAATGTTGTTTTAAGGATTTTTCATAATCCTGGGGCTTTATGTTGTTGCTCAGAAGTTTTAAAGCAAAGAATGATCTTATTGCTTTTTAAACACATATTTCCAAACACAAGGCCTCTGGTAACATTTCCAATTATCTGTAGTATATGTAGGTGCATTTTCTTCACATTAGTCTTCCCTCCCCCTTTCAATTCTATAAAGCTCAGGTACAGATACAATTTTTACTTGACATAAAAGAAGGAAAACCCATTTGCAGTAAGCTATATCTACTAAAAACATGGGTTTGATGAAGGCTAAAATCCCATCACTCCAGCTCTCATATAATGTTTTCATGGGGGACCTAAGTTCATAAAATATTTTTAAGCAATATGTCCAGAATGGGACTTCACATACTAAATGTCAGCAAAAGAGCCACCTTAGGGTGTATGGAGTTTCCCTCAGAAGTATCAGTGACAACAATCAATTCCAGCAAAGTGGGTTGAAGTCTAGTAAGAATAAGTACCAAGAACACCATTTGGTCATCCCAGAACTTCACTTTATGCATCTGCTATGGCTTGTTTTCCATAGCCCATCTATACACTCTGAACTGTCTCCTTGAAACAGACTTAAATTCAATTCATACATTATGAATTAGCTCTGATTTGCACACAAAAAATGCTCATGGGAGCCAGTGAATGGTATAATGCTGGAAAAGCAAATTCATGGATGATGCAAGAGCACAAGCGGAGATGCTGCCACATGTTCCATGGGAAAGCATTTTAGCACTCCACTGCTCCTAGGAATAAATTACTTCAACGAGGAGATATTCATACAGAACCAATTCACAGATGTGAATCAGCTCATCAGAATAGGGGGGATAAATGGGGGAAGATATCAATCATCTTTCTGCTGCTTTCTTCATATCATGGGCTGGACAAAAAGGAGACATTAGGGATGGGTGGGAATTTTAACTTAATTTAATAGATTTATATACCACCCTATCCAAAGGACTCTGGGCGGTGTACACAAGTTAAAACCAATATACGGGTAAAACAATTGAAAAACCCCTTAAAACATAACAATATTACCCCCCTCCCTGCCATACCAGTGGTTCCCAATGTGGGGCACACACCTCACAGGGGGGCAATTTGATTTTAAGGAGAGGCAATTCAAGAATGAGTTATTTATTTATTTAAAATATTTAAATCCCGCTTCCCTCACTCGAGAGTGACACGAAGTGGCTAAACAACATAAATTAAAACAGCAGTAAAAACAACTTAACAATCCCCTTTAAAACCCCATTTGAAACCAACTAAAAACCCTCCCCTCCCTGTACTGTTAAAAAAGAATCAGGAAGGAAGGTTATTAACAGTGAATTCTTTGAAAGCTTGTTTAGACTAAGTTAATGGCCTTTTAGGCTTTCTCCACACAAATAGGAGTTCACATTTTGAATAATAAGAATTATATGTCATGGGGTGAAGGGCATTAGGATTTTGAGGTGCTTCGGTGGGGCATGGCCAAAAAAAAGATTGGGAACCACTGTTTTAGACACAGGGCGTAATACTCGGGATTCAACATCCAGGTAGGCATTATGCACAAGAGGAGTTCTATCTGAGTCCTATATGGTATGGATTATAATACTACAGTCCATGGCCTAGCTATTAGTAGGAAAATAGCGACTCTAGCAGCTACCTGAAAATGAACTAGATTTTTCTTAAACAATTATCATGGGGGGGGGGAGGGCATGGCCAAGATGGCCGCCGAGTAACATCTAGATTCGGACGCTCGCGCGTAACAAAGTGGTAACTAATGCACTGGAGGGATATGGAGAAGTTTTAAAGTGGCAAACTTTAAAGATAAGAACCTTGCCTGTCGTTATGGAAAATTTTGGGATCTTTTGAGGCTGGATGGTCGAAGTTCGGGAGGCTTTTCTGGGCAGTTGAAGCTGTGACGGTAGTCGCGGCTTCTCTGCCTGGGAACTGAGAACGGGACCAGTGAGACTGCAGAGCAGGCTTTGGAACTGGCAAGAAGTTGTTTGGCATGAGAACAGCTTGCATGTAAGTGCATGAATGGAACTTTAAACTTTAAAATTGGCTGGGGTTTTTTCTTAAATGAGCTCGGACTCAGAAATGGCAGTGGGTGGAAGTGGATGAAAGTAAGCGGAGGCTCCGTTAATGGCGGTGGTCCTGTAAAACGAAAGTGAGCGTGTTTGGGCTATGTTTTCTTTTACACACCAGAAGATCGCGCCACGTTTTGATGACAACAAAGAGGATTAATTATCTTTGTCTGGGCTACAACATTGGAAGGCGACTGGGAGTTCCCCAGCTTAAACTGCTTGGAGAAAGTTTTCTGTTCCTTAGAAAAAGAAGGGGGGGTTACCCAAAAGTTAAGGCAGCCGCTGGAAAATGGCGTTTTGATTGTCCGCTTCAAGGGAAGGATTGGGTGGCTTTTGCCTTTTGGTTCCCTCACCGTGTGGATTATAAACATCTGTTTGTTTACTGTGGAATATACTGCTCCTCACCCCTCCTCCTCACTGGTTGGATTTTGGGCTTTTTCTCCCTCTGGGCTCCCCCCCTCTTTTTTTCTCTGGCGGCTTGGTTTTTTTTAAAGGAGAAGCTTGGGCTGACTGTTCCCCTGAAGCCATTTTACTGCAGTTGGAAGACGATTGATTGGATTATTTGCTTTGGGGAAACGGACCTGCTGTGGATTAACATTTTTTGCTCTTCTTTTTTTTTTCTGAGCTGCCTGTTGGGAGAACTGTTTCCTTCTGTTTTACCTCTGTGGATTACAGTAATTTTTTTTGATCTTCTGCTTGCATATAAATTTCCCTTTTGGATCTGTGGAACCAGTGGTTGCAGTGTTACAAGCTTTATTTCAGTGACTAACATTTACAACGAACTGCAGCATTGGGTTTCTTATATATTACATTAATATGGATAAAGGTACAAGAGCGAAAACAAAGGAAGAAGAACCAGTTGTAAAGCCTAAGAAGCAAGGAAAAGTACCAATGGAGGAATCCACTCAATCTTCATCCCCGCCCACAGTGCCATATGATCAGACTCAAATTATGGTGGAAATTGGCAAATTGTTTCAAAAATTGGAGAAAAATGAGGATTCAAGGGTGAAAGACAGAAATGAAATGATGAAAAAACAAGATAAGATGATGTCATCAGTTGCAGATTTTGCAAAAAAAAGTGGATCTAAGTTTGAAAAAAATTGAGGGAAATGTAAAATTGGTTCAAACTGAGGTAAATGTCATAAAGAAGGAGGTAAAAGGCACTCAGGAGGCGGTGCGGGAGAACAAGCTGAAATTGGAGGAACAAGAGAGAAGGATAGATGCTGTGGAAGATATGATGAGAAAGCAGAACATTGTGATCCGTCAGGTGGTGGAACGCACTCCGGATTTGTTAAGAGAAAGGGTGGTTCAGTGGTTAAATGGTTTGAATATGGGGAAAGAATTTGTTCAGGAAGATCTTGTAAGCGTTTTCCGGGTGGGTCCAAGAAGAGGGAGGGTGGTTCAAAGAAATGTGTTGGTTAAATTTGCAAATTGGGCAGATAAGTTAAAAGTAATAGCCCATCTGAAATGAGTCGGTTCTGATGCGTTGAAATTTGATGGCTCAGATGTGGAAGTTTATAATGATATCTCATTAAAAAAAAGAACATGGAGGTATAAGATGAGGCCTATCACTAAATTATTGATGAGTAAAAATATAAGGTATAATTGGAGATTTCCGCAACAATTGCGTTTTTTTTTATGACAAAAGAATGCAGGTTATTGATGAAGGCACCAATCTATTGGAATATTTGAGTTTGTTGGAACTGGTAAAGGTAGACTCGGAAGAATGGAAAAATCTTAAGAAGGAATTGATGGATTCTGGAGCTTTGGGGAGGGAATATGAGAGGGAGGAGACCGGTGGGGCTACAGCTGGAACACCACAGCGAGGAGAGGAGGAGGAGGAGCCGTCCTTGATCATGGTGGAGGAGGAGATAGGTAAGGAGAATGAACATTAGACTTTAGTAATTTTAAGCAGTTAATAGAGGTAGAATGGGTAAATAGCGCGTAGCGCCGGTAGTAAGGCGCATCTTGCATGTCCCCCCTCTCCCCTCTTTGGTCGACAGAGGCGGCTTTTCGTGGGAAAGTGGGGAGAGTGAAAGTGTGTGTTTTATGTTCTTGGTATGGTGGTAGGGTTGTTGGTGGCACGCCCGATGGAGAGTTTAAAGCTGGGAAAAGAATTTGGTTGTGGGAAGTATTAAAATAATATCGTGGAATGTGAAAGGTACAGGTTCTGTTCTCAAGAGACGGAGATTGGAATTGGCGTTGAAAAAAGATCGACCAGATATATTGTTCTTACAGGAAACACATCAGAAATCAAAAGATACGAATAAACTCTATTTGGGATGGATGCAACATTATGAGATGGCGTTTGGTACTTCGAAAGCAAGAGGGGTGGCAATCATGATTTCTAGGAAGCTGGGATTTGAAATCACAAAAAAGATTGTTGATCAAGAGGGTAGATATCTGTTGTTAAGAGGAAAATTAGAGGATGAGGAAATTATGTTGGTAAATATTTATGTTCCGAACGACCACCAAGCAGAGTTTCTTGAAAAAATTCGGAAAATAATGTTGTTGGAAAATGTTGCAAAAACTATTGTGGCTGGTGATTTCAATTTGATAAGGTCAGGATTAGATTGCACAAATATAGCTAGAAGTGGAACTGGTTTGAAAGGGAAGGTGTTGGATAATTGGATGGATGCTATGGGCTTGAAGGACTCGTGGAGAGAGTTTAAGGGCTCGGAAAGGGCATATTCCTTTTTTTCACACGTCCATGGGACCTACTCAAGAATAGATTATGTTTTAGAAAAGGGGAAAGCAGTATTAAAGGCCTTGTAAGCAAGCTTTATAATATACTGAATAGAGGTGCAGATCCACAGGAGGACTTGAAACGGAAGTGGGAACAAAATTTGAATATAAAAATTGGGGAGATTGAATGGAAAAATCAATGGAAAAAGAGGATTATGAGAACAATGTCTGTAAGAATTAAAGAACATAATTTTAAAATGTTGTGGCAATGGTACCTGACACCATTAAGACTTTATCAAATGGATAATAAAAGAGATAAGTTATGTTGGAGATGTAAAGAAATTGATGGAACATACGAACATATGTGGTGGAGTTGTAAAAAAATGAAGGATTTTTGGGGAAGAATAGAAAATGAGTTTGGTGAAATATTGGGTAAAAGTGTTAAGTTGGTGTCGGGTACTATTCTTTTAACGAATGTGGAAGGTTTGGGCTTAAACAAGGAGGAAAAAGAATTATTGGAAATTGTACTGACAACGGGTAGACAATGTATAGCTAGAAATTGGAAAAAAGATGTAGATATACAGATTGGAGAATGGTATAAAGAAATGTGGAGTTTAGCACTGAACGATAAATTGACATGGGAGATTAAAGTCAAAAGAGATAATTTAAAAGAGAACAGATTTTGGAACATATGGAAACCGTTCGTGGATCACTCTATTATGGCAAGTGATAGTTCAGGACCAGTACCATTTCAAATGAGTTTTTGGAGTTGAGTAGAAAATAAACTCTCCGGGCATTGTACATATTCACAGGGTGATTATTATTTGTTAAAAAGATTTGTGGTAGTAAAGGAAAAATTTTTTTTTTCTTTTTATCATTTTGGACTTTGAAATAATGGCTTTTAATATTTGGTGGTTAAATAGTAATTAATGATTATAGATATTGTTATGTACTAGCATACAGTAATGTTTGTTAGTATGATACTATGGATTTGTTAGTGTATTGTATTGTTAATGTATTGTTAATGTTTTCTTTTCTTTTTTGTATGTTTATTAAAAACTCAATAAAAAAAATTAAAAAAAAGAATAGATTATGTTTTGCTTTCAGAAAATTGAATTGGGGATATAGAAGGTACTGAAATTGGGATTATTAAGGAATCAGACCATGCTAAAGTATATTTGGAACTGAAAGCACAAAAAAATATTCGAGGAGTAAGAAATTGGAGGTACGATCCTAATTTGTTTAAAGATCAGAAAAGTAAAGAGGTAATTATGGAAAGTTGGAAAGAAAGTTGGCAGTGGAACGATAATAATGAGGTTAATTTTAATGTTGTATGGGATACCATGAAGTCAGTTTTTTGGGGGGAAAGTATAAGATTGGCAAGCTTTAAATATAAAAAATATAAAATAGAACAGGCAGAAAAAGAAAGAGAAATAAAACAATTACAGGAGGAGCATGCAAAAAACAAAGATAATTTTTTTAATGAAATTACAAGGACTTAAGGCAGAAGTAATGGGTAAGGATATTGATAAAGTTAAAAGAGACTTGATTTACCTAAATAGAGAATATTTTGAATTTAGTAATAAGAATCTTGCCAAGAACCTTGGCAAGATCAGCCAAGGTTAAAAGGGAAAAATGAGAAATTGGGGTATTGGTTGATAGTCAAGGCACAAGGTGTAACAAGAATAAGGATAAATGTAAAATTGTTAGGGAATTTTACCAAGTATTATATGCAAAAAAGGAAGTAGATGTGGAGAAGCTTAAAAAGATACTGGAGAGGCAGTTAGGGAATGGAATAAAACAAGAGCATAGGGAGAAAATGGAGGAAAGAATAACTGATAAAGAGGTTAAGGAGGTAATAAGCGGATTGAAGATAGAGAAAGCTCCGGGGGACGATGGATTATCAACAGAGTTTTATAAAGAATTTAAAGAGGTGGTGGCCCCGAAACTGGTGAAGTTATATAATCACATACTAGATGGAGGACCAATTCTGACTTCATGGTATAACACTACAATCGTTCTTTTGCCAAAGCCTGGCAAGAATTTGGAAAGAGTGGATTCGTACAGGCCAATTTCACTTATAAATCAAGATGCGAAGATTTTCACAGCAATATTGGCTAACCGTTTAAATAGTTTCATGGGGGAATATATAAATGTTGATCAAGTTGGGTTTTTAAAAGGACGACATATGGCGGATCTGACTAGAAGGGTATTAGATTTAATAGACAGCGTTAATCAAACAAAGGAAAAGGTGGGATTATTACCATTGGATATTTTTAAGGCTTTTGATTCATTGCAGTGGTCTTCAATTAAGGAAATAGTTAAGAAATATGGATTTGGGGATAAATTCAATAGGGTTATAGATTTACTATATCAAAAAGGAAATGCTAGGGTTAGAGTAAATGAGGAGCTCACGGATGTGGTAAAGCTAGAAGCTGGCACTAGGCAGGGCTGTCCATTATCTCCTATTTTGTTTATTATGGCAATGGAGATTTTAGCCAAAAGCATAAGGGAAGATCCAAACATAGAAGGGATTATGGGTATTAAAGTGAGTATGTATGCAGACGACACACTGCTTATGGTGAAGCGCCCGGAGTTGGTAATGGACAGGATTAAAGATCATTTACAGGTATTTCAAGCTATAACTGGATTAAAGATAAATTGGGATAAATCAGAACTGATGTTATGTAATTTGAAACCAAGTGAGATGGGTAAGATAGTGTCGACACTTAATATACAAATTAAAGACAAACTGAAATATTTGGGGATAATTATCTCAAACAAATTAGAAGAACTTAAACGATTGAACTATGACAGCTTGAAAATGGAATTTAAGAACAAAATACAAGAACTTCAGAAGTTGAAGCTGTCATGGTTCGGAAGGATTGCTATGTGTAAAATGATATTGTTACCAAAGATTAATTTTTTATTTGATACAATAGCGATCCATCTAAAAGAGAAATAAATTAATGAGTTTCAAAAGATGTTTATTTTATTTTATTTTTTATAATTTTTATTAAGTTTTTAATAAACATACAAAAAAGAAAAGAAAACATTAACAATACGTTAACAATACAATACACTAACAAATCCATAGTATCTTACTAACAAACATTACTGTATGTTAGCACATAACAATATCTATACTCATTAATTACTATTTAACTACCAAATATTAAGAGCCATTGTTTCAAAGTCCAAAATGATAGGAAATTTTTTTTTTCCTGTACTACCACAAATCTTTTTCACAAATAATAATCACCCTGTGAATATGTACAATGCCCGGAGAGTTTATTTTCTACTCAACTCCAAAAACTTCTTTGAAATGGTACTGGTCCTGAACTATCATTTGCCATAATAGAGTGATCCACGAACGGTTTCCATATATTCCAAAATTTATTCTCTTTTAAATTATCTCTTTTGACTTTAATCTCCCATGTCAATTTATCGTTCAATGCTAAACTCCACATTTCTTTATACCATTCTCCAATCTGTATATCTACATCGTTTTTCCAATTTCTAGCTATACATTGTCTACCCGTTGTCAGTGCGATTTCCAATAATTCTTTTTCCTCCTTGTTTAAACCCAAGCCTTCCACATTCGTTAAAAGAATAGTACCCGACACCAACTTAACACTTTTACCCAATATTTCACCAAACTCATTTTCTATTCTTCCCCAAAAATCCCTTATTTTTTTACAACTCCACCACATATGTTCGTATGTTCCATCAATTTCTTTACATCTCCAACATAACTTATCTCTTTTATTATCCATCTGGTAAAGTCTTAATGGTGTCAGGTACCATTGCCACAACATTTTAAAATTATGTTCTTTAATTCTTACAGACATTGTTCTCATAATCCTGTTTTTCCATTTATTTTTCCATTCAATCTCCCCTATCTTTATATTCAAATTTTGTTCCCACTTCCGTTTCAAGTCCTCCTGTGGATCTGCACCTCTATTCAGTATATTATAAAGCTTGCTTACAAGACCTTTAATACTGCTTTCCCCTTTTCTAATCTTCCTTACCAATTCCTCAAATTCCGTATGTATTCTATCTATCCCTATTTCTCTTTTATATTTTTTATTCCAATTATCCACCTTTAACTTCTGAAACCAATTCAAATTTAATATCTCAAACATTTTTTTCCGCTCGGCATCAACATCACAAGCTTTTAACCAATCCTTCAATAACAACGTCCCATTTTTATCCAATATTTCCATTTTTTCTTTGTCTAATTTTATTGGGAAACACATCATATCAGTCAGTTCCAAAATTGGAGAGAGATTCGGAACCATATCTTTTTTTACCTTCTTCCACACCTCCATGAGACCTTTCATCATAAAATTATTTGACCTTTTCACCTTATCCTTCATTCCCAAAAAAATCAAGTTTCCAATATTTCTATACTCTTTCATTTCCAATTGTTCCCAAATTACCTTTTCTCTTGCCAAGATCTTCACAACATTCTTAACTTGAAATGCTCGATAATATAATAACAAATTTGGCATACCCAAACCCCCTTTTTTCTGAGACCAATACCATAATTTCTTTGGAAGCCTAGATTTTTTACCTCCATTACAAAAACCATTAAACATTTTTTGAAACTCATTAATTTCTTTCTCTTTTAAGTGGATCGCTAGTGTATCGAATAAAAAGTTAATCTTTGGTAACAATATCATTTTACACATGGCAATCCTTCCGAACCATGACAGTTTTAACTTCTGAAGTTCTTGTATTTTATTCTTAAATTCAATTCTCAAGCTGTCATAATTCAATCGTGTGAGTTCTTCTAATTTATTTGAAATAATTATCCCCAAATACTTCAGCTTATCTTTGATTTGTATATTAAGTGTCGACACTGTGCTACCCATCTCGCTCAGTTTCAAATTGCACAACATCAATTCAGATTTGTCCCAGTTTATCTTTAATCCAGTTATAGCTTGAAATACTTGTAGATGATCTTTAATCCTATCCATCACCTGCTCCGGGTGCTTCACCATAAGCAATGTATCATCTGCATACATACTCACTTTATTACCCATAATCCCTTCTATATTTGAATCCTCCCTTATACTTTTAGCTAAAATCTCCATTGCCATTATAAACAAGATAGGAGATAATGGGCAACCCTGCCTAGTACCAGCCTCTAGCTTTACCACATCCGTAATCTCCTCGTTTACTCTAACCTTGGCATTTCCTTTTTGATATAGTAAATCTATAACCCTGTTAAATTTATCCCCGAACCCATATTTTCTAACTATTTCCTTAATTGAAGACCACTGCAATGAATCAAATGCCTTAAAAATATCCAATGATAGTAATCCCACTTTTTCCTTTGTTTGATTAACATTGTCTATTAAATCTAATACCCTTCTAGTCAAATCCGCCATGTGTCGTCCTTTTAGAAACCCAACTTGATCAACATTTATATATTCCCCCATAAAACTATTTAAACGGTTAGCCAATATTGCCGTGAAGATCTTCGCATCTTGATTTATAAGCGAAATTGGTCTGTACGAATCCACTCTTTCCAAATTCTTACCAAATTTTGGCAAAAGAACAATTGTAGTGTTATACCATGAAGTCGGGATTGATCCTCCATCTAGTATATAATTATATAACTTCACCAATTTCGGGACCACCACCTCTTTAAATTCTTTGTAGAACTCTGTTGATAATCCATCATCCCCCGGGGCTTTCCCTATCTTCAATCCATTTATTACCCCCTTAACCTCTTTATCAGTTATCTTTTCCTCCATTTTCTCCCTATGCTCTTGTTTTATCCCATTCCCTAACTGCCTCTCCAATATCCTTTTAAGCTTTTCCATATCTATTTCTTTCTTTGCATATAACACCTGGTAAAATTCCCTAACTATTTTACATTTATCGCTATTCTTATTACACCTTGAACCTTGCCTGTCGACTAACACCCCAATTTCTCTTTTTTCCCTTTTAACCTTAGCTGCTCTTGCTAATAGTTTTGAGTTCTTATTACTAAATTCAAAATATTCTCTGTTTAAATAAATCAAATCTCGTTTAACTTTATCAATATCTTTACCCATTACTTCTGCCTTGAGTCCTTGTAATTTCAAGAGAATTTTTTGATCTTTACTTTTTGCGTGTTCTTCCTGTAATTGTTTTATTTCCCTTTCTTTTTCTATGTGTTCTGCTTTATACTTTTTATATTTGTGGCTTGCCAATTTTATGCTTTCCCCCCTAAAAACTGACTTCATGGTATCCCATACAATGTTAAAATTAACCTCATTATTATCGTTCCATTGCCAACTTTCTTTCCAGCTTTCCATAATTGCCTCTTTGCTTTTCTGATCTTTGAACAAATTAGGATCGTACCTCCAATTTCTAACTCTTTGAATATTTTTTGTGCTTTCAATTCCAAATATACTTTAGCATGATCTGATTCCTTAATAATCCCAATTTCCGTACCTTCTATATCCCCAATTAAGTTTTCCGACAGAAAAACGTAATCTATTCTCGAGTAGGTCCCATGTACATGCGAAAAAAAGGAGTATGCCCTTTCCAAACCTTTAAACTCTCTCCACGAATCCTTCAAACCCATAACTTTCATCCATTTGTCCATCACCTTCCCTTTCACCCCTATTCCACTTCTAGCTATGTTTGTGCAATCTAATCCTGACCTAATCAGATTAAAATCACCAGCCACAATAGTTTTTGCAACGTTTTCCAACTCCACTATTTTCCGAATTTTTTCAAGAAACACTGCTTGGTGGTCATTCGGAGCATAAATATTTACCAACAATATTTCCTCATCCTCCAATTTTCCTCTTAACAACAAATACCTACCCTCTTGATCAGCAATCTTTTTTGTGATTTCAAATCCTAACTTTCTAGAAATCATAGTTGCCACCCCTCTTGCTTTGGATGTTCCAAACGCCATCTCATAATGTTGCATCCAACCCAGATAAAGTTTATTCGTATCTTTTGATTTCTGATGTGTTTCCTGTAAAAATAAAATATCTGGTCTATCTTTTTTCAACGCCGATTCCAACCTCCGTCTCTTATGAACAGAACCTGTACCTTTCACATTCCATGTTATTATTTTAATACTACCCATAACCAAATTCTTCTCCCAACTTTAAACTCTCCATCGGGCGTGCCACCAACAACCCTTCACCATACCAACTACATAAAACACACACTTTCACTCTCCCCACCTTCCAACGAAAAGTCGCCTCTGTCAACCAAAGAGGGGAGAGGGGGGACCTGCAAGATGCTCCCTACTGCTGGCGCTATGCGCTATTTACCCATTCTACCTCTATTAGGTACTTAAGATTACTACTATCTAATGCTCATTGTTCCTTACCTATCTCCTCCTCCACCATGATCAAGGACGGCTCCTCCTCCTCCTCCCCTCGCTGTGGTGTTCCACCTGTTGCCCCACCGGACTCCTCCCTCCCATATTCCCTCCCGAAAAGCGCAATTGTTGTGGAAATCTCCAGTTATACCTTATGTTTTTACTCATCAATAATTTAGTAACAGGCCTCATCTTATACCTCCATGTTCTTTCTTTTAATGAAATATCATTGTAAACTTCAACATCTGAACCATCAAATTTCAACGCGTCAGGACCAACTCGTTTCAGATGAGCCATTACTTTTAATTTATCTGCCCAATTTGCGAATTTAACCAGCACATTTCTTTGAACCACTCTCCCTCTTCTTGGACCCACCCGGAATACACTTACAAAATCCTCCTGAACAAATTCCTTCCCCATTTTTAAACCATTTAACCACTGAACCACCCTCTCTCTTAACAAATCCGGAGTGCGTTCCGGCACCTGACGGATCAGAATGTTCTGCTTTCTCATCATATCTTCCACAGCATCTATCTTCCTTTCCTGTTCCTCCAATTTTAGCTTGTTCTCCCGCACCACCTCCTGAGTCCCTTTTACTTCCTTCTTTACAGCATCCACTTCGGTTTGAACCAATTTCAGCATTCCCTCAAATTTATTCAAACTTAGGTCCACCTTTTTTGTATAATCTGCCAATGATGACATCATCTTGTCTTGCCTTTTAAATATTTCATTTCTGTCTTTCACCCTTGAAGCCTCATTTTTCTCCATTTTTTGCATCAACTTGCCAATTTCCACCATAATTTGAGTCTGATCCAATGGCACTGTGGGCGGGGATGATGACTGAGCAGATTCATCCATTGGTGCTTTTTCATTCTTCTTAGGCTTTACAACTTGCTCTTCTTCCTTCGCTTTCCCTCTTGTACCTTTATCCATAATAATGCAATATATTTCAAACCCACTGCTGCAGATCGCTGTAACAGTTTGTCAATGCAATAGAGCTTACAACACTGCAGCCATTGGTTCCACAGATACAGCAGGAAAGTTCTTATGTCAGCAGAAGATCCAAAAATTACTGCAATCCACAATGATAAAACAGAAGGAAACAATTCTCCCAGCAGGCAGTTTGAGAAAGAGGAAAGAAAAAAAAGAGAAAAAAAAGGGGGAAGAGCAATAAAAAATATTAATCCACAGCGAGTCCGTTTCCCCAAAGCAAATAATCCAATCAGGCGTCTTCCAATCACAGTGAAGGAGCTTCAGGGGAACAGTCAGCCCAAGTTTCTTCTTTTTAAAAAAAAAAACAACAACAACAAAAACAACAACAAACAAAAAACAACAACAAAAAAAACGAGCCAACCGAGAGAGAAAAGAAAAAAAGAAAAAAAAGGGGGGGGGAGATGTTTAATGGCTTTTGTAATGGAGGCAAAAAATCTAGGCTCCCAAAGAAGCTATGGTACCTGTCTCAAAAGAAAGGGGGTTTGGGTATGCCAAATTTGCTAGCATATTATCGAGCTTTTCAAGTTAAGAATGTTGTGAAGATTTTGGCAAGAGAAAAGACAATCTGGGAGCAATTGGAGATGAAGGAATATAGAAATATTGGAAATATGATTTTTTTGGGAATAAAGGATAGGGTGAAAAGGTCAAATAATACTATGATGAGAGGTCTCATGGAGGTGTGGAAGAAGGTAAAAAAGGACATGGTCCCAAATCTCTCCCCAATTGTGGAATTGACCAACATGATGTGTTTCCCAATAAAGTTAGATAAGGAAAAAATGGAAATATTGGATAAAAATGGGATACTTTTATTGAAGGATTGGTTAAAAACTTGTGATTCTGATGTGGAGCGGGGGAAAAAAGTTGAGATATTAAATCTGAATTGGTTTCAGAAGTTGAAGGTGGACAATTGGAATAAAAAATATAAAAAAGAAGTAGGGTTAGATAGAATACACACAGAATTTGAGGAGTTGGTAAGGAAGATTAGAAAATGGGAAAGTAGCATTAAAGGTCTTGTAAGTAAGCTTTATAACATATTGAATAGAGGTGCAGATCCACAGGAGGATTTGAAACGGAGGTGGGAACAAAATTTGAATATAACAATTGGGGAGATTGAGTGGAAAAATAAATGGAAAAAGAGGATTATGAGAGCAATGTCCGTAAGAATTAAAGAACATAATTTCAAAATGTTGTGGCAATAGTACTTGACGCCATTAAGACTTTACCAGATGGATAATAAAAGAGATAAGTTATGCTGGAGATGTAGAGAATCCGACGGAACATATGAACATATGTGGTGGAGCTGTAAAAAAATAAGCGATTTTTGGGGAAGAATAGAAGGTGAGCTTGGTGAAATACTGGGTAAAAGTGTTAAGCTGGTGTCAAGTACCATTCTTTTAACGAATGTGGAAGATTTGGGTTTAAATAAGGAGGAAAAAGAATTATTGGAAATTGTATTGACAACGGGTAGACAATGTATAGCTAGAAATTGGAAAAATGATATTGATATACAGATAGGAGAGTGGTATAAAGAAATGTGGAGTTTAGCGCTGAATGATAAATTGACATGGGATATTAAAGTGAAAAGAGATAATTTAAAAGAGGATAGATTTTGGAATATATGGAAACCGTTCGTGGACCATTCGTGTATGGCAAATGATAGTTCAGGACCAGTACCATCTCAAAGAAGTTTCTGGAGATGAGTAGAAAATAAACTCTCCGGGCAATGTATATATTCACAGGGTGATTATTATTTATCCAAAGATTAGTAGTAGCACAGAAAGTTTTTAATATTTTGGATCTGGAAATAATGGCTCTTAATATTTGGTGGTTATATAGTAATTAATGAGTTTAGATATTGTTATGTGCTAATATTTAGTAATGTTTGTTAAGATGATACTATGGATTTGTTTGTGTATTGTATTGTTAGTCATTGTCCTTTTTTCTTTTTTCTGTATGTCTTAAAAAATTCAATAAAAAATTTATTAAAAAAAAACAATTATCATGGATTGTTAGTATACACTGTAATTGTTGGAACTTGCCTATATTTTCAGGTAGACAAAATTGTATGACCAACCTTTAATTACTCTTTCTTACCTTTATTTTTTGTTTAACAAAACTCAAATGCATTTGAAAAAAGGGGGTATCTGGAGACAGCAAGCTGCAGGAACCAAACTGCTTTTAACTGAATACGATTTAAGAAGGAATTATTATTAACTAGCTGGATAGCTCAGTGCTTTAGGTATCTGATTGTGGAGCCAGAGGATGGAAATTCATTTCTCCAGTATGCCTCCCAAGAGAAGAGCCAGCCTATATAGTCATAGAAAAACTGCAGAGACCCAGGCCACCCCCTAAAGAAGGAAATGATAAACCACTTCACTTCTGTTTGTTTTCTACCTAGATTATCCTGGTGGGGGTGGGGGTCAGAATCGACTCAATAACATGCAATTATTATTATTAATAAGATGTTTTTCAGACAGACAATGCCTAGAATTTCTCTACTAAATAGATTGCTAAAAACACTCTGTAGAATTATAAGTAACTGTAAAACATTTGTAACTTTTTTGTACCAACATTTAACGATTTACTTTTTTTCTGGAAGTCACAGTGAGGAATTGTTATCCCAACATCTGTCTCCATAGCCTGGTACCCCTCTCACTGAGCTCTCCAGTCAGATATGCATGTCAACAAATATGAAAAATGGAGTTGCTATGGTTCCCAGAATTCTGATGAGACCAAAGAGCTATGCTCATATTTTTACGTGTTGCCATTGTGCACCCATCACCTAAACAACTTAGGCAGAACTATTAGTTATGCTCCAATGTTCTCAGTACACAGAGGAAGTGGTACTTGGGAGATAATCTCTCAAACTACTTGGCAGCAGAAAAATAAATTTGTCAATAATGTACTGAATGGAAGGAGGAATGCAGCCAAAACATGTGAATAATTAAAACTTTCACATATACATAGAATTAGGATCATTTCCCAATTATTCATGAACAAAGGGAAGGCTGGTTTGTTGGATAATTTATTCACACCATATTATTCATTGTGATCCAGTTGTGAAGATTAATTAGTAAAGAGCTTTGAGGATGAAAGGCTTGATAAAAGTGCTAAGTGATATTAATCATTGTGAATAGAATGTAATTCTTTTCACCCCTCCTCTGATCTGACACAAAGTTCTGAGCTGAGGAGAGATTTTTTACTTTTTAAGTAAATTAAGAAGATATTTACCTGCACTACATATGCATTCCTATGAAGACAACCTATTTTTTTTTGGGGGGGGGGGAACTGTGAGCAGAAGAAATCAATACACTGTTCCCATGCTGGTACATAATCTTTTCCCCTAGTATTAAAAAAAACACATCAGATCTATGTGGGCTCACCTGGTTTGTTCTTGGTAGGTGCCTGTCAGAGTCTGAGGTGTAGATAGGCCATTAGCAGCACAGGCACTAGGACTCAGGGAAAACGAACTAATGGTCAAATGACAGACTTTATCCATGTCGAAATCCAAGCCCAAGGTCAAGCCAGGAGCAGACAAAGGAACAAGACTAGTCTAATAGACAAGACATAGTCCAGGCAAGCTAGGAGTCAGACAAGCAACAGAAGCAACTGAATCAGGGTAGCTTTAAGGCTGGAGCAAGTGCAGGAAGTCCAAGCAGGCCAGGAGTCAAGCAACTTAAGGAGGGTATCTTTAGAGCTGGAGCAGGAAGTGATACACACAAAGTAAGTCCAGAAGCCTTCATTGCTCAGGCAATTTCTAGGGCAGTGATGACAAAAACTTGGCGCTCCAGTGTTCTTGGACTTCAATTACCAGAAGACCAAGTCAGCACTCCTGCTGATCAAGGCTTCTGGGAATTGAAGTTCCAGAACACCTGGAGTGCCAAGGTTCACTATCACTGCTCTAGGGTGAAGAGATGGTTCTTAAATAACTCTTTCCCTGGGGCTCCCAGGTGGAGCTCATGAGGACACTAGCAGCTGAAGCAGGCAGTGGGTTTCATCATGCAACTAGCAATGCTGCTCTCCAAACATTTGAAGCACTGAAGCTGCCTCAGATCCTGACAGTGCCACTGTTCATAGAGAATGTAAGTTTGTTTGAACATCCTAAGTGACCCTTTGCTCTTACGTGAAGTGGCTGATGAAACACTTCCCCATGTGGGAAAATGAAACACTTTCCCTGTTCCTTTGCCTAGAGGCAGGAAATATTTAATCCCCTCCCCCCCATCCTTGTAGTGCTGGATTGGCAAAGAAGGGAGAAAATGGGGAAATCATTTTCACTCTACTTACCATTCCAGTACTACAATGATTGACAAGGCAGTGAATCAGGAAAAGTGCAAAATAAAGACATCTGACTTGTTGACAAGGCTGTTTACAAGGTTTATTATGGAAGGTATCTTTGAATGTTGTTGCTTCTCTTAAATGGCCTCAAAAATCCAGTGACACTTAAGACACCATATTTTCCTTCATCATAAAAAGTTGAATGTGTAATGGGGATTCTAAAAGAAGTGGTTTGGGAGTTTGGGATGGTACAGCATCCAAAAATGCAGACACATCATGCTCAGATTGACCCCCTGGAGCTGGAAAAATGCATTAAGTGCTCATCTAGACATGCTACCAGTATACATTTCATCTGCCTAAGAAATAATAAATTTTGTGTCAGAAATTATTCTGGGTTGAAAATATTTTTGCTGTAGAAACTCCACTCAGGGGACACCTAAATGAGACTCCTTTCATGTCCCCAAGATCCATCATGCAGAAGTTGGGTATTGAAACCCAACCTTCTAGTCTTCACACTCAGCACCTTAACTACTAAGCCACCACGGGAGCTTATTATTCAGCTAATAATTTGTGTTGTTTGTTTATTTATTTATTTACTAGATTTATTAGGCCGCCTTCCTCGCCTCGGTGACCCAAGGCGGCTCAAATCAATCAAAACCATCTCATACATTAAAAACCAACCACTAAAACAGTAAAATGATTAAAATCACATTTGACATCTACCTTTCCCTCTACTCCCATGATTTAACTAACAGACCATATGAATGTGTGGAATTTTGTCTTAAAACTATAAGCTGCAAAATTATTTTTAAATAGCAACTACACTTTGAATATTGCTTCTTATATTTCCAAATAATGCATTCAATATTACTTTTTCTTGTTGCTTACAGAATTTTCTATTTTAATACATTACTTGTCAATTACTTTATCATTACAGTATTCTATTATTGTTCTATTAAAAACACATATGCTGTGAAAATAATAAAATGTTCCCAACTGGATCAGAATTTATCTAGATAGCCTCCTATAAAATCAAAATTCTAAGAAACTGCAACCATGGGGTCGCAAAGCACCAGACTTGACTGTACAACTGAACAATGGCAACGGCAATGGCAACGGCAATGGCAACGGCAACGGCAACGGCAACAGCAACAGCAAAGGCAAAGGCAATGGCAAGGGCAATGGCGATGGCAAGGGTAAAGACAAAGTCAAAGATGCAATGACAAAGCAGTTGATGTTACTCATTATAATTCTAAACTATTATGATATTACCAGTTATCATGTAATATTGTGAAAATAATATCTACTTGCTATTTTTCCTTTTATTTAAGTTGACATAAAACATACCGTAAATCAATATTCACAAAATAGAAAAATAATAAATTATAATACAAACGATGTGATCCCAACCACTTTTGGGACCTTACATATGCAGTCTTCTTCTTTTCGTTCACCTTCTTTGGTTACTGCACCCTACTTCTCTCCAAAAAGAGATTGTTTAATTTGCTGGCATCTGGCCTTTCTCCTTCAATAGTAGAAACTAGATACATTCTTCTCATATAGACAATCTTTTTTTTTAACCTTGGATATAATTTTTCTATGCTTAAAGTAGATGCTTGTAGATTCTTTCATTAATGTAAAGATAGCATATCACAATTCTTTCAAGGGAACTGTGGTTTGACAAGTTCTGATGAGACTTCTTTGTTAAACAAATGCAAAGAGAAAAAGTTGAGGGAATGTGTTGTGTTTAGCCCTGGAATAGAGAGGACTAAGACATCATGCATTTGCTGGCTCACATTATTTGAAGGGCTGGCAAGAAGAAAGCATTGCAAGCTTGTTTTTTGCTGTTTCGCATAGGAGATGAATCAATGGATTAAAAAAAGAAGAAAGGAACTTTTGACTAAACTTTCTGACAGCAAGAGCAGCATGACATTGTAGTGACCTGCTTTGGAAAATCATAGAATAATAAAATAATTGAGTTGAAAGGGGCCTATGAGGCCATCGAGTCCAACTCCCTTCTTAATGCAGGAATCAAAATCAAAACAGTTCTGACAGATGGTTGCCCAATTTTCTCTTGAATGCTTCCAGCGCTGGAGTGTTCACCACCTTCTAAAATAATTGGTTCCATTGTCATATTGCTCTGACAGTTAAGACGTTTTTTTCTGATATTCAGCCTATATCTGGCTTCCTCTAACTTGAGCCTGTTATTACGTGTCCTGCACTCTGTAATGATTAAGAGCAGACCCTGCCCCTCCTCTTACTGACTATCATTCAAGTATTTGAAAAGTGCTCTCATATCCCCTCTCAATCTCCTTTTCTCAAAGACAAACAGGTCCAGTTCTTTCAGTCTTTCCTCATAGGGCTTGGCTTCCTGTCCCCTGATTATCCTTGTTGCCTTCCACTGAACTTGTTCCAGCTTGTTAACATTCTTCTTTAAGTGTGGTGTCCAGAACTGCAACCATATGAGTGCCAAACAGAGGGGGACTAGTACCTCACAGGTTTTGGAGACTACACCTGTTAATGCAGCCTAAAACAGCATTGGCCTTTTGCACAGCCTCATCACACTTGACTCATATTCAGCTTGTGACCTACAACAATTTCAATATGCTTTTCACTCGTAGAATAACTGAGCCAATTATTCCTCATCTTGTAATTGAGCTTATGTGATTTCCCCCCATAGGTGTAAGAGGTGGAAATTCCTTTATTTGATTTTAAAAACCAAACCGAAAATAAGGATGCATATTGGCCATGAGTATTTTAGATGTGCATCTCCTGTTTTGAAACCGTGTTATTTTTGTGGTTTTTGGGAGCCCTTCCAATTTTATGACTCCATTCTTCTACCATTAAAAGATGCCTCCCCCCCCTCAAAAAATCTTATGGGTTTAAACATTTCATAGGGGGATGGCATGCTATTAAACCTGTATATCCCTGGTAGTATTTTTCAGTTCATAGTCTTTTCCAGCATAATAGGGAATTAGGACAAGTGGTTGGGAAGACAAAAGAGAAAGAGAAGGCATTTTCTGTGTAAGAGGAATAGCTTTTCTTAATGCCTTGCTCTCTCTTTTTTTTGATAAACATAGTAATAGAAATGGATACTGTGGTATTTTATTTTCTTGACACAATCTTTCTAATGTGAATGAATCAGTATTTCCTACTGCTTTGTGTTGTTTGTGAATTATAGAAACCATTCAGTAGTTTTGACCTTTTCTGTAGGCTATATTTTCGATACATGGGCCTTCCACTTCATTTTATCAGCCTCACTTGAACAGCAGAGAAGGACTAGAAATATTTAAGTAGGATCAGTTGAAGATTCATTACTAAAGAGCTTCAAAGCATAAGATATTATTTTTCAGGGCATATTCAGCATTAACATCCTATTATCTCTTTGGAGCTGAGATAACAGAAAATTGTGTTACCCAGAAACTGCAATTCTTAGAAAAGGGATTGAAACACAAATCCAAACAGTGTGCACTCAGGATCATTCATCCTATGCAGCAAAAATGAGAAGCTGTGATTCCTTTAGAATAATAATAATTACATGCCATCAGGTAAACTCCAATGAATAGCAAGATTCGCAACTCATTCCATGGATTTCCAGGCAGAGAATACACAAACATGATTTACCATTCCCTTCTTCTGGGGGCAGTCTGGAATTGTGCAGCTTGCCCAAGGCCATACAAGCTGACTTTTTCTTCCCAGGAGGCACAGTAGGGAATTGAACTCCCAACCTCTGGCTCTGCTACCAGATAACTAAACCACTGAGTTACCCAGTTAGCATTGTCTAGAATAAAATGGCAAATGTAATACCTTTTCCATAACATGAATTCATTTCACAATATATTGGTGAAAAAGAATGTGAGTCAGTCCAACTCTTTATTCCAGAAAATAATTACCATATTTGCTGGTGTATAAAACACACCAGAGTATAAGACACACCCCATTATTACCAAAATAGCCCACTATGTACAATACAAGACACACTCCATTTTTCCAATGTATTTTAAGGGGGGAGTGGGTCTTATATGCCAGCAAATATGGTACTTAAATTCTGTTCTTAACAAGAAGTGCCTGATGCTGGAAGCCCTAAAGTGAACCTGTGCTGAATTTGATTGATACACAAATAAGATACTCTGTATCATATATAAGTGGCTTCAGTAGTAGTAGTATAGTAGTTGTAGTAGTAACTTACTATTTGTAGTGAGCATGTACTATATCAAACAAGAAACAAAACAAAAAACCAAAAAAAATGAGAAAAACATTGTGACAGCTAACTGCTGTATTTTAATGTGAACTTTTGTGAACCAAGTCCACTCATTCAGGCAACTTCCCTAGATTTGCACTACATGAAATTATTTACATGCAAAGCCGTATTAATTCATCACTTCTCCAAAGTGCCACCAGAAGAAAGAGAAGCAGGAAATCACTGCACTGGCTTAAATGGGTGAATGGATGTCATTGAATTTCTCGAACATGCGCCCTGTGGAGAAAGCTGATCAGTTAATCCTATATGGAAGCTGTTTGAATTACTCAATACGACATTTTCGTGGGGTTATTCTATGTTGCCTTAGGTCAAAATCCAAAGGAGGGAATTCACAGTAGTCCTTACTCATTCACTCCTTATAAACAAAACACCCACAAATAAATAAATAAATAAATAAACAAACAAACAAACAAATAAATAAATAAATAAATAAATAAGGGACATATTCTTTATCAAGCCTTCAAGTAAGCTGCTAAATATAATTTTCCAGCTCTCAAAAGCCACAGGAAAGGCCTTTAGGTGTAGGCAAATTTGCTGCACACACTCTCTAATGTCTAATTCCTTGTAAACCAAAAGCAAACACTTTAATCCTTTTGTGCTTCTTGTTTGCTGGAGGGAAGCAGAGAGTCATAATTAACTGTCAGGCTTCACATGGACAAACAGATTTTTTTCTTTAAAAAAGAAAGAAATCTTCTCAGCGTGTGTGACAGGTGGGTGGGTGGAAACCCAGAACAAACAAAGTGGCATGCCAAGAATGTTTCCTCCTCTATGATGGGTGTCCTTCTTGTAATTCTGTGCATATCCATGCCTACTGTACAAATCACACACACACACACACACACACACACAATCGTCTGCATTCACTTAGACAAATTAGATGAATGTGGTCATCTAATTTAATCACAGACTTCAGTGACTCCACTAGTAGGAATCCAAGAACATTAGGTTTACAGTAAGACTTTGGTCCTAGCTACATCAAAGACTGTATCTCCATTTATGAGCTTGCCTAAGTTTTAAGATCATGAAGGAAGGCCTTTCTGTCAGTCCCAACCTACCCTTACAGATGCTTTTGGTGAGGACATGAGAGAGGGCCTTCTCTGTCATTCCTCTGTACCTATGGTACTCCTTCCCACAGGAGGCACATGTGGCCCCCTGTGTGTTGTTCTTCCAAAACAGGCAAAAAGCTTTCTCTTCAGGCTGTTTTCCTCTCAGTGATTTTCTGCCTAAAAGTGTTTTTTTTATTTAAAAAATGGGCTCCCCTTTTCTTGCTTTTCAAAGTGTTTTAGAACTGTTTTTATTTAGTATTTTTAATATTTTATCTGCTTAATTGTTTTTAATACTGTAATAAAAGTTATGTTTTGAACATTGTTTTTTTTTAACATTTTTAGCTGCCTTGGGCTCTCCTGGCGACACTGAGCACAAAAACATGGCTCTGTGGTCAGTGATGCACTGCAGGGGGTTCTGCCCTGTTCAGGAGAACCAGTAGTGGAAATTTCCCCAGGCCATGCCCACCTGGTTGGCCACGCCCACCTCCATAGCCATTGCATTGACCATGCCTACAGATTTGGCCCCACCCACAGAGGTGGTAGTAAATTTTTTTGGAGTGCATCACTGTCTGTGGTTGTAAATGGAGATGAGCAATGCCCCAGAGTAGGACACAACTAGCTTTCGAGCAAAGGAGACCTTTACCTTTACCTATATAATCCCAGTACTCACCCCATATGTTGAGATAAGGGCAGAAACAGCATGCATTTGGCCAGCAATATCAATTTTTATTCAAGCCTCATTGGTAGAAGACATGGTCCCACCTCTCCTTCTTGTCCTCACCATAGGGTTTATGGAAGAGGTGGTCTCTTCCAAGAACTAGAGAGGTGCCTGCTGTTTTGCAACAAGCCCTAATCTCTCTCTTCATCATTTGTGTTTGTTAGAGAGCTTCTTGAAGGGGAAACATATTTTCCTGATTTTCAGGAAACGTTCGCAAAGGACAGAAACAGCAGGTTTTCCTTCTCCTTTTTTCCTTCAGTTTTCTGCAATTGAGAAAAGACCAGAGAATCATAATGAATTTTGAAGAGAGGAAGAAGGTTTTCCCGTCTTATTTTGAGAGTTCTTTCCATTACAGCAAAGGAAACAGGTATTGTTCCAACTGTTTCTTATCTCATCTACACCTCTGTGCATGGAGGCAGGACTCCACCTCTCTCACACCTTGTGTGTTTTCTAGAAAGGTTGGGAGAGGGACAACATCTTTTCATTCCTACATATGTTTGGGGAAAGATGACATAGCAAGAAATAGACTCCTGCTTTTTCTTGTCATCTCCAAACCCGGGCCATAGCCATTGTTGACCATCCTGAAAAAATATTCACCCACCCACATCTTGAACCCTGGCTATGGCCCTGCTCCAAACCACAGTTCTAAATAATAAAATAAATAAAAACCCTAGCTTCTTCAGGAAGCCATCTTGTTGGATCTGGGCTGAGAAGCGGGTTGTGCAAGCTGGATCGGAACCACGAAGCGGCTGTTGGGTCCCAGAGGAGACTGGTCAAGTAAGACACATGAGGCAAGATGGAGCAAAGACCAGTGATTTAATGATGACAAATCATGAGTATTTATCCTGTTCTGGCTGCATGCACAAGCATAGCGATCCATTGTAAATTCAGGCTTCACACATCATGTTTGCACAAGTTAATTGGGGTAGTCTACACAGGGGAAGTTCATTAACTAACTTAATTAACTACAGGCAAAATACATTGTTCCATGTTATCAGAGGTAAACAGGTGGCTAACATTGATTCTAGGGCTTAAAGGAATCTGCAGACGCGAGATTATCTATTACGTGCCTAGCGAGTTAGTCATTATCTCTCCATTGTCTGAGCTGCCTGTCAGATCAGCTATTGATGAATTAAACTCTATCTAATATTCTGCTCCCCCAATTTCTGTCCCCTCAGGAACCCACAGCAATGAGGTGATCACCCATTACCGGGGTTCTGTCAGAGACAGTTGACCAATTGTGTGCGTGGATCCCACACTCCCCCTTTATTTGTTTAATTGGACCTGACAGACGGCTCGACGTAAGAGCGGCATCAACTGACGTGGAGTGAAGACATTCCGGGGTTCTCTCCATGGGGGACACCTTGACATCAGTGAGGGAATACATTGCACAAAACAACATATAGCTGTTCCCAGTATTATCACCCCCACAATCACCTTGAGTGTCGTTTGTAGCCATTTCCATGGGAACCAGG
Source organism: Bradypodion pumilum (assembly GCA_035047305.1). Taxonomy (NCBI): domain Eukaryota; kingdom Metazoa; phylum Chordata; class Lepidosauria; order Squamata; family Chamaeleonidae; genus Bradypodion; species Bradypodion pumilum. The sequence continues at coordinate 359,375,666 of JAWDJD010000001.1, forward strand.
ACCATAACGAATTCCACCATGCCCACGTGGCGTCTTCCTTGATATTTTTAACCAAGGTATGGAGATCTGTGAGTTGACTCTGTACCTTGCGCGAGTTGTCCGTGAGGTTAAAACAACACATGCCTCGCAACCCAAATGGTGTAACAGTAGGAGGTAATCGATAGCTGCTTGATTATCCAATATGGCATGGCGAAGCTCCGTCTGCTCCTAATTAAGCAGCGCTATCGCCGAGGAGGTGTGGTTAATGGCTTTTGCCAAAGTGCAAGCCAAATTACCAATTCTCTGAGCGTTGCCTACGGCTAAGCATGGCCCGCCAAACAAGCTGACTGCTAATGAAACATACTCAGCTTTACTCAGAACCCTGATGTTGCTATCACATAAACTGTCTAACTGGGTGTCACGAGCGTGCCGTATGTGGGAGGGTACATTAATGCTTGGGGCAACCATGTCTATTGTGGGAAGCAACAATGTCAAATGACTGATACAACAAAGGGAATAAGATACATTTGCAGGAATGTAGTTCCAAGTATACTGGTTACATGTAAAAAACCATCCTGAAGGCAAAGTAACATGAGCAAACATTGAGTTAATAGTCTCTGGGTTATTACAAGTCCAAGTGCTGTAGCCGGGGTTGAGGCAACGGTGCTGTGGCCTTTCGACCATGGAACAGCTGGTCATGCGAGCACAAGTTGAGTTCAGGCTGACCGCCACTCGGGGTGTGTACAGAGTGGCCGCATCAGCTGGTAGGACTTTCGTGACTTGAGTTCCCCAGTGCGTGTACGTTGAAAAGGCAGTTTTGTAAAACAGACCAAATATCCGCTTCACCAACCAGTCACCATTCCTGATGTGCGCATCTGGGGAGTGACACACCGGGATGAGACAAGTACTCAGAATAGAGGCAGAATCGGTGGTCTGCCTCAGGCAAAAATCGGACTGATTGACAAAGTTTGCCAATCTTTCCCAAACGTTGTAATGCAGCCGGGCAGAGAGATCTCTGCCTGGCATCAGGTTGTCGGCTTCCAATGAAGCTGCTTGAACCCCTCCCCCCACAAGCAAGAAAAGGATAAGATGATGGTGGTCATCATGGAATTAGCAGTAATCAGGGAAAAGGCTGCAACCAAGATGTTATCCGGCATCGGTTCCTTATTCTCCCACCGAACGGTGTCCGCCGCCTCCTGGCACAGGGATTTGGCCATCCCCCAGGTGATCTTCGGCGCTGTCATCTGCTGCCATCGCCTCCTCTGCTTGGCTCTCCCCATCAGGCTTAATCCCTCCATCTCCGGTATTGGATCTGGGAGTGCCTGGGTTCACGCCATTGGACTCGAAGTGAGGCTTGACACACCGGGCTGGAATCCAGATAACGCCTGTAGGAGACATAATTGCAGCATACCCTCTTCCCCATGTTATGAGTGGCACCAGGCCTTTCCAAGAAGGATCTGGTGGCACTCGGTAATGTACTCTGTGTGACGGAAGTGCTTCTCCTGCGGAGTGTAATCTGAAAAAAACATTAAGGTGATTTGTATGTAAACAATACCTTGTTCAGACAATGCTGTGCCTGACCCTGATTTTTGGGGAGGGCTAATTCCCCCTTTCTGTTTGTTTGTCAATGTAGGACTTGAGCGTCCGATTCACCCGCTCCACAATTGCTTGCCCTTGCAGATTGTACGGAACGCCAAAGGTATGCTTAATGTCCCAGGTGGCCATGAAAGTGGCCAGCTGCCTGGAGCTATAAGCCGGACCGTTATCAGTCTTCACGTGCCGTGGTTTGCCCTTGGCTGCAAAGCGGGAAAGGAGATGTTGCTCCACATGGGAAGCCGTTTCTCCCTTCTGTGCTGTAGCACAAACAAACTGTGAAAAAGTGTCAATACAAACATGCATGTACTGCCATCTGCCAAACTGCAGAATGTGTGTGACATCTATCTGCCACACCTGGTTGGCCTCTGTCCCTCGTGGGTTGACCCCCCACAAGGGCCCCCCTACCGCCCCTGCACAATGTGGGCAGGAACGGACTATGTCCTGGGCTTGGGAAAGTGGCAGGTTGAACTGCCATGCAAGTGCTTTGGCATTTTGATGAAAAAATGCATGACTTTGAATCGGAGTCGTGAAGACTCCCAAAACTGACCATTGCTGAATTTCTTTTGCGGCCGCATCCGCTCTGCTATTGCCCGCGGAAATCGATCCAGGCAAATCCTGGTGACTTCTGATGTGGGCGATATAGAGCACTTCGGTGCAGTTCCACAAATGAAATTGAGTTGTGAGGAAAAGACTTAACAAGTTCTTGTCTATCGCAGGAGTGATGTACGCTCCCGGTAGATTGTGAAGCAAATTCCTAACATACTGACTGTCAGTAATTATGTTCAAGCGTTCTTTGGCAAAGGTGCACAAGGCGAGGTTCACTGCTGCCAATTCTGCCCGCTGCGCGGATTTCTGTGGAAGAGTTAGAAGTGTGTGGCAAGCCTGGACCTCTTGCCAAGTAAGAACACCATATGTATGACCATCAGTGGAAACTGTCCTAGCCCCCTGAAGTGGAACCAGGGACATTAATTCACACAAACTGACTGTGCGTTTAAAGTGAGAAAAGTCTGGGGTCTTTCGGCAATTGGTATGCCAAACATCCAGTGAATCCTTCCAATGCAATCGGAAGTGAGTCACTGAGCTGCATCAGCTGCTGGATTTGATCTTTTGTGAATGGGACCACATTTTTTGCTAAATTGTGCCCTGAGATGTCCCTTGCTCTCAGCCTTCCTCGGTAAATCACCATGGAGACCAGTTCCTGTGGAGGAACAATGTTTCGGGAAGAGGTGTGTGGTAAATATACCCATTCCACGATTTTTGCCCCCCGCTCGGAGTCTACTCCAAGAGCTCTGGTGAACATGGCTCCTGTCTGGACTATGTACCGGTTTAGAACAGGAGCATATGGCCCCTGACTAATCCTGTCCACCCATCTCTGGCTGAGAACTTGGTTGACTTTTTCGAGAGTCAAGCGAGCCTCTCGAGGAATGTGTATCCGGTCTGCCGGCTGCTTACCTAGCATTAGCAGCGAGAAGAGCAGCTTCAAAAGGTCCATATCTAGCCTAAAATACGGTCTAGCCCAATTGATATTCCCCAGAATCTGTTGCAATTCTACAAGGGTGACTGAATCTTTGAGATTTATCTGTGGCAAAACTGGCGCTGCGAAAGAACGGAGAAGCCGATGGCCCAAGTATGAAAAGGACTCGGTTCTCTGAACTTTCTCTGGGGCAATGAGTAACCCTTTTTACCCCCAGAGTGGCCTGGAGGTCTTTAAACATTTTGCTGCCGAGTTGCGGCACTGCAACCAGGATGTCATCCATGAAATGACACACTGAGACTGTGGGGTGAAGGTTTCGAAACTTTCCCGGCATGTTGTGAACATAAATTTGGCACAGGGTGGGCGAGTTGAGCATCCCCTGTGGCAAAAATTTCCACTCGTAACGTTGCATAGGCTCTCTGTTGTTCACGACTGGCACTGTAAAGGCAAACCTTTCCCGATCCCTTATGTCTAAAGGAATGGTATAAAAACAGTCTTTTAAGTACGACCAAGATCTCCCAACCCTCGGGGATCATGTTCGGATTCGGGATGCCACATTGAAGCGGACCCATTGGCTGGATACATTTATTGATCTCTCTTAGATCGTGAAGGAGTTGCCACTTCCCTGACTTTTTCTTAATAACGAATATGGGTGAATTCCAAGGACTGGTGGACCGTTCTATGTGTCCTGCATCTAGCTGTTCTTTGACCAGCTGTTTCAGGGCGACTAATTTCTCCCCTACTACCGGCCATTGCTCTACCCAGGCTGGCGTGTTGGTAAGCCATTTAAGCGGTAAAGCCATTACCCGAAAGTAAGAGTGGCATGGTACTGCTGTAGAATGTCTCACCCCAGAGGTTGATGTGCACGTCCAAAATGTGCGACCAGATGACCGCTGTGCTGTCAGCTTCGGGGATCATGACTTCTACCCAATCTTGGCTTCTAAACGCTTCTTGAACACCACCTACCCCCCACACATCGGAGACCGGCTCGGGAGCCCACTCACGCGGCCACTGACTCTGGCTGACCACGCTGACATCAGCTCCGTTATCTAATAGCCCATCAAAAGGTTTTTTTATTTAAAAATACCTTTATGACTGGCCGCTGCTTCCACTCTATGTTGGTTTCCACTGCCGCTAAGACCTGGTATCCTTGCACTGCCCCTTCTGCACTCGAGCAGTCTTCTGACCCAGACTCTGAGCTGTCCCTGAGCCTTTCCTGGCTGCCTGCTGGCGAGTGACAAGGAACCATGATCAGTTGCGCTAACGTGTCTCCCTTGTGAATGGTTTGGGGTAGGTGTGTCCAGAGTTGAACCTGGAGTACACCCAAAAAATTGGAGTCAATGACTCCTGGAATCACTAGGATTCCTCGTGTTCCTGCGATACTATGGGGCAAAACTAAACCTATATAACCTTTAGCCAGGGGTCCCATTTAATAGGGAATCGACCAGATAGACTGTGCCTGGCAAGTCACATGTGACTTCTGACTGGCAAGTCAAATCTAGTCCCGCACTGCACTCAGGTCAGGCCTGCGCCTCCGGCTCTCCCAGAGCGATTGATGTCTCTGTTTGGACTGGGGCCAGAGACAAGCACGCGCTCCAGTTTCCCGGGTTCGGGCAGTTTATGTTTATTCGATTTATACCCCGCCCTATTAGCACATGGCCGACTCAGGGCCCAGTGGAAACCCTTATTGCATCGTGGACATGGTGTGGTCGGAGACTTGGGACGACCTGTGTTTTGGCCATTGCCCTTCTTGGATCAGCAGTCTTTAGCGAAATGACCGATCTTGCCACAATTGTGACTTGCTCCTTTCGTCTTGCCTTTGAATTTCCTACCGCCTTGCACTGCCGCTGCCAACAGACCCATTTTGTAGGAATCTGTACCAACGTCGGCACAAGCCCTAATCATGTCAGTGAGAGTCAGATCGGGATGATTGCCCAGTGACTGCAAGATTTTACGGTAGTCAAGGTTGGCATTGTCTTTCGCCAGCTTCATCATGAGCTCCTGTTGGGCTTGCTCATTGTCTATCTGTCTACTGTCTGCTTCCTCCAATCTATTGATAAAGTCCATGTAGGACTCCTAGGGCACCCTGTTTAACTGCTGTGTAATTTTTGGCTGCTTTGCCAGCTGCCGGGACCTTGAGATAAGCCCTAAAGGCTGTCTCAGCTGCCAAATGAAGTGTGGCGAGAGGCAAGGTGATCTGTGCATCGATGGATTCGAACTGTCCTGACCCATATAGCTGGTCAGGAATTATTGCTCCTCCCATCCTGGCAGCCCTTGCCTGCGCTTGGAGACGATACTCGCTGTCCCATAGCAAATACTGGCTGGGGTTGAGTATCATTCTCATGATGGCCTTCCAGTCGTATGGAATGAGCATCATAGTTTTGCACACTTGCTGAAGCGTGCCCCTAGTAAAGCAGCTCTGGAGTCCTGTCTCTGTGATTGCCTTCCGTATAGCCATAAGCAGCTTGTACGGAACTGGCGAATGGGTCGTTTGCTGCTGACCCATGAGGGTGTCTACCTCTATGTGGACTGGACATACCTGCCTAAGCTCAGTTAGATCTTCCGCTGACCAACTCCCCCTTACTGGTATCTTCCTCAACCATGCGCTGGATGGAACTCTTGGTAGTCTGGGAACTTTTAACTGTCAGAGAAGCACCAGCGCTTCTCATACCATGCATTCCTTCAGTGACATCTGCAGCTGTCACTGAGGGAAAGCTCCCTACACTACCCTGCTTGAGCTGAAGTGATGGATAGAGAGCCGTTGGGGCTGATGGCTCTGACTGTGCTGGGGGTTCCTGGGTCTCTATCTGGACTGGGTCTACCTCTGCTAAGAGCTTCCTACACTCACTCCATGTGCTAATTACCTTAGCTGGGGCTCTAGGTGCTTGCCTAATGCAGGCTCGTATCCTATCCCAAAGTTGGAGACTAAGCATGCCTGTTTCTGGATAAAACGGACAATGTTCCCCCAAGTACACCAAAAGATCTGCTAACTGGGTGCTGTGAATGTGTGTATGGTTTACCCTGGCCAGGGCCTTTTGTTCCATTAAGTGAACTCTCTGGTTAGCAGTCAGACATTGTTGCTGTGGACAAGTCCCCATATTACCTGCCGGTCCTTTGAAGTTTTCCTCCTCTGGATGAATCGACGCGTCTGGTTAGGTAACAGGTTTGGCATGACGAACCTCTGGGAAGGACTCGGAACATGGGCTGCTGCCACAGGCACTCGGTGGCCTCTGCGATGAAGTCAGGGTTTCACAGCTGACACTGAGCAGAACGCATTTCCACCGAGCAAGATGCCTCAGAGCTTTGGAGCATGATCTGCCTCTCTGGAATGCCTCGTAGCGTAGCTGTCACTCAGATCGGATGGCTTTCCAACCAGAGCTGCTGCGCTGTCCTCCGGGACGACTCGGACATGGTTCTGGCATAGAACCGGACCAAGGAGATCGCTTACTTACGAGTAGAATCACATCTCGGGGTCATCATATGTTGGATCTGGGCCGCAAAGCGGGTTGCGCAAGCTTGATCAGAACCACAAAGCGGCTGTTGGGTCCCGGAGGAGACTGGTCAAGTAAGACACATGAGGCAAGATGGAGCAAAGACCAGTGATTCAATGATGACAAGAGTATTTTTCCTGTTCTGGCTACATGCACAAGCGTAGCGATCCATTGTAAATTCAGGCTTCACACATCATGTTTACACAAGTTAATTGGGGAAGTCTACACAGGGGAAGTTCATTAACTAACCTTAATTAACTACAGGGGAAATACATTGTTCCATGTTATCAGAGGTAAACAGGTGACTAACATTGACTTAGTAAACAGGTGACTAACATTGACTTAGGGCTTAAAGGAATCCGCAGACGCGAGATTACCAATTACGTGCCTAGCGAGTTAGTCATTATCTCTCCATTGTCTGAGCTGCCTGTCAGATCAGCTATTGATGAATTAAACTCTATCTAATATTCGACTCCCCCAATTTCTGTCCCCTCAGGAACCCACAGCAATGAGGTGATCACCCATTACCGGGGTTCTGTCAGGGACAGTTGACCAATTGTGTGTGCGGATCCCACACCATCTGAATTTGCTGAGAGTAGTGGGGGTGGTACAGACAAGAATAGGAACAAATGAGGGGAAAACATTTTACTAGCCCCAATTAGAGTGGGCTCATCAGCCAAATCCTGATTGTGCATGTTTAATGTAAAGTAATGCCCACATAAACTTTCCAGGCATTATGCCGAGCAACAAAGAACTGTGCGATTTGATTGCCTTGCAATTTGAATGTGCAATTGTTCACACCATTCACTTTGTGATTGTTGCCCAATATACTGGTGAAAGTCCTTCATGGATATTATTATTATTATTATTATTATTATTAGTTTTATTTCTATACCGCCTTTCTTCCCCAATGGGCAACTCAAGGTGGTTCACAACAGTAAAATAAACACTAAAACAAAATACAGCATTACAATATCAAAACAAATAGCAATAACAATACAATAATCAGCAAAATAAAAGATAAATACATACAAAATAATACAATCAAATCCATATAATCAATATCAGGCAAGCCTGTCTGCCTTGGTATTAAGGTGTAATGTGAAATTATGCCTGTGTACCTATGCAGGAAGATTGTGTCCACTAAATCAAATGTTGAATGGTGGGCCATGATTAACATAAATATCACTGATGTAGTCTAAGCCAGAAGAGTTTTTTGGGGAACCAAGCTGGTTAACCTTTGTTACAGCTTCCTTCCACATTAACATTCCATTATGAAACTAAAATTGTGATTCTATATAGAGTAAAAAGGAGCTTGTCTTCATGAAGTTTTGCTTCCATTCTGAAATATATAAGTACAGCTCTCACCAGAGGGACACAAACATATTGGAATAAATCTTGGCATCCCCTGTTCCTCAGTTTTCTGACCTGGGAGAAAACAGCACACACACACACTACATGATTGATTTAGACAAAGGATTACAGCCAGTCTGCTTCTTCTTTTTCTTCACTTCCTTTTAACCCATTTGAGTGTTGAGGGAGCTGCTCTACAACTTGAAAAAAAATCATTCTAACTAATCTGAACACTCTTCCTTGTCCTGCCCATCCCAAATCCATGGGAAAATAAAGAGAGCCATATGTCAATACTAATTAAAATGTAAATGATTAAATATTTCAGCTAGCTCATAATAAGGTTGGTCACTCATGTTAATAATGTATAATCTGCTGTTTTGACTATGGATCAATGAGGCTAGAGGCTCCTTCTCAGTCATCAATGTTAATTGTATCCATTGGCTATTTTTCTTGGTTAATAGGAGAATTCCTCATATTATGATGATAATGCAAAGACAAGGAACACAACAATTCTCCCTTTTTCTTTCTCCTGACGTTTACATTATTCAGTCAGAGTTTTGCATCACCATCTTTTGAATCTCCACCGTTCTTCACCCATAGAAAGAACAGAAAGGTTCTACTTTATGCCCTGATTAAGTCACAAGTTAATATGTTGTGTATGTCCCAAAGACGGCCATGAGAAGGGGGAGCAAAAAAGAGCCTAAGGGCCTGGACCTGAAAACAAGATTGAAGCTTCTTTGCAACACAACTTTAATTTTGTTGTTGAGTTGCACAGTTGAGTTTGACCCTTTGTGACCCCATGGACCACTGCACACCAGGCACCCCCACCCTCCACCACCCTCCGCAGCCCACTCAGCTCCACGCCCATTGTGCCAACAATGCCATCTAACCATCTCATCCTTTGCCACCTCCTTCTCCTTTGCCATCAATCTTTCCCAGAATCAAGGCCTTCTCAAGTGAGTCCTCTCTTCTCATTTGGTGATGAAAGTACTTTAGCTTCATCTTCAATCCAAGGAGTAGTCAGGGTTAATATCCTTCAGGATTAACTTATTTGATCTCTTGCTGTCCAGGGTACACTCAAAATTCTCCTCCAGCACCACAGTTCAAAGGTGTCTATTCTTCTGTGCTCAGCTTTCCTTATGGTCCAGTTATCACAACCATGCATTATTACTGACTATGCAGATTTTTGTTGGCATGGTAAGATCTCTACTTTTTATTATGTTCCCTAGGTTTCTTATAGCTTGTCTCCCAAGAGTTAGTCATCTTTTTATTTCATGGCTGCAGTCATCCTCTGCATTGATCATGGATTCTAAGAAGGTAACACACTCTCTCCAAGAGTCCCCCAAAGGGAGGACAGTCTTAACAATGTCCTTATCACTATCACAAGAGGAACTCATCATTCTTTTGATAGCTCACACTTTGGCTACCAAACATCAGAGCTATTGTAGGTATTACTGGAGTGAGATCAATGGGATGTTGAGTTTGCCTTCTCTGGACAAAAAAGACAGTTATGTAATCTATACACAAAATGCCTTCCCTCTGCATTTGCCTTCTCTGGGTTATTGCATCCCTAATCCTCGTGAAGCAAAAGACTTGCTATTTTTTTTAGGTAGTTCCATTCCGTTGCTATTTGGACTTTCAAGATAAAGTCTTCCTGGTGCCCCTGAGAGTTCCATCACCATTTATATTTATATTTTAAAACCTTGTATATTGGTAAATTGTGTGAAAGATGTAACACAGCTCTAGTAACCTAAATCGGCTGAGCAATCTTCATATAAGAAAAGTTGATGGGTTTAGTTAAGATCTAAGGAGCAAAAGTCCCCATCTTAACCTATAAATCTAGACATTAACCGTTGGACTCTGGCATGCGCATCTGCACCCATCCACACTATCCCATACCTAGCCTCCTGCACTCGCCCGAACCCAGCCCGCAGAGCGCTGCATGGTTCCTGAAGCCAGCAGTGGGGCAACAGCCCCACACACTCAAACAAAGGGAAACAACTTCAATTCCCAACATTCTCCATGCTGCGCCACCCCTCAGCCAATCAGGCTGACAGGCGACAGCGAAGAGAACTTGCCCAATAGAAACCGGGCCACAGGAAAAACTGCTGCACGAACACAAACAAAATAAACAAAACTACAAGCCCCAGCATTCTACACGCCGTGAGCACTTCAGCCAATCAGGCTGAAGGGTGGGAGCGCGCAGAATGCTGAAAAAGCCGGTGCATGATAAATAACATAAAACAACACCGGCCTCCCGCAACAGGAGCACAAGGCCGCCGCAGGCAGACGCAGCACCTCATCGCCTCGCAAACAAACACCCACAAAAAAACATGGCAAGGCACCCGCCAGCCTCCTTTACCAGAGCAATGGGGAGAAGAGGGAGTCCCTCTCCTCCACACTAACCAGCCGAAGACATGGCGAGACCACCGCCAGCCTCAAGGTAAGTTGAGCCGGGGTGGAAAAAAACCAGCAGCAGGCAGAAATTTGTCAGGGGAAGCACACTCCCTGGCGAATGCCTGGATGCTGCCTTTCTACTACCCACACAGCTATTTCGAGAACTCGCACAAAACAGCGGTGGAGGTAATAGAAAAGCAGTAACCAGGACTCTGCAAGGAAGAGAACCACCCCTTATGGATTGCTGCCTGCCGATCTCTGGTTAGGAGAAAAAGGTGACAGAGAGGAGAGAACCATCGTCAGGCAGATAGCTTTTTTCTGCCTCCTTTTCACCCTACCTACCTAACAAACCTTACCGGACGAAGAGCGAGCTGACTGCCGGCTCCTCCTTTTCGGAGCAGCAATGGGGAAAAGAGGAACCGACAGACCGGCCGTTCTTCACGCAAAAAAACAACAACAACACAACAACAACAAAACCAAACATTTACCCAAAATACCAACCACCAAAATTAATAAAACACAAATAAATAAATAAACACATTAACCATCAAAACAATAAACAACAAAATCCACAAAAGACACCCAAAATACCATAAAAGCACAGAAGAAACACCTAACTACAACACGAAAGTACCTAACTCAAACAACAAAAATACCACAAATTAAACAAATAAACACGAAAGAAATCAGAAAAATAAGAAACAACCAGAAATAAACAAAACAATTAAACACATCTAAACCCCAAAAAAACCCACAAAAGAACAAACAGAAACACCTCCCAGCCCAACAGCAAAAAAACAAAAACCAGAGAACTCACCAGCACGTCCTCTCTCCACAGGTCCGGAACAGAACTGTAGAAACAAAGACTACTTAATGGAAGAAGTGCCACCTAGAGGCTAGGAAAGAAAAAACATGTCAAACAAAAAAAGAATCCAACACTATTACTAACAGCCCCACCTGCAGGCCGGAAGATTAAAAAAAGTCAAGAAAAGGCAAAGCGGCCCTCTTGCTAACAGCCCCACCTAGAGGCCACAAGAGTAATAACAAGTCAAAAAAATAAGAAATAAATCAAAATCACAAATAAATCTAATAAAATAGATAAAAAGTCACAAACAACAAATACAAAACACCATCACCCAAACCACCCCTAACTGAAAAAACACACATAAAAACTGCCCGGCAAGGCCGGGCAAAACTATGCTAGTCTTCCTATATAAAGTCTTCTGAAAAAAAAAATCCTCCCTCCCTCACCTTATCCCAGCAATATTCCATTCATAACAGAAATGCAAATATACAGTATGGATTAGGTCCATTGCTATAAAATTGATGTTAGGAAGCGGCTTTTAGAACAGAAATACTACATCTTGCTATTAAAATCAGATCAAAGTGGAAAAGACAAGAAAAAATGATGAAAGGGAAATGATAATCAGAATGGCTGTAAAGGATGTGCATGCTTTACTTATCCGCTAAACAAAAGGAGAAAATGAAATTGGAAATAGGAGGAAAAAAATCAATGGATAGGTATCACTATTCATGAATGATGTGCATATTTCAATGTTGTCCTGCTGGTGCTTGAGGCCAAAATATCGTCTCATTCCACTGCAACTACCAAGTGATAAACAAGATCAGGTTAAAAAATAGTGGCTTATTGTATTACTTGGAAAGGGTACATGAGACTGAAACAACACTTCAGTTATATTTCACTACACTTCTGTTCCATGACACAGGTTTACATCTTGATGAAATGTATAAGAAAGTACCCCCATTCACCAACAGATGGTCTGGTGTTAACTATGTAAACATGTCCTATGTAATGGAACCTAAATCATTCGGAAATACCAAATGTATACAGTTGGATAAGTCATTGGAGGGACTGAGATGTTCAGAATCCCTGACAATGCTGAATGCATATTATATCTGGTTATTCCTTTCTTAGTTACCAGAGCATAAATCAGAAGGGAAAAACAATAACAGGGGGGCCATCATGAGAGAGAGTAACATGAGTTTGTCTTAAACTGTCTGCTTCACTAACCTGTGCATAAAACAATGAAAAAACTGTCTAAAAAGCAGCTTAAATAGAAATAAAACATTAAACCAGGGATGGCCAACCTTTTTGAGTCAAGGGCTGTGTTATGCTCCGTCAGACAGTTGAGGGGGCTGGACTGGTGATCCCCCTGCCATTTATGGCTGTTGCAAATGTGTTTAAAATTGCTGTAAATGAGTCTGTGGCTGATTCTGGTGGCAGTGGCAACAGCTGGAGCAAGGGCGGGGGCTGGATTATTTGGTGCCACAGGCCAGATAAAGCCCATGGGTCATAGGTTGCCTACCACTGCATTAAACTTACAGTGGTGTTGTTCAGGTACAATTGCAAAGATAGAAATAAGAGAAATGCAGTCTCTGCATAGAGCAGACATGTTTCTATGCAGTTAGATCATGGGTTCCCCAAAAAAAATTTAGCCTCCCCCGACACACAGGTGTGGGGGATGGAGGCAGGTTGCTCCAGTTGCTTATGTTTTTGCCATCATCCATGGCGGTAGCACTTTCTCCCTGTTGTTCTGAATGTGGATCTGCACATCCCTAAGGCAGCAGAAACACCTGCCAAAGTGGATCGCTGCCTTGTAAAAAATTTGTTGCTGTGTCCCCTCTTTGAAATCCGCATTGTTAGGGACCTCACAGCAGTGACTACATTTCCCAGGCTCCCTCAGTGCCATGGGCCAAGGGAAATGTAGTCATTGCCGCAAGGTCCCTAATTGCAGATTTCAAAGAGGGGACACAACAAAAAAAATTTTTTACAAGGCAGCAATCCACTTTGGCAGGTGTTTCTGCTGCCTTAGGGACGTGCAGATCCACATTCAGGACAACAGGGAGAAAGTGTGACTGCCACAACCGCTGCCACTGTAAGTGATGTCGGGCGGATGGGGGAGGGTGGGGGTCATGCCCAGGTTCTCACTGCAGGCCTGATTAATGAGATGCATGGGCCTAATTGGGCCTGTGGGCTGTAGTTTGGGCACCCCTGAGTTAGATACGGTAGTCAAAGATTAGAAGAGAGAAATATCCATGCTGCCTATTTCTTGGGCTGAATGCTGGCAACAACTGAAAAATAGCAGTGTAGGATGCAAACTGCAAGCATGAAGAGGAAAGATGGAAGCTCATGGCCTTATCTCAAGAGCCGGAGGCAAAACAAAAGAATTCTGCTGATTGTTTAGTGACAAAAAGTCAGTCACTTTAGCATGCAGAAAGTCCCTCCCATTTATAACCAGTGTTTAATAAACAAGCAAGGTTGTTACTATTCCAACAGATAAGTCTCTGGAGAATGGAGTAGGATGCTGAAGATTAAGAACCTGCCATTTCTACCCCACTGGAAACACAAATGTGAATCTCATTTACTATCCACATATTTCCATCTAGTCCTCAATTCAAATTGATGGAAGCCAGTGGTAGTAGTGGAGACCAATTCCATACCTACAAGAAAATTTTGGGTCTGACCATTAATTCTCTACTCATACTATTGTCTTTCTGCCTTGGACTCCTCCTAAACACAAACCACAAAGCAACCACATAGCACTGTTTTCATTAACCCAAGTTTTTTCTGTACAAATGGGAAGAAAAATTAAGCAGCTAAGATAGATTTTATTTATTCCCTTATTTAGTGTCTTCATCACCAACAAGGAAGTTAAGGGAATAAAATATGGCAAAAGTCCTTTGTCTGGGTCATCACAACAATTTAGTCATTGCTATTAAGGTTACCAGCAATATCCTTCCTTCCTTTCCAATCTATAAATGTTTCTCTGACAAACATTCTTTAAGTAGGCTGTGGCATTCAACCACAAAGGAAAGCTTTATTAGTTATTTATTTATTAATGTCAGCAAACATTAAGACAAGCAAATACTGGCTGGTATTAAGACTAAAGTGCTCAGCTCCCGATCAACTTTAATTCAGAATAAAGATACTTAGTGATAATTGCATTGCAGTCATCATTTGTTGTTGTTGTTGTTGTTGTTGTTGTTGTTGTTGTTGTTGTTGTTCAGTCGCACAGTCGATTCCGACCCTTTGCGACCCCATGGACCATTTTCCTCCAGGCGCCTCTATCCTCTACCATCCCCCTCAACCCTCCCAGCTCTGTGCCCATTGTGTCTATAATACCATCTAGCCATCTCATCCTTGGCTTCCCCCTTCTTCTTTTGCCCTCCACCTTTCCCAACATCAATGCCTTCTCAAGTGAATCCTCCCTTCTCATTTGATGCCCAAAGTATTTTAGCTTCATCTTTACTATTTGACCTTCCAATGAGCAGTCAGGGTTAATTTCTTTTAAGATTGACCTATTTGTTCTCCTCGCTGTCCAGGGGACTCTCAAAACCCTCCTCCAACACCACATTTCAAAGGCATCTATTCTTCTGCGTTCAGCCTTCCTAATTGTCCAGCTCTCACATCCATACATTACTACTGGGAAAACCATTGCTTTGACTATTCTAATTTTTGTTTGCAATGTAATGTCTCTGCTTTTCACTATGTTCCCCATGTTTCTCATCGCTTGTCTCCCAAGAATCAGTCACCTTTTTATTTCATGGCTGCAATCCCCATCTGCAGTGATCTTTGATCCTAAGAAAGTAAAATCTGTCACTGCTTCTACTTCTTCCCCGTCTATTTTCCAGGAACTGATGGGGCCTGTTGCCATTATCTTGGTTTTCTTGATATTGAGTCTCAAGCCAGCTTTTGCACTCTCCTCCTTCAGCCCAATCAAGAGATTCTTTAGGTCTTCCTCACTTTCTGCCATTAGGGTGGTATCGTCTGCATATCTCAGATTATTGATGTTTCTCCCAGCGATTTTAATCCCATATTGTGATTCCTCCATCCCTGCACTGAGCATTATGTGCTCTGTGTATAGGTTGAATAAGCATGGTGACAAAATGCAGCCTTGTCTTACTCCTTTTCCTATTCCAAACCACTCTGTTATTCCATGTTCTGTCCTAACTGTTGCTTCTTGGTTCATGTACAGATTTCTCAGGAGGCATATGAGGTGCTCTGGTATTCCCATCTCTTTAATTACTTGCCACATCTTGTTGTCGTCCACACAGTCAAATGCCTTAGTGTAGTCAATAAAACAAAAGTAAACTTGTTTCTGGTATTCCTTTGTTTTCTCCATGATCCAGCGTATGTTGGTGATGTGGTCTCTAGTCCCCCTGCCTCTTCTGAAACCAGCCTGCACCTCTGGTAATTCTCTCTTCACATGCTGCTGAAGTCTGTCCTGTATTATCTTGAGCATCACCTTGCTGGCATGTGGGATGAGCGCAATTGTTCGATAATTTGAACATTCTTTGGCATTGCCCTTTTTTTGGGATTGGGACGTATACTGATCTTTTCCAATCCTGTGGCCACTGTTTTGTTTTCCAAATCTGCTGGCATATTGAATGCAGTAATTTGACGCCATCATCTTTTAGCGCTTTGAAAAATTCAACTGGGATACCATCATCTCCACTAGCTTTGTTGTTTGCAGTGCTCTTTAGGGCCTTTATGACTTCGCTCTCCAGGATGTCTGGCTCAAGTTCAATTTCTTCATCATTGTGATTATCAGGAGTGTTGAGGTCCTTTTTGTAAAGTTCCTCTGTGTACTCTTTCCATCTTTTCTTAATTTCTTCTGCATCAGCTAGCTCCTTTCCGTCTTTGTCCCTTATCATGGTCATTTTTGCTTTAAATGTTCCCTTGATTTCCCCAATTTTTTTGAAAAGATCTCTGGTTCTGCCTTTTTTGTTGTTTTCCTCCATTTCTCTGCACTGTTCTTTTAGGTAGTTTTCCTTATCTCTCCTTGCTTTTCTTTGAAATTCTGTGTTCAAATGGTTGTAGTTTTTCCTTTCTCCTTTGACTTTTGTGTTCCTTCTTTCCTCTGCTATTTTAAGAGCCTCATCAGACAACCACTTTGCTTTCTTACTCTTCTTTTCTTTTGGTATGGTTTTCTTTGCTGCTTCCTGCATGATGTCCCTCATCTCCGTCCATAATTCTTCCGGTACTCTGTCTACCGAGTCTAAGCCATTAAATCTGTTCATCACCTCCACCGTGTATTCTTTAGGGATGCTGTCTAGGTGATATCTTTCTGGTCTCCGTGTTTTCCCTATTTTCTTTAGTCTAAGCCTGAATTTTGCGATCAGTAGGTTGTGATCTGAGCCACAGTCTGCTCCAGGTCTTGTTTTTGCTGACTGTATGGAGGTTCTCCATCTTTGGCTGCAGAGTATGTAGTCAATCTGGTTTCGGTGTTGGCCATCTGGTGATGTCCATGTGTAAAGTCGCCTCTTGTGTTGCTGGAAGAGAGTGTTTGCTATGACCAGTGCGTTCTCTTGGCAGAACTCTATCAATCTTTGCCCTGCTTCATTTTGTGTTCCAAGACCAAATTTGCCTGTTATTCCCTCCACTTTTTGATTTCCTACTTTGGCATTCCAGTCTCCTAATATAATTTGGACATCATTTCTTGGTGTCTGTTCTATGAGGTGTTGTAAGTCCTCATAGAACTGGTCCATTGTGGCTTCATCTGCACCAGTGGTTGGTGCGTATATTTGGATCACAGTGACATTGAAAGGTTTGCCTTGAAATCTGACTGACATCATTCTGTCATTTTTGAGATTGTATCCCATTACTGCTTTTCTCACTCTTTTATTGACAATTATGGCTACTCCATTTCTTCTAAGGTTTTCTTGCCCGCAGTAGTAGATATGATGGTTTCCAGAGCTGAATTCACCCATCCCTGTCCATTTGAGCTCACTGATGCCCAAGATGTCAATGCTTATTCTTTCCATCTCATTTTTTACCACTTCCAGTTTTCCTTGATTCATAGACCTCACATTCCATGTCCCTATGCAGTATTGTTCCCTGCAACACTGTATTTCTCCTCCCCCTTTCGTATCCCTCCCCCTTTTCAGATCTGCTGTGCTGAGCATCCCCTTGTTTTGCCTTTTGTTTTGGTCCATAGGGTTCTCTTGGCAGACTTTGTGGCGTGCCTTGCCGGTCTCTACGCCAGTCTTTTCCCATCACACATGTTATCACCGTTTAAACAGTTTTAAAACAACGTATTATCATGCACAATATCACAGTTTATCACATAGTATCAAAGTAAAAGTTGAACTAATTAATGAAAGGGAAAGAAAGAGAGAAAGAAAGAAAAAGTCCACTATATCAAGTCTCTATGTAAGTCAGTTTCTTGTACTGTCACTATGTCAGTTGCCATAAGCCATCTATATTTAGTCAACTATATTATTTCAGTTTGATTACTTATCCTTTGCATGCACACAGCAGCTCTTGCCTCTCTTCGGCCGCATGGAGTCGGTCAAAGGCGCCGGCTCGGGCCTCGCTGTGATGGTGGTTGTGGATGGTATCTCCTGGGGGTGGTCGGGGGTCTCCGGAAGTGTCCTTCTCTCTGGCCCCAGGCCTTTGGATGGGGAGGGAGGGGCAAGATCCTTTACTCACCTCCCCCTTGGGCCTCTCTGGATGGCAAATGGGCATTAGAGCTGGGCCTTCCTGAAGCCTTTTCTTCCTCTCCAGGCTCAGGTCTTTGGATGGGGAGGGAGGGGCAGGATCCTTTACTCCCCTCCCCTGTGGGCCTCTCTGGATGGAATGAGCAGTAGAGCTGGGCTCTCCTGATTCCTTTTTTCTTCCTCTCTAGGCCCAGGTCTTTGGATGGGGAGGGAGGGGCTGGATCCTTTACACACCTCCCCCTTGGGCCTCTCTGGATGGCAAATGGGCATTAGAGCTGGGCCTTCCTGAAGCCTTTTCTTCCTCTCCAGGCTCAGGTCTTTGGATGGGGAGGGAGGGGCAGGATCCTTTACTCCCCTCCCCTGTGGGCCTCTCTGGATGGCAAATGGGCATTAGAGCTGGGCCTTCCTGAAGCCTTTTCTTCCTCTCCAGGCTCAGGTCTTTGGATGGGGAGGGAGGGGCAGGATCCTTTACTCCCCTCCCCTGTGGGCCTCTCTGGATGGAATGAGCAGTAGAGCTGGGCTCTCCTGATTCCTTTTTTCTTCCTCTCTAGGCCCAGGTCTTTGGATGGGGAGGGAGGGGCTGGATCCTTTACTCACCTCCCCCATTTATAAATACCCAAGACATCACCCTTGTTTCAATTAAAGATTAGTTTAAGCAGAGACTAAAATTGGATCCAGTGATCTATGTGTGCCTAGTGAAAATATTCTCATTATTTAAGAACTACTTCCCTTGGTGATGATTTTTTTTTTGCAAAATCTCGCATGTTTAGTTTCTCATAATTACCATATTGTTATTTTCATTCTGCAGAAAAGCTTAGGAGTTGTGGAGATGATTACTTAAATATCAGAAATCTGTTCATTAATTTTTTCTGTCACCATTTATTAATCTTAATAAAGATTAAGCCATTGACCACAGATAACAATCACATGTCTCTGCTGTATGCTAACTGATGCTCATAGCCATGGATATTTGTTGAAGCACCCTGTAAAATTCTTTGAGGATCTTTAAACAACATAGTGTATCTGCAGAGCACAGTAAGCTGATGAGAAGAAATGAAAATGGACCCAAATTAAACAACTAATTCTAAATTTTGAAAAATGATTTTTCATTCACTGTCAATGAAAGATGTGGGAAACGTATCCCACATCTTTCCCAGGAGTAATAAGATAGTAGTTGCAAACCACACTGTTTTATTATATTCCAGTCAACTTCAATCAAAAGAGGAACCAAAACTGAATATTTTGAGTGCAAGCACTGCCTTAAAATACACAGTATTGCAAAGCAAATAGTGCCTTTTGACATATGCAGATTGAACATTCTGTCCAAGTAAGTGAGAGATGCTTTATATAGAGGATTTGGTTTGCATCCACATAAATCTATGAGGAAAAAAGCAGATCTGCAATCCTTCTGGCATCATCCTCTAAAGGACCAGGGCCGGATTTAGGATCTGTGGGCCCCTAGGCTGAACCTGTGGCGCGGGCCCTACCGGGGAAAGTATTTTTCTAAAATTAACCTACAAAACCCACATTTCCAGCAATTATCCAATTAAAAACTGAAAAATAAATGTTTAAAATTTATTATTAAATTATAGAAATTATATATACGACATTCCTATACAGTATTTAGAATTTGATGAATTCATGAGATGATAAAAATGAAAAGAACTGAACATCATTAAGGTAATATATCTTAATGGTATTTAACATGATTTATTAACATTGCTACAAACAACTATATTATTAAAAAAGAATACAAAGTTGAGATTCAAGTCTATGTTTCTAAATATGCAAATATGAGTATTACAGTTTTAAAAATAACATATCGTAATTTTAATTAAACATGTTAAAAATGCAAAATGCAAGATAACAAAAAGGAATGTAATGAACAAGCAACATTCACTTAACCTATACAACATACCTAATATATTATTTAATTCAAATACAGAACTTTTCCAATCAATCTAACTATAACGAAAGTGTCACTTAATCTTAATGGCTAATTAGTTTACGCCTACACTTCGTATTAATGAAGCTACTTATAAAATCATGCACGGTGTGGACAAAGTAGATAAGGAAAAACTGTTTTCCCTATCATATAACACTAGAACTAGGGGGCACACCATGAAACTTTTGGGTGCTAGTTCTCAAACAAATAAGAGAAAGTACTTTTTCACCCAGAGAATCACTGGTCTATGGAACTCCCTGCCAGAAGAAGTGGTGACAGCTGTCAGTCTTGACAGCTTTAAGAAAGGATTAGACAAGTTCATAGAGGACAAGAATATCAATGGCTATAATTATGGATACCTAGGGACAACCTCCGGGTTGGAGAGATAAGCAGGATATCTCTCAATGCCATTTCCAGGGAATCCTAAGCAGGTGAAGGCATCTGCTTGGGAATATCCTGAAGCAAATGGTGAGCCACTGTGTGAGACAGAATGCTGGACTGGATGGGCTGTGGCCTGTTCCAGCAAGGCTGTTCTTATGTTCTTAAGTTCTTATGTTATTTATAATATCTTCATAATTATGTTGTCTTAAAATGTCACTTTCAATGCTGAGTAAAGCTAAAGCGTTGAGCCTGTCTTCTAACATGGAGGTTCGAAGCCTGTTTTTGATCAACTTTACTTTTGAAAATGACATTTCTCCACTGCTGTTTGTGACCATAAGTGACAGGTACATTCTTAAGGAAATCTCAATATTAGGAAAACAACCTTAAACTGTCCATAATACTAGATTAAAGGGGAAAATTGAAAAATATAAAAAATGACTTGAATAAATAATGATGAATAAATAAGAAAAATAAGGTGCCACACTATGCCCACAAAGCAGACTTTTATTTTTTATTTATATCAACACAGCTCAAACAAACACATTTAATAATTCACAATCCAGAACAACAGAACATAATCATGACCACACAGCAGACTTTCTTATCACCACAGCAAAAACAAAAACAAAAACATTTTTTAAAAATAATTTTATTTAAATCTACACATTACATAATAACAAAAACAAACACATCAACTTAATAGAGGACATTCACCATGTGCTATTTACATTGCCATATGGGACAGAGTTACTTAATTCTTATATGATTCCTTTCCAAAAGGAATGCTGATCTGGCGTTGGCTTCTGACCTTGATCCTTATGCAGTATATCTTAACCTATAAAACCAAGTGTTCACCATTGGAACTGGCTATAGGCTGCTATGCGTCGCCCTACTGACCCACACCCACCCTTCGTGCGCACGGCCAAATTCCCTACGCAGGTCAACGAAGGATTTAAAAATCCGGCACAGGGGCCTCAGCCCCACAAACGGCAAGAAAGGGAAAGAACTTCACTTCCCAACATTCCTTGTGCTGCGCCGCGCCAGAGCCAATCACGCTGAGAGGCTCTCGCACGTCGCAGCGTTCCAACACGCGCCGCAGCCAATCGAAAGAAACACATTTTAAAAAAAACCAGCAAAAACACACAGCACCAACCCATTACTACAAGCCCCAGCGTCCTGTGCGCCCACGCAGAACGCTGAGGAAAATGGCTCCCGGAAAATTAAAAAGAAAAACAGCTCACAGGCAAGCAAACAGCAGCCGGCTTTCTTTTACTCTCCCGCGGCGCCTGAATCTCCCGAATGGAGTTTCCCCTTTAAAATCAGTGGGAGGGGGTGGCGATCCCCCTTTGCGCTGCCTACCCTAGTGATGGGAGGTTTGTGGGCATAAAAGGACTATATTGCCCCAACCCATCTGAAAACAAAAGATGAGGCAGAGAGGATCGATCCCCAACCCCCCCTCCTTAAAAAAAACTCCGTCTTTTCTTCTCTTTAAAAACGGAGTTGTTTTAAGGAGAGTGCGGGAGAATCGATCCTCTCTGCCTGTTCCTCTCTGTCCAGAAGTGAAGGGCCAATATAACCTTTAATCCCAACAAACCTCCCCAAAAAACCTCCCAACACTAGGGTAGGCAGCGGGGAGGAGGATCGCAGCCCCCACCCACTGATATTAAAGGGAAAAAAGATCTACCTTCACGATTCCACAAAAACAAAGCACCATAACACACTACAGCTCCCCTGCCCACCACCTAGCCCACCCTTCCTAACCCCCAATGACCATTCCCCCATCCTCACCACGGGCCGCCGGCGTAGATATTCCAACCAGCCCAGCCTGCGAAAAAAAAACCAAACTACCACCACATCGTATTTCAATGGGCCACCCAGCCACCGAGGCCGGCCCACAGAAATACACACACCAAAAACACAAACAACAACAATCCAAAAAAAAAACAAGGACAAACACAACCCCCCACCCCCCACAAATTACAACAAAAGCACCCTGCGAAAATACCCCCAACCTACATCCCCCCACACCCCACAAAACCCAAAAACACAACACATAAAATAAACGAGCACACACCTTCAACCTCCAGCCTCAGCGAAGAGCACATGTGCAATGAAAAAAGAACAGGAAGAAAACACAGCCCACAACTGAGTTACCATTTCAAAACAGTGCAACAGCACCACCCAGTGGCTACAGCAAAAATAGCACTCAAAAACATTAAATTTAAAAAAATAAAATATTCCCCTTTTTTTAAAGAAATTCCATTATTTGAAAAAAAAATATATCAACCATTCCTCTTTTCAAAATCCGATTTTATTATAACACTTTAAAACACTACCTACGTATAAAAAACCATTATTTAAAAAAAGAAAAAAACTCATTTAAATACACATACAAGAAAAATCATCCAACAACCATTTTTCAAATTTTTTTAAAAAATAACCCCAAAAAAAGCCCGGCAACGCCGGGCAACCCTTGCTAGTAGTCTATAAAACATCTCCAAGTGTCCTGAAATTTATTTTCTTTTATTAGTCCTTTTCTTAAATTTAGTTCCCCGGTGAGCTTATCGTTTAAAGCAATAGTCCATAACTCATTGCACCATTCGCCAATTCTTGGAGTGACATCATTCTTCCATTGCCGCGCTATACAGTGTCTGGCACCTGATAACATGACTACCATTAATTTCCTTTTACTATATTCCACCTTATCAACATCCATTAGTAATACTATAACTGCGTCCAATTTAACCTTTTCATTCAAAATTTTCCCAATTTCATACTCTACACTCGTCCAGAATGGCTTCAACTTCTTACATCCCCACCACATATGCTCATACGTTCCTATATCCTCCTTACACCTCCAACATATATTTAATTTTGTCTTGTCAATTAAATGTAATCGCACAGGGGTCATATACCATTTCCATAATAACTTGTGGTTATGCTCCTTAATCCTTACTGATAACGTTTTCATGATTCTTCTTTTCCACTTTCTATTCCAACATTCATCTGTGATTTTAACATTTAAATCTTGTTCCCATATTCCTCTTAATGCTTTTTGGGATTCATTAGAATCATCCAATACTTTATATAATTTACTAACTAATCCTTTAATTTCTATTTGACCATTTCTTAACTTATATACTAGCTCCTCAAATTTTGTCATGTTCCTGTCTAAGCCTATTTCTTCCCTGTATTTTTTATTCCAACTATTCAGTGCGGCAACTTGAAGCCAATTTAGTTTCAACTGTTTACACATTTCTGACATTTTCTCCTCATCCTCACAAACATCTAACCATTCCTTTAATAAAGTTACTTTATATCTTTTCATTATTTCTTCAGTCCTATGGTCTAAGAGTAGTGGGAATGATTTTAAATCCCTTAACTCCAAAATTGGTGATAACCCTGGGGATAATTTGTTTTTCAATAGTGTCCATGTTCTAAAGAGTGTCTTTAGCATTTTATTCGCGGTATTAATTTTAACTGTTTCTTTGCCTAGAAATATTAGTGATTCGTCTCCCAATTTTTCACGTAATTCAATCTCCCCCCATATCAATTTTTTCCTTATTAAAATTTTACAAATATTTTTCAGTTGAAATGCCCAATAATAATTTGTGATGTTCGGGATTCCTAAACCACCCTTTTGTTTGTGAAAGATACCACAACGTTTTCGATATTCTAGCTTTTTTTCCGTTATTACAATAATTATTTATTAAATTTTGAAATACATTTAGTTCCTTCCTTTTAATATTAATTTGGAGAGTATCAAATAAAAAATTTATTTTAGGTAACAATTTCATTTTACACAACGATACTCGACCAAACCAGGATAAATTTAGTTTTTTGTATCTTATAATCTTTTCCTTTAACTCCTTTTCCAATTTGTCGTAATTCAATCTCTTTAAATCATCGTACTTGTTTGAAATGTTTATTCCTAAATACTTAATACTAGACCTAATCTGTAATTTAAATCTGGATTTTATAACTTCTTGTGCTTCAACATTCCCATTAAAAAAAATTGCCTCTGATTTGTCCCAGTTAACTTTAAGCACCGTCACCCTGTAAAATTTTTCTAAGTGTGCATATACTTTTTCCAATGGCTTTTCGGGATTTTTTAACGTTAATAATGTGTCATCTGCATACTGGCTAATTTTTATCCCATTTAGACCTATCATGTCTGTGTCTTCTCTTACCACATTAGCAATTAATTCCATGACCATTATAAACAGTGAAGATGATAGTGGATCCCCTTGTCTTGTGCCAGCTTCCAACTTAATTTCCTCTGTTAATTCATCATTTATTTTTACTCTTGCTGATCCCCTTTGATATAACTGCCCAATTACTCCACAAAATTTCGAACCGAATCCATATTTTACTATAATTTGTTTTATGGTAATCCACTGGATGGAATCGAAAGCTTTGAATATATCTAATGAAATAAACCTGTGTGATCTCTTTGCTGCTGTGCAATGATTGACATGTCAAGTATCCTCCTTGTCAGGTCCGACATGTACCGACCTCACAAAAAACCTGCTTGATCTTTTTGAATATAGTTACCTAAAAATTTATTTAACCTATTGGCCAGAACCGCAGTAAAAATCTTTACATCCTGATTCATCAGCGAGATCGGTCTATATGATTAGATGTTTTCCACGTTTTTTCCTACTTTTGGTATTAAAATAATAACTGAGTTATACCATGATGCCGGTACTATACCTCCATCCATTACATAATTAAATACCCTTTCAATCCTTGGTATCAAAACTTCCTTGAAATCCTTATAAAATTCCACAGACAAACCGTCTTCACCAGGGGTTTTACCCACCCTTAACTTATCTATAACGTCAGTAATTTCTTTAGAGGTTATTCTTTCGTCCATGTAATTCCTATGTTCTTGATCCAATTTTATCCTTGACCATTTATTTAGATATTTTTTTAACTCAACATCGTTTATCTCCTTTTTTTTTTAGAATAAAGCTCCCTGGAGACCGGAACAAGATGGCGGGGGAGTAAGATGCGAGTGAAGCAAGCTGCGAGATAAATGTATTAAAAAGGTGGAAAAACAAAGGCTGTCAAAGATAAATCTGAGAAAAAAGACAGAGGAGTGCTGTGGGGGTGAAGAAGTTGAAGATTTCAGGGATCAAAAGAGTCTGTGCCAGTGTGATAGAGCCTGAAAATGCTCGAACAGGCAGAGAGACGCCGCATGAATGGGACGACACAGATTTGCAAGCCTCTGTAAGTCCTCCGTTTCCTCTTAAAGTTTATTTTGGGCTGTAAAGACTACCTAATTAAGGAAGGTGTGATTGATGAGACTGAGAAGGAAAAACAGACTTGTGGAAGATAGTGAAAGATTGGGTTTCAAAGGCAAGGTAAAGAGAGTAAGTTTGAAATAAGCCTTGAAAGTGAGTGGAGAAACCCTGAATGCCCTTAAAGTATTGGAGCAAATTTTTGAACAAAAAAGAGAGATGAAAGGGGAACTCTGAGGCAAGAGAGCTAATGGATTGAAAGAGGGGGAGTCTATTTGTCCCCCTTTCTTTTTCTGAGAGGAAGAATTTTTGAAAGAAGAAATAAAAAAATAAAAAAAAAGGAGAGAGTGAGTGAAGAAGAACAGGCTCTTGAAGATGAGAAACAGCTGATAAAGTAGCTGCGACCTTAAAGTAGTGAGAGGTGAGAAAAAAGGAAGTGAGAAACAGTCAGCCCTAAATGAGTTATTAACATCCCAAAGACTTCAGACTTTAGAAAACTATCAAAATGGATCCTAGTGACAAATTAACAGAAGATTTCGTGGAAAGGTGTATGGAAAGAGTATCGACTAAAGGGGATATATATATGATGGAGATAAAAGAGCTGATTGAGGATACAAGAATGTTTTTTCAAGAAAGACGTCTGGTCATGGAGAACACAATTCAAGAAAAAGGACAGTGCATGGAGGACATAATTCAAGAAAAAGGACAGTGCATGGAGGACACAATTCAAGAAAAGGGACAGTGCATGGAGGACACAATTCAAGAAAAAGAACAGTGCATGGAGGACACAACTCAGTGTATGGAGGACACAATTCAAGAAAAAGGACAGTGCATGGAGGACACAATTCAAGAAAAAGGACAGTACATGGAGGACATAATAGAAGTAAAATTAAAAGAAATCATGAATGGACAACAAGAATTAAGGGAATTGTTAGTTAGCTATATGAAAAAAATAAATAATAACTTTATGACAATAGAGGCAAAATTAAAAGCTGTGGAAGAGGAGATAAAACAGATACAAGCAGTGGAGAAAGAAATGGGTAACTGGAGTAAACTTGAGAAAAGGTTGAACAGAATAGATGTGACAAGGAAGCAAGAAATGAAAGACACCATGAATGGACAACAAGAATTAAGAGACTTACTAGCCAACTCCATGAAAGCAGTAACTAAAAATTTTGAGACAATAAAGGTAAAAGACTTGCAAGAAAAAGATAAAAGAATAGGTAAGCAAGAAAAAAGACTGTACATGCTGGAAGAGATGGCGAGACAAAAGAACGTGTTGATTAAAAATATTCCAGAGGGAAGTCCAGACCGTTTGAGAGAAAGAATTATTAAATGGTTGAATGAACTGAAGATGGGGAGAGAATTCACACAAGAGGATATCCTAGCAGTTTACAGATTGGGGAAGAGAAGAAATGGGACTTTTAAAAGGTTTGTTTTGGTAAAATTTGCAGGTCTGGATAGAAAATTAGAATTAATGGCATTTTTAAGAAGAAACGGTACACGAGTACCAAAATTGGATGGGGAAAAACTGGATATTTATCAGGATATAACTAAAGAAGAAAGATTGTGGAGGAAGAAAATTAAACCAGTTACTACATTGCTAAGGGATAAGGGAGTGAAATATAATTGGCAAAAATTACATCATTTAAGATTCTTTTGGGCTGGTAAAGTTGTTGTGATAAACAAGCAAACTGAATATTTGGATATCTTAGAATCTTGTAATATCATTAAGAGAGGATCAGAAGAATGGAGAAAACTTAAAGAAGAGCTTTTAGTTTTGAGAAGTCAATTCAAAATATAAAAGAAGTGAAAAATATAGGGAGAAAGATAGGGGCAAAAGGGAATATCTATGAAATTGTTACAAAAAGGTTAATAACTTTTGTTAAGAATGGTTAAAAGGGGGTAAGGTGGATGGAAAATCACAATGTAAAGTTTGAAATAAATGGTTTAATAAGTTTGAAATGGTAAATAACCCTCTGTTAAGGAATGCCAAGGAAGGGCAACTAGTAGTAATGCTTGAATATGATGTTTTGGAAATTGTTACCTTTCAATGAGTTTCCATTTGTTGTTATTTTGGTTTTTATATTTGTTCTGATGTAAGATGGAGGAGTTCCAGTTTAAGGAAGAGATCAAAATATATAAATAACTTTCTCTTAATGGGGTCTAAGATTATGAGGAAATACATGTTGGGGAAGACTGCAGAGAATATCATATGTGCAGTATATAGATAAAGAATTTGTAATAGGTACAGAAAGGGTATTGAATAAGCTTAACTACTTCAGTAATGGTAGGGGGAGGGAAAGAAAGGGGGAGATAACTTTAGGATTAAACTTTGCATAGAAAAGAGTTGAAGGAAAGGTAAGGACATGCGTAATGGTAGAATAACCATTAGTAGGAGGAAAAGAGAGAGAAAAACAGCTGTATGTTATGAACAACAAAAGTTATTTAATGTCTTAAATATTAGCAAGAATCCATCTTGCCCCTATCTATTAGGATATAAAAAAGGAAGAAAGATTGTGGAGGAAAAAAAAAATTTAAAATAGTTAAATCATAAGGATATGAGTTAATCTTCCGTGTAAGAAAATTTGTTTTGATAAGTAATTATATTGGGATTTTGGTTATATTACAACCATGTAATATTGTTAAAGAAGGATTAGAAGAATGAAGGAAACTTAAAGAAGTCAGGACATAACTAAAGAAGAAAGATTGTGGAGGAAAAAAATTAAACCAGTTACTATATTGCTAAGGGATAAGGGAGTGAAATATAATTGGCAAAAATTTCATTATTTAAGATTCTTTTGGGCTGGTAAAGTTGTTGTGATAAACAAGCAAACTGAATATTTGGATATCTTAGAATCTTGTAATATCATTAAGAGAGGATCAGAAGAATGGAGGAAACTTAAAGAAGAGCTTTTAATTTCGAGAAGTCAATTCAAAATATAAAAGAAGTGAAAAATACAGGGAGAAAGATAGGGATAAAAGGGAATATCTATGAAATTGTCACAAAAAGGTTAATAACTTTTGTTAAGAATGGTTAAAAGGGGGTAAGGTGGAAGGAAAACCACAATGTAAAGTTTGAAATAAATGGTTTAATATGTTTGAAATGGTAAATAACCCTCTGTTAAGGAATGCCAAGGAAGGGCAAGTAGTAGTAATGCTGGAATATGATGTTTTGGAAATTGTTACCGTTCAATGAGTTTCCATTTGTCGTTATTTTGGTTTCTATATTTGTTCTGATGTAAAATGGAGGAGGTTTGGTTTAAGGAAGAGATTAAAATATATAAATAACCTTTTGTTAACGGGGTCTAAGATTATGAGGAAATGGAGGTTGGGGAAGACTGCAGATAATATCATATGTGCAGTATATAGATAAAGAATTTGCAATAAGTACAGAAAGGGTATTGAATAAGCTTAACTACTTCAGTAACGGTAGGGGGGAGGGAAAGAAAGGGGGAGATAACTTTAGGATCAAAAATTTGCATAGAAAAGATTTGAAGGAAAGGTAAGGACATGTGTAAGGGTAGAATAACCATTAGTAGGAGGAAAAGAGAGAGAAAAACAGCTGTATGTTATGAACAACAAAAGTTATTTAATGTCTTAAATATTAGCAAGAATCCATCTTACCCCTATCTATCAGGATACAAAAAAGGAAGAAAGATCGTGGAGGAAGAAAATTAAAATAGTTAAGCCATAAGGATATGAGTTAATCTTCCGTGTAAGAAAACTTGTTTTGATAAGTAAATATATTGGGATTTTGGTCATAATACAACCATGTAATATTGTTAAAGAAGGATTAGAAGAATGAAGGAAACTTAAAGAAGAGCTGTTAATTAAGGGAGGCTAACCCAGAACATAAAGTAACAGGTAGAGTATGATGTTTCTGAAAATGTTTCTTTAAAAAATAATAATAATAATAATAATAATCCTCTGTCAAGGTGTGTTATAGATAGATAGATTATAATTTATAAGGTGATATATGTTAAGGTCTGTAGAGAATTGGATGTGTAGTATAGATAAACAGAGATACAAGGGTAAGAATCTGCAATTAGTTATAGAAAGAAAATTGAATTAAAAAAAAAAAGAAAGGGGGAAAAAAAAAGGTGGGATAATTTTGGGATTAAAATCTGAACAGAAATGATTTGAAGGAAATGTAATAAAATGAGTAATGGTGTGACAACCATTAGCAGGAGGGAAAGAGAAACAGCTGCTCCGCTATGAACAATAAAATTTATTTAATGTCTTAAATAATAACAAGATCCCGCTCTAGATCCGGTCTCCCTCCCCTTCTTCGGCACTTCGGAGGCGGTCCCTCAATGGAAGGACAAGGGGAGTGACGAAGACAGAAGATGGTGAAGGGCTGGGTGAGGGTGATTGGGAGGTGAAGGGTGGGTGAGGGTGAATGTATTCAATGTATATCTGTTCATATGTTTTTTTATTGTAGTATATTGTATTGTATTGTAATGTTATGAATGTTTAAGTTTTGTAATTTTGTTTGAAAAGTAATAAAAATTTAAAAAAAAAAAAAAAAAAGAATAAAGCTCCCTATAAAAATTACTAGCAATGTGTATCTTATCTTTCATTTTGTTACATCTTTCCCCATTACTGTTTATCAAAATCTGAATATTTCTACTATTTTTCTTTTCCTCTGCAACTTTAGCCAGTAGTTTAGAATTTTTATTACCATACTCAAAATAGTTTCTTTTAAGATAAATCAAATTCTTTTTAACTTCTTCAATATCCTTTTCAATAATTTTCATTTTCAAACCCTGTAATTTATTAAACACGTTTCTATCACCTGATCTTACATGTTCTTATTGCAATTTCCTTACTTCGTCCTCTATTAATTTTAAATTTTTATTTTCCTGTCTATTATTCCTACATGAAAGTTTTATACTTTTCCCCCTGAAAATTGCCTTCATGGTGTCCCATAAAACTCCATCATTAACATCATTAGTATCATTTATCTCCCAGCATTCATTCCACTTTTTAATTATTATTTCCTTACTCTTTTGATCCCTAAACAATTTTGTATCATATCTCCATGCCCCAATACATTTTTTCTTACCATCAATTCTAATTTCTAAACACATTTCAGCATGGTCCGATTCTTTAAATAATCCAATTTTAATATCTTCAACTTTACTTATCAAGTTTTCTGAAGTCAAAAAGTAATCAATCCTTGAATAGGAGTTGTGAGCTTGTGAAAAAAAAGTAAAACCCCTTTCTGAACCCCTGATATCTCTCCATACATCCCGTAATCCCATTATTTTTAACCACCTATCTATAACAGAGTTATGCCCGTGTCTCAACACATTTGTGGTGTCTAGACCCGATCTAATTAGATTAAAGTCTCCGGCAATGATTAATTTAGTTACATTTTCATTTCTTATCTTTTGAGATACACCATCTAAGAATTCCTCTTGCTTCTCATTTGGTACATAGATATTAGCAATTAATATTTCCTCCTCATTAACCATTCCTCTAATTATGACATATCTCCCTTCAGGGTCAATAACAGACTTTAATTTTGTAAAACCCAATTTTTTAGAAATTAATATTGCGACCCCTCTCAACTTTGAATTACCAAATGCTTTCTCATAATGCTCTATTCCCCTTAGATACAAGTTGTTTACATTATCGTTTTTCTGATGGGTCTCTTGTAAACAAATTACATCAGGATTATTTCTCCTAATAGCCGCTTCCACACGTTTTCTCTTAATTATGCTGCCAATGCCTTTAACATTCCATGATAAAATTTTAATTTTCTTCATACTTATTTATGTTACATCCTATTAACCCAATCCCTGTCTCCCATTGGCAAGTGCTCGACATACTACATAACCCATCCCACAAATAATACAATAACTGAACACAAAACATATAACAAAACTTCTTCACCCTCCCCACCTTTCCTAGAAAGAACACCCTTGAAAATCAAGGAGGGGAGGGGGGAACGTGCAGTTATGTGGGCCTAGCTCCTAATCATCCTGCATAACATCAACATACCTCTTAAATCAACTTTACATGCCACAGCCATATACTTTATCCTCCCTTCTTAATGTGTGCTTTACATGTCTCAAATATAATGTGCCTAGACAATTTATTCCTATTAACAATTCTTATCGTGAGTCATATACATTCCTGATAATATCAACTGATCTTTAAGGTCTTCCCATTCCTTGGTGTTACTTTCAATTATTTGAAAAACATTTTTTTTGCTGTAGAGAAAATCTGCTGTGGGTCTTTCTTTCTCCATCTCTCTTTCACTTCTTCCTTTTTTTCTTCATCTCCCCATCCCTTCTTCCTTCTTTCCTTTCTCTCCATCCCCCCTTTCTCTCTCTCTTTTCCCTACTGCAACCAAAATGTTGTGAGTTCCATCCTGAAATGGATCAAGGTTGACTCAGCCTTCCATCCTTCCAATGTAGGTAAAATGAGTACCCAGCATGTTGGGGGCAAAATGCTAATTAATTTGTGAACCACCCAGAGAGTGCACTAAGTGCTATGGGGCAGTATGTGAGTGTAATTGTTATTGCTATTGTTTATGCACTGAATATTTATACCTTTGAATGTCTGGCTGAGAACATGTTCTGAATGGAGAATTTGGGTCACTCTAAAAAGCTTCCTATGCTTATCTTTCTAAAGGATCAAAAATTAGATAATGTCAAATATTTTTCTTCTTTGCAGTTAAGAATTCAGGTTGGAAAATCCCATAGTCTTTAATGAAACTGTTTCATTTCCTGCTTACCACATGGGAATTTTGGGCACCAAACTGAAATCTTTTCATTATATGCCACCAAATTTAATAATGTGAAATGCCAGCATTGTTATTAAATTTGTATTTTAATTTTGGTGATCAAGTAGTCTGAGCTGAAATAGCAATAATTTGAAAGCAGTATCAAAAATTGGGATCTAATCCAGAGAAGTAGTTTCCATTACAAATAGTTTAAACATGACTAGCCTCTTAAATCTAAACTTAATATATAATATTTTCAGGTTAATCTGATATTGTGCAATACCTAAGCAGAGCAGAGCAGGAAATCACCTGAATATTTATATTTATGTTCCTTCTTCCCTCTCTTTTTCTCCTCATGCCTTTTCGCGCCTGCCTCCCTTTCCAAGAAGGACTGGAGATGATGTGGAGCACCAGGGGGGGAGGGGAGGGCGCATGCACGGCTCCTGCCTCATCACCTCTGTCACTGGGGCAATGCGCCAGCCAATCCCCTGAGTCACATGGGTGGCTATCACTCTCACTCCCACCCCTCCTTTGCTCCCTCCTTTGCCCACGCGTCTCTTTGAAAGAGGCTCTTTCTTGCCTGCCTGGTGCCTGCCTTCATTTTTGGGGGGTTTTGTGGTGCGGACCCCCCCTGTGGTGCAAGGCCATAGGCTGCAGTCTAGGTAGCCTATGTTTAAATCCGGCCGGCCCTGTAAGGGACACAGGACTCCAAAACATGTGGGTACTGCTGGACAGCCTAGATTGGTAAGGAAGACTTGTGGAAACTGTTCAAAGATAATTTATTAAAAAGACTACTCACAAACAAAATATCTCCATGATTTTCAAAGAAAGATTGTCCCACTCATTCACCCACAAACCCAGATCTTCAGAAGATACTTGGGAGGGTAGCCTGATGGGAGGAAAGGGTAGAGACCCACTTTCCAAGCTTCTGTGCACATTTTATGGACCCAATTTTCAAAGGCTGAACCAATATATTAATAAATACATGTGAAACAGAACTGACTGACTTTCATATCCTTACCCAGGGTAACATTTGGCCATAATGCCCTCTTGTCAGATTCTTCAGTGCTGGCTTTCAGAGTGGGAATGTATCTTGACCCCCCATATTAATTTTTATGTGGCCTTGGTAAGATAATGACAACAACAACAGATACTTCTCCAAGTTAATCTCTATGTGCAAAATCTATTATATGCCATAGCATCATGTGTTGAAATGGAGGCATCAGCCAAATGTATCTGAGCAACATGTCACATTGATTATTACATCCCTTCACATAAGATTTCCTTAAAACTCTTGATACATGATATCTTCATGGAGCTCTTAGAGAGCTTGGGCATGCTGGTGATTTGGAAAGGATTTAACATCTTTTGCAGTATATGGTGCACCAAGAATTTGAAGTTTATAGGTTAGACAAAAGATAGATGTACTAAAAACCTAGTGCTAGTGTTTTCTAAAAAAGGAGAAAAACATTTCCATATTTGATCCTTTGTCATTTTTATGATGTAAAGAGTCTTCATCTTTTTAATTCATATGGCTCAAGTCGCTAAGACGCTAAGTCGCTAAGACGCTGACTGGGAAGCGGAAGGTCAGCAGTTCGATTCCCGAGTACTGCAGGACGGAAATGAGCTCCCGTCTTCATCCCAGCTCCTGCCAACCTAGCAGTTCGAAAGCAAGAAATTGCAAGTAGATAAATAGGGACCACTTCGGTGGGAAGGAAACAGCGTTCCGTGCGCTCCGGTGTCTAGTCATGCCTGCCACATGACCACGGAAACGTCTGCAGAAGCAGACAGCGCTGGCTCTTCGGCTTAGAAACAGAGATGAGCACTGCACCCTAGAGTCGGATACGACTGGCTTTCGAGCAAGGGAAACCTTTACCTTTACCTTTACCTTTACCTTTACCTTTACCTTTACCTTTACCTTTACCCTTACCTTTACCTTTACCCTTACCTTTACCTTTACCTTTATATATATATATATATATATATATATATATATATATATATATATATATATATATATATATATATATATATATATATATATATATATATATATATATATATATATATATATATATATATATATATATATATATATATATATATATATATATATATATATATATATATATATATATATATATATATATATCCTGCTCCTCATTAATTTGTACTTGGCCAGACAAATCATGGTCCCAGGGATTAACAGTGGGGATCTCTCATACAATTTCTTTCCATAATTAAATAAGCTGTAATGAATTTCAGCTGAACTATTCAACCATCCACAGGGCAGAAATTAATGAAA
The DNA here is from genome assembly GCA_035047305.1 of Bradypodion pumilum. Taxonomy (NCBI): domain Eukaryota; kingdom Metazoa; phylum Chordata; class Lepidosauria; order Squamata; family Chamaeleonidae; genus Bradypodion; species Bradypodion pumilum. Next base: position 359,410,027 of record JAWDJD010000001.1, read on the forward strand.
ATAGCTTGATCCTTTTTGACATTATTACTATACTTCAGAATATGTGGGGATAGTATTAAGGAAGTGACTGATAAGGAAAAAAATCCCTGACATCACATAGTTCTTTTAAGAATGAGAAACTGGCATAGCAGAACTTTTGAGCAAGCAGCTTTAATGACAGAACTGCATTTATTTGTCAAGCGCAAGAGAATTCAAAGCACTTTGTAGATGAGGACACCGCTGTAGCACTCCAGGCACTTCCCTGACAGAAGGAAGCTCTGAAGAGCACAGCATTTGTGCCACCAAGGGATTCAGAACTCATAGAGCGCTCCACAGACTTTGGGAACAGAAGTTAATGAGATGCAAGACAGAGAGGCAGGGATGTCATATACTTGACTACAATTAAAGGAATCCTAACCACCAGAAAGCAGAGTAAAACTATTTGGAAGACATCTTCATCCTTTTCACTTCCATCTCCAATTTTCACTCCTTTCTTCTTCTTCTTCTTGTGGGAAATCTACACAGTAGGAAAGAAGACTGCTGAATGTTCTTGGATTGTTGCTCCCATCAGAATAATCAGTGCTGCAGCAGTCCAGAAATATCTGGGGGAGGCACATAGTCTCCACGCCTAATATGAACAAAACTTCTTGATCTCTTGTGTTATGCAGCAAGTAATGGCTCTCCTTGTGTTGGTCACAGCTCAGCTTCTGTTGCACTTCTGTGAAGCCTACAATTGGTACCATGAACAATCAGCAGTGGGGTTGCCAGGATAGAAGCAACCCATCCCCTGAGATTCCAGGGCAAAAAACAAAGCCCAGAGGGTGAATTTTATGATATCAAAGGGTAGGGTCCATGATGGAGCCTGCATATCTCAAAGAGAATCCTTGTAACCGCTGGAAATGGATGAAGATGGATGCTGAAGACATCTCCTACAAATACAAAAATCAAACTTTACCATCCTCCAGCACAGCTTGCCTCAGTGTTTGCCTTCCTGGCTGGAGATTCAGAGAAAAGCAGTTCCCTGAGATATCAGCTGATGCCTTGAGATGTAGTAGCTCTAACTTCCAGGAAAAAAACAGATCTGAGGTTTGTTACAGAAAGTGGCATGAAGAATGGACAATTCCAAGGTCCTTCTCACTTGTAGAATTACTGAGCTAAATATCCCCCATCTTTAACTGTGCAGAACTTTGCACTTATCCTAGTTAAATTTCATTTCATTGATTTTAGACCATTGCTTGAGCCTATCAAGATCTTGGGCGTCAGTTTAGCACCCCGACCCTCATAAAATGTTATTGCTGAAGAAGCAATGAGGGGCCTCACTGCCCGATGTGTTGTAGTGGCAGAGACAGGTGTCACACAGCATGAGAGGGAACTGCTGCTACTACTACCAAGATATTAGCTATCTCACGCAATTTTGTGTCATCTACAAATTTTATAAGGATTCCCCTTACTCTTTCCTCCAAGTCATTAATGAAAAATGTTGAAGAGCACTGGGCCAAGGACTAAGCCTTGTGGTACCCCACTTGTTACTCTACAAAGAGGCACTCTCTGAATATGATTCTGTAACAAGTTGTATATCCTATCCACCTGGTGCTTCTGCTATCCAGCCACACCTAGTTAACTTGCTAATCAAAATGTAATGGGGCATTTTGTCAAAGACTTTGTGGAATTCAAGATATATTACATCTACAGCATTCAGAACCTCCCATTTTTTGAGAAGTGGTAACAAACCAAAGTAAGGGATTGGTAGGATTGGACAAAGTATTGTGTGGCCTTGTGCCACATGGCCGCTATGTCATGTACAAGAAATAATGGACAACAATGTCTGAGGGAGCAAGATCTTTGTGCCTGCAACAGCTTGCCAGAATACCTGTATGATATCACCACCTTCACTTCTTTAAAATCTCAGCAAGCACACATTTTCCATGAAATCTTTGGTGCGGACATGAGGCAACTATCTCCAGTGTCATCTGAATATTTATTGTTATTTAATTTAGGATTGTTGTATTTTTACTGCCTGTTTCTGGACCAGGTTCTGAAATAATTTGAGCAGGCTTGATAACTGGTGTGGGATTACCTTTTGCTGCTTTACTCTAAGCAGGGAAATATCTTGGCTCAGCCATGCTCAGTCTTCATACCCTTGGCCAGTTTGGTAACAGTACCTATAGCATACCTGTCAAGTTTTGGATTTGAAAATAAGGGAAATTTTGCCACACCCCTCTGTGGGTGTGGCCAAATATAGCCATGTGACTTGCTAGGCTCTAGTCATACCTGCCACATGGCCATGAAAATGACTGCAAACCCAGACAGCACTGGCTCTTTGGCTGTAAATGGAAATGAGCACCGCACCCTAGAGTTGGATATGACTCACAGATTTTACTTTCTTAGGATCAAAGATCACTGCAGATGGTGATTGCAGCCATGAAATAAAAAGGTGACTGATGCTTGGGAAACAAGCTATGAGAAACCTGGGGAACATAGTCAAAAGTAGAGACATCACCTTGCAAACAAAAAATTGCATAGTCAAAGCAACGGTATTCCTGGTGGTAATGTATGGTTGTGAGAGCTGGACCATTAGGAAAGCTGAGTGCAGAAAAATAGATGCCTTTGAAATGTGGTGTTAGAAATAGGTCGATCCTAGAAGAAATCAACCATGACTGCTCATTAAAGGTCAAATAGTAAAAATGACATTAAAGTACTTTGGACATCAAATGAGAACAGAAGATTCACTTGGGAAAGCCTTGATGTTGGGAAAGGTGGAGGACAAAAGAAGGGGGTGGCCAAAAATAAGATGGCTAGATGGTATTGTATATGCAATGGACAGAAGGCTGTGTGGGCCAAAGAACCATTTTCCCATCTTCTTGGGGAACTTTTGTTTTCTTTTCTTTCTTGTTTACTCATTTTTAATTATTTTTTTCCCCTGGGAAGCAAAGTGCAGAATAGTAATCCAGCCCCCTAGGGTTACCAACTGCTTGTAAGCAGCTTGGCTTTAATGAACTAGCCCTGCACATGGCTAGACACTGGTGACCAGAACAAAGAAATGTCACAAGAAATGCAAATAGGATCAGGTTACCCCTGTGGCAGAAAGACAGGAACCTTTCTAATTGTTTAGTTAGAGACAAACAAAACAAACAAGTTAATTTTACTGAGAAGGTAGTCTTTCCTGTTACATGAATAATTGAGTTAGTTCTAATATATCCTCTGGGTTCCATTTATATCTCTAACAAATTATTCAAGGAACTGTGGTGATGATGAAAATAACTTGGAGTGTATAAGTTGTAGAATCTACTTTTGCTATATCACTATTGTTGCTGTTTTCTACCAAATGAGGATTTAAGGTTGACCAATGTCAAAGCCAAGAAGGTGGCTTCATTTTGGCAGTTTAAAGTCTGACCTAGACATGGAAGAAGAAGAATATAAATATATAAATAGGAAACCATTTTGTGAACTTTGCAGACAGACAGACTTAAAACAAATTGAAATACTCTGAAACATTATGTTTTCATTACATCTTCTCAATTAAAATTTATGATTTGATAAATTTATGATTTCAGGTCTTGAAAAGTAACATCCAATAGGCAAGCTGGAAGGAAATAAATGACAGATTTTACTTTTCTAGGATGTAAGATCACTGCAGATGGAAACTGTAGCCATGAAATAAAAAGACGACTGATTATGGGGAGACAAGCTATGAGAAACCTGGGGAATATAGTGAAAAGCAGAGACATCACCTTGAAAACAAAAATTCATATAGTCAAAGCAATGGTATTGTCCCCTGGACAGCAAAGAGAACAAATAGGTCAATATTAGAAGAAATGGACCCTGACTGTTCATTGGAGGGACAAATAGTGAAGATGAAGCTAAAGTACTTTGGACATCAAATGAGAAGGGAGGACTCACTTGAGGAGGCCTTGATGCTGGGAAAGGTGGAGGGCAAGAGAAGAAAGGGGTGTCCAAAGATGAGATGGATAGATGATATTGTGAACGCAATGGGCACAGAGCTGGGCAGGCTGAGGACAGAGGTGCCTGGAGGAAAATGGTCCATGGGGTCACAAAGGGTTAGAATCGACTGAACAACAACAAAATTGGAAGAATGATGTATGCTTGTAAATAACTGGCATATTTCTTCCCCAATAAACAAGGCTTTAAATCTGCAGTTCTTCAAAATTATCTCATCAAGCCTGATAGTAGACAGTACACAACTTGATCCCAATGGGCATTTGGTTTTTATGACTATTGGCTATAAAATGTATTACTCACTGACTGGGTTTTTGGGCCAACAGTGTATATTTGTGCATTGTTGGATTTGGATACAGAAAGAGAAAACAGGTTGATTTTAGAGCTGGCTGGGAAAGATAGCTAAGATGTTTCTGGCAGGGAAAAGCAGCTTTTAAGATTGTAGGTAGCGAGTTGGTTGCAGGTGTTTTGGAGCAAGCCTGCCAATGTGCTTAATCTGTATAGAATTAGTCTATGTATTTAGAAATATATAGCTTTGAAAACACTATATGAGACTTTGTTACCCTTCCCCTGCAAAAACAACAACAACAACAACAACAACTAGTGTTTAAAAGGTACCACATCTCAGGGCACCTGTCCTGGGGCGTGGCTTTGCCCTCCTCCCTGGGGAGAGGCAGACTGCCGACATGCCCAGGGGTGTGCCTGGTCGGGGGGGGGGGGGGGAGAAGCTAGGCCTCTTTATAAGGCACATCCTCCCTGACCCCAGCCTCGTCTTAAAAAGCAGGTGGCTCGGTTCTTTGGTGAAGGCTTGGGCACTGTATTAGAACACCCAGAGATTTGTATTGTCCGAGCTGGGTTATACTGGGCAGACTGTGTCCACCTCACTGCCTTGGGCCTTGATATGTTCTTGAATGGCTTGCGGAGGAGCATCCAGGCTGGGTTTGTTGGTCTGGTTGGGGCATGTGATGTATCTGGATAACCCCTTGCTGTGGTGGGTAGTGCGTAGTTAAATGGTAAGTGAAGGCCTTGAATTATGCAGGGATGGCACTGGGCATGTCAAATGACTAGAAGCGGAAGACCTTTGCTTACACTTCCAGCTGGGGGGCATGCTCAGTGATAGTTGACCGTGTTGTTGGCCTACAGCCTTGATGCTTGAGAACAGCATTGGCCATTACACCCAAATGGTGAGCCGGGATGGGGACTGTTGAAGAACAGGATGATCCCGGTAAGCCGGTATTCACCTTGATGTGAGTGGAGAATGTAAAATTGATCACCTTTGCTCCATCACTTAGATCCGCGCTGTTTAGCCCTGCCGCAGGCAAAACAGTTCAGTTATGAAGTTGTTGTTAATAAAGTGGCCCTGAGTTAAATTCCAACACTGTATATGCCTTGTTATTCTGGGGGTTGGGGGGCAAAGCTGTTTGGCAGACTGTGTAACCACAGGGCAGCTTGTAGGTATGCATGACTATTTTATAACTAGCATCTTCCATAATTGACTGTAGACTAGTATGAGATCCAGTACTCCCAGGGTGATATATAAATGTTTAAATTTTAATTAATAAATACATATGTGTTTGTTAGCCTAGGGCCAAGCATGCCCCAGGCTGCTTAAACTTACATTACAAATCATACCAAAAAAACTTCTTTAAAGAGAAAAAGATACGATTTTATTGGTTATAGCAAAAGATCTTGGCTTGACATTGAAGACTTGGTTCTGGTGCATTGAAAGTATTGATTGCTCCCCAATGCCCACCCCTGACCCTCTAGTAGCTACTAAAGTTTCTGCCCAGAGTGGCAACCACCTGGAGACTACACAAGAATAAGAACATTCTCTTGCCAGACGATTAAGACAATTGTGCAGTTTAATTTATTAGAATTTAAATTCTGTTTGTTTATTTAGTTTCCTATGCTGTTTTTCTTAATTTATATGGTTTTCTTCTTATGTCTAGGGTTGCATTAAGATATTGCCACCAGGATCATGAAATGTTTGCTTTTGTTCTTAGAATTGTAAACCTCCTAGAGTAGGGTAATATAATGGATGGATGAATATCTCTGTCATTCATAGCACAACAGGATTGTGAGCTAGGTTAGACCATGACCCCACCTCAGTTCCTCTTAAAGGGATTCTTTTAACAACCCAGGGTAGCAGGCTCCTCCTTGCTGCATTCATAATACCTGGATCTAACTCAAATTTCCAACAAGGTTGTGACAAAGGCAACAAGACATATAGTACCCATAATAACCAGCTTCTAGCCCCAAACATCCAAGCAGCAAACTTTAACTTGTGCTACCATATCATTATAATAGGAATAATAGCTGTAACAATTGTCTGATAACCTTGAATACCCAAGGAGCAAACATTAATGTGTATCACCATCAACAAGGGAGAGGAGGAAGGGAAAAACTGGTGAGCCTCAGGATGGCTAGAGCATCCCCCCCCCCCCAATTCTATTTATATGCTAAACAGGCAGACCCAATTGGAGCCTCCTGCTCTCTGGTCTGCCTGCCTTCAGTCTTATATTCAGTCTTATATTTACTGCTTCCTGCTGATCAATGCGGTCCTCCCAGAATCCCAAGTGCCCTGCAGGAGCAAGGGGGGAGCCACCATTTATTTTACCTCCCATGACCAGGTAAATAAACTAGGCATAGATATACTGTACTGAGGAATGAAACTGGACATTGCTGGACTTGATGAGTAGTCTGTGGAAAGATATCAAGCCTAGATGCTATCCTGGGATATTAATCAAAGAGCTACATAGAAGAAAAGTGCTACCACTTTTCTTTTATGCCTCATTGAGTTGAGACCATCTAAACTGACACCGGGGGGGGGGGGGGGGGTGGAGTGTGTATTCTTTACATTTCTAGTTTTATCCCATATTTGTGAATTGTTGTCAAACAAGCTAACTGACATAGTGCAGGATGAATAATTATGAGGGGTAGAATGAGGCGTAGAATTCATAGACTATTCACATACTTTTAATGGCTTTATTTTTTAAAAAAATTAAAACCTCATGCAAATCTGCTCAGATGCAAATGGTTCATTTCACTGGCATTTATCCTATTTTGCATTTTTAATGTCACATAGGTTAAAGTTAGAACTATCAGTAAGCCACTAAAAGGGGTTTTTTTTTAAAAAAAAGTTCTCAGCTGCAGAAACAGGAGGTGAAGAATTAATATTTAATTGAATTGATAAACACAGCTTAATTTTTGAATTCAGCAAAGCAAAAATGCGCCAGCCATTAAGGAGCAAACAGAATTCAGCACTGGAGTTCTGCTAATCTGAAAATGTAACCAGGTACTTATTTAATAAAGATATATGCAGAATTCTGTTTTGATTTTGCTCTTTCTCACTAGCCTCAGATACAGACACTAGAGACTGGTGGCAGTGTGTACCTGGGATGACACACAAAACCCTCATTTTCACCCAGAACTTTGCAGCCTTTCATATCACCCATTACAATAATTTCACAGACAAGTTTGCTTTCTTGAATGCAGCAACTGTTTCAAGACAGTTTCCACAGGAAAACCAGAGACTGGATGTGAAATAATGCTACTGCTCAGAATCTCCCAAACTGCTGATTGACTACTGTCTTTTTTGCTGGTCTGGAACATTTTGTTCATATTCTTTTGACAGCACAGAATTCAGTGAAGGACGATAGATATCACCATTGAACATTCTCAGCATTTCTTTCATTAGTTATTATGTATTGCATTCATTCTCCATTCATAGCATTTACTCTGTTTAATTGGAAACGATGGGACGAATTGTGAAAAGTTCTGACACTTTTCTTTTATTGATCCAATTGTACTTTTGCAAATCAGTTGCTTTTGCAAGATCTATACTTCCTGTAGCAAATACTAAATTTTTGCTCTGGAAAAAGAAAACATCTTTGCTATATCCCTAAGCCAAAGTGGCTCCATCCAAACAAAGGACACATACTGTGTTGTGTTCTGTAAAGCTGTGCCTTTAACAATGTACCTTTGCCATGTGTTAACAATGTAACCTTTCTGTGTGCAACATTATAACCATCAGCTGTATCAATGTAACCTAATAAGGGGACGCGAGCTAGTGACCACCAGAGGGCAGTAGCGAGCGTCCAGCTCCCATGGATCATAGTCACCTGGTTCAGCAGCGCGGGAAGATTCCCCGCGACCTCCTCATCTGGTCTAGAAGGGCGTGACCTCCTACGACGTCACGCAGGCAGCAACCAATAGTCTGTCGACGAGCCACATTCAAATGTATAGCCAGCTGTATATATTGAGCTACTCATCCGCCATTACCACATGTTCCTCCGGATCATCATGCAATAAACCTGTGTTAAGCCAACCCTTCGGCTGTTTCTTTGTCTTTGGTCCCTTACACTAAATTGGCGACGAAGGTGGGATATGGCAGCCCACGGGACCAAGACATGCGCCGGTTTCGAAATCAGGAAACCGGGCGACTGGGAGATCTTCGAGATGGACTTCCAGGCCGCACTGATCGAGTCCGAAGTCACGGAAGAGGCGAAGAAGAGAGCCATCTTCACCAGAATGCTCGGACAAGAAACCAAAAGGACCTTGGTGGACCTGATTGCACCGAGGAGGGTGAGCGAATTCAAGGCCAAGGAACTCATGCAGATGCTGCGTGAGCACGTCCGGCCCGCCACGGCGATGTTTCCCGCTCGGAGTGCGTTTTGGAGGCGAGTCCAAGCGCCCGGGGAGACGGTCGCCGCATTCGTGGCGGCCCTGCGGCTGGCGGCCGGCCCGTGCAAATGGGAGAATGCCGAAATCACCCTCCGGGACTGTGTGCTGTGCAGCCTGAACGACGCCGAGACCCAGCGTACATTAATGAACCAAGAGCCGCCTCCCACGTTGCAGGAGGTCGTCAGAGTGGCCCAGGCCGCAGAAGCTACGAAGGCCGGGGTCCAAGAACTTCAGGACTGGCGGCCAAAGTCGAGCAAGGCAGAGGCTCCGGTACAGGCGGCCCGCCGAACTTCGAGGTCGTCCGCAGAGAGCAGCGACGACGAGGACATCCAGAGGGTCCGGAAGGAGAGCCGGCGATGCGACGGCTGTGGAGCGGCCCACGACCGCGTGAAATGCCCCTTCCGGAAGGCCGAGTGCCACAACTGCGGCCGCCGCGGACACATCGCCAAGGTGTGCAGGAAGAAGCGCGAAACCCGGAGGAGCTCCGCAGACCGTTCCGCCAGACACGACCGCCCAACGAAACCCAAGGATGGCGCCCAGGCCACGCGGAAGTAGGACGGCGTGGGCCGCATCGCCGACGGCAGCGAGGACGACGCCCCAGTGTTCAGCGTGTCTACTAGACACCCCCGCTACTTTGTTGAGGTACTAGTCCAAGGGGTCCCCATTAGGATGGAAATTGACTCGGGGTCCTCATATTCAATCATTTCCCAGAGGGAGTTTTTGGGAATTGCCCGCCACAAGCGACCCTAGCTCAAAGCATTGAGGTCCACACTACGGGACGTGCAAGGGAATAGTATTCCAGTGTTGGGGGTTGGAGAATTTCAGGTCAAATTCAAGGAGCACGCCGCGTCCCTTCCCCTAGTCGTGCTCAAAGGAGGAAATTGCAGCCTCCTCGGGACTCAATGGTTCCAGCCCCTGGGGTTGTTTATTGGGGGGGGGGGTGCACGCCGTTGGGATGCACGCCGTTGGGACTGATCCAATTCAGGAGGTGTGCGAGGCGCACACCGAAGTTTTCAAAAAAGGACTGGGAAAATTCAAGGGGCCCCCAGTGACTTTCGACCTGGACCCGGGGGTCCGCCCAATTCGCCTTAAACCACGCAGGGTGCCGTTCGCACTCAAGGACAAGATAGAGGCGGAACTGGACAAGTTGGTGGGCCAGGGGATCCTTGTGCCTGTAGATTCTGCGGAGTGGGAAACTCCAATTGTAACCGCTCTAAAGGCCAACGGGGAGGTCCGCATATGCGCTGACTACAAGTGCACCATCAACAAGGCGATCCGCCCGAATGCATATCCGGTGCCGGTAGTCAGCCATCTGCTGGCCAGGTTACACGGGGGAAAGTGTTTCGCTAAGCTCGACTTAGCACAGGCCTACCAGCAGCTCACGGTGTCCCCTGCCGCAGCTGCTGCGCAGACCATAGTCACCCACAAGGGGTGTTCCAGGTGACGCGCCTCCAGTTCGGCGTGAATTCGGCGCCTGGAATTTTCCAATCACTCGTGGAACGCCTCCTGAAGGGATTGGAGGGGGTGTTGCCTTATTTTGATGACGTGTTAATAACGGGGGGGAGTCGGGCTGAATTGGCCAAAAGGTTGGGGAAGGTCCTGACGATATTCGAAAAGGCGGGGCTGAGGTTGCGAAAGGACAAATGCGTCTTCTTCGCAACAGAGGTTGAGTTCCTAGGGTTTTGTGTGACTCCTGAGGGAATGAAACCATCCAAGTCCAAGGTGGCAGCCATTAAGAATGCCCCCCGCCCCACCTCCAAGCCCGAGTTGCAGTCGTTCCTAGGGCTGCTCAACTTTTACCACTCCTTCCTCCCCCGAAAGGCAGCGGTGGCTGAGCCGCTACACAAATTGCTAAAGAAAGACCAGGCGTGGAAGTGGGGCGATGACCAGGAAAGGGCATTTAGCGAGCTGAAAAGCCTCCTGGCGTCTGACGCTATACTGACCCATTTCAACCCCAAGCGCCCAGTAGTCCTGATCTGAGATGCATTTCCAGTGGGGGTGGGGGCGGTGCTGTGCCACGTCTTGGAAAACGGAAGGGAGGCCCCGATAGCATTTTACTCCAGGTCCCTGTCCCAAGCAGAGAGGAACTACGCACAGACGGACAGGGAGGCACTAGCAATAGTCGCGGGGACGAAAAAATTTCACGATTTTCTGTACGGCCGCCCCTTCACAATCGTAACGGACCACAAGCCCCTGCTAGGCATTTTTACCGCAGATAAGCCCACCCCACAGATTCTGTCCCCGAGGATGCTCAGGTGGGCCATTTTTCTCAACGCGTATCAGCACGCGTTGGTCTACCGGCCCGGAAAGGAGATCAGCCATGCGGACGCTCTATCTAGGTCTCCCCTTCCCCTAACGCCCAGCCAGGTGAGCATGGGGGAGCGGGACCATCAGGTTCTCATGATAGAGGTGCTGGATTCGCCCCCCATAGTGCCCGCCGACATTGCCAAAGCGACAGAGAAGGACAAAACGTTAGCGACAGTCCGCTCCTGGCTGCAGAAAGGGTGGCCCGTGTCCTCCCCAGCGGAGGAGTTCGCTCCATTTTTCAGAAAAAAGCTAGAACTGTCCCTAGAGAGGGGGTGTCTCTTGTGGGGGCAGCGGGTGGTGATTCCCACTTCCCTTCGGCCGCGGGTGCTCAAACTGCTTCATGTCAGCCACCCCGGCATCGTGCGATCCAAGGCGCTGGCCCGGAGTTACTTCTGGTGGCCCCAGCTAGACGCCGACATCGAGCACATGGTCGGCACTTGTGAAAGTTGCCAATGCTCCAGACCAGAGGAGGCCCGCCTTCCCCACAGGGAATGGGACGCGGCTAAGGGGCCGTGGTCCCGGGTGCACGTAGATTTCGCGGGCCCATTCAGAGGCACCCTGTTCCTCCTTGTAGTGGACGCTTTCTCCAAATGGTTGGAGGTTATCCCAGTCAAGAGCACCTCCTCGGCCCAGACCATTAGGCATTTGCGGAGGCTCTTTTCCACGTTCGGCATACCCGACACGTTAATTAGCGACAACGCTAGTTGTTTCACGTCCTCCGAGTTTAGGGCATTCATGGAGATTAACGCCGTTCGGCATATCACCTCCGCCCCTTTTCACCCGGCCACCAACGGCCAAGTAGAGCGCCTCGTCTGCACCACGAAGGACGCGTTGCAGCGCATGGGCCCAGGGGATCTGAACCTGCAAGTGTGTCAGTTTCTGCTAGGGTACAGGGTAACCCCATTGGCGTCAGGATACTCCCCCGCAGAGCTCTTAATGCGCAGGAAGCTGACCACCATCCTTACTAGGCTAGACCCCACGAGGGTAGAGGACAAAGGAAGGAACATCGGGCTGGAGGTTACAAAGAGTTTCAGCATAGGCGCCCCCGTGCATTGCAGGAATTACGCCAGCACGGGCCCAGCCTGGGTGCCGGGCGTAGTCGTGGAACAAACCGGCCCCGTGTCGTACCGCGTGGAAACCAGCACAGGGCTCCTATGGAGGCGGCACGCAGACCAGCTCCGACGCAGGGTCTCCGATGAGCAGGACACGGATCACGCAGGAAATAAGTCAGCGTTAGGGTTCTCCCCCACCCGTTTAGCCCAAGGGGGAGGAGAAGGGGACCGTGGGCCCCCACCAAGGGGGGAGGAGGATATCCTCGTAGATACCCTGGGGGATCTTTCCGAGGAGGAGGAACCCGACCCCATACATATCTCGCGGAAAGTCCCCACAAATGCGGGTACCCCTACCAACTTAGATTTTGATTTTCAGAACTGGGGGGTTTTTTCGGAGTGGTCCCCCACCCATCCAAGCGAGAAGAGGGGTTTTTCGTTAGCCCCGATGGCCCCCGGTCTGCCCACAATGGAGTTTTTCCCTTCCCCAGACAGCGGCAAGCCACTAACAAGTCTCCCTCTCCCTTTTCAGGACAAGGGACCAGGGAGCAAAGAAGCAATAACGCCCCCGGGGGGGCAGCCCTCTTCACGGCCCAAACGCACATGCAACAAGCCATCTTGGCTGAGAGACTTCGTCTCATCCTAGGGGGGAGGGATGTTGTGTTCTGTAAAGCTGTGCCTTTAACAATGTACCTTTGCCATGTGTTAACAATGTAACCTTTCTGTGTGCAACATTATAACTATCAGCTGTATCAATGTAACCTAATAAGGGGACGCGAGCTAGTGACCACCAGAGGGCAGTAGCGAGCGTCCAGCTCCCATGGATCATAGTCACCTGGTTCAGCAGCGCGGGAAGATTCCCCGCGACCTCCTCACCTGGTCTAGAAGGGCGTGACCTCCTACGACGTCACGCAGGCAGCAACCAATAGTCTGTCGACGAGCCACATTCAAATGTATAGCCAGCTGTATATATTGAGCTACTCATCCGCCATTACCACATGTTCCTCCGGATCATCATGCAATAAACCTGTGTTAAGCCAACCCTTCGGCTGTTTCTTTGTCTTTGGTCCCTTACACTAAATACTGTTTCCCTCACTTGTATCTACCTTTAATCTTCGGTTTTTATCTTGTTTCTTTCTTTCTATTCTCTTGACAGTATGCCCTTCATTCCAGTTATGTAGCCTTAAACAGGATAGTGTCACTCTACAAAAATACTTTGGTGAGACTCAGAGCTATGCCAAGAATGATGATTGATTTCTATGATTATGTTAATTTCCTCTTGTTTACATGTATCTTGTTCTGTCCAAACAGCTCCGATGGAAGTTCTTATGTATCTCATTCAAAGGCAATTGCTGTATCCTAGAGGGAGAAATGAACATTCTATCAATTACTGAGATGAGCAGATGGCATTGGACAGTTTCCAAATAACATCTTCAGAGGAAAGTTGGAGACAAAGTAGGTCTTCCAGACAATGTGCAACTGTGAAGAAGTTACTACTTTGACCCCTCCAGACCTGGATAGCATTATTGGAGTGCAACCTGTGAAGACTCATGCCTGACCATTGGGACCTTTTTCCAAATGGATGTTCAATTGTTCACCTTCAAAGTGAAGTGTTATGTTTGCTTGCCTGCTTGCTTGTTATCTTTTGGTTTCATTATAGTTACCATGATGGATAAGAGTCCATCCTACATAGGACATGGCAGAGATGGGTGGGAGGCAAAGCATCCTTCGAGGTTTTAAAACCATTAACAAGCAAGGTATTACTAATTATACCAGTTATAACACTGAATGTGATTTTTAATACATAATGTATTAAAATATTTGCCTACTATGAGGTTATTTGCAACAATCTTCTCTCTTCCCATTAATATTAATAACGGTGTACTCTTAAGCAAATCCTGACTTATGGTGACTCTTTCCGGGGTTTTCTAGGTAGGGAATACACAGAAATGGTTTACCATTCCTTACTTCTGGATGCAGCCTGAGACTGTGCAGCTTGTCCATGATGACACAGGCTGGCTTTTCTCCCAGAAGGCACAGGGGGGAATTGAACCCTCAGTCTGTAGCTCTGCACCCAGGTATGCAAACCACTGAGCCCAGTGATGCACTGAAGCCGGTCCTGTCCTGTCTGACCAGACCGGTAGCAGAACTGGCTGGCCATGCCCACGTCCCCGCCACATCATGCCCACCTCCTCCTCTCCCTCTGCGCTCCGGACATGATCAGGAGCCAGGAAGGAGGAGGAAGAGCAGCCACCGGTGGCGCTGATGGAAGGTAGGCAGGACGGGGTTGTGGGCTGGCGGCCTCCCCCTCCCAGCACCACCAGAAATGCTTCCCATTCGCCCTGGCCCAGGGCAGAAGACGTGCAGGAATTGCAGAGGTGAAAGCGTGCCTTTGGCCCTGGCTGGATGAGGTGAATGGGAAGTGTTGCTGATGCTGCTGGGAGGGGGATAGCTGCCAGCCCACCACCCCACCCCACTCACCTTCCAGCCGCACTGCCAGCAATGCTTCCCATGTGCACGCTTTCACCTCCACACTTCCTGCGTGCCTTTGGCCCTTGGCAAGGTGAATGGAAAGCTTTTCTGGTGGCGCTGCGATGGGGAGGCCACCATCCCACCAACCCACCCTGCTCACCTCCCAGCAGAACCGTTGGTGAAATTGTGCCTGGACAGTGAGTGGCTGACCCACCAGCAGTGCCTGGCTGCTCTGGAACTCCTCATCATCATCTCCGGGACAAAGGGAGAAGCAAGAGAGCAAGGTAGGTTTCTTTTTGTTTTCTTTTTTCTTGGGGGTAGGTAGGTGGGTTTGAAGCCAAACCCACAGATAACCATGCCCACAGTGTGGGCAGTAAATTTTTTTAGGGTGCATCACTGACTGAGCCTCCTATTACCACATTAAATTAAGAATAAGGGATAGTGTATTTTTGAAATGCTACTAAATGATGAGGAAATGTTAGAAAGGCTGCTGAAGGGAATGACCAACTGCTAGCATCTATACCTATAAAATGGTGTGTTAACCATTGGAATGTGACAAAGGATGTTGCACCAGGCCCCACTAGCCTGTAATGGGCCTCCATTCACTCGCCCGAACCCAGTTCGCAGTTAACTGTCGGGTTGAAATTTTCGACCCGGGGGCAGGAGCCCCCCAGTCGCAAACAAAAAAAGGGAACTTCAATTCCCAATGTTCCTTGCGGCAAAAGGAACGTTCGGAAAGGCACCGCGACCAATAAAAAAAGCTGCAGGAAAAAACCGCCACAGTAAGCAAACAGGCACAGGCAAAACTACAAGCCCCAGTGTCCTGCATGCCATTAGCGCGCCAAACGCTGAGGCGGCCTGCGTGCGAAAAATAAAAGTTAAAAAACGGCCACCGCCGCTGCCCTTCTTCCCCATGGGCCAGCATGGCCCGTGGGGGAAAAAAAGAAACCCCCCGCCGCCGCTGCCCTTCCTTTCGATGGGCAAGCTGGCGCAAGAAAAATAAAAGTAAAAAAACCCGCTGCAGCTGCCCTTCTTCCCCACGGTCCAGCCAGCATGGCCCGCGGGGAAAAAAAAGGAACCCCCCACCACCGCTGCCCTTCTTCCCCATGGGCCAGCCGGCATGGCCCACAGGGGGAAAAAAGGAACCCCCACCACCGCTGCCCTCTTCCCCACAGGCCAGCCAACATGGCCCGTGGGGGAAAAAAAGGAACCCCCTGCCGCTGCTGCCCTTCTCCACAGGCCAGCCAGCATGGCCCGTGGAGAAGAAAGCAAAGAAAGCACCCCCACCATTGCCCTTTCTTCCCATGGGCCAGCCAGCATGGCCCACGGGAAAGAAAGCCACCCCCCCTGAAAAAGTAAACACAAAACAAAAACAATCAAAAACACTCGAAAATCCAAAAAGGAAACACAAAAACAGCCAAAAACAAACAACAAAAAACACACAGACCCCCCCCCCAAAATAATCCAACCCCACCCCCCAAAAAAACCCCAGAGAGCTTACCAAAAAACGTCTTCTATCCATGAGGACCGGAACTCAAATGAGAAAATAAAAAAAACTTACTGGAAGCGACACCCTGAGGACAGAAGAGAACAATTACAGAGAGGAAGAAAAGCTCACCACCCCCACCCAGAGGTCAAAAGAGAAAAAAACATTCAAAACATTAAAAATAATAAGATTAATTCCAAAACTAATCAAATAAATTATAAAAACATTTAAAAAATAATCACACTAATCTCTAAAAATACCAAAAAAACCAGAAATCACTTTTCACTCAAAAAAACCAAAAGAAAAAATCTGTAAAAATAAAGATTTAAAAAAACCAAAATTAAATTTTAAACTAAATAAAATAAAATAAAATTAAATTAATTAAAATAAAATAAAATTTGCATAAACATAAAACAAAAACCTTCAAAAACCAATATAAAGAGCCCAGAACGCAAAAAACAAAAACAAAAACAAAAAACACTGGTAGCGCAAGTCTGCCGCAGGCGTACACAGTGCCTCGAAGCCACAAAATCACAAAACCTTACAACACCATTTAAAACAGCCCAGCACCATTGGTTCAAGAAAAAAAAATGAAACCCTTTACTATCCAACACAATTTTAAAAAGCCCGGCACCGCCGGGCAAAATATGCTAGCATAAATATAAATACATGAAATATTTTCCCCATTTTTGTTTTACATTTACTAGTACAGTATCTCAGCAACTGTAGATTTATTTTATCATTAGACCATGAACTATAGCATTTAACATCAAAACTGACAAATAAATATCCAAGCTTTATGATTTATTCATGATGTATAATAATGTAGCCATGGCACTCCAACAGTGTGCTTCTTGCTTTAGAAGACAGATTAATAGGACACCAATGGATAACTCTTCTTCAAAGGCTGAAAAACCAGCAAGGCTTGTGATGCCCTAAAGACAGCTTTTATTTCAGTCCATGAAAGTTTACACCAAAGAAAGAAAAGAAAAAAAATCCTTTTCAAGATTTGCAGCTACTGACTGACAGGGCCTTCCACCTCCAGAAATTTTCAGAAATGTCTAGAGGATAAAGGTCAAAATTAGGTGTGTTTTGTGCTATTCCTGTTCTGATCTACAGTACTGTGTAAACATCTTAAGCCACCACCAGCTGGTTTGAAGAAAATTCAGTGAGTGATTTGGGAGACATAATTCAGACACCCTAACTCCAAACTTCACCAAAGATGGAGAGGCCTGAGAATAAAGAGAAGATTCACTCCAATTTTGATCTGTCTAGGTAGCTCAGAGGTTGAGTTATGCCCCCTCAAATCATTTGGTGGTGGCCTAAGACCTTTTCAGGACTTTTTCAGTCCTGTACATCTGTGGGAAAGCAATTAAGTTAGTCCTAGTAAATGATCTACACAGGAGGAGTTGTACTTAATAGTTCAAATCCTCTTGCTTATTTACACTTTTTGTTGTTGTTCAGTCACATAGTCGAGTCCAACCCTTTGTGACCCCATCACAAGCCAGGCACCCCATCCTCCATCCTCCTCCTCAACCCACCCAGCTCTGTACCCATTGCCATCAGCGGGAGGAGGATAAAGGGAGTCTTGGAGGCCACCGAGGAGCTCCAAAGAGCTGCCGACGCCGCATGGCCGCGCCCCTCCTGGCCCTGTTTACTGGACTTGGTGGGACTTCTAGGTTGAGGTTTTCCCTCCTGCACTTTGAAATGTTTATAAAATTTATATTGTATTACTGATACTTGTATTGCTGCTGCCTTTGTTTCATGGGGCTATATTGTATTCTATTGTAACTGAAGTCTTATTGTTTATGACTTTGTATATGCATATCGAATTGTGGAACTTTTGTACTGTATATGGTATTTTTGCTCTGTCGTTCTGAACTAGACAAATTCGCATTCCACACGCTAAGACAGATTTAGGAGTTTTATTAATATTAATATTTGTTATTAATATTTGTCAATATTTGGCCAAACAGATTCAGGAACGCTTTACCAAGCAAATATTCCCTGAATGAATATACATTTTCAGAGCCATCCTTTTATAGCATAAAAATGTGGAAATTTCTACACATTACATCACTATGGGATAAGCCAAAATTATTAATTAACCTTCTGACATTTCATTAAGTTCAGGTTAGAACATTCAGTGTTTCTTGTTTAGAACATGTCATATAAGGAACATGTCTCATGTCACATCATGTCATGTCACACAAATATTATTTACGTTTCCCTGTCAGCTGTACAAACTGTGCTAAGATTGTACTTAAGCCTCGTCATCAGATCTACGTGACAGGTCAATCTGATCTGTTTCAACTTTACAGAGTACTGAGAAAATAAATTCTACTGCTTTAAAACAGAATTAATATTATCTTAATTCTTTCACCCCTATTTCATTCCCTCCTGATTTCTTGAAAATTATTAAAGTTTAATAACTTTTCACATTCTTGCAATAAATAAACATTTCTATCATGTTCATTGCCGATTCCTCAAGCTTCGGCTGGGCGTTGAAAGACCGCCTCCAGTTTGGGTCCTAGCCAAGCTGCCGTCTTCTCTCTTGCATTGATTGTTTAAGCAAAATCTATGCATTCCAATCTTTCTAGGGTCTTAAACTGCAAGAGAAAAGATACTTTCAACAGAATATAGTTCTTTTCGGTTTTGCAATAATCCATCTTATCAATGTTTAACTATTGATCTCCTGGCTAAGAGCCATGTGTTGCCATGGAGTTGGGGAGGGCAAGCCTCCTGCACTGATTCACATTATTGATTTCTACTGCAGTGACTAAGTTAATAATTTCCTTCTAGCGGGCCAGATCTGGCCATCTGTATATGTTTTAGGACAGAAATTCAAATGGGGAAATGGGATACTTTGTACAGAGGGGAGTTCTCATATCATACATTGCCATTGGCTAAAAAAAAAAAAAACCTGGACTTTGATTTACTTTTTATACAATGCTTTCAACAATCCCACTTGCTTTCTCAACCTCTTCCTAACTGTGGATTAAATGAACGAGGATGATTCCCCTAAGCCTCCCTGCTTTTGTAAGTCTTCTTACTGGCTTTTCATTTTATTTTTGTGCACTTCAGATGTTTTGTATTTTCAAGTCCTCAAATTCTTTAATCAAATACAACTCCTGTGTTTGTTTGGCTGTTTAAACATCGCTGTTTTTCGCTTTGCTTCTTCTGCTCCCTTTTGCCAATTGTGAGTCTTTTGTTTTCTGCTTCATTGCAAGGGGTCTAGGCATCCTGGGCAGCTTTTGATATTACTAACCCATAAATGTCCTTTGTTTTCCAAATCATCTGGAGGGCATGGCCAGTATGTACCTGTACGTCTGCAGAAAAAAATAAACTTCTTGCGCAGGCCTTCAAGTTCCTCTGGAGTTAGGCAACTGGCCTGTGACATTTACACTTTTATTTCTGCGTACTTTCACATACTGCCTGAAAAAGTTGAGACATGGATTGGTCTTGTCTGACATTTAGTTGAGCCTGTTAAATTAGGGATGTAAAAAGTTTGTTCAAGCTGCGTTCCTAGTGCAGTCTTTCCTATGTGTGAAGTTGCATGTGCTTCCTGCACCAGTGGCCTTTTCTTGTTCCACCTTTGAGTAGATAGGTTGGTGTCGTATTTTAAGTCCTCAAACTCTTTAATCAAATATAATTCATGTACATATTCTGGCTTCTCAAACATTGCTGCACGTTTTGCTTCAGCATCTGCCCTTCTATTTCCTGTTGCTACTATAGTTCTTGCATCATCAACTACAGCATACCCTGCATGTCTAATTTCCTCATGCATGAAGCTAGATCCATCTGTGTACCAAGTTAACTGAGCAGTAGGCAAAGGTGTATCTTGTAAATCTGGACGACAAGAATACTGAGATTCCAAAGTATGCAAACAACTATGAAGAATTGTCTCTGTCCCTTGATCAGGGTCTACTGGTAGAAGGGTGGCAGGATTTATAGTTGTGCACTGATGTAAGGTGATTTGAGGATTATCCATTAGCAAAACTTGATACTTGTATAGTCTCTGATTACTAATCCATAAATGTCCTTTGTTCTCCAGGATTGCCTGGAGAGTGTGACTAGTGTACACTTGTACATCTGCAGAGAAAGTAAGTTTGTTGGTCTCTCTCAGAAGCTCCGCTACTGCTGCTGGGGCCTTGTTCTGGTATTTACATCTTCCCATTCAAAAGCAAAGATGTTCTGACTATCTTCATGTAGGGGTATAGTGAAGAAAGCATCTTTTAAGTCCACTACTGAAAACCATGCTGCTGATGTAGGTATAGTTCCAAATTAAATGTACGGGTTGGGTACCACTGCATGTATGCTTACCACTGCCTCATTTACTCGGCGCAAATCCTGTACAGGCCTCCATCCCCCATCTGGCTTTTTAACTGGCAGGATCGCTGTGTTCCAAGGTGACTGTGCTCTCCGTACAATTCCAGCAGCCAAATATTTCTCAATCAGTTGCTGTATAGCTGTCATAGCGTCTTGATTATAATATCACTGTGGCACTCTGATTGGATGATATCCCTTTCTTCATCTGGACTTTTACTGGCGTGGCATTTATTGCAAATCCCAGAGGATTATCCTCTGCCCATAATTGTGGCACATCATAATGTCGCCATCTATCATCTGGATTTGTCTGAATCAGGATTAATCTCCAAGTCTCATCCACTGGGGGTTTTATCTGCAAATGGTGAGTACTATCTTCATAGCTTATAGTAGCCTTAAGTTTAGCCAGCAAATCTCTTCCCAGCAAGGATACTGGACATTCAGGTACATAAAGAAATTGATGGATTAGCTGTCCCTCTCCTATTTGGCATTTTACAGGCTTCAATAATGTTTGTGAAGCAATGGTTCCTGTGATTCCTTGTATAGCTATCTTGATTGGAGAGAGAGGGGCTAGTTGTTGATTCAATACTGATCAACTAGCTCCAGTATCTATCATCATTCTCACATCTTGGCCTCCCACCTTCAATTTCACCATGGGTTCCGGAGGTGGGCACGGAAATCCCTGGCCTCTTCAAGCATCCCATTCCATCTCAGCCAGTCCAATTAGTTCCTCATATTCTTCCTATCTTCCTAAATAATTCCCTCTAGTTTGCCTTCCATTTCCACCACGTGGGTTTCCCATCCATCTATTAGCAGGGGCACTTCTGGGGTTTCCTCTCCATGCTCCACTCTGGGGCATCTCATTTCCACGTCCTCTTCCCCTTCCTCGGCCAAACGGACGCATATTCCTCATACCTCTTCCTGGCCGGGCTCCCATAGCTAAGGGCCATCATTTCAACTTTCTTTTTCTCCTTTCCATCCTGTTTCCTCTCTTGTTCTTTATCTCTATTAAAATAAACTTTCCTTGCCACCTCAACCAGCTCACAAGTGTTTTTCCAGAGTGCTCCTTCCAGTTTTTGTAACTTTTTCTTTATATCTGGTGCACTCTGTGTAATGAATCTTTCATTCAACATCTGGCGGTTTTCAGGATCTTCCATATAAATCCCTGTGTTCACTTTATAAGCCTCAATTAACCTAGCTAAGAAACTTTCAGGGGATTCTTCTTTCTCTTGAATTATATTAGCAGGTTTGCTAAAATTGACAGGACCTTTTGCTGCTACCTTTAAGCTTTCCAAAATCAAATATCTATACTGTTGAAGACTTGTCCTGTGTGTTGAATCATTAGGATCCCAATTTGGGTTTTGTTCAGCAGCTGCCGCCATGCGCACTACAGTCTGATTTGCATCTGGGAAATTTCTATGAAGGATCCTGTCTTTTGCCAATTTCAATTTTTGCTTATCTTCCATATTAAGGAGCGTATTTATTATTTGCTGCATATCACTCCATGTGGGGTTATGTGTTTGGATTATGGTCCCAATTAGTTCAATCACCTCATTCGGCTTGGTACTAAAAGGTCCATAATGCTGTTTCCAATTTAATTAGTCTGTTGTGGTAAACGACACATATTGGAATATTGACTGATTTACTGGTTCATCATCTTCCCTCATATGGCTGGTTATCATTTCCCTCAATGGGGCCACTATTTCTTTTCTTTTTTTCATCATTGGCATGACGTGTGCCATTTGGGTGTTCGAAGGTGGCTCCCTTCCAGCTTCATTGTTATAGGGAGAAGATTGGCTGTACCTTTGGAATTTTCCTTCTCCCTGTTCAATTACATCTTTCAAGATCTCAGTTACTTTTCTTAGTTTTTTTTTTAGTGCTTAATGCCAGATTTATTTAATGCCAGTTACAGACTCTCCCAACATACAAAATGGTCAGAGGTACAGAAGCAGCTAACTTTGGTTACTGTCAAAACAAAATTTTGGATATGGCTGCAGGAGTTGGGAGCTCTCAGCTCAGGTGCTGGACTCGCCCAGGGTCAGCCAGTCAAAGAGGTATTCGCCAAGGCCTTCGTCCTGGGCACGGACACGCTTCAGGTTGATCACGTGGTCTCCCAGTTTCTTGATCAATCCCACCTCTTCATCAAGATAGTGAGTCTCCAGGAAGTCACACATGTGAGGATCGGTATGGCGGGAGGCCACTTGGTGCAAGCCCAGGAGAGCTTTGTTCAAGTTCTTCTCCAGCTGAAGGGCAACCTGCATGGCATCAACTCCACTCTTCCACTCATCCTGTTCTGGTTTCTTGACATCCTGTAGGACAACTCTACTACCACGACGGTTTTGGAAAGTCAAAAGCTTCTCAGATTTCTCTCGCTTCTCCTCAGACAAGCTTCGGAAGAAGCTGGTGAACTTGGACAGTGCCACATCATCCCGGTTGAAGTAGAAGCTCAAAGGCAGGTAGGTGTAGCTGGCATGGAGGAACTGGTTGACCACACGGTTCACACCGGCTTCGCTTTCAGGGTCATAGTTCTGGCGGATCTGGCTCATGGTGGAAAGAGAGGGCGTCTGAACGAGCTGGCAAAGCTTGGGGTGAAGAAAGACGGTGGGGCGGCCGCAGCCCTGCTCCGTTCAAGAACTGTTGAAGCAAGAGGCAAGGAAGGACCTGGAATGGGAGTCGACTGAGTCCTTTTCTTAGTTTCTCTGTGGTTGGGGAAACCTCACTTCTGCCTGGGGTCTGAAATCTTCCTGCAGAGTGACTGCTTCCTGCATTTGCTAATGCAAGGTCTGGATAAATATGTGGGACTTGGCCATCTTGTGGCGCTGATTTTGGCATGACATAAAGTGGAGGTCTTTGAAACAGAATTTCATCTTTTTCATTTCTGTTTAAAATTTTCAATCTTTCTTCTGTCTGCCATTCTATTTCTGGGGTATTGGGTGTTCTGACCACTTTTCTACCTAATTTAGATTTCTTATCTTTGGATTTCTTTTCTTTCATTAAATATGCCTTTACACATTCACCCTGGCTTTTCCGTAGCCAAGGTGGCCATGGTTTCTCTGCAACTGTTGCCTGCCATACAGACATATAGGGATACTGATCCCATTGTTTATTCTGTGTTATTCTTCGAAACACTCTATTTATAAGACCCAAATCTAAGGAGCCTTCCAGAGGCCACCCTACTTGGAAACTGTGCCATTCATATTCACAAAACTTTATTAACTCAAATTTTGTTAAAGGGGGTTCATGTATCTCTGGTGTAAATATCTCAAAGTTCTCAAGGAAACACCGTAGTGGCGTTCTTGGAACACTACTACCACCACCCATTCTAAACTAAGCACTACCACTGGCCTGGGGCACCCAAAAATCAAGGGTCACCACCAGGAACCGCAATGGTTTAACCACCCACACAATATAAATTTTACACACACAAAAATCAGGTTCGCTGCCCTAATTTTTCCAGGAACACTGGGTTACCACCCGTGGTTCATTAAGGACTTAGGAATCACTGTCCCGTCCCCTTGAAGGTGATCAGGCTCCACTTCCACTCCTCAAATGAGTGGGCACACATAAGTATACTTCTACAGTTTCATACAATTTTATACTTGCCTGCAGGCTTTTGAAAATCCACCTTCTAGAGTTCTCCGTCTGTCTTAGCCTTCCAGATCCTTGACTGGTATGTTTCTTCTGACAGTTACTCGGCACCTCTTCACTGATTTCCCAGAGTAGATCAAAGGTCTACTATGCCGGCATTTTAGGTTATCCCTGGAGAGGCGTCATTTTATCCCATCAAGAACAGCCATCTAGAGTGACAATGGCACCTGCTATTTGTCAAGTCAGTCCCCGGCGGAGTTCGCCAAAAATGTTATGGAATTCTGAACTAGACAAATTCGCATTCCACACGCTAAGACAGATTTAGGAGTTTTATTAATATTAATATTTGTCACTCTGCAGTTCATTTCCTATGTAAACTGCCTTGAGTCGGCCATTGGCCTGAGTAAGGCGGTATATAATTATTAAATGAAATGAAATGAACAATACCATCTAGCCATCTCATTCTCTGCTGCCCCCTTCTTCTTTTACCCTTGACCTTTCCCAGCATCAAAGTTTTCTCAAGCAAATCCTCTCTTCTCATTTGCTATCTAAAGTACTTTAGCTTCATCTTCAGTATTTGAACTTCCAAGGAGCAGTCAGGGTTGATTTCTTTTAAGATTGACCTATTTGTTCTCTTTAGCACAAGACAAATCATGGACTATTTGGAGGCAATTTGCTTTAATGTCACCACAGACATAAGAACATAAGAACATAAGAACAGCCTTGCTGGAACAGGCCACAGCCCATCCAGTCCAGCATTCTGTCTCACACAGTGGCTCGCCATTTCCTTCAGGGTATTCCCAAGGAGATGCCTTCACCTGCTTAGGATTCCCTGGAAATGGCATTGAGAGATATCCTGCCTATCTCTCCAACCCCAAGGTTGTCCTTAGGTAGCCATAATTATAGCCATTGATAGCCTTGTCCTCCATGAACTTGTCTAATCCTTTCTTAAAGCTGTCAAGACTGACAGCTGTCACCACTTCTTCTGGCAGGGAGTTCCATAGACCAGTAATCCTCTGGGTGAAAAAGTACTTTCTCTTATTTGTTTGAGAACTAGTACCCAAAAGTTTCATGGAGTGTCCCCTAGTTCTAGTGTTGTGCGATAGGGAAAACAGTTTTTCCTTATCTACCTTGTCCACACCGTGCATGATTTTATAAACTTCAATCAGGTCACCTCTTAGACGCCGTCGTTCAAGAGTGAAAAGGCCCAACCGTTGCAGCCTCAGATGGTAAGGAAGGTGTTCCAGTCCCCTAATCATTCTGGTTGCCCTCCTCTGTACTTTCTCCAACTCCATAATATCCTTCTGGAGGTATGGCGACCAGAACTGTACACAATATTCCAGATGGGGCCTCACCATAGATTTATAAAGAGGCAAAATGACACTTGCTGACTTATTTTCTATACCCTTCCTAATGATCCCTAACATTGAGTTTGCTTTTTTCACTGCTGAGGCACACTGGGTTGACACCTTCATTGAGCTGTCCACCAGGACACCAAGGTCCCTTTCCTGGTTTGTCGCAGAGAGTTCAGACCCCATCAGTTTATAAATGTAATTGGGGTTTTTTGCCCCAACATGCATCACTCTGCACTTACTGATGTTGAAGCTCATTTGCCACTGTTTTGCCCACTCCCCCAGTGTCAAGAGATCCCTCTGGAGCTCTTCACAATCTCTCACAGTTTTCACTACCCTGTATAATTTAGTGTCGTCAGCAAATTTGGCTACCTTGCTTTTTACTTCTACCTCTAGATCATTTATGAAGAGGTTGAAAAGCAGGGGTCCCAGTACTGAACCTTGGGGGACCCCACTCTTTACTTCCCTCCACTTGGAGAAGTGTCCATTTAGTGCTACCCTCTGTTTCCTGTCCCTTAGCCAGTTGCTGATCCAGGACAAGACCTGTCCCTTTATTCCATGACTGGTAAGTTTATTCAAGAGCCTTTGGTGTGGGACCTTGTCAAAAGCCTTCTGAAAGTCCAGATAAACAATGTCAACTGGATCCCCCTTATCCACATGCTTGTTGACACTCTCAAAAAATTCCAACAGATTAGTGAGGCATGATTTGCCCTTGCAAAAGCCATGTTGGCTCTCCTTTAGCAGCGCCTTCTCTTCTATGACATTATCTGTTGTGCAGTAGGAGTGAGCTGAATGCTTTCACCAATAGAAGCTAAGGACCATCTTGAACATCATGTGGGGACTATGTCACCAACATCACAGTTGTCGAGACGGCAAATGTAAATAGCATTGAAGCTTCCACCATAGGCCATAATTTTAGATGAACAGGGCATGTCCACCATATGGATGGTTCCAGGCTTCCTTGACAAATTCTCTATGTGGAACTTGGCTCAGGTACAAGACTTTACAGAGCTCCTTTGTGGAGCTCCTTTGAAGCATTATAAGGACCAGCTGAAACAAACCATGGAGGTGTCAGGTATTAACCCACATAAATGGGAGACAGTGGCCAAAGATTGCCCACTTTAGTGCCAACCGATCTCTGCTACTACTGATCACTGTGAAGGAGAATGCTGCAGAAATGAAGAGGCTAAGTGGCAAACATGAAAGCTTCATCAAACTCAACTATGCCCTCCACCATCTATTCAGTGTAATGTGTGTGGTTGTATATTTCATTCCAGGATTGGTTTATGGAGTCATCAGAGACGCATCCATTAACTGAGAAAATGACTTCCAAGAAAAATGTATGCTCGGATACGAGCAGCAGCTGACAGTGACTGAATTGTGCAACTCAGAGTGCAACTTATAATATATGTATTATCTCTTAACTTTTGGTACATTTCACTCATATGTTAAACCATTTGCATAGCTATGCAAGAGGATATTGGCCAATATATTGGTTGAACATTCATGTCAATTTAAGCCAGGAATCCTTGCTTATTAAAGTACAATATGCATGAGATGAACATTTATTGACTCCCACTTTATACTTCCCACTCATATGAACAAGTAAACAGGTGAGACACAGATATATTTGTGTTACATTGCAAACTGGATATTTTTTTTTGCATTATAGCACCTAAAAAAATCAAATTTATGAGGCAAGAAGAAATCCTGGTTTAAAAGGCCCATTGATCCTGATTAACATAGGTAAAATCAACCACAACGATAACCAGTTTCATTACACAGAGTACCCATGCCTGGTTTGTTTACTTGTTCATGGGAGGCAGACACTTGGGATGCTGGGAAGACAGTCGCAAGGGATATCTCCCATGCTGGCTTCCCACTGGAAGAAGGTTTCTCCCTGCCAGCTCTACATAGGTCAGCGGGAAACAGTAAAAACAGGACTGTAGACAAGCAAACTAGAGAACAGTTGTAGGTGGGTGAGTGGGGATGTTCCTGATCCCTGTGTGGGCTTCACCCTGGAACCAACCAACCCTGATAGAGCCACATTATGAGAAACTCTGATCACAAGCCAGTGCTCTTTAAATCCGTAACTTACCTTGCTTTGCTTGGTAATTGATCTTCAAGACTGATGCATGGGGTTCCTTTGAAGCCTGATTTCTGCTTGAACCACATCTCTCCAACATGAATGTGTTTTTAACTTCCATCACAGATTATTTATAATGTCTGTTTCTGCTTTAGCAGTTCTATATGGCATTTAAGCACGAGGGTTTCCTTTTCCTGCATATTTTCTGTAAATAGGGGATCTTTTTGTAAGAACACAGCACAGTCAAATTGTTCATTCAAATAATGAATGAAAATAAACAAAGAAAGAGAGAAGATGTATCTAGATATATTGAATTGGTTTAATAGACTGCAATTGGAGAATTGGACTAACTATTGGATAAAACAATATGATCCCTGTAGTGAGGTAAGAAAATTTGAAGAATAATTTAAATAAAACAAAAAGAAAATTTAACAAAAGGATTAGTTAGTAAGATTTATACATTTTTAATGAATAGTGGGGAGCCACAGAAGGCTTTGAGAGTGACATGGGAGACAGATTTAAATGTAGAAATTAAGGAAGATGATTGGGAAAGAATATGGAAACAATGGATTATGAAAAATATGTCAGTAAGAATTAAGAAGCATTGTTATAAAATTATATGGAGACGGTATATGACTCCAGTTTGACAAAGGAGTATTGGGGGATAAATGATAAATTGACATGTGAATGCTATCCCCAACTGCCATAACAGTGCAACATGATTTCAGCCACTGTTTTAAATGTCAATTATGGCTTCCTAATTATTTTGGTTACACTTTATGACAACTTTTCCATTTCTACCAGTGTCAATCTAATATGCCCTTTTAAAAAAAATCACCTTAACTTTTTCTGACACACTTTACTAACTTTTTTTCCTTTACACCATCACTTTCTAGTTCCTTCCCAGAAAGGATCAATCCTAGATCTGGTTACAGAGGTCCTTATTTTGCTAAAGCTTTTCTTGCATTTAAATGATATACCATTTTACAATTTGTGATATTTCTCTCCTTTTTTTCTTAACCCCTCCCTCCCCCCTTCCATGTGTGGCTCAAATGAAGTTCCCATGTAAGCATTTGGGAATGTCATGTCTGATCCAGCCTTTAGCAGTCACGTTATATGGTGAGCTTTTAAAGCCATTGCTGAATTCAACTTGGAAAATAAAACAGATGGAGTGTTATCACTACATGAAACCAAATAATATAAGCCACTTCTGAGCATTCTTAGATATTACTTTCTGCTTTTGTTGTTACAAACAAAAGTTAAATTAGTGATCAAGCACCCATCTTCTTCTCTTTTCAAGTTATGAAAACATATCTCAGAGTCAATCCCCAAAAAAATATCAGTTTCTAATCTCAAACAGTGCAGTAATCAATGGCAGTTCTAATGCAAAGTGGTCCATCACACATGGTTGAGAAATGCTATAAAAAGGTATTCAACATGATGATAATGAGAACAAGGAAAGAGGAAGTTGGCCGAATTGAAGTCAAGACTAATTTTGTATTATTATACAGCATCAGATGTAAATTACTCTGTAATGCATGCATCGATTTAAACTGGGTTGGTCATTTTGAAATGAAACCATTCCATATTCTTTAAATGATTGCCTTTTTCTTCTTCCCAGTGAGATTGTGTTGCAGCAGGTTTTCTTTCTCCTCCACCCTGCAGAAGTGAATGGCAGGACATAGCCGGATATTTGAAAAGCCAGCCATTTGAAGTGCACAAGGGGATGAAACTCTTACTTTAGACATTTCTGTCTGTAATAGCCAGGAAAACAAAAACTTTCATTTCACTGTCATTTTGATTGAAAGGAAAGGGAAAATAACAACAGAAGAGGTTGATTCAAGTTCATGGGATGAAACCATTGGCCAAGAGTAGAAACTCTGGGCTATATATCAAAAAACATGTAAAAGCCAGTTCCTAGGTTCCAATCTCTTTGTCACATTTTATTGTGACACAAAAATTGCCAGTCCACAAACATTTTCCGTTAACCAGCCATAAGTCATTTGCAGCATCACAGATCAGCATTCTGGCAGGCTAAAATTTAAAGAACCAACAATCTTATAAAAAAAGAAAAACCTGCCTAGTCATTTTGACATTTTTTGCTGCTTCTGTGTATCCATATGGCCCAGTCACTATATGCTTTCATTTGCCATGCAAAAACCTAGACTTTCCTTACTTACATGTAACAAAATTAGATAGAGATGGCGGTAGATTTCTGAGGTAATATTAAAATGAGGTATCGCTTCTGATTCTGGAAAATCGCATATATGTATGCTTCACTACATAAAGAGCTGCCTTTAAGTAGAAAATTAGCACAAACAGGCTGAGGTATGAACTTTCTGTTCTATGTGCTATTTTGAAGATAATACAATCAGTAGAGATTTTGCAGGGAAGCACATACATAAACAACATTTGCTATTCAAATGTGATATGTGATATCTATTCTCCCAAGAGGCTACCTAAAAAGAGCTTCTCAAAACTCTCTGGACAGAAAAAGAAGGGCATTTTACAGAATATTCTTCAGGTCAAATTCTCCAAAACCTCATAGGTAACTTGTTTTTTTTTATTAAAAAAAACATTTGTGAGAAAATTCAGTGTTGAGAAGTGTTGGGCAAGTCCTAGTCACTACTCAGGCTTATGACATCTCTCTCTTCATACATATTAATGAGACCCTTCTTGAGGAATTGTGTGTCAGTGGTGAATGGTGCTGCTAGAAATTTAATTCTTCCATTAAAAAAAAAAAACCTTTGTTTTATGAATGTGGGATGCCGTGCTTCTGTACAAAACAGGAAATCACCCAATATTGCTGCCCAATGTTGTACCCCCATTACCAGCAGGAAAAAGGTTGCCAAGCTTTACATAGCAAAGGCTAGCCCTAGAATTGGAGGGTGGGGACGTGCAGATTTTTCAAATACACTGATAGATTATCATTTTAGCACAGCAGATGCCGGCAATGGGTGGGAAGGAGATAAGAGGTGTAGGAATCGGGGCCGCTGAGGGCCGTAGGTCCCGGAGGAGACTGATCAAGGAACTATACGAGGCAGTATGGAGGAGGATATGATCAGTACTTTATTGAGAAAAGGCTGCAACATATATAGAAGGAAAAGCGCAACGGTGGCAAGACTGTCACCTGACAGAAATTACATCGCCTGTGTACTCAAGTTAATTGGGAACCTCTTTGGGGAAGTTAATTAACTGGGGCAAACATGGACCTCGGAGTCCCCTTTGTTCAGGGATCAGGCAGGGGTAAACATGGCATCTGTTTGTGCCTGAGATTACACTGAGACACGGAGATGAGTGATTACTCTAATAGGTAACTGGGTTAGGTATTTGCTCTCTTCAGCAGAATCGCTGGTCAGGTCAGGAGTTGGGTGAATCAAACCCTATCATTTATCCACCCCCCTAAATTTCTCTGCCCGCAGAGCCCACGGCTCAAGGAGCGTTCCCCCGAAGTGGCCTCTGCGCGGGCCGTTCCATGCCACTGGTGCATGGGGAAACCACATCTCCCCTTTTAATTTCATTTAAGGACCTGACTGGCGACTCTGCGTAGGAGAGGCATCAGCTGCTGAGCGGGAATGACGCTTTGGGGTTCCTTCTTGGGGCGGCACTTCAATATCAGTGAGGGGATACATTGCGCCAAGCAGCAGACTGCTATGCCTAGCAGGACCACCCCCACGACCACCTTAAGTACCGTCTGAAGCCACCCCCATGGAATCCACGACCACATCCAGCTCCACAATGAACTCCACCAAGTTCCCCATGCAGACCCTTCTGTGATGCCCTGGACTATGGTGTGGAGATCAGTGAGCTGACTCTGTGCTTTGTGGGTATTGTCTGCGAGATTTAAGCAACACATGCTGTGGACAGACTTGCAGCCCATATGATGTAACAATAGGGGATAATCGATAGCTGCTTGATTATCCAGTATGGCATGGCGAAGCTCTGCCTGCTCCTGGTTGAGCAGCGCTATTGCTGAGGAGGTGTGGTTGATGGCTTTTGCTAATCTGCAAGCCAATTGACCAATTCTCCGAGCGTCGCCTATGGCTAAGCCTGACACGCTGAATATACTGACCACAGCCTGGTTTTTCAGAGCTGTGGGTCTGAATTCAGACTGCTTTCTGTAGCAAGGCAAGATAATGAGATGTGTCATTGATTTACTGTGACCTGGGGTGATTCTGCAGCTTCTCTGCAACTTCTGGCGTTGTGCAAATGTCTTTCTAACACCTATGGGGAGGTGTGAAGATAAACTGGGGATTATTGGCTACCGGGTGCTCAATCTTTCCAAGCGATGGGCCGGTGCAAAACATGGGCCGGTCTGGCTTCCTTTGGTGGAAGCTGGCCGTTATTAACAATATACAGAAATCGGGTTCTGCCTGAGTGGGCGGCATATACAAATGTGACTTATAAATAAATAAATAAATTCAAGTGTCCCTTGCAAATCCCAACTGGAGCATTGTACAAGGCATGTATAAATAATAGCAACTACAGATAACAATAGCAATAAAAGACATTCAGCTGCTTCTTGAGGCTTCCCTTCTTGGTGGGGCTTCATGTGCAACTTGAGTTTGGAAAAGTCCTTAGAAGTGGCACTGAGTGTGCAAAATGTTCATAGAAATGTCTTTGGAGATGTAAGTCATAAAGGAAGACGGACAGCTGATGACATCCAGGACAGTGACTGGTGCCGCTCTTTGCAATCATCCGGGTCTGATTCTGGCCTCTGGGACCTGCATGGGGAAGAGACTTGTTTGGGAGATAAAAATTCTGAAAGAGTTAGTTGGTTTTTGCACTTATAGGGTAGCAATTGCTGTGCAACTATGGGACGTTGTCCCCCCCCTTTCTGTTTGTTTGTATTAATGCAAACGTGCATGTACTGCCATTTGCCAAAATGTGGGGATGTGTGACGTCCCTTTGTCACACCTGAATGGCCTCTGTCCCTCGTGGGTTGACCCCCCACGAGGGCCCCCCCGGTGGCAGGTTGAACTGCCTTGCGAGTGCTTTGGCATTCTGAAGAGGGAATGCATGACTCTGAACAGGAGTTGTGAGGAACAAACTTAGCAAATTTTTGTCTATCACGGGAGTGATGTGTGCTCCCGGTAGACTGTGAAGCAAATTCCTGTGAAACTGGCTGTCAGCAATTATGTTGAAGCGTTCTTTGGCAAAGGTGTGCAAAGCGAGGTTCACGGCTGCCAACTCTGCCCGCTTGCGGAAGAGTCAGGAGCGTGCGCCAAGCTTGGTCCTCTTGCCAAGTAAGAACCTAATATGTGCGACCCCCATAAGTGAAAACTGTCCTAGCCCCCCCCCCCCCGAAGAGGAACCAGTGACATAAATTCACACAAGGTGACTGTCTGCATTTGAGACGAGTCTGGGGTCTTATGGCAAACCTTGGCGCATGAAGCGCCAGGCTTCCCTTGGGTACATTTCTCATGGAGGCCCCCCTGTGCACATCCATTCATGGTGTGCGTGCACACTTTTAGAAGAGTGCCAGATGGTGGCTAGCCTTTTGCCTGTGCTTAGACTAGCAGCAAAAAGGGAAGGGGTGACCTAAAAATGCTTGTATCTGATTGAAGGTGTGACCTGACTGCACTCTTAAAATGGTCCTAGGCAGTCCTGGCTAATGGGTGGCACTCTGCACATGCTCAGGAGCTCAGGGACTAATCCTTCCTCTGTGCTCTGGAGTTTGCAAAATGTGTCTGCACACTAGAGAGGGTGCTGCGGGCCAGGTGCCATACTTAATATGACCTACTATGACTTATCAAAAACAAGTCAACTATGACGTGCCAGCTGTAAGGAAATAACACACAAAGATGAAAAGACACACAAGTTAAACATTTCCAGCAGGGAGTTCCACTGGCGAAAGGAGGGAAGGGAAGTCAGAAGTTAGCACAATGAGAAGGCAACAACTCTTATCATAGCGAAATCAGATTAGGTCAGGTAACCAAGGCAACCGGGTTCTCCTGTTAAGAAAATCCCTATCAGTAATTAACCATGGAGCCTGTGAAAGGAAGGCTGTAGAAAGAAAGAAATTGGTTAAGGCCTAGAGAGGAATTTTGTTCCTGTTTGCGTGCTTTTTCCTGTGAAAGGGGTACAATGAGTGAGTTACTTTGCACAGATTAAAGTCAAAATACCAGAACAATATCTTTCCTAAGAGAATGAAGGAGAGTTAGAACGATTCTCAACCTGCGGCCAGATGTGGGCGAGTGGGCCGGAGCCCACGTTGCTCTGCCCCTACCCCCGCCAAGCCAAGAAGGGCTGTGTGGCGAAGGAAGGGCAGGATGACTATCCGGACTCCCAGAGCTGCCTGCGGCCCCGGAACTTTGGCCCCTGACTTTAAAAGGTTGAGAACCGAGTTTACAAGATGAGAACACAGTACACACATGAAGACAATGCAATTCTCTCACTCCTAGTGAGATACGGGACTCCAAGACGCTAAGAGACATTCAAAAAACCTTCAGACACAGAGATGGGGGTTTGAGGAACACAGACGTAGGGAGGGGCCCCATAGCTTACGATACAGTGAGGAAAAATCATAGAAGTGATTTTTGTTTTCAGATCGCGCTTCTGAAAAGAAAAATCTGTAAGAGTTGCAGAACCGGTTTCCAAGAGTGGCTTAATCCTTTGACAAAGAAAAAGTCTCCAGGGAGGAAGGGGGAATCCCCCACCCTATTGCAGGTTAGGATTCCCCCCCCCTCCTCTCCTGCTTAAGCTGCCAAGCAGGCAAGGCAAGGGGCTTTGTTCATCATGCTTTCTCAAACTTTAAATAGTTCCTGCCCATGAGCAGAGTGCAAATTGTTTAACACATATTTCACAGTGACATTACCACGCAGTTACACACAAGGAACACTTTTTCAGTCATACTGTGGTCATAGAGACAAGGCTTTTGCAATCATACACAGTTCTTGCAGTCATACATTCAGTGGTGCACCACACATACACACATTTATTTACGCATTCGCACATTCCTCCCCTGATCTGCAGCGTTCTATACTACACATGAGGAGATGGCTAATACACAGCTGGCTGTTTGACAACCATCTGGGTGCTTCTACTTAGGGGCGAGTTTCTCTGGGCTACTCCCAAGGTGAGACCAGCAGATTCTGCCTGTGCCTTGGGGGAGCTCGGGGTACTGTTGCTGGGATGGTTCTTCTGGCATAGCCAGGGCGATGGCTGCCTCCTTTCTAGCCTGGGCCAAATGCATGCCAGGGTGGCCATTTGGCATGAAGACGATCTTTTGAAGATCTGCCTGGTCTAGATTGGCTTTCTCTTCTAAGGTGTCTCATTTTACCACACTGGAAGCAGGCGCCTTGGGGTTTTGGCACTGTTCTGCGCCTGAGTGTGGTAATGGGTCTGCTCTGGAGCCCTGCGTGGCCAGGGGCTGTGCAGATTTCCGTGAGCAGCGGGCGCTGAGCAGCGCTGCCTGAACGTGTGTCTGCCTTCAGATAGGCTGAGCACAGCAGCTGGGCGCTAGCTAATTGTGCCACTTGCAATTTCCCCGTGAATGGATCTTCCTCACCCCTGCGCTGAATGGAGTTCTTTCTTTGCAGGGAACTTGTGACTGTCAGAGAAGCGCCAAGGCCTCTCATGCCATGAATTCCCTCAGTGACGTCTGCAGCTGCCACTGAGGGAATGCTCCCTACAGTGCCCTGCTTAAGCTGAAATGACGAATAGAGACTTCTTGGGGCTGATGGTTCTGACTGCGCTGGGGTTTTCTGGGTCTCTATCCGGACTGGGTCATCCTCTACTGAGAGTTTCCTACATTTGCTCCATGTGCGGGTTATGCCCTCTGGAGCTTTCGGGGGTTGCTGAATGCAGTCTCCTATCTGATCCCAGAGCTCGAGGGTTAACGTACCTACTTCTGGGTAAAGCAGGCAGTGTTCCCCTAGGTACACCAAAAGTCTCGCTAGCTCCCTGCTGTGAAAACGCAAATTAAATACCCTGGCCAGGATGATGAACCCCTCCTCATGGGTTCTTTGGCTAGCGGATGGACGCTGTCGCTGAGGACAGGTCCCCATATTACCTGCGATTGGGTCCTCCGAAGTTTCCTCCTCGGGACGAGTCGATGCGTCTGTGGCAGGCAACAGGTTCTGGCGACGTCGCTTTGTGGGTAGAGCTCGGAGCGTGGACTGCGGCCACGGGCCCTCAGTGGCCACTGCGCTGTCAGGGGCTCACAGCAGGCCCTGAGCGGAACGCGCGTTTCCCTTTGGCGCAAGCCGCCGTGAAAGTCGGGAGCAAGCTGTAGGATGCCTCTCTGTAATGCCTCACCACGTAGCTGTCTTCCCAATCGGATGGCTTTCCGACTGGGGCTGCTGCTCTGTCCTCCGGGACGATTGGTCAAGGTTCAAGCGCAGAACCTGGCTGTGCCGATCGCTTTCTCACGAGTAGACCGCTCGGGGGTCGCTTACTCTCGAGTAGATCACGTCTCGGGGTCACCAGATGTAGGAATCGGGGCCGCTGAGGGCCGTAGGTCCCGGAGGAGACTGATCAAGGAACTATACGAGGCAGTATGGAGGAGGATATGATCAGTACTTTATTGAGAAAAGGCTGCAACATATATAGAAGGAAAAGTGCAACGGTGGCAAGACTGTCACCTGACAGAAATTACATCGCCTGTGTACTCAAGTTAATTGGGAACCTCTTTGGGGAAGTTAATTAACTGGGGCAAACATGGACCTCAGAGTCCCCTTTGTTCAGGGATCAGGCAGGGGTAAACATGGCATCTGTTTGTGCCTGAGATTACACTGAGACACGGAGATGAGTGATTACTCTAATAGGTAACTGGGTTAGGTATTTGCTCTCTTCAGCAGAATCGCTGGTCAGGTCAGGAGTTGGGTGAATCAAACCCTATCATTTATCCACCCCCCTAAATTTCTCTGCCCGCAGAGCCCACGGCTCAAGGAGCGTTCCCCCGAAGTGGCCTCTGTGCGGGCTGTTCCATGCCACTGGGGCATGGGGAAACCACAAAGAGGAGTTTGTTTTCCCTCTCCATGTTCCTGAAAACACATGTGCATGTGGATGCGCATGCGTGTGCATGCGCACATGCATACACACACGAGAACCCTACAAACTTTTTCTGGGAATAGAAGCAATGCCTCTAGAGTGTAGGGATATCCCCCCCCCAAGAGCCCCTGCTTATTGTAATAACAAATAATGCAGACATAAATCAGTAATACAGTCCTTTGGTTTTATAGTCAGCTGGCAAGCATAAGCTTATCTCCCAGTGGGTTTGCATTTCAACAATTATCTATTTCCATCTTGTTAAAGGAATTAAACTACACTTAAAAACTTACAAAGTGTTATGCTAACAGTGTGTTGCAGACAGAAAGAGAGGAAAGATCCAGAAGGTATAGTAGTAGAAATGGAACAGTGCTTCCTTTCCTCCTATCTCACATGCCAAAGAGATTTGAAGTTCAGCATTAATTTAGGCACAGAACATTTTATCTTGCTGTTAATAGGATTGGTCATAAATGTTATTTACACAATGATGTTTTCTGCTCATTTGATAGTAACCTTCAGAGAAGTAACCTGGCAAGTGTATTGTTGTTTATTTTGACAAGGAACATTTTCTTTCAGTCATAAATGTCTAAATAATACTTATGAGAATAGCTGGACTTATTGAAATCTTCAGTGCCATAATATATTCCTTCCTCTGACAGACAGGTATGTTTTTCTGAATGTTTATTGGGAGAAAAAATTGAAAATCTCATACAAAATGTATTGCACACCATTTATATCATCACTATCGCTTTTTATAATCCTCTCAGTTTTTATTCATTGAAGTAATCTTTCCCTGAACCTAAGTACTGCAAGGCAGAGATTAAAATGCTGTGTATATGAAACAGGTTTCATAAATGAATATCTGTATCTCCATGCTTTAGCAAAACCACTTGGCGGAATCAACATTGCTGGGAAATGAAATGAACTGAGGCTGACTTGCTAACTAGGTTTCATTCTTCTGTGTCCAAACAAATCAGATGTGGAGACTAAATCTGTGGTAGATAAAGACAGTGCATCTCCCTATGAAATGTCATTCTCGAATATTAAATCCTAAAGTTAAAAAAATGTCTGTGATCAAATCCGTAAAAGCTTTTGTGGGAAACTTTGCAAGATTGTTATCTTACTCTGGCTGTCCAAAACATCCATAGTTCTTTCTTTGCAGGTGACCCCCCAAAGAAAGACTCAGACACTGGTATATGGATAAAGGCATTGGGCCACTTTTATTGAATAATGCCCTAGTCCGAATTATAACTTTCAATTGGTGTATTCATCCAATTGTAATTCTTAAGGCAAGCAGGCCGCAGTAACACTGGTAAGGTTCCTCCCAAAATTGCCAATGGCAATTGGCTACAATGTATCCATTTGTATCAATTAGTTTGTTGACACAAACAAATTGTTGACCAGAGTCAATAAACTATCTACTGACCCCACCCTATGACGTGTATCCATCAAATCACGGGGTGATGCATGCTGAAAAGCTCCTGCCATTACCCCTTGCCTGGTTCGTCGTTGACCGGTCAAAGCTATTACACCTGTACCTGTCGAAGTGTTGGCCAGTCAATTGCGAACCTGCTGGATACCTCTGGGTCATAAATCTTTACCTGACCAGTGCTACCCGCCTAAAGTGACCAAAGTCAAAGAAAAACCCCTTTGCTCAAACACTAGCAACAGTGTGGGATGGGCAAAAAAGCCAGAAACCAAGGGCCAATTGTGGTTCAGGCCAAAAATTCCCACCCGGTCCCGAAGCAACCAAAATATCACACTGTTCACTAGGGAGGGGGTGGAGGGAAAAACTTCTCCTCTCCGTCGCTATTTCTAAAATGGCAGCTCGTCTGCCTCGTGGCCACCCCTTTTATAGAGGGGTGGCCACGCCCCCTAACTCACCCGGATGTCTGAGTCCGGGGGGGGGGGTGCAAAGAGCACGGCGGCCATTTTGGCGCTGCGCTTTCATTGCAGGCGCACCCCCCAAAGAAAGACTCAGACACCGGTATATGGATAAAGGCATTGGGCCACTTTTATTGAATAATGCCCTAGTCCGAATTATAACTTTCAATTGGTGTATTCATCCAATTGTAATTCTTAAGGCAAGCAGGTCGCAGTAACACTGGTAAGGTTCCTCCCAAAATTGCCAATGGCAATTGGCTACAATGTATCCATTTGTATCGATTTGTTTGTTGACACAAACAAATTGTTGACCGGAGTCAATAAACTATCTACTGACCCCACCCTATGACGTGTATCCATCAAATCACGGGGTGATGCATGCTGAAAAGCTCCTGCCATCACCCCTTGCCTGGTTCGTCATTGACCGGTCAAAGCTATTACACCTGTACCTGTCTAAGTGTTGGCCAGTCAATTGTGAACCTGCCGGATACCTCTGGGTCATAAATCTTTACCTTACCAGTGCTACCCGCCACACGGGGAGGCGTCCATGATGACTCACCGCCCCCCCCCCCCAGACTGTCAGCTCGGTCACCAGGCCTGCTTGCACCACACCCAGAAAGAGGTACATATCTCCAGCCGACAGGTGGACCCCTTCTCCTGCCTACCAGCAAAAAAATTTTTGTAAGCCTATCCGCAGGTCTCCAATGGCTGTCTCCCAGCCATGCTCAGCAAGGGACTGAGCAACAGCCCTGTCCACTGACTGCCGGAGCAGTCCGAGCCACGGAGATCCACGTCTCCCCTAAATTGGTGTCTCGGCACGATGTTAGACCATAGTGACCGTGTGTAAGCCATACATGATATAAAATGCCAGGTCACTGCCCCTCGACAGTTTAGGAATAGCAGTGATCCGTATAAGATCATTGCCACCGAGGTGCCTATTAAGAACATCGGGCGGTCCAGCATCCCTGACGGACATCAGGAATGGCCACAGTTCCCGCCCCCTTGTGCCGCGCATACCATACCATTGCATACGTGTGGATGCACACAGCCCAAGTCGGGGTCCACTCTCTGTCGCCGCAGCACATACTGCTGCCCAGTGTACATAGCTGTGGCCCACCAGCCCCACTGCCACCGGTGTGCAGAGACGCACAGGATCTGTAAAAGAGGAGAAGAGGTGAAGGACATAACTAGGTACTCCTGCAGTGACGGGACATACATATAAGAAATTGCGCATACACGCATATCCGCCTCCGAGTACCCCAAACATAGCCGCGATCAACGCGACGCCTACCCTAAATAAATGGGTGCCAAAACAGGCCCCCACACCGTGAAGCGCGGCACCGGTCACCCTCAGTAACTTTACTTTGGTAAGGGTAGACCTATCCTGGTGGCAGAAAAAACAGGCTGGGGCGCGCAGCAGGCACTGTCGAAAATTCATGTAGGGCACCAACCGGACAGATGTCTCCAATAAAACTTCGTAGTAGTCCGACTCCACTGCCTACGCCGTGCTCAACAACCTTTGAGGACCGTATCCCCAATTGATCCCACTCATGTGTGACAGAGACATCGTCGAGTTCCAGTGCCCTACAAGACACATCCGCCTTACACAGATGGTACCAACTCTGGCACCCACTCACTGATGCGGAGCGCTCCAAAAAGGCTACCATGGTAGCTGCGTGACCAAGAGCCACTTCACACCTATCTGAACATAAGTAATGCCAGCCTCGTGCAAGGTGGGTCAGAAACTCTGGTGAACTGGGGTGACGCGTGTCCGGGCGGCCGACACGTTCACATGTCCACCCCTCCAAAACACGACGCATACGGAAGTAACTCACGCAGTCATTGAATCCCCCCCACGTTGGCCATAAATGCCAGTGCCAAAAGCCTGAAGGCTATAGTACGGGGGGGCCAAACCCTGACTGCGAAGATAAACATGCATTGTAACACCTGGTCCACAGGTATTGACCACACTTGAGGTAACTGTAGTTACTCGCAAAAAGTCCTAAATCGCATGAAAGCATGTTGATACGCCTTACGCGTGCGAGGTGCTAATGACAAGCCCAGTTCACCTCTCCTCGCCAAGCATCCAAATATCGGCCGGTAGTGGCGAGTGTAATTCCTCTGCTTCCGGAGCAAGGCACGGAACCGGGGGATCTGCAGGCGGGATAAAGCATCAGCGATATCATTATTAATACCTGTAACATGTCTGGCCCTGAACAGCACATTTAGGCGTAGGCTTCTCAAAGACTTGACAAACCAATGCCCTTACCCTGGGGGATTTGCACATCTGGGTGTCGACAATGTGCACCACTGCCGCATTGTCACACCAAAAATGGACCACTGAGTTGGCCCACTCGTCGCCCCATAGCATCAGTGCTCCCCAATTTGGGAAGAAACTCAAGGAAGGTAAGATCGCGGAGGCGATCCGTGCCCAGCCATGCATGAAACCCTCGGTCATAAGTCCCCCT
The DNA here is from genome assembly GCA_035047305.1 of Bradypodion pumilum. Classification (NCBI taxonomy): domain Eukaryota; kingdom Metazoa; phylum Chordata; class Lepidosauria; order Squamata; family Chamaeleonidae; genus Bradypodion; species Bradypodion pumilum. Next base: position 359,450,655 of record JAWDJD010000001.1, read on the forward strand.
ACCCTCAAAGTAAACCCCCATAATCCAGGGAGTCGGAGGCATCCGACCGTACTTGAAATCTAGGGCAGACCATAAGGTCCGATCTCCAGGAAGAGACCCTGTTAAATCCATGGAGGAATTTGAGCCAGACCGGAAGGTCCGCCCGTATCCTCCTGATCAGCCGGACCCTGTGGTGACGTTTAACAGGCCAGCCATGGCGTCACACAGGTGCCTGGCCAATGCTCTGCCAGGTGTAACCACCCTGCAGGCAAAGTTAAGGTGGCTATGAAGTAGCTGCAGCTCACAAGGGGACACTTTATGTTTGGCAATCAATGCCAAAATCGCCGCAGAGATCCGAGCCACCTTATCCCTGGGTAACCCGGATGCCTGTGCGACAGAGTCAATTCCAATGCCTATAAATGTGAGCTTAATAGCTGGGCCCTCGGTCTATTCAGGCGCTAAGGGGACACCCAGTTCCCACATGAGTGTCTGAAATGTAGTGAGGAGACGCGTGCACGTGTCCAAGCCCTGTTCACCCCCGAACCAAAAGTCATCGAGGTAATGGGCTAGAGACCGGGACCCCGACCTGCGAGCAAATGCCCACTGAATGAAAGTACAGAATCGTTCGAATGCCGAACATGGAATAGAGCAGTCAAAAGGCATGGCCTTATCTAAGTAGAATTCCCCTTGGAACCTGAAACCCAATTGCTCAAAATCCCCTGGGTGCACAGGCAATAAATGTAAAGCCGAGTGCATATCAGACTGTGCCAGGAAAGCACCAGGACCGCATGAGCCCTTAGGGGCTGAATAAACGACGTTCACCTGACTGAAAAAGGTCATCGGGAATGGCATCCCTGACCGAAGAACCCACAGGGTAAGCTAAAAGGAGGATTAAACGACATTCACCCTGGTTCTACCTCGGTACAAGCCCCATAGGGGAGACCTTCAAATTAGGAAAGGTGGTTCCAAGAAGGGGCCCGCTACTCTCATAGCCTCAACTCCCTTAGCTGTGCTCAGTGGAGCAACCTCTTCGTTACCTTTCAAGGGAACTAGATTAGTAGCATCTTAGGGCCCCTAACACACCTGAATGGAATACAAACTCCCCATTGAAAACCTTCCAGCAGGTACCCCACATCATCCCTTCTTGGATAAGCTGAGTGCCACCGCTCCAGCATGAGTACACTAATTGGGGAGGGGGGTGGGGCTTTGACATGGCTAGTTCCGTCAGACGGAGCTCTGATTGCCCCTGTGCACCCCTACCTCTGCCCTGTAACCCACCAACCCGCGGGCACACGGAGGCGGCGTAGGGGCCAGCGCAAAAGGGGGCACCCAAGTCGGTAATGACACTGGCGCTTAGTACACACATCGCTAGCTGAGCAGGTCCAACACCGCAGGCGGGCCGGAACCCCCTGCCCCACCAGTTAGCGTGGAGCCTGTGTCTGAGCAGCCCGCTGCACAGTATGACCACAATGATACCTATCACCAGGTGCCAGTCACGTGGGAGTCATGTACAAGAGCAACAATTGCTGACAGGGCTCATCCCACCTCATCTCAGGATGTAGGGCCACCCTCATCCAAATTCCTCATCGTAAGCCAACTGCGATGGGCCCATGAAATCAACCATCGCCCTGTAAATATTATCAAGGGATTGAACCATTGGGGTGGCCCAATCAGGCCGGGCCCTGAGGCATACCACCATATACATAAGGTATGCCGGCCACCAGTTGACCCAGGTGCGTGGTGGCTTACGACGACGGGACAGCTCTTAGTCTCTGTCGTCCTGTCCCTCTCTCTTTTCCTCAGTGGGCTCACAGTTCAATAGGAAGAATATCCACGTACTCCCCTCCAGATCTTATCCCTCGTGACCTGCGACAAATGATCACCCAGGGGCAAGGAATAACCAGCTGTCGGCAAAGCCATCGACGGCACATTCTGTATAAAGGGCATACGCAGCAGGACCTGGACAGCCCCTGCGATGCTCGGCATTGCCCTGGGGCGGACACCCCCACCCTTAACGAGGGACCATTTAGAAACCATGGGATACTGGGATAAGATGGTAACTGATGCCCGCTCGCATCAACTTGACGGGGCCAGGGCCACTGAACCCCACCACTGTAAGTGGGCTGTGGTGTTGGTGCACTTAAATTGAACCTGATACTCACTAGGTACACCCCCATGAGCCGCCCCCACCGGGGGTTCCGGCCCATGGCGGGCGTCGGAGCTCGCGACCGGAATCGAGCTCTGGGATCGCCCCCAACTGCTCCCAGCCTGGACATCAGGTAGAACGGGGAGCTGTGAGACACCAGCTGGGCCGGCCGGACCGTCTCACACAGCTCGACCCAGTTGGCCGCCCGCTGAAGCATAGCGGCCGGCAAGGTAGCCGGGGTCGACGAAGGGGCCCCTGGTGAAGAAATAGAAGCGCCCCCCCTCCACAGGAGGCTGTACAATGCCCAAGGATGCTTCCAGCACTGCCAAACATGGTAACAGAGCATCCACTGCCACAGAGCCCCCAGCATAAGGCGGGCTGGGTGGGCCGGACAGCCCACTAGGCAGTTGGAAAGGTAACCCGAAAGGCAAGCCAGGGCCAGAATAGGGCCATGCCCAAAACTCCGGCCCATGAGGGGCCGGAGGGGGAACGGGTTGTATGCCCACACCAGGCCCTCCCACGCTGCCCTGACCCATGGCCGGTAACGGTGGGCCGGTGGCCGAAGCCCCTGAGGGGCCGGCCTGTAGCTGGCCAGCCACCAAGCTGGAGCCCGGCTGCCAAGTGCCAGCCTGAGTAGCCCCACCAGTATCAGTGGGCAAGGCTGGTACAGTGCCCTGCCGCGGGAGGGCAGCCCTGGTCCTCCGACCCATAGGCTGGCCCCCGTCCTGCGCAGGGCCAGGAAAAGTCCTCCCCTTTGGCTGCGGCTTCATCGCCGGTGCCTTCCGTTTGGGAGGCATGTCTTCAAAGAAAAAGTAGGATCCCTTTGAGGGATCAAAAACCTAGCGCCAAAGCACGCAGTAGCGAAGTGAACCAAGGCTCTGCGTGCTCAAATCCTCCTTTCCCAGCTGGGAAAGGCTCAAGGGCTAAACAGCCGAAGACTGGAAAGCAAACAGCGATGGAGAAAACTTCTCCTCTCCGTCGCTATTTCTAAAATGGCAGCTCGTCTGCCTCGTGGCCACCCCTTTTATAGAGGGGTGGCCATGCCCCCTAACTCACCCGGATGTCTACAGTTGAGCTTCTTAAATCATCCAGAAAACTGTCCTCTCCAGATTTTGTTTTAAAATACCAATGGACTATCCATACATGATGTGTGACAGTGCCCAACAGTATTTAGCAGCATACATTTAGGACTTAACCAGCTGGGGGCTACACAGATACACATAAAGAGTAAGGGAAAGATCTGTTCTCTGTCATCCCAGAGTGCAGGACACACAATAATGGGCTGAAATGACAGAAAGCCAGTTATAGGCTGAATATTAGGAAAAAACTTCTTAACTAGATGTTGTGTCCAAGTATTATATATTAATAATGTGTTTTGCTTAAGCATTTAAGTCCAAACCGTGCCAAGTGGCAAAAGCAGGAAGCGCACCTTTTTCATTAGGCACCAAATTCAAAGAGCTATCTTAAACAATGCTGATTCATCACTTTGTATTTTGCCGTCTTCCAAAGGCCCGCCGAAATGTATCCATTTTGTGTAACTGCCATTCTCACTGTATATAAGCAAGCCACCTTGTACGTGTTCCCCAGTCTGATTTCCTGAGCTGATAATAAATCACTACCATTAGAGCCGTACAACAGTGGAACGAACTGACTCAAGAGGTGGTGAGTGCTCCAACGCTGGAAACATTAAAGAGAGAAGTGGACAACCATCTGTCATATCTGCTTTGATTCAGATTCCTGCATTGAGCAGGATTTTGGTCTTGATGGGCTAAAACAGTGATGGCAAAGCTTGGTACTCCAGGTGTTCTTGGGCTTCAATTACCAGAAGCCCAAGTCAGCACTCCTACTGATCAGGGTTTCTGGAAACTGAAGTTCAAGAACAGCTGGAATGCCAAGGTTTTCCATCACTGTGCTAAAAAGTCCCTTCCAACTCAGTCATTCTATGATTCTATAATAACCATGTGCCATCACACTGATTCCAAATTATGGTGACACTTCTCCACTCCTGGGTTTTCCAAGTACAAGGTATACAAAAAACATTTACCAAACTATCAGCTTGCCCAAAGCCCCTTAGATGGCAAAGCATCAGCCATACATTCTCTGGGTGAGCTTGGCTGGTCCCTTTCTAAACAGGCTTACTGAGGATTACAATTCCTAGCTCCTTGCTGTGCTACAAGCTGTAAATTTTCACAGTTGGCTTCAAAATGGGGTCACCCTGGTCTGCTGAGGGCACATGAAGAGGGAATACTATAAGGCTCTGGCTGGGCCATTCCTGAGGGAATTTGGAATGTCTGTGAAGCAAGACCGAGGTTAGCAATGAGCCTTTGCAAAGGGAGATAGCATCTTTTCCCCTGAGAATAGCCCCCAGTTGTTATCAGGCCGGTGCCATTCTCTGTAACAAGTTGGGCTTTTGCCCTCCCACTGCAACTCCAAGAGAGGGGGTGCATTCTTGGAGCTTGAGAAAAAATGGGAGTGGAGACACTTCCAAGAGGGAATCCCCTAATTTCCATACGGTACCCCTGATTGGCTTCAATTCATGATGGCTGGCTGGCCCAGCATCATCGGTTCTGAGGTGGGCGGGGGGGGGGGGGGGGAGAAGATATATTGCTGAGAAATGTAAACCCTTTCAGCCGTATACTCTCTGCATGATCTCACATGCCCCTTTTCTCAGCAGGCATACTGAGGATATTGCCCAGCCGAAGACATAGGAAAAACATTCTGCTTCCATCATTGGAAGTGGAAAGGGGCTGTGGTGGCTCTGTGGTTAAGAAGCTCACCTTGTTAGCTGGAAGGCCGGCAAGTAAGCAGTTCGAGACCTGGGTACTACATGACAGATTGAGCACCTGTCTCTGTCCCAGCTCTTGGGGACATGAAAGGAGCCTCATTCGAGCATCTCATGAGCAGAGATTCTTCAGCAAAAAACCTTTCAACCCAGAATAATTTCTGACGCAAAATTATTATTATTATTATTATTATTATTATTGGAAGTGGAGGAATCTCCATGCTGCCATTCTTTCCTTTCTTCTTCTTCTTTTTTAAAATATCTGGTTGTAAGATGTCCTTTAATAAGGCATGATAAGGGAGATGAAAGATACATCTTTGAATTTATAAATGAAGGAATAGCAGGAAAAATGTCAGTAGAGAACATAAAATTATCATGAAACATTTCTAACTAAATGGTTGGAATCTTGCCTTCTTAACAAATCCATTGAGACATTTACATTCCATTGTACTTTGCAAAGCTAAGGTTATTCCTTATAGAGGGAAAAGAGATCATTAAGAGATTAACAACAAAAGAACTTTTTAGCCTCTCACATTACATGTCTTTCAGTGATGCTATTAGAGAAATTAATGAAGCCCATTTTCTTTACTCGAGGGTGCTGGAAAAGTCATTAGATTTAAATGAATACATAACACTACATCAATCTAATTTGAAAAGAGGGAATCAGCAAGCCAGATGCAGCTACTGAGAGATTCACCTTAATGGCAATGATGCAAGTTTCATAAATTACAAGAGAAGGCAAATTACAAACAACACAAAGAGACAATGATTCAGCACTCTGCAAACATAACAATTAAGTGCGTCCATATTCAGCATCACCTTGACAATTATGACTACAGACTGGTAATCTCTAGATTTGTCTTCATTTATTTCTCATACATTTTCATCTCAACAAGGCCTTTGAAACTGTTCTTTAAATATTCAAGGCTTTGTTTCAATGGTTTGAAACTTCAGCAGGGAGACAAGATGAAAAAAATACAGGTTTGGTGAAATGTAGGAGGAAACAAAGACATATTCTCAGAAGAGCCTAAAATGTATGGTACTTAATTTCAAAATGCTCCTTAAACTCATTAAGCATATTATTTTTCTGATTGAAATGGATATTTTCATCCTGTCCTTTTTCAGCAATCAACTAAACACTAAGTGAATGAATTATTAAACAGTTTGAAAATTAGAAAAGCCTAGTGTTCCACAATGTATCCTAGAACCGCTCATCCCATTTGCAGAGCTTGGGTAAGGGATGAAAACTGGTGGGAAAACCATTCATAATTTATGATATGGAGATACCGTAAAAATAATTTTGTGTCAGAAATTATTCTGGGTTGAAAGGCTTTTGCAGAAGAAACTCCACTCAGGGAACGCCCAAATGAGGCTCCTTTCATGTCCCCGACAGCTGGGACAGAGTCGGGCACTGAAGTCAAGAAATCAGAAAATAACTAATATTTGTAATACAAATTATGTGTCACTGGAGAACAAGGCCAAGATAACCCATACTATGAAATTTATTCCCAATTACTATATAGGGATGTGAAAACTGGTCAATGAAGAAAGCTTCTAGATGGGGAAAATAGATGATTAATTTTAAGAGTGGTTTAGGGAAAGGATTTTATTGACATCATAGACTGCCAGAAAGAAAAACACAGGGGTTATAGATCAAATCCAATTTTGATCTCTCATTAGAAGCTAAAATAACTGTGATTATGCATATCATGAGAAGATAAGACTCACTGCAAAAAACAAAAACAAAAAACAACCACCTCAATAATGTTAGGAAAGTAGGAGGCAGAGGAAGAACAAAGATTAAATGGATTATTCCTAGGTATTTGAACTCTGTCACTTGTTTTATACTTGTTCCCTCTATCTCAATATTTAGAGTATGCTGTTTCCTTCCAATTGCTATTACCTCAGTCTTCTCTTTAATGATTGTCATATTATTTATCTTACATTCTTGGTTCATGAATGTAAGGTGTTGCTGTAGTTCCTTAGCTGTACTTGCTATCAATGCCTGATCATTTGCAAAAAAAAAAGAGTTCTCCTAGTTGCGGTTCTATAACTGGTCTCAGTATTGTTTCTATTATTTTGGCATACATTTTCTCTACATGTCTTAAGAGTGAGATTACTTGGTATTGTTGCATTCTCATTTGCTGTGGGATCCGTGCACACAATTGGCATACTGTCCCTGACAGAACCCCAGTGATGGAGATCACTTCGTCGTCGCGGGTTTCCGAGGACAGAAATTGAGGGAGCGGAATATTAGATAGAGTTTAATTCACCAATAGCTGATCTGACAAGCAGCTAGGACAATGGAGAGCTAATGACTAACTCGCTAGGCACGTAATGGGTAATCTCGCATCCGCAGATTCCCTAAAGCCCTAGAGTCAACGTTGGCCACTTGTTTGCTTCCGATAATGAGGAACAATGTATGTCCCCGGTAGTTAATTAAGTTAGATAAGGAACTTCCCCCAGTGAAGACTTCCCCAATTAACTTGTGTAAACATGGTGTGCAGACTCAGGGATTTCTTTGTATCACTACGCGCAGCGTATGCACGCAGCCAGATTAGGCAGTCATAAATGCTTCTGATTTGTCATCATTAAACACTGGTCTTTGCTCCATCTTGCCTCGTGTGTCTTGCTTGACCAGTCTCCTCCGGGACCCTCTGGCCCACATTAGGCCCCAATCCAACAATTTGCTCCCTTTGTTTTCCACAATGGTATAATTATTGCTTCTTGCCAATCAGTGGGTGCAGTTAATTGTGTCAATGCTGCATTGAATATTCTGTGTAGCCATCTAATGCTGCTTTCCCCTGCTGCTTGGATTATTTCTGTTGATAGTCCATCTATTCCTGGTGCTTTGTGTTTAGGTGATTGTTTAATGACTCTTGCTACTTCTTCAATGAATATGTCCAGTTCTAGTGCTGTTGTTCTGCAGTCTTGTGTTGTTTTGCTGTGGCACTTTCCTATGGAGTCAAGGAGTTCTTTAAAATGTTATCTCCACCTTTCATAACTTCTGGGGAATCTATTAGTGGTCTTCTTGTCATTAACTACTGTATTTCAGTGGATCCTTGTTCCTTGAACTCTACTTTCCTCAAGCCCCTGAAGGTACTCTGATTCATTTGAGTGGAGTTTCTCCAGCAAAATATCCTTTCAACCCAGAATAATTTCTGACATGAAATTATTATAAAGGTAAAGGTTTTCCTTGCTCGAAAGCCAGTCATATCTGACTCTAAGGTGCAATGCTCATCTCTGTTTCTAAGCTGAAGAGCCAGCACTGTCTGTTTCTGCAGACGTTTCTGTGGTAATGTGGCAGGCATGACTAGACACCAGAGTGCATGGAATGCTGTTGCCTTCTTTCCGAAGTGGTCCCTATTTATATACTTGCAATTTCTTGCTTTCGAACTGCTAGGTTGACAGGAGCTGGGACAAAGACGGGAGCTCATTCCGTCCTGCAGTACTCGGGAATCGAACTGCTGATCTTCTGCCTCCCAGTCAGCATCTTAGCCACTTGAGCCACTGCTTAATCCATGCAGAGAAATTGTATGCCAAAATAATTGAAACAATACTGTTGTGTATTGAGGCACATTTGCAAGAGGCGCGGGCAGCGCCTTGCAAGAGGAAAATGGTGATTTCCCGCCATCCAAATTAGGAGCCTAAAGTGGCGTGAAAACCCCTGCATAGGTCGCACTCATTATGCTAAACCAAGCCCTGTAATTGGTTACAGTTTTGGATCCTGTTCCTCATTGGTTAATTACATATATACTCTGTTATGATTGGTTAGTTAGGGTTGTCTGGTGGGTCGCTACTTAGTATCAAGGAACCACCGCCGGGGACTCACTATATAAGGCCACAAGTCAATAAGGGTGTGGCCGGACCGGATCTATACTACCCACTCCATACAGATAGCCAGCGTGTTGTGTTCTAATGGTTTTACCTTCTACATGGATTACAATGTATCTGAGCCAATGTAACCTTGCCTATAGCAACAATGTAACCTTCAGCTGTATCATATAAACCCTGTAATAGGACGCGAGCTAATGACCACCAGCTGGCAGCAGCGAGCGTCCAAGCTCTCTTGGTCCGAACTCATCAAAGGCAACAGCGCGGGAAGCTTTCCCGCCACCACCTACACCTGGACAAGAAGGGCGTGACCCGCAATGACGTCACGCAGACAGTAGCCAATGGGCTACCATGGCACCACGTTCGAATGTATTACTGCTGTATATAAAGAGCTATAGATCCGCCATTACCTCATGTTCCCTCTGTCCACGATGCAATAAACCTGAGTTAACCCAGCCCAAGGCTGTGTCCTGTGTCTTAGTTTAATACACTAAATTGGCGACGAGGATGGGATCATGGATCCCCAAGGAGCAGCCAGGGCACAGAGCGGGTTCAACATCACCAAACCGCAAGACTGGGAGTTGTTTGAAATGGACTTCCATGCGGCGCTGGTGGAACTCAAAGTCAAGGAAGACGATGAGGAGAGGAAGAGGGCCATCCTCACCCGCATGCTTGGGATGGAGACCAAGCGGACGCTGGTGGGCATCATCGCTCCGAAGAAAGTGAGCGAATTTAAGGCGGACGACATCATGAAGCTGCTACGGGAGCGCTTCCAACCCTCGAGGGCGATGTTTCCCGCTCGGAGCGCGTTTTGGAGGCGAGTCCAAGCGCCGGACGAGTCGGTCGAGACATTTGTGGCCGCCATGAGGGTAGCCGCCGCCCCCTGCAAATGGGGCAACATCCTAGAAATGGCCCTCAGGGACGCCGTGCTGTGTGGCCTGAAAGACAAGGAGGTGCAGCGCAGCTTGATGAATAAGGAGCCGCCACCAACGCTGGCAGAGGTCGTCGAGGCCGCGGAGGCCGCAGAGTCCACGAATGCGGGAGTGGACGAGATGCACCAGTGGCGTGAGTGGCGTCCCAGAGCCGGTAAAGCGAAAAATCGGTGCACGCAACTCAACGGGCCTCAAAGTCGTCTTCGGAAGGCAGCGACGGCGAGGAGGTCCAGAAGGTCCGAAAGGGGGGGCGCCGCTGCGATGGTTGCGGAGCGGCCCATGAGCGTGCGAGGTGCCCATTTAGAAAGGCCGAATGCTACACCTGCGGCCGTCGGGGGCACATCGCCAAGGCATGCAGAAAACGGAAGGAGGGCCGGAGGCAGTCACCGGACCGTTCGACCAGACCGGACCGTTCAGCGAGGCCCAAAGATGGCGTCCAGACCACGAGGAAGCAGGACGGCGTGGGCCGCGTCTCGGACAGCAGCGAGGACGACGTCCCAGTGCTCAGTGTGTCCGCGGAACAGTCCCATTATTTCGTTGAGGTACTAGTACAAGGGGCCCCTATCAGGATGGAAATTGACTCGGGGTCCTCCTATTCCATAATTCCCCAGAAAGAGTTCTTGAAAATCGACCCCCACGTGCGGCCCAAACTTAAAACATTGAGGTCCACGCTACGAGATGTACAGGGGAACAGCATTCCGGTGTTGGGGGTCGGGAAATTTCGGGTTGAGTTTAAGAGACACTCTGCGGAGCTGCCCCTAGTTGTTCTCAAGGGGGGGAGTTGTAGCCTCCTAGGGACACAGTGGTTCCAGCCTCTAGGCCTGTTTATAGGGGGAGTACATGCAGTGGGGGTGGACCCAATACAAGCGGTGTGCGATGCGCATCCCGCCGTTTTTGAAAAAGGACTTGGAAAATTCAAGGGACCCCCTGTAGCTTTCGACCTAGACCCGGAGGTCCGCCCGATAAGACTCAAACTGCGCAGGGTGCCCTTCGCACTAAAGGACAAAATAGAGGCGGAACTGGACAAATTGGTGGGCCAGGGGATTCTGATTCCTGTTGATTCCGCGGAGTGGGAAACTCCAATTGTAACAGCTCTGAAGGCTAACGGGGAGGTGCGCATTTGCGCTGATTATAAGTGTACAATTAACAAGGCGATCCGCCCTAATGCATACCCGGTGCCGGTGGTCAGCCACCTTTTGGCCAGGCTAAATGGGGGAAAGTGTTTCGCTAAGCTCGACCTGGCACAAGCCTATCAACAGCTTCCCGTAACACCCGCCACGGCCGCGGCACAAACGATAGTCACACATAAAGGAGCGTTCCAGGTGTCGCGGTTACAGTTCGGCGTGAACTCGGCACCCGGCCTTTTTCAGTCGCTTGTGGAACGCCTCCTGAAGGGGCTGGAGGGGGTGTTGCCTTATTTTGATGACGTATTAATAACAGGGGGGAGTGGGGCCGAACTGGCACAGAGATTGGACAAAGTACTAACTGCATTCGAGAAAGCGGGGCTGAGACTGAGGAAGGACAAATGTGTCTTTTTCGAAACCGAGGTCGAGTTCTTAGGGTTCAGGATTACACCCGAGGGTATCAAGCCATCCAAATCCAAAGTAGTAGCCATCAAAAAGGCCCCTCGCCCCACATCCAAAACCGAGCTACAGTCATTTCTGGGGCTCCTCAATTTTTACCATACATTCCTTCCGCGGAAGGCGTCCGTGGCCGAACCGCTTCATCGGTTGCTTAAAAAAGAGGAGACTTGGATGTGGGGTGACGAGCACGAGAGGGCGTTCAAAGAATTAAAGCAACTCTTGACCTCTGACGCAATTCTAACGCATTTCGACCCCAAACGGCCGGTGGTCCTAGTCTGTGATGCATCACCGGTGGGGGTGGGGGCGGTACTTTGCCACGTGTTGGATGACGGAAGGGAGGCCCCGGTTGCATTTTATTCAAGGTCCCTGTCCCAGGCAGAGCGAAATTATGCACAAACCGACAGGGAAGCGTTAGCAATTGTAGCGGGGACCAAAAAGTTTCACGATTTTTTGTATGGTCGGCCGTTCAAAATCGTGACGGATCACAAGCCCCTGTTAGGAATTTTCACGGCAAGCAAGCCCACCCCGCAGATCCTATCACCGAGAATGCTGCGATGGGCCATCTTTCTCAACGCTTACCAACACGAGTTGGTGTACCGGCCCGGAAAAGAGATCAGCCATGCTGATGCACTTTCGAGATCCCCTTTGCCCTTGTCGGACGACCAGAAGGCTAGAGTAGGAAGAGACCGCCAGGTGTTACTAATTGAGGCTTTAGATGCACCCCCAATAGTACCAGCCGATATTGCTAGGGCGACAGGCAAGGACAGAACGCTCGAGAAAGTCAGCTCATGGGTACAACAGGAGGGACTGATTCCATTGGGACTGTATAGCCATCTCTGTGTTTGGAGCTTCTTGTAAGCATAACCTTTAAAGACTGTTGAATAAACCTGTTGCTGTTTTGTTCATCATTGTCTGGACTATTGCTTATAAGGGCTGGGCATAACAAATACTGAGACCAGTTGTAGAACCACAACTAGGTTGAAGAAATATTTTTTTTTTGCAAATTATCAGGCATTGATAGCAAGTACAGCTAAGGCATGACAACAAATTGGGGTTACCATTATCCTCTCTTTTCCTCATTCTAAAACATATAGGCTTGCCTAGAGACCCTTAGAGAAAGCACTCAATTGCAAAGAATGACTTTTTGGTGGGAAGAGGCTTCCTTAACCATAGGAGAAAATGCTTGAGGAAAAATTATTATTCTTCCTTGTTAAATTTGATAATGGGCTCCTCTTCCTAAGGAAACTGGGTACGTAAGAGTACTTATGGTAGCTGAGCTCTGGGTGGATTTAGCAGCTTCCCAATATAAACATGAAATAGAGTTTATTGAAAATGTTAGCTGGAATCTTATTTTTGAAATTATACCTTGTAACTTACATTATATTGTTATCTCCATCCATGTCAATACCATTTAAAGTCCTTCCTCCTGTTCAGGTTCAAAGATATATAAGACTCTCCTTTGACCTGAGGGAGCCTTTGGGAGATGTGGAATGGGGAAGCAAACTCTTTATTGCCTGAAAATCACCACTGCTGCTCCTCCTTTCTGTTTATGGCTTTAGGATTCGGGGTTGTTGTTTTTTTTTTTTTACTCTTGGAAATCCTCTGCCTGTTTTCTACTACCACTGGACTGGCTTGATTCTGGATTACTGAACATTTTGTCAGAGTACAGGGCATTGGCAGCTGGCAAACTGTAAACATAATGTTACCTAATATTAAGAAGTTATATTTTTATTTTGATATTAATAAAGATTTCCCTGTTCTTTCACATGTTTGTGCAAGGGTACATGGGCACAGAAGCCCTGAAATAGTTGTTTACAGAGGCACTGCACCAAGGGGATTCATTTGGGAAAGTTCTGGAAGAAATATTATGTGCAGATATATCTTAAGCATTGGTTTTCCTTATAAATTGCTATATAAGAGGTAAAAAATAACATGTTAAAAATTGCTTCCTGTTTTAGAAGGTCAAATTGAAAAGGTCAAATTCGGAACAAAATCCAGAGATGTTGCTGACTCCCAAGAAAGCTACCTGGAAGTCAGAGAGAACAATAGGTGCCATTTAAGCCCATCAAGACTGGAAGAAGACCTCTTTAAGGAAATTTGCTATCTGCAGTTGTCTGCTTCCTACTCACAACCTGAAACCTCAGAGATTATCTACTTCCTCAGGGATCACAACAGAGAGAGTAAATACCTCCCTGAAGATGACATCACACATCCTACTAGGAAGACCATATATGGACTAGCTTTCTCCAACTCCTCCTTCACCCTGGCAGACCTCCATGGTGAGCACATGTGTTGTGTTCTGTAAAGCTGTGCCTTTAACAATGTACCTTTGCCATGTGTTAACAATGTAACCTTTCTGTGTGCAACATTATAACCATCAGCTGTATCAATGTAAACCTGATAAGGGGACGCGAGCTAGTGACCACCAGATGGCAAAAGCGAGCGTCCAGCTCTCATGGCTCAGATTCACCTGGTTCAGCAGCGCGGGAAGATTCCCCGCCACCTCTTCACCTGGTCAAGAAGGGCGTGACCTTCTACGACGTCACGCAGGCAGCAACCAATAGTCTGTCGATGAGCCACATTCAAATGTATAGCCAGCTGTATATATTGAGCTACTCATCCACCATTACCACATGTTCCTCCGGATCATCATGCAATAAACCTGTGTTAAGCCAACCCTTCGGCTGTTTCATTGTCTTTGGTCCCTTACACTAAACTGGCGACGAAGGTGGGATATGGCAGCCCACGGGACCAAGACATGCGCCGGTTTCGAAATCAGGAAACCGGGCGACTGGGAGATCTTCGAGATGGACTTCCAGGCAGCACTGATCGAGTCCGAAGTCACGGAGGAGGCAAAGAAAAGGGCCATCTTCACAAGGATGCTCGGACAAGAAACCAAAAGGACCTTGGTGGACCTGATTGCACCGAGGAGGGTGAGCGAATTCAAGGCCAAGGAACTCATGCAGATGCTGCGTGAGCACATCCGGCCCGCCACGGCGATGTTTCCCGCTCGGAGTGCGTTCTGGAGGCGAGTCCAAGCGCCCGGGGAGACGGTCGCCGCATTCGTGGCGGCCCTGCGGCTGGCGGCCGGCCCGTGCAAATGGGAGAATGCCGAAATCACCCTCCGGGACTGTGTGCTGTGCGGCCTGAACGACGCCGAGACCCAGTGCACATTAATGAACCAAGAGCCGCCTCCCACGTTGCAGGAGGTCGTCAGAGCGGCCCAGGCCGCAGAAGCTACAAAGGCCGGGGTCCAAGAACTCCAGGACTGGCAGCCGAAGTCGAGCAAGGCAGAGGCTCCGGTACAGGCGGCCCGGCGAACTTCGAGGTCGTCCACAGAGAGCAGCGACGACGAGGACGTCCGGAGGGTCCGGAAGGAGAGCCGGCGATGCGACGGCTGTGGAGCGGCCCACGACCGCGTAAAGTGCCCGTTCCGGAAGGCCGAGTGCCACAACTGCGGCTGCCGCGGGCACATCGCCAAGGTGTGCCGGAAGAAGCGCGAGACCCGGAGGAGCTCCGCAGACCATTCTGCGGGACAAGACCGCCCAGCGAGAACCAAGGACGGCGCCCAGGCCACACGGAAGCAGGATGGCGTGGGCCGCATCTCCGACGGCAGCGAGGACGACGCCCCAGTGTTCAACGTGTCTGCAGGACACCCCCGCTATTTTGTTGAGGTACAAGTCCAAGGGGATCCCATTAGGATGGAAATTGACTCGGGGTCCTCATATTCAATCATTTCCCAGAGGGAGTTTTTGGGAATTGCCCCCCACAAGCGACCCAAGCTCAAAGCATTGAGGTCCACACTACGGGACGTGCAAGGGAACAGTATTCCAGAGTTGGGGGTTGGAGAATTTCAGGTTAAATTCAAGAAGCACGCCGCGTCCCTTCCCCTCGTCGTGCTCAAAGGGGGAGATTGCAGCCTCCTCGGAACTCAATGGTTCCAGCCCCTGGGTTTGTTTATTGGGGGGGGTGCACGCCGTTGGGATGCACGCCGTTGGGACTGATCCAATTCTGGAGGTGTGCGAGGCGCACCCCGATGTTTTCAAAAAAGGACTGGGGAAATTCAAGGGGCCCCCAGTGACATTCGACCTGGACCCGGAGGTCCGCCCAATTCGTCTTAAACCACGCAGGGTGCCGTTCGCACTTAAGGACAAGATAGAGGCGGAACTGGACAAATTGGTGGGTCAGGGAATCCTTGTGCCTGTTGATTCCACGGAGTGGGAAACTCCAATTGTAACCGCACTAAAGGCCAATGGGGAGGTCCGCATATGCGCCGACTACAAGTGCACCATCAACAAGGCGATCCGCCCGAATGCATATCCGGTGCCGGTAGTCAGCCATCTGCTGGCCAGGTTACACGGGGGAAAGTGTTTCGCTAAGCTCGACTTAGCACAGGCCTACCAGCAGCTTATGGTGTCCCCTGCCGCAGCTGCTGCGCAGACCATAGTCACCCATAAGGGGGCGTTCCAGGTGACGCGCCTCCAGTTCGGCGTGAATTCGGCGCCTGGAATTTTCCAGTCACTCGTGGAACGCCTCCTGAAGGGACTGGAGGGGGTGTTGCCTTATTTTGATGATGTGTTAATAATGGGGGGGAGTCGGGTTGAATTGGCCAAGAGGTTGGGGAAGGTCCTGACAATATTCGAAAAGGCGGGGCTGAGACTGCGAAAGGACAAATGCGTCTTCTTCACAACCGAGGTTGAGTTCCTAGGGTTTTGTGTGACTCCTGAGGGAATCAAACCATCCAAGTCCAAGGTGGCAGCCATTAAGAAAGCCCCCCACCCCACCTCCAAGCCCGAGCTGCAGTCGTTCCTAGGGCTGCTCAACTTTTACCACTCCTTCCTCCCCCGGAAGGCAGCAGTGGCTGAACCGCTACACAAACTGCTAAAGAAAGACCAGGCATGGAAGTGGGGCGATGACCAAGAAAGGGCATTTAGTGAGCTAAAAAGCCTCCTGGCGTCCGACGCCATACTGACCCACTTCAACCCCAAACGCCCAGTAGTTCTGACCTGTGATGCATCTCCAGTGGGGGTGGGGGCGGTGCTGTGCCACGTGTTGGAAAACGGAAGGGAGGCCCCGATAGCATTTTACTCCAGGTCCCTGTCCCAGGCGGAGAGAAACTACGCACTGACAGACAGGGAGGCACTAGCAATAGTCGCGGGGACGAAAAAATTTCACGATTTTCTGTACGGCCGCCCCTTCACCATTGTAACGGACCACAAGCCCCTGCTAGGCATCTTTACAGCAGATAAGCCCACCCCACAGATTCTGTCCCCGAGGATGCTCAGGTGGGCCATTTTTCTCAACGCGTATCAGCACGCGTTGGTCTACCGGCCCGGGAAAGAGATCAGCCATGCGGACGCTCTATCTAGGTCTCCCCTTCCCCTAACGCCCAGCCAGGTGAGCAAGGGGGAGCGGGACCATCAGGTTCTCATGATAGAGGTGCTGGATTCGCCCCCCGTAGTGCCCGCCGACATTGCCAAAGCGACAGAGAAGGACAAGACGCTAGCGGCAGTTAGTTCCTGGGTGTAGAAAGGGTGGCCGGCGTCCTCCCCAGTGGAGGAGTTCGCTCCATTTTTCAGAAAAAAGCTAGAACTGTCCCTAGAGAGGGGGTGCCTCTTGTGGGGGCAGCGGGTGGTGATTCCCACTTCCCTTCGGCCGCGGGTGCTCAAACTGCTGCACGTCAGCCACCCCGGCATCGTGCGATCCAAGGCGCTGGCCCGGAGTTACTTCTGGTGGCCCCAAGCTGGACGCCGACATTGAGCACATGGTCGGCACTTGTGATAGTTGCCAATGCTCCAGACCAGAGGAGGCCCGCCTTCCCCACAGGGAATGGGACGCGGCTAAGGGGCCGTGGTCCTGGGTGCACGTTGATTTCGCGGGCCCGTTCAGAGGCACCCTGTTCCTTCTCGTAGTGGACGCCTTCTCCAAGTGGTTGGAGGTTATCCCAGTCACGAGCACCTCCTCGGCCCAGACCATTAGGCATTTGCGGAGGCTCTTTTCCACGTTCGGCATACCCGACACATTAATTAGCGACAACGCTAGTTGCTTCACGTCCTCCGAGTTTAGGGCTTTCATGGAGATCAACGCCGTTCGGCACATCACCTCTACCCCGTTTCACCCGGCCACCAATGGCCAAGTAGAGCGCCTCGTCCGCACCACGAAGGACGCGTTGCGGCGCATGGGCCCCGGGGATCTGAACCTGCAAGTGTGCCAGTTTCTGCTAGGGTACAGGGTGACCCCGTTGGCGTCAGGATACTCCCCCGCAGAGCTCTTAATGCGTAGGAAACTGACCACCATCCTTACTAGGCTAGACCCCACGAGAGTAGAGGACAAGGGAAGGAACATCGGGCTAGAGGCTACAAAGAGTTTCAGTGTAGGCGCCCCCGTGCATTGCAGGAACTACTCCAGCACGGGCCCAGCCTGGGTACCAGGCGTAGTTGTGGAGTAAACTGGCCCCGTGTCGTACCGCGTGGAAACCAGCACAGGGCTCCTGTGGAGGCGGCACGCGGACCAGCTCCGACGCAGGGTCTCCGATGAGCAGGGCACAGACCAAATAGAGGAAAAATCAGTGTTAGGGTTCTCCCCCACCCGTTCAGCCCAAGGGGGAGGGAAAGGGGTCCGCGGGTCCCCACCAAGGGGGGAGGGGGATATTCTCGTAGATATCCTAGGGGATCTTTCTGAGGACGAGGAGGAACCCGACCCCATACATATCTCGCGGAATGCCCCCACAAATGCGGATACCCCTACTAAGTTAGATTTTGATTTTCAGAACCGGGGGGTTTTTCGGAGTGGTCCCCCACCCGTCCAAGCAAGAAGAGGGGTTTTTCGTTAGCCCCGACTGCCCCCAGTCTGCCCACAATGGAGTTTTTCCCTTCCCCTAAGGCCACCAGACAGCGGCAAGCCACTAACAAGTCTCCCTCTCCCGTTTCAGGACAAGGGACCAGGAAACAAAGAAGCAGTAGCGCCCCCGGGGGGGGTCAGCCCTCTTCATGGCCCAAACGCACTTGCAACAAGCCATCTTGGCTGAGAGACTTTGTCTCATCCTAGGGGGGAGGGATGTTGTGTTCTGTAAAGCTGTGCCTTTAACAATGTACCTTTGCCATGTCTTAACAATGTAACCTTTCTGTGTGCAACATTATAACCATCAGCTGTATCAATGTAAACCTGATAAGGGGACGCGAGCTAGTGACCACCAGATGGCAATAGCGAGCGTCCAGCTCTCATGGCTCAGATTCACCTGGTTCAGCAGCGCGGGAAGATTCCCCGCCACCTCTTCACCTGGTCAAGAAGGGCGTGACCTTCTACGACGTCACGCAGGCAGCAACCAATAGTCTGTCGACGAGCCACATTCAAATGTATAGCCAGCTGTATATATTGAGCTACTCATCCGCCATTACCACATGTTCCTCCGGATCATCATGCAATAAACCTGTGTTAAGCCAACCCTTCGGCTGTTTCATTGTCTTTGGTCCCTTACACTAAAACATGGCAAAGTGCCACCTACCTCTCCATGTGACACCCTGGACCAACCAAGTGTGGGAGCGGGCTTCTTCCCTTCCATGTGGACATTCCTAAGCAAATCAAGTGTGAGGGGCAGACCCACTCCCCTTCCATGTGATCCTTTGGACCAATGATGTTTGTGCAAGCCCCCTTCTGTCCCTCCCCCTTTGCACGTCTGAATGCATATAAGCCTACTTGTGGTTTGCCCGGGTCACTAATTGGACAGCTACCTTTCCCAATGGGTTTGTCGGGGTTTTGCAAACAATCCCGAGACCATCCTGGCTCTATAGGAAAGGCAATTGGGAATGGGCAAATTAGTTATAGGGAGCAATTGTGGCTCCATGTTTACTTGGCTGAGGGCACTGAAAGCAGTAGAGCAAATGTCATGTAGAGAGAGACTCAAGGTCTCACACACAGCTATGGTATCTCGCTCACGTACGTGTATAGGACTGAGCAGACATTAACCACAGTTAGACAAAATAGCTATGCATAGGTACACAGTCTTCTAGATTGAGATAAGGCAGGAACAATAAGTCTCGCCACTATCCACTGATTAGCATGCTTATGGCTAACCTGGGCATGCAGGCTGGTAAGTGTAACCCAACCAGCCAAGTGCCACGTAGCAGCTTTCTGTCACAGGGGTCGCACGAGGGGTATACGTGATGGCTCCCGGTTGTAGTCAATAAATACAGTCTACCCAAGAAATCGGGGCTGGCTTTTACCATCATACTTCAGTTTCGCGTGCCTTCCTTGAGTTCAGCACCTCGACTTCCACGAACCATTACAACACCTACTCCTTTCTTTGTTTGGGGCAGAACTCTTTCCTTTCTGGTTCTGCCCTGTGATAGCAATTTCTCATGGCATAAAGGCCATGTGTTATGAGATTGTTTATGTGCCTCACAGTTCTTTGTGTTTTCTATCCTATATTAAATTTTATTCTTTTGTATTCTACCTTTTCTATATATATCCTTATCTTCACCAGTCTCATTCTATCCCCTGCCAGAGAAACCTGTACTACAATAAATTTATTGTAATTGATACTGCAAAGTGTTCTCCTAATGTCTTCTTATATATACTCCAGGGTACTGGCACCCCCATCTTGGGTGTTTCAGCCCTTGTTTCATTGCACCCAAATCACAATAAGTGCTACAAATTTGGGGCTTCAGGTAACACAGATAAAGAGGGGCCCTTGCCAGGGGTACCCCCAGAAATTCAGGTAACAATATCACAGTCCAGAGTCCAAAACCAAATCCTAGACAGGTACAGGATTAATCCAGACAACAAAAGCATAATCCAAGCAGGCCAGAAATCAGGTAACAGAGAAAACAGATGAATCAGAGTACTTTCAGGGTCTTGAGTAAAGCAAGGACAGGGTTCAAGGAGCAAGGATCCAAGTGAGGTAGTACAACAGTCCGCAGAAACAAAGCATGAGATTTAGGAGCTAAACAACAGCAAGTCTACTGATCTTCATTGCCAAAGCAGCTTCTGGGAGTAAGAGCTGGTTCTCACATAGCTAAGCCACCCAGGGCATCCAGGTGGAACTTATGATAGTGTAGAACAGTGGTTCCCAAACTTTTTTAGCCATGCCCCATCTAAGCATCTCTAAAATCCTGATCCCCCCCCCCCCCGCTGATAGATAATTCTTATTATTCAGAAAAGGAATTCCTATTCATGTGGAGGAAGCCTAAAAGGCCATTAACTTGGTCTAAACAAGCTTCCAAAGAACATGGCTCATTCTTGAATTGCCTTCCTTAAAAATCAAATTGCCCTCCTGTGGGGCATGTGCTCCACTTTGGGAACTACTGGTCTAGAACCTTCTCCAGGGCTCTCAGGTGGGGCATATCAACTGAATAAGGGTAAGAGTCCAACCCTTCGAGCACTTAGAACTGCACTACAGGCTGGGAGTTCAATCCTGCACACATCAAGCTATCTCTGGGAACCCATCTTGCGAATACTGGAGCTGCCTCAGATCCTGACACTTTGGCTTAAAGTTACCTTATCTGGCTTACTTGATTCTTTGAAAGGACTATGTTTGTCTTAAAGCTGTGCCTCTGGACTCGTCTACTTCATCTATGTGCTAATGCATGATATTATCTGTATTGACACACCAAAATGCAAAGACCTTGCTTTTAAGAATGGAAACAGACTAAATACTTGAGTCAAATTGCAAACACCTTGTGGTCCTCTAGCTTGCTGTGTAATGAAATCTTCCTCAGTTGTAGCCAGCATAGAAAACAAGGATGAAGGATGGGGCAATTCAGTTCAGTAATATCTAGATCAATGATGGCCAACCTTGGCATTCCAGGTGTTCTTGAACTTCAATTACCAGAAGCCCTGATCAGCAGGTATGTTGACTTGGGATTGTGAGAATTGAATTCCAAGACCACCTGGAGTTCCAAGGTTGGCCATCACTGATTTAGACCAGGGTCCTCAACCCTTTAAAGCCAGGGGCTGGTTCATGTCTCCTCAGACTGTTGAAGGTCTGGACTGGTGGTCCCGCTGCTGCTGCTGCTGCTGGTAGTGGTGGCAGTGGGAGCAGCCCAAGCCCCTCCCACTCCCCCACCAGTGGGAGGACCAGCCTGAATCATCACCACTCCCCACCACCACCACCAGCAGTGGCAGGAGCATCCTGAGCCCACACCAGAGGCAGAACCACTCTGTAAGGGACCAAAGACAATGAAACAGCCGAAGGGTTGGCTTAACACAGGTTTATTGCATGATGATCCGGAGGAACATGTGGTAATGGCGGATGGGTAGCTCAATATATACAGCTGGCTATACATTTGAATGTGGCTCGTCGACAGACTATTGGTTGCTGCCTGCGTGACGTCGTAGGAGGTCACGCCCTTCTTGACCAGGTGAGGAAGTCGCGGGGAATCTTCCCGCGCTGCTGAACCAGGTGGCTGATGATCCATTAGAGCTGGACGCTCGCTACTGCCCTCTGGTGGTCACTAGCTCGCGTCCCCTTATTAGGCTTAAATTGATACAGGTGATGGTTATAATGTTGCACACAGAAAGGTTACATTGATAACACATGGTAAAGGTACATTGTTAAAGGCACTGCTTTACAGAACACAACATCCCTCCCCCCTAGGATGAGACGAAGTCTCTCAGCCAAGATGGCTTGTTGCATGTGCGTTTGGGCCGTGAAGAGGGCTGCCCCCCGGGGGCGTTATTGCTTCTTTGTTCCCTGGTCCCTTGTCCTGAAACGGGAAAGGGAGACTTGTTAGTGGCTTGCCGCTGTCTGGCGGTCTTAGGGGAAGGGAAAAACTCCATTGTGGGCAGACCGGGGGCCGTCGGGGCTAACGAAAAACCCCTCTTCTCGCTTGGACGGGTGGGGGACCACTCCGAAACCCCCCCCGGTTCTGAAAATCAAAATCTAAGTTGGTAGGGGTACCCGCATTTGTGGGGACTTTCCGCGAGATATGTATGGGGTCGGGTTCCTCCTCCTCGGAAAGATCCCCCAGGGTATCTACGAGGATATCCTCCTCCCCCCTTGGTGGGGGCCCACGGTCCCCTTCTCCTCCCCCTTGGGCTAAACGGGTGGGGGAGAACCCTAACGCTGACTTATTTCCTGCGTGACCCGTGTCCTGCTCATCGGGGACCCTGCGTCGGAGCTGGTCTGCGTGCCGCCTCCATAGGAGCCCTGTGCCGGTTTCCACGCGGTATGACACGGGGCCGGTTTGTTCCACGACTACGCCCGGCACCCAGGCTGGGCCTGTGCTGGCGTAATTCCTGCAATGCACGGGGGCGCCTATGCTGAAACTCTTTGTTACTTCCAGCCCGATGTTCCTTCCTTTGTCCTCTACCCTCGTTGGGTCTAGCCTCGTAAGGATGGTGGTCAGCTTCCTGCGCATTAAGAGCTCTGTGGGGGAGTATCCTGATGCCAACGGGGTCACCCTGTACCCAAGCAGTAACTGACACACTTGTAGGTTCAAATCCCCTGGGCCCATGCGCCGCAACGCATCCTTCGTGGTGCGGACGAGGCGCTCTACTTGGCCGTTGGTGGCCGGGTGAAACGGGGCGGAGGTAATATGCTGAACGGCGTTAATCTCCATGAATGCCTTAAACTCGGAGGACGTAAAACAACTAGCGTTGTCGCTAATTAACGTGTCGGGTATGCCGAACGTGGAAAAGAGCCTCCGCAAATGCCTAATGGTCTGGGCCGAGGAGGTGCTCGTGACTGGGATAACCTCCAACCATTTGGAGAAAGCGTCCACTACAAGGAGGAACAGGGTGCCTCTGAATGGGCCCGCGAAATCTACGTGCACCCGGGACCACGGCCCCTTAGCCGCGTCCCATTCCCTGTGGGGAAGGCGGGCCTCCTCTGGTCTGGAGCATTGGCAACTATCACAAGTGCCGACCATGTGCTCGATGTCGGCGTCTAGCTGGGGCCACCAGAAGTAACTCCGGGCCAGCGCCTTGGATCGCACGATGCCGGGGTGGCTGACGTGCAGCAGTTTGAGCACCCGCGGCCGAAGGGAAGTGGGAATCACCACCCGCTGCCCCCACAAGAGACACCCCCTCTCTAGGGACAGTTCTAGCTTTTTTCTGAAAAATGGGGCGAACTCCTCCGCTGGGGAGGACGCGGGCCATCCCTTCTGCAGCCAGGAGCTGACTGTCGCTAACGTTCTGTCCTTCTCTGTCGCTTTGGAAATGTCGGCGGGCACTACGGGGGGCGAATCCAGCACCTCTATCATGAGAACCTGATGGTCCCGCTCCCCCATGCTCACCTGGCTGGGCGTTAGGGGGAGGGGAGACCTAGATAGGGCGTCCGCATGGCTGATCTCTTTCCCGGGCCGGTAGACCAACGCGTGCTGATACGCGTTGAGAAAAATGGCCCACCTGAGCATCCTTGGGGACAGGATTTGAGGGGTGGGCTTATCCGGGGTAAAAATGCCTAGCAGGGGTTTGTGGTCCGTCACGATGGTGAAGGGGCGGCCATACAGAAAATCGTGAAATTTTTTCGTCCCCGAGACTATCGCTAAGGCCTCCCTGTCCGTCTGTGCGTAGTTTCTCTCTGTTTGGGACAGGGACCTGGAGTAAAATGCTATCGGGGCCTCCCTTCCGTTCTCCAGCACGTGGCACAGCACCGCCCCCACCCCCACTGGAGATGCATCACAGATCAGAACTACTGGGCGTTTGGGGTCGAAGTGGGTCAGTATGGCGTCGGACGCCAGGAGGCTTTTCAGCTCACTAAATGCCCTCTCTTGGTCATCGCCCCACTTCCATGCCTGCTCTTTCTTTAGCAGCTTGTGTAGCGGTTCAGCCACCGCTGCCTTCCGGGGAAGGAAGGAGTGGTAAAAGTTGAGCAGCCCTAGGAACGACTGCAACTCGGGCTTGGAGGTGGGGCGGGGGGCTTTCTTGATGGCTGCCACCTTAGACTTGGATGGTTTTATCCCCTCAGGAGTCACACAAAACCCTAGGAATTCAACCTCGTTTGCGAAGAAGACGCATTTGTCCTTTCGCAACCTCAGCCCCGCCTTTTCGAATATAGTCAGGACCTTCCCCAACCTCTTGGCCAATTCCGCCCGACTCCCCCCTGTTATTAACACATCATCAAAATAAGGCAACACCCCCTCCAGACCCTTCAGGAGGCGTTCCACGAGTGACTGGAAAATTCCTGGCGCCGAGTTCACGCCGAATTGGAGGCGCGTCACCTGGAACGCCCCCTTATGGGTGACTATGGTCTGCGCAGCAGCTGCGGCAGGAGACACCGTGAGCTGCTGGTAGGCCTGTGCTAAGTCGAGCTTAGCGAAACATTTCCCCCCATGTAACCTGGCCAGCAGATGGCTGACTACCGGCACCGGATATGCATTCGGGCGGATCGCCTTGTTGATGGTGCACTTGTAGTCGGCGCATATGCGGACCTCCCCATTGGACTTAAGAGCAGTTACAATTGGAGTTTCCCACTCCGCAGAATCTACAGGCACAAGAATCCCCTGACCCACCAATTTGTCCAGTTCAGCCCCTATCTTGTCCTTGAGTGCGAACGGCACCCGGCGTGGTTTTAGGCGAACAGGGCGGACCTCCGGGTCCAGGTCGAAAGTCACTGGGGCCCCTTGAATTTCCCCAGTCCCATTTTGAAGACTTCAGGGTGCGCCTCGCACACCTCCTGAATTGGGTCAGTCCCAACAGCGTGCATCCCCACGGCATGCACCCCCCCAATGAACAAGCCCAGGGGCTGGAACCATTGAGTCCCGAGGAGGCTGCAATTTCCTCCCTTGAGCACGACCAGGGGAAGGGACACGGCGTGCTCCTTGAATTTGACCTGAAATTCTCCAACCCCCAACACTGGAATACTGTTCCCTTGCACGTCCCATAGTGTGGCCCTCAACGCTTTGAGCTTGGGCCGCTTTTGGGGGGCAATTCCAAAAAACTCCCTCTGGGAAATGATTGAATATGAGGACCCCGAGTCAATTTCCATCCTAATGGGCACCCCTTGGACTAGTACCTCAACAAAGTAGCGGGGGTGTCCCGTAGACACGCTGAACACTGGGGTGTCGTCCTCGCTGCCGTCGTCCTCGCTGCCGTCCTGCTTCCGCGTGGCCTGGGCGCCGTCTTTGGGTCTCGCTGGGCGGTCTCGCCCCGCGGAACGGTCTGGGGAGCTCCTCCGGGACTCGCGCTTCTTCCTGCACACCTTGGCGATGTGCCCGCGGCGGCCGCAGTTGTGGCACTCGGCCTTCCGGAAGGGGCATTTCACGCGGTCGTGGGCCGCGCCACAGCCGTCGCATCGTCGGCTCTCCTTCCGGACCTTCTGTACGTCCTCGTCGTCGCTGCTCTCCGTAGACGACCTCGAAGTTCGCCGGGCCGCCTGTACCGGAGCCTCTGCTTTGCTTGACTTTGGCTGCCAGTCCTGGAGTTCTTGGACCCCGGCCTTCGTAGCTTCTGCGGCCTGGGCCGCTCTGACGACCTCCTGCAGCGTGGGAGGCGGCTCTTGGTTCATTAATGTGCGCTGGGTTTCGGCGTCGTTCAGGCCGCACAGCACACAGTCTTGGAGGGTGATTTCGACGTTTTCCCATTTGCACGGGCCGGCCACCAGCCGCAGGGCCGCCACGAACGCGGCGACCGTCTCCCCGGGCGCTTGGACTCGCCTCCAAAATGCACTCCGAGCGGGAAACATCGCCGTGGCGGGCCGGACGTGCTCACGCAGCAACTGCATGAGTTCCTTGGCTTTGAATTCGCTCACCCTCCTCGGTGCAATCAGGTCCACCAAGGTCCTTTTTGTTTCTTGTCCAAGCATTCTGGTGAAGATGGCCCTTTTCTTCGTCTCTTCCGTGACTTCGGACTCGATCAGTGCGGCCTGGAAGTCCATCTCGAAGATCTCCCAGTCGCCCAGTTTCCTGATTTCGAAACCGGCGCATGTCTTGGTCCCGTGGACTGCCATCCCACCTTCGTCGCCAATTTAGTGTAAGGGACCAAAGACAATGAAACAGCCGAAGGGTTGGCTTAACACAGGTTTATTGCATGATGATCCGGAGGAACATGTGGTAATGGTGGATGGGTAGCTCAATATATACAGCTGGCTATACATTTGAATGTGGCTTGTCGACAGACTATTGGTTGCTGCCTGCGTGACGTCGTAGGAGGTCACGCCCTTCTTGACCAGGTGAGGAAGTCGCGGGGAATCTTCCCGCGCTGCTGAACCAGGTGGCTGATGATCCATTAGAGCTGGACGCTCGCTACTGCCCTCTGGTGGTCACTAGCTCGCGTTCCCTTATTAGGCTTACATTGATACAGGTGATGGTTATAATGTTGCACACAGAAAGGTTACATTGATAACACATGTTAAAGGTACATTGTTAAAGGCACTGCTTTACAGAACACAACACACTCCAAGACCCCACCACTTTACCCCCTACCACCACTACTCTGAGCCATCCACCACTCCACCCCACATTGCTTCCCTGCTTACTGGCCTGGAGGAGCTTCATGGTTGTCCTTCTTGCCTGTGCTCAGCCAGAGCAGCCCCTGGCAAAGATGCTGCCAGCTGTGTGAATCCATTGGGAAAGCTGCACTCAACCAGAGTGGCCCCTGGGAAAGATCAAGGCAGCTGCAGGTTGTCACCACTTCCAGTAACACTCAATCCTTGTCCCCTCCGCTTGGTGTGTCCTAATCATATTGTATCATAGGTTTTATTTGTATGCCGCTTCCTTCAGCCCACTCGAAGTGGCAAAACAACGATAACACAGCAATACAATAGGTACACAAGTACAAATAATAATACAAAATAATAATACAAAAAGTAAATAAATAATACAGTACCGGCAATACATATAAAAAATATCGACAATCAGAAAAACAATATATCATCAAACAATATCAGCATTTACAACATTGGTGGGGGGGGGGGATTACAATATATCAAATACCAAAAATATACGGTTTGTCACATTCACAAAATTGCAATGTCCTCCACCACCTAGTGTCCGTGATGGAGCCCCAGGCTCAAACATCCATGGCGGAACCAGGGAGAACCTTGACCCCACACAGCTGCGGCGGCTCCAATGTCCCTTTCAAACTCCTCTGGCAGGCAGGGCCAGGAGGGGCGAGGAGGGGCGAAGCAGGCAGCCGCAGGTGAGCTGAGTCTCCCATCCCGGGCTGGTGGCATGGGCCTGGAGAGAGGTGGCGGGGACCCTCTAAATGCACTCCATAGCAGGGTACATGTTGTAAGCCTTATGACATCAGCCCTGGTAGAGATCACCTGTAGGGACATGCCAAGCCAAGTGGAGGGGACATGGATTGAGGTGGTCACGGTGGTTACAGCAGCAGCAGCTGGAGCGTGGGTGTGGGCCAATGATTTGGTGCTGTGGGCTGGATCCAGCCTGTGGGCCATAGAATCCCTGACCTAGATGGTTGAGGATCCATGATCTAGACTTTACAAATTGCCTATTCCTGCTCAGATTGAGTCCCCCCCCTTCCCCTTAGCTTTTAGGATTATGTCTTGTAGGTCAATTAAAGTTGGCATCTTGAGCTGTGATCTCCTTCGGACAAGTACAAAGTGTAATGGAAGGAATTGGAAAAAATCTCACTAAAGTTTCATTTATACTAAAGATATGTTGTCTCAACTCAGCAAAACAGTTTGTTGAGGATTCCCCAACCACAAGAGTTCATATCTTCATCAATGAGGACTTTTTCTCCATCATGTTTTACAGCAGCTTAGACAACTGCTTTTGCCATAGATTCTCCTTTGATGCTCCAAGGTGATGGGCCTTGTGTAGTTTTCATTTTAAGAACTCGCACGAAAGTACTCTGTGGAGACACTCTCTTGGGTTAAGTACCTCTAGACCTCAAGAGCCTGGAGATGTTAAGGAAACAGGACATTCTTGCAATGTTGAATTTCCCATTTCCTCAACATTTAGTTAAAAATTTTCAACTGTAAAACTTGCAGCCCATTACGCTTTGTTTGCTCATCTTCCACATGAACTGCCTTTATAACCATGTGACAAACATAAACTTTCCCTCACCTGTGAAGTGATCTTTCATTTATAGAACAAGAGCAACAATGACAACTAGGGATTTTGGTTCCCAAAAAAGAATAAACAGAGCAGAAATCTGTATGTTTGGAGGAAAGTGGAGAATTAGAGTTAGATAAAAATAATTTGATACTGAATGATAGTGGCTTAGAAAGTACATTATCATCTTTACTTGTGAAATTTCACTTTAAGAAGTTCAAAATGCTTTACACAAGAAATTGCAGTGCTGCCTCAGCCTTCTTGGTGTCCCACTAGTAACAAACCTGACCCACTCACTTTGGTGAAATTCCATAACACAATGCCATGAGTTTCAGAGATGTGTTAGAAAGGTATTTTCTTCTGCCCACATGCAGAAATTACACAGAGACCAGCAGGTAATGAGGTTTGCATCTCCACAAAGAACAAAAGAAATGAGGATGAGAAAACACAGAATGTAGTTTACTGACCTAACCAATCAAAGTCCATACAGGTTTTCATTCACAATCACACATATACACATCAAGGCTAGTAGTAGGAAAATGTTCTAAGTGATGGTGCTATCACATTGATATATATTTTGTTAGGTCCACTGTGGGGACATTCTTTTTCCCAGCAGTCAGACAATGTAACTGCTAGAGCAAATCCATCAATCTTCAGAGTATTCTTAACTTTCTGAGTCCACATAAAAGGCTTCTGTTTTTCTGGTGGATTTCACAGTTTTGGTTCATTTCCAGCAAGTGTGAATGCTGGAAGCAACCAAAAAGGGGGCTTATCCCTGTCAATTTGCTTTCTACTATCAATTTGATTTCCACTGCCAATATCATTAAGTGGCTTAAGAAAACAGCTTAGCCACTCCATGATATTAGGAAATTAAATTCTTTCTTTGCTTTGTGGAGGGGTAGAGGAAGTAAAAGTTGTATCTCTTTCTTGGCTGTAGTCTTCTTGTGGATTGATCATTGATTATTTTGTATAGTATACAATATCTTTCAACATTTCAGTCTCTTTGTTGTTGACATTAAAGTCATTGTTTTCATCTTCTTAATGCTCATTTGCCGTTCTTCTTTGGTAATTTCTTCTTCTGCTTTCACTAAAAGTTGTTTCAAGTCATTGTTGTTTTTAGTGAAGGTGGGAGAGGAAATTGTCAAGATTTTGTATACTGTCAGTGATCCACGTTTGTGTCAATTGATTTCATCACAAATCAGAGATATTACTTCATTTCTTGAACTAAACCACACAGCTTGAAAATGTAAAGGATAATTCTACCCCCCCTCCTGTCCTTCACCTTTGTCAAAGTGCTGTCCAAACCATCCCCTTTATTTACCAACAAAGTGTGTAGCAATGTTTGTCTGTCGGTAGACACAAGCAGAGTAAGAGAAGCTGGAAATGTTTCGCTCTCCCCTCTCCCTGTCACTCTGAAATGTTATGGAACAGTGTGCCAGGATTTAGAGTAGTGGCCTCTGGGATTTCTACCTTATTAGGAGAATACAGAAGGAAAACCTGAATAAGAACAAATGGAAGAATTTATTGTAAAGGTAAAGATTGCCCTTACTCGAAAGCCAGTCGTATCTGACTTTAGGCTTCAGTGCTCATCACTATTTATAGCCAATCGCTGTCTGTGTTTCGTAGATGTTTCTGTGGTTTAATGCTGTTTACCTTCCCACCAAAGTTGTGCCTATTTATCTACTTGCAATTTCTCCTGCTAGGTTGGCAGGAGATGGGGCAGAAATGGGACCTCACTCTGTCATGCAGTACTCGGGTCTCAAACTGCTGACCTGCTGATCTTTCAGTCATCAAGTTTAGTGTCACACTACTAAGCCATGGTAGTCCCTTACTTTAATGTAGGGAACAGCGGTGGCTCAAGTGGTTAAGACACTGAACTTGCTGACTGGAAGGTTGGAGTTCGGTTCCCAGCTACTACATGATGGAGTGAGCTCCAGGCTCTGCCCCAGGTCTGCCAACCTAGCATTTCGAAAGCAAGAAACTGCAAGTAGATAAATAGGAACCACTTCAGTGGGAAGGTAAACAGCGTTCTGTACACTCCAGTGTTGAGGCATGCCTACCACATGTCCACAGAAACATTTGCAGATGCAGACAGCACTGGCTCTTTGGCTATAAACAGAGATGAGCACTGAATCCTAGTCAGATATGACTGGCTTTCGAGAAAGGGCCACCTTTACCTTTCCTTACAATTCATTCCCTCCTCCCCCTGCACTCACTTTAAAGGGATATAAGTACTCCTTAATGTACTACGGGATTTATTTCTTCTGATTATCCCACAAAAGATGCAACAGTATCACATGGACTTTATTTTAGGTTTGCCTGAAAAGTCTCCAGAAAAATGTGTCAGGAATCAGTAGACAAAGAAACAAACATTAATATTAATGGAAACCTCAATAGATGGAAACTTCAATCACATCTGCTTACATCTGGATTTTCCCTCTGATGTAAAAATTTGTGATTTAAATGCTTCTCAGAAATAAAATGAAATAAAATGAAATAAAATGAAATTATCATCCATCTCCTCTTAAAGAAATATCCAGCAGTCCTCCTCAGCCATTGAGAAAAATGACATCTTAATGGGCCTAGGTTGGATGCTTCCTTACCCTGTTCTTTGACTTGTTTTTATAATTCTGAGGTACAACATAAGATAAATCCAAATGTGTTAAATAGAATAAGAAGCAAGGTATAGCTTTTCCCCTGGTTAATTATACCATTTCTGCCATTTTCTTTATTGCATACCTTTTGATGCCTCTCACTAATAGTGCACTGTCAACATCATTAATTCTTATTGTCATTAATTTCCCATTATTCTAGAATTTCATAACGTGTGCAGAAACTCATCTCTGAATTTATACTATCTGAATGAGATGTTTATTTCAAGAAAATGTTTATTATAGACAGGTGAAAGCACATGAAGTTAATAATAATAATAATAATAATAATAACAATAACAACAACAACAACAACAACAACAACAACAACAACAACAACAACAACAACAACAACAACAACAACAACAACAACAACAACAACAACAACAACAACAATAATAATAATAATAATAAGACAGTGGTGGTGAACCTTTTAGAGACTGAGTGCCCCAAAAGGGGGAAATGGGGGGTGGGAATCATGCATGCTGGTGATGTCATGTGGGTGTGTGTGCACCCAAGTGATGTCACTGTGTGCTTCAAGCTGCACATGTGCATACGCATCACCAAGCTTCATGCCACCCCCCACAAAAGCCACCCCTGCAAATCTCCTGCTGCCACCATTGTGACTTTTAGTGTCTTGCACGGAAGACAAAGAAGGAGTCGCAGTAAGGACTAAAACAGGTTTATTGGTTGATGATCAGGATGAACATGTGGTAATGGCAGAGATACAACACATTATATACGGTAGTACAATACATTTTAATCTTGTTGCACGGTAGCTCATTGGCTGCTACTGGCGTGACGTCGTTCCAGTCACGCCCCCCCCCTCGGTTCCAGTAGTAGTTGTTTGCTTGTGCGGGAGAGTTCCCGCGGCTGTTGGTGATTTGAGGAATGAGAACCATGTGAGTTGAATGCTCGCAGCTGCCCTCTATGGGCAGCTAACTCGCGTTCCTTTAACAGCTGGGCTACATTGTAATTGTGGTCAGGTTACATTCATACATTTCTTAAAACGACATTGTACATACATAACATCCCTCCCCCCTAGGATGGGACGAAGTCCCTCAACCATTGTGGCTTGCCGCACGTGCGCCTAGGGCGTGCGGCCGCTTGACTTATCACTGGGGAACCTGGTTCTGCGGAGTCCTGTCCTGCAACGGAAAGGGGGGACTCATTAGCGGCTCGGTGTGGGCTCTGCGGTAACCTTGCATTGGGGGACGGGAATGGAATGAACAGTTGGGAAGTGAAACCCTGCCTACCGTTTGAGGAGCTTGGGGTCCCCCCCAGTACGAATCTCGGGACCGACGAAGAGGCCCTCGTGGCCACGCCACCCCCCGTTTCCTGCCCGGGAGTTCTAGAGACTGTGGTGGGCGGACTCCCCCCCGTTGCCTGTCTTGGGGGTGTTTGTCTCCAGGGAGCTGGCGCTATGGGATATTCTAAAACAAAAGGACTGGGGGGACTGGAGGTACCAGGGGCTGAACTGAAACCCCTCTTCTCGCTAGGACGGGTGGGGGACCACTCCGCTACACCCCCCTGGTACTGCAACTCATAATCATAATCAAGCTGATCCCTCTCTTTCAAAGTATCCTCCTCTGTGGTTGAGAACCCAGGATATGCATTTGTATCCGCGGGTTCCGCCGTGTCTCCCCCTTGGGTAATGCGGGTGGGGGAGGACCCTAACGCTGAATCCCCTTCACTAGTGACTCGCCTTCTGAGTTGGTCGGCGTGCCTTCTCCAGAGTAGACCCGAGCTCGTCTCGACCCTGTAGGATACTGGCCCCGTCTGCTCGATGATTGTCCCTGGAACCCACGCTGGCCCTGAAACCGCATAGTTCCTGCAGTGAACCGGGTCCCCTACCGAAAAACTTTTGGGGCTCTCTCCCCCTATGTTTATATTTCTCCCTTCATCCTCCACCCTGGATGGATCCATCCGGTCAAAAAGTGTTACCGGACGCCTCCTCATGAGGAGTTCGGCTGGGGAAAATCCTGAAGCTAGGGGGGTCGTCCTGTAGCAGATGAGGAACTGGCACAGATGAAGGTTCAACTCACCGGGACCCATGCGCCGCAGTGCGTCTTTCATAGTGCGCACTTGGCGCTCTACCTGACCGTTTGTGGCGGGGTGAAACGGGGCAGTGGTAATGTGCCTGATGGCGTTCCGCTCAATGAACGACTTGAATTCTGCGGACGTGAAGGTACTAGCGTTGTCGCTAACCAGGACGTCTGGCAGGCCGAAACAGGCAAACAGCTTGTGCAACTGTTTAATGGTTGTCGCAGAGGAGGTGCTGTTCACGGGGATTACCTCCAACCACTTGGAGTAGGAGTCGACTACTAGTAGGAGCATGGCCCCGCGGAAAGGGCCAGCGAAATCAACATGAATCCAGGACCATGGCCCGCGGGCCGTGTCCCATTCCCTATGGGGTAACCGGGACTCCTCAGGTCAAGAGCTCTGGCAGCTCTCGCACGTGCCCACTAAGCGTTCTATATCCGCGTCTATCTGGGGCCACCAAAAGAAACTCCTGGCCAGAGCCTTGGAGCACACGATGCCGGGGTGACTGGTATGCAATAACCTCAGTACTTTGGCTCTCAGCTTTTCTGGGATAACTACCCGCTGGCCCCAGAATAAGCAGCCCCTTTCCAGCGAAAGCTCTACTCTGCGCCTGACAAATGGCTTGAATTGTTCCTCGGGGGGAGTAGTGGGCCACCCTTTCCTCACCCAGGAGCTAACTTGGGCCAGCGTCTTATCGGCCGCCGTGGCCTTGGCGAGGTCGGCCGGGAGAATGGGGGGTGAGTCGAGAGACTCGATCAGCAGGACTTGGTGGTCCTGCTCTACCTCGCATGTGGGGTCCCCTACACTTGGGAGGGGAGATCGGGATAGCGCGTCCGCATGGGAGATCTCCTTCCCTGGGCGATAGACCAGCTCATACTGGTACGCGTTGAGAAAGATGGCCCAACACAGCATCCTGGGGGATAGAATTTGCGGTGTGGGTTTGCCGGTAGTGAAGATCCCCAGAAGTGGTTTTTGATCCGTCACTACCGTAAACTCGCAGCCGTATAAAAAGTCATGGAACTTTTTCATTCCCGCGATGATGGCTAGGGCCTCCCTATCAGTTTGCGCGTAGTTGCGCTCGGCCTTCGAGAGGGACCTTGAGTAGTATGCTACCGGGGCTTCCCTCCCGCTCTCCAACACGTGGCATAGAACCGCCCCCACCCCCACTGGGGACGCATCACAGACTAGAACTACTGGTCTCTTAGGGTCAAAGTGGGTCAGGACAGCACTTGAGGATAGGAGTGCCTTCAGCTCCCTAAACGCTTTCTCTTGCCTGTCAACCCACCGCCAAACCGCCTCTTTCTTCAATAGCGCGTGCAGTGGCTCAGCAATGGATGCCTTCCTCGGCAGGAAGGAATGGTAAAAATTTAAGAGCCCTAGAAACGACTGCAGCTCCGGTTTTGCGGTGGGGCGAGGGGCGTTTTGCACAGCCGCAACCTTGGACTCGGGGGGCTTGATGCCTTCTGGGGTTACCTTGAACCCAAGGAACTCGACCTCCCTCGCAAAGAAAACACATTTGTCCCTCCTCAGTTGGAGGCCCGCTTTCTCGAATATGGAAAGGACCCTGTCTAGCCTTTGCGCTAATTCTAACTCGCCCCCGCTGTTATCAACACATCGTCGAAGTATGGGAGGACGCCTGGAAGCCCCTTTAAAAGGCGTTCCACGAGGGACTGGAAGATTCCGGGGGCCGAATTCACGCCAAACTGAAGGCGCGTTACCTTAAATGCCCCCTTGTGCGTTACGATCGTTTGCGCAGCGGCAGCAGCCGGGGTTACAGTGAGCTGCTGGTATCCCTGCGCCAGATCTAGCTTGGCAAAACACTTCCCCCCATGAAGCGTGGCCAGTAAATGGCTGACCACGGGTACCGGATATGCATTTGGCCGAATGGCCTTATTAATCGTACATTTATAGTCCGCACAAATCCTAACCTCCCCGTTTGATTTAAGGGCTGTCACAATCAGCGTTTCCCACTCCGCCGAATCCACTGGAAGCAAAATCCCCTGCCCCACCAATTTGAGCAGTTCCACCTCGATCTTGTCCTTGAGGGCGAAAGGCACTCTTCTGGGCTTGAGGCGGATGGTTCGGATTTCGGGATCCAGGTCAAAGGAAACTGGGGGCCCCTTGTAAGTCCCGAGCCCCTTCTTGAAAACGTCTGGGTGTGCGTTGCACACGTCCCGCATTGGGTCAGTCTCTATGGCGTTAATGCCGGACAGTTCGATTCCAAGGGGAGCGAACCACTGTGTTCCCAAGAGGCAGCACCTCCCCCCCTTGAGGACCACTAGGGGTAGTTTCTCGGAGTAATTCTTGAACTTCACCTTGAAGTTCCCCACCCCCAACACTGGGATCCCGTTCCCTTGCACGTCCCGTAGGTGTGACCTCATGGCCCGCAACTTGGGCCGCGCATCTGGGGGAATGCGCATATACTCCTTTTGGGACAGGATGGAATAGGACGACCCCGAGTCTATCTCCATCCTCACTGGGACCCCCTGTAACTGTACCTCAATGAAAAAACGCCGGTGCTCCAGGCCCACGCGGTTCACGCCTGCCCTGCTGTGGTCGTCTGAGACCTTCCTGGTGCCGGCTGCCTTCCGTTGGTGCGTCTGGGGATGGTTCGAATTGCCCTTGTCCTCGACTCGCCCGCGCCTGCACACCCGGGCGATGTGCCCCTTTCAGCCGCAGTTGTGACACTCGGCCTTCCGGAACGGGCACCTCGTGCGGTCGTGGGACGCCCCACGACCGTCGCAGCGGCGGTCCTGCCGCTTGCGGGTCTGTCGCTTCTCTCCTCGCTTCTTGACCCGCTGGACGTCGTCGTCCTCGCTGGAGCAGGGGTCTGCCGTGGTGGACGACTCCTCGGATGCCGTTGGTGTGCCGGCGGGTGGCTTGGGGGCCCGCCAGGCTGTTTTCGTTGGTGTCCGCCGGGCCGCCTGTACTGGTGACTTGGCCCTTTCGGACATGGCCCCTCGGGACTTGAACACTCTGACCCCGCTCCTGGCCGCCTCGGCCGCTTGGGCCTCCCGCAGTACCTCGTTGAATGTGAGGCGGTAGTCGCGGGTCATGAGCTTCCGCTGAAGCTCCTCGTCCCTCAGGCCACACAACATGCGGTCTCGGAGAGCCTGGTCTAGGTCGTCCCACTGGCAGTGCACCGCTGCCAGCCTGAGGGCCGCCGCGTAGGCGGACACAGATTCGCCCGGTCGCTGGTCTCGCCTGTGGAACGCGACTCGGGCCAGGAAGATCGACACGGGAGGCTGGAAGTGCTCGCCCAGCAGCCCCAGCATGCGGTCTATGGGCACCTCTTCTACCTTCTTGGGGGCCACCAGGTTCATCAGGATGTGCAGCGTGGCCGGCCCCACCTGGGCCAGGAAGTAGGAGCGCATTCTCGCGGCAGCGTCGATGCCCATGGCTTCCATCGCGTGCCGGAATTGGCACTCGTAGAGCTCCCACTGTTCGGGCTCACTGACATCGAACTGGTACGGCTTGACCTTGGGATTCGCCATCATCCCACCTTCGTCGCCAATTTAGTGTCTTGCACGGAAGACAAAGAAGGAGTCACAGTAAGGACTAACACAGGTTTATTGGTTGATGATCAGGATGAACATGTGGTAATGGCAGAGATACATCACATTATATACGGTAGTACAATACATTTGAATCTTGTTGCACGGTAGCTCATTGGCTGCTACCGGCGTGACGTCGTTCCAGTCACGCCCCCTCCCCTCGGTTCCAGTAGTAGTTGTTTGCTTGTGCGGGAGAGTTCCCGCGACTGTTGGTGATTTGAGGAATGAGAACCATGTGAGTTGAACGCTCGCAGCTGCCCTCTATGGGCAGCTAACTCGCGTTCCTTTAACAGCTGGGCTACATTGTAATTGTGGTCAGGTTACATTCATACATTTCTTAAAACGACATTGTACATACATAACAGACTGAACAAGTCCCACATGGCTGCTGCAAAAGTGCCACGCAGGGCACCGGAAAAGCCATGAGTGCTCTCTTCCTTGTCTGCCCCTTCAGCTTGAACTCCTTTGTTTTGTGGCAGGTGAAAAGGGGGGGGGAGAAGGAAAAGAGCGCTCCTGGCTTTTCTGATGCTCAGTGCAGCGCTTTTGCAGCAGCTGTGTAGGGCTTGTTGTTCAGTAGTGATGGCAGCAGTGGGGGTTTTCGGTGGGCAGTGGGGCCTGGCATTGCAGCATAGGGACAGGAGCACTCTCTTGCTTATGTCCCCAGCCACCTGCCTTCCTCTGTCAGTGGGGAGGCTGAAATCCCTACCTGGAGGTGCCACAGGAAGAAGTGAGGCAATGAGACACCCCACACACTCCTGTCCAAGGAGGAGGAGGAGTTGCATGTGCACTTGCTGTCTCCTTGTTGTTGTTCTGTCACACAGTCGATTCCAACCCTTTGTGACCCTATGGACCATTGTCCTCCAGGCACCCCTGTCCTCCACCATTCTCTTCAAACCACCCAGCTCTGTGCCCATTATGTCTACAATACCATCTAGCCATTTTATCTTTGGCCTCCCCCTTCTTCTTTTGCCGTCAACCTTTCCCAGTGTCAAGGCTTTCTCAAGGACGGGGATGTCTGGCTGCACCTCTTGAGCAGAATTACAACCTCCCCTATCACCTCCCCATTGGCAGAGGGAGGCAGGTGGCTGGAGAAGTGGTGCTGCCATTGATGGTGTGGGGTGCAGTGGGGAGGGGCTTACCCTAACGTCATGCATGCCTACTGAAAGGCCTATTCATGCCACCTACGGCACGCATGCCTTAGGTTCACCTACACTGGCCTAGGACTTCCAAGAAATGAAAGCACTGAATATATGAGAAGAAGGAAAGAGAGAATGTGATTCTGGATGTGGTCCTCCTTGTTTTCAATGCATACCTCTACTACAAGAGTTCATAAAGTTTTCCTGCCAGGGGCCATTTCCTGCTACCGCACTCAGCTGTGTGAGCTGGAGGAATGTTCGCTCCCACTGCTTACACATTTGGTGGTGTGTGGTGGCACGTGGTTTTGCAGCTCCTTGCACAGTGTCCACTGCTTCCCATGGTGGCTGGAGGCTTTTTGGATCATAACCGCTCCATTTGAGGGGTTTTTCTCAACTTCCCTTCTCCATTTCAGTAGATTAAACATGGCAGTTTGGGACTTCCAGGAACGGACAGAGCTTATGTCAGTGCCTGGGTGGTTCCATGGTGTGAACCAAGACCCTGACATAAGCTCTCCCCACCTCAGAAGTTGCTAACTGCCGCCCTTAAGCTGCTGAAATGGAGCATGGAAGTGGAGAAAAATTCCCCAAATGGAACAGTTATGCTCCGAAAAGCCTCTAGCCAACGTGGGAAGTGGCAGACGCTGTGCAAACAGCTGAATAAAAGGTGTGACTTGAGGCAGCACTGCCACAGTAAGTGATGTAATAGGACTTCGAGTGGTAGGGGGCAGGTCTGGAGGTGCCCAGGTGCCCACTGTTGGCTGGATTAATGAGATGCATGGGCTGGATTAGGCCCTCAGGTCGTAGGTTGTGAATGCCTGCTCTACTATGTCAACCAGACCTTGGTAAAGCACAGGCGTGGCTATTCCCAATTCCTTTCCTTTTTTCTTCTTCAGTAAAATGGATTTTTATTTTTTTTAGAAAAATGGAAATAGCAGCTCTAGGAATGCAAAGTTATCTTTTACACTGGTACCTCGCTTAAAGAGCATAATTTGTTCCTTGGAATTGCTCTTTAAGCGAGTTTGCTCTTTAAGCGAAACACCATTGTAAGTAACCAATTGTGACTTCTGGTGGGGAGATTGTGAACCCCAATTTGGTTGTTAAGCAAGTTGTTGGTTGGTTTTAGTTGTTATGCAAGGTTTTACTGTATATTCTTATTCTTATTTTATATTTTATGTTGCAGGACATAAAAATGAAAGAAAATAAGTACATGCAGACTATTGTAGTCTTATATGTATTTCTGATTTAAAAGGGAACTTATGATCCTTACTTTTAAATGGCAGTAATCAAACATATCCGGATCTCCACTTCACTATAAAACCTACTGGGAATTAGCAATGGTAAAACCATTTCTAAAAGATCGCATACTTTGAAAGTCCCCTTAGTAAAACCATAATTTGGATATATTGGGATAATAGTGATCTTGCGTGCTACTAACTTAGTGTATAAGTGGGAGGACTTTTGTGCTGCTGACATGACAACCTTAAACATTATGGAAGGTATTTTTCCCCTTGTGGATTTTTAAGCTGGGATATGCCTATGAATGATGTTAAATTGGACATAATGGCTGAAATCCACCTGCTTATTGTAGCAAATCACTAGAGCAGACCCATTGAATCAACTGAAATTACACACCAATTCCCAACTGATTCAATGGGCCTACTTTAGTTGCAATTTATTATGCAGACAAAGTGATTTGAGCCATTATAAGACATACTGAAATGTTCAGTATAAACCACAAAATCCTAGTCTGGTAATTGAAATAAATTATTAAATATCACTTCTGATATATAAAAAATATTGTATGCCATGCTTATATTAAATATTAATACATTAAGTTAATACAGGATGATAGATATTTATTGGCTTGAGTACTATTTCCTGGTTATGCGTAGAGAAGGAAGATGTAATTGTCAGTTGATCTTTTTCGGCAATTAATGAGTCTCTGCTTGGATTTTCAGGTGCACGCCAACCACTTGTCTGACATGCCTGAAAATCCAAGTGGATACTCTTTAGTTAGTAATGAAAATCTGCTCCAAGTCACACCATTCGTCTTGTACAGGCATGAGTAAGCAACAGGATACGTAATATGAAATATTTAATTCCATGCAGATATAATATCAGTTTTAAGGGGAAGGTGCTTTTAAAAGTAGAAAATAAAGTTTACTAGGTCAAATGGCAAAAGTGCCATTTAGAATGAATGCTACATGTTTTGCTAGCTACTTTAATAACAATTAATGGCACATTGACAGATACAACTTTAAAAAAACTTTTTTTAAAAAAAAGATGGATTTATCTTTATGCTTATATATGAAGATATATCCTTGGAGACTCTAAATTTTCTCTTGTTGACTCTTCTGTGTATTGTCAATCTGACTAGAGATAATGCGAAAAAATATCCTGAGGAAGTTTGAAGTGGAGGAAAGTAAATCTTGTGGCATTACTCCGTACTTGATCTACAAAGGAAGTGTGATCAGGAGTAGTAAAATAAGGTTAGAATGTTTTGTTAGAATCATAGAACTTTAGGGTATTAAAGTATTGTAAGAGTCATCTCCAGTGTGACCAGGTTATCCTGCTATGGTAATACAGTAGACCATACTGCCAGAGTCTCAACACTGAGTGTCAGGTGGTGGTTAACTAACCTGGAAAACCTGAGGATTAATGGCCTTGGGTGCCGAAGTCCACAGGGTAGGGTGATGGTCCCACAAGTGGATTAATTCCCACTTGAATTCATCTTGATGGAGGGCAGCAGCTTCATCAATACTGGCATGGGGCTGATGAGGACTTTGTGTGCTAAAAGGGTTCAGGACCTGAAAGTGATGTGCAGAACTAAATCAGTGGTATGAGGGTTATGCTGTGATGTGGAAGGCAGATGAAAGGTCATTGCATATATTCTCAGGACATCTAGTTTAATCTGCTTGCTCAGGTAGGGGAGGAAAGTAATAATGGATGGCCAAAGTTCATCCTTCTGAAACAACCTTTTCCCATCATCCTTATAGTTGAAACTCCAAGGGCCACTGTCTGCCTATCTCAGGAGTGGGAAACCTGCAGCCTTGAGGGGAGCATGGGCTTCTCAGAATTGAAGTCCAAGTACACATAGAGGACCAAGGTTGAGAAACCCTGGCCTAGAAGAAACAGGGTAGTCCTCCTGGTATTCTGGAACTTCAATTCCCAGAATCCCAGGCTCCCCTCAAGGATGCTGATTCTCCACCATATGTTATATAGCACATCAGCCATTTAAACTTCCAGGACTGACAGCTACATCCACTCCCGAAGTCATAGTGAACCTCATGAAGGGCATGAAGGTCACACACCAGACCACCCAAGCACACTTGGGGGAAGAAGAGAAAATGTTCAGTGTGTTCCTTGGAGGAGAAAAAGTGTAGTATTTTCCCAATTCATTAAAACAGGTCGGGGCAATTTAACAACAAACTCAAATGTTTTGCAGGTGGAAGTGGGCCTCTTAGAGCTATGCAAAACACTGCATTTTTTTCTTGACACCTTGCAGTTAATGAAACACCTACTCAGAGAAGCAGGAAACCAAGTGCAAAATGAAAAATCCAGTGGGAGCACTGGGTAATCCTCATTAGTTCTTTATTGCTTATGTCTAGTGGGCATTTTGTTCCCTAATTGCATATTAAGCTACACTTCCTACAAATGAGTGGCACTTGTGCTAGACAACATCAAGGTCTGTTTCATGTCAAGCCACACAATGTGAGATAGTACATCACCATGAAATTCCCCAGGCTTTCTCAATGGCCTAATTTAAAACCTTCCCTTCTTTTATTGCCAAACTGTCAATGACAGTTGATGTATTTTCACCCTATACTTACTTTAGCCATAGATTTTACACTTCACTGTTCAATTAGAGGGATGAAAAGGATGAAGAACTTCTTAAAACAAGACGATCCATCAGTTAGTATCCTTCTTAAGCCAATATTCACAATTCTAAAATCAGTATGGCTCATATTAACTACTTTCATTCCACAATGTGCTATGTCCATTCTGACAAAAACCTGTACAGGACTATGTTTTTCATACTGGGAAACAAACAATAATCTCTTCCATGCAATAGACATATTGATTGCCTCTTTCTTAAATAAAAAGCTTTATCCTTATTGACACAAGTACTCACTTTTTCAAGAAGTTATTCATTTTTGCAGATGAAGGGCTGTTCTGTCACTGAGTGTATAGGATATTCCCAAGGACATTGCTTATTGCATCAGATTTTAGCTCTAAGGTTAAGCAAGATGGGCTGCAAAAAAGAAGATGGCAAGTATGATCTGGATGGCAGGACTGGGATTGAGTAGGAGCATTAAATGTCTAATGACATTAGATCTTTTAAGTCATTCAGAATCGGTTGGAGCAAAATGGGTATAAAAAGGGAGAGTGTAGTTAGCCTCACTCCCTCTGTTTCCAGTTCCATTGTCTTCTATACAAGAATGGCAAAAATCTGGAAGGAGGAAGTACTTGAATTCTTAGGATACCTTCCCAAATATACTTTTGCAGGCGCACCCCCCAATAAAGGACTCAGGCACTGATGAAAGTGGATAACGGCATTGGGCCACATTTATTGATTCATGCCCTAGTCCGAATTATAAATTTCTA
This sequence comes from Bradypodion pumilum, assembly GCA_035047305.1. Classification (NCBI taxonomy): domain Eukaryota; kingdom Metazoa; phylum Chordata; class Lepidosauria; order Squamata; family Chamaeleonidae; genus Bradypodion; species Bradypodion pumilum. Next base: position 359,492,855 of record JAWDJD010000001.1, read on the forward strand.
TTGGTAATTGACCAATTATAATTCTTAAGGCAAGCAGGCCGAAGTAACACTGGTAAGGTACCACCCAAAATTGCCGACGGCAATTGTTACAATGTATCTATTTGTATCAATTTGTTTGTTGACAACAAACAAATTGTTGACCGTAGTCAATATCTAACTAATGACCCCACCCTCTGACGCGTATCCGTGAAATCACGGGGTGATGCATGCTGTCTAGCTGTAGCCATCACCCCGTCGCCTGGTTCGTCGTTGACCAGACAATGTTTAACCAACTTATGCCTGTCTAGTGTTGTCCAGTCAATTGCGAACCTGCCGGATACCTGTGGGTCATAAATGTTTACCTTACCAGTGCTACCCGCCACACGGGGAGGCTTCCCAAAAGGCTCACCGCCCCCCCCAGACAGTCAGCTCGGTCAACAGGCCTGCTCGCCAGTCCACTAACAAGAGGTCCATACCTCCCTGCGACAGATGGGCCCCATCCCCTGAGTAAAGCTCGTAATTTTGCAGACTGATGGCGGGGAGGCGAATGACGCATCCCCCACCTTTGTCAAAAAGGAACCGGGCAATAGCCCCGTTCACGGAGCGTCAGCTCGGTCAAGAGCCTCGAGGCCAAACGCCCCCCTGTAAGCATACCACGGTATCGTGTCCGACCAATTGAGGGTTGTGGCAGGCCACACATAACGTGAGTAGGGCAGGTCACTGCAAATCGCAAGCTTCCGCGATAGGCCAGTGACCCGCCCTAAGCCATTGCCCCCAAGGTTCATAACCAGGACATCAGGCGAGTTAGCATCCCTGATGTAGAAAAGGAATGGCAACAGTTCCCGCCATAACATGCCGCGCTTAGCATACCACCTGAGACGAGCGGCTGCACCCAGTCCAAGTCGGGGTCCCCACTCTGTCGCCGCAGCGTAACGCACTGCCCTGTGCAGCGTAACGCGCTGCCCTGCGCAGCTTAACGCGCTGCCCTGTGCAGCGTAACGCGCTGCCCTGTGCAGCGTAACACGCTGCCCTGTGCACGTGGCTATGGCCCACCAGGCACACTGTCACTGGTGTAATACGACACCCAGGGTCTGTCAAGGAAAAAAAAGGGGGGGAGAAACAGTGCAGTGACGAAACTGGTACTCACGGTTGAAGAGGGCGAACACAAACTGAAAACATTGTGATCCCCACCCTCCCATGCGGCGTATGTCAGCCCCAGAGTACCCAAAAACAGCTGCAGTAGAAGCCGCCCCTATCCTGAATGAATGGGTGCCGCAACGAACCCCAGGGAGGCCAACACTGGCTAGTGCCTTCCCGGCACCCTTCAAAATTGAAATTTAGTAAGGGGAGACCCACCTTGGTGACAGGAAAAACGGGCCATGGCACGTGCCACGCAGTGCAAGGAACTCCTGTAGGGCACCAACCGGACAGATGTCTGCCAAGGAACATCGTAGCAGTCTCACTCCACTGCCTACGCCGTGCTGATCCGTTTTAGAGGAGCGTATCCTCAACTGACCCAATCATTGCAAACATAGACATCATCGAGTTCCGGTGCCCTACGACTTGCATCCGCCTTAGACAGCATCACAAGCTCGCTGCTGCGGAGCTCTCCAAAAAGGGCCACCGTTGTAGCCGCATGAAACAGGGCTGCCTCATACCTATCGAACATAGGTCCTGCCAGCCCCGTGCCAGTTGGGTAAGAGCCCCTGGGGAAATGGGGTGGCGGTCGTCCGGGCTACGCCCACGCTCCCGCACCCACCCCTCCAAAACATGCCTCACACGGAAGCCAGCGGTCTTGTCCGCATGACCGCCTACTGTGGCCATAAAAGCCAGTGCAGACAGCCTGGATGCTATGGTGCGAGGTGCGAGGCCCTGGGCACGTAGGTGAACCATTAATCGAAGGACGTGGGCCACTGGGATCGGCCAGGTGTCTGGCAGCCGAAATTGGGCACAGAATGCTTGGAAAGAAATGAATGCGTGTTGATACGCCTTACGCGTGCGTGGCGCCAGCGACATGCCAATCGCCCGGTTCACCTCTCCCTGTCAAGGGTCCATATCTCATCCGGGAGTGGCGAGGGAAATTCCTCCGGATCCGGGGCCAAGGCGCGGAACCGGGAGATCTGCAGGCGGGACAAAGCGTCAGCGATAGCATTATTGACACCCGGGACATGCCTGGCCCTGAACAGCACATTGAGGCGCAGGCTGCGCAATACAAACTGGCGCACCAGGTCCATGACCCTGGGTGATTTAGAGGTTTGTGAGTTGACAATGTGGACAACGGCCGCATTGTCACACCAGAAATGAACAACCGTGTTGGCCCAGTCCTCACCCCATAGCATCAAAGCCCCCAGAATGGGAAAAATTCCATATAAGTAAGATCACGCAGGTGACCCGTGCCCGACCAGGCTGGTGGCCACCCACCATAGGCCCACTTCCCATTGAAGTACATCCCATAACCCAGGGATCCCGAGGCATCGGACTGTATCTGGAAACGAGGGAAAGCCAGAAGGTCAGACCTCCAAAATGACACCCCATTGAACTCCCTCAGGAACTGGAGCCAGATAAGCATATCTGCCTTAATGCCCTGGGTCAGTCTCACCCTATGGCGGGGCCTGGATAAGCCTGTCATGGCGTCGCACAAGCACCGAGCAAATGCCCTGCCTGGTGCGACCACCCTGCAAGCGAAATTGAGGTGACCATGTAGCACCTGCAGTTCCCGCAGTGATGCCTTGTGTTTAGCAAGCAAGTCCGAGATAAGGGCCACTACCCTTGACACCTTATCCCCTGGTAACCTAGAAGCCTGCGCTACCGTGTCAATCTCCACCCCCAGGAAGACTAGCTGGGTAGATGGGCCCTCGGTCTTTTCGGGCGCTAAAGGGACACCCAGTTCCTCCATTAGCGTCTGAAATGTGTTGAGGAGACGTGTACACGTGTCCCAGCCCCGTTCACCCCCGAATAAAAATTATCCAGGTAATGGGCTACAGACCGGGACCCTGACCTGCGGACAAAAGCCTACTGTAGGAAGGTGCTGAAACGCTCGAATGCCGAGCATGATATGGAACAGCCAAAATGCATGGCCTTATCGAAATAATATTCTCCCCGGAACTTGAAACCCAGCAACTCAAAGTCACCCGGGTGGGCCGGCAGGAGTCGAAAGGCAGACTTAATGTCGCGCTTAGCTAACAGCGCACCCGGGCCACATGAGCGCACCATGCGCAGCGCTCGGTCAAAAGATGTATACCCGACCAAGCAAAGGTCATCATTGACCGATCTGCCAGCTGGGTAGGACAAGTGATGGATCAGGCGGAACTCACCCGGTGATGTCTTGGGCACTAAGCCCAAGGGTGACACTTTAAGGTTGGGGAACGGGGGTGCAGGGAAAGGGCCAGCGACCCTGCCCGCATCAACCCCCTTAGCAATGCTGGCAGCAGCCACCTCCTCCCTTCCCCTAAGGGACAAAATGTTGGGGGCGTCTTGGGGGGACCTATCTCCCGTGAAAGGAATACGGAACCCCAGTCGAACACCCTGAAGCAGGTAAACTGCATCTGCCTCCCTCGGGTACAATGCGAGCCAACGCCCCAACATGTCCACGTTAATTGGGGGGGCGTTCGATGGACCAGCTCCCTCTGCGGCAGTCCTGCCAGCCCCTTGTCCACCCCTACCCCTGCCCCGCATCCCTCCAGGCCTGGGGCAGGCGGATGCAGCATGGGGGCCAGCACAATAGGGACACTCATGCCTGAACTGGCAATTCTTCCTATTGCAGGAACCATTGGACGAGAAAGTCCAGCACAGCAGGCGGGCTGGAACCCCCTGCCCCGCCACCGTGCGGGGTACCTGTGCTGGAGCCGCTCGCTGGACCGCGTGTCCACAATGGTATCTTTCCCCAGGCGCAGGGCGCGTGGGAGTCATGTACAGAAGCCACAGCTTCTGGCAGGGCTCATCCCACCTCATCTCTGGGTGCAGGGGAATTCGCATACGGAATTCTTCATCGTAAGCCAACCAGGATGGGCCCGGGAAGTCAACCATCGCCCGGTATATATTGTCCAAATACTGGACCATCGGGATTGCCAGATCTGGCCCGGCCCTGAGGCAAACCGCCATGTATATGAGGTACGCCGGCAACCAGTTGGCCCACGTGCGTGGCGGCTTACGACGACGTGCCTGTTCCTTATCCTTCTCATCCTGCCCCTCCCTCTCCTCCTTGGTGGGCTCTCTGTTAAGAAGGGAGAAGATGTCCACATACTCCCCACGCCAGATCATTTCCTTAGTAGCCTGGGCGAGATGATCCCCAAGGAGGACATCGGTGACTGAACCGTCGCGCCACCCGTGCGAGGCCACGGCCACTGAAATGTCCCCCCCAAGGTTGCTAGGTGTGTGGGTGCACTAGATTGAACCGCATACTCACATGCTGCACCCCCGTGGGCCGCCCCCACCGGGGGTTCCGGCCCACTGGGGGCGTCGGAGCTCACAATCGCGACTGAGCCCGTCGATAGGCCTGCTCCGCACCAGCCTGTTGATTGGGGAGCTGCGAGGCAGCGGCCGACGCCGGCCCACGCGCCTCGGGCAGCTCGACCCGTCCCGCCACCTGCCGCTGCTTGGCAGACGAAGCATCAACCTGCGCCCCAAAAGGAACCCCCGGGTGGTCAACCCTCATGAGGGATGCCTCGAGGGCCGCAACACAGGCCAGAAGGGCCTCAACATTAACATAGCCCCCTTATCCCAGGGAGGGCAAAGGGCCAGCCGGCCCACGGGCCGCAGGCGCCGGTCCAGGTCCCTGGACCCCGGGGCCCGAATATGGCCAAGAGCCCAGGCCCGGCCCCTGCAGGGCCGGGGGCATACCCTGCCAGGGTAGGGAACCCAACCACCCCCCATGGCTGGAACCCCCCGCAGGAAGCTGCGTACTAATAGAAGAAGGCCCCGAAGAATGGGCCATGCCAGGGCAGTGGCCATTACATGCGGGCTGGGGGCCGCAGCCCCTGCCGGGCCGGTATGCGGACGGCCCGCCTCAGGCCAAGGGGCTATCAACCCCATTCCACCGGTCCCAGTGGGCTCTGACAAGGGGGTGTTGCTGAGGAGGCACAGTCGCGGTCCTTCGACCCGGCTGGCGCCTCCGCGCGGAGCGAACCGCGTTCGCAGTTGCCTTCTTCTTAGAGGGGCAACGATCTGCTGGGAAGCCGGAGAAAGAGAAGGAAAAAAACGCCACCCAATAGGCTTCCCGGCGAAAAGGGAAGAGCGACGGAGGTAAGAGGGAAAAACTTCTCCGCTCCGTCGCTTCGCAAAATGGCAGCGCGGCTGCCTCGTGGCCACCCCTTTTATAAGGGAGCTGGCCACGCCCCCTAACTACCCGACTGCCTTCGTCCGGTGGGGGGGGCCCGCAAAGAGCACGGCGGCCATTTTGGCGCCGCGCTTGCAATGTGTATACCAGCAAAAATACTCATTCAGTCAGTTGGAAAAGTATGAATAACATTTACTCATGGATATGTGGTCATCTCTTTTAAAATAGGGTTATGAGTTACAAAAAAAAATGTTAAAGATGTGGTTTTATCTACAATATTTAAACTTTATGATTGTACAGTGTGCATAAAAGATTTGTTTTACTTCATTGCTTAACACATAAGTACAGTAGATAGTCCTTAAGAGTCAACAGTCTAACTCAACTGCCAAACAACTTCCTCACAGTAAAAAAAAAAAAAAAACATTAAGCCTTCTTTTGGTGAGAATATGGAAGATCCTCTGATTGACTACTTAAGAAAAATACCTTTCTTAGATACAAAACATTCTGGGTTGCAACACATATTTAACATAATTAAATAGCTCTTGTGGCACAATGTTTAAGTTGCAGTACTTCAGTCAAAACCCTGCTCAGGATCTGAGTTTGATCCTGAGATGGAGCTTCAAGGTTGACTCACCCTTCCACCCTTCTGAAGTCAGTAAAAATAAATATTTACACTGTACCCTTCAGTGCTAAACAAATGGCTCCTTGCCTCCTTGGATACCTCTCTCTGTGTTTTTTTTAACTTCACCAATCTTTTTCTTTACACTCAGCATCTCTAGGCAGTTTCACTACTATGTGACCTACTTTCACAGTGTATTTCATTCTTTCCCTGAAGGTTTTTCAAACCTAGTATCTATTAAAATATTGTTTTAGAAAAATCCAGGAAAATAACAAATGTTGATTGTTTTGCTCAGTAAACAAGAACATTTTTCCATGGGAGGTAATTTTGTGTTTGCTTCTATCCCTCATTTTCAGCTTTGTCATCCATTGCTTCTAAAGTGGCTTCCGTACCAGATTTACCAAATAATCACAGGCTGTATAATCTGTCAGTCTCTATCTAATGGAAGATGTTGAAAGAGAAGGGGAGAGAGAGAGAGTAGTGGGAGAGCCTTCCTGTTCAAAGTGAGTGTATCTCTCAGGCTGCCAAGATTCTGGGGCAATTTCCATTACAGCTGAGAATGCAAGCGCGGCGCCAAAATGGCCGCCGCGCCCTTTGCGGGCCCCCCCCCACAGGACAGAGAATCCGGGTAGTTAGGGGCGTGGCCAGCTCCCTTATAAAAGGGGTGGCCACGAGGCAGCCGCGCTGCCATTTTGCCTCAGCGACGGAGCGGAGAAGTTTTTCCCCTGCGCCTCCGTCGCTCGTTGGTATTGCCGGGAAGCCTTTTGGGTCGTTTTTGCTTAGCTAGCTTCCCTTTTTGCTCGAGATGCCTTCCAAAAAGAAGGCTGCTGCGAATTCAGCTCGGGCTGTTAGGAGGCGCAACCCAGGTCGGAGGACCGTGGTGCCGCCTCCTCAACAGCCACCTTTGCCATCCCCGGCCGGGGCTAGTGGCTTGGGGTCTATCGCACCTTGGCCCGTTCAGAGTGCGGGCGCGGAGGGCGCTCCGGCCCGCGGCCCGCGAGCGGTGGACACCGCTCCTCCTTCCGCCCAACCCGTTGGGCCGACTACTTCTGGGCCGCAGCCTCTCCCGGGGCCCTCTAGCCTCGGGGGGTGGCCCGGTGCCCTGCCTTGGCAGGTTTCCTCACCAGCCCTACCGGGCTTTGGCCCTGGCCAATGGCCATATCTGGGCCATGGGGTGCAGGGAACTGTCCCCATGCAAGGGTCTGGTGGGCCGGCCGGCTCTTTACCCATGGTTACTGTAGACACCTTACTGGCCCGTATTGCGGCCTTAGAGGAGTCTTTGGCTCGTGCCAGTCAGGCAGGTGCCCCTTTCGGGGTACCTTTGGAGGCGCTATCGGCAGCAGGACAACGGCCGGCGGGGAGGGTTGAGCTGCTGCAGGCGGGTGGCGCGGCTCCGGCCACTGCCTCGCAGCTCCCCAGCCAGCAACCTGGCGCGGGTCAAGCCCCGGTGATGAGCTCTACATCGGTCGTGAGCTCCGACGCCCCCAGTGGGCCGGAACCCCCGTTGGGGGCGGCCCGCGGGGGTGCAGCATGTGAGTATATGGTGCAAACGAGTACATCCACACACATTCCCAATATAGGGGGGACCTTTCAGTGGCCTTGGCCTCGCGTGGGTGGTGCAGGGGCTACGCCGCTGGCGACCCACCCGGCGACAAATACTGCCACCATGCCCGCTGGGGTGGGCATTGGTTCTTACACTGCTGGGAACGTACTTGGGGTGGCAGGGTTAACTCATGCCCCTTTGGGTAGGCCAGCTATCCCCTTTTCGGCTTTGCCGACGGCAGGGTATTCCCTGCCATTGGGTGATCATTTGGCACAGGCTACCAGGGAAAAGATATGGCGAGGGGAGTACGTGGATATCTTCTCACTCCTGAACAGAGAGCCCACTAAGGAAGAAAGGGAGGGTCAGGATGAGAAGGACAAGGAGCAGGCACGCCGCCGTAAGCCGCCGCGTACCTGGGCTAACTGGCTCCCCGCTTATTTGATATACATGGCGGTGTATTTGAGGGCGCGGCCGGATCTAGCTATTCCCATGGTCCAATATTTGGACAACATATACAGGGCAATGGTAGATTTCCCGGGCCCCTCATGGCTAGCATATGATGAGGAATTCCGTATGAGGATTCCCCTGCACCCCGAGATGAGATGGGATGAGCCGTGCCAGAGACTGTGGCTCTTGTATATGACACCCACACGTCCTGCCCCGGGGGATAGATACCATTGTGGACATGCGGTCCAGCGAGCAGCTCCAGCGCAGGTTACCCGCCAAATGGCGGGGCAGGGGGTTCCAGCCCGCCTGCTGTGCTGGACTTTCTCGTCCAATGGTTCCTGCAGTCGGAAGAACTGCAGATATAAGCACGAGTGTCCCACATGTTCTGGTCCCCATGCAGCCTCTGCTTGTCCCAAGCCTGGGGGGGTGCGAGGCAGAGGGAGGGGTGGACAGTGGGCTGGCAAGCCTGCCACGGATGGAACTAGTTCTCCGAAAGGCCCCCTCCCCAATTAAGGTGGACATGCTGGAGCGCTGGCTCGCATCGTACCCAAGGGGAGAGGACAGGGAGTACCTTATCCAAGGTTTTAAGCAGGGATTTCGTATCCCTTTTATGGGTGATAGATCTCCTCAGGATGCTCCCAACCTTTTATCCCTCAGAGGAAGGGAGGAGGTAGCCGAGGCCAGCATTAAAAAGGAGTTAGACGCGGGCAGGGTCGCCGGACCTTTTCCCGTACCCCCTTTTCCCAACCTGAAGGTTTCACCATTGGGTTTGGTTCCTAAAAAGTCCCTAGGTGAGTTTCGCCTTATTCATCATTTGTCCTACCCAGCCGGCCGATCGGTTAACGATGCGATACCTGATGACCTTTGTTCGGTCAGGTATACATCGTTCGACCATGCGATGCGCATGGTGCGCTCGTGTGGCCCGGGTGCCTTGCTGGCCAAGTGCGACATTAAGTCAGCTTTTCGCCTCTTGCCGGTGCACCCGGGCGACTTTGAATTGCTGGGTTTTAAATTTAAGGGGGAGTATTATTTTGATAAGGCCATGCCTTTTGGCTGCTCCATATCATGCTCGGCTTTCGAGCGTTTTAGTACCTTCCTAGAGTGGGCTTTCGTCCGCAGGTCAGGGTCCCGGTCTGTAGCCCATTACCTGGATGACTTTTTATTCGGGGGTGAACGGGGCTGGGACACGTGTGCACGTCTCCTCAATACATTTCAGACGCTAATGCAGGAACTGGGTGTCCCTTTAGCGCCCGAAAAGACCGAGGGCCCGTCGACCAAACTAGTATTCCTGGGGGTTGAGATTGATACAGTAGTACAGGCTTCTAGGTTACCGGGTGATAAGGTGTCCAGGATAGTGACCCTTATCTCGGAATTGCTGGCCAAGCGTAAGGCATCCCTGAGGGAACTGCAGGTGCTACATGGGCACCTCAATTTTGCCTGCAGGGTGGTCGCACCGGGCAGGGCTTTCGCCCGGCGCTTATGCGACGCCATGGCAGGGTTATCCAGGCCCCACCACAGAGTCAGGCTTACCCGGGGTATCAGGGCAGACATGTTTGTCTGGTTGCAATTCCTGAGGGAGTTTAATGGGGTCTCATTTTGGAGGTCTGACCTCCTGGCATCCCCCAATTTCCAGATCCAGTCTGATGCCTCAGGATCCCTGGGTTATGGGATGTACTTCAATGGGAAGTGGGCCTATGGTGGGTGGCCACCGGCATGGGCAGGCACAGGTCGCCTGCGGGATCTCACATACCTGGAATTTTTTCCCATTCTGGGGGCTTTGATGCTATGGGGCGAACAGTGGGCTAATTCGGTGGTGCATTTCTGGTGCGACAATGCTGCCGTGGTGCACATTGTCAATGCACAGACTTCTAAATCGCCCAGGGTCATGGACCTAGTGCGCCATTTTGTGCTGCGCTGCCTGCGCCTCAACGTCTTGTTCAGGGCCAGGCATGTCCCAGGGGTTAATAACGATATTGCTGACGCTTTGTCCCGCCTGCAGATCTCCCGGTTCCGCGCCTTGGCCCCGGATGCGGAGGAATTTCCCTCGCCACTCCCGGACGAGATGTGGACTATTGGCAAGGAGAGGTGAACCGGGCGATTGGCCTGTCACTGGCGCCACGCACGCGTAAGGCGTATCAACAAGCATTCAATTTGTATAGGGCTTTTGCTACTCGATTTCAATGGCCAGAGACCTGGCCCATCCCGGTGGACCATGTTCTGCGGTTCATGGTTCACCTGCATGCACAGGGCCTTGCACCTCGCACCATAGCATCCAAGCTCTCGGCGTTGGCTTTTATGGCCAAAGTAGGGGGTCATGTGGATACCACCTCTGACTTCCGTGTGAGACACGTTTTGGAAGGGTGGGTGCGCGAGCGCGGGCGTTGCCCGGATGACCGGCACCCTATTTCCCCAGGGGTTCTTACCCAGTTGGCCCGGGGCTGGCCAGGCCTCTGTTTTGATCATTATGAGGCAGCCCTTTTTCATGCAGCCACAACGGTGGCATTTTTTGGAGCGCTCCGCATCAGCGAACTCGTGATGCTGTCTAAGGCGGATGCAAGTGGTAGGGCACTGGAACTCGGAGATGTATATGTTGCCAAAGACTGGGCCCAGTTGAGGATTCGCTCCTCCAAAACAGATCAGCATGGCGTAGGCAGTGGAGTAAGACTGCTACGGTGTTCTTTGGCAGACATCTGTCCGGTTGGTGCCCTACAGGAATACCTGGCACTGCGTGGCTGGCACCATGGCCCGTTTTTCTGTCACCAAGATGGGTCTCCCCTTACTAAATTTCAGTTTTGGAAGGTGACAGCCAGAGCCCTCACCAGGGTGGGACTACCAGGTGCCCGTTATGGCACACATTCGTTCCGTATTGGCGCAGCCTCTACAGCAGCTGCTTTTGGGTACTCTGGGGCTGACATACGCAGCATGGGGAGGTGGGGCTCACAATGTTTTCAGTTTTATGTGCGCCCACTCCCGCCATGAGTACCAATCCAGTCACCTTACCTTCCTTTTTCTCAATTTTCTTACAGACCCTGGGTGTCGTATTACACCGGTGACAGTATGGCTGGTGGGCCACAGCTATGTGCTCAGGGCAGCGCGTTACGCTGCGGTGACAGAGTGGGGACCCCGACTGGGACTGGGTGACCACGCCAGTCTCTCATGGCACGGTAAGCCTGGGATGTTATGGCGGGAGCTGCGGCCTTTCCTTTTTTCTGGCCTGGGGGCTGACCCGCCTGACATTCTAATCATCCACCTGGGGGGCAATGATTTGGGCCAGGTCACCGGCTTATCGCTCAAGCATGCGATTTGCGAGGACCTCGCCTACTTGCATTATGTCTGGCCTGCCACAGCCCTGGTTTGGTCGGACATTGTTCCGCGCCACTCTTACAGAGGGGGCGTTAACCTCCTGGCCCTTGACCGAGCTAGGCGCGCGGTCAATAAGGCAGTGGCGCGGTTTCTCACCACCAGGGCTTGGGGACGGGTTAGTCATCACCCCGATATTAGTCTACAAAATTGTGACTTGTATGCAGGGGATGGGGTCCATCTGTCGCGAGGAGGTATGGACCTCCTGTTGGGTGACTGGCGAGCAGGCCTGTTGACCGAGCTGACGGTCTGGGGGGGGGGCGTCAGGTCTTCTGTGAAGCCCCTCCGTGTGGCGGGTAGCACTGGTAAGGTAAACAGTATGACCCACAAGTATCCGGCAGGTTCGCAATTGACTGGACAACACTAGACAGGAATAAAGTAGTTAAACGTTGTCCGGTCAACGACGAATCAGGCGATGGGGTGATGATGATTGCTAACCAGCATGCATCACCCCTGTGATTTCACGGATACGCGTCAGAGGGTGGGGTCATGAGTTAGTTATTGACTACGGTCAACAATTTGTTTGTTGTTAACAAACAAATTGATACAATTTGAAACATTGTAACCAATTGCCGTTGGCAATTTTGGGGTGGTACCTTACCAGTGTTACTTCGGCCTGCTTGCCTTAGGAATTATGATTGGTCGTTTTACCAATACAAATTTATAATTCGGACTAGGGCATTGAATCAATAAATGTGGCCCTTTGCTGTTATCCACTTTCAATGTTGTCTGTGTCCGTTATTGGGGGGGTGCGCCTGCAATGCAAGCGCGGCGCCAAAATGGCCGCCGCGCCCTTTGCGGCCCCCCCCCCACAGGACAGAGAATCCGGGTAGTTAGGGGCGTGGCCAGCTCCCTTATAAAAGGGGTGGCCACGAGGCAGCCGCGCTGCCATTTTGCCTCAGCGACGGAGCGGAGAAGTTTTTCCCTCCACCCCCTCCCTAGTTAACAGTGTGATTATGGTCGCTTCGGGGCCGGGTGGGAATTTTTGGTTGGGACCCACATTGGCTTCGGGTCCTGGCTTTTTTGCCCATCCCACACTGTTGCTATGGTTTGATATAGGGGTCTTTCTTCGTTCCTACTGTTGACTTTGGTCACATGGGCGGGTAGCACTGGTAAGGTAAACAGTATGACCCACAAGTATCCGGCAGGTTCGCAATTGACTGGACAACACTAGACAGGAATAAAGTAGTTAAACGTTGTCCGGTCAACGACGAATCAGGCGATGGGGTGATGATGATTGCTAACCAGCATGCATCACCCCTGTGATTTCACGGATACGCGTCAGAGGGTGGGGTCATGAGTTAGTTATTGACTACGGTCAACAATTTGTTTGTTGTTAACAAACAAATTGATACAATTTGAAACATTGTAACCAATTGCCGTTGGCAATTTTGGGGTGGTACCTTACCAGTGTTACTTCGGCCTGCTTGCCTTAGGAATTATGATTGGTCGTTTTACCAATACAAATTTATAATTCGGACTAGGGCATTGAATCAATAAATGTGGCCCTTTGCTGTTATCCACTTTCAATGTTGTCTGTGTCCGTTATTGGGGGGGTGCGCCTGCAAAGAGTGCCATGTCAACATATGGCATCTGTATCTAAGCTCTGATATCTGTGGTGTTTTTTTTTAGAAACAATAACAAAAGCAGACATGACAACTACTGCTGTCTGTAATGGCAAGTTGTCTTATGGAACTACTAAGTGTAATTGTTAATTCCTACACGCTTCAGCACTCCATTAAACCTAGCTTACTCAGTATTGAATAAATGCATACAAAACAAGTTGGCCCTTTGCTTTGCACACATCCGTGGAAATAATGAACTACATCATCTCATGAAAATACATCAAGAAGCCGAGGAAGGTCAAGAGCTTGTTACAATTTCATGTTGTCCATTTCAGATCTAATTTTTTACTTCTGCTTTGAATCAGAAGTCATTATCTTTTTTGTTTGTACTTTATTATTTTTAAAAAAAGGATGGTGTACTGCCCACACAACTCTAAACAACACATTATCATGGCCAGACTGGACAAGTGTCTTTAAGGCTGAAGTTCTGGTTGTTGTCACTAAGTCTCATCAAGTCAGAACTAACTTATTGTGGCCTTAACAGGATTTTCAAGGGAAGTGACATATTTAAGGAGTGGTTTTTCTACTTCAACTCTCTCACTGAGTTTCCATGGCTGAATGAGTCCTAATCTGTCACTTTATCCACTACACCACAAGCCCCACTGATAAAATGAAGGATTGCTTCTACAAAGACAAGTATATTAGTATGCTCTAAATACAAATTAACACTGAGAGAATATGGCCAAATGGTGGGATATGCAAAACATGAGGAAAAAGCTTTTCCTCTTACTGGGCTGCACGCCATTACTGGGCTGTTATAGAGGCTGATAGACGCGGTAGAATGTAAAACAAATACAGATTAAGGAACTCATGAACAATTTGTGAATATAGCAAGAAAAACATTTCCTGATGAAAAAAATCAGTATTCGAAAAGCTAGCTTTCTTTGTTTTGAAGTCATTGCCTCAAATGGTTTTTCCTCATGTTCTAAATACAAATTAAGGCTGTGCATCAAATGGTACTTTGGAAAATCTGCTGGCCATCTGTGGTTCTTTGTAAAAGTAGAAAGGTGGACCTCTGTCATGCTTGCAGGCACACTGTTTCAATGAGGGGGCAATACTTATAGCTTTTAGATGCTTTTACAGTATTTAACCTTTATAATTGTCTCCAGAGTGTGGAAATAATTAGTTACAAATAATATATTTAACTAGTTACCTTTGGATTAATATAAAACAAACTAGTTATTACAAAGCTACTTTTAGATGTAAAAGTAATATCTAAATTACTTAAATATAACAAATCACTTTAATTTTCCTCATTTTAAGGCATTCTAACACATTTTTAAAGGAATTTTAACAGGAATTTTTCAGTTTTACATAGTTCTCTTATCTAATTTGGGAAGAAAAATATTTGAATTTTTTTTAGCCTACCATTTTTATAAATATTTCCAAGGAGAAATTAGGGATAGCGAGTGTTGTTTTTTGTTTCTAATTTCTTGGACTACAGAGCCATTAATTCTGTTCTGGGAGTTTTACTTGAAGACAGAGACCTTACAGAGACCTAACATGGCTCAACTGGGAGCAAGGACTCAGCTTTCTTGCTAGCATTGGGACAACAATTGGAAGCTTGGAAGGAACTGAAAGCTTTCCAATTGGGACTTGGCTACCAAATCAGCAACATTTAGGTATCTGTCTCTCAGTCATAACTTGCAGAATGCAGAATTATGGGATTTGTCAACCAAGAAATCCAACATTCCCATCCCTGACCAATATCAGATATGGCCATTGGAGGGAACCAAATTGTATTTTTAATGGGTTTTTTTTTACTAAGGAGAACTCATTGGCTAAAATCTCATTGCCACAAGTTATAAGGCTTATGATGTTATCACCTGTCCTGTTTTTTTTCTGTTTTTTTTTTAAAATGCTGATTTTTCCACAAAAAAAACCTGATGCTCCCATGGAATCATTTCATCACTGGGAAATATTTGGCTACATGACAGGAGGGAGAATCTATGATTGCCTAAAACTGCCAGCACAGGTAAAGAAATGATGACAAGGGCTCAGCTTGAGACAATCAGAAGAAGTGCTCTACCACAACAAAGGTCTCACTGACAACAATGGCTTCCTGAAGAACAAGGAGGCTTCTTGAGAGTAGTGTTCTAGCCACAGAGATGCCTAAGACCGAGCTGATTGATCCTTATCTCAGGTCTTAGGTTGTAGCAATATATAAGCTTCAGCCTTAGCTAAGCATATGTTGAGAACAAGCTGACTAACCCTGTTAGGACCTTTTCCAGGCAAACTAAGAGTTCCTGACTCCTTTTGACTATTCTGCCATGTATAATCCCAAATGGTATTCATTCATTTCATTCATTGGCTTTGCATGCCGCCCACTCAACTATGCGACTCAGGGCAGCTAACAATAATCACTATACATATTATCATCACAGATCACAAACAATATCATATTATCATCACAAATCATGTTAGCCATGAGAAAATCTGTCTTGTTGCTCTGCTGCTTGTCTCACACTGTGTGAATGATTTTGTCCTTGGAATTCCCTCCTCTGAATCACCTACTGACTCTTGGATTTGGCTTTCATTTACTCTCTCATTTTTAGAGAGAATCTGAGTTGCTTTCCCTGAGTCTATACAGGCTATACCACAATGTGATCTGAAGAGTTAACCTCTAAATCAGGGTTTATCAAACTTGAGCCTCCAGATGTTCTTGGACTTCAATTCCCAGAAACCCTCATCAGTAAGTGAGCAGACTTGGGCTTTTGGTAATTGAAGTCCAAGAACATCTGGGGGCAAAAGGTTGAGTAACCCTGCTCTAAATGATGACCCCAAGTGTCAGCCAACAGTAATGTAACAGGTTTGTTTTCATTTCAGCAAACAAGGGATTTCCTAACAAATTGTTTGCTTTTCACTATTGAGGTATCATTCTCTCACAGCTCCATGTTTACATGTCCTATGACATATTTCCCCCCCAAGAATTGGACGTTTTACCATACTGTAGGTTTATCCCAGATGATATTAGGGAGCATTGGAATCTTTGTTGGTTCAGGAAACACAAGAAGCGCATATCAAATCCAAACTCTCTTGCCTAAAACTAAATGTATCGGAATTCTCAGAAAGCCAGGGAAAATCCACCAGGGAAAATCCATCTTTTAGTGGCAATGAGGGTTCAATAGCAATATTTAATTTAATCTATCTAAATTAATTTAAATATAAATAATTAATAAATATTAAGAATGATAACAATATCATAATATAATTTTTGTGTGTCACCCTACATATTTCTGGTTCTTCATTTTTTTAAAAATCACTGGACAGGAGGCTGTGAAAAACAGGACAGCAGGGGACAAGGACTTCCTTACCAATGCAACAATGTGGAAATAGCTTTCTGAAAGAACACGGTCCTTGCAGGCCTCACTCAATTAACAAAACTTTGCATCCACCACTTTGTAAATACAGTATAGTACTTCCCAAAGAAAAGAAAGTGCAAGTCCAGAGATAGCTGACATTAGTAATTGATTTCATAATGCATTTCCCACATTGCAATTGCTTTTACATTTCAGCATTTTCTTCTGGAAATTGTTCTTTGAGAATACTGTTTGAAAAGACATGGTGTTGAAATTGGTTCTTTTCAAATTATGTGGTTCTCAAATCAGTTTACATGTCTACCATGCAAACCAATTCACCTATGTTGTATTTCGACACATGGATTTACCCTAGCCCATGCACTGATATACCTTTTACAATAATTTTATTTTAAAAATATTTTATTTGAAGTACCATATTTCTATGCCAATTTGTTTGGGGTGTCTGAGAATCTCAGGTCTTGGTACCAGCTCTGTGTGAACCCTGACTGGTTCTGGAGTGGCCGGTGAACTGGGTGCGGCCTCTGTTTCTGCTTCTTCTTTGGGTATCTTCGGTGGAGTCCTGGGAGAAGGGGGTACTGGTGTGGAGGGCAATGACTCACTAAAGAACTCCAACTTGAAATCCTGCTCATTGGTAGCAGTGGCTTCCCTTTGTGACTCCCTTTCTATACTCACATTCTGACCAGGCACTCATGGCCGAACTTGGTCAGCATGCCTTCTCTACACTGTGCCATTGTCCATTTGGACCCTGTATGACACTGGACCTGTTTGCTCCAAGACCTCATCTCCCCACCATGGGGATCCAGGCCCGTAATTCTGGCAATGGACTGGTTGCCTGATTGCAAACCCCTTTGCATTGGCAATGTCAATGTTGAGACCCCTGTCCTCCAGACAGTGGGGATCTAAAAGATCCAAGACCATGGACAATTTTCTCTTCATTAAGAGATCGGCTGGTGACAACCCTGATGCTGGGGAGGGGGGGGGGCTATATCCTGTAGGACAGTAAGAACTGGCATAGCTGTAAATCTAAATCTCCAGCACCCATGTGCTTAAGTGCGTCTTTGACAGTTCAGACCTGTCTCTTGATCTATCCATTTGTCGCAGGGTGGAAAGGTGCGGCTGTAATATGCCTGATGCCATTACAGCAAAGGAAATCTTGAAACTCAGCTGACATGAAGGTTGATGCATTGTCGGACACAACAATGTCAGGTAAACCAAAAGTACAAAACACTTGCCTCAACTTGTGAATCGTTACCACATAGGAAGTGCCAGATACGGGAATTAATTCCAGCCATTTGGAATATGAATCTACGATGAGTAGAAATGTGGCTCCCCTGAAAGGCCCCGCAAAGTCAAAATGGACTCGTGACCAGGGACCTCTGGTGGTGTCTCACTCTCTTCTGGGAAGATGTGTCTCCTCTGGCCTGGGGGCCTGACATTTCCTACAATGTCCAACCCATGCCTTGATGTCGAGGTCTAATCTGTGCCACCAGAAGTAACTACGTGTGAGTGCCTTTGACCAGCCAATCCCTGGGTGGCTCACATGTAGTGTATGAAAAACTTTGTTCCATAGCACCGACGGAATGACCACTCTGTGCCCCCATACTAAGCGCCCTCACTCTAGGGACAGTTCATTACATTTACTGTAAAACACCTTGAACTCCTCAGAGACTGGTGGTGACGGCCACCCTTTCTGAACCCACATTGAAACCTTTGACAGGAGAGGACCTTTCCTTGTTTCAGCTGCGATGTCTGCAGAGAACACTGGTGGGGAGTCTAATACCTCTAACATGAGGACCTGATGGTCCATCTCAATCGTGCCCATCATCGCTACTGGGGACCTGGACAGTGCGTCCGCATTACTGATGCTGGTACCTGGGCGAAGCTGTAGGTCAAACTGGTATGCCTGTAGGAACATTGCCCAACACAGCATACACGGTGACAGGATTTGTGGAGTAGGTTTGTGAAGCACGAAAATGCCTAGCAATGGCTTGTGATCGGTAACGATCGTGAAAGCCCTTCCATAGATGAAATCATGAAATTTCTTAGTACCAATGATTATTGCCAGTGCCTCTGTCAATCTGAGCATAATTTTTCTCAGTCACAGACAAGGACCTGGAATAATAAGTGACAGGCACTTCTTTCCCTCCCCCCAGGTCATGGCAAAGCCCACAGGCGAGGCATCACATACCAGGATAAGGGGCTTCTGGGAGTCCTTTTGTGTAAGGACAGCATCAGACGTTAAGAGTTTCTTGACCTCATGGAACACTTTGTCCTGGGAAGGACCCCACCACCACACAGTTTGTTTTTTAGTAACTGGTGCAGCGGCTCACCTACGGTGGTCTTTCAAGGTAGAAATGAATGATAGATGTTGAGGAGCCCTAAAAAGTTCAGTTTTTGAAGTTGGATGGGGAGCGTCCCACACAGCTTTTACCTTGGCGTCAGAGGGCTTGACGCTTTCAGGGGTGATTTTGAAACCCAAGAAATCAACCTCCTGTGCAAAGAAACAACATTTTTCTTTCTTTACACGTAACCCTTCAGTTTGAAATCGTTCCAACACTTTACTTACTTTGGACGCAAGGTCCACCCTCTCCTTCCTGGCAGTGGAGTCCACCGGCTCCAGAATGCCTTGAGCAACCAGTTTGTCAAGTTCCATGTCAATGCGGTCTTTGAGCACAAAGGGCACCCATCGAGGCTTCATGTGAACAGGCTGGACATTCAGATCCAGCTCAAAGTTAACAGGGGGCCCTTTGAACATACCCAGTCCTACATGAAAAACATCAGGGTAGCCTTCACATGCAGCTTGAATTGGGTCAGCCTGAATCCCATGAGTTCCCAAAAATGCAATCCCCAGGGGCCCAAACCACTGTACCCCCAAAAGATTATTCCTACTGGCCTCCACCACGACCAGTGGAAGTTTGGCTGAAATGCCTTTGAAGCGCACGTCAAATGTGCTGATCCCCAGGACAGGAATGTGCCGGCCCTGCACATTGCTCAACCGAACTTGGAGAGCCCACAACTTTGGATGGGCAGCAGGGGGAATTTGGAGGAATTCTCTTTGTAAAATAATGGCGTACAACGTACCCGAGTCGATTTCCATCTTGATGGGGCACCCTTGTAAGCGAACATCAATGAAGAAACTTTCGGATACTGCCCGGGCACTGGTAGATGCTCTCTGCCTCATGCAGACCTTGGAGATCAAGTACTCCCACCAGCGACAACCTTTGTCACCCGGATGAGCCTCTGACCATTGACAGCACACTTTTGCAATGTGCCCCTTCCTACCACACTTGTGGCACTCTGTGGTCTTGAAAGGTCATTGGGCGCATAGATGTCTGCCCCTGCAGCCTCGACACGGAGTGACAATGTCTTTGGAAAACCAAGCAGGCTTCTGACAAACCTTGCCTATGTCCCCTCCTCACTGTCATCTGAGGATGGCGACGGACTGGAACATCATTGATTTTGGACAGCAGACTCTTTGTGGGCAGGCACAGCTGGCCTGGACTGGAAAAATTTCACCCCAGCATCCACAGCTTCAGATGCCAGGGCCTCTTTCAGGACTTGGGCAAATGTCAATGTGTCTCTCTTTACCAGCCTATGCTGGGCTACCTCATCTCGGAGGCCCAGGAGAAGCTGGTCCCGGAGGGCCTCATCCAGGTTGTGCCACTGGCATGGCATGGCAGCGTGGTGAAGGGCTGCAGCATAGTCGGTGATCAACTAACCAACCTTCTGGTATCGATGGTAAAAGGCCAGTCTTGCCAGGAAAATGGAGACTTTGGGCCTGAAGTGGTTTCGGAGGACAACTAGGATGTCCATCACTGGAACATCCTTCAGGGCCCATGGCAGCAGCAGGTGCATGATCAGCGGCCCACAATGGGCCAGGAATGATGCCTTCTGTCATTTGTCCCCCTCAATCTTCTCCGCGACTATGAAGTTTTTGAACTAGATCTCGTATATGGGCCATTTCTCTGGGTTGGAGATGTCGAACGGCCCCATGGAGAATGTGGCAGCAGCTGCCATCCCACTTTCATCACCAATGTTGAGTCCAGAACAAGAAATACTATAATCAGCAGGATTTGGTTAAACTCAGTGAGTCTTTATTCAGCTCATACTTCGGACTGGGGACTATGTATAGGGGTAGCCTCTATATATAATATATACAGTGATTTGACCATTACAAAACAAGATACTTTTAGGTGGGCTTTCAGAGGCCAAAGAAAGTTCAACAATTCCCACTTTGACATGTATTTGAATTTTGCGCCTTTAGAAAGGCCGCACCTGTCCTTTAGTTTTGCCGCGATTTGACTTTTGAAATAGAATTAGTCTTTGGACACAACAGACAGGCTCCAGCTAGTCGGCAGCAGCAATTCATCCCATGTTCCCTCTCTTCCTGAGCACTCCCTTCCTCACATGGGCCTCTCCTTTACAGCTCCCTGGCTGATCCCATTGTTTCCCCCACTCCATGCTTGCTTGTTGGTGATTTCCTGTTACACCTTTGAGAAAATTGCTATCTGCTAACCTTTCTCTTTTTCAATACTCCGTTGCCACATCCCAACTCAATGATCACCAACTTAACAGCCAACTGTGAAATGCCCTATTATATATCTTGACATGGATTGCTCCCCCTCCCCACTCATGCCATGGGTGAGCCTACCATCTCATGTAGGAGTGAGGGATCCGGAAAGGACCCTTCTTTCCTACCTAAGCCTGACGATTTGTATATCTGTGTGTAAGAGAGCGAGGGGGGCTGCAATGCATATAATTTTTCAGATATTAGAGAGAAAAGATTGTTTTGCCAGGTTATCCTGTTACGGTAATAGAGTAGACCAGGCATTCTCAACCCTACGGACTATGGGCCAATCCTGGCCCCCAAAGCCTTTTCAACCAGCCCCTGATGTCCTCCTCATTCCTGCTGCTGCCACCTGGAAGCACTGCAAACTGGCAAAAACACGTGTTTTCGGCAAGTTCTCGCATGAAATCTCACGAGATCTCACCAAAATCTTATGAGATCTTGCCAAAATTTTGTAAGCTTGCTGAAATCTCATGAAATCTCACTGACAATGCATTTTTGCATGAGAACTCACACAGAAACACGTGATCAGCCTGCATAGTCATTTTGAGGGGAGTGATCCAGTCCCCATCCAGAAAAGGTTGAAAAAGCCTGGAGTAGACCCTACTCCCAGTGACTCAACACTAATCATCAGGTGGCAGTTAATTAACCTGACAACCCTGAAAACTGACAGCCTGGGTGGTGAAGCCCACAGGGAAGGGTGATGATCCCCAAGTGGATTATATCCCATTTGAGTATAACCAATATTTAGAATCAGATATGGCAGCAGCAGGAGGCAGTGGCAGGATGATTTTTAGTGCTAATTAGTAATCTAGTCCTTTCTGTTTCTCCATTATAGCCACTTTTTTATTTCTCTACCACTGACTGACACCTTCCCCAGCAATTTTCCAGCAGAAGAAGCACTTCCCAGTGATACTCGCCCACCTTCTTCTCAGTTTCCTGCCGGCCTCCTATCTATCATTTGCCTTCCCACATCTCTTGCCTTCCTGAACAGTCCCTTCCTAACCCAGGTCTCTCCTCTTCACCTCCCTTTCCCTCCACTGCATACCACTTGCTGTTGATTGGGACAGATCTCCACCACCCATCATATGGAGCCTGTCTTGCCAATTAACCAATTAGCAGAGATTAGCTTCTGGAGTTTCTGAGGTTTTTGCTGTCAAGCAGCTTGACAACAGAAGACTCAGTAGATACTGCCAAATGATGTGTTTGGCACCAATTCAAGAATCGGTGCAAAATAAATGATCTTTGGAGGGTGAGTTAAAATACCCTGCATTTTGCCTAAATAACACAGGCTACTTTGTGGAATCTTTGATTTTTAAATTGATTTCTCCCATGTTAACTCTGACACAGATTATGACTTGTTAAGTGTGTAACTACAGCCCAAATTGTAGCATTTCTGACAAACAAGAGGATTGTTGACAGGGGAAGAGGTCTCTTTGGACTTTATGCATTCACAAAAACATATTATAAGAACTAGTACAAGCTGTGTTGGGTCCTCATAAATTGAGAAGCAGAGTAGCTTAATGAGCACTTATATATTCATGATTAATAAAACTGAACACTCAAGTCATTACATTTCTTCAGCAATTTAACTTTTTGAAAGGGATTTTATAAGTGTTCCATTTCATCGTGATCACCTATCCAGATATGAAATCCTTTTAATGTTGACTAGAGCGGCGACAGATTCTCATGCACTTTATGTACTCACAAAAACAGGGAGGAACAGTTTCTGCTACTCTGAGAGCTTCACCACATGATCTGCATCCCCAACTGGAGTTAAGAATAGAAGATGTTCCACGAGCTTGATGGGGAACATCTGCAGACCTGATTAGACCTATGGGCCATTGGAATGCTTTCTGAAGTAGACTAGTATTGTTATTAACAGGCAACACTTCAGAAGCATATATGTAACCTAAATAGGTATCAGCTCTTAGCTGGTACTTATTTTCTCCCTTTCTACCCCTACATATAAGCATAAACTGAAAGCAAACCTCATACATTTAAAGGTCAGACATCTACTTTGAAATATTTGTGGCGGGATGAACATGCATACTTGTGTAGCTATTTTGCGACAAACATGAGATGTAGGAACCTACTTCTTACAAAACTTCAGCTGGAGCAAGGTGCTTACTGGGAATCATATGTGGCATTTATATATGGCAGTGTCTGTCCTGTGGCCTTTCTGAATGAGCTTGACTATGCCAGAGCAACACACGAGCTCCAGGAACAAAGGAAGCATAGAAGTGGTGGAGAAATAATCATGTCAATTCTCTTGCTTCCTCTCCCACCTCTCATAATGTAAAGACTCGTGATGAGATAAATTCCTTGCTTTGAAGTGGTAATTTAGCCCATTTCTTCATGGGAAAAAATAGGAAAAGAAACTGCTTCAAAGTTTTTAAAAGCACTGCTTTGATTCTCTTTCTTTCAGCAAGCACACACAACAAACACACCATATCATCTATAAAATTAACAAGGAAACTCAGTTTAAAAATCCTTCTTAATTTAAAGGCTCTTGTTGCACTTTACAATGTTTCCAAGGTCTGTAAATGCTAAAGCAAATCAAGCCTAAACTGTTCTGGAGGCAAAAATGGTGAACTTTAGGGTGTCCTACATCATGGGAAAGGATTGTGGTGGCTTGGTAGTTAAGATGCTGAACTTGATGACTTTGTTCTAAATCCTGCCAATGTAGCAGTTTGAAAGCAAGAAATTGAGAGGAATCCCTCTTCTCCTCCCACCGCTGCTTCGGCGGGGAGACAAAATCATCTCCCCGGAGGTCAGCACCAGCCTCTCTGTAGCTTGGGGGGGGGGGGAAGGAATCCCTCCCCCTGTGGCGAGGTAGCAGGGAGAAACGATCGCCTCCCTGCAGCCCTGGAGGCCAGCGCTGGCCTTGCCATAGCTTGGGGGGGAGGTGCCCCTCCTCTCTCCCCCCAGCTTCGGTGAGGCAGTGGGGAGAGAAAATCATCTCCCCGCAGCCCTGGAGACCAGCGCCAGGGAAAGGAAAACCCTGAAAAAGGTAAGTGGGATGGGGAGTGGGATGGGGAGTGGGATGGGGGGGCTGGAATGGGCCTGAGAATTACACTCTCCCTCCCTCCCCACAGCTTCGGCAAGTGTGTGTGTGTGTGTGTGTGTGTTTGTTTGTGTTTGTGTCTTTGCTGAAGCTTCGGGGGGAGGGGAAGCACCTCCTCTCCCCTCAGAACTACAGTGTGTGTGTGTTGTGTGTGTGTGTAATTGTGTTGTGTGCTTGTTTGGTTGTGTTGTGTGTGCAGTGTGTCTGTGTGTATTGTGTGTGCGCGTGGTTGTGTGTGTGTATTGAGTGTGTTTGTGTGTGATGTGTGTGTGTTTGAGTTGTGTGTGCGTGTGCGTGTGTGTGTAGTTGAGTTGTGTGTGTGTTTGTGTTGAATATAACACATACACACACACACCTCTGCTGGACTGCATAATCCAAACCTGCCCGGATTGCCAGGCAAAATATGCTAGTTTATATATATTTCTTCAACAGCGTGTCAATCATCTAAATTACCTAAAATGAAAAACCTGACGTTCTATAACTAAGCCACTGTGTAGTAACCAGTTTCTGGACCACTTCCAAAGGCAACTCCATATATAACAGGTTAAAGGAGTCTAAATTGGAACTTTATTTACCAGACTGGGTGGATTTTACAAGACTTGTCTGCATAAGACTGCATAAGACTGCATTGTAAGTAAGGCTGCCATTGACTTTTCCAGGATCATTAATAATTTGGCTGTATGCATTTAGTCCCATCAACAATTAAGCAAACTACTTTTAAAGACATGTTACTAAATTGATTAATCCTGTTAATGGACCTCAGCATTGTGGCAGATTGACTTGATTATACACATTTGTGCTCTGGTTAACTACATCTATATTTCTAACTACACAGCAATGGTTTTTGCATAGCGAACCGAAGTGACACCAAATGGTATCCTTGTAATAATTCTACTCAACCCCAGCCTTTATCAGCAGTCCTTTGAAAGGAAAGAAGGAGGAGTCTAAATACAGGGGATTTGTGGTGATTTTAACACTGAGTATTGTTGCCTTGCTTTTCTTAAAGTAAAGGTCACCCTTGCTCAAAAGCCAGTCATATCCGACTCTAGGGTTTAGTGCTCATCTCTGTTTACAGCCAAAGAGCCAGTGCTGCCTGCATCTGCAGACATTCCTGTAGTCATATGGCAGGCATGACTAGACACCAGAGTGCACAGGACACTATTTTACCTTCCCACCAAACAGTACCTATTCATCAACTTTGCAATTTCTTGCTTTCGAACTGCTGGGTTGACAGGAGCTGGGTCAGAGACGGGAGCTCACTCCATCATGCAGCACTTGGGTCTCGAACTGCTGACCTGCTGACCTTCCAGTCATCAAGTTCAGCATCTTAACCACTAAGGCAGCACAGTCACTTTTCTTTTCTTTAGATTCACTACAATTTGAAAACAAGTTTAGAGATGTGAGATGTGCTACAAATTATGGGAAGGAGGATCATTTCACAGCCTGAGATCTCTGTAGCTGGGAATCACAACCACCCTATGATATAGGTTGGTCCAAAAGATAAAAAATATGCCAAAGTGGACCTGTTGAGGTTTTCTGGCTAAGATTCAATACAGGTCCTATTCCAGCAACAATATTAAACAAGAGGTAGACAGTCGAGTCACCAAATTTTTTATTCTCCCTTATTCAGGTTGCTTGGACAAAACAAGGAAACTCAATGAAGAATTTCAAAACCTTGCAACAATATTTGCCTCCAGCTTAAAATCTCGTTCCCCCACTCTGGGTCTTTTAAATTTGGATAAAACATCTCTAGTCACTTTTTCCCTTTGAGAAGCAATGTACATGAAGGCAACAAGCACAACTCAGGGTTAAGAAAGAGGCAATGGATCGATCTAGTTCTTCAGATTCTGTTGAATCCAGCCCTTGTAAGCACTAGTCCATAACAACTTTGTAATAAACAGCAACAGGCTTTATTAAACAGTAAAATATAAATGAGCTTACAAGGTTTTTCCGGATCCCAAGATGGCTATACAATCCCAGCGTTTTCAGTCTCTCCAGACTCTTGACCGTCCTTTGGCAATATACGTGCTACCATGAAGCGCAGCAGTGGGGGGATCCAGGGCATAGCACTACCCGGCTACCCGAATGGTGTGTGGGGAGGATAGATCCGGTCCGGCACCACCCTGGTCTAGCCATGGGGCTTATAGGCTTATATAGTGTCTGTTGTGTTCTGATGGTTTTATTGTACACATGGATTACAATGTATCTGAGCCAATGTAACCTTGCCTATAGCAACAATGTAACCTTCAGCTGTATCATATAAACCCTGTAATAGGACGCGAGCTAATGACCACCAGCTGGCAGCAGCGAGCGTCCAAGCTCTCTTGGTCCGAACTCATCAAAGGCAACAGCGCGGGAAGATTTCCCGCCACCACCTACACCTGGACAAGAAGGGCGTGACCTGCAATGACGTCACGCAGACAGTAGCCAATGGGCTACCATGGCACCACGTTCAAATGTATTACTGCTGTATATAAAGAGCTATCGATCCGCCATTACCTCATGTTCCCTCTGCCCACGATGCAATAAACCTGAGTTAACCCAGCCCGAGGCTGTGTCCTGTGTCTTGGTTTGCATACACCAAATTGGCGACGAGGATGGGATAATGGACCCCCACGGAACAGCCAGGGCACAGAGCGGTTTCAACATCACCAAACCGCAAGACTGGGAGCTGCTTGAGATGGATTTCCAGGCGGCCCTGGTGGAACTCAGAGTCAAAGGAGAAGACGAGGAGAGAAAGAGGGCCATCCTCACCAGAATGCTCGGGATGGAAACCAAGCGGACGCTGGTGGGCATAATCGCTCCGAAGAAGGTGAGCGACTTTAAGGCGAGCGACATCATGAAACTGCTGCGAGAGCGGTTCTGCCCCTCGAGGGCAATGTTTCCCGCTCGGAGCGCGTTTTGGAGGCGAGTCCAAGCGCCGGATGAGTCGGTTGAGGCATTCGTGGCCGCCATGAGGATAGCCGCTGCCCCCTGTAAATGGGGCGATATCCTGGAGTTGGTCCTCAGGGACGGCGTGTTGTGTGGCCTGAAAGACAAGGAGGTACAGCGCAGCTTGATGAATAAGGAGCCGCCACCCACGCTGGCGGAGGTCATAGAGGCCGCGGAAGCCGCAGAGTCCACGAATGCCGGAGTGGACGAGATGCACCAGTGGCGTGAGTGGCGTCCTAGAGCCGGCAAGGCGGAAAATTCGGTGCACGGGAAGACCGGACAGTCGGTGCACGCGACTCGGCGGGCCTCAAAGTCGTCTACGGAAGGCAGCGACGGCGAGGAGGTCCAAAAGGTCCGAAAGGGTGGTCGACGCTGCGAGGGTTGCGGAGCGGCCCACGAGCGCGCGAGATGCCCGTTCAGGAAGGCCGAGTGTTACACCTGCGGCCGTCGGGGGCACATCGCCAAGGCGTGCAGAAAGCGGAAAGAGGGCCGGAGGCAGTCACAAGACCGCGCGGCCAGACCGGACCGTCCAGCGAGGCCCAAAGATGGCGCCCAGACCACGAGGAAGCAGGACGGCGTGGGCCGCGTCTCGGACGGCAGCGAGGACGACGCCTCAGTGTTCAGCGTGTCCGCGGGACAGTCCCATTACTTCGTTGAGGTATTAGTACAAGGGGTCCCTATTAAGATGGAAATTGACTCGGGGTCCTCCTATTCCATAATCCCCCAGAAAGAGTTCCTGAAAATCGACCCCCACGTGCGGCCCAAGCTTAAAGCGTTGAGGTCCACACTACGGGACGTACAGGGAAACAGCATTCCGGTGTTGGGGGTCGGGAAATTTCGGGTCAATTTTAAGAGACATTCTGCGGAACTGCCCCTAGTTGTCCTCAAAGGGGGAAGCTGTAGCCTCCTAGGGACACAGTGGTTTCAGCCCTTAGGTTTGTTCATAGGGGGGGTGCATACCGTGGGGGGGACCCAATACAAGCGGTTTGCGATGCGCATCCCGCCGTTTTTAAGAAAGGACTCGGAAAGTTCAAGGGGCCCCCTGTAGCTTTCGACATAGACCCGGAGGTCCGCCCGATAAGACTCAAACCACGCAGGGTGCCGTTCGCACTCAAGGACAAGATAGAGGCGGAACTGGACAAACTGGTGGGCCAGGGGATTCTTATTCCTGTTGATTCCGCGGAGTGGGAAACTCCAATTGTAACGGCTCTAAAGGCTAACGGGGAGGTGCGCATTTGCGCTGATTATAAGTGTACAATTAACAAGGCGATCCGCCCTAATGCATACCCGGTGCCAGTGATCAGCCACCTTTTGGCCAGGCTAAATGGGGGAAAGTGTTTCGCTAAACTCGATTTGGCACAAGCCTATCAGCAACTTCCAGTGACCCCCGCCACGGCCGCGGCACAAACGATAGTTACACATAAGGGAGCGTTCCAGGTGTCGCGGTTATAGTTCGGCGTGAACTCGGCGCCCGGCCTTTTTCAATCGCTCGTGGAACGCCTCCTAAAGGGCCTGGAGGGGGTGTTGCCTTATTTTGATGACGTGTTGATTACAGGGGGGAGTGAGGCTGAACTGGCGAAAAGGTTGGACAAAGTACTGACCGTGTTCGAGAAAGCGGGGCTGAGATTGAGGAAGGACAAATGTGTTTTTTTCGAAACCGAGGTCGAGTTTTTAGGGTTCCGGATCACACCCGAGGGGATTAAGCCGTCTAAATCCAAAGTAGAAGCCATTAAAAAGGCCCCTCGCCCCACATCCAAAACCGAGCTACAGTCTTTCCTGGGGCTCCTCAATTTTTACCATACATTCCTCCCGCGGAAGGCGTCCGTGGCCGAACCGCTCCATCGGTTACTTAAAAAGGAGGAGCCATGGATGTGGGGTGACGAGCACGAGAGGGCGTTCAAGGAGCTAAAGCAACTCCTAACATCTGAGGCAATCCTGACGCACTTCGACCCCAAACGGCCAGTGGTCCTAGTCTGTGATGCATCCCCGGTGGGGGTGGGGGCGGTGCTTTGCCACGTGTTGGAGGACGGAAGGGAGGCCCCGGTAGCGTTTTACTCAAGGTCCCTGTCCCAAGCGGAGCGGAATTACGCACAAACCGACAGGGAAGCGTTAGCAATAGTAGCGGGGACCAAAAAATTTCACGATTTTTTGTATGGCCGCCCGTTCAAAATCGTGACCGATCACAAGCCGCTATTAGGGATTTTCACGGCGAGCAAGCCCACGCCACAGATCCTGTCCCCGAGAATGCTGCGATGGGCTATTTTCCTCAACGCATACCAACATGAGTTGGAGTACAGGCCCGGAAAGGAGATCAGCCATGCTGATGCGCTTTCGAGATCCCCTCTGCCCTTGTCGGCGGACCAAAAGGCGAGAGCAGAAAGAGACCGCCAGGTGTTGCTAATTGAGGTTTTAGACGCACCCCCACTAGTGCCAGCCGACATTGCTAGGGCGACAGGCAAGGACAGGACGTTGGAGAAAGTTAGTGCATGGGTGCAGAAGGGGTGGCCGGCTTCGTCCCCGAGTACAGAGTTCGACCCATTCTTTAGGAAAAAGCTAGAGTTGTCCCTAGAGAGGGGGTGCCTTCTGTGGGGCCAACGGGTGGTGGTCCCTGCGCCCCTGCGGACGAGGGTGCTCGAACTGCTGCACGTCAGCCACCCGGGCATAGTTCGTTCAAAGGCGCTAGCCCGGAGTTACTTCTGGTGGCCACAGCTGGACGCGGACATTGAGCACATGGTCGGCACTTGCGAGGCTTGCCAGGGATCCCGACCTGAGGCGGCCCGCCTTCCGCATAGGGAGTGGGACACAGCAAGGGGGCCGTGGTCCAGAGTGCACGTGGATTTCGCTGGCCCGTTCCGAGGAACCATGTTTCTCCTGGTGGTAGATGCGTTCTCCAAGTGGCTGGAGGTTATCCCAGTAAAGAGCACGTCCTCCGCCACGACAATTAGCCGGCTAAGGAGAGTCTTTTCCACGTTCGGTTTACCCGACACTTTGGTAAGCGATAACGCTAGTTGTTTCACCTCCGCTGAGTTCGGAGCCTTCATGGAGGCAAACGCCATTCGGCATGTCACATCCGCACCGTTTCACCCGGCCACGAATGGCCAAGTGGAACGACTAGTGCGGACAACAAAGGACGCGCTGCGGCGCATGGGCCCGGGGGACCTGAATCACCAAGTATGCCAGTTCCTCTTAGCATATAGGGTAACTCCCTTAGCGTCAGGCTACTCGCCGGCAGAGCTCTTGATGCGGCGAAAACTGACCACGCTCCTATCCAGGCTAGACCCGACGAGAGTCGAGGATAAAGGGAAAAACGTAGGGTTGGCAGTCTCGAAAGGTTTCGCCGCTGGTGACCCTGTTCACTGCAGGAACTACTCCAGCGCAGGGCCAGCCTGGGTGCCAGGGACGGTTGTAGAACAGACGGGGCCAGTGTCGTACCGGGTCGAGACGACCACCGGCCTCCTCTGGAGGAGGCACGCAGACCAACTGAGGCACCGGGTGAGTGGGCCAGTCAGTGGAGCTCAGCAACAGGATTCAGCGTTAGGGTTCTCCCCCACCCGCTTAGCCCAAGGGGGAGACAGCAGTGGACGACAGCAAGGGGGGAAGGAAGCAGTAGCAGCGGCCCCGACTCATATCCTTTTGATACGCCAGTCTTATCAGGGGCCGGGGAAGGGGGAGAGGAGTTCGCGACCGCTGCCCCCGATTGTGATTTTGATTTTGAGTTTGCGAGCCGGGGGGGTTTTCAGGAGTGTTCCCCCACCCATCCAAGCGAGAAGAGGGGTTTTTCGTTAGCCCCCAGTGCCCCCGGTTCCTCCCCAAGAAAGAGCACACCTCCCAACAACGCCGCGGAGCCGCGGCAAATCACTAACGAGTCTCCCTCTCATATTACAGGACAGGAAACCAGGGGACAAAGAGAAGGTAGCAAACCCGGGGAGAGGCAGCCCGCATCGAGACCCCAGCGTGTTCGAAATAAGCCATCTTGGCTGAGAGACTTTGTCTCCTAAGGGGGGGGGAGGGTGTTTAAGTGTGGGCTCGAGACCTTGTCTCGTCCTAGGGGGGAGGGGTGTTGTGTTCTGATGGTTTTATTGTACACATGGATTACAATGTATCTGAGCCAATGTAACCTTGCCTATAGCAACAATGTAACCTTCAGCTGTATCATATAAACCCTGTAATAGGACGCGAGCTAATGACCACCAGCTGGCAGCAGCGAGCGTCCAAGCTCTCTTGGTCCGAACTCATCAAAGGCAACAGCGCGGGAAGATTTCCCGCCACCACCTACACCTGGACAAGAAGGGCGTGACCTGCAATGACGTCACGCAGACAGTAGCCAATGGGCTACCATGGCACCACGTTCAAATGTATTACTGCTGTATATAAAGAGCTATCGATCCGCCATTACCTCATGTTCCCTCTGCCCACGATGCAATAAACCTGAGTTAACCCAGCCCGAGGCTGTGTCCTGTGTCTTGGTTTGCATACACCAAAGTGTCTCTCCAGCGGTAGCTCCTGGATACAAGGTAGCGGCCCACCAGACGGATGTAACTAACCAATCATAACCGGGGATAAGTGTGATTAACCAATGGAGAACAGGATGCAAAAGTGTAACCAATCATAGGGCTTGGTTTAGCTTAACAAGCCCACCCTTTCACGCCACTTTGGGCTTCTTACAACAATGGTGGGAAACCGCCATTTTCCCTTTGCAAGAGCGCTCCTGCGCTTCTTTGCAAATCTGCTTCAATACACAACAGATTCTTAAATGAAAAACCAGATTTCCTTCTGGGGAATGAGCAAGAACTAGTCAATTTCACAGAAAATTGGGCTTTTGAGGGTATTGAGAATGTCGAACAATTCCTTGCTATGTTTGCTGAGTTTTTTTAAAAATATATATATATTTGTCTTTGCTTAAAAGAATGAGGCTAATGAGGATTCACATACTGGACCTTTGTTTATAATTCTGCCTCATTCTTCAGACTATTAATTAAGATTTTTAACAAATGGAACATTTACAGGAGCATATGAGTGCATACGTAATACACCATGCAGAAAGAGACGCTAGGCCATTGCATGCACAACTATACTAGGACAGCATTCTTTCGCTGCCTTATGAATGTACATTTGGATGTCATTGAGGTGTGTGGGAGGGAAAGGACTGTATGGAAAGAAACTGAATGCAGGAGGGAAATTTTCATATTCCAATCCCAGAAGCAATTTTAGACATCATCCTCGTTAAGCTTAAATTCAGATTTTATCTTCCATGGTTTATTATATATTCTTAAGAGAAACCAATTGCATATCTAAGGGTAATTGAAATGGTTTTATTGACAGATTTTGTAGCTGAAACCTACTTCAACTGACAAAGTAAGTGATCACTCAGGAAGCCACTGTTTTTTGCCCGAAAAAGCCATTCCAGTTCACTTTAAAGATGTAATAAGACATTTATAATAAGGTTTTTGAAATGAAGGCAAGGAACACTGCTACTCTCTACTCGTTACTATCCATTTTGTACCGTGAACAAAATCCCCACCACCACCACTACCACCAAGGTTTGCTCCACCCAGTCTTCCCTTTGTGTCAGTAAAATGCCCTTGACTTCAGAACACTTACTGTCTTATGTTTTGAACATGGATTGTGCTCTTCAAGGACACATAGATCATCAATAAGGATGTTGACACCAGTCTCTTACTTTTACATAGGTCAAAACATTTGAAAGGATAAGGCTTTAGCATCCTGGGAGAGGAAACACTCAGCATGCTGAAGGCCACAAGTTCAATGCCAGTACTGTGTTTCCTATTCAGCTTTCCTGATGATGGCACTGTATATTCCACTGGTGATGGTCTTGAAACATACATAGCAAAAAAGAAAAGAAAATAGAAGGCCCAGACAGACCCATTGGTGAGCAACTGTGCAACCTTTCACTATAGCATAAAATGTGGTAGAGAAATAGCTCATAATCCAAATTAGAACCTTTGGAATATGAGTCTACTATCAGCAGGAAAAGGGAACCCCAGAAAGGGCCAGCTAAGTCAATGTGCACCCGGGACCATGGCCTGCGGGCTGTGTCCCATGCCCTGTGGGGTAGTCAGGACCCTTCGGGCTGAGAGCTCTGGCAACTCTCGCACGTGCCCACCAAATGCTCTATATCCGCGTCTATCTGAGGCCACCAGAAATAGCTCCTGGCCAAGGCTTTGGAGCGGACTATTCCCAGGTGGCTGGTGTGCAGTAGCCTGAGCACCTTTGCCCGTAACTTCTCTGGGATGACCACCAATTGGCCCCAGAGGAGGCAGCCCCTTTCAATGGAAAGCTCTACCCTGCATCTAAAAAACGGTTTGAATTCCTCCTCGGGGGGAGTTGTGGGCCACCCTTTTTTAACCCAGGAACTGACTTGGGACAAGGCTTTGTCGGCTGCTGTGGCTTTGGTGAGGTCTGCGGGAATGATGGGGGGTGAGTCGAGAGACTCGATCAGCAGGACCTGGTGATCCTGCTCCACCTCGCATTTGGGGTCTCCTAATTGAGGGAGGGGAGATTGAGACAGTGCATCTGCATGGGAGATCTCCTTCCCTGGGCAGTAAACAAGTTCATGCTGATAGGCGTTGAGGAAAATCGCCCAACACAGCATTCTGGGGGACAGGATTTGTGGGGTGGGCTTGCCTGTGGTAAAAATCCCCAAAAGGGGTTTGTGATCGGTCACAATTGTGAACTGGCGGCCATACAGGAAATCGTGGAACTTATTTGTTCCCATGATTATAGCAAGCGCCTCTCTCTCTGTTTGCGCGTAATTGCGCTCCACCTTTGAGAGTGACCTGGAATAGAAGGCAACCGGAGCTTCCCGCCCGTTCTCTCACACGTGGCACAATACAGTCCCCACCCCCACCGGTGATGCATCACAGACCAAGGTTACAGTTTTCCTTGAATCAAAATGGGTCAGAACGGCGTCTGAGGACAAAAGCCCCTTGAGCTCCTTGAATGCTTTCTCCTGTCTATCTCCCCACCGCCAAACCGTATCTTTCTTTAGTAACCCGTGCAATGGCTCCACAACAGATGCCTTCCTTGGAAAGAAGGAATGGTAAAAGTTCAGGAGCCCTAAAAATGACTGTAGCTCTGGTTTCGCGCTGGGGCAAGGTGCGTTTTGCACAGCTTCAACCTTGGACTCGGATGGCTTGATACCCTCTGGGGTTATTTTGAACCCGAGAAACTCAACCTCCCTCACAAAGAACACACACTTATCCCTTCTCAACCTCAGTCCCTCTTTCTCGAATACAGTTAGGACCTTTTCCAGCCTTTTCGCTAGTTCCGATTCGCTCCACGCTGTTATCAAACATCGTCAAAATATGGGAGCACGCCAGGAAACCCCTTTAAAAGGCATTCTATGAGGGCCTGAAAGAGTCCGGGGCCCAAGTTCATGCCGAACTGTAGGCGCGTTACCTTGAATGCCCCCTTGTGCGTGACAATGGTTTGCGCAGCGGCAGCAGCTGGAGTTACAGTGAGCTGCTGGTAGGCCTGCGCCAAGTCTAACTTTGCGAAACACTTACCCCCATGTAAAGTGGCTAATAAGTGGCTAACTACCAGCACCGGATAAGCATTTGGCTGAATGGCCTTGTTAATTGTACATTTGTAGTCAGCGCAAATCCTAACCTCCCCGTTGGATTTTAAAGCTGTAACAATCGGAGTTTCCCACTCCACAAAATCCACTGGAACCAAAATCCCCTGCCCCACCAATTTGTCCAATTCTGCCTCAATCTTGTCCTTGAGGGCGAAAGGGACTCTTCTTGGCTTGAGTCGTATGGGCCGGATTTCTGGGTCCAAGTCAAATAACACCGGGGGCCCTCTGTATGTCCCGAGCCCCTTTTTAAATACCGCTGGGTGCACATCGCACACATCCAGTATTGGGTCAGTCTTGATGGCGTTTATGCCTGACAGTTCGATTCCCAGGGGAGCAAACCACTGGGTTCCCAAAAGGCAACAGGACCCCCCCCCCTTGAGAACTACTAGGGGCAGTTTTTTGCGTGAACCTTTTAAACTTCACCATGAAGTTTCCCACCCCCACACCAGGATCCCATAACCCTGCATGTCCTGTAAGTTTGATTTCATGGCCCGCAACTTGGGGCGCACATTTGGGGGAATGCGCAGGAACTCCTTCTGGGAAAGGATGGAGTAGGACGACCCTGAGTCTATTTCCATCCTAACCAGGATCCCTTGTATCAGTACCTCTACAAAGAAACGCCGGTGTTCCAGGGCCACACTGTTCACGGCCACCACGTCGTCGTCAGCCAAGACCTTTCCAATTCCAGCCACCTTGCGTTGGGGTGTTTGAGGATGCCTCAACGAGCCCTTGTCCTCCACTTGATGGCGCCTGCAGACCCTGGCGATGTGGCCTCTCCGCCCGTAGTTGTGGCACTCAGCTTTTCGGAATGGGCACCTCTTTCGGTCATGAGATGCCCTGCAGCCATCGCAACAGTGGTCCCTTTTCTCGCTGGTTCGGCTCTTTTCTCCTCGCCTCTCGACTCTCTGCATGTTATCATCCTCGCTGGAACAGGAGCCCGCAGCTGCGGACGATTCCTCGGAAGTTGATGGGGTGTTGGTGGGTGACCGGGGCCCCCGCCAGGCCGCTTGTGCTGAGGACCATCGGGCCGCTTGAACTGGAGACTTGGCCTCCACAGGGTTGGCCCCTCGAGACTTGAAAACTTTGACCCCGCTCCTTGCTGCCTGGGCCTCTCGCAGTACTTCATTGAATGTGAGGCGATGGTTGTGGGTCATCAATTTCCTCTGGACCTCTTCATCCCTTAGGCTGCATAGCATGCGGTCACAAAGGGAAATGTCCAGGTCCTCCCATTGACAGTGGACGGCCGCCAGCCTGAAGACCGCTGCGTAGACAGACATGGATTCTCCCGGGCACTGGTCTCACCTGTGGAATGCAACCCGGGCTGGAAAAATGGAGATGGGTGGCTGGAAGTGTTCCCTCAGCGTTGTGAGAATGCAGTCAATGGGCACTGCGTCAACCGTTCTGGGAGCTAGCAGATTCATCAGGATGTGCAGCGTGGCTGGCCCGACCTGGGCTAGGAAATGTGACTGCATCTTCCCTTCATCATCGATGCCTGCAGCATCCATCACGTGCCGGAACTGGCACTTGTACAGCTCCCATTGCTCAGGATCACTGATGTCGAATTGGTGTGGCTTGATCTTGGGATACGTCATATCCCACCTTCATCACCAATTTGGTGTACTGGAACCAAGACAATAGAAGCAGCCGAAGTCTGGCTTAACACATCTTTATTGGCACACCAGTAGACTGAATATGTGGTAATGGCAGAGGTACAGCTCCTTTTATATTGCAACAATACATTTGAACATGGTTACAAGGTAGCATATTGGCTGCTACCTGCGTGACATCATTCAAGTCACACCCTTCTTCTCCAGATGTTCCTTGCACGGGAAGGTTCTCATGGTTGATGGTAATTGGGGAATTTGTATCATGTGAGCTGAACGCTCACAGCTGCCCTCTATGGGTAGCTAGCTCATGTTCCATTAACAGCTGAGATACATTGTGATCATTGTTAGGTTACATTTGGACATTGCAGTGGCTACATTCATTCTTAAAGCGATACAGTTTCATACACAACAGAACCCAAATTTATAGATCAAAAATGGACAATCGTATGATGAAGTGAGGTGGAAAGTATTAGTCAGCACTAGTCAGAGCACAAATAAATTCCTTCCCTCAAATCCTCAGAATCAGACACAAGAATCCCTTGAAGTCTCAGATTGTTCTTTCTGTGAATTCCTTTAGTTGAATGGTCTGTTCATAGTTTTCATTGATTTTGACTTCATGTTTAAAAAACCTTTTTTGTATTAAACTTTTCTCTTTCTTCCAACTCTCCCATTTTTAAACCTATTTACTGGACCTCCTTGCCTAATTTCCTAATCTCATTTTGGGTATGTTCCGTAAATTCTTGTTCAATGGAAGTTCACTATTATTTGGCTTCTAATTTTTTTATTGTCTGTTGAATGTTGTCAGAAATTTTTAAAACTAAGTCTCTCAGAGATTTAAATTAAGCAGATCAATATTGACCTTTTGCCATTTTTCCCTCCAGCTTTTCCCAGTCTCCAAAATTCTCTCTCTGTAGTTTGTCAAATGTTTATCTGAGGGCTTTGTTAAATCCCTTTTCCAAATTCTTTTCCAAATTGGTTTAGACTGTGGAGAATTAGGGGGGGGGGTTTGGACAGGAAATACACAAATTCTCTCTTTTATTCCTTTCAGCTAGCAGAACACACTCTATCAATTTAATACTGCCCATTAGATAGTTATTCAACTTTTTACCACAAGTGGGTACAGTTGAGTTCATTAGTAAGTCTAAATATTATTGGTCTGAGATGCCATCTTTAGTAAATTCAAACATTTTATTCAAAATAATTTCTTAGCTTATACAGCTTTCAAAATACACAATTATCTAAAAGGGCAAGCCTTGATTTTAAAGCCCGCAAGGCTAAATGCTGGGTAACTCAAACTTCAGCATTAATTAGTAGGTAGTTCCATGGTCATAGAGCCTTATTTCTCCAAAGATTCCAGTTTCAGTCTTTAAAACATTTATCAAATGGATACAGTCCTTTAACACTGCTATCCAGTCCAGTTCTTTATATAAATCACTCTAGTTCTTTTTTTTTTAAAAAAAACAGAGACATTCAATCAATTGTCAAGTTCTAGTTTCAATTTAATAAGCAAGAAGCTGCCATGTCTTATCTCAACAAAGATTCCAGACTTCCTCTTTATTTAAATGTATAAAGTTAAAATGCTCATTCAGTTCCCCACCACCACCACCACCCCTCAATTTCTCCATGCAAATCATTCTTCTTTTTGAAAAGCCAAAAGTTCAGTCATTTGCTGGAAGGTTTAACTTTTGTTTTCTCTGCTTGATTTCACACACACACACACAAGTCTGCCCCCCCAGCTGTATATATTTTTCCAAATACTTTTCTAATTATAGCATATCCAACTCATCATATCTAGTCCTTTCTAGATTTTGTTTGTTAAATCACCATGTTTCTTAGGGAGGCATCAGAGAGGTTCAGAAATTTAGTGTGTTCTCTTCAGTGACAGACTTTACATTTTTAGGATCAAGGATCACTGCAGATGGTGATTGCAGCCATGAAATAAAACGGTGACCGATTCTTCGGAGACAAGCTATGAGAAAACCGGAGAACATAGTGAAAAGTAGGGACATCACCTTGCAAACAAAAGTCTGCATAGTTAAAGCAATGGTATTCCCAGTGGTAATGTATGGTAGTGTTATGGAATTCTGAACTAGACAAATTCGCATTCCACACGCTAAGACAGATTTAGGAGTTTTATTAATATTAATATTTGTTAATATTTGGCCAAACAGATTCAGGAAAGCTTTACCAAGCAAATTATTCCCTGAATGAATATACATTTTCAGAGCCATCTTTTTATAGCATAAAAATGTGGAAATTTCTACACATTACATCACTGTGGGATAAGCCAAAATTATTAATTAACCTTCTGACATTTCATTAAGTTCAGGTTAGAACATTCAGTGTTTGTTGTTTAGAACATGTCATATAAGGAACATGTCTCATGTCACATCATGCCATGTCACACAAATATTATTTACGTTTCCCTGTCAGCTGTACAAACTGTGCTGAGCTTGTACTTTAGCCTCATCATCAGATCTACCTGACAGGTCAATCTGATCTGTTTTAACTTTACAGAGTACTGAGAACATAATTTCTACTGCTTTAAAACAGAATTAATATTATCTTAATATCTTAATTCTTTCACCCCTATTTCAGTAGTGAGAGCTGGACCATAAGGAAAGCTGAGCACAGAAGAATAGATGCCTTTGAAACATGGTGTTGGAGGAGAGTCTTGAGAGTATCCTGGACAGCGAGGAGAACAAATAGGTAAATCTTAGAAGAAATCAACCCTGACTGCTCTTTGGAAGGTCAAATAGTGAAGATGAAGCTAAAGTACTCTGGGCATCAAATGAGAAGAGAGGATTCACTTGAGAAAGCTTTGATGCTGGAAAAGGTGGAGGGCAAAAGAAGAAGGGGGTGGCAGAAAATGAGATGGCTAGATGGTATTGTTGACGCAATGGACACAGAGCTGAGCAGGTTGAGGAGGATGGTGGAGGATAGGGGTGTCTGGTGTGCAATGGTCCATGGGGTTGCAGTGGGTCAGAATCAACTGTGTGACTGAACAACAACTACATCAGTATCGTGGATCTGAGGACACTCCCCAGAATCCATCTTTATCTCACTGGCTGGATAGCTTGATGAGACAGGAATCTGGTTGTGGTGCTAGAGGTTGGAAGATCTGCAAACCAGACAAGCCAATCCGTGTAGCCTTGGGCAGGCTATACAGTCCCAGGACAACCCCTGAAGAAGGGAGTGGTCAACTGCTTCTGTGTATTCTCTACCTAGTCAGAATTCACACGATGACAGACAATTATTCTTTATTACTAGTCAGAAGTTTAAGTAATGCCTAATTTTTTAATTTGAAATGTAAAGTGACATCTCACTACCACATCATAAATTTAATATGCTGGATTTTTTTATTCTTCATATGTGATATTGACATTGGCTAATATTTTATGTTTTGCTTTTCTTTTAATTAGATTTTTTTAAATTTAAAACTTCCATTGTCAAGGACTTTTACCATCAACTTCTTAATTAGCTATACATACATTATATGTTTTATAAGTTTCCTTATTAAAAGGGGAAAATAAGATAAGATAAGATTTTTATTTATATCCTGCCCTATTCAGCTTGTGCCGACTCAGGGTGGCTCACAGCAAATCAAAAGAAACACAACAACAATAAAAAAGACAGTCAAAATACAGCGGCAAAATACAATCAAGTCCAATAACACCTTGGCAAACACAACATCATAGATTCCTCACTAAAAGTCTTCTTCCATGTTTCTTCCCATGAAACCGTGTTTACATTTCCTTGTCCTCATGGCTGTGTGTGTGAACACCCAGGTATCCTTTTCATCCAGCTTTGTATTATACAGATTGACAGATTTACCTTCACATTGAAAGCATTGATGCATAAACAGATTTAAAAGAATCACTCTCAGTATAAAAACTGGCTACCTCTCATAACAATTTTTATCTGTCTCTAATAGCAACAGTAGGTTTAGTGTATGAGAGTCAAGACACAAGGCACAGCCAAAGGCTGGGTTAACTCAGGTTTATTGCATGGTGGACAGAGGGAACATGAGGTAATGGCGGACGAACAGCTCTATATATATGGTAGTAACGTATTTGAATGTGGCTCCACGGTAGCCCGTTGGCTACTGGTCCGCGTGACGTCATGGCTGGTCACGCCCTTCTTGTCCAGGTGTAGGTAGCGGCGGGAAGCTTCCCGCGCTGCGGTCTTTGATGGGTTTGAACCAAGAGAGCTTGGACGCTCGCTGCTGCCAGCTGGTGGTCATTAGCTCGCGTCCTATTACAGGGTTTATGTGATACAGCTGAAGGTTACATTGTTACTCATAGGCAAGGTTACATTGGTTCAGATACATTGATATCACATGTGGAAGATTACACTGTTAGAACACAACACTCCTCCCCCCTAGGATGAGACGAAGTCTCTCAGCCAAGGTGGCTTATTTCGAACACGCTGGGGTCTCGGCGCGGGCTGCCCTGCCCTGGCTTCGCTCCCTCCTCCTTGCTCCCTGGCTGCCTGCCCTGTAACGGGAGAGGATGACTTGTTAGTGGTTTGCCGCGGTTCTGCGGCTTTGTTGGAAGGTGTGTGCTTTGTTTGGGACGAACCGGGGGCACTAGGGGCTAACGAAAAACCCCTCTTCTCGCTTGGATGGGTGGGGGAACACTCCAAAAAACCCCCCCGGCTAGCAAAATCAAAATCAAAATCAAAATCGGATTCGGGGGAAGCGGCAGCGGCGGCCGCACACTCCTTTTCCCTCCCCCCGGGCTCGGATAGGACTGGGGTATCAAAAGGATATGAGTCGGGATCACTGCTTTCCCTCCTGGCTTCGGACTGGTGTCCCTCTCTGTCTCCCCCTTGGGCTAAACGGGTGGGGGAGAACCCTATCGCTGAATCCTGTCGCTGAGCCTCACTGATCGGCCCCTCACTCACTCGGTGCCTCAGTTGGTCAGCGTGCCTCCTCCAGAGGAGACCGGTGCTAGTTTCCACCCGATATGACACAGGCCCCGTCTGTTCTATTATCGTCCCTGGTACCCAG
The DNA here is from genome assembly GCA_035047305.1 of Bradypodion pumilum. Taxonomy (NCBI): domain Eukaryota; kingdom Metazoa; phylum Chordata; class Lepidosauria; order Squamata; family Chamaeleonidae; genus Bradypodion; species Bradypodion pumilum. The sequence continues at coordinate 359,533,803 of JAWDJD010000001.1, forward strand.
GCTGGGCCTGCGTTGGCATAGTTCCTGCAGTGTACAGGATCGCCTACGCCGAAACCTTTCGAGACCGCTAAACCTATGTTCTTCCCTTTGTCCTCGACCCTCGACGGGTCTAACCTGGACAAAAGCGTGGTCAGTTTCCTCCGCATCAGCAGCTCAGCCGGCGAGTATCCAGACGCTAAGGGGGTCACTCTGTACGCTAATAGAAATTGACAAACTTGGTGATTTAGATCTCCCGAGCCCATGCGCCGCAGCGCATCTTTTGTGGTGCGCACCAACCGTTCCACTTGGCCATTCGTGGCCGGGTGAAACGGCGCGGATGTGACATGCCGAATTGCATTTGCCTCCATGAATGCTGCGAACTCAGCGGACGTGAAGCAACTGGCGTTATCGCTGACCAAAGTGTCGGGTAAACCGAACGTGGAAAAGATCCTCCTTAGCTGGCGAATGGTAGTGGCGGAGGATGTGCTCTTTACCGGAATGACCTCCAGCCACTTTGAGTATGCATCCACCACCAGGAGGAACATGGTTCCTCGGAACGGGCCAGCAAAATCTACGTGCACCCTGGACCACGGTCCCCTTGCTGCGTCCCATTCCCTATGCGGGAGGCGGGCCACCTCCGGTCGGGAGCACTGACATGCCTCACAAGTGCCAACCATATGCTCTATGTCGGCGTCCAGCTGGGGCCACCAGAAGTAACTCCGGGCCAACGCCTTGGAACGGACGATTCCCGGGTGGCTGACGTGCAACAGCTTCAGCACCTTCGGCCGCAGGGACGTAGGAACCACCACCCGTTGGCCCCACAAAAGGCACCCCCTCTCTAAAGACAACTCTACTCGCTTTCGGAAAAATGGGTCGAATTCCGTGCCTGGGGATGACGCCGGCCACCCCTTCTGCACCCACGAGCATACTTTCTCTAGTGTTCTATCCTTTCCGGTCGCCCTGGCAATGTCGGCCGGTACTATCGGGGGTGACTCCAAAACCTCTATTAGCAATACCTGGCGGTCTCTTCTTACCCCTGCCTTCTGGTCGTCCGACAAGGGTAACGGCGACCGTGAGAGCGCGTCTGCATGGCTGATTTCCTTCCCTGGCCGGTATTCTAACTCATGTTGATATGCGTTAAGAAAAATAGCCCACCGCAGCATCCTCGGGGACAGGATCTGTGGCGTGGGCTTATTTGCAGTGAATATTCCTAACAGGGGCTTGTGATCAGTAACGATCTTGAACGGCCGACCATACAGAAAATCGTGAAATTTCTTGGTTCCCGCTACTATCGCTAGTGCCTCCCTATCGGTCTGTGCGTAATTCCGCTCTGCTTGGGACAGGGACCTTGAATAAAACGCTATCGGGGCCTCCCTTCCGTCGCTTAACACGTGGCAAAGCACCGCCCCCACCCCCACCGGGGATGCATCGCAGACTAAAACTATGGGCCGTTTGGGGTCGAAATGAGTCAGGATTGCCTCGGATGTGAGGAGTTGCTTTAACTCTGTGAACGCTCTTTCTTGCTCGTCACCCCACAGCCATTTTTCCTCTTTTTTAAGTAACCGATGGAGCGGCTCGGCAACAGACGCCTTCCGTGGAAGGAAGGTATGGTAGAAATTGAGAAGCCCCAGAAACGACTGTAGCTCGGTTTTGGAAGTGGGGCGAGGGGCCTTCTTAATGGCGGCTACCTTAGATTTGGACGGCCTAATTCCCTCGGGCGTGACACGGAACCCTAAAAACTCAACCTCTGTTTCGAAAAATACACATTTGTCTTTTCTCAGTCGCAGCCCCGCTTTCTCGAACACGGTCAGGACCTTATCCAATCTGTGAGCCAGCTCGGCCTTACTCCCCCCCGTTATCAACACGTCATCAAAATATGGCAACACCCCCTCCAGCCCCTTCAGGAGGCGTTCCACTAGCGACTGAAAAATGCCAGGTGCCGAGTTCACGCCGAACTGTAACCTCGACACCTGGAACGCCCCCTTATGTGTGACTATTGTTTGTGCCGCCGCTGTGGCGGGGGTTACCGGGAGTTGCTGGTAGGCCTGTGCTAAATCGAGTTTAGCGAAACACTTTCCCCCATTCAGCCTGGCCAGAAGGTGGCTGACCACTGGCACCGGGTATGCATTAGGGCGGATTGCCTTATTAATGGTACACTTATAATCAGCGCAAATGCGCACCTCCCCGTTAGCCTTCAGTGCTGTTACAATTGGAGTCTCCCACTCCGCGGAATCCACAGGAACAAGAATTCCTTGACCCACCAGTTTGTCCAGTTCCGCCTCTATTTTGTCCTTTAGCGCGAACGGTACCCTGCGCGGTTTAAGTCTTATCGGGCGGACCTCCGGGTCTAAGTCGAAGGCTACAGGGGGTCCCTGGAACTTTCCCAGTCCACTTTTAAAAACGGCGGGATGTGCGTCACACACCGCTTGTATTGGGTCCTCGCCTACGGCATGCACCCCCCCTATGAACAGACCTAAGGGCTGAAACCACTGTGTTCCGAGAAGGCTACAACTTCCCCCTTTGAGCACCACTAGGGGAAGTTCCGCAGAATGTCTCTTAAACCGAACCCGGAATGTCCCGACCCCCAACACTGGAATGCTGTTCCCCTGTACGTCCCGCAGTGTGGCCCTCAACGCTTTGAGCTTGGGCCGCATGTGGGGGTCGATTCTCAAGAACTCCCTCTGGGGAATTATAGAATAGGAGGACCCCGAGTCAATTTCCATCCTAATAGGGGTCCCTTGTACTAGTACCTCAACGAAGTAATGGGCCTGTCCCGCAGATACGCTGAACACAGGAGCGTCGCCCTCGCTGTCGTCCGAGATGCGGCCCACGCCGTCCTGCTTCCTCGTGGCCCGGGCGCCATCTTTGGACCTCGCTGGACGGTCCGGTCTGGCTGAACGGTCTTGCGACTGTCTCCGGCCCTCTTTCCATTTCCTGCACGCCTTGGCGATGTGCCCCCGACGTCCACAGTTGAAACACTCGGCTTTTCTGAATGGGCACCTCACGCGCTCATGGGCCGCTCCGCAACCATCGCAGCGGCGCCCGCCTCTCCGGACCTTCTGGACCTCCTCGCCATCGCTGCTTTCTGAAGACGACTTCGAGGTCGGTCGGGTTGCATGCACCGACTGACCGGACTTCCCGTGCAACGAGTCTTCCGCTTTGCCGGCCCTCGGACGCCACTCACGCCACTTGTGCATCTCATCTACTCCAGCATTCGTGGATTCCGCGGCTTCCGCGGCCTCTACAACCTCTTCCAGTGTGGGTGGTGGCTCCTTGTTCATCAGGCTGCGCTGTACTTCCTTGTCCTTCAGGCCACACAGCACTCCGTCCCTGAGGGCCATCTCTAGGAAGTGGTCCCATCTGCAGGGGGCGGCGGCTACCCTCATAGCCGTTACGAATGCTTCTACCGACTCGTCCGGCGCTTGAACTCGCCTCCAAAACGCGCTCCGAGCGGGAAACATTGCCCTCGAGGGTCGGAAACGCTCACGCAGCAGTTTCATGATGTCACCGGCTTTGAAATCACTCATCTTCTTCGGTGCAAGAATGCCCACCAGCGTCCGCTTGGTTTCCATCCCAAGCATGCGGGTGAGGATGGCCCTCTTCCTTTCCTCGTCGTCTTCTTTGACTTTGAGTTCCACCAGTGCCGCCTGGAAGTCCATCTCAAAAAGCTCCCAGTCTTGCGGTTTGGTGATGTTGAACCCGCTCTGTGTCCTGGCTCCATGGGGATCCATTATCCCACCTTCGTCGCCAATTTAGTGTATGAGAGTCAAGACACAAGGCACAGCCAAAGGCTGGGTTAACTCAGGTTTAACTCAGGTGGACAGAGGGAACATGAGGTAATGGCGGACGAACAGCTCTATATATATGGTAGTAACGTATTTGAATGTGGCTCCACGGTAGCCCGTTGGCTACTGGTCCGCGTGACGTCATGGCTGGTCACGCCCTTCTTGTCCAGGTGTAGGTAGCGGCGGGAAGCTTCCCGCGCTGCGGTCTTTGATGGGTTTGAACCAAGAGAGCTTGGACGCTCGCTGCTGCCAGCTGGTGGTCATTAGCTCGCGTCCTATTACAGGGTTTATGTGATACAGCTGAAGGTTACATTGTTACTCATAGGCAAGGTTACATTGGTTCAGATACATTGATATCACATGTGGAAGGTTACACTGTTAGAACACAACAGTAGGAGCCATTTGTTTTTTTACAAGCAGCCATTAGGGCTGGCCAGCTCAAAACTGAGGCAGGATCCACTCCCACTTGTGGAGTTATCTTCTGCAACCAGACATCATTAATGTCTAGGTAAATAGATATTTTTTCTCCTTGCACATATTTATAGATATACTTTAGCTATGAATAAAATGATAAAGTAAAAGCCCAAGAGAGAAAGGGTGTAATTGCCTCATTGAGAAAGTGGACTAGGGAAAGGGATGAGACTATACTAGCTAGAGAACATCCAAATAATAAAAGCAATTAACCATAAAAAAAATTCTGAGCTATTTACAAATGATGGGATGAAAGCATAATCATTTCGGTTGAGCTTTCTTTTGTCACATACTCCTTTTTGTTGAGTCACCATATAAAGTGCTGTTTTCTATTGCCTTTAGGCACAGGCAGCTGCTTACAGTACCTGTTAGGTATTTTCTATGAAAGATAACAAAATGTTTCCTCTGTACATTTGGGTGCAATACAGCCTGGATGAAGGAGACTTTAGCCCCTTCCTGCTGAAGAGGCAGGAGGTAGCCTGGGATGCTCTACTGTAGAATTCCTGCTCACAGGTTCAGGGGTGGGCTGAGAGGTTTGTTTTAAGGCTCACCCTGCCTTGATTAGGCCTGTTTGCAATGTTCTGTGCTTGCTTCCTATGCCTAGAGCAGGGGTTCTCAACCTTTTCAAGTTGGGGGCTGGGTCATGCTCCCTCAAAACAGTTGGCAGGCCAGATTGGTGCTCCAGCCGCTGCTGCTGTGATCAGCCATGGACTCATTTACGGTTGTCATAAATGGGTTTACAACAGCCGTAAATGAGTCCATGTCTGATTCTGGTGGCGGCTGGAGCGAGAATGGGTGCTGGATTATTTGATGCCACAGGCCGTATCCAGGCTGCAAACCATAGGTTGAGAACCCCTGGCCTCGAGTGTTAGGGTTGCCTTAGGAGACCAGCTATGAAGTTTGTAGCTCATCTTCTGGATTGGCATGTGAAAGAGGAGTTTTATTTTTTTTGCCTATCCCATCTGGACCACAGGACAGTTGTGGCTTAGGGGTGTGGCCAGTTAGATAGGTCACATTTAGGCAGGTAGTGCTGGGTTAGGGTGGTAGTGGTGAATTCCTCAGGGTGTCATTGAATGAGGTGAAACCTGGGTGCCTGGCATGATTTGAGTGAATCAGTTGGGCACTGAGGAGACACCATGAGCCATCTCTGCAGTAAGACCAACATCCATTCACACAAATAGAGTTGGAAATGCCTGTGGGGATGCTTCCCTGACTTAGCCAGCCTGGGTAGTAGCTGTCAAGGTACAGCACTGCATAGGGGCAAGGGATTCACCTGCCTGGTCTGGAGAGGGAACAAGGTGTCTCCTGCTCCAGTATCAACAATCACACTACCAGCCCCTCTGCAGGTCAGGGGATTCAATTTATTCGTTAAATATGATCCAAGTCTTTTTATCACAAAAATGTGTCTTGCTTCTTTATTTAAGGGGTCGTATACCACTATTAGAAGATGACAGTAGTAATACTGGTACTGACTCCCAAGTCTTAGGCTCCAAGTCATGGAACCCAAAGGCAAGATCACGCCCTCCCTTTTCTTGCTTGTGCCAAAGAAAATCAATTCAGCTGCATAATGATGGAAAACTAAAGGAAATAAGGGTGACATTGCTGCTTTACTTTCTGCCACACTATCACTTATACAAACCTGTGTCTCAGGACTGCTAGTGTTGAGCAGAGATGGTATTTGTGGATTTTCTCAATTACAAATGCTGAAAATTTCCATTCTGGGAATTCCATCCACCTTGTAGACACCTTGCAAATACCTGAATGTAATGTAACGAAGGCTTCAAAGTGTAACTTCCACCATAGTGTCCAGCTCAAAAAGAAAGCTCCCAGCTAGCACAAGTACAGAAACAGAACACACGGGTACAGCTTGGCCTAGTTAAGTCTCAAAGCCTTCTAATTTAGGTGCATCATATTCAGGTGTATCCAGTGGTGGGCTCCAAAAAAAAATTACTACCACACTGAGGGTGTGGTATGGTTGGTGTGGCCAGGGGGAAAGCCCTGCGTTGCACTCAAATTAGGACTACTTTATTTCAAAACATGGATGGGTGGGGCCAGCCAGAATTTCTGCTACCGGTTCTGGTGAACTGGTGTGAACCTGCTGATGCCCACCACTGGGTATATCACATTCAGGTATTTGCAAGACGCCTGGAAGGTGGGTAGAACTACCAGAATACAGAATTATAGTATTTGTAATTCAGAGAATCTCATCGCTTGTGATGAGCTATTATTGCCTTTTGACAGTGCTCAAAATTCAGTCCAAAGAATTATGTGTCAAGGGCTAGACAGCATCCATATCATGGATGATAACTTTTGTGTTAGTGTGAAAGGAACCACGAAAGAGGTTTTTGAAAAATATTTTCATGTCCTTTCATTGATTACTAAAAGAGAGCTGTAAAATGTGAATGATTTGTGTTAACAAAAGAGAGGTATACAAAAGCTTTGTGCTTCTTCTATGTTTATTGTTTCTTACAACAACTTTTCTTTTACCCTTCATGTGTTAAATCATGCAATACCTTTGTTTGATAGCACTAAGGGTGATATTTGTGAAGACATGTGTTGTGTTCTGTAAAGCTGTGCCTTTAACGATGTACCTTTACCATATGTTATCAATGTAACCTTTCTGTGTGCAACATTATAACCATCAGCTGTGTCAATGTAAACCTAATAAGGGGACGCGAGCTAGTGGCCACCAGAGGGCAGTAGCGAGCCTCCAGCTCTCATGGCTCATATTCACCTGGTTCAGCAGTGCGGGAAGATTCCCCGCCACCTCTTCACCTGGTCAAGAAGGGCGTGACCTCCTACGACGTCACGCAGGCAGCAACCAATAGTCTGTCAACGAGCCACATTCAAATGTATAGCCAGCTGTATATATTGAGCTCCCCATCCGCCATTACCACATGTTCCTCCGGATCATCATGCAATAAACCTGTGTTAAGCCAACCCTTCGGCTGTTTCATTGTCTTTGGTCCCTTACACTAAAACATGGTAGTGTGACCATTGAGGACTTTCATCGGCCAATCAAAACCTCAGGGGAGGGAGTGTGTATCTATAGAAAAGCCTAGAGCCCAACAGAGAGTGTTATTTTTGCCTGAATCTTTTTTTTTACACATCCTTGTTTCTGTGGGGAGTTTATTCTTTCTTTTTTTATCACCCCCTTTTTTCTCCCTTGAAGAAATGGAGAGATGGAGTAAGATATGTAGTCTCTATTTGACCCAATTGTTTTGCAGGAAATAAGCTGGTTTTTTTGCCAGGAATGGATTTGCTATAACCCGTTGAGTGGATGAGGTGGCTGGATGGCATCATCGAAGTGGTGGCCATAGATCTGGCCGGGCTGCAGGGGATGGCAGGTGACAGAGGAGCCTGATTGTGGTGGTCCATGGGATCATAAAGGCTCGGACTCAACTGTGATACTGAACAACAACAAGCCTATTACTCTGAAGAAAGAGAAAGTATAGTCATGGGAATGGGGGCAAGATTAGTGTGGAAGTAAGTAAGTTATAATACTTACAAAAACCAAGGAGAAGCTTGTAGAACTATAAATGGCCAAAATCTTGTGGCATGGCTATGCTTGAGCAAATTGAAGTTGCACAAGCAATTGTGCAATTCATGCCAAGACATATTAAACAAGCAGTCTACAGATGCAGATTACAATTGATTTCACTATTAATTACACAATCAGGGTGAGTTTAGTACCCTGCAAACATCTGAAGGCCTAATTTTATACTATGCCAAGAGCAGCAGGATTTCAGTCAATAATGAATACAGAATGGGGTGTTCAGAAGACTGCCAATATTAATTTGATTTAATTTAATTTAATTTTTGCACTTATATGCCACCCATTCAGTGGAACCCCACTCAGGGCAGCTCACATGGCAAAACAAACAACATACATAGTTACAATACACAATGCAGACTGTAAGTAAATAAATACACAATAATACAATGTACCGATGCCCCGGTAAACCCCAGCGCCGCTTTAGCCCTCCGGCAAGTCCTCAGCCCATGGCTCCGGGTATCCCTTTAACCCTCTGGCCAGGCAGCGTCAGGAGGGAATGACGGCGTCCACAGCTGCTCCTTGTCCTGCACCAATGGTGTGGGCTACGGCATGCAAACAAAGGAAATACATGTAGGGCCAATCCACCCTGCACAGACATTATCTGCACCTTTCAAGATCTCTGTTAAAAGAAAAACGAATGAGGGGTATACACAAATGGCTATGAGGTATGCAGCTTTTGCTTCAATGTGTGCTTCGATGCTCAGCTCCAGCTACAATGCTTGACTGGGTGCTTGTGACTGAGGGAGCCACTGCACTACGTGGATAGAATCCTCCAGCTTCAATGCTTCAGCTTGGATTCTCCTGCCAGCATTTTGGACAAAGCTTTTAAGAGTCTACTACAAGGACTAAACTCCCACACTATCTTGAGGAATAGCTTTTGGCTCCTGGCTGTTCCTGTTTTGCTGACACAAAAGGCCTACTCAAGGTCTCATTGTGCTGCTGACTCATATTCAGTTTGTGATCTACAACAAGTCCAATATCCTTCTCACTGGGTCTCACTGAGCCTCAGCGTCCTCACTGGGTCTCACTGAGCCTCAGCATCCTCCTCCATGGAGTTGGAGGAGAAGGAGAAGAGACCCCGCACTGCCGCTGCCAGCCCTGAACAGAACACCTGCACTGGCGGCAGGCATAAAGGGGACGGCATGCTCTGCCCACCAGCCTCAGTGTCCTCCTCCATGGAGTTGGAGGGGGAGGGGGAGGAGAAGAGACCCCGCGCTGCCGCCACCAGCCCTGAACGGAACACCTGCACTGGCGGCAGGCATAAAGGGGCTGGCGTGCTCTGCCCACCAGCCTCAGTGTCCAACTCCATGGAGTTGGAGGAGGAGGAGAAGAGACCCCGCGCTGCCGCCACCAGCCTGAACAGAACATCTGCGCTGGCGGCGGGCATAAAGGGGCCGGCGTGCTCTGCCCACCAGCCTCAGCATCCTCCTCCATGGAGTTGGAGGGGGAGGGGAAAAGACCCCCCGCTGCCGCCGCCAGCCCTGAACAGAACACCTGCACTGGCGGCAGGCATAAAAGGGCAAGCGTGCTCTGCCTACCAGCCTCAGCGACCTCCTCCATGGAGTTGGAGGGGGAGGAAAAGAGACCCCACGCTGCCACTGCCAGCCCTGAACAGAACACCTGCACTGGCAGCAGGCATAAAGGGGCCAGCATGCTCTGCCCACCAGCCTCGGTGTCCTCCTTTGTGGATTCGGACTGGTGGGGGTTGGGGGTGGGGGGAGATGCCTGGCAGCCTGAGGCATTTACCATCAACTGGGTGGCCAGATGTGCCTTCAATGGCCCCGTTGCCTTTGCCGCTGGACCTGGCCTCGTCCTCCCGCATGGGGGCGAGAGGAGGAGGCAACTTGCTGTAGGGTGGCTTGCCATTTTTGCTGCCGGAACCAAGGAGGGATTGTGGGTGGGGTAGGAAGAGAGGGAGCTGGTCCTGCCAGTCAGGAAGGAGGGGCAGCATTCCGTCTAGGGGGGTTCCAGGGACCCATATAGGTATCGTGACAGGCATGGGGCGGTATGGCGGGTACCGAGGGGCGGGCAGCACTTGGGGAATGTGGGTCCGATGTTTAAGTGCGGTCCCTCGTTCCAGCCCCACAGGTACATCTCTGGGCCCTGAGCAGCAGATCCAGAGTGACCCCGCCCTTAGGCTGCTGCTGGTAAATGCCAGATCGGTCTGTAATAAGGCCCCCCTGATTCAAGATTCTATCCAGGAGGGGCGGGCCAACCTGGCATGCATCACCGAAACCTGGCTGACACCTGAGGATGGAGTACCTCTTTCGGACATGTGTCCAGCCGGGTTCGGTATTTGGCACCAGCCTAGAGGTGAGGGGAGGGGCAGTGATGTTGCCATTGTTGCCAGAGAGTCATTGGGAGTTGCTAGGGCCACTGCTCCACAAGTGTCTGGTTGTGAGGCCCTGCTTCTACGGTTGGGCCCTAAGGGTCAGTTGGGGATCATACTCCTGTACCTGCCCCCTTGCAGGGTAAGGGATGCCCTGCCTGAGCTCCTCGAGGCCACCTCAATGTTGGCGTTGGAGTTCCCGAGGCTTATGGTTCTGGGGGACTTCAATTTGCCATCATTGGGGATGGCTTCTGAGGTGGCAAGGGAGTTCATGGCTTCCATGGCAGCCATGGGCCTGACTCAGGTAGTTTGGGGTCCGACCAGGGGCAGTGGTCACATGCCAGACTTAATTTTCTTGTTGGAGCAGTGGCAGAGTGATCTGAGATTACAGGACTTAGTCATCTCACCTGTGCCATGGTCAAATCACTATCTGGTGACTCTTGACTTTCTGGGGGCGACGCTTCATCGTAGGGAGGCAGGGCCTATTAAAATGGTCCACCCTCGGTGACTAATGGATCCAGATGGATTCCAGAGGGAACTGGGGGATGTTCCTCTGGATCGGATACACGATTCACCCGAGGCACTTGTCGACCTGTGGAACAGGACGGCAACAGCAGCCTTGGATGAAATCGCGCCACTGTGACCTCTCCGCGCCCGTGGGGTTAGGTCATCCCCGTGATTCACAGATGAACTGCGGGAACTCAAACGGGCAAAGAGATACCTAGAGCGCCACTGGGTGAAGACCCAGGATGACTCCGATTGGATACTAGCTAGAGCTGCTATTAGGGCCTACCTAGTGGCGATGGGGGTGGTGAGGCGGCAATACTTCATCACCCTTATTGCCTCTGCTGATAATCGCCCAGCCGCCCTGTTCCGGGTAACCAGGTCCCTCCTCGGTAGGGGGAGATCGGTGCCCGGTTGGCAGGGTTCGGCTGAGGACTTTGCTGACCATCTGGTGGAGAAAATCGATCGGATTTATTCAGGGCTGAATCCTGGCATGGATGGGGAGGGTCGGGGGGGCATTGGAGCACAGTCTTGCTGTACGATCTGGGATCGGTTTGATCCTGTTGTCCCTGATGAAGTGGGCAGGCTCCTTGCAGCTGTGCGTGCCACTACATGTCCTTTGGACCCCTGTCTCACCTGGTTGGTGAAAGCCTCCAAGGTGGTGACAGGTGGCTGGGTTGGGGTGACAATAAATGCATCATTACAGGAGGGGGTATTTCCTGCACCACTAAAACATGCTTTGGTGCGCCCCCTCCTGAAGAAAATATCCCTTGACCCAGCTGTCCTTAACAACTACAGGCCGGTTTCCAACCTGCCCTTTCTAGGTAAGGTTTTGGAGAAGGCGGTGGCACGCCAGCTGCAGAGTGTCCTGGAGGAAGAGGATTATCTAGACCCCTTTCAATCAGGATTCAGGCCCGGGTATGGTATGGAGACGGCATTGGTCGCACTGATGGATGATCTCTGGCGGGAGCGGGACGGGGGTTATCCATCCGTCCTTGCTCTTCTTGACCTCTCAGCGGCCTTCGATACCGTCGACCGTGGTATCCTTCTGGAATGGCTCAAAGGACTGGGGATCCAGGGCCCCGTGTTGTCCTGGTTTTCCTCTTTTCTGGAGGGCCATACCCAGTCGGTGGTTAGAGAGTGAGAGGTCCAGCCCTAGGCTTCTCAAGTATGGGGTGCCTCAGGGTTCGGTGCTCTCTCCTCTCCTATTTAACATCTACATGAAGCCACTGGGTGAGATTATTCGTTCCCACGGGGTGCGGTACGATCAGTATGCGGATGACACCCAGTGATGCTGTTGAAATCCTATCCGGATGCCTGGAGGCAATTGGGGTCTGGATGGGGGCCAATGGGCTTCAGCTGAATCCCAGCAAGACAGAGTGGCTGTGGATAAGAGGCCCCGTGTTATCCAGGGAGCTACCCTCTTTGGTACTGGATGGGGCTGTTTTGCCCCAGACAGACCCAGTGCGCAACTTGGGGGTCCTTCTGGACTCGCGGCTGCTGCTAGAAGAACAGGTAGCGGCTGTGGCCAGGAGAGCCTTTGCCCAACTTCGGGTGATTCACCAGTTGTGCACGCTCCTGGACCGGGGCTCCTTGCTTATGGTCACCCATGCTCTGGTCACTTCCTGACTAGATTATTGTAATGCGCTCTACATGGGGCTGCCCTTGACGACCATTCAGAGGCTGCAGCTGGTCCAGAATGTGGCAACCCGGGTGGTGATGGGATGCGGACGATATGCCCGCGCCTCACTGCTACTTTGGGAGCTGCACTGGTTACCAGTTTGTCTCCGGGTGCAATTCAAGGTGCTGGTTTTGACCTTTAAAGCCCTATATGGCAGTGGGCCAGGATACCTTAGAGACCGTGTCGCCCCAAGAGTGTCTGCCCATCCAACCAGAGCGGACCAGAGAGGCTCTCTAATAGTGCCATCAGCTAGGGGTGCACATCTATCCAGCACCCAAAGGAGGGCCTTCTCCGTGTCCGCACCAACCCTCTGGAACCTCCTGCCAACAAAACTAAGACTTCAAAGAGATTTGCTGCCCTTCAGAAGAGGATTGAAGACCTGGCTGGCAGGGCAGGTGTGGGGCCCTAATGGGAACACGGTCCCCACCTGCTGGCTTATGTAAACAATTAAGAACTCTCTCTTCTTCTTTTTATAGTGGGTGGGATGGGTGGGTGGGATATTGGTCTTTTAAAGTGTTTTTATGTGTTTTTAGAACTTGTTGTAATGCCGCCCTGAGTCAGGTTCTGCCTGAGTGGGCGGCATATATAAATATGACTATTAAATTAAATTAAATTAAATTAAATTAAATTAAATTAAATTAAATTAAATTAAATTAAATTAAATTAAATTAAATTAAATTAAATTAAAACCCTAGCCCTATAACCTATGTAGTTAAAGCAATAGCAATTAGCAATAGAAATTACACGTATATACCGCCCCTTAGCACTTAGTGCACTCTCTGGGCAGTTCACAGAGTGATTAGCATTTTGCCTCCAACATGCTTGGTACTCATTTTACCAACCTCAGAAGGATGGAAGGCAGAGTCAACCTTGAGCCCAGATCAGGACTGAACTCACAACCTTTTGGCTGCAGTACAGCAGTTTAACCACTGTGCCACCAGGGCTCCTAAAGCCCCAACAAGAATCATCCTTCTGAAATTATACACAGTATAATAATATTTCAGTGAAGCATAGTAAATGAACCTAATGAAAGAACAAATTTAACTACTAACTAATCAATAAGAAGTGAATGATAAGGGCAAAGCATTTAAAAGCAGAAACAGGTTAGAAATAGAATATTTAAAGTCATAGTTGTTTTTATCTTCTCCACTTACCACCATAGATGTGACATGGATCAAGTCAGAGTCTTCCCGACAAAACCCATTGTGAGTTGGGTAGCTGCCTGATTCTGTATTTGGGAATGAACCAGACTGTGGTTTGCTACACTACCCCTATCCTTCCAGTTAGCTAATATGAGATTCCATATGAGTTGTCAGGAATCTCCACTGGTGTTTCACAACTGTTCAATACACAAATTCTTTCAACACTAGCCTGCATTTGTGACATTTCCCAACCAGTTTATTTCATGCTGTTTCTAAGGCAAAGAAAACCCAGTTCATCCTCAAAATGAAACAGCCGCTCAGAGACAACAGTCCTAGAGTTAGCAGTCTCATGACAAGATTGTAATATTCCTGCAATACTTTCAGAGGCCAACTCTGCCTTCATGGGACATGGAAAGGTTTGTAATTTCTGTCTTGGGTTTCTCCATCAAGCTCTGTGATTGATTGTCCACAGCAGGGGTCAGCAAACTGGGCTCTCCAGATGTTCTTGGGCTTCCATTCCCAGAACTCCTGATCAGCAGATGTACTGACTTGGGCTTCTGGTAATTGAAGTCCAAAAGCCCTGGAGAGCCAAGTTTACTGATGTTTGGCCCAGAGGTTGTTGTGTTCTGTAAAGCTGTGCCTTTAACAATGTACCTTAGCCATGTGGGAACAATGTAACCTTTCTGTGTGCAACATTATAACCTTCAGCTGTATCAATGTAAACCTGACAAGGGGACGCGAGCTAGTGACCACTAGATGGCAACAGCGAGCGTCCAGCTCTCATGGCTCAGATTCACCTGGATCAGCAGCGCGGGAAGATTCCCCGCCACCTCTTCACCTGGTCAAGAAGGGCGTGACCTTCTACGACGTCACGCAGGCAGCAACCAATAGTCTGTCGACGAGCCACATTCAAATGTATAGCCAGCTGTATATATTGAGCTACTCATCCGCCATTACCACATGTTCCTCCGGATCATCATGCAATAAACCTGTGATAAGCCAACCCTTCGGCTGTTTCGTTGTCTTTGGTCTCTTACACTAAATTGGCGACGAAGGTGGGATCATGGCAGCCCACGGGACCAAGACATGCGCCGGTTTCGAAATCAGGAAACCGGGCGACTGGGAGATCTTCGAAATGGACTTCCAGGCAGCACTGATTGAGTCCGAAGTCACGGAAGAGGCAAAGAAAAGGGCCATCTTCACCAGGATGCTCGGACAAGAAACCAAAAGGACCTTGGTGGACCTGATCGCACCGAGGAGGGTGAGCGAATTCAAGGCCAAGGAACTCATGCAGATGCTGTGTGAGCACACCCGGCCCGCCACGGCGATGTTTCCCGCTCGGAGTGCAACGAAACAGCTGAAGGGTTGGCTTAACACAGGTTTATTGCATGATGATCCGGAGGAACATGTGGTAATGGCGGATGGGTAGCTCAATATATACAGCTGGCTATACATTTGAATGTGGCTCGTCGATAGACTATTGGTTGCTGCCTGCGTGACGTCGTAGAAGGTCACGCCCTTCTTGACCAGGTGAAGAGGTGGCGGGGAATCTTCCCGCGCTGCTGATCCAGGTGAATCTGAGCCATGAGAGCTGGACGCTCGCTATTGCCATCTAGTGGTCACTAGCTCGCGTCCCCTTATCAGGTTTACATTGATACAGCTGAAGGTTATAATGTTGCACACAGAAAGGTTACATTGTTACCACATGGCTAAGGTACATTGTTAAAGGCACAGCTTTACAGAACACAACATCCCTCCCCCCTAGGATGAGACGAAGTCTCTCAGCCAAGATGGCTTATTGCATGTGCGTTTGGGCCGTGATGAGGGCTGACCCCCCCGGGGGCGCTACTGCTTCTTTGTTCCCTGGTCCCTTGTCCTGTGATGGGAGAGGGAGACTCGTTAGTGGCTTGCCGCGGCCTGGCGGCCTTAGGGGAAGGGAAGAACTCCATTGTGGGCAGACCGGGGGCAATCGGGGCTAACGAAAAACCCCTCTTCTCGCTTGGACGGGTGGGGGACCACTCCGAAAAAAAAACCCCGGTTCTGAAAATCAAATTCTAACTCAGTTGGGGTATCCACATTTGTGGGGGAATTCTGCGAGATATGTATGGGGTCGGGTTCCTCCTCCTCGGAAAGATCCCCCAGGATATCTACGAGAATATCCTCCTCCCCCCTTGGTGGGGACCCGCGGTCCCCTTTTCCTCCCCCTTGGGCTGAACGGGTGGGGGAGAACCCTAACGCTGATTTTTTCTCTGTTGGGTCTGTGCCCTGCTCATCGGAGACCCTGCGTCGGAGCTGGTCCGCGTGCCGCCTCCACAGTAGCCCTGTGCTGGTTTCCACGTGGTACGACACGGGGCCGGTTTGCTCCACAACTACGCCCGGTACCCAGGCTGGGCCCGCGCTGGCGTAATTCCTGCAATGCACGGGGGCGCCTACACTGAAACTCTTCATGGCCTCTAGCCCAATGTTCCTTCCCTTGTCCTCTACCCTCGTGGGGTCTAGCCTAGTAAGGATGGTGGTCAGTTTCCTACGCATTAAGAGCTCTGCGGGGGAGTATCCTGATGCCAACGGGGTCACCCTGTACCCTAGCAGAAACTGACACACTTGTAGGTTCAGGTC
The DNA here is from genome assembly GCA_035047305.1 of Bradypodion pumilum. Taxonomy (NCBI): domain Eukaryota; kingdom Metazoa; phylum Chordata; class Lepidosauria; order Squamata; family Chamaeleonidae; genus Bradypodion; species Bradypodion pumilum. The sequence goes on from JAWDJD010000001.1 coordinate 359,549,866, forward strand.
CCCGGGGCCCATGCGCCGCAGCGCGTCCTTCGTGGTGCGGACGAGGCGCTCTACTTGACCATTGGTGGCTGGGTGAAACGGGGCGGAGGTGATATGCCAAACGGCGTTAATCTCCATGAATGCCCTAAACTCGGAGGACGTGAAACAACTAGCGTTGTCGCTAATTAATGTGTCGGGTATGCCGAACGTGGAAAAGAGCCTCCGCAAATGCTTAATGGTCTGGGCCGAGGAGGTGCTCGTGACTGGGATAACCTCCAACCACTTGGAGAAGGCGTCCACGACAAGAAGAAACAGGGTGCCTCTGAACGGGCCCGCGAAATCAATGTGCACCCGGGACCACGGCCCCTTGGCCGAGTCCCATTCCCTGTGGGGAAGGCGGGCCTCCTCTGGTCTGGAGCATTGGCAACTTTCACAAGTGCCGACCATGTGCTCAATGTCGGCGTCCAGCTGGGGCCACCAGAAGTAACTCCGGGCCAGCGCCTTGGATCGCACGATGCCGGGGTGGCTGACGTGCAGCAGTTTGAGCACCCACGGCCGAAGGGATGTGGGAATCACCACCCGCTGCCCCCACAAGAGGCACCCCCTCTCTAGGGAGAGCTCTAACTTTTTCCTGAAAAATGGGGCGAACTCCTCCGCTGGGGAGGACGCCGGCCACCCTTTCTGCACCAAGGAGCTAACTGCCGCTAGCGTCTTGTCCTTCTCTGTCGCTTTGGCAATGTCGGCGGGCAGTACGGGGGGCGAATCCAGCACCTCTATCATAAGAACCTGATGGTCCCGCTCCCCCTTGCTCACCTGGCTGGGCGTCAGGGGGAGGGGAGACCTTGATAGAGCGTCTGCATGGCTGATCTCTTTCCCGGGCCGGTAGACCAACGCGTGCTGGTACGCGTTGAGAAAAATGGCCCACCTGAGCATCCTCGGGGACAGGATCTGTGGGGTGGGCTTATCTGCGGTAAAAATGCCTAGCAGGGGCTTGTGGTCCGTTACAATGGTGAAGGGGCGGCCATACAGAAAATCGTGAAATTTTTTCATCCCCGCAACTATTGCTAGTGCCTCCCTGTCTGTCTGTGCGTAGTTTCTCTCCGCTTGGGACAGGGACCTGGAGTAAAATGCTATCGGGGCCTCCCTTCCGTCTTCCAGCACGTGGCACAGCACCGCCCCCGCCCCCACCGGGGATGCATCACAGGTCAGGACTACCGGGCGTTTGGGGTTGAAATGGGTCAGTATGGCATCAGACGCTAGGAGACTTTTTAGTTCGCTAAATGCCCTTTCTTGGTCCTTGCCACACTTCCATGTCTGTTCTTTTTAAAGCAGTTTGTGTAGCGGTTCAGCTACTGCTGCCTTCCGGGGGAGGAAGGAGTGGTAAAAGTTAAGCAGCCCTAGGAACGACTGCAGCTCGGTCTTGGAGGTGGGGCGGGGGGCTTTCTTAATGGCAGCCACCTTGGATTTGGATGGTTTTATCCCCTCAGGAGTCACACAAAACCCCAGGAACTCAACCTCGGTCGCGAAGAAGACGCATTTGTCCTTTCGCAGTCTCAACCCCGCTTTTTCGAATATTGTTAGGACCTTCCCCAACCTCTTGGCCAATTCGACCTGACTCCCCCCCGTTATTAACACGTCATCAAAATAAGGCAACACCCCCTCTAGCCCCTTCAGGAGGCGTTCCACGAGTGATTGGAAAATTCCAGGCGCCGAATTCACGCCGAACTGAAGGCGTGTCACCTGGAACGCCCCCTTATGGGTGACTATGGTCTGCGCAGCAGCTGCGGCAGGGGACACCGTGAGCTGCTGGTAGGCCTGTGCTAAGTCGAGCTTAGCGAAACACTTTCCCCCGTGTAACCTGGCCAGCAGATGGCTGACTACCAGCACCGGATACGCATTCGGGCGGATCGCCTTGTTGATGGTGCACTTGTAATTGGTGCATATGCGGACCTCCCCATTGGCCTTTAGTGCGGTTACAATTGGAGTTTCCCACTCCGCAGAATCAACAGGCACAAGGATTCCCTGGCCCACCAATTTGTCCAGTTCCGCCTCTATCTTGTCCTTGAGTGCGAACGGCACCCGGCGTGGTTTGAGTCGAATTGGGTGGACCTCCGGGTCCAGGTCGAAAGTCACTGGGGGCCCCTTGAATTTCCCCAGTCCCTTTTTGAAGACTTCGGGGTGCGCCTCGCACACCTCCTGAATCGGGTCAGACCCAACGGCGTGCATCCCAACGGCGTGCACCCCCCCAATAAACAACCACAGGGGCTGGAACCATTGAGTCCCGAGGAGGCTGCAATCTCCCCCTTTAAGCACGACTAGAGGGAGGGACGCGGCGTGCTTCTTGAATTTAACCTGAAATTCTCCAACCCCCAACACTGGAATGCTGTTCCCTTGCACGTCCCGTAGTGTGGACCTCAACGCTTTGAGCTTGGGTCGCCTGTGGGGGGCAATTCTCAAAAACTCCCTCTGGGAAATGATTGAATATGAGGACCCCGAGTCAATTTCCATGCTAATGGGAACCCCTTGAACTAGTACCTCAGCAAAGTAGCGAGGGTGTCCTACGGACACGCTGAATACTGGGGCGTCGTCCTCACTGCCATCGGAGATGCGGCCCACGCCGTCCTGCTTCTGCGTGGCCTGAGCGCCGTCCTTGGGTCTCGTTGAGCGGTCTTGTCCCGCTGAACGGTCTGCTGAGCTTCTCCGGGTCTCGCGCCTCTTCCTGCACACCTTGGCGATGTGCCCGCGGCGGCCGCAGTTGTGGCAGTCGGCCTTCCGAAACGGGCATTTTACGTGGTCGTGGGCCGCTCCACAGCCGTCGCACCGCCGGCTCTCTTTCCGGACCCTCCGGACGTCCTCGTCGTCGCTGCTCTCTGCGGACGACCCCGAAGCTCGCCGGGCCGCATGCACCGGAGTCTCTGCCTTGCTCGACCTCGGCCGCCAGTCCTGGAGTTCTTGTACCCCAGCCTTTGTAGCTTCCGTGGCCTGTGCCGCTCTGATGACCTCCTGCAACGTGGGAGGCGGCTCTTGGTTCATTAATGTGCGCTGGGTTTCGGCGTCGTTCAGGCCGCACAGCACACAGTCCCGGAGGGTGATTTTGACATTCTCCCATTTGCACGGGCCGGCCGCCAGCCGCAGGGCCGCCACGAATGCGGCGACCGTCTCCCCGGGCGCTTGGACTCGCCTCCAGAACGCACTCCGAGCGGGAAACATCGCCGTGGCGAGCCGGACGTGCTCACGCAGCATCTGCATGAGTTCCTTGGCCTTGAATTCGCTCACCCTCCTCGGTGCGATCAGGTCCACCAAGGTCCTTTTGGTTTCTTGTCCGAGCATCCTGGTGAAGATGGCCCTTTTCTTTGCCTCTTCCGTGACTTCGGACTCAATCAGTGCGGCCTGGAAGTCCATTTCGAAGATCTCCCAGTCGCCCGGTTTCCTGATTTCGAAACCGGCGCATGTCTTGGTCCCGTGGGCTGCCATGATCCCACCTTCGCCGCCAATTTAGTGTAAGGGACCAAAGACAACGAAACAGCCGAAGGGTTGGCTTAACACAGGTTTATTGCATGATGATCCAGAGGAACATGTGGTAATGGTGGATGGGTAGCTCAATATATACAGCTGGCTATACATTTGAATGTGGCTCGTCGACAGACTATTGGTTGCTGCCTGCGTGACGTCGTTGAAGGTCACGCCCTTCTTGACCAGGTGAAGAGGTGGCGGGGAATCTTCCCGCGCTGCTGATCCAGGTGAATCTGAGCCATGAGAACTGGACGCTCGCTATTGCCATCTAGTGGTCACTAGCTCGCGTCCCCTTATCAGGTTTACATTGATACAGCTGAAGGTTATAATGTTGCACACAGAAAGGTTACATTGTTACCACATGGCTAAGGTACATTGTTAAAGGCACAGCTTTACAGAACACAACAAAGTCACAAAACAGTTGTCATTAAATTGTCTTTGCAAAGAAACAATGGGAACTATGCAAAATGTGATAAAATGTTCATAAATTATCAATGTTATGGTAATTGATTCTAGGATACCTATTAAATATGTGTTGAGGTGGATGAAAAATTGCATATCTTTCTTTTCTAAAGCATCAGCACCTTTTATTGCTATAGCTTTCTTAACTCTCAGAAGAAAGTGATTTCATGGAGAAATGTTACTTTTTAAATATCTATCCTAACATACCTTTTAAGGCTCTCTTTTATTATTTCAAAGGCTGTCAAACTGCAGGCTATAACAGACAAAAACTTTTCCAGGAGTAAATCCATAGCTTTTCTCCATAAACGTTTTCCACCTTTCTGAAAGTAATTATACTTTTCTACATCCTTACGAAAGTGTAGTTAAAAACTTTACAGTCAAAGAGTATGTCCTGATTTTCAAAAACTTTGTTTCTACATTTGCATTGGTTTTACCAAGCTTGGAATTGATTCAAATACTGAGGAATGCATGATGTACTGCTGAGGCACGCATTATCTTGCTGAAACATCATTTATTTTAAACAACCTGGCAGGGGTCATTTATTTTGTACCAATTCCTAGCATTTTGAAAGCAAGAAATTGTAAGTAGATAAATAGGTACCACTTCGGTGGGAAGGTAAACAGTGTTCCGTGCACTCCAGTGTCTAGGCATGCCTGCCACATGTCCATAGAAATGTCTGCAGATGCAGACAGCGCTGGCTCTGGCAGTAAATAGAGATGAACACTGAACCCTAGAGTCAGATACAATTGGTTTTGAGCAAGGGTGACTTTTACCTTTACCTTATCTACCTGTGCTGCTGCCGCCATGTTTAGGTCAGACGTGAAACTGCTAAATGAAGGCACCTTTTGATGAGTTCATTCGGCAGTTCCTTGCACCTGACCTAGTGTGAGAAAGATTAGCCTGATTCCGGTTTAAAAATACCACAATCTTCCAGGAGGCTCTTTTTGTGTATTGACTGTATGTGATGCACAAATTCATTAGGCTACTTAGTGATCCTATTCAGTGCATTCTCTCTCAGGCTGTGGGTCTATTCCCCCATTATGTTCCTGCTTGCACATGTGTACTGCAGAGCAGGTCTGGATTTAAGCATAGGCTACCTAGGCTGCAACCTATGGGCCCACACCACAAAGGGGGCCCACACGTGATTCTATGTCAATTTTTAAAATCAGGTTTTTTGTTTTAGTAATACTGTATAGGAATGTCATACATAAATTTTCTATAATTTAATAATAAACTTTAAATGTTTATTTTTCAGTTTTTAATTGGATAATTGCTGAAAATGTGGGTTTTTTTAGGTTAATTTTTTAAAAATTCTTTCCCCGGTAGGGCCCACACCACAGGTTCAGCCTAGGGGCCCACAGATCCTAAATACGGCACTGGTGCAGAGTGACATTTTTTAGGAACCAAAAAAAAAAAAAAAGGGGGGGAGGATTTCAAACAAAAAGTTACCAGAAAGCAGTCCCACTCTTAGCAGTGTAATTCAGTTGTCAATAATGGTTGTTCCACAATACTTGAGGGATTTTTTAGGATCATAACATTCTATCAAAGTAACTCAGCCTGAAGAAACATAAGTTATAACTTCTCAGTCAAGAGGGTGCTATTAATAAAGGGCCATTTCTTTCAGCCTTTCACCACAAGAAACAATTAAGCTGCAAAGTTGGCTGCCAATGGGTTTTTAGAAGGATGCCTGCCTTGAGAAGAATTATTATTTTTGAAATAGAAAGGGTTGGTCAAAGTTCAGGGGGGCGGGGGAAGGAACATCACAATCATTTTTTAACAACACATCTCAGCTTTGCAGTCATTCCACACTCAGGTCTGCAGTGTCTTATAAAACGTACAACTTTAGGTCTCATGCAGGAAGAGACATCATATCTTTACAGAGAGAAACAGACACCTTAGCAATTTCTTAGTGGCTTTACAGCAATCTTCCATTACATTCCAAGAAGTCATTTCTGCCAGTCTGTAAATCCACACTACAACATTCAGAAATGTCCTTCTGACCTTGCAGCCTCCATGCACTAGAACTAATTTTATTTTCCAGATGTACACTAGATAGAATTATCCACTACAAAGAGCCACCAACCACAGCTCTGTACCTGTGCAGAGACTGGCCTTACTGTTGTACAGTGGAACATCAGTTAACGTAATTACTGTGTTCTCCAGGACATTTCTTATAGTGAAAATTACTTTAACCGAATTTCCCATAGGAATGAATTGAATGCAGTTTCCCTTAGGAATGCATTGAAAACCAATTAATCTGTTTCAGGGGAAAATTCTGTGAACTGAGCCATTATTTTCTATGGATTTTCTTTTGTAATGCGATTTTTATGTTAACCAAACCATTTGTTAACCGAGGTTCCACTGTACTTCCCTTTTGTACTTGCTCTGTCTTTGTTTTTCAATGTTCATCCCTTACCTTGGACAATGTTGGCAATAAAATAATAAACCATAGAATTATGCAGTTGGATAGTATTCCAAGAGTCATTGAGTCAAACTCCATCTTGAAGAAGGAAATTAGTAAAGATAAAGGTAAAAGTTTCCCTTGCTCGAAAACCAGTTGTATCCGACTCTAGGGCTCAGTGATTATCTCTGTTTCAAAGCCGAAGAGGCAGCATTGTCTGCTTCTGCAGACATTTCCATGGTCATGTGGCAGGCATGACTAGACTGTTACCTTCCCACCGAAGTGGTCCCTATTTATCTAGTTGCAATTTCTTGCTTTCGAACTGCTAGGTTGGCCGGAGCTGGGACAAAGACGGGACCTCACTCCGTCCTGCAGTACTTAGGAATCGAACTGCTGACCTTCCACCTCCCAGTCAGTGTCTTAACTATAGATTCATCAGTTTAATAATCTCCAGGGCAGGAGTATCCACCAGCTCATGATGTAGTCCACACCATTTTTAAACCTTTCTTTTTTTAAAAAAACCTTTCCCAAGCCTACTAGGCTTTTAGAACTTCTGCAAAGCCCCATTTCTTGGTTTTGTTAACTTTACAGGTGTGTGTGGTCAACATGAAAGAGAGGCAGCAAAGTTCCAAGGAAGCATACCTTATCCCAGGGGTGGCGAACCTTGGCACTCCAGGTGTGCTTGGACATCAATGACCAGAAGCCAAAGTCAGCACAACTGCTGATCAGGACTTCTGAGAATCAGGGCCATAGTCAGGATTCTAGATGTGGGTGGGCAAATATTTTTTTCAGGATGGACAACAATGCCATATATATGTATGTCATATATATAAGCAGCCGGAAGTTTGAGGGTGGGCAAACTGCTAACTCAGGGTAGGCGATGCCAACCCTGGCCAACCCCTAGCTATGGCCCTGCTAGGAATTGAAGTTCAAGAACAGCTGGAGTGCCAAGGTTCACCACCACTACCTTAGCCACTACCCTCTTGTCCTTCTACTTTCCAAAAAAGACTTTTTAATGTTCAGGAAGGACTTGCAAACTGAGGAACAATGTTTTAATTATTGTTGTTTACCTTTTATCAGTGTGATTCAAAATTGTTTTTAATTAAATCATGTTTCAATATTGTGTTCAGAAATGGCAATTTAACATACAATGAATTAGAAATAAACCTTGGATGAAGAGAGCTTGTATTGCTGGGATTAACTTGCTGACATGTTGTTAGTTATTGTTGTTGGAGTTTTTGTTTATTTATGCTAACCAAGCAGAAGAAGCCCCTGCCTTCTCCCCTGAAATTTGATTCCTTAACCCTAATCCCTTATCTCTTGTTTGCTGGTAGCAGTTGGCTCTTTGTTCTCAAGGGAGATGCAGTTAACATTTCTGAGCATATAGTGACCATGTATATTTTCTCTTTTATCTCAAACCTTTGGTCTCATTAATTATTTTAGTCTGAGAAGGGTGCTGAGCATGAGGGGAACTTCAGAGGAACTTGCAAACAATTCAAAACTGAGTAATTTTCCCACTTTCAATGTACTCTAAAGTATTGTAATTTGTTTCCTTACCTCTTGATATTGTACCTTTTTCACCTGTGTAATCTTTTTTTAAGGTGGGAAAGAATACTTATTAAATATCTCAACATGTTAACTTGCTTGAAACTTTCAAGCCCTGTTTGAATCCTCACAACCAATATGAGGCAAATTCTTTTGTTGTTGTTGTTTCCTTTGATGTTTCTCCAACTTATACAATATTTGCTGCATAAAACCTGAATCTTTTCCCTTTCTTAAGCAAAACCAAAGCACAGACATAAACAGACCAAGCAGAGGATTGATCCAATGTTTCACACCAGCACCTATTGTAGCTATGTATAGTTTGTGTTCATGGATTCTTGCCATTTTGTAAGTGAGGAGAAAAATCTTGTGACATCTCACTCTCAAATTTAAGAATTTGCAGAATCTCTGAGGTGTCTTGAGTTCTACTTTTGGGATAAATGCAGAATACAAGTCAGATAAATACACAAATAAGAAGAACTTGCCAACATATATTCATAAATGTCTACTTTCTTTTGGAATGTCTTATTTTACTTGCTCCAAACAAAGACCAACATGTAAGGATGGGCTTTCTTCACCACTATTATCTAATCTAATTAGTATCAGGGTTATTTCATTATTTACTACTAGCTAATTGCCCGGCCTTGCTCAGGTGGTTTTTTTCTTTTAGAGGAGGGAAAACCAGGGACATTTCTTTTTTCCAACCCGGCCTGAGGAGAAACCTGGGCCCAGTTCCCCCACCTCAGTCCCTGGCCCTCATCCACCTTACCTGACCAGGGAGGGTCTCCCTCCTTCGCCACTTCCACCATCCAGGCTCCTGCTGAGGCCACCCGGGCCTGGCCCAGGGCATGGTCCACTGCTCCTACTGGCTGGGGGTTTGCCACATCTCCCGTTGGCTGCCAGCCGGGCTGCCCTGGGCTGAGGTGGCCTTCCATGGCTGAGGAGGAGGCAGAGGCTGCATGGTGGGACAGGCTGAGAGAGAGATGGCCATGGCAGCGACGATGGCCACAGCATGCAGGCTCAAGCTGTGGTGTCAGCGGCTTTGGCTCTCCTTGCCTGGCCCAGTCCGGCCCGGTCTAGCGGAGCATTGTGGGGAGGTAAGTCTGCCCTAGGCCTGGCCTAGCTAGGTCCGACGTGAGTGCTGCCCTGGCCCGTCAGCAGCAGCACTGCGGCTGCTGCCTCTTCCATCGTCACATGCATTACTGCTGTTTTGTGAGGGTGGCTGTGTTGCACATGCGCAGTAGCGCTGTTTCATCGTTTGTTCTCCCGTTGGAGAATCAGCACGCAACCACTCCCTCCTGGAACTGTGCGCATGCACAGTATGTTTCCCCCCCAATTTTGGGGGGCTTACACGCCAAAATGGGTTTTGGGACACACACCCAGACTTCTGTTTTATAGATATAGATTTGAGTCTTTATATTAGATTGGTTGGGAATCTTATGTGGTTATAGTCAATTATTGTAACTCTCCACTGACTTGGGCTTCCACTCTCCTCACTTTTTTGCTGTGGTTCTTTGTTTTGCCCAAAGCCAACTGCTGTAAATTGTTCTTTAGAATTTTCCCAATGTGCCTGTGGTCCGATTTCAATCAGATGTGTGAATGGGCACTGGAGCATTTGTGGAATGGGGAGGGATAACTGAGCATACAGTTAAGTAGTATAATCTGGAAAAAATATTTTAACTAGCAGGATAGAAAAATAACTTAAATAGGTATTTGGGCCAAGTACAGCAAAATAACTAACACTATGGCTAAGTGGGGATTTGAACCCAGACAATAAGAGATGAGCTCACTGAAAACATGGTCAGATATAAATAGCATAAATAAATGTTAATAAATATATCAAGTTTTCCTCCACATATAAATCAAGGAGATCCTGTAAGTGTCAAAAAGTCAATATGATAGACTACTTTTCAACTCCTTGTTCTTGTGTTATATGACATCACTTTACCTCCAACTTATGGCAACCATAGAAAAGGTTTTCAAGTTATCTTCCGCTTGCCTGGACCATGCAGAATGTCTCTTAAAATTGACCCGAAATTTCCCGACCCCCAACACCGGAATGCTGTTTCCCTGTACGTCTCGTAGCGTGGACCTCAATGCTTTAAGTTTGGGCCGCACGTGGGGGTCGATTTTCAAGAACTCTTTCTGGGGAATTATAGAATAGGAGGACCCCGAGTCAATTTCCATCTTAATAGGGGCCCCTTGTACTAATACCTCAACGAAGTAATGGGACTGTCCCGCGGACACGCTGAACACTGGGGCGTCGTCCTCGCTGTCGTCCGAGACGCGGCCCACGCCATCCTGCTTCCTCGTGGTCTGGGCGCCATCTTTGGGCCTCGCTGGACGGTCCGGTCTGGCCGCACGGTCTTGTGACTGCCTCCGGCCCTCCTTCCGTTTTCTGCATGCCTTGGCGATGTGCCCCCGACGGCCGCAGGTGTAACACTCGGCCTTCCTGAACGGGCATCTCGCGCGCTCATGGGCCGCTCCGCAACCCTCGCAGCGTCGACCACCCTTTCGGACCTTCTGGACCTCCTCGCCGTCGCTGCCTTCCGTAGACGACTTTGAGGCCCGTCGAGTTGCGTGCACCGACTGTCCGGACTTCCCGTGCACCGAATTTTCCGCCTTGCCGGCTCTAGGACGCCACTCACGCCACTGGTGCATCTCGTCCACTCCAGCATTCGTGGACTCTGCGGCTTCCGCGGCCTCTACGACCTCTGCCAGCGTGGGTGGTGGCTCCTTGTTCATCAAGCTGCGCTGTACCTCCTTGTCTTTCAGGCCACACAACACGCCGTCCCTGAGGGCCATCTCTAGGATGTCGCCCCATTTACAGGGGGCGGCGGCTATCCTCATGGCGGCCACGAATGCCTCAACCGACTCATCCGGCGCTTGGACTCGCCTCCAAAACGCGCTCCGAGCGGGAAACATTGCCCTCGAGGGACAGAAGCGCTCTCGCAGCAGCTTCATGATGTCGTCCGCCTTAAATTCGCTCACCTTCTTCGGAGCGATGATGCCCACCAGCGTCCGCTTGGTTTCCATCCCGAGCATTCTGGTGAGGATGGCCCTCTTCCTCTCCTCGTCGTCTCCTTTGACTCTGAGTTCCACCAGTGCCGCCTGGAAGTCCATCTCAAGCAGCTCCCAGTCTTGCGGTTTGGTGATGTTGAACCCGCTCTGTGCCCTGGCTGTTCCGTGGGGATCCATGATCCCACCTTCGTCGCCAATTTGGTGTATGCAAACCAAGACACAGGACACAGCCTCGGGCTGGGTTAACTCAGGTTTATTGCATCGTGGACAGAGGGAACATGAGGTAATGGCGGATCGATAGCTCTTTATATACAGTAGTAATACATTTGAACGTGGTACCATGGTAGCCCATTGGCTACTGTCTGCGTGACGTCATTGCGGGTCACGCCCTTCTTGTCCAGGTGTATGTGGTGGCGGGAAAACTTCCCGCGCTGTTGCCTTTGATGAGTTCGGACCAAGAGAGCTTGGACGCTCGCTGCTGCCAGCTGGTGGTCATTAGCTCGCGTCCTATTACAGGGTTTATATGATACAGCTGAAGGTTACATTGTTGCTATAGGCAAGGTTACATTGGCTCAGATACATTGTAATCCATGTGTAAGATAAAACCATCAGAACACAACACCAGCAATGCGCAGAGCAGTGGCGTAGTCTGCAATGGACTCCCCAGGTCACTGCTCCCTTCTGTGAAAGGTCACCCTGGCCAGGAAGATGGACACCTCTGGCTGCAGGAGTTTCCTCAGTGTGGACATGATTTCTGCGAGCGGCACCACATCCACGTCCCTTGGGAGAACGAGGTGGGCTGCCAGCTCAAGCATCTCAGAACCGCACTGAGCGAGGAAACAGGAGCATTTCTGGTCTTCGTTGGTGATCTTCTGCAAGGCCATTGCGTGGCGGGATCGGCGTTCGTATGTTGCCCATTTCTCTGGATGCGCTGGGTCAAATGGGCCGATGTTGCTGCCATGTGGGGACACCACCCCACCTTCGTCACCAGTTTGGTGTTCAGGGAATGAAGAAGCAGATGAGTGAAATAGTGAAATTCAGCTCTTTATTAGTGGGGTTTGAACACAGTTTGGATGGGGCAAAACTCGGACTTATATACACTAAAAACAGTAACAGTAACAAAAATACAACAAGCCCATTCGCTAACAGAGCGTGCATATTTTTCAATCCACTTAATTGCATAAGAATAGATACATGAGAAAAAATACATTCCACTCCTATAAACAATAATAGTAACAATAATACAACAAGCCCGTTGGCTAACAGAGTGTGCACATTTTTGATCCACTTATTTGCATAAGAATAGATACATGAGAAAAGATACATTCCACTCCTGTCAGAAAACACAGTTAACATACATAACAACTTTACTGATTTTAGGAAATCCTGATAGGCTAAGGTAAGGATACCCTTCCAGTGCTGCAGATTTTGAAACAGACAAGGCTCCAAAAATTTCTCCAATGCAGCGATCCACGTTTCCAAAGGCTGCTGAAGTGATGGGACCGAGCCAGAGGCTGCTTGGAGGAGTGAGGACAAAGTGCAATTGCCACCACCGCCACCACCACTGCTGATGCCAAAATGGTCAGCAGCGGGAGCAGCCCGCCTCCAGCCCCCACAGCTGTGGGTCAGAGGTGGGACCAGCCCGCAGAAAAGAAAGTTTGGGCACCACTGTACTACACCATGCTTCCTCATTATCCAGACATTCCAAAGAATGTGTGTGGCCTCCAAAGCGCTAACATCTTAAGCACTGTGAACTGGCTTTTATCTCTTAGTCAGCTCATGCTCTTGATAGCTGGCTAGGAACAATGCAAGAGCGGCGCCAAAATGGCCGCCACGCTCTTTGTGCCCCCCCCCACACCCGGACTCAGACATCCGGGTGAGTTAGGGGGCGTGGCCACCCTCTTTAAAAGGGGTGGCCACGAGGCAGCTTGGCTGCCATTTTGGAAGCGATGGAGCGGAGAAGTTCGCTCCGCTGCTTTCTCCCCGGTTTTTGCCCCGCTCTTCCTTGAAGGGACTTTTTCTATTTTATTACTATTCTGCTTGGGAGGCATGGCTCCCAAGCGCAAGGCAACGGCTGCCAAGCCGCAGCCAAGGGGGAGGGCTCTGCCCACCCCCACCCCCCCACATCTAGGGGGCCGCCCCCGGGCCGGAGGGCACAGGCAGCGCCCCCGCAACCGGGTGGTAGGGTAGGTTTAGCCACTACCACCAATGCGGGCAAACAGGCTTCTGCCTACCCGCCCGGTGTCGGGATTCAGACAGGGGCGGCACAGGCCGGCCCCTCTGGGGTCCCTACCCCTGTAGGGTCTTTGCCCGGTTCTGGGCAGGGCGGCCCACTTGGGCCTGGTGCAGGTTTCCGCCCCACCATTCTCCCGGCCCCACATGGGCCGGATTATTGGTCATGGCCCTATTCGGGCCCGGGATCCCCATTTGGGTTTGTCCTGCCGCAATTGCCTGGTGGGCCATCCGGCCCACCCGGCCTACCTTATCCAGGTGAGTCTGAGGCTGTTGATGCCCTCCTTGCATGCATTTTGGTGCTGGAGGCATCAATGGGCATTGCCCCGCCACCTTCCGAAGGTGGGTTTGCAAATCCTGCAATTCCGGCCCACACGTCAGCCACCGCTGTCCAGCGGGCTGCTACCAGGGTCGAGCTGCTTGAGGCCATCAGGCCAGCACAAGCTGGTGCCTCACAGCTCCCCGCTAGATCATCGCAACGGGGCTTGCCACCAGGGACCAGTCCTGCGTGGCAGGGGTGCAGCGGCACGCAGAGCTCGATATCCATCGCGAACTCCGATGCCCGCTGTGGGCCGGAACCCCCTGTGGGGGCGGCCCACGGGGGTGCACCGGGTGAGTATCCTGGTCAATTGAGTACACCAGTGACACTACCTAGCAACACTGGGGGGTACAGTGGCCATGGCCATGACAGGTTACTATGGGAGGACAGTTGTATCCGCACTGTCCCATTAACTCTTGGTTCCCCAATTACCCTCCGGTTATGACGGTGCTACCCATCAGAAAGGCCCCCTCCCCAATTAATGTCCAGGTGCTGGAACATTGGCTTGCCGCTTATCCTAGACGGGATGATGCGAAGTACCTACTTGAGGGTTTCAATTTGGCTTCCGCATACCATTTCAGGGTGCACGCGGGCCTCAGGACACCCCGAACTTACTTTCTCTCAGGGGTAATGAGGATATTGCCGCCCAATCTATAGCTAAGGAAGTCACCACACTGAGGGTGGCTGGGCCATTTGCTGACCCACCATTCCCGAACATGAAGGTGTCACCTTTGGGTTTAGTCCCTAAGAAGTCCCCGGGTGAATTTCGACTAATTCACCACCTTTCTTACCCTGCGGGCTCTTCGGTCAATGATGCAATACCTGATTACCTTTGCTCGGTCAGGTATACATCCTTTGACCAGGCCTTGCAGATGGTACGCTCGTGTGGCCCAGGGGCACTACTGGCAAAGTGTGATATCAAATCGGCATTCCTATTGTTGCCAGTGCACCCGGACGACTTTGAGCTGTTAGGTTTCCGTTTTTGGGGCAGTTTTTATGTAGATAAGGCCATGCCTTTTGGCTGTTCTATCTCATGTTTGGCTTTCGAACGATTTAGCACCTTCCTTCACTGGGCTTTTGTTCGTAGATCAGGATCCCGGTCTCTAGCCCACTACCTCGATGACTTTTTGTTTGGAGGGAACAGGGCACGGACACGTGCGCTCATCTCCTTGCCACTTTTCAGGCACTTATGCGGGAACTGGGTGTTCCCCTAGCACCTGAAAAGACTGAGGGACCAGCCACCACTCTCACCTTTTTAGGTATCGAGATTGACACTGTTGCCCAGACATCCAGGTTGCCCATGGAAAAGGTGACGTGGATCTCTGATGCGATTCTGGCAATGCTTGCCAGGCATAAGGTGTCTCTCCGTGAGTTGCAGGTGCTTCACGGCCACCTCAACTTTGCCTGTAGGGTAGTAACACCGGGTAGGGCCTTTGCCAGGCGTCTGTGTGATGCCATGGCAGGCCTTTTAAAATGCCACCACAGGGTTCGGCTGACCAGAGTTTTACGGGCGGATCTTACGGTCTGGCTCACATTCCTACAGGATTTTAATGGCATCTCCTTCTGGAGATCAGAGTTTATGCTCAGCCCGCATTTCCAAGTACAGTCGGATGCCTCCGGCTCCCTGGATTATGGGATGTACTTTGAAGGAAGGTGGTCTTATGGTCAATGGCCTCAGACATGGCAAGACATGGAACGTTTACGTGATCTTACTTTCCTGGAGTTTTTCCCCATCTTGGGGGCCCTGATGCTCTGGGGGGATAGGTGGGCTAATTCAGTAGTTCACTTTTGGTGTGACAATGCTGCAGTGGTGCACATTGTCAACGCCCAGACATCCAAATCCCCCAGGGTTATGGCCTTAGTTCGCCAATTTGTCTTGAGATCCTTACGCCTTAATGTGCTTTTCAGGGCCAGACATGTGCCAGGCATTGATAATGATATTGCTGACGCTTTATCCCACCTGCAGATCCCCCGTTTCCGTGCCTTGGTGCCAGAAGCAGAAGAACTGCCCTCTCCACTCCCGGCCAAGATCTGGACATTTGGCGAGGAGAGGTGAACCGGGCGATCGGCATGTCTTTGGCACCTCGCATGCGTAAGGCGTATCTACATGCACTCCTACAGTTTAGGAACTTTTGTGGGTAAAGGCAGTTGCCCGAAGTGTGGCTGATCCTGGTTGGCCAGATTCTGCAGTTCATGGTTTACCTTCATGATCTAGGGTTAGCCCCTCGCACCATCGCCACTAGGCTTTCAGGTTTCCTTGCCTGCGTGAATGAGTTCCGCATACGCCATGTATTAGAAGGGTGGACACGTGAACGTGGCCGCTGCCCAGACACACGTCACCCTGTCTCACCAGAGGTTCTGACGCACCTTGCACAAGGTTGGCATAGCTTGTGTTACGATAGGTATGAGGAGGCTCTCTTTCATGCTGCTACCACCGTAGCTTTCTTTGAAGTGCTCCATGTCAGTGAGCTGGTCCCATTGTCAAAGGGGGACATGTCTCATAGGGCACTGGAACTCGACGATGTCTTTCTTACCCAGGAGTGGGCCCAGTTGAGGATTCGTTCCTCAAAGGCCGATCAGCACGGAGTAGGCAGTGGTGTCAGACTGCTACGGTGTACGATTGCCGACAACTTTCTGGTTGGTGCCCTACATGAGTTTTTGGCAGTGCTTGGCACGCACCCTGGCCCATTTTTCTGCCACCAAGATGGGTCTCCCCTTACCAAATTCCAGTTTTGGAAGGTGACCGGTATGGCACTTCACAGTGTCAGCCTTACTGGGGCTCGTTACGGCACCCATTCATTTAGGATAGGCGCCGCTTCAACTGCGGCTGCGTTTGGGTACTCTGATGCTGATATACGTTGCATGGGCAGGTGGGGGTCTGCGCGCTTTTCTTTATATGTACGCCCCCTTACTGCATGAGTGCCAGTTATGTCATTAATCCCCTTTTCCTTCTTTTACAGACCCTGTGTGTTCACGCATACCGGTGGCAGTATGGCTGGTGGGCCACAGTTTTGTGCACTGGGCAGCACAGTATGCTGCGGCGACAGACTGGGGACCCCATCTTAGGCTACGTGCAGCCGCACGGTAAGCGCGGCATGAGATGGCGGGAACTGTTGCCATTCCTGATGTACATCAGGGATGCTGGACCGCCTGATGTCCTGATTCTGCACCTCGGCAGCAATGATCTCGCACAGATCACTGGCCTCTCTTTAAAAATGTTGGTGTGCAGTGACCTGGCCTATTTACATCACTTATGGCCGTACACGCAGCTGCTATGGTCTGACATCGTGCCGAGACACCGTTACAGGGGAGGCATTGACCTCCGTGGTTTGGACCGTGCACAACTGTCAGTGAACAGGGCTGTCGCCCGGCTCCTTTTTGACAATGGCTTTGGAACAGCCATTCAACATCCTAGGATAGGCTTGCAGGATTCTGGTCGATATGCAGGAGATGGGGTCCATCTGTCGGCCAGAGGTATGAACCTCTTTCTTGAGGATGTGCAAGCAGGCCTGGTGACCGAGCTGACAGTCGGGGGGGGGGGGCGGTGAGTCATCACGGACGCCTCCCCGTGTGGCGGGTAGCACTGGTAAGGTAAAGATTTATGACCCATAGGTATCCGGCAGGTTCGCAATTGACTGGGCAACACGTAGATAGGTACAGGGGAAACAGGATTGGCCGGTCAAGGGCGAACCATGCAAGGGGTGATGGCAGGAGCTTCACAGCCTGCATCACCCTGATATTGAACGGATACATGTCATAGGGTGGGGTCAGTAGATAGTATATTGACTCCGGTCAACAATTTGTTTGTGTCAACAAACAAATTGATATAAATAGATACATGTAGCCAATTTCCATTGGCATTTTGGGAGGAACCTTACCCGTGTTCCTGCGGCCTGCTTGCCTTAAAGAATTACAATTGGATGATACACCAATTGAAAGTGATAATTCGGACTAGGGCATTATTCAATAAAAGTGGCCCAATGCCTTTAATCCTATACCGGTGTCTGAGTCTTTCTTTGGGGGGTACGCCTGCAAAGCCACACTGCACGTTAAGTGCATAGCATGCATTTAAGACTCACCTTCTTTTTCATGTCCATATAAGTATTTTAGGAATCTGGCTGTTATGTATGTATGTATGCATGTTCATTATACTGTAAAGGCAAGAATGTAACCACTCCAGATACAAACGATACCAGCTGTAAAGGAACGCGAGCAGACAGCCCATAGAGGGCAGCTGCGAGCGTTCAGCCTCACATGGTTCACATTGCTCAATCACGGACAGCCGCGGGAAAACCTTCCCCACATTCAGCAGCTGAAGAAAGAGGCGTGCCTGGGCGAGGCCACGCCGGTAGCAGCCAATGAGCTACCGTGCTACAAGATTCAAATGTAGAGAGCTACTGTATATATTGAGTTGTATCACCGCCATTACCTCATGCTTCACTGGAACCTCATGCAATAAACCTGCGTTAAACCAACCTTTCCGTTGTCCGACTGTCTTTGGTCCCATACACTAAACTGGCCAAAACTGGACCCACTACATATAGATACTTGGAGGTGTAAGCTGCACCCTAAACCATGATGTACCAAAATTAGTCCCTCATATAAGAGCTTAAAAATAGGAGGAATCACCTAAATGACCTGTCTTTCATAGTAGACTGATTTCATGGAATTGGCAGCTTCTCAGACTTATTTATCTGGCAGCCTGTTTCATGTGGAAATAAGTACATTTAGGGAGAGGTGAAACTTGGGGGAGAGAGGGTTTTAATCTACAATTGCAGAATTTGGAAATTTTCCAGGTAATTTCTGGTAAGAGAGATTGGAGGAAGCTATTTACTTACAGTGTCCAGAAAAGGAAAGATTTCCTTACGGTTTGTTGAAAGTGGGAATCACCATCTATAATGGTTGCAACATAGTTTATTTCCCACCCACCCACTGAAAAAAGACCCTTAAAGAAAAAATAATAATCACTGCAACAATAACAATAGGAAACCTGGAAACTCAGTCATGATTTTGTTTCCTTCAGAGAATCCTCTACTTAATTTCATTGAAGGGCATTGTACTGGTAGCAGTGAGGAGGCAGATGTTAAAATTTCCCTTCTATTTCTAAGAAAGAAAAAAAAAACCATGATATTTCTAAGAATATTTCTATTTAAGTCTTCCAAAAAAAATTGGCTTAGTATTTGTCATCGTTCAGGGTTCAGCATCTTACTCTGTCATTTCATTCCCCACCCACCCCCACAACTTTGGAGGGACATGACATTGCTTTTGGCCAGTGCTTATAATAGCAGCTCCTTGATTGGTTGGTTGATTGATTGATTGATTGATTGATTGATTGCCTTTTTATCCCAACCATCTGGGATATTTTTCCACTCTGGGTGGGAAACAACACATTAAAAAAATCCTTTACAACAAATTAAACAGATCTCCTTCCTCGTATGCTTGATGGCAAGAGGAAGGGCATGCTAGCACTGGGCATAACAATGAAACTACATCTGTGCTATAGTTTCCTCATGAAAGAGACAGCCCCAGAAGAAAGCAGGGGAAGCTGACTGTTGCCGGAGCAATTCTACCATGAAAATAAGGGCATTAATATATTTATGAATATATTCCTCAGCCAGCTAAGTAAGGTAAGCATAACAGTTCTGAACTTTAGCACAATAATTTCTCCCTCATGAAATTATTTTCATAGATAAGGTGAAGATGGTTAAAATTCCTGTGGGAAGGTTTGGGGTACAGCACTAGTTCAAGTCTCATCACATATTACTGGTGTATCTACTCCAGACTGTACCCTCCTGCAGTTACTTGTAAATGAAAAATAAAGATAGTGTCAGCGGACTGTTCCACATGTGGTAGCACATACTGTTCACCACTTTTATGACACGTCTAAAAGGATGATAATGAGAGAATGTAAATGGTGTTTTGCAATTGTCCAGATTTTTATTACAGTCATCCAGTATCTTAGATTTAGAAAGCAAATGGCCATTTCACAATTTGTGCAAATTGCTACCCTTCCAAAGTGTTAAAAAAAAGTATGGCAGGTGTCATAAAATAGTTTTGAGTTAGCAAGAAATTAAATTTTTAGAACTAAATAAAAACACTTTGACCTACA
This sequence comes from Bradypodion pumilum, assembly GCA_035047305.1. Lineage (NCBI taxonomy): Eukaryota > Metazoa > Chordata > Lepidosauria > Squamata > Chamaeleonidae > Bradypodion > Bradypodion pumilum. Next base: position 359,569,444 of record JAWDJD010000001.1, read on the forward strand.
GAATTTTGCTTACTTCTTCCTTTTTGGCTTTCACTCTTTAAAATGGAGCATGTTGTAAATATCAATAAATCAATAAATGTAAAACAAAAACAGTGACAGTTTTTTCTGTCTAGATCTTTCCTTCTCCCAGCTTTATTTATGGATACAACATCAGTGACTACTGTAATACAATAGGTTTTAAATTTTCTCATGGAAATAAATCTTGGCTTTCTTTATGCAGATCAAATTGTTGTGCAATATAGGTAAAATTCAGAAGAAATTAAAATGTTGAAATAATTGAAATAAAAAAACCAAATAAACAAGAGCTGACAGAAAGAGAAACAAATGGATCCTAGAGCAAATCAAGCTTGACATATCTCTGGAGGCAAAAATGATGTTCCAATTTAGGAAACATAATGAGAAGGCAAGATTCTCTGGAAGATACAACAATGCAGGAAAAGAAAGAAAACAGCAGGGAAAGAGAGAATCCAAACACAAAATGAATTGACTACCTAAAGGAAGCCACAGGCTTGAGTTGTCAAGAGCCGAGCAGGGCTGGCTGGAACAGAACAGTTTGGAGAGTGCTTATTCATAGGGTCACCATGGATGGAGCAACTTGACAGCACATAACAACAACAACAACAACAACAACTCTTTTTGATCAGAAGCAGGCTACTTCAGTGGTGTTATCACTGACATTTATTAGATCTTCTTTTGTACATGTGGTGGGGCATAAATCGCATGCACATAAATGCTGCATTGATTGAATTTCTCCACTTTCACATAAAATTTGTCCTATATCCCAGTAACCCCATTTTACTTTCCTATTCTTTGATTTTCCTGCTTCACTTCAAAATCTATTAAGCAGCTTCTAGATTGTCCATCAAGAATCTTGTCTTTGGCATTCATTCATTCATTCAGCAAGGTGTGCTTTTCCCTCATTTTTTTCTTTGCTTCCAATGGGTTTAGCCTAGCTTCTTCTGGTTTAATATCTAGAGCTTGACAGGTGTGCAAAAAATATTTCCTTTATTTTGGCCATTGTCTAGGACAGTATTTCCCAACCTTTGATTTTTGGACTTCACTTCCCAGAAGCTTAAGTCAATTCCCCAAATCACTAATCAGCCAATGTATTGACTGAGGCTTCTGGGAATTGAAGTCTACTGGTGTTCTGTGCAACATAGTTTGGGAAACACTGGTCTAGGGGGTAGGTATCCATGAAGTGGATGGTTTGGTGTTGTATTACATTATTTTGTTCATTATTAGCACTTCTTGAAGTACTTCTAGAAATGCAATGCCAGTCAAATAATAGACTTTTTGACTGAAAGTACATTTCAGGCAGCCAATAATAATCCTGCACTATCCATTAAGAGGTATGTCCACTTGCTTGGCATGTGTTGATTCAAACTATATGGCACTGACATATTCAACTGTAAAGTAGCAGAAGGTCAAAGCTTTTGTTCTTATTGTTTGTGGATGTGGACCCAAGTCTGAACCAGCTTGTTTCCCTAAGTAAGTTAATTCTGGTGGCAACTTTCTGTTTGATGTTTAGATTGTGTTTTTTAGGTCAGGTTTTGATCCAGAATGACACCCAGATACTTTAGCGTAGGACAGTTTTTCAAGATCTTGCATTCCCATTTAACTCAGAACTTCCTCACTGCTTCTCTGTTCTTTCAGTGGAATGTCTAGACCTGCAATTTAAAGGGCTTGATTTCAACTGCTTGTTTGTATAATATGAGGAATGATCCAATGCAGAAGTTAGCTGGTGCTTGATGGACTCAAAGGTTTTCCCTGAACTGTCAATACACAACCCTCAGCAAAGATGAAACTCCTGGAATATGGGAATGTTGGTAAATCGTAAATGTAAAAACTAATGATACCAGGACAAAAATATGTTGGAGACTTTTCATTTGATTACTACAGCAACTTTCTATCCCTTCAAATTCAATAATCTTCATTTTTAAAGTAGAACAACAGCCATTACTGTTTGCCCATGATCTTTAGTAAGGATGTATATATTTATATATATATTGAGCAGCATTAGTAATGGTATCTTTAGAACTGCAGAGCTGGAAAAGACCCTATGGATCACAAGTCCAGCTCCTGTCAATAAGGCACAGTGGGAAATCAAACTTCTAACCTTTGGCTCTACAGTCAGATACCTAAACCACCCAGCTATCCAGCAGTTGATAGTACACAGTGGCAAATGTTGCTGTAACAAATGCTGCTCCAGTTATTTTATATGTTTCAAAAATATCTTCTATATGCTGGATTAGATTTACAATTTGAGCCATATGGCTCTTGCCAGCTCTAAAGCCTGACTGTTCTGGAATTAGAAGTGGTTCAGTATTAGAGAACAGATGATTTAATATAATTTGTTCAAAGATTTTATACAGGTTGCATTTTAGGGAGATTGACCCATAGTTTCCAGAATAAGACTTTTGGCCTGGTTTCAGTATGCAATTACAATTTTTTTTAACAGCAGCCATTTAATAGTTGAAGAAGCCATTCCTTTGTGTTTTGCCAAAAGTGTTTAATTTGCTTGATCCAGATACCATCAAGTCCTGCTGCTTTGCCAATCCTACATACAGTATTTATAGCTTTATCTAGTTCAGGCAATATGAAGGCAGTTGAAAGTTCATTAGATTTGCTCTGAATTTCCTTTAATGTTTATTTTTATTATGCATTTGTTGGTCTTCCCTGCCAGAAGCAGTTGATGTTTGTTTTTTGGTTTGGGGATATATTTGCATATAGTGACCTTTTGTTTTGGATTGTTGATATTTTCAGTAGTGTCCAATATCTGTGTCTGCTTCTTGCCATATCAAAGGTCTTCTGTAGCATCTACCCGGCAAGGTCTTTCATTTCTGCCTGTGTCAAGATCAGATTTCTTCCAGATTTTATTGTATATTTTTATTGTATATTAACTAAAGGAATTTTCTTCAAATTGTGAAATGTATTGAGTATGTGTTTCTGGAGTGAGATTTGAAATATAGATGGTTCAGCACTCTTAGAATCGAGACATGAAGGTGTCCAAAAATAAAAGTTATAAGTTGATCATTGTTTGTTTATTATTAATGTTTTATGACACCCAATTTAGTGCCAGCTCTCTTCTAGGTGGTACACACATGGATAAAACAATACTGTAAAATATAATCATAATACCCTAACACCAACTGATAACATAAGCTCAAAAACAATGAATAAGTAATAGTAAATGTTAAAGACAAGATAATCAGGCAAAAAAATCTAAAGTGAACTCTAAATTAGGGAAGAATATCTGAATAGGAAAGTTTTCAGGGATTTCCTATATACTTGTAGAGAGTATGCCTGTCAGATTTCAATAGGGAGATAATACTTGTACTGTACTAGAAAAGCTCATTTCCTAGTATAACTCCTTTTTTGCTCCTCTCAGGATGGCCACCTTTGACAAGACAGCCTGTGAGGCTCTTGTAAAAATTTCTGTAGAAGAGTCAGATAACAAAGTCTCAAACACAGTAGGGTTTTATAAGTAAGGGCTAAAACCTTGAATTTAGCACAGAATAAGGTGGACAATCAATGAAGGCAGGCCAGGACTGGAGACATATCATTGTGTTTTTAGGTCCATGTAATAAACCTGGGCCACTAGATTTTTCATTGAAGTTTCTGTACCATGTTTAACTGTAGCCCCACATAGAGTTTTACATTAATTAATTAATTTTACAGAATATCAAAGTTGTCTGAGATCTCTCATTCAGATTTTGGTGGAACTTCTTTCCACAGCAAAGTGAAGCTAAGAGTTCCTCTTTAGGGGAAGTGATACTATGTACGTTAATAGAAATTATCATTATTTGTGGTCCTAAAAATGCTGGGTCATTTTGCTCAAGTGCACAGAGCAATACTTTGAGAATGCAAGGATTTGCCAGCTGCATACCATTGCTCAGGGGGATGCCTGAAAGCAATGTTTCCTGCTCTTCAGGGAAGCTTCATCTTTTCTCCCAACAGTCAGCAGAACAACTCACTTGACCTTGTGAAATGCTGTTTTCACTCCAAAGTGCCCAGAGTAAAACAGGAGCATAGCCTGATGAGAAAACAGTAACATATGGCAACGTAGGAGTGCTGTGGTATTTTAAAAATCCTCTGCAAAGTAGGAGTGCTGTGATATGAAAAGCATCCTCTGCATGAAAATGAAATAATTTACCTCTCATTTTATCTTTTTAACTTTTATTATTCTTCTCTTAAGGGCTTAGGGAGGGATTGGAGGGTTTTAGATGTTTTAAGATTCTGTATGTACTTTATTGTTTTTTTTTATCTTTTGAATTATGCACTGTGTAGTGTTGAGATTGCTTTCTTTGGTTTTAAAGAGCTTTCTCCTCTTATGTTGTTTGCCGCTCTGGGTGGCGCCAGCACCAGAAGGGTGGTATATAAATATCTCAATAAATAAATAAAACAAAATAAATGTTAAGAGCATGGGAATATCTACACCTAATGGATAAACAATCACTTATTAAGACTTGTTGTTGTTGTTGTTCAGTCGCACAGTCGATTCTGACCCTTTGCGACCCCATGGACCATTTTCCTCCAGGCACCTCTGTCCTCCACCATTCTCCTCAGTCCACCAAGCTCTGTGCCCATTGCGTCCACAATACCATCTATCCATCTCATATTTGGACACCCCCTTCTTCTCTTGCCCTCAACCTTTCCCAGCATCAAGGCCTTCTCAAGTGAGTCCTCCCTTCTCATTTGATGTCCAAAGTACTTTAGCTTCATCTTCACTATTTGTCCCTCCAATGAACAGTCAGGATTGATTTCTTCCAGTATTGACCTATTTGTTCTCTTTGCTGTCCAAGGGACTCTCAGGACTCTCTTCCAACACCACATCTCAAAGGCATCTATTCTTCTGCGCTCAGCCTTCCTAATGGTCCAGCTCTCACACCCATACATTACCACTGGGAATACCATTGCTTTGACTATGCGAATTTTTGTTTTCAAGGTGATGTCTCTGCTTTTCACTATATTCCCCAGGTTTCTCATAGCTTGTCTCCCCATAATCAATCGTCTTTTTATTTCATGGCTACAGTCGCCATCTGCAGTGATCTTAGATCCCAGGAAAGTAAAATCTGTCACTGCTTCTACTTCTTTCCCATCTATTTTCCAGGGACTGATCGGACCTGTTGCCATTATCTTGGTTTTCTTGATATTGAGTCTCAAGCCAGCTTTTGCACTCTCCTCCTTCAATCCAATCAAGAGGTTCTTTAGGTCTTCCTCACTTTCTGCCATTAGGGTGGTATCATCTGCATATCTCAAATTGTTGATGTTTCTCCCAGCAATTTTGATCCCATATTGTGATTCCTCCATCCCTGCATTGCGCATTATGTGCTCTGTGTATAGATTGAATAAGCAGAGTGATAAAATGCAGCCTTGTCTTACTCCTTTTCCTATTCCAAACCACTCTGTCATTCCGTGTTCTGTCCTAACTGTTGCTTTTTGGTTCGTGTACAGATTTCTCATGAGGCATATGAGGTGTTCTGGTATTCCCATCTCTTTAATTACTTCCCACATTTTGTTGTGGTCCACACAGTCAAATGCAAGCGTGGCGCCAAAATGGCCGCCGTGCTCTATGCGGGCCTCCCCCTCCGGACTCAGACATCCGGGTGAGTTAGGGGGTGTGGCCACCCCTCTTTAAAAGGGGTGGCCACGAGGCAGCCGAGCTGCCATTTTAGAATGCGACGGAGCGGAGAAGTTTTCTCCGTCGCATTTTCTTTTTGCTTCCCCTCTCTTCTTTAAAACGGAGTTTACCTTTGCTGATTGATACCACGGTACTCAAAAGCAAAGGGTTGCGAGTTGGATCCCTGGCTAGGGATCGCTTAGGAGCAGCTTCTTTTCTTCTGCTTGGGAGACATGGCTCCCAAGCGCAAGGCACCAGCTGCCAAGCCGCGGCCAGGGGAAGGGCTCTGCCTACCCCCTCTTCAACCAGGGGGCGCCACCAGGCCGGGGCCCCCGGGCAGCACCCCCGCAACTGGGTGGTGGGGTTGCTTTGCCCACTGCCACCAATGCAGGCGAACAGGCTTCTGCCTGCCAGCCCGGCCCAGGATTTCAGTCGGGGCTGGCACAGGCCGGCCCCTCTTGGATCCCTGCCCCTGTAGGGCCTTTTCCAGGCTTGGGGCAGGGTGGCCCATTTGGGCCCGGTGTGGGTTTCCGCCCCACCATTCCTCCAGCCCCACATGGGCCAGATTATTGGACATGGCCCTATTCGGGCCCGGGATCCCCATTTGGGATTCCCCTCCAACAATTACCCAGTGGGCCATCCGGCCCATCCGGCCCACCTTACATGGGTGGCTCGGAGACTGTTGATGCACTTCTCGCACACATTTCGGTGCTGGAGGCATCAATGGGCATTGCCCCACCACCTTCCGATGGTGGGCTTGCTAATCCTTCAATTCCGACCCACACGTCGGCCACGACTCTCCAGCGGGCCGCCAACAGGGTCGAGCTGCTTGAGGCCATCAGGCCAGCCCAAGCTGGTGCCTCGCAGCTCCCCGCCCGACCAACACAGCAGGACTTGCCGCTGGGGACCAGTCTGGCATGGCAGAGGTGCAGCGGCACACAGAGCTCGATATCTGTCACGAGCTCCGACGCCCACCGTGGGCCGGAACCCCCAGTGGGGGCGGCGCACGGGGATACACCGAGTGAGTATCCTGATCAATTGAGTACACCAGCGACACTATCCAGTCACACTGGGGGGGTTCAGTGGCCATGGCCACGTCAGGTTACTGTGGGAGGGCAGTTGTATCCACACTGCCCTGTTAACTCTTGGTTGCCTAATTGCCCCCCGGTTAGGGCAGGGGTGACCGCCCCTGTGGGTATGCCAAGCGTTGCAGGGGCTATTCAGGGCCCTCTGCGGATACCCTCGATCCAATATGTGCCGACGGCGGCTCTGCCAACGGCTGGTTATTCCTTGCCTCTGGGCGATCATCTATCCCAGGCCACGAGGGAGAAGATTTGGCGAGGGGAATATGTGGATATCTTCTCCCTCCTAAACCGTGAGCCCACCAAGGAAGAGAGGGAGGGACAGGATGACAGGGACAAGGAGTTGTCCCATCATCAAAAGCCACCACGTACCTGGGCCAATTGGTTGCCGGCCTATCTCATCTATATGGCGGTATACCTGAGGGCCCTGCCTGACTTGGCCATTCCGATGGTACAATACCTGGATAATATTTACCGGGCGGTGGTGGATTGGCCTGTCGTGGTTGGCTTACGACAAAGAGTTTAGGATGAGAGTGGCCCTCCATCCTGAGATGAGGTGGGATGAGCCCTGCCAGCAATTGTGGCTCTTGTATATGACTCCCACGCAGCCAGCACCTGGTGACAGGTATCATTGCGGCCATGCCGTGCAGCAGGCTGCTGTTACACATGTTCTCCGCCAGTCGGCGGGGCAGGGAGTTCCAGCCCTCCTGCTGTGTTGGAGCTTCTCCGCTAGTGGAGTGTGCAACAAGCGTCAGTGTTGATTCCGACATGAGCGTCCCTCTTGTTCTGGCCCTCACGCCGCCTCCACGTGCCCACGGGCTGGTGGGTCACGAGGCAGAGGTAGGAGTGGGCAGGGGGCAGGGGGCAGTCAGAGTGCCCTCTGACGGTGCTAGCCATGCAAAAGGCCCCCTCCCCAATTAATGTCCAGGTGCTGGAACATTGGCTTGCCACTTATCCTAGACGGGATGATGCGAAGTACCTACTTGAGGGTTTCAATTTGGCTTCCGCATACCATTTCAGGGTGCACGCGGGCCTCAGGATGCCCCGAACTTACTTTCTCTCAGGGGTAATGAGGATATTGCCGCCCAATCTATAGCTAAGGAAGTCACCACACTGAGGGTGGCTGGGCCATTTGCTGACCCACCATTCCCGAACTTGAAGGTGTCACCTTTGGGTTTAGTCCCTAAGAAGTCCCCGGGATAATTTCGCCTAATTCACCACCTTTCTTACTCTGCGGGTTCCTCTGTCAACGATGCGATACCTGATGACCTTTGCTCGGTCAGGTATACGTCCTTTGACCAGGCCTTACAGATGGTATGCTCGTGTGGTCGCGGGGCGCTCCTGGCAAAGTGCGATATCAAATCGGCATTCCGATTACTGCCAGTACACCCCAATGACTTTGAGCTGTTGGGTTTTTGTTTTCGGGGCAAATTCTACGTAGATAAGGCCATGCCTTTTGGCTGTTCTATTTCCTTTTCGGCCTTCGAATGATTTAGCACCTTTCTCCAATGGGCCTTTGTTCGTAGGTTGGGGTCCCGGTCTGTAGCCCACTACCACAATGACTTTTTGTTCAGGGGTCTGCAGGGCTCGGACACATGTACCCGTCTCCTTGCCATATTTCAGGTGCTTATGCGGGAACTGGGTGTCCCCTTAGCACCTGAAAAGACTGAGGGCCCAGCCACCACGCTCACCTTTTTAGGTATCGAAACTGACACTGTTGCCCAGGCATCCAGGTTACCCGTGGAAAAGGTGACTCAGATCTCGGCTGCGATTCTGGCAATGATTGCCAAGCATAAGGTGTCTCTTCGAGAGTTACAGGTGCTTCACGGCCACCTCAATTTCGCTTGCAGGGTGGTAACCCCAGGCAGAACTTTTGCCAGGCGTCTGTGTGACGCCATGGCTGGCCTATTAAAACGCCACCACAGGGTGCGGCTGACCAGAGGTTTACGGGCAGACCTTTCAGTTTGGCACACATTTCTCCAGGATTTTAATGGGGTCTCTTTTTGGGGATCAGACCTTCTGGTCAGCCCTCAGTTCCAAGTACAGTCGGATGCCTCCGGCTCTCTGGGTTATAAGATTTATTTTGAGGGGCGGTGGGCCTATGGCCAATGGCCTCACGCATGGCAAGGCACGGATCGCCTGCACGATCTTACTTTCCTAGATTTTTTCCCCATCTTGGAAGCACTAATGCTGTGGGGCGACAAGTGGGCCAATTTGGTGGTCCACTTTTGGTGTGACAATGCTGCAGTGGTGCACGTTGTTAACGCTCAGACATCCAAATCCCCCAGAGTCATGGCATTGGTTCGTCAATTTGTTTTGAGATCCCTATGCCTCAATGTGCTGTTCAGGGCCAGACGTATGCTAGGCATTAATAATGATATTGCTGATGCTTTATCCTGCCTGCAGATCTCCCAGTTCCGTGCCTTGGCTCCAGAAGCAGAGGAATTTCCCTCTCCACTCCCGGCCGAGATTTGGACATTTGGCGAGGATAGTTGAACCGGGCGATCGGCATGTCTTTGGCACTTCGCACGGTAAGGCGTATCTACATGCTTTCCTACAATTTAGAACCTTTTGCGGGCAAAGGCAGTTGCCCGAAGCGTGGCCGATACCAGATTTTATAATACATGGTTTACCTTCACGGTGAGGGGTTGGCCCCCCAGTACCATAGCCTCTAGGCTTTCAGCATTGGCATTTATGGACAAGGCACGGGGCTTCGCTGACTGCGTGAATGACTTCCGCATACGACATGTATTGGAAGGGTGGACACGTGAATGTGGCCGCCGCCCGGACACACGTCACCCCATTTTGCCAGGTGTTTTTACCCACCTTGCACGAGGCTGGCATAACTTGTGTTATGATAGGTACGAGGATGCTCTCTTTCATGCAGCTACCACTGTAGCTTTCTTTGGAACGCTCCACATCAGTGAGCTGGTCCCATTGTCTAAAGGGGACGTGTCTCGTAGGGCACTGGAACTCGACGATGTCTATATCACCCAAGAGTGGGCCCAGTTGAGGATACAGTCCTCAAAGGTTGATCAGCACGGCGTAGGCAGTGGAGTAAGACTGCTACGATGCTCAATTGATGACATCTGTCCGGTTGGTGCCCTACATGAGTTTTTGGCAGTGCGTGGTACGCACCCTGGCCAATTTTTCTGCCACCAGGATGGGTCTCCACTGACTAAATTCCAGTTTTGGAAGGTGACTGGTATGGCACTTCACAGTGTTGGCCTCCCTGGGGCTCGTTACGGCACCCATTCCTTCAGGATAGCCGTCCACTGTGGCTGAGTTTGGGTACTCTGAGGCTGATATACGCCGGATGGGCAGATGGGGGTCTACGCGTTTTGCATTATATGTATACCCCCTCAATGCATGAGTACTAGTTATGTCATTAATTCTTTTTCCTTCTTTTGCAGACCCTGGTGGCAGTATGGCTGGAGGGCCACAGTTACGTGCACTGGGCAGCGCAGTATGCTGTGGCGACAGAGTTGGGACCCCATCTTAGGCTACGTGCAGCCGTACATATGCGATGGTATGGTAAGCGCGGCATGAGATGGCGGGAACTGTTGCCATTCCTGTTTTCCATCAGGGATGCTGGACCGCCTGATGTCCTTATCCTGCACCTCGGCAACGATGATCTCGCACAGGTCACTGGCCTTTATTTAAAATTGTCGGTTTGCAGTGACCTAGCCTATTTTAATTTAATTTTAATTTAATAGTCATATATATGTATGCCGCCCACTCACATCACTTATGACTTACATCACTTATGGCTGTCCACGTGGCTGCTATGGTCGGACATCGTGCCGCGACAGTCTTACAGGGGAGGCATTGACCTCCATGCTCTCGACCGCGCTCGACGGTCAGTGAACAGGGCTGTTGCCCGGTTCCTTGTGGACAATGGCTCTGGGATGGCCATTCGACATCCTAGGATAGGCTTGCAGGATTTTGATCTCTATGCAGGTATGGACCTCTTTTTTGAGGATGTGCAAGCGGGCCTGGTGACCGAGCTGACGGTCTGGGGGGGGCGGTGAGTCATCATGGACGCCTCCCCGTGTGGCGGGTAGCACTGGTAAGGTAAAGATTTATGACCCATAGGTATCTGGCAGGTTCACAATTGACTGGCCAACACGTAGACAGGTACAGGGGAAATAGGTTTGGCCGGTCAAGGGCAAACCAGGCAAGGGGTGATGTCAGGAGCTTCACAGCCTGCATCACCTTGATATTTCAACGGATACACGTCATAGGGTGGGGTCAGTAGATAGTTTATTGACTCCAGTCAACAATTTGTTTGTGTCAACAAACAAATTGATACAAATAGATACATGTAGCCAATTGCCATTGGCATTTTGGGAGGAACCTTACCAGTGTTCCTGCGGCCTGCTTGCCTTAAAGAATTACAATTGGATGATACACCAATTGAAAGTGAAAATTCAGACTAGGGCATTGTTCAATAAAAGTGGCCCGATGCCTTTAATCCAATACCGGTGTCTGAGTCTTTCTTTGGGGGGTGCGCCTGCAAAGCCTTGGTGTAGTCGATCAAACAAAAGTAGACTTGTTTCTGGTATTCTTTTGTTTTCTCCATGATCCAACGTATGTTGGCAATGTGGTCTCTAGTCCCCCTGCCTCTTCTGAAACCAGCCTGCACCTCTGGTAGTTCTCTCTCCACGTGCTGCTGAAGTCTATCCTATATTATCTTGAGCATCACCTTGCTAGCATGTGGGATGAGTGCAATTGTTCGGTAATTTGAGCATTCTTTGGCATTGCCTTTTTTTGGGATTGGAACGTACACTGATCTTTTCCTGTGGCCACTGTTTTGTTTCCCAAATTTGCTGGCATATTGAATGCAGTAGTTTGATTCCATCATCTTTTAGGGCTTTGAAAAATTCAACTGGGATACCATCATTTCCACTAGCTTTGTTGTTTGCAGTGCTTTTTAGGGCCTTTCTGACTTCACTCTCCAGAATGTCTGGTTCAAGTTCAAATTTCTCATTATTGTTATTAACAGGAGTGTTGAGGTCCTTTTTGTAGAGTTCCTCTGTGTACTCTTGCCATCTTTTTTTTGATCTCTTCTGCTTCAGCTAACTCCTTTTCATCTTTGTCCCTTATCGTGGTCATTTTTGCTTTAAACGATCCCTTGATTTCCCTATTTTTTTTGAAAAGATCTCTAGTCCTGCCTCTTTTGTTGTTTTCCTCCATTTCTTTGCACTGTTCATTCAGGTAGTTTTCCTTATCTTTCCTTGCTTTCCTTTGAAATTCTGTATTCAGGTGGTTGTATTTTTCCTTTCTTCTTGAACTTTTGCATTCCTTCTTTCCTCTGCTATTTTAAGGGCCTCATCAAACAACCACTTCACTTTCTTACCTTTCTTTTCTTTTGGTATGGTTTCTCTTGCTGCCTCCTGCATGATGTCCCGCGTCTCTGTCCATAATTCTTCTGGTACTCTGTCTATCAGGTACAGGACATTAAATCTGTTCATGACCTCCACCGTGTATTCTTTAGGGATGTTGTGTAGGTCATATCTGTCTGGTCAAATTGTTTTCCCCATTTTCTTTAGTCTAAGCCTGAATTTTGTGATCAGTAGGTTGTGATCTGAGCCACAGTCTGCTCCAGGTCTTGTTTTTGCTGACTGAATGGAGGTTCTCCATCTTTGACTGCAGAGTATGTAATCAATCTGATTTCGATGCTGGCCATCTGGTGATGTCCATGTGTAAAGCCGCCTCTTGTGTTGCTGGAAGAGTGTGTTTGTTATGACTAGTGCATTCTCTTGGCAGAACTCTCAATCTTTGCCCTGCTTCATTCTGTGTTCCAAGACCAAACTTGCCTGTTATTCCATTTACTTTTTGATTTCCTACTTTGGCATTCCAATCTCCTAATGTGGACATCATTTCTTGGTGTCTGTTCTATGAGGTGTTGTAGGTCCTCATAGAACTGGTCAACTGTGGCTTCATCTGCACTAGTGGTTGGTGCATAGACTTGGATTACAGTGATATTGAAAGGTTTGCCTTGGAGTCTGACTGACATCATTCTATCATTTTTGATTTTGTATCCCATTACTGCTTTCCTCACTCTTTTGTTGACAATTATGGCTACTCCGTTTTTTCTGAGGTTTTCTTGCCCACAGTAGTAGATATGATGGTTTCCAGAGCAGAATTCACCCATCCCTGTCCATTTTAACTCACTGATGCCCAATATGTCAATGCTTATTCTTTCCATCTCATTTTTTACCACTTCCAGTTTTCCTTGATTCATAGACCTCACATTCCATGTCCCTATGCAGTATTGTTCCCTGCAACACTGTATTTCTCCTCCCCCTTTCGTATCCCTCCCCCTTTTCAGATCTGCTGTGCTGAGCATCCCCTTGTTTTGCCTTTGGTTTTGGTCCATAGGGTTCTCTTGGCAAACTTTGTGGCGTGCTTTGCCAGTCTCTGCGCCAGCCTCTTCCCATCACACATGTTATCACAGTTTAAACAGTTTTAAAACAAAGTATTACCATGCACAATATCACAGTTTATCACATGGTATCAAAGTAAAAATTTAACTAATTAATGAAGGGAAAGAAAGAAAGAAAAAGTCCACTATATCCACTATATTAAGACTGCAGTACAGTAAAACCCTGACTTACATATGCTTCAAGTTACATAAAATTCGACTTATATAATGATTTTGTGCTAAAACCATGTCCCAATTTACACGATTTCCTATGGGTTTACTTTGAGTTACATAAAGCCTCTTTTTCCTATGGGTTTGTTTCGAGATACATAAAAATTCATTTCCCTATGGGTTTGCTTCAATTTACATAAAAACTTCATTTTCCCTATGGGTTTGCTTCGAGTTACGTAAAAATTAATTTTTCCTATGGGTTTGCTTCGAGTTACATAAAAAACCTATTTAAGCAAAAGCCTTACAGAATGGACTTTTTAACTGTATTTTAATATACTTTGCTGTCTAGTGAAACTGGTATCATTGCTCTTTTAGCTTTCTCTTTCAGCACATTAATTTTTTCTATCAACAGCGTGGGAGTTATGCCACGTCAGACTTGTGCCCTAGTTTAACAACTCTACAAAGTTATTGTCTTTGCTCAGAAAGACCAGCAAATATTAAACCTAGGTAAATAAACTATTGTTGCATATATGTTCTGCCAATAAGCCAGTGTGATGTTACTTCATCTTCAAAGTTTTCTTTCTTAAAAACAAAATCAGATATATTATTTCCACTTCAGATTTTTTAATCAATTACTCCTTAGATACACTTGCTTGGTGAGAATGGTTTTCATCCCACCATCTGGAACAATGATGTTTGTTATACAGGTAGATTCTGAAGCCTTCAAGTGCATAAAAACCTCAGCTTACATATCTAGAATTTGAACAGCAGTTAGAATCAATCCTTTTATATTCCTAAATAACACTTCTCAGAAATATATATCATCTCTTTTATGTAACCGATTATGTCTTTTTCCTCCTGCATTCAATACTTCTGATAAATTCTTACTTATAGAATTATTTCTAAAACTTGGCATGATCTCAGATAATACTGAATAGCCCTATGGTGAATATAAATAACAATGACTAGGCAATACTTTGTATGTGTAATACTAATATTACAATCAAATAACTGTGTGCCCAAAACCTCTGTAATAAATTTGTATCAATTTGTTTGTTGACAACAAATTGTTGACCGTAGTCAATATCTAACTAATGACCCCACCCTCTGACGCGTATCCGTAAAATCACGGGGTGATGCATGCTGTCTAGCTGTAGCCATCACCCCGTCGCCTAGTTCGTTGTTGACCGGACAACGTTTAACCAACTTATGCCTGTCTAGTGTTGTCCAGTCAATTGCGAACTTGCCGGATACCTGTGGGTCATAATGTTTACCTTACCAGTGCTACCCGCCCATGTGACCAAAGTCAACAGCAGCAACAGAAAAACCCCTATGTCAAACCATAGCAACAGTGTGGGATGGGTGAAAAAACCAGGACCCAGGAGCCAATATGGGTCCCAGCCAAAAATTCCCACCCGGCCCCGAAGCGACCAAAATATCACACTGTTAACTAGGGACGGGGTGGAGGGGAAAAACTTCTCAGCTCCGTCGCTTCGCAAAATGGCAGCTCGGCTGCCTCGTGGCCACCCCTTTTATAAGGGAGCTGGCCACGCCCCTAACTACCCGGATGCCTTCGTCCGGTGGGGGGGGGCCGCAAAGAGCGCGGCGGCCATTTTGGCGCCGCGCTTGCATTGCAGGCACACCCCCCAATAAAGGACTCAGACACTGATAAAAGTGGATAACGGCATTGGGCCACATTTATTGATTCATGCCCTAGTCCGAATTATAAATTTCTATTGGTAATTGACCAATCATAATTCTTAAGGCAAGCAGGCCGAAGTAACACTGGTAAGGTACCACCCAAAATTGCCAACGGCAATTGCTACAATGTATCTATTTGTATCAATTTGTTTGTTGACAACAAACAAATTGTTGACCGTAGTCAATATCTAACTAATGACCCCACCCTCTGACGCATATCCGTAAAATCACGGGGTGATGCATGCTGTCTAGCTGTAGCCATCACCCCGTCGCCTAGTTCGTCGTTGACCGGACAACGTTTAACCAATTTATGCCTGTCTAGTGTTGTCCAGTCAATTGCGACTTGCCGGATACCTGTGGGTCATAATGTTTACCTTACCAGTGCTACCCGCCACACGGAGGGGCTTCAAAGAAGGCTCGACGCCCCCCCCCCCCCAGACCGTCAGCTCGGTCAATAGGCCTGCTCGCCAATCACCCAACAGGAGGTCCATACCTCCTCGCGACAGATGGACCCCATCCCCTGCATAAAGGTCATAATTTCGCAGACTAATGGCGGGGTGAGGGCTGACCCTCCCCCAACCCCTGCTGACAATGAACCGGGCCACAGCCCTGTTCACCATGCGTCTAGCACGTCGAGGGCCGGGAGGTCGAACCCTCCCCTATACGTGTGCCGTGGCACCACATCCGACCAAACAATGGTGGTGGCGGGCCACACGTAATGCAAGTAGGCGAGCTCGCCGCAAATCGCATGCTTTAGCGATAAGCCGGTGACCTGGCCCAAATCATTGCCCCCAAGGTGTATGATGAGAATGTCAGGCGGGTCAGCATTCCGACCTGAAAAAAGGAATGGCAACAGCTCCCGCCATAACATCCCAGGCTTACCATACCATGTGAGACTTGCGTATGCACCCAGTCCCAGTCGGGGTCCCCACTCTGTCGCCGCAGCTTAACGCGCTGCCCTGTGCACATAGCTATGGCCCACCAGCCATACTGTCACCGGTGTAATACGACACCCAGGGTCTGTCAAGGGAAAAAACGAGGGAGAGAAAAGGTGTGGTGACCAGGCTGGTACTCACTGTGGGAGAGGGCGGACATAAAATTGAAAACACCGCGAACCCCACCTCCCCATGTGGCGTATTTCAGCCCCGGAGTACCCAAAAGCAGCAGCAGTGGAGGCCGCCCCTATTCTGAACGAATGGGTGCCGTAACGGGCCTCCGGGAGGCCTACACTGGCGAGCGCTTTGCCTGTCACCTTCCAAAACTGAAACTTAGTAAGGGGAGACCCATCTTGGTGACAGAAAAACGGGCCATGGTGCGTGCCACGCAGTGCAATAAACTCATGTAGGGCACCAACCGGACAGATGTCTGCCAAAGAACACCGTAGCAGTCTCACACCACTGCCTACGCCATGCTGATCCGTCTTAGAGGAGCGTATCCTCAACTGAGCCCAGTCTTTGGCAACATAGACATCCTCGAGTTCCAGTGCCCTACGACTTGCATCCGCCTTAGACAGCATCACAAGCTCGCTGATGCGGAGCGCTCCAAAAATGCCACCGTTGTGGCTGCATGAAATAGGGCTGCCTCATATCTATCAAAACAGAGGCCAGGCCAGCCCCGGGCCAGTTGGGTAAGAACCCCTGGGGAAATCGGGTGGCGGTCGTCCGGGCAACGCCCACGCTCCCACCCCCACCCCTCCAAAACATGTCTCACACGGAAGTCAGCGGTACTATCCACATTACCTCCCACCTTGGCCATAAAAGCCAATGCTGACAGCCTAGATGCTATGGTGCGAGGTGCAAGGCCCTGGGCATGCAGGTAAACCATGAACTGAAGTACATGGGTCACTGGGATCGGCCAGGTTTCTGGCAGCCGGGATTGGATACAGAAGGCTCTGAAAGAATTGAATGCATGGTGATACGCCTTACGTGTGCGTGGCGCCAGTGACAAGCCTATCGCCCGGTTCACCTCTCCTTGCCAATGGTCCATATCTCTTCTGGGAGTGGCGAGGGAAATTCCTCTGCATCCGGGGCCAAGGCACGGAACCGGGAGATCTGCAGGCGGGATAAAGCGTCAGCGATATCATTATTGACCCCCGGGACATGCCTGGCCCTGAAGAGGACGTTGAGGCGCAGGCTGCGCAACACAAACTGGCGCACTAGGTCCATGACCCTGGGCGATTTGGAAGTCTGTGAGTTGACAATGTGGACAAAGGCCGCATTGTCACACCAGAAATGGACAACCGAGTTGGCCCACTCCTCGCCCCATAGCATCAAAGCCCCCAGGATAGGGAAAAATTCCAGATACGTGAGATCACGCAGGCGACCCGTGCCTGCCCAGGCTGGTGGCCACCCACCATAGGCCCACTTCCCATTGAAGTACATCCCATAACCCAGGGACCCTGAAGCATCAGACTGTATCTGAAAGCGAGGGGAAGCCAGGAGGTCAGACCTCCAAAATGATACTCCATTGAACTCCCTCAGGAACTGGAGCCAGATAAACATATCTGCCCTGATACCCCGGGTGAGTCTAACCCTATGGTGGGGCCTAGATAAGCCTGCCATGGAGTCGCACAAGCGCCGAGCAAACGCCCTGTCCGGTGCGACCACCCTGCAAGCGAAATTGAGGTGACCGTGTAGCACCTGCAGTTCCCGCAGGGACGCCTTGCGTTTAGCAAGCAAGTCCGAGATAAGGGCCACAATCCTTGACACCTTATCCCCCGGTAACCTAGAAGCCTGCGCTACCGTGTCAATCTCCACCCCCAGAAATACTAGCTGAGTAGATGGGCCCTCGGTCTTTTCGGGCGCTAAAGGGACACCGAGTTCCTCCATTAGCGTCTGAAATGTGTTGAGGAGACGTGTGCACGTGTCCCAGCCCCGTTCACCCCCGAATAAAAAATCATCCAGGTAATGGGCTACAGACCGGGACCCTGACCTGCGGACAAAAGCCCACTGTAGGAACGTGCTAAAACGCTCGAAAGCCGAGCATGATATGGAACAGCCAAAAGCATGGCCTTATCAAAGTAATATTCACCCCGGAACTTGAAACCCAGCAACTCAAAATCGCCCGGGTGCACTGGCAAGAGGCGAAACGCCGACTTAATGTTGCACTTGGCCAACAGCGCACCCGGGCCACATGAGCGCACCATGCGCAGCGCGTGGTCAAAAGATGTATACCTGACTGAGCAAAGGTCATCAGGGATAGCATCATTGACCAATCGGCCGGCTGGATAAGACAAATGATGAATCAGGCGAAACTCGCCCGGTGATTTTTTGGGGACCAAGCCCAAAGGTGACACCTTAAGATTGGGGAACGGGGGTGTAGGGAAAGGGCCGGCCACCCTGCCCATATCGACCTCCTTAATAATGCTGGCAGCAGCTACCTCCTCCCACCCCCTAAGGGACAAAAGGTTGGGGGCATCCTGGGGGAACCTGTCGCCCACAAAAGGGATACGGAACCCCCGTCTAAAACCTTGAAGAAGGTAAACCGCATCCTCCTCCCTCGGGTACAATGCGAGCCAACGCTCCAACATGTCCACATTAATTGGGGAGGGGGCCTTTTGGTGAACCAGCTCCCTCCGCGGCAGTTTTGCCAGCCCACTGTCCGCCCCTTCCTCTGCCCCGCATCCCCCCAGGCCTGGGACAGGCAGAGGCCGCATGGGGGCCAGCGCAGGAGGGACACTCATGTCTGTACTTGCAATTCTTCCTGTTGCAGGAACCATTGGACGAGAAAGTCCAGCACAGCAGGCGGGCTGGAACCCCCTGCCCCGCCACCTGGCGGGGAGCCTGTGCTGGGGCCACTCGCTGGACCGCATGTCCACAATGGTATCTTTCCCCGGGCGTAGGGCGCGTGGGAGTCATGTACAGCAGCCACAGCCGCTGGCAGGGCTCGTCCCACCTCATCTCTGGGTGCAGGGGAATCCGCATACGGAATTCCTCGTCGTAAGCCAACCACGACGGGCCCGGGAAGTCAACCATCGCCCGGTAAATGTTGTCCAAATACTGGACCATCGGAATCGCCAAATCAGGCCGGACCCTGAGGTATACCGCAATGTAGATGAGGTAGGCCGGCAACCAGTTGGCCCACGTACGTGGTGGCTTGCGACGACGCGCTTGCTCCTTATCGTTCTCATCTTACCCCTCCCTCTCCTCCTTGGTGGGCTCTCTGTTAAGGAGGGAGAAGATGTCCACATACTCCCCCCGCCAGATCTTCTCTCTGGTGGCCTGTGCCAAATGCTCCCCCAGTGGCAAAGTATACCCTGCCGTCCGCAAAGCCGACACAGGCACGGTGGAAACTGCGGGCATCTGCGAAGGAGCCTGGACTAACCCGGTCACCCCTAGAAGATTCCCGACCGGGTAAGAAGGACCTCCTACCCCGGGGCCCAAGGGGATAGTTGAAGTCACCGGGTGGGGCGTCGGCGACTGGACCGCCGCACCACCCGTGCGAGGCCAAGGTCATTGAAAAGCCCCCCCAACGTGGCCATGTGTGTTTGTGCACTATTTTGGACCGCATACTCACACGCTGCGCCCCCATGGGCCGCCCCCACCGGGGGTTCCGACCCTAGAGCTCGTCGACGGGGCTTGATCAGCACCGGCCTGTTGATTGGGGAGCTGCGGGGCAGTGGCCGAAGCCGGGCCACGCGCCTCAGGCAGCTCAACCCGTCCCACCGCCTGCCGCTGCCCAGCAGACGATGGACCGACCAGCACCCCAAAAGGGGCCCCAGGGTGACTAACCTGGGCCAGGGATGCCTCAAGGGCTGCAACGCGGGCCAGGAGGGCCTCCATGCTGACATAGCCACCTAAACCAAGGGGGGGGGGTAAAGGGCCAGCCGGCCCACTAACTACAGGCGTCGGCACAGGTCCCTGTACCCCGGGGCTGGAATAGGGCCACGATCCAAAGCCCGGGCCCGGTAGGGCCGGGGAAGAACCCTGCCATGGAAGGGGGCCACACCACCCCCCACGGCTGGAAGCCCCCGCATTAAGCTGCGCCCCAACGGAGGAAGGCCCAGCAGAATGGGTGACGCCAGCAGCGGCGGCCGCCGCTTGCGGGCCGGGAGCCGCGGCCCCTACTGCGCCCGCACGCGGACCCCCAGCCTCCGGCCAAGGGGGAATTAACCCCATCCCACCGATCCCGGTGGGTTCGGGCAGAGGAGGCTGCTGGGGAGGCGCAGCCGCGGTCCTCCGACCCGGATTGCGCCTCAGCCTTCTTCTTCGAGGGCATTGCAGCTGGTCAATGGGAAGCCTAAAAGGAGAGAATCAGCAGCCAAGAGGCTCAGGTGATAGTACAAGTGACGGAGGTAGGAGGGAAAAACTTCTCAGCTCCGTCGCTTTGCAAAATGGCAACTCGGCTGCCTCGTGGCCACCCCTTTTATAAGGGAGCTGGCCACGCCCCTAACTACCCGGATGCCTTCGTCCAGTGGGGGGGGCCGCAAAGAGCGCGGTGGCCATTTTGGCGCTGCGCTTGCATTTGTATCAGAGCTCCTCTAGTCAGTTCATAGCCAGAGTGAATTTTTTTTTACCAAAGATTTCCAATTATGCTACAAGGTTAGCAAGAAACAGCACATAGACCAATGATGGTGAACCTTGACACTTCAGCAGTTCTTGGACTTCAATTTTCAGAAGTTCTGATCAGCAGGTGTGCCTACTTGGGCTTTTGGTAACTGAAATCCAAGAAGAGCTGGAGTGCCAAGGTTGGCCACCAGGGACATAGACAGATGTCAGCTAACTCCTGTTTGTAAATCTCTACTGATCTGAATGTAAATAAAACAAGACAAGACGAAAAGTATTGTGTCACCTAAAATACTAAGTGGACTTTATCCATGGAATTTGTTGTTGTTCAGTCATATGATTGAGTCTGACTCTTTGCGACTCTATGGACCAATGCACGCCAGGCACCCCTATCTTTCACCATCCTCTGCAGCCCGCTCAGCTATGCCCATTGCATCAACAATGCCATCTAGCCATCTCATGCTCTGCCACCCCCTTCTCCTTTTGCCCTCGATTTTTCCCAGCATCAAGGCCTTCTTGAGTGAGTCCTTTGCAGGCGCACCCACCCAAATAAAGACTCAGACACCAGTATTGGATTAAAGGCATTGGGCCACTTTTATTGAATAATGCCCTAGTCCGAATTATAACTATCAATTGGTGTATCATCCAATTGTAATTCTTTAAGGCAAGCAGGCCGCAGTAACACTGGTAATGGCAATTGGCTATTATGTATCCATTTGTATCAATTTGTTTGTTGTCACAAACAAATTGTTAACTAAAGTCAATATACTATCTATTGACCCCACCCTCTGACGTGTATCCGTTAAAATATCAAGGTGATGCAGGCTGTGAAGCTCCTAGCATCACCCCATTCATGGTTCGCCCTTGACCGGCCAAGCATGTTTCCCCTGCACCTATCTACGTGTTGGCCAATCAATTGCGAACCTGCCAGATACTTATGGGTCATAAATTTTACCTTACCAGTGCTACCCGCCACACGGGGAGGCGTCCATGACGACTCACCGCCCCCCCCCCTGACCGACAGCTCGGTCACCAGGCCTACTTGCACATCATCCAAAAATAGGTCCATACCTCTAGCCAACAGGTGGACCCCATCTGCCACCGGTGTGCGGAAACACACAGGGTCTGCAAAAGAAGAAGAGAGAATTGAGGGCATAATGAGACACTCATGCAGTACATATAAAGAAAAACACGCTGATCCCCACCTGCCCATCCGATGTATATCGGCCTCTGAGTACCCAAATGCAGCCGCCATTGACGTGGCGCCTATCCTAAATGAATGGGTACCATAATGAGCTCCAGAGATGCCCACACTGTAAAGTGCCGTCCCGGTAACCCTCCAAAATTGGAATTTAGTAAGGGGAGACCCATCCTGGTGGCAGAACAACAGGCCAGGGCGTGAACCACGCACTGCCAAAAAGGCATGTAGGGCACCAACCGGACAGATGTCAGCAAACATGCATCGTAGAAGCGTCACGCTACTACCCTTCCCTTGCTGATCGGTCTTTGAGGAACAAATCCTCAACTGATCCCATTCCTGGTTGAGAGACACATCTTCCAGTTCCAGTGCCCTACGGGACATGTCCCCTTTTGAAAGTGGGACCAGCTCACTGATTCTCAGAGCTCCAAAGAAAGCTACGGTGGTAGCTGCATGAAAAAGAGACTCCTCATACCTATCATAACACAGGCTATGCCAGCCCTGAGCAAGTTGTGTGAGAAGACACGGTGAAACAGGCTGATGTGTGTCTGGGTGGCGTCCGCGTTCACGTGTCCAGCCTTCCAACACATGGCGTATACGAAAATCACCCATGCAATCAATAAAGCCCCGTGCCTTAGCCATGAATGCCAAGGCCAAAAGCCTGGTGGCAATGGTGCGTGGGGCCAAACCTAGAACATGAAGGTGCACCAGGTACTGCAGAACATGGTCAACCGGGATCGGCCACATGTCAGGCAGCTGCCTTTCCCTACAAAAGGTCCTAAACTGAAGGAGCATGTGTTGACACGCCTTACGTGTGTGAGGTGCCAAAGACATGCCAATTGCCCAGTTCACTTCTCCTCGCCAAAGGTCCACATCTTGACCGGAAGTGGAGAGGGAAGTTCCTCTGCGTCTGGAGCCAAGGCATGGAACCGGGAGATCTGCAGGCGGGATAAAGCATCAGCAATATCATTATTAATGCCTGGTACATGTCTGGCCCTTAAGAGCACATTAAGGCGCAAGGACCTAAGGACAAATTGTCGAACCAAGGCCATGACTCTGGGAGACTTAGATGTTTGGGCGTTAACAATATGCACCACGGCAGCATTGTCACACCAAAAGTGAACTACGGAATTAGCCCACATGTCCCCCCAGAGCATAAGTGCACCTAAAATCGGAAAAAACTCAAGGAACGTAAGATCGCATAAGCGATCTGTGCCTTGCCATTCCTGGGGCCATTTACCATAGGCCCATCTACCCTCAAAATAAATCCCATACCCTAGAGAACCTGAGGCGTCCAACTGGACATGGAACCGAGGGGTAACCATACGCTCGGCCCTCCAAAAGGAGACGCCATTAAAGCCCTGTAAGAATGTGAGCCAAACCGACAGGTCAGCCCACAAACCCCTAGTCAGCCGCACCCTGCGGTGCTTTTTAGAAAGACCCACCATGGCATCACAAAGATGCCTGGCGAAGGCCCTACCTGGTGTTACCTCCCTGCATGCAAAGTTGAGGTGGCCGTGGAGCAGCTGCAACTCCCGTAGAGACACCTTATGCCTGGCGAGCATTGCCAAAATTGTATCCGAGATCCGAGTGACCTTTTCCATGGGTAACCTGGATGTCTGGGCAACCGTGTCAATATCTATACCAAGAAAGGTGAAGGTGGTGGCTGGGCCCTCTGTCTTTTCAGATGCCAGAGGAACACCAAGTTCCTACATGAGCCCCTGGAACATGTTAAGCAGGCGTCCACATGTGCCCGTGTCGTGTCCACCCCTGAACAAAAATCGTTGAGGTAGTGTGCCACGGACTGGGACCCTGACCTCCGGACGAAAGCCCAATGAAGAAAGGTGCTAAAGCGTTCGAAGGCCGAGCACGAAATGGAGCAGCCAAAAGGCATAGCCTTATCCACATAAAACTTGCCCCGAAAACAAAAACCTAAAAGCTCAAAGTCATCAGGGTGTACTGGCAACAATCAGAATGCCGATTTGATATCGCACTTTGCCAAGAGCGCCCCGGGACCACACGAGCGTACCATCTGCAAGTCCTGGTTAAAGGACGTACACCGGACTGAGTAAAGGTCATCCGGTATGGTGTCACTGACCGAGGAACCTGAAGGGTAAGAAAGGTGGTGAATCAGACGAAATTCACCCGAGAACTTTTTTGGCACTAAGCCGAGAGGGGATACTTTTAAATTTGAATACGGGGGCATATCAAACGGTCCAGCAACCCTACCCTCTCTAACCTCTTTGGCTATCTTCTCCACTGCCACGTCCTCATTACCTCGAAGAGACAGCAAATTCGGGGCATCCTGAGGCGCGCGAACACCCCTGAAGGGGATGCGGAAGCCAAAGGTAAAACCTTCTAGCAGATAGAGCGCATCATCCTGTCTAGGATACACGCGTAGCCATCATTTAAGCACGCTAAGACTATTTGGGGAGGGGGCCTTTTGAATGGGTAGCGGCGTCAGAGGGAGCTCTGGCCGACCCCTGGAATCCCTTTCCCCTACCACGGGATCCACCGGCCCGTGGGCACAAGGAGGCGGCATGAGGGCCGGAACAGGAAGGGCACTCATGCCTAAATTTACATTGGCGCCTGTTGCACACTCCATTGGCGGAGTAGCTCCAACACAGCAGGCGGGCTGGAACCCCCTGCCACGCCGGCTGGCGGGGAACCTGTGTAGTGGCAGACCACTGCACGGCATGGCTGCAGTGGTACCGTTCACCTGGCGCCGGTCGTGTAGGTGTCATATACAGGAGCCATAGTTGCTGGCAGGGTTCGTCCCACCGCATCTCTGGGTGAAGGGCTGCCCCTATCCTTAAATTACTCATCATAGGCCAACCATGATGGGCCAGGGAAATCAATGACGGCCCAGTAAATATTGTCCAGATACTGGACCATCGGAATGGCCAAATCAGGGTGAGCCCTGAGATATACTGCCATGTATATTAAATAGGCCGGTAACCAGTTGGCCCACATCCGAGGGGGCTTATGACGATGGGACAATTCCTTGTCCCTGTCATCCTGCCCCTCCTTCTCCTCCTTGGTAGGTTCACGGTTAAGGAGGGAGAAAATGTCAACGTATTCCCCCCGCCATATCTTTTCCCTAGTGGCCTGGGATAAATGTTCACCCAAGGGAAGGGAGTAGCCGGCCGTCGGCATGGCCATAGTTGGCACAGAGTAAAGTGGAGGAATGTATAATGGGCTGTGTCACCGCCCAGGGACTTGCGCTGGAACCAATGGGGTGGTAATCCCCGGCAAAACCTGGGCATAGTTAGGAGCCCCGAAGGTCAGAGGGTATTGCGCAGTGAACTGGCCACCGACAGCAGACTGGTGAGGCCAGGGCCACTGTACCCCACCAGTAGCATGTGTAAGTGTCGCCAGTGTGCTGACTTGACCAACATACTCACCTGTTGCACCCCCCTGGGCCGCCCCCACTGGGGGTTCCGGCCCTTGGCGGGCGTCAGAGCTCACAATGGAAATCGAGCTCTGAGCCGCTGGACGTCCAGGCCAAGTTGGACCAGTCAACGACGGGGGCGGCCGGACGGGGAGCTGCGGAGCACCAGCACGCATCAGCCTGGTGGCCTCCAGCAGCTCAACCTGGCTGATGGCCTGCTGATATGCCGGAATAGGCCTATGGGCCGCGGCCGAAGGATAGCCGAACCCACAGTAAAATGGTGATGGGGCGATCCCCATGGATGCCTCGAGGGCCACTATGCAGGAAAGCAATGTATCCTCAGCGTCTGACCCACCATGATAAGGTGGGCCGGGTGGGCCAGATGGCCCACCAGGCAATGGTTGATGAGGCGGAAGGGAAAAGCCTTGCAGCAGTCCCTGGCCGCAATATGGCCAAGCAAGATAATCCGGCCCATGGGGTGCTGGTGCGCCACCATGCCCCACACCGGGCATGTCAACGGGGGTGGAAACCCCCAGGGAGCAGGCCCGCCCAGCCCCCGCCCAAGTCCTACGACTGGGCAGGGGGGCAGGGGCCTGGTCCCCAACATTGGTGGCAGTGGTCAAAGGAACCCTGCCGCCCACCCTTGGCACCCTTGGACGAGCCCTCCGGCCCGATGATGACCCAAGTGAGGTGGTCAGGGGGTAGGGTGAACCCTTCCCCTTGCGCACGGCCGCGGTGCCGCGGTAGCCCTTGGTTTGGGTGCCATGGCCACCCAAACCTATGAGCACTGATCAGAGAAGAAAAATCTCCGATAAATTGAGTCAAGTTTCTAATTAGCAATAACCAGCCTCAGAGTCAAAATAGCAGCGTTGGAGCGAACTTCTCCGCTCCGTCGCTGTTCTAAAATGGTGAAGGGGCTGCCTCGTGGCCACCCCTTTTATAAGGGGTTAGTCACACCCCTAACTACCCGGATGTCTAAGGCCGGGGTGGGGTGGGGGCGCAAAGAGCACGGCGGCCATTTTGGCCTTCTTCTCATTTGGTGTCCAAAGTACTTTAGCTTCATCTTCAATGCATTTCCTTCCAAGGAGCAGTGTTGATTTCCTTCTGGATTGACTTATTTGATTTCTTTCCTGTCCAGGGTACTCTCAAAATTCTCCTCCAACACCACATTTCAAAGGTGTCCATTCTTCTGCGCTCAGCCTTCCTTATGGTCCAGCTCTTGCATCATGCAAAGCTAACATTAAAACACAGTAGTTAGTCTTTAAGGTACTGCAACATTTGTCTTTTTGTTTTGTTTTGTTTTTTGTTGTTGTTCAGTCGCACAGTCGATTCCGACCCTTTGCGACCCTATGGACCATCGTTCTCCAGGCACCTCTGTCCTCCACCATCCCCCTCAGTCCTCCCAGTTCTGTGCCCATTGTGTCTACAATACCATCTATCCATCTCATCCTTGGCCTCCCCCTTCTTCTTTTGCCCTCCACCTTTCCCAACATCACGGCCTTCTCAAGTGAATCCTCCCTTCTCATTTGATGCCCAAAGTACTTTAGCCTCATCTTTACTATTTGACCTTCCAATGAGCAGTCAGTGTTGATTTCTTCTAAGATTGACCTATTTGTTCTCCTCGCTGTCCAGGGTACCCTCAAAACTCTCCTCCAGCACCACATTTCAAAGGCATCTATTCTTCTGCGTTCAGCTTTCCTAATTGTCCAGCTCTCACATCCGTACATTACCACTGGGAATACCATTGCTTTGACTATTCTAATTTTTGTTTCCAAGGTGATGTCTCTGCTTTTCACCATGTTCCCCAGGTTTTTCATGGCTTGTCTCCCAAGAATCAGTCGCCTTTTTATTTCATGGCTGCAATCTCCATCTGCAGTGATCTTAGATCCTAAGAATGTAAAATCTGTCACTGCTTCTACTTCTTCCCCATCTATTCTCCAGGAACTGATCGGGCCAGTTGCCATTATCTTGGTTTTCTTGATATTGAGTCTCAAGCCAGCTTTTGCACTCTCTTCCTTCAAACCGATCAAGAGATTCTTTAGGTCTTCCTCACTTTCTGCCATTAAGGTGGTGTCGTCTGCATATCTCAGATTGTTGATGTTTCTCCCAGCAATTTTGATCCCATATTGTGATTCCTCCATCCCTGCGTTGCGCATTATGTGCTCTGTGTATAAGTTGAATAAGCAGGGTGACAAAATGCAGCCTTGTCTTACTCCTTTTCCTATTCCAAACCACTCTGTCATTCCGTGTTCTGTCCTAACTGTTGCTTCTTGGTTCCTGTACAGATTTCTCAGGAGGCATATGAGATGCTCTGGTATTCCCATCTCTTTAATCACTTGCCACATCTTGTTGTGATCCACACTATCAAATGCCTTAGTGTAATCAATAAAGCAAAAGTAAACTTGTTTCTGGTATTCCTTTGTTTTCTCCATGATCCAGCGTATGTTGGCAATGTGGTCTCTAGTCCCCCTGCCTCTTCTGAAACCAGCCTGCACCTCTGGTAGTTCTCTTTCCACATGCTGCTGAAGTCTATCATGTATTATCTTGAGCATCACCTTGCTGGCGTGTGGGATGAGCGCAATTGTTCGATAATTTGAGCATTCTTTGGCATTGCCCTTTTTTGGGATTGGAACATATACTGATCTTTTCCAGTCCTGTGGCCACTGTTTTGTTTTCCAAATCTGCTGGCATATTGAATGCAGTAATTTGATGCCATCATCTTTTAAAGCTTTGAAAAATTCAACTGGGATACCATCATCTCCACTAGCTTTTTTGTTTGCAGTGCTCTTTAGGGCCTTTCTGACTTCACTCTCCAGGATGTCTGGCTCAGGTTCAATTTCTTCATCATTGTGGCTATCAGGAGTGTTGAGTTCCTTTTTGTAGAGTTCCTCTGTGTACTCTTTCCATCTTTTCTTAATTTCTTCTGCATCAGCTAGCTCCTTTCCGTCTTTGTCCCTTATCATGTTCATTTTTGCTTTAAATGTTCCCTTGATTTCCTGGATTTTTTTGAAAAGGTCTCTGCTTCTGCCTCTTTTGTTGTTTTCCTCCATTTCTTTGCACTGTTCTTTTAGGTAGTTTTCCTTATCTCTCCTTGCTTTTCTTTGAAATTCTGTGTTCAAAAGATTGTATTTTTTCCTTTCTCCTTTGACTTTTGCATTCCTTCTTTCCTCTGCTATTTTAAGAGCCTCATCAGACAACCACTTTGCTTTCTTACTCTTCTTTTCTTTTGGTATGGTTTTCTTTGCTGCTTCCTGCATGATGTCCCTCATCTCTGTCCATAATTCTTCTGGCACTCTGTCTATTGAGTCTAAGCCATTGAATCTGTTCATCACCTCCACCGTGTATTCTTTAGGGATGCTATCTAGGTGATATCTGTCTGGTCTCTTTGTTTTCCCTATTTTCTTTAGTCTAAGCCTGAATTTTGCAATCATTAGGTTGTGATCTGAGCCACAGTCTGCTCCAGGTCTTGTTTTTGCTGACTGTATGGAGGTTCTCCATCTTTGACTGCAAAGTATGTAATCAATCTGGTTTCGGTGTTGGCCATCTGGTGATGTCCATGTGTAAAGTCACCTCTTGTGATGCTGGAAGAGGGTGTTTGCTATGACCATTGCGTTCTCTTGGCAGAACTCTATCAGTCTTTGCCCTGCTTCATTCTGTGTTCCAAGACCGAACTTGCCTGTTATTCCCTCCACTTTTTGATTGCCTACTTTGGCATTCCAGTCTCCTAAAATAATTTGGACATCATTTCTTGGTGTTTGTTTTATGAGGTGTTGTAAGTCCTCATAGAACTGGTCCACTGTGGCTTCATCTGCACCCGTGGTTGGTGCGTATATTTGGATCACAGTGACATTGAAGGGTTTGCCCTGAAATCTTACTGACATCATTCTGTCATTTTTGAGGTTGTATCCCATTACTGCTCTTCTCACTCTTTTATTGACAATTATGGCTACTCCATGTCTTCTAAGGTTTTCTTGTCCACAGTAGTAGATGTGATGGTTTCCAGAGCTGAATTCGCCTATCCCTGTCCATTTTAGCTCACTGATTCCCAAGATGTCAATGCTTATTCTTTCCATCTCATTTTTTTTACCACTTCTAGTTTACCTTGGTTCATTGATCTCACATTCCATGTCCCTATGCAGTATTGCTCCTTACAACATTGCATTCCTCCTCCCTCCTTCCTGTCCCTCCCCTCCCTCCACTCTGTGGTGTTAAGCATCCTGTATCACCTAGCCTGCCCCTTTGTTTGCCCCTTTGTTTTGCCTTTTGTTTTGGTCAATAGGGTTCTCTTGGCAAGCTTTGTGGCGTGGTTTGCTGGTTTCTACGCCATGTTTTTTCTCGCATCATACATCATATCACAGTTTTAAAAATTTAAAACAGTTTAAACAACATATTATCATGCATACTTATCACACTCTAAAACACAGTCTCTATGTTAATTGGTATATTAAGTCAGTGTAAAGTCTCTATGTCAGTTGCTATATTAATTCCGCTACATTTTTCACATCAGCTACTTATCCTTGTGTCCTCACTCCCCAGGTGGGGTTGTTGTCTCTGGGCCCCTTGCTCCCGTGACATCGCAGTGGCGAGCAGTGGATGTTTTCCCCGTGGGTCTGCTGTTCCTCTTCCTCTGCCTCTGGCGGCGGTGGTGGATGGTGACTTTTCCCGCCGCCTGGCCGGTCCTCCTCACCCCCGGCTGGGGTGGTCCCGCGGCTGCTCCTGGCCGCGGGCAGCCTCCTCGCGGCGGCGGCGGTGGAGGATCACGACCTCTCCCGCCGCCTGGCTGGTCCTCCTCACCGCCAGCTGGGGTGGTCCCGCGGCTGCTCCTGGCCGCGGGCAGCCTCCTCGCGGCGGTGGCGGTGGAGGATCGCGACCTCTCCCGCCGCCTGGCCGGTCCTCCTCACCCCCGGCTGGGGTGGTCCCGCGGCTGCTCCTGGCCGCGGGCAGCCTCCTCGCGGCGGCGGTGGTGGAGGATCGCGACCTCTCCCGCCGCCTAGCTGGCTACTCATTTTATCGACCTCGGATGAATGGAAGGCTGAGCCAACCTTGTGTCCCTTTAGGATCGAACTCACAACGTTTTGGCTGCAGCATAGCAGGTTAACCACTGCGCCACCAGAGTTTACTATCTACTATACTTGCATAGACTAACATGGCTACCACTTCAAAAATTCCAACACTGATCTGAAGGTATGCCTAGATATAGCAGGAAAATTTGTTTATCCAGTTTTACACATTAAAAATCCTCTAGCATGTTGTTAATTTATTGTTTCAGCTTATAGCCAATGTCTACACATATGAGAAAGCAACAGCATAATCACATCAATTCAAAAATACATAGTGATATAAAGAGAAGAACAATCAGTGGTTGGAACAATTAAAATCATAAATTTAATAAAACAGGCAATTAAAATAGCTTAATCAGGAAAAGGGAAGAATTGGACAGATTAACATACTGGAGGAAGGCATACCTGTCAACCTTCCCGGATTGGCCGGAATTTCCCAGTTTTCGGCGTTGATTTTTGCCCTTTCCCGCTCTGCGCTGCCAAAACCCCGGATTTCGGCAGCGGGGGAAAGGAGGCACTGTGCAGCCCATCTGCGCAGGTCGCGTTGCACGCATGCGTGGAAGGGCTCTACACTTCCATAGCTCCCTTCCACGCATGCGCAGAAGGCTACGCCGTGTGCGTAGAAGGCTACGCAAGCGGCGTAGCCCTCCACGCGTATGCATACAACGCGACCTACGCAAACCCGGTCCGCGCAGGTCCTGGATTCGCCGGAGCCGCGGTTGACAGGTATGGAGGAAGGTGTGCTTCAAGTTACATGGCACCATGCTATTTAGAGATCATAAACAGGAAGACTGTAGTGGCTTAGTTGTTAAGACACTGAACTTGATGACTGGAAGGTCAGCAAGTCGGCAGTTCTAGACCCAAGTGCTACATGTCGGAGCAGTCTCCTCTCTCTGTCCCAGCCCCTGCCAAGCTAGCAGCTCAAAAGCAAGAAATTGCAAATAGATAAATAGGTACCACTTTGTTGGGAAGGTAAACAGTGTTCCATGCACTTGGGTGACTAGTGATGTCTGCCACATGTCCACGGACACATCTGCAGATATAGACAGCACTGGCTCTTTGGCTATAAGCAGAGATGAGCACAAAACTCTAGAGTCAGATATGACTGGCTCTCGAGCAAGGGTGACCTGGAACATATGCAGCACCTTAAAGTCTCCATTTAAAATTAGAAGAACAAAACTGCTATACTATGGAGACAATATGCTTCTTAAAATCAGTTTTAGTCCACAGATTAGCCAAAGCATTTTGCAGCAGCTGAATATTCCAAACACTATTGGAAATTCCAAAATTATTGGGATACAGCCAGATGTATAATAGCAGTCCAGATGTGACATACTAAGGAATATGTTAATATAGCCAGTTTAGATGTTTCTCAGAATAGATGTAAGTGCTACATGAAATTATTCATGCAAAAAACAAACAAAGAAACAACATCCTGATCACTGCCACATCTGTGTTTCAGACCACAATTGGAAGACTGGATCCAATCTTGGACTGAAACAATGAACCTGGCTAGCTAACAAATACATAGCCATTTTTATTTTATTTTTGCAATGCAATGTGCTTTCCTATTCACTGATTCTCCTTCAAAAAAAAAAATAAAAAAAAATCAGGAGCTTCTCCTGTGCAGTGAAGATATTTTGCTGGCAGAGCAAAACAATGTTCTAGGAACCAATTCTAAAAATGGGGGCACCCCAAACAAAAAAAAATGTAACTTCTGGATGAACACCAAATGTGGCACTTGTGTAGCAGATAGACTTTGGATAAGTACCAAATTTGGCACCCTATGGAGCAAACTGTCTGCTCTTGCTTTGTGCCAAATTTGAGAAAATTTGGACAAAAGATTTTCCAGTTATGATATTTAAAATGTAAAACTTTTTTTATCCTTCTGTAGAAACAAATTTTCAAACAGATCAAATAAGCAGAAAAGATCAGTCTTGCTTACTGTTAGGGAATAATAGCAGAGATACCTTTGAGCAGAAGGTTGGAGCAGGAATCTGAGGGAATGCAGAAGAACTACAAAAAGCTGTGGTGTGAAGCATTTCTTTTTACTGATGGTGCAGAAGATATTTACAGTGCAGAAGGAAAAAATAACTAGAATACTTTCTCTGTTCTGTGCTCTGCCATTTACAGAGTACAGTATATATAGTTCAAACAGTTCTCTGAACAACAACAAAAAGATAATGGCTTGCAAACTTGACAAGACAGTTCTTTGGAGATGAGCTTACCGAATCAGTCATTGGATTCTATGAAGACCTTGGAATTGCAAAGGTGACATCCAAACAGTGGTCAGGAACAAGCAGTTGGATAACACGAAGTCCAATGATGCATTTCAACAGCAAACAGACGTTTTAGTCAGTAGGTTTCAGCCAGTTTTCAGCACAACATATCAGCAATAGTTACTCAGCATTTCCACCAGCACGTGGCCCAGTATGCAGTCAGCTCATCAGCCCAAGCAGACCGAACACTCCAGGCAGGCAGACCAGTTTCACAGTTTGAGATGGCTTGTTTTAAGGACATTTCACAAGCATAATCACCTAATTCAGGAGGGTTGTGACAGAATACACATGGAGTCCTTAAAGGAACATTTGACAGAGCATAATATGCTACCCAATTGATCCTGTCGGAACTTAGGATCTAACACTTACCCTGAAGGAAAATGGTGAGTCCAGTCCAATTTCTTTGATTTAAAATAAGGGTTCCCAACCTGCAGCCTTGAGCAATTTCTTTGTGGCCCTCTTACCTTCTTATGTACCTCTGAAGGTTTAGTTTTGATCTAAATTGGCAGATTAATAATTTTGTTACATTTTGATTTAAGATTTTGCCCTTTTTGTCATTGGACACTCCAATATGGCCCTCATGTCCCAGAAGGTTGAAGACCACTGATTTAGAAGGAATGAGGAATCCCAGTTGCAGAGCCTGAAACACTAAATATAAAGAAGGGTAAACTGACTGTTATAAACTGCTAAGCAGCACAGACCTTCCAAAACATTGATGATACATTGTTTGCAAGTAAGTTCACTGTGCTCTGGGAAAATCTAATCTGTTGACCCTGTAGTCAGGACCTTAATGAAGTGACACTCAAAAGATTTTTAACTCCTTCCTATCTGTGGAGAAATTCTAGCCAGAGGGTGGCCACAGAAAAGGAGATCAGGTCAGAGATTGACCAAGCACTTGTTGAGAATCCAGCTCAACAAGGGTGTAAGCATAAAGTCAGAAGAAACTGAAACAGCAGTCAGAGTGAATGGTGCACAAAAAGTCTCTTCTCCAGCACCGGGGAAGCAAGTTTTATTGAAATTACACAGGTTACACAGTATGTCTTACAACAGCATAGGTGCAGTGGTATTCAGCCAATCATATGACATTCTCTACAGGATAGCCATATATGGAACATGACCTATATACTAGTACATGCGCAGTAGTTTATATCTTGCCAGAATAGGCCCAAAGCCTATTCTCTGTGGCGGTACCCTTGCAAAAGCTGTTACCTCTAATTATATAGCCAGCGTTGCCGCGCTCTCCCCGCCCCTTCCATCGGCGGGGAGATGAAAAGGAGCCTTCCGTGGTCCAGAAGGCTCAGAAGACGCCGCCGCCAGCGTTGCCGCGCTCTCCCCGCCCCTTCCATCGGCGGGGAGATGAAAAGGAGCCTTCCGTGGTCTGGAAGGCTCAGAAGACGCCGCCGCCAGCGTTGCTGCGCTCTCCCCGCCCCTTCCATCAGCGGGGAGATGAAAAGGAGCCTTCCGTGGTCCGGAAGGCTCAGAAGACGCCACCGCCAGCGTTGCCGCGCTCTCCCCGCCCCTTCCATCGGCGGGGAGATGAAAAGGAGCCTTCCGTGGTCCGGAAGGCTCAGAAGACGCCGCCGCCAGCGTTGCCGCGCTCTCCCCGCCCCTTCCATCGGCGGGGAGATGAAAAGGAGCCTTCCGTGGTCCGGAAGGCTCAGAAGACGCCGCCGCCAGCGTTGCCGCGCTCTCCCCGCCCCTTCCATCGGCAGGGAGGTGATAGGGAGCTTTCGACGACAGGACTTGTTAGGTTTGCTGTCAGAATTGGGTGGGGATGGTGGGTGGGGGCGGAAGAGGGAATGTTGGTCCTGCCAGCTAGGGAGGGGCAGCATTCTATCTAGGGAGGCTCCGGAGAACCATATAGGTGTTGTGACGGGCATGGGGCGGTATGGCGGGTACCGTGGGGTGGGCCGCACTCGGGGAATGCGGGTCCGATGTTTAACTGCGGTCCCTCATTCCAGCCCTGCAGGTACATCTCTGGGTCCTGAGCAGCAGATCCGGAGTGACCCCGCCCTTAGGCTGCTGCTGGTGAATGCCAGGTTGGTTTGCAATAAGGCCCCCCCTGATTCAAGATGTCATCCAGGAAGGGCTGGCCGACCTGGCATGCATCACCGAAACGTGGTTGACTCCTGAAGATGGAGTACCTCTCTCAGACATATGTCCAGCTGGGTTCGGTATTTGGCACCAGCCTAGAGGTGAGGGGAGGGGCGGTGGTGTCGCCATTGTTGCCAGGGAGTCTTTGGGAGTTGCTAGGGCCACTGCTCCACAAGTGTCTGGTTGCGAGGCCCTTCTACGGCTGGGCCCCAAGGGTCAGTTGGGGATCTTGCTCCTGTACCTGCCCCCTTGCAGGGTAAGGGATGCCCTGCCTGAGCTCCTCGAGGCCGCCTCGATGCTGGTGTTGGAGTTCCCGAGACTTATGGTTCTGGGAGACTTCAATTTGCCATCGC
Source organism: Bradypodion pumilum (assembly GCA_035047305.1). Taxonomy (NCBI): domain Eukaryota; kingdom Metazoa; phylum Chordata; class Lepidosauria; order Squamata; family Chamaeleonidae; genus Bradypodion; species Bradypodion pumilum. The sequence continues at coordinate 359,604,324 of JAWDJD010000001.1, forward strand.
TGGGGATGGCCTCTGAGGTGGCAAGGGAGTTCATGGCTTCCATGGCAGCCATGGGCCTGACTCAGGTAGTCCGGGGTCCGACCAGGGGCAGTGGTCACATGCCAGACCTAGTTTTCTTGTCGGAGCAGTGGCAGAGTGATCTAAGATTACAGGATTTAGTCATCTCACCTGTGCCATGGTCTGATCACTATCTGGTGACTCTTGACTTCCTGGGGGCGACACTTCATCGTAGGGAGGCTGGGCCGATTAAAATGGCCCGCCCTCGGCGACTAATGGATCCAGATGGATTCCAGAGGGAACTGGGGGATGTTCCTCTGGATCGGCTACACGATTCACCCGAGGCACTCGTCGACCTGTGGAATAGGTCGGCAACAGTAGCCTTGGATGAAATCGTGCCACTGCGGCCTCTCCACGCCCGGGGGACTAGGTCATCTCTGTGGTTCACAGATGAACTGCGTGAACTCAAACGGGCAAAGAGACGCCTATTGCGCCGCTGGGTGAAGACCCAGGATGACTCCGATTGGACACTAGCTAGAGCTGCTATTAGGGCCTATCTAGTGGCGATAGGGGTGGTGAGGCGGCAATACTTCACCACCCTTATTGCCTCCGCTGATAATCGCCCAGCCGCCCTGTTCCGGGTAACCAGGTCCCTCCTTGGTAGAGGGGGATCGGTGCCCGGTTGGCAGGGTTCGGCTGAGGACTTTGCTGACCATCTGGTGGAGAAAATCGATCGGATTCGTTCAGGATTGAATCCTGGCATGGATGGGGAGGGTCGGGGAGGTGCCGGAGCATTGTCTTGCTGTACGATCTGGGATCAGTTCGATCCTGTTGTCCCTGATGAAGTGGACAGGCTCCTTGCAGCTGTTCGTGCCACTACATGTCCTTTGGATCCCTGCCCTACTTGGTTGGTGAAAGCCTCCAAGGAGGTAACAGGTGGCTGGATAGGGGGGATAATAAATGCCTCTTTACGGGAGGGGGTATTTCCTGCACAGCTAAAACATGCTTTGGTGCGCCCCCTCCTGAAGAAATTGTCCCTCGACCCAGCTGTCCTTAACAACTACAGGCCAGTTTCCAACCTGCCCTTTTTGGGTAAGGTTTTGGAAAAGGCGGTGGCGCGTCAGCTGCAGAGTGTCCTGGAGGAAGCGGATTATCTAGACCCCTTTCAATCAGGGTTCAGGCCCGGATATGGAACGGAGACGGCATTGGTCGCACTGATGGATGATCTCTGGCGGGAGCGGGACGGGGGTTGTCCATCCGTCCTTGCTCTTCTTGACCTCTCAGCGGCTTTTGATACCGTCGACCACGGTATCCTTCTGGAACGGCTCGAAGGACTGGGGATCCAGGGCACTGTGTTGTCCTGGTTTTCCTCATTTCTGAAGGGCCGTACCCAGTCGGTATGGTTAGAGAGTGAGAGGTCCAGCCCTAGGCCCCTCAAATATGGGGTGCCTCAGGGCTCTGTGCTCTCTCCTCTCTTATTTAACATCTACATGAAGCCGCTGGGTGAGATCATTCGTTCCCACGGGGTGCGGTACCATCAGTACGCGGATGATACACAGTTGTACATCTCGGCCCGTGGGGACCCCAGTGATGCTGTTGAAATCCTATCCGGATGCCTAGAGGCCATTGGGGTCTGGATGGGGGCCAATGGGCTTCGGCTGAATCCCAGCAAGACAGAGTGGCTGTGGATAAGGGCCCCCGCGTTATCCAGGGAGTTACCATCTTTGGTACTGGATGGGGCCGTTCTGCCCCAGACAGACCCAGTGCGCAATTTGGGGGTTCTTCTGGACTCGCGGCTGCTGCTGGAAGAACAAGTGGCGGCTGTGGCCAGGAGGGCTTTTGCCCAACTTCGGGTGATTCGCCAATTGCGCACACTCCTGGACCGGGGCTCCTTGCTTATGGTCACCCATGCTCTGGTTACTTCCCGACTAGACTATTGTAATGCGCTCTACATGGGGCTGCCCTTGACGACCATTCGGAGGCTGCAGCTGGTCCAGAATGCGGCGGCCCGGGTGGTGATGGGGTGTGGGCGATATGCCCATGCCTCTCCCCTACTTCGGGAGCTGCACTGGTTACCAGTTTGTCTCCGGGTGCAATTTAAGGTGCTGGTTTTGACCTTTAAAGCCCTACATGGCAGGGGGCCAGGATACCTTAGAGACCGCATCGTCCCAAGAGTGTCTGCCCGTCCAACCAGAGCGGACAGGAGGGGTTCTCTAGTGGTGCCACCGGCTAGGGATGCACATTTGTCTAGCACCCGAAGGAGGGCCTTCTCCGTGTCCGCACCAACTCTCTGGAACCTCCTGCCAATAGACCTAAGACTCCAAAGTGAACTGCTGCCCTTCAGGAAAGGAGTGAAGACCTGGCTGGCAGGGCAGGTGTGGGGCCCGAATGGGACTATGGTGCCCGCCTGCTGGCTTGTATAAGAACTTTCTCCTCCTCCTTTGTATAGTGGGTGGGTGGGACATAGGGGTTTTTAAAGGGGGTGGGTTGGGGGGGGTTTATACTTTTTATAATTGTATTTATGTCTTTTGTGAATTGTTGTGATGCCGCCCTGAGTCGGGTTCTGCCTGAGCGGGCGGCATATACAAATTTGACTATAAAATAAAAATAAATAAAAAAATAGCTTTCTCTAGCAGTTTAGGCTGATATCTAAAGCATTACTTTTGATGATACATAAAGGTGCTTTTCTGCACCAAACCAGGAAATCTAGAGCAATTGCTCTGCACAAATGCAGAATCTCTGCACAGAGGCAGGAAGCGATCAGGAAAGAGCTAACCACAATTCTTACTGTGGTTGGGCGCAGGAAGAGCTAACCACATTTGTTAGCTAAATGCTACACAGTTAATGAGTTCAGCTAAAAGTTAAAATGAACTCCCACACCTACCAAACACACATTAAAAGGGGACTGTTTCTGGTTGTTAAAACATTTAAAATATATTTTAAAGCTATAAAGAACAAATATTCAGAAACATACTTGTTGAAGCATGTTGAATTACGGATATAGAAGCACAATATCCTATATTCATAAAACAGATTATCTAAAGAATGGAAGTAGTTATCAATATGTTCATCTCATCTAACCCATTACCAATGCCAGCATTTTAGAAATGTTTCCTTGAATTAAGTTGAGAAAGACAGATAGACTTGAGACCCCAGTGATGTCTCCCCATGGTTTCTTGTAGCTCTTAAATATAGATTTTAAACAGTAGGAGAACAAGACGAGGCATCATAGCTAAGGTGTCGAACAAGTGCTTTCCATTACCATTTGACAAAAAGGTGAGGTCATCCAATGAAATTGTTTGATTTTTCCCCTGACATTTTTTAGTTGTTGTGACATGCTGTCAAATTGTCTCCAACCTATCTTGAGAGATCTCCAAAATGTCCTGTCTTCAACAACACATATAAATATTGTACTAGTAATATACTGTAGGGTATATTTAGATATGAAAAAGCTCTAGGAGTAAAGCATTCCACTGTACATGGAAATGGAATCTTAAAATCCGTTAGTCATTGTAATCTAGCTCAACAAGGAAGGCTCAAAAGCCACTTTCAGAGTAATGGCTGACCTGGAAATCAAAAATCTGCAGGCTTGGTTTATTGCTTCTGACTATGTGGCTTGAGGGAGTAGTTTTAGCACCACACATTTGATCAAAAGGGGAAATTTCTGGATGCTTAAGTCCATCTGAACTATTTCCTTTGTATATGTGCCTTTGATACCACTCCAATTTCCTACCTTTCTCCTTCTATCCCATTAGTTCTCCCAGTGGATAGAATACTTTCAAACTAAAGATGTGTACTTGTGTGTGTTAGGTAGAGCAACATTTACATACCATTGATTGAAGACAGTACACCAAGCAAGGTCAGCCATGCTTGAAACCAAATGTGTTATGCAAACAATGCAAGCGTGGCGCCAAAATGGTTGCCACGCTCTTTGCGGGAGCCCCCCCACAGGACGAAGGCATCCGGGTAGATAGGGGCGTGGCCAGCTCCCTTATAAAAGGGGTGGCCACGAGGCAGCCGAGCTGCCATTTTGCGAAGCGACGGAGCGGAGAAGTTTTTCCTCTTACTCCGTCGCTTTTACCTTCACTGGGAAGCCTTTTGGCTGCTGATCTTCGTCTTTTCGGCTTCCCTTAGGTCCGACTGAGATGCCTTCGAAGAAGAAGGCGGCCGCGAGCACGGCTCGGGCGGTGCGGAGGCGCAATCCGGGTCGGAGGACCGCGGCTGCGCCTTCCCACCAGCCGCCTTTGCCGGCTCCCACCGGGACCGGTGGGATGGGGTCTATTACCCCCTGGCCGGAGGCCGGGGACCCGAGCAGGGGTCCAGTATGGGCTGCGGCCCGCGGCCCGCAAGCGGCGGACGCCGCTCCTGGTGCTCATTCTACTGGGCCTTCCTCTATCGGGGCGCAGCTCACTCCGGGGCCTTCCAGCCTTGGGGGGTGGTGTGGTCCCCTCCCTTGGCAGGTGCCTACGCCAGCCCTGCCGGGCCTGGGTGTGGGGTCATGGCCATATTCGGGCCCCGGGGTGCAAGGACCTGTATCCACGCCCGTAACGGGCGGGCCGGCTGGCCCGTGGCCCCACGCCAGTGTGGAGGCCTTGCTGGCCCGCGTGGCGGCACTCGAGGCTTCCCTTGCTCGGGCCAGCCACGCTGGGGCTCCTTTTGGGGTGCACTTCGACGCGTCGTCTGCTGGGCAGCGGCAGGCGACGGGACGGGTTGAGCAGCTTGAGGCGCGTGGCGCGACTTCGGCCACTGCCTCGCAGCTCCCCAACCAACAGGCCAGCGCGGGTCAAGCCCCGGCGGTGAGCTCTATGGCGGTCGTGAGCTCCGACGCCCCCAGTGGGCCGGAACCCCTGGTGGGGGCGGCCCGCGGGGGTGCAGCATGTGAGTATGCGGTACAAACTAGTGCACCTACACATGTGGCTACGTTGGGGGGGGGCTTTCCAATGGCCTTGGCCTCGCATGGGTGGTGCGGCGGTACAGCCGCTGACGCACCAACAGGCGACGTCAACCACCACCCAGGGCCCCGGGGTGGGGAGCATTTCCTACCCTGTGGGAAATGTTTTGGGGGTGGCTGGGCTAGTCCAAGCCCCTTTCCAGATGCCCGCAGTTCCTGCTGTGCCTGTCTCGGCCTTGCCGACGGCGGGCTATTCCTTGCCACTGGGTGACCACTTGGCACAGGCCACCAGAGAGAAAATATGGCGAGGGGAGTATGTTGATATCTTCTCACTCCTAAACAGGGAGCCCACCAAGGAAGAGAGGGAGGGGCAGGATGAGAAGGATAAGGAACAGGCACGTCGTCGCAAGCCACCACGAACGTGGGCCAACTGGCTGCCGGCTTACCTCATCTACATGGCGGTGTACCTGAGGGCCCGGCTGGATCTGGCAATTCCGATGGTCCAGTATTTGGACAATAACTATCGGGCGATGGTTGATTTTCCGGGCCCGTCGTGGTTGGCTTATGACGAGGAATTCCATATGCGAATTCCCCTGCACCCTGAGATGAGATGGGATGAGCCATGCCAGAAGCTTTGGCTTCTGTACATGACGTCCACGCGCCCCGCGCCAGGGGAAAGATACCATTGTGGACATGCGGTCCAGCGAGTGGCTCCAGCACAGGTTCCCCGCCAAGTTGCAGGGCAGGAGGTTCCAGCCCGCCTGCTGTGCTGGACTTTCTCGTCTAATGGTTCATGCAGCAAGAAGAATTGCAAGTACAGACATGAGTGTCCCACTTGTGCGGGCCCCCATGCAGCCTCTGCCTGACCCAGGCCTGGAGGAACGCGGGGCAGAGGAAGGGGCGGACAGTGGGCTGGCAAGACTGCCACAGATGGAGCTGGTTCACCGAAAGGCTCCCTCCCCAATTAATGTGGACATGCTGGAGCGTTGGCTCGCATTGTACCCGAAAGGGGAGGATGCAAATTATCTCCTTCAGGGCTTTAGACAGGGGTTCCGTATTCCTTTCATGGGTGATAGGTCCCCTCAGGATGCCCCCAACCTTTTGTTCCTTAGGGGGAGGGAGGTGGTGGCTGCCGCCAGCATTAATAAGGAGGTCAATGCGGGCAGGGTCGCTGGCCCTTTCCCTGCACCCCCGTTCACTAACCTCAAGGTATTGCCCCTGGGCTTGGTGCCCAAGAAGTCACCAGGCGAGTTTCGCCTTATCCATCACTTGTCCTACCCAGCCGGCCGATCGGTCAATGATGCTATTCCTGACGACCTTTGCTCAGTCAGGTATACATCATTTGACCACGAGCTGCGCATGGTGCGCTCATGTGGCCCGGGTGCGCTGCTGGCTAAGTGCGACATTAAGTCGGCTATTCGCCTCCTGCCAGTGCACCCGGGCGACTTTGAATTGCTGGGTTTCAAATTTCGGGGCGAATATTATTTTGATAAGGCCATGCCTTTTGGCTGTTCCATATCATGCTCGGCTTTCGAGCGTTTCAGTACCTTTCTAGAGTGGGCTTTCGTCCGCAGGTCAGGGTCCCGGTCTGTAGCCCATTACCTGGATGACTTTTTATTCGGGGGTGAACACGTGTACACATCTCCTCAACACATTTCAGACACTAATGGAGGAACTCGGTGTCCCTTTAGCGCCCGAAAAGACCGAGGGCCCATCTACACAGCTAGTCTTCCTGGGGGTGGAGATTGACACGATAGCGCAGGCGTCTAGGTTACCGCGGGATAAGGTGTCAAGGATAGTGGCCCTTATCTCGGACTTGTTGGCCAAGCGCAAGGCATCACTGAGGGAACTGCAGGTGCTGCATGGTCACCTTAATTTCGCCTGCAGAGTGGTCGCACCGGGCAGGGCTTTTGCCCGGCGCTTGTGCGACGCTATGGCAGGATTATCCAGGCCTCACCATAGGGTTAGGCTTACCCGGGGTATCAGGGCAGACATGCTTGTCTGGTTACAGTTCCTGAGGGACTTCAATGGGGTCTCATTTTGGAGGCATGACCTCCTGGCTTCCCCTCAATTTCAGATTCAGTCTGATGCCTCGGTATCCCTCGGTTATGGGATGTACTTCAATGGGAAGTGGGCCTATGGTGGGTGGCCACCGGCCTGGGCAGGCACGGGTCGCCTGCGTGATCTCACGTATCTGGAATTTTTCCCTATCCTGGGTGCTTTGATGCTATGGGGCCAGGAGTGGTCCAACTCGGTCGTGCATTTCTGGTGTGACAATGCGGCTGTGGTCCACATTGTAAATGCACAGACTTCCAAATCACCCAGGGTTATGGATCTAGTGCGCCAATTTGTGTTGCGCAGCCTGCGCCTCAACGTACTGTTCAGGGCCAGGCATGTCCCAGGGGTTAATAATGATATTGCTGACGCTTTGTCCCGCCTACAGATCTCCCGGTTCCGTGCCTTGGCCCCGGATGCGGAGGAATTTCCCTCGCCACTCCCGGAGGAGATATGGACCATTGGCAAGGGGAGGTGAACCGGGCGATTGGCCTGTCGCTAGCGCCACGCCCCCGTAAGGCGTATCACCACGCAGTTAATTCTTTCAGGGCATTCTGTACTCAATTTCAATTGCCAGGAACCTGGCCGATCCCGGTAACCCATGTGCTGCGGTTCATGGTTTACCTGCATTCTCAGGGCCTTGCACCTCGCACCATAGCATCTAAGCTTTCAGCGTTGGCTTTTATGGCCAAGGTGGGGGGTCATGTGGACAGCACCTCTGACCTCCGTGTGAGACATGTTTTGGAGGGGTGGGTGCGCGAGCACGGGCGTTGCCTGGACGACCGCCACCCGATTTCCCCAGGGGTCCTTACCCAGTTGGCCCGGGGTTGGCCTTGCCTCTGTTTTGATGCATATGAGGCAGCCCTGTTCCATGCAGCCACAACGGTGGCATTTTTTGGAGCGCTCCGCATCAGCGAGCTTGTGATGCTGTCTAAGGCGGATGCAAGTCGTAGGGCACTGGAACTCGAGGATGTCTGTGTAGCCAAAGACTGGGCTCAGTTGAGGATACGTTCCTCTAAGACCGATCAGCATGGCGTCGGCAGTGGTGTGCGACTGCTACGGTGTTCTTTGGCAGACATCTGTCCGGTTGGTGCCCTACAGGAATTCCTGGCACTGCGTGGCACGCACCATGGCCCGTTTTTCTGTCACCAAGATGGGTCTCCCCTTACTAAATTTCAATTTTGGAAGGTGATGGGCAAAGCGCTGGCCCGTGTGGGCCTCCCAGGCGCCCGCTATGGCACTCATTCATTCCGTATAGGGGCGGCCTAGACCGCTGCGGCTTTTGGGTACTCAGGGGCTGACATACGTAGCATGGGACGGTGGGGTTCGCAATGTTTTCAATTTTATGTGTGCCCACTCCCGCCGTGAGTACCAACCCAGTCACCTTACCTACTTTCCCTCATTTTTTCCTTTACAGACCCGGGGTGTCGTATTACACCGGTGACAGTATGGCTGGTGGGCCATAGCTACGTGCACAGGGCAGCGCGTTATGCTGCGGCGACAGAGTGGGGACCCCGACTGGGACTGGGTGCAAACACAAGTCTCACATGGCATGGTAAGCCCGGGATGTTATGGCGGGAGCTGCTGCCTTTCCTTTTTTCAGGCCAGAATGCTGACCCGCCTGACATTCTGATCATACACCTGGGGGGCAATGATTTGGGCCAGGTCACCGGCTTGTCGCTGAAGCATGCGATTTGCGAGGACCTCGCCTACCTGCATTACGTCTGGCCCGCCACAAACCTTGTTTGGTCGGACATGGTCCCGCGCCATTCCTACAGAGGGGGTGTTGACCTCCTGGCCATTGACCGCGCTAGACGCATGGTGAATAGGGCAGTGGCGCGTTTCCTTGTCGACAGGGCTTGGGGGAGGGTCAGTCGTCACCCCGCTATTAGCCTCCAAAGTTATGACTTGTATGCAGGGGATGGGGTCCATCTGTCGCGAGGAGGTATGGACCTCCTGTTGGGTGATTGGCGAGCAGGCCTGTTGACCGAGCTGACGGTCTGGGGGGGGGCGTCGAGCCTTCTTTGAAGCCCCTCCGTGTGGCGGGTAGCACTGGTAAGGTAAACATTATGACCCACAGGTATCCGGCAAGTTCGCAATTGACTGGACAACACTAGACAGGCATAAGTTGGTTAAACGTTGTCCGGTCAACGACGAACTAGGCGACGGGGTGATGGCTATAGCTAGACAGCATGCATCACCCCGTGATTTTACGGATACGCGTCAGAGGGTGGGGTCATTAGTTATATATTTACTACGGTCAACAATTTGTTTGTGGTCAACAAACAAATTGATACAAATGGATACATTGTAGCAATTGCCGTTGGCAATTTTGGGTGGTACCTTACCAGTGTTACTTCGGCCTGCTTGCCTTAAGAATTATGATTGGTCAATTACCAATAGAAATTTATAATTCGGACTAGGGCATGAATCAATAAATGTGGCCCAATGCCGTTATCCACTTTCATTGGTGTCTGAGTCCTTTATTGGGGGGTGCGCCTGCAATGCAAGCGCGGCGCCAAAATGGCCGCCGCGCTCTTTGCGGGAGCCCCCCCACAGGACGAAGGCATCCGGGTAGTTAGGGGCGTGGCCAGCTCCCTTATAAAAGGGGTGGCCACGAGGCAGACGAGCTGCCATTTTGCGAAGCGACGGAGCGGAGAAGTTTTTCCCCTCCACCCCCTCCCTAGTTAACAGTGTGATATTTTGGTCGCTTCGGGGCCGGGTGGGAATTTTTGGCTGGGACCCATATTGGCTTCCGGGTCCTGGTTTTTTCGCCCATCCCGCACTGTTGCTATGGTTTGACACAGGGGTTTTCTGTTGCTGCTGTTGACTTTGGTCACATGGGCGGGTAGCACTGGTAAGGTAAACATTATGACCCACAGGTATCCGGCAAGTTCGCAATTGACTGGACAACACTAGACAGGCATAAGTTGGTTAAACGTTGTCCGGTCAACGACGAACTAGGCGACGGGGTGATGGCTATAGCTAGACAGCATGCATCACCCCGTGATTTTACGGATACGCGTCAGAGGGTGGGGTCATTAGTTAGATATTGACTACGGTCAACAATTTGTTTGTGGTCAACAAACAAATTGATACAAATGGATACATTGTAGCAATTGCCGTTGGCAATTTTGGGTGGTACCTTACCAGTGTTACTTCGGCCTGCTTGCCTTAAGAATTATGATTGGTCAATTACCAATAGAAATTTATAATTCGGACTAGGGCATGAATCAATAAATGTGGCCCAATGCCGTTATCCACTTTCATTGGTGTCTGAGTCCTTTATTGGGGGGTGCGCCTGCAAATTATAAGCTAATGATTTCCCAATAACTCAGTTGTCTCTTTTATGCTTTTGTGTGTGTGATGCTATAATCTTTTTTTTCTTCTAGTTGGAAGGAAATGATGTAGAGCTTTGACTTACAAGAGAGAGGATGATGTAAGGTGACTGTAAGAGAGTTGAGTGTGTTTATTTTGCTGATTTTTTCTGATTGATTGGTGCTTCAGACCATTTTAATTTCATGTTCCACTTCAGCTTGGCCTCACCAAAACTGCATAAGCTACAGCCATAGATCAAATGTTAGAGAACAAAATGTAGGCAACATCAAGGCCAACATTTTATTCCTTCAAGTAAGCATGTGTGCGCGTGCGTGCGTGCACGTGCATGCGTGTGTGCGTGCATGTACTGGTCTGAACTTCAAGAGTGCATACCATTAATATCATCAGATTGTCTTCTACAATATTAGAATGATGCTGCCAATATAATGCTGGGATGTGCCAGGTAGGGTGTTAGGATCAAAAGACACTGTAATCAGCAAGTAATTTTCAATGTGAGATCTCAGTTCAGGCAAAAATTTCTATCCCAATCATCCAACAAAATGACATGGTTCAAATCACTTTGCAAAGCAAAATCAGCTAGCATTGTCTCCAGAATATTGCTGGATTTTGCTGAGTGTATAAACTCAATGCAGAGTGAAGGAAAGGCAAAGCTGAAGATCATCATTGTTTGTTAAACAATGATGTATTTAGAAGCTCTTATTTAGAACAATCATATGGTCAGTTTCCTGATGCAAATTCTCTTTCATACAAATGCAGGTTTCTTTGTTTTTCAAGGACATGCATCTCTCTTTTTAAATGTGTTCTATTTTTGCATAAATTGAATCATTTCTAACCCAGTGATGGGGGTTGTAGTAGGCCTTGTAGCCAATGTCACTCCTACCTCTGGATCCTACTCCACCCCTAGGCACTCTAGAAAAACTGTAGAGCAGAACCTAACTTCCACCTATTTGAAAAACAATGGCAATTGACTTTCAGGATGTGTTGTACTCACACTGGTGAACATATTATATTTACCTGTGGTCTCCCCATGCCCCAATGGCATGGAACGGCCCGCGCAGAGGCCACTTCGGGAGAACGCTCCCTGAGCCGTGGGCTCTGCGGGCAGAGAAATTAAGGGGGGTGGATAAATGATAGGGTTTGATTCACCCAATTCCTTGACCTGAACAGCGGCTCTGCTGAGAGAGCAAATCTCTAACCTCTGTTACGTATTAGGCAATTACTCACTCTGAGTTAAGCTTAATCTCTGGTGCAAATAGAAGCCATATTTACCCTAGCCTAAGCCTCAGACAATGGTCAGTGTTTGTCTTAGTTAATTAACTTCCCCAAGAGAGGTTCTCAATTAACCCGGGTAAATGGGTGATGTAATTTTCTGTCATATGACCATTCTACCATGCGCAGCCTTGGACATAATATATACTGATAATTTTCCCTCAATAAATCACTGTTCTTCGCTCCATCTTGCCTCGTGTCGTTCCTTTGACCAGTCTCCTCCGGGACCTCAAGGGCCGCTTTACGGCCCCAATTCCTACATCTGGTGACCCCGAGACGTGATCTACTCGAGAGTAAGGGACCCCCGAGCGGTCTACTCATGAGTAAGCGATCAGCACAGCCAGGTTCTGCGCCAGAACCTTGTCCCATCATCCCGGAGGACAGCGCGGCAGCCCGGTCAGTAAGCCAGCCGATCGGGAAGACGGCCCAAGCGGCGAGGCATTACAGAAGAGGCTTTCTACAGCTTGCTCCCGACTTTCGCGGCAGCTTGCGCCAAAGGGAAAAACGCGTTCCGCTCAGGGCAGCTGTGAGCCCCTGACAGCGCAGTGGCCACCGAGGGCCCGTGGCCGCAGTCCACGCTCCGAGCTCTACCCAGAAGCAACGTCGCCAGAACCTATTGCCTGCCAAAGACGCGTCGACTCGTCCCGAGGAGGAAACTTCGGAGGACCCAATCGCAGGTAATATGGGGACCTGTCCTCAGCGACAGCGTCCATCCGCTAGCCAAAGAACTCGTGAGGGAGAGTTCAAGATCCTGGCCAGGATATTTAATTTGCGTTTTCACAGCGGGGAGCTAGCGAGACTTTTGGTGTACCTAGGGGAACACTGCCTGCTTTACCCAGAAGTAGGTACGTTAACCCTTGAGCTCTGGGATCAGATAGGAGACTGCATTCAGCAACCCCCAAAAGCTCCAGAGGGCATAATTCGCACATGGAGCAAATGTAGGAAGCTCTCAGCAGAGGTAGACCCAGAAAACCCCAGCGCAGTCAGAACCATCAGCCCCAAGAAGTCTCTATTCGTCATTTCAGCTTAAGCAGGGCAGTGTAGGGAGCATTCCCTCAGTGACAGCTGCAGACGTCACTGAAGGAATTCATGGCATGAGAGGCCCTGGCGCTTCTCTGACAGTTAAAAGTTCCCTGCAAAGAAAGAACTCCATTCAGCGCATGGGTGAGGAAGATCCATTCACGGGGAAATTGCCAGTGGCACAATTAGCTAGCGCCCAACTGCTGTGCTCAGCCTATCTGAAGGCAGACACACGTTCAGGCAGGGCTGCTCAGCGCCCACTGCTCACGGAAATCTGCACGGCCCCTGGCCACGCAGGGCTCCAGAGCAGACCCATTACCACACTCAGGCGCAGAGCAGTGCCAAAACCCCAAGGCGCCTGCTTCCAGTGTGGTAAAATGAGACACCTTAGAAGAGAAAGCCAATCTAGACCAGGCAGATCTTCAAAAGATTGTCTTAATGCCAAATGGCCACCCTGGCATGCATTTGGCCCAGGCTAGAAAGGAGGCAGCCATCGCCCTGGCTATGCCAGAAGAACCATCCCAGCAATAGTACCCCGAGTTCCCCCAGGGCACAGGCAGAACCTACTTGTCTCACCTTGGGAGTAGCCCAGAGAAACTTGCCCCTAAGTAGAAGCACCCAGATGGCTGTAAATAGCCAGCTGTGTATTAGCCATCTCCTCATGTGTAGTAAAGAACGCTGCAGATCAGGGGAGGAATGTGTGGATGCGTAAATAAATGTGTGTATGTGTGGTGCACCACTGAATGTATGACTGCAAGAACTGTGTATGATTGCAAAAGCCTTGTCTCTATGACCCCAGTATGACTGGAAAAGTGTTCCTTGTGTGTAACTGCGTGGTAATGTCATTGTGAAATTTGTGTTAAACAATTTGCACTCTGCTCATGGGCAGGAACTATTTAAAGTTTGAGGAAGCATGATGAACAAAGCCCCTTGCCTTGCCGGCTTCGCAGCATGGGCAGGAGAGGGGGGGGGGGAATCCTAACCTGCAATAGGGCGGGGTGATTCCCCCTTCCTCCCTTGAGACTTTTCTTTGTCAAAGGATTAAGCCACTCTTGGAAGCCGGTTTTGCAACTCTTACAGATGTTTCTTTTCAGAAGCGCGATCTGAAAACAAAAATCACTTCTATGAGTTTTCCTCACTGTATCATAAGCTATGGGGCCCCTTCCTACGTCTGTGTTCCTCAAACCCCCATCTCTGTGTTTAAGGTTTTTTGAATGTCTCTTAGCGTCTGGAAGTCGTATCTCACTAGGAGTGAGAGAATTGCATTGTCTTCATGTGCGTATTGTGTTATCATCTTGTAACCTCGGTTCTCAACCTTTTAAAGTCAGGGGCCAAAGTTCCGGGGCCTCAGGCAGCTTTGGGGGTCCGGACAGTCATCCTGCCCTTCCTGCGCCACACAGCCCTTCTTGGCTTGGTGGGGGTAGTGGCAGGGCAACGTGGGCTCTGGCCCACTCGCCCACATCTGGCCGCAGGTTGAGAATCGTTCTAACTCTCCTTCATTCTCTTAGGAAAGATACTGTTCTGGTATTTTGACTTTAATCTGTGCAAAGTAACTCACTCATTGTACCCCTTTCACAGGAAAAAGCACGCAAACATTCTTGCGCTCTGTATACTCACAAAATGCTTACCTTTTTTACAGGAACAAAATTCCTTTCCAGGCCTTACTTCTACAGCCTTACACTCCTTCCTTTCACAGGTTAATTACTGATAGGTATTTCTTAACAGGAGGACCCGGTTGCCTTGGTTACCTGACCTAATCTGATTTCGTTATGATAAGAGTTGTTGCATTCCCATTGTGCTAACTTCTGACTTGTCTCTCCTCCTTTCCTCCTTTCGCCAGTGGAACTCCCTGCTGGAAATGTTTAACTTGTGTGTCTTCTCATTTTTGTGTATTATTTCCTTACAGCTGGCACGTCATAGTTGGCTTGTCTTTCATAAGTCTCAGGCCATTTTAAGTATGGCACCTGGCCCGCAAAACCCTCTCTAGTGTGCAGACACATTTTGCAAACTCCAGAGCACAGAGGAAGGATTAGTCCCTGAGCTCCCAAGCATGTGCAGAGTGCCACCCATTAGCCAGGACTGCCTAGGACCATTTTAAGAGTGCAGTCAGGTCACACCCTTCAATCAGATACAGGCATTTTTAGGCCACCCCTTCCCTTTTTGCTGCTAGTCTAAGCGCAGGCAAAAGGCTGAGCCACCATCTGGCACTCTTCTAAACGTGTGCACGCACGCCATGGGCGGATGTGCGCAGGGAGGCCTTCTTGAGAAATTTACCCAAGGGAAGCCTGGCGCTTCATGCACCAAGGTTTGCCATAAGACCCCAGACTCGTCTCGCTTCAAACGCAGACAGTCACCTTGTGTGAATTTATGTCACTGGTTCCTCTTCAGGGGGCTAGGACAGTTTTCACTTATGGGGGTTGCACATATTAGGTTCTTACTTGGCAAGAGGACCAAGCTTGGCGCACGCTCCTGACTCTTCCGCAAACGGGCAGAGTTGGCAGCTGTGAACCTCGCTTTGCGCACCCTTGCCAAAGAATGCTTAAACAGAATTGCTGAGGTACACAGAAGTGGCCAAACGGTGTGGCAATGTTCAAAGATAGGAAATCCGTTTGAGGCTTGAATATGTAGTAATATAATATAATGTTTTATTCTGGTAGTTAATATATTCAGTATCTTCCAGTAGAGCAATACAACAAGTCCAATACATTGTGAAAGTCAACCGGTATGCAGACTCTTTCAGGAGAATTTCCCTTCATCAGACAACTTGACTTGCTAACTTTCCAATATCTGAAAATATATACAATATATATATAAAAATTAATTCTGAACTGGAATATTGCTACTGAGCTAAGTATAAAAGAGAAACCCACCTGGATATATAACATTTAGTTTTCAAAGGGTATCTTGTTTTCATGTTGCATCCAAACCTCTTTTCGTTTATTCATTTTGGGCTGTGGATGTTACTGTCTCAAAATATTACTCCCCTTATAAATCCTGCTGATAGGAAACCAGGTGTGCATAATCTAGCATTCCCCTCCCATGCCTCCTAATTGACTAAATATATTTATACATTTTTATACATTTTATATTCCAGGGCTACAAATTGACATAATTGTGTAAAGGGGGACAAAAATATATATCTACAGAAGTACATTACACCACAATGCTTGAACTCTTAACAATCTCAGAATTGTATTAGCCAGGATAACGCTGGCCATGTAAGTAATTAGTAACAGCTGTGGGAAGAGGTCTCATGCTTGTGGAATCCCCACTGTTTTATAGTCTTTGTAAAAGCCCTGAGTAAACAGTTTGAAACATCAAAATAGAGGTGCCATTGGAGGATCTGCCCATTCTCAAATGCCATAAAGCCAAGAAATGCAAAAGCACAGGTACACAGAAGTGGCCAAACGGTGTGGCAATGTTCAAAGATAGGAAATCCGTTTGAGGCTTGAATATGTAGTAATATAATATAATGTTTTATTCTGGTAGTTAATATATTCAGTATCTTCCAGTAGAGCAATACAACAAGTCCAATACATTGTGAAAGTCAACCGGTATGCAGACTCTTTCAGGAGAATTTCCCTTCATCAGACAACTTGACTTGCTAACTTTCCAATATCTGAAAATATATACAATATATATATAAAAATTAATTCTGAACTGGAATATTGCTACTGAGCTAAGTATAAAAGAGAAACCCACCTGGATATATAACATTTAGTTTTCAAAGGGTATCTTGTTTTCATGTTGCATCCAAACCTCTTTTCGTTTATTCATTTTGGGCTGTGGATGTTACTGTCTCAAAATATTACTCCCCTTATAAATCCTGCTGATAGGAAACCAGGTGTGCATAATCTAGCATTCCCCTCCCATGCCTCCTAATTGACTAAATATATTTATACATTTTTATACATTTTATATTCCAGGGCTACAAATTGACATAATTGTGTAAAGGGGGACAAAAATATATATCTACAGAAGTACATTACACCACAATGCTTGAACTCTTAACAATCTCAGAATTGTATTAGCCAGGATAACGCTGGCCATGTAAGTAATTAGTAACAGCTGTGGGAAGAGGTCTCATGCTTGTGGAATCCCCACTGTTTTATAGTCTTTGTAAAAGCCCTGAGTAAACAGTTTGAAACATCAAAATAGAGGTGCCATTGGAGGATCTGCCCATTCTCAAATGCCATAAAGCCAAGAAATGCAAAAGCACAGGTACACAGAAGTGGCCAAACGGTGTGGCAATGTTCAAAGATAGGAAATCCGTTTGAGGCTTGAATATGTAGTAATATAATATAATGTTTTATTCTGGTAGTTAATATATTCAGTATCTTCCAGTAGAGCAATACAACAAGTCCAATACATTGTGAAAGTCAACCGGTATGCAGACTCTTTCAGGAGAATTTCCCTTCATCAGACAACTTGACTTGCTAACTTTCCAATATCTGAAAATATATACAATATATATATAAAAATTAATTCTGAACTGGAATATTGCTACTGAGCTAAGTATAAAAGAGAAACCCACCTGGATATATAACATTTAGTTTTCAAAGGGTATCTTGTTTTCATGTTGCATCCAAACCTCTTTTCGTTTATTCATTTTGGGCTGTGGATGTTACTGTCTCAAAATATTACTCCCCTTATAAATCCTGCTGATAGGAAACCAGGTGTGCATAATCTAGCATTCCCCTCCCATGCCTCCTAATTGACTAAATATATTTATACATTTTTATACATTTTATATTCCAGGGCTACAAATTGACATAATTGTGTAAAGGGGGACAAAAATATATATCTACAGAAGTACATTACACCACAATGCTTGAACTCTTAACAATCTCAGAATTGTATTAGCCAGGATAACGCTGGCCATGTAAGTAATTAGTAACAGCTGTGGGAAGAGGTCTCATGCTTGTGGAATCCCCACTGTTTTATAGTCTTTGTAAAAGCCCTGAGTAAACAGTTTGAAACATCAAAATAGAGGTGCCATTGGAGGATCTGCCCATTCTCAAATGCCATAAAGCCAAGAAATGCAAAAGCACAGGTACACAGAAGTGGCCAAACGGTGTGGCAATGTTCAAAGATAGGAAATCCGTTTGAGGCTTGAATATGTAGTAATATAATATAATGTTTTATTCTGGTAGTTAATATATTCAGTATCTTCCAGTAGAGCAATACAACAAGTCCAATACATTGTGAAAGTCAACCGGTATGCAGACTCTTTCAGGAGAATTTCCCTTCATCAGACAACTTGACTTGCTAACTTTCCAATATCTGAAAATATATACAATATATATATAAAAATTAATTCTGAACTGGAATATTGCTACTGAGCTAAGTATAAAAGAGAAACCCACCTGGATATATAACATTTAGTTTTCAAAGGGTATCTTGTTTTCATGTTGCATCCAAACCTCTTTTCGTTTATTCATTTTGGGCTGTGGATGTTACTGTCTCAAAATATTACTCCCCTTATAAATCCTGCTGATAGGAAACTTCGGGGTTCCCTCCATGGGGGACATCTCGATAGCAGTGAGGGAATACATTGCACGAAACAACACACTGTTGTGCCCAGTATTACCACCCCCACAATCACTGTCCAATGTATTGGACTTGTTGTATTGCTCTACTAAACAGAATTGCTGACAGCCAGTTTCCTAGGAATTTGCTTCCGGGAGCACACATCACTCCCGTGATAGACAAAAATTTGCTAAGTTTGTTCCTCACAACTCCAATTCAGAGTCATGCATTCCCTCTTCAGAATGCCAAAGCGCTCGCAAGGCAGTTCAACCTGCCACTTTCCCAACCCCAAGGCATAGTCCGTTCCTGTCTGCATCGTGCAGGGACACCGGGGGGGCCCTCATGGGGGGTCAACCCACGAGGGACAGAGGCCATCCAGGTGTGACAAAGGGACGTCACACATCCCCACATTTTGGCAAATGGCAGTACATGCACGTTTGCATTAATACAAACAAACAGAAAGGGGGGGAAACCACGTCCCATAGTTGCACAGCAATTGCTATCCTATAAGTGCAAAAACTAACTAACTCTTTCAGAATTTTTATCTCCCAAACAAGTCTCTTCCCCATGCAGGTCCCAGAGGCCAGAATCAGACCCGGACGATTGCAAAGAGCGGCACCAGTCACTGTCCTGGATGTCATCAGCTGTCCGTCTTCCTTTATGACTTACATCTCCAAAGACATTTCTATGAACATTTTTGCATACTCAGTGCTACTTCTGAGGACCATGCTTTTCCCCAAAACAAGACTTTTCCAAGCTCAAGTTACACATGAAACCCCACCAAGAAGAGAAGCCTCATCCTTCGAAAAGCTGCTGAATGTCTTTTATTGCTATTGTTATCTGTAGTTGCTATTATTTATACATGCCTTGTACAATGCTCCAGTTGGGATTTGCAAGGGACACTTGAATTTCTGTATGTTGTTAATAATGGCCAGCTTCCACCAAAGGAAGCCAGACCGGCCCATGTTTTGCACCGGCCCATTGCTTGGAAAGATTGAGCACCCAGTAGCCGGTAATCCCCAGTTTATCTTCACACCTCCCCATAGGTGCTAGAAAGACATTTGCACAACGCCAGAAGTTGCAGAGAAGCTGCAGAATCACCCCAGGTCACAGTAAATCAATGACACATCTCATTATCTTGCCTTGCTACAGAAAGCAGTCTGGATTCAGACCCACAGCTCTGAAAAACCAGGCTGTAGTCAGTATATTCAGCGTGTCAGGCTTAGCCATAGGCAACGCTCGGAGAATTGGTCAATTGGCTTGCGGATTAGCAAAAGCCATCAACCACACCTCCTCAGCAATAGCGCTGCTCAACCAGGAGCAGGCAGAGCTTCGCCATGCCATACTGGATAATCAAGCAGCTATCGATTATCCCCTATTGTTACATCATATGGGCTGCAAGTCTGTCCACAGCATGTGTTGCTTAAATCTCACAGACAATACCCACAAGATACAGAGCCAGCTCACGGACCTCCACACCCTAGTTAGGGACATCAAGGAGGATTCTTCATGGGGGTGGTAGGACTCCTTGTGGTCGTGGTTCCCATGGGGACGGCTTCAGACGACACTCAAAGTGATTGTGGGGGTGGTAATACTGGGCACAACAGTGTGTTGTTTCGTGCAATGTATTCCCTCACTGCTATCGAGATGTCCCCCATGGAGGGAACCCCGAAGCATCATTCCCGCTCATCAGCTGGTACCCCTCTTGTGCAGAGTCGTCGGTCAGGTCCTTAAATAAAACAGAAAGGGGAAATGTGGTCTCCCCATGCCCCAATGGCATGGAACGGCCCGCGCAGAGGCCACTTCGGGAGAACGCTCCCTGAGCCGTGGGCTCTGCGGGCAGAGAAATTAAGGCGGGTGGATAAATGATAGGGTTTGATTCACCCAATTCCTTGACCTGAACAGCGGCTCTGCTGAGAGAGCAAATCTCTAACCTCTGTTACGTATTAGGCAATTACTCACTCTGAGTTAAGCTTAATCTCTGGTGCAAATAGAAGCCATATTTACCCTAGCCTAAGCCTCAGACAATGGTCAGTGTTTGTCTTAGTTAATTAACTTCCCCAAGAGAGGTTCTCAATTAACCCGGGTAAATGGGTGATGTAATTTTCTGTCATATGATTATTCTACCATGCGCAGCCTTGGACATAATATATACTGATGATTTTCCCTCAATAAATCACTGGTCTTCGCTCCATCTTGCCTCGTGTCGTTCCTTTGACCAGTCTCCTCCGGGACCTCAAGGGCCGCTTTACGGCCCCAATTCCTACATTTACCAATCCTAGAAGTAAGTTAACTTTTTAAAATGGATTTAGGGGTGCCTTTTGGTATTCAGGCAAAGAGCTATACAGAGATCTTTCGAGCAAGAGATATTTATTATACCTGCCATCTGATTCTTCGTATGGCATTTCTTACTCATCTCCTGATTCATGATATTGTTGGTAAAACTCATGTTTATCCCATAACACATAAGATATGAAGAATGTTGGGTGTGCACTACAGTTGCAGTTTTCCCAAGAGCTTCAGGGCATTTACAGGTATGTAAATAAATATGTGTAAGTTCTACACAAACAGGGGAGCATTTGTGAGTCCCAGACTGAGTTGATTTAGCCTAAGGTAACATAAGGCAGGAAGGGGGCGGGGTTTTTCTATCTTCTCTCTGCATTTCCCTGGTTAATATTTAATTTCCATCACTAAGAACTAAGATGTCACTCTGGGCACAATGCAGAGTGGAGGCAAGGCAACCATTTGTGCTCCAGTTGGGCTCAGGCTTTTATTCACCAACAAGCCATTGTTTCATTAATGCCTTGGTTACAAACCTCAGAAGAGGAATGTAGAAGAAGGTGATACCTATTTTGAATCACTATAATAATAAAATTCCCTGATGGAGGATACTGAAACTTGCATTGCTTTGACCTGGCCGGAGAGGAGACTTGTGACCTCAATGGAGCCATTTGGGATGAGCTGTAAGTGGAGGCCTGGTTTCCTGTGTCTGTTGGATGGGGAAGGGATATAAAATGGACTGCTACTTCACATTTATTTTTAAGAACATGCCATGAAAATTTTGACTTTCATTGATGATTTCCTTACCTTTGCCTGAAGAAGTAATCTTGAATCACAAAAGCTTGCAATGTTTTTATTTTATTTTATTTTAGTGATAAAAAAGGTATCACCTTCTTCTTCTACATTTGTTTTGTATATGGATCACATGGCTGATTTGTTTGTTTTATGGGACTCAAAATAGGAAGCTATATTTCCAAGCAAGGAAGCTACATTAAGCTAGAATCAATTCTGTTTTGCACATGTTGTTTGGACATGGCTCAAACATTCTAATACTTTCATGTAAATACCATCTCAACTGTATAAATATTAGTCTCACCTGTGGTCAGGGCCCCCTGCTTTTAGGGGGCCCATTGGTTACAAGGTTCATATGTTGACTTTTCTTTTCAATAAATAAATAGTTGTTACAAACAATTGCACTTTTTAATTTCCTTTCAAGGGAACTGGGGCAAAGTCCTTTCTTGCCTTGAGTTTAGAAGGCTAAATAAATGAGATTTCCTGGCTTTAACGTATCATAGGCATAGTCTTGCACTATATAAACACCAGTAAAAATACCAGTACTGTACAGTACTTTCAGTTTTCTTGTTGGAGAATGTTGCCTTGCCCAGCGGAGAGGAGGAACAACACAGACTTCATGAATCAGGGTAAAATGGCTTGTTCTTAGTTTATTTTCCATCTCATTTTATAATGAAAAAACTGCTTCGTTGCTATACTACTAATTAACAGAAAAACTTGCTTTTCCTCTTCTAATGCCTAACAGAGTGTGTTATGTTGACAAAGGAATTACCTGGCCACCGTTTCCCAGAAAGCAAAGAAACTGGACTAGTAACATATTAATTACACAACTGAAACAATAAGATTAGTATGACCGGTCAAGAAGCCAATTAAAGTTCACAGGTATTTTTACCTGGCTTAATTAGTTAAGGAATCTTCCATGTTGCAAGTTGTTATGAGATGGAATGGTATGCCATTAATCTCTCAGAGCAAAAGCCAGGCCGGGCTCAGAATCCTTTTATATTAAATAATACAATATATGATTTTAGTATGATCTTGGATCAATCTAATTACCATCCCAACAGGAGATGCTTCTCTGACCTCTCATCATGTTAGGGTGCATATTCAAGATGATTTTGGTTTAAAATATTTTTGCTTTATACTGTTTCACTTTAAACTAGAAATCCCCCCTTTCCTGGTTCCTTAAACAGTTTGGTTTTAAACAAAGTTTTCCCCCTTTTGGGCAGCAGCGGAGAGAGAGAATAAGGGATGCTAAATAACTGTATAGTATGTCCCTCTTTCAGAGATACCACTGAATGACTTACAGGAAATCCTTAGGAAGTTGGCTCTGCAAATTCAGCAGAGGTACATGCTACATTTTCCCACAATTTACCTGAAGTCTGCCACAATTTAATGGGCCTGCTTTGCCTTAGTGGTTAAGATGCTGAACTTGATGACGGGAAGGTCAGCAGGTCAAGCCCCGAGTGCTGCATGGTGGAGTGAGCTTTTGTTTATGTCCAAGCTCCTGCCAACCTAGTAGTTCAAAAGCAAGAAATTGCAAGTAGATAAATAGGTACCACTTCTGTGGGAAGGTAAATAGCATGCCATGCACTATGGTGTCTACTCATGCCTGCCACATGTCCATGGAAACATCTGCAGACGCAGACAGCACTAGCTCTTTGGCTATAAATGGAGATCAGCACAGAACCCTAGAGTCTAATACAACTCGCTTTCAAGGAAGGGTGACCTTTATCTTTACCTTTATCTAACTGGAGGGCAAGGAAAGTAATAGTGAAAGGGAACACATTTTTCTCTTCCATTTAGGAATGGAATTTGTGTTATTTTTTCCTCTCTTTCTTCTTGCTCTTTTCTTTCCTGAAATGTCCAAGTAAAGCAGAAGAGGATCTTCAAATGAAGAAGGTTCTAGTTATGTAAGTTTACAAGCCTTTTCAGCCCTCTCTTTTTTTTTAAATGTTTCAATCTTAAATGGATACTTGTCCACATACTTATGGACTCCTAAAGGTATGCAAAACCAGAATCTTACCTCACCTTTTTCATTTCCATAAGGATAGAGATTGGAACATCCATGTTTCTGATTTTTATATAAAAAAAGTTGCATTGCCATTCTTATTCAAAAATAATTGTCTTTGTTGCTATGAAAACAGTTTCTAGGTTGTTTATCACAATTAATTTCAGCTACATTCTTTTGATGTCATTTGCATTTCAAACACACAGAGGGAGCCTATTTATTTAAGTGTTGCCATGGACAGTTCTTTTCTGCTTGGAACTATCTGAAACAGAAAACTCTTGCCTCCCCTCTTGGTTACAATTTTTTTGCCCCTGTGTGGAGCTCAGTGCAAAGTAGAAAACTGAAGTCTTCTTTTCTTTTGTATTTTGCTGGAAGATCCTCATTATGTCACAGATAGTGCTAGGAAAACATTACTCTCTCTCTCTCTCTCTCTCTCTCCCTCACACACACACACACACACACACACACACACACACACACACACACACACACACACACACACACACACACACAGAGCTTGTGAGAAAGCTGGGTAAGCTGGACAGATCAATTGCATAGTTACAGTGAGCAGAACAATCTTATAGTTGAAGCAGAGATGGAAAAGATACATTCAACTTCCAGAATATCAGATATCAGAAAGTATTTTTTTTAAAAGAGAAATACTTTGTGGCATCTCAAAGACTAACTTCTTTTATAGTTAGTTCAGAACTACCTTAAATTTCCCTTTTCTCTCTCTGTTTGAGTCCTCACTCTAGCTGCCCTAGCGCTAGGTTAGGAAGCATTTGAAATAAAAATAAAAATAATGGGAAGGAAATATGACAACAGACCATGGCAGCAGGTATGGGGAAGAGAAGATTCAAACAGTACCCAGTTTCCATGCTGCTCTGGCTCTCTCACTGTTGCTGTAGCAGGCTAGGGAGGCTTCAAGGAGAATGCTACAAATTCCTCCCCATCACTTCAAGTGATCCCACTATTTAAACCAATGCAAATGAATTCAGTTTTTTAAAAAGGTGAGGTGGTGGGAATGGAGCAACAGAGGCAGAGGGGAAAATATATGGATTAGAGGAGAAATGTTCCAGGATGATCTACATTGAATTGTGCTTCATCAAGTCAATGGAAAATAATGTGAATCCCATTGGTCACCAAATTCATGGAGATTTCCAAGGACAGGGAGTAATCCTAGCAGCTGTTCACTTTCGGTGATGTTGCTAACATTGATTGATTCGATTTGTATGCCCCCCACTCAGCATACACTAACTCAGGGCGGCTCACAAAAATCACAACATATAAAACATTACAGAACAATAAAATATAACAATACAATAAAATGTAACAATGCAATAAAAAATAACAAGGCAATAAAATATAACAATACAATAAAATGTAACAGTGCAATAAAACGTAAAAGACCAACACATACATTGACAACTGTGGCAAAGGGATAAAAGTTACATTACAAGGATAAAAGTTTAGAAAAGACAAAAGTGAACGATTATATAATTTACCTCCTTTTTTATAGAAGGGGATAGATGATCAGACTGAAACTAAATTATTCTATTACATTATTCTATTGTGTGAGAAGACCCTTTAATGGGCATTCAAGACTATGTTATAATGATGTTGAATGTTCAAGGACTGCTATGTATTCTGTATCGTTGTCTCAAATGTAAGTCCCTGTAATTCTGTTTACCTTACCTGTCAAAGTTATCAACAGGAACATGAATATATATTAGTGCCCTCCTTCTATTTCATGTGACACCTGCAGAAGAAGATAAGGCTGCAAAACAATAGAAGCAGCTTCCTGTGCTACTGCCAGGCTCAGATGCATTTCTTGCCGCTTGAATGATGTGGGAAGAAAGGAGGCGGGTATTTTGCATACCAAAAGTGCCCTGTTGCTCACAGAACAGAATAGCTTTCGTGACTAAGTTAGATAAACTGTTAGCAGGTGGGGAAACTCACACTGCTTCTTTCCCGCCTCATGTTGTCAAAGTGAAGATTATTGAACTCTTCCAAGGAAACCAACTGATTGTGTCTTTTTCTTCTATTAGCCCTCAGAACCTTTGGGTGCTTGCTGGTTTCAAGTAAACAAGGAGGATGGTTTTAAAAGGAGTTGCTATCTTGACCAAGTCAGCTGTGACTGAACTGTAAATTCCTGTGAGTGAAACACTGGAAGGCCATATTGCTCCATGTGCTTTGCCTTCTATAGAGATGAAGTTGCTTTACAGTTAGTAATGCACTCTAGCAAAAGCAAGTTACTATGGACCAGGGGTTCTCAAGGTTTTCACGCCATGAGCTGGGCCACTCATTCTCAGACAGCTGAGCAGGCCAGACCAATGGTACCCCCATCGTAAACACAGTCACAAACCACCGTGGGTGGGTGTTTGCATATGTGAGGGTACGTTTATGCCTGTTGTAAACTTGCCTGCTTCTGCTTCCTGGGTCATCACCACAGGCCAGATGGAATAGCATGGGGGGGGGGGCAAGTCTGGCCCATAGGCTATAGGTTGTGAACACTTGCTATGGACAATTAAGAATGATCCTGCCCACATCCATATATATAAAATAAAAATTATTCACTTCAATAGGACTTCTATGGAGCAATAGCAATTATACTTATATACTGTCACACAGTGCCTAGAAAGCTCTATGGGCAGTTCTGGGCATCAGCCGGTCTGCCCCGGTCTGAGCAGAAGGGTAGTAAACCTGGCTGGCCACACCCCCTCCCCACCCCACCCACCTCTTCCCGGGAGAGTGAGAGACCCAATGACATTGTCTCTTCCTTCTCCTCCACAGTGGCTGCTGCTGCCTCCTTAATAGGCTGTGGGTGCCGCTCAGGTGGTGGTGGAGGTGGTGGCATGTGTGCACCTGGCCCTGGGGGGAGAGGAGGGGAGCTGACATCATGCGCCACCCAGAGGAGCTCGCCTGCCTGCCCCAGCACCCTGTGCCCCCACCGCTGCTCCTTGCCTCCTTCTAGCAGCAGCAGCACATCTTTTGTGATGCCTGGACCTAGTCCTGCAAGAAGAGAACTGCCTGCAGGATGTCTGTCTGGGCATTGCGAGAGGTGTCCAGGCAGCATGGCACAAGCAGGGCAACTCTCACAATGCCCAGAGTCAGACAGACATCCTGCAGGAAGTTCTCTTCCTGCAGGACTAGGTCCAGGCATCGCAAAAGTTGTGCTGCTGCTGCTGCTAGAAGGAGGCAAGGAGCTGCGGCAGGGGTGCAGGGTGGGCAGGTGAGCTCCTCTGGGTTGCACTGCAAATGACGTTAGCTCCCCTCCCCTTCCCCCAGGGCCAGGCGCACACATGCCATCACCTCCACCACCACCCGAGCAGCACCTGAAGCCTATTAAAGAGGCAGCAGTAGCCGTTCTGGAGGAGAAGAAGGAAAGGAAGAGCCGTCGTCGTTTTCCTGGGAGGAGGTGGGTGGGATCAGGAAGCAGCAGCACGGCGCAGGTGCTGTGCTGGACTCGCTGGTCCAGGAGGACTAAAGGAGGAGGGAAAGCCAAAGCTGTCACGTGAGCACTCCTTCCTCTCCCCCCCCCCGTAGGAGGAAGGAGCAGCCCAATGTGGCGCCTTCTGGGTAAGTGTGTCTTTTTGTTTTGTTTACTCCCCCCCCGTGTGTGTGTGTGTGTGTAAGCACAGGCTAATGGGATTTCCCAGGGTGAGTGTGTGGAAGGGTAATGAGGGCCGTGAAGCTCCCTAAGTAGCAGTGAGTCTTTAAGGTGCCACAACATTTTTGTGTTTTTGTTTTGTTTACCTCCTGATCTGCTTGCACAGATTAAAACTTTAGAATTGGTGCCATTTTATTCTGTGCAAGCATATCAAAGAGTAAACAAAAAAAATTGTGGCACCTTGAAGACTCACTGCTGCTTCGAGGTAGACTGCAGCTGGCCCAGGGCACTCCATGGTAAAACAGAGATGACCACTGAACCCTAGAGTTGGATATGACTGGCTTTCAAGCAAGGGATACCTTTACCTTGCTCAAAAGCCAGTTGTATCCCATGCTAGGGTTCAGGTTGCTCATCTCTGTTTCAAAGCTGAAGAGCCAGTGCTGTCTGCTTCTGCAGACGTTTCCATGGTCATGTGGCAGGCATGGCTAGACACCAGAGTGCATGGAACACTGTTTACCTACCCACCAAAGTGGTCCCTATTTATCCAATTGCAATTTCTTGCTTTCGAACTGCTAGGTTGGCAGGAACTGGGACAGAGATGGGAGCTCACTCCAGCATCCAGCACTTGGGTCTCCAACTGCTGACCTGCCACCTTCCAGTCAGAGCCTTAGCCACCTGAGCTCAATAGTTAAGAAGCTTGCCTTGCTAACTGGAAGGCCGACATGACCGTTTGAGCTCCCGTCTCTGTCCCAGCTCCTGGCAACCACAAGTGGATAAATAGGAACCACTTCGGTGGGAAAGGTAACAACATTCTGGTGTCTAGTCACGCCTGCCACATGTCCACAGAAACATCTACAAACAGACAGTGCTGACTCTTTGGCTATAAATAGATGAGCACTGAACCCTAGAGTTAGATATGACTGGCAGCTTTGGATCTAACAGTAGGTAAAGGTTGCCCTTGCTGAAAAGCCAGTTGTATCTGACTCTAGGGTGCAGTGCTCATCTCCATTTACATCCAAAGAGACAGTGCTGTCTGTGTTTGCAGATGTTTTCATGGGCTATGTGGCAGGCATGACTAGATTGGCCACCCAGTCACATGCCCACCCATTAGGCCACATCCACCAGTTAGGTCACACCCATCAGTTAGGCCATGCCCACGGTGTGGTAGTAAATTTTTTTGGTGCCCATCACTGTCTTTGGGCAATTCATGAGGTAATTAGTATTTTGCCCACAATAGGATGCCTGCCCCATGGTTTCTTCCGTTCCTGCACCCCTCTCTTTTTAGGGGTGGGTTCTTATTGCTGGTTTTTATCTGTTTTATTTGTTTTTATCTGTTTTTACCCACTGTTGTGAACCGACCGGAGTCGGCTTTGGCTGAGTGGGCGGTATAAAATTTTAACAATAAATAAATAAATAAAAAATCAGGGTACTCATTTATACCAGCCTTGGCAGGATGGAAGGCTGAGTCAACCTTGAACCCATCATGATCACACACAGGTCATCAGCATATTTTTGGCTGACATTGGGGATTACATGAACACAAGATGGATTCACTTCTACTTTTATTTTAATATACTGTTAAAATTAGATTAATCAATGTTTCAGTCATTTTTAGCAGTGGTAACAAAGGAGCTAAGCTCACCTCCCATGGGGAGGAATTCCTTAAGCAAAACTCATGTTTTTAGTTTAATTTAGCATGAATTTTGCCTTTAACCCAAAATCTGATATCCTATTCTTGATTCTAAAAACCCTATCCAAAAAATTATTTCTTACTTTTATTTGCTAGAATCAAGAATAATGCAAAGAGAAAATAAGAGGAATAGTGGTGGTGGTGGTCAGTGGTGGGCATCAGCAGGTTCGCACCAGTTCACCAGAACCGGTGACAGAAATTCTGGCTGTCAGTGCCCATCCAAGTTTTGAAATAGAGTAGTCCTAATTCGGGTGTAATGCAGGGCTTTCCCCCTGCCCATGCCCACCATACCACACCAACAGTGTGGTAGTAAAGTTTTTTAAGCCTACCACTGTGCGTAGTGTAGGTTTAGTGGTGTGAGGAAGCTCAGATGATCATGTCCCAACAGGTTTATTTTGTTTATAGTGAAAAGTGAACGTTTCCAGGAATCTTACTGGCTGGGTTGAGTATGTTTTGACATGTTCTCTGTGGTATTATAAATGAGTATAAACACACCTGTCAGATTTGATCACATTTCAACATGCTAAATAAATTCAGGATCTTGGTTGCTGTATGAGCCACACTCATTTTACATCCTGCATTCAAATGTGACTGCTCATTTTTAGTTCTGTATTATGGCTCCAAGAAGTTATGTTATTTCTCCGGATAACTTTTGTTTTATTTCTGGTGAATACACTATTAAAAGTCAACAAAGAAACATAAGTGATTTTGTGA
Source organism: Bradypodion pumilum (assembly GCA_035047305.1). Lineage (NCBI taxonomy): Eukaryota > Metazoa > Chordata > Lepidosauria > Squamata > Chamaeleonidae > Bradypodion > Bradypodion pumilum. The sequence goes on from JAWDJD010000001.1 coordinate 359,633,518, forward strand.
AGAAAGTGTATTTTGCTTACTTCAAGTAGAAACTTGGGGATCAAGACAAAGCATGGGCTCCTCATAAGGTGTGTAGAAGGTGTGAAGATCTTCGTTTGTGGTTTAAAGGTAAGAAAACTTCATTCCGTTTTGGCATTCCTATGATGTGGCGTGAACAGCAAAACCGCACTACTGACTGCTATTGTTCGGTAGATGTGAAAGGCTTTAATACAAAAAAATTAAATGAAGATATCTTACCCAAACCTTAATTCATCTATTTGTCCAGTGCTTCATAGTTCTGAAATACCAGTTCCACAACCACCTTGAGATGCCTTAATCCCAGGTGAAAAAAATGTCATCAATACGACCTGGGTTCTAACAGAAAAGTTTTTATTGCCATCTCTTCATATTAAATTAGGGCTTATGAAGCAGTTTGTTAAATCACTGCCAAAAGATGGGGAATGTTTCAGATATCTGTTTTCCAAGTTCCCAAAACTTTCTGAAGCCAAGTTGAAAGAGGGAGTTTTTACTGGCCCTGACATATGAAAACTGTTATCCAATCCCCTCTTTTTAGAAACAATGGAAGTGTGGGACTCTTGCAAAGGAAGTGTGGGACTCTTTCAAAGACATAGTTCATAAGTTTTTAGGGAATACTAAAGGCCCTCACTACAAAACCATTGTACAATGCATGTTGAATGTGTATAAAGCTCAAGGATGCAAGAAGAGTTTAAAAGTTCATTTCTTACACTCCCATGTCGACTATTTTCCTGAAAACTTGGGAGCCTACAGTAACAAGCAGGGTGAAAGATTTCACCAGGATGTCCATGATATCTAGAGACACTATCAAGGAAAATGGAACATCAATATGCTAACTGACTACTGTTGGATGCTTAAATGGGAAACAGAAAATGGAAACCGAAACCATATTTGGAGGAGCATAAAAAAGAAGAAGAAAAGGTTTCACAGACAAAAAGAGTGAACATGGAATGTTAAGTATATATTATGAAGAAATTGTTTAATTATAAGAAATAATATGTTTAGTTCATTGTAATAAAATAGTGATTTTCTCATCACTTATGCTTTTTCAATTGAAAACCCTCATATTTTGTGAGAAAACTGTATGTGATGGGGGAAAATCGAGGTCATTTTTGGATTCAGCACACTAGAAAACATAATTTACCAAAAATATCCTATGCAGCTGATTTTTGCAGTATTGGGACTGCAGGAAATACAGGTAGTGAATGGGGGAAGAATTTTCTCTTCCTCTGATGTGGTTCTGAGGAGAATATTTTTTCAGGAGAAAATTCTACACACAGACGAACACAGAGACACACACAGAGAAGCAAACACAAAGTGTATACCCAATTTTACTTGGAAGTCCTTGTGATTTGGACACAGAGACAGTATCATTTCTCCCAAAATACGGGTCTCACTCAAAAGCTAGTTCTCACTGTACAGAGGACATTTATCTGCTTGAAGGGCTGTCAGAAGACATAAGAACATAAGAACAGCCTTGTTGGAACATGCCACAGCCCATCCAGTCCAGCAATCTGTCTCACACAGTGGCTCACCATTTCCTTCAGCGTATTCCCAAGCAGATGCCTTCCGCTGCTTAGGATTCCCTGGAAATGGCATTGAGAGATATCCTGCCTATCTCTCCAACCTGGAGGTTGTCAAGTATCCATAATTATAGCCATTGATACACTTGTCCTCCATGAACTTGTCTAATCCTTTCTTAAAGCTGTCAAGACTGACAGAAGTCACCACTTCTTCTGGCAGGGAGTTCCATAGACCAGTGATCCTCTGGGTGAAAAAGTACTTTCTCTTATTTGTTTGAGAACTAGTACCCAAAAGTTTCATGGAGTGTCCCCTAGTTCTAGTGTTATGCGATAGGGAAAACAGTTTTTCCTTATCTACTTTGTCCACACCGTGCATGATTTTATAAACTTCAATCAGGTCACCTCTTACACGCCGTCGTTCAAGAGTGAAAAGGCCCAATCGTTACAGCCTCAGATGGTAAGGAAGGTGTTCAAGTCCCCTAATCATTTTGGTTGCCCTCCTCTGCACTTTTTCCAACTCCATAATATCCTTCTGAAGGTATGGCGACCAGAACTGTACACAGTATTCCAGATGGGGACTCACCATAGATTTATAAAGAGGCAAAATGACACTTGCTGACTTATTTTCTATACCCTTCCTAATGATCCCTAGCATTGAGTTTGCTTTTTTCACTGCTGAGGCACACTGGGTTGACACCTTCATTGAGTTGTCCACCAGGACACCAAGGTCCCTTTCCTGGTTTGTTGCAGAGAGTTCAGACCCCATCAGTTTATAAATGTAATTGGGGTTCTTTGCCCCAACATGCATCACTCTGCACTTACTAATGTTGAAACTCATTTGCCACTGTTTTGCCCACTCCCCCAGTATCAAGAGATCCCTCTGGAGCTCCTCACAATCTCTCACAGTTTTCACTACCCTGTATAATTTAGTGTCGTCAGCAAATTTGGCTACCTTGCTTTTTACTCCTACCTCTAGATCATTTATGAAGAGGTTGAAAAGCAGGGGTCCCAGTACTGAACCTTGGGGGACCCCACTCTTTACTTCCCTCCACTTGGAGAAGTGTCCATTTAGTGCTACCCCTCTGTTTCCTGTCCCTTAGCCAGTTGCTGATCCAGGACAAGACCTGTCCCTTTATTCCATGACTGGTAAGTTTATTCAAGAGCCTTTGGTGTGGGACCTTGTCAAAAGCCTTCTGAAAGTCCAGATAAACAATGTCAACTGGATCCCCCTTATCCACATGCTTGTTGACACTCTCAAAAAATTCCAACAGATTAGTGAGGCATGATTTGCCCTTGTAAAAGCCATGTTGGCTCTCCTTTAGCAGCGCCTTCTCTTCTATGTGCCTATTAATTCTATCTTTTAGCATGGTTTCCATCACTTTACCTGGGACACATGTCAAACTGACAGGTCGGTAATTTCCTGGATCACCCCTGATTCCTTTTTTGAAAATTGGTTTTACATTCACTACCTTCCAGTCATCGGGCACAAAGCCTGATTTGAGGGAAATATTATATATTTTGGCTAGGAGATCAGCAATTTCATCTTTAAGTTCCCTGAGAACTTGTGGATGGATGCCATCTGGTCCTGGTGATTTGTTAGTGTTTAGTTTAACAAGGCATGCAAGGACCTCCTCCCTGGTTATTTCTATCTGGCTTAATTCTTCGGTTTCCCTCCCTACGAAGATAGGCTCTGTTTTGGGAATGTGGTCTCTGTCTTCTTCAGTGAATACTGAAGCAAAGAATTCATTGAGTCTCTCTGCAATCTCTGTTTCCTCTTTAATAACCCCTTGCCTTCCATTGTCATCTAATGGTCCAATGGCCTTCCTAGTTGGGTTCTTCTAATGTACTTAAAGAAGTCTTTGTTATTTCTCTGAGTATTTTTAGCAATACGCTCCTCAAAGTCTTGCTTTGCTTTCCTGATTGTTGCCTTGCATTTGTTCTGCCAGAATTTATGTTTCTGCCTGCTGTCCTCATTTGGACAAGCCTTCCATCTTCTAAATGAGCTTTTCTTGCTTTTGATCACTTTCCGAACAGCTCCTGTAAGCCACGTCGGAGTCCTCTTGGACCATTCCAATTGGGCCTCTATTATTGCTTTTGTAAACAGCCTCCATGCCTCTTGGAGTGTTTGGACTCTCTCAATTTTCCCTTTCAGCTTCTTTTTTACTGGTTTCCTCAACTTTGGGAAATTTTCTTTTTGAGAATTTAAGGTCTCTGTGTTAGATTTTATCAGTGACTTGCGGTCTATGATCAAGTTAAACATAATTGAGTTGTGGTCACTGTTCCCTATTGGATCAGTCACATTAACATCTTGCACCAGATCCTGAGTATTACTCAGGACCAAGTCAAGGATTCTTGTACCTCTAGTTGGGTCTTCAACCATCTGTCCCAGGGAACAATCATTTAGCATATCTAGGAACTTTATCTCTTTATCATGTGCTGAACAACAGTTCACTCAGTCTATGTGAGGGTAATTGAAGTCCCCCATTATAATCAGGCTTCCCTTCTTGGATGCCTCCTTTACAACATTCTCCAACTGCCAGTCTCCCTCAAGAGTTTGGGTCGGAGGCCGATAGTATATGCCTACTGTTAGACCATCCTTGTGGCCTGGTACTCTTACCCACAGAGCTTCTAATGGTGACTCCAAATCACCTAGATATTCCAATTCATACGATTTTATCACTTCTTTGACATACAAGGCTACACCACCTCCCGTTTGCCCCTTCCTATCCTTCCTGTACAGTTTGTAGCCTGGGATAACTGTATCCCATTGGTTATCATCCGTCCACCAGGTTTCAGTGATACCAATAAAATCAATATTCTTATCTTTTGCTAAGTATTCCAGCTCCCCTATTTTGTTCTGGAGGCTTCTGGCATTTGTATACAAGCATTTATATATGCTTTCCTGATACAGTCTTTTGAGTCCAGTTACATTGTTCGACTGCCTCTTGCATCCTTCTGCTAGAGTGCTGGTGACTAGCTCCTTGCTCTGCTCAGTAATTTTTGCATCCTCCTCACTACTCAAGTACACACTTTCCCGAACCGGATGCTGCCCAGCTCCTGTCGGCTTTCCCCCAGTTATCAGTTTAAAAGCTGCTCTGCAGCCTTTTTGATGTTGAATGCTAGCAATCTGGTCCCATCATGGTTCAAATGCATCCCATCACTCCTGAACAGATTTGGCTTGTCCCAAAATGTTCTCCAGTTCCTGACAAATCTGAAGCCCTCCTCTTCACACCACCGCCTCATCCACGCATTGAGGCTTCTGAGCTCTGCCTGCCTGGTAGGTCCTGCGTGAGGGACAGGCAGTACTTCTGAAAATGATAGCTTTTAAGACATTTTAATACATGAAGGAATCATCAGTTTTTAGGGAAAAGGTGATGTCTTGTCACAGGCTATTTTGCAACTGGAACAAACCATAAGAGAGGAGAGCAAGGGCTTAGAAGTTGTCCATCAGGAATCAGTATCTGGAGACCAGACTGAGCATACAGACAGGCTGCTCCATTACATGGTCACTGTTTTCCTCACTACAGAGAGATGTTGTTGCAGGAGGAAATCCTGACACCATAAAATGCCCCCACCATACTCCAACAAGATGTATCATGTTTGCAATTAAATTATAATAGTTATTACTAAATGTGCATCTATAATGAGAAAGTAGTGGACATATTAGAGGTGAACCCCTTCTTTTGTCTGTTTTTTTTCTAGTAATGTATAAGTGGCCACCCTGGACTCTGACAAATTTCTGAGTGAAAGAACATTGTTTTGGACACCTCTTAGTGGCTTAAACAGCCAATGGGTCTATGCCACTGACTCTATCTAGATCCTTTCACTCCACAACAAAGAAAGGAAATACAGGATAGTAACTGAAACTTAATGAAACTAAGATGTTCAAGTGCAATGATCTTACAGTGGAAGATATTGTACGTTTCTTGCCAAAAGGCATAGACAGTTACACCAATTTTCATACACCCTTCTTTAGAAGAAAGTGAGGATGAGAATCTTAAATATATCTTCCTGAGAATTACCTCCATTTATCATTTGATATTTTAGACAAATGAATATTTAATCGCCAGGATTTATTATGTTAAAAAGTAAATTTGTAATTATGTCAGGGAATTCATTCTGTGGAAGTTTTCCACATCAGACTATCCTTCTTAATAAACTTGTGACTTTGCAGAATGATGGTTAATGTCCTGCATGCTTATTGCTTAAGTGTCTTTGATTTTTGTCGATAAAAGATAAATTAGGATCCATTCAGCAAATACTGTTTGGGTATTTGTATTAATCTGGTACTTTGTCTTGTCTCAGATATTGATATAAATGCTTCACAATTGTGCCTACTGGTCAGAGGGACTAGAATGAATGTGAATATGACAATAAAATAGCAAATTAGCAGAATATTAATCTGGGAAGGTTTATTTGAGGAAAATAATATTTATACTATTAATATATGATCAGATAATCTTATTTTGATGCTTGGTATTTACTACCACATTTAACAGATTGTTTAAAAATAAAGGGGTAAAACCATAGACAGAGAAAAGGAAGAAAACATTTCCAAGTCTTTATTAGTAAAAAAATAAAATAGTAGAAATATGAAGGAATAAAACATATATAAGGTTAAATAAAACCTATATGAAGGTCGATCGCCTCTGGCTGTTCTACTCACTTCAGGATTAGAGACATTACAACTCTTTCTACTACACTAGATGGCACCAAGGTCATGTAACCTATGTGACCTACATAGCTTGTTCTCTTCATGCCCCTTAGTGTGTGCTGCCTGAGGCTGCTGCCTCTCTCTACCTAGTGGTAAGACCAATACAACCTACTCTCTTCTTCCAAAACAAAACTCAATAAGATTCTATTCAATTCAAGTTTTATTTATACCCCACCTTACTCTAACCCAATGGCTGACTCAAGGTGGCTAACAAACAAAGCAAATATACAATGTAATACAAACAAAACAATATCAGCAAAGCAATACATAAATACAGCATAGATTAAACAATGATAAAAAACAGAGCAATACAAAATAATGCATACAATGCATACAATCAAATATAGGCAGCACAGCAGCTCATACAATAGATATAACATCACTGTCCCCTTCCGTAGCGCCGAACACTGCACGCGCTCTCACCTCCCATGGCCTGCCAGGCCACATGAGAAGCCAAGATGGAACCGGTTGGTAAAGCGAAGGGAGAAGTTGGTACTCTGCATGTAGCAGCAGGGGGAGTCCGATAAAGACCAATGTCTGGGCTCCTGCCCTTTGAAGCACCTGTCCCGCTACAGGTGAGAGTCTTTGGTGGTGGGGACAGGGCAGCAGCACCTCCCTCCTCCAGGCAGGCAATCACAGAAACAGTCCGGCCAGGGCTCCCGCACTTTGAAGCACCTGTCCTGCCACAGGTGAAAGTCTTTGGCAGCGGGGACGTAGCAGCAGCACCTCCCTCCTCCAGGCAGGCGGTTGCAGAAAGAGTCCGGACAGGGCTCCCGCCCTTTGAAGCACCCGTCCTGCTGCAGGTGAAAGTCTTTGGTGGTGAGGACGGGGCAGCAACACCTCCCTCCTTTTATGCTTACAACCATATTGTGAGGAACATAATCCTAAAAAAAATAAGGGGTGGCTACCATAAGATTACCCTAAGATTACAGGGGAATTTGGTTCATGATAGCTCTCTCTTCAGTGTTTATGAAATTATGGTCCTACAGATGTCACTGGACTTTGAACTCCATGAATCTCTGCCATGATTGACCAACCATCATGGGCAATGGCAACCATATCAGCTGGGCCACAGGTTCTTCACTCTTTCTCTAACTACTCATTATATCATTCTCTGGTATGCTGAAATAACTCTTTACAATGTAGCCATATTAATGCTTACCGGTATTCAGAGCCATAGCAAGGGGGTGGCCAGAGGGGACCCCCACCCCTGAGCTAACAGCCCACCCACCCCCACCCACCCTGGGATGCCAATTGCGTGTGTGTGTGTGTGTGTGTGTGTGTGTGTGTGTGTGTGTGTATGTGTGATTATTGCCCCTCCTGAAAAAATATTCACACCACACGCACGCACACGCACGCACACACACACACACACACACACACACACACACACACACACCAGGGATCTAGAATCCTGGCTACGGCCCTGCTTGGATTGACTACATTCTCATGCAGAGATTTTATGTAGTAGTACATCTTCTAACAGATGCATTAGAAGAACTAACTGAAACTCTAACCTACTAAGACTCAAATATGTGCTTTTCATTTAAAAGACAGGCAGGTATCTTTGAAGCTCCAGGTTAGCTGGAACCACATTCATTTAGTAGCTGTTTCCCTAAAAATAGTTAGTTGTTACTTTGGATTGTATCCTGACCTATAAGAAATAATACCAAAAGGTCTCGTCAAGGAACAATATTCTTGTGCTTGTATCCTGACCTATAAGAAATAATACCAAAAGGTCTCTGCAAGGAACAATATTCTTCAAAAGTGATTGGGAATCATCTATGTAATAAACACTGGTTTACAGTAAAAGTTTCTTCCTGAGACTATACCATCCACCCAAAATTATAGTTGTCCAGGAATACAAGGAGTTGTCTAAGTCAATTGAGTTAATTTTTAAGGTAAATTATATAGTTATAACTGCAGCTAAAACTCCATGAGTATGTAAAAATATTGGTGACAATAGTCTCCCAACAGCAGCATATTTCTAGCTCCAGTTGTGTCCTATTGTTGCTGGCTGCTACTCATATCCGAACATGCAACCACACATGTTACATTGAATAGATGGTGGAGGGTGTAGTTGAGTTTGAGTAAATTTCTGTGCTTATCACTCAGCCTCTTTATGTCTGCAGCATTCTCCTTCAAAGTGATAGGTAGCAGCAGAGATGGTTTGGCACTGAAGTGGGCAATCTATGATCGCTGCCTCCCAGGTTTGTGGGTTTATACCTGACACCTCATGGTTTGTTTCAGCTGGTCCTTATAATGCTTCAAACGAGATTCACAAGCTCTTGTACCAGACCTAAGTCCCCCATAAAGAATTCTACGAGGAGACCTGGACCATCCATACGTTGGACGTGCCCTATCCATCTAAGATGATGGCCTATGATGGAAGCTTAAATGCTATTTACATGTGCCTTCTCAAGAACTGCGATGTTGGTGACACTTGGTGTTCAAGATGGACCTTAGCTTCTGTTGGTGGAAGCACTCAAGCTTTTTGATGTCTTGGCAATAGAGGGTCCATGTTTCACAGTCTTACAATAATGTTTAGATAACAACAGATTGGTATACCATGAGCTTTGTGTGAACTGCTAAATCTTTGTTCGTGAAGACCCGGTGTGATAGATGACCAAAGGCAGAATGGGCAGCACCAATTCTCTTCATCACATCCTGTTCACAGGTGCAATTTTTAGACAGGATGCTACTAAGGTAAGAAAAATGGTCTACCTATTCCAGTGTCAAATCTGAAATGGTAATACTGAATTCTGGAGTGTCTGTTCTTGCGGCAAGTTGTGCAAGTACCTTGGTTTTCTGCACATTTATGGGGAGGCCAAAACGATCACATGAAACAGTTGACTGACTGTTGTAGCTCCTCAGGTGTGAGATTAAGCAATGCAGTATCATCACAATATTGCATTTCTGTTATCCTGTTTGCACTGTTAGTCTTTGGGAGTATAGTCTAGACAAATTAAAGAGTTCTCCATCAAAGCAGTATTAAATCTCTATGCCTGTATTGTTGTTAGATCTTTCATATTGCATGGCAGCCAAGTAAAGGGCAAAAAGGGTTGCAGCAAGCACACAACTCTGCTTCAATCCATGGGTGATTGAAAAGGCATCTAATGTGCTGTTTTGATGGAGAACCCTCTCAGACATGCCATCATGAAGCGCCTGGACCAGATCTACAAAATGCTCAGGGCAACCAAAGCATCTCAGCACAGCCCACATAGCAGGTCTCGGGACAGAGTCAAAGGCCTTTTCCAGGTCATAAAATACTAAAAAGAGCAGATTCTGTTGTTGTCTGCATTTTTCCTGAAGTTGTCTTGCACAAAAGATCATGTCCGTTGTGCCTCAGGAAATACAGAAACCACGTTGAGATTCTGGGAGGACCCTTTAGGAGATAATTTGCAGGCAACTGAGCAGGATTCTTGTGAAAATATTGCCACAAATACTACAAACACCATTCTTAAAGATGGTGATAATGGTGGTGTTCCCAGAATATAAAATAGTTCCCAGAATATAAAAGATTTGTACTGATGACTTTTATTTTTTCAGAATAATGCTACAAAGCAAGATCTCCAGTTGACGATCACTGAAATTCCACAAATCCCTGAAAATGGCCTCTGTTCACTAGTGTTCAAAATGTGTAGTATCTGGTAGCTCAGTATATCCTTCTTTTCCCTTTCTTCTCATTGCACTACTTATAACTCACTACCTTTTCAATTCCAAACCAACATAGCAATTCTTTCTGTGGAAAGGAGAGCATCTCTCTTGAAAATAACAGCTATATTGTGTAGCTTGGTGTTTTTTCTTGTGATCGTGCAAATTTTCATTTATTTTATTCTCACAGGAGAAAAGCAAAGATTTCAAAAGTATTTCTCACAGGCAATATTAAGAGAGATTTTGTGCTATTTTTATTTCAGGAATTCTTGCGAAAAAGTATCGGTGTTTTACCATGATTTCTTATGAAAAGTTTACCAAAAAAACTTAACCTACTGTACATTCCCCCACCCCACCCCCGCTTTCATGTAACCTCCATTGTATTTTGTACATATTACCATCTTCAGTGGAAGATGCAAAGTTTTTGATTTTGTCCAAAACACTTTCTTTTGTAAAAATAAAATAAAACTGCCAATTATGATATGAAAATATTTATTCTCAGAGGTTCAAATGCCTCTCCTTAGACTTAGTTATTGGTGTTTAAAGCTTCAAAGCATGCACTTTTAGATATGCAAATTTTGTCCCACCCTTTTGACTTTAGTTCTGCCCACAACTGGACACACTTTAAAGGAGATAATCTGGAGGAAAAAAGTCTTATGTTCTGACCTAAACAGTATTTTCCTAAATGTGGCTTGAAGAACAACAAAAAGAAGAAAAACAACAAGAACATCAACATTAATAACATCATCATCAACAACAATTTCTAGAGGTTTTTTAAAAGTTGCATAGCAAAGAATTTAAAATTGAGCACAAAGCATCTTGCTACATTTCAGGAATTTATCATCTTCTTGATAAGGAGGAAGAAGTTAACTTTACTATTCATCCAGATGACAAGGATTCCGTCCCTGTGGGATACAAGTCCCTGCTGCTACAGTGACAGACACATATGCCAAAAGTCTTCATGGATATTTAGTATACAGGTCAGATCAGGCTATTACTGTTGCCCACACTAGAATTCTAATTTTGAGATGGGAATTGATGCACTTTTTCCAATTTTGTCTATTTTTTCTATTCTCATTATGTAAAAGTACTTTTTGTGGTTACTTATTTATTCCTCTTAATAATGCTATACCTCAGGGGAATAATTAGATATGAAACTTTTGTTGTTGTTCAGTCGCACAGTTGAGTCTGACCCTTTGCGACCTCATGGACCACTACATGCCAGGCACCCCTATCCTCCACAGCCCACTCAGTTCTATGTCCACTGCATCAACAATTCCATCTAGCTATCTCATCCTCTGCTGCCCCCTTCTCCTTTTGCCTTTGATATTCCCATAATAATACTTCTGGTTTTATGCTTTTTGGCATTACTATTTCACAGCCCCAAAGACATGGTGTTTTTGCTTTATGTAAAAATGAAATCACAGCTTTTTTTTCTTTCCGTTAAGTGGGACTCAAGGTCAATTATTATCATGTGAAATATTTTTTCTCTCCTTCATCTTAGCCTAATTTATACCTGGGAATTCAAAAATTGATGGTCTGTGCTTTTACTAATTTCAATTTTAGCTACATTTCTAATTGCCTGCTGTGTTTGCTTGACCAGTAATAATTCAAAAGTTGTGGGTAAATGACACTTCTCTATGGAGGAAAAAATGAAGGAAGGATGGAAGGAAGAAGGGATTGAAGGAAGGAAAGAAATCTAACAAAACAAGGATCATTAAAAATAAAATGTCTCAAATCTATCTTTTATGCAATCTTTAACAGCATTAATATATTTTCAGTGACACACTGATTACTTATTATTTGTTTGTTTGTTTGTTGGATTTATATAATCACCTTTTTCGCCTAAGCGACCCAAGGCAGCTCACAACATCAAAACCAAATACTATAAAACTCTCTAAAACATCCATAAAACCTCCCCAATCCCCTTAAAAGAAGGACACCCAGGCAAGAGTAAATATAAATAAAAAACCCAGGGCAGGGCTAAATAAGCCAGCAGGGCTGTGTTGCTGGCATAGCCACATTTTTAAGGCCTTCCTGAAGGGGAGCAACTCTACCTGGAGGCACAGTTCAAGTGGCAGGAGGTTCCATAGGACCAGGGCAAATACTAAGAAGGCTCTCCTCCTGGTCCCAGTGAGATGTGCCTCCCTGGCTGATGGGACCACAAGGCAGCCCCTACGGTCCGCTCTCGTAGGATGGGTCAAAAACGTTGGGGTGACGCAGTCTCTTAAGTACTTTCTCATATATTTGTTTGACTTTCCAGTTCTTTTCCAACATGTTTTGCTATCACATAATATAGCAATTAAACTAATGGTAGCTGCCACCCTTTTATCCTACAACGTTTGCTTCAGGGAGCTTCCAGCCATTTTCCCCTCCCTAGAAAATATTTTCCTGCTGGGAGAAAATGCACTATTTTCAAATTCACCACCAGAAAATTGTCAAGATCAGTTCTCAAGGAGGTCTTCTTGTTACCCAGTATTTTAATCAGATTTCCCCCCTTTAAAACATGTACCTGCTGGGGTGTTAGAGCAATATTTCCTTTCAAAGTATTCAGAACAATTACTGAGATGGCTATGATGAGATTATCTGAAGCTACATTTAAAAAATGCCTTTTCTCTGATACAGAGATGCCTTAATAAGGAGTTTTAAGAGAGGTAGATTTTTGCCTTATACATTCATACTTCTTTTCTTGCAGAGGAACACAATTCAGTATATGGGAAGACTTCAAAGTTGATGTGCTAAATCAACAATTTGCAATTTATCCTTGAATTTTTATAATATATTTTGCACTTAGACTAATAGTCCTGTTGCTTTTCAGCTGTAACATCTCAGTTGTCTTCAAGGGTAGCTCCCCGTAGTGCTTGAATCTCAAGGTCTTCCTTGAATGGAACAGGGTGGTTGTAAGGCTCTAAGTAAGCACATTTCCCCAGCCCAAGGACAGATAATAAACTAATGACATAACCATGACTCCACCTATTTCTCCAGGGGGAGCACAGAGCATGCATAAACAAACTCACAACCTGGTTTTAAGGTAAAGGTTTCCCTTGCTCGAATGCCAGTCGTATCTGACTCTAGAGTTCAGTGCTCATCTCTGTTTCTAAGCCAAAGAGCCAGTGCTGTCTGCTTCTGAAGACGTTTCCGTGGTCATGTGGCAGGCATGACTAGACACCGGAGCGCATGGGGAATGTTTTCTTCATCATCATTAGAGAAATGACAGCTGGATCCTTTAACTGCCAGATGATCAACATCACTTCTGTCTTGCCTGGATTCAACTTCAGTTTGATGGCCCTCAGATTCCAGGCAATTACTGCCATGGCTACCTCTGGTTCCTCAGGCAATGTAAGATATGCCTGTAGCTGGCTACCCTATCAGTCCCTGGAAAATAGATGGGGAAGAGGCAGAAGCAGTGAAAGACTTTACATTCTTAGGATCCAAGATCACTGCAGATGGTGACTGCAGCCATAAAATAAAAAGGTGACTAATTCTTGGGAGGCAAGCTATGAGAAATTTGGGGAACATAATTAAAAGTAGAGACATCACCTTGCAAACAAAAGTCCACCTAGTCAAAGCAATGGTATTTCCAGTAGTAATGTATGGTTGTGAGAGCTGGATCATAAGGAAAGCTGAGCGCAGAAGAATAGACACATTTGAAACGTGGTATTGAAGGAGAATCTTGAGAGTACCCTGGACAGCAAAGAGAACAAATTGGTTGATCTTAGAAGAAATCAACCCTGACTGCTCTTTGGAAGGTCAAATATTGAAGCTAAAGTTAAAGTACTTTGGACATCAAATGAGAAGAGAGGGTTCACTTGAGAAAGCCTTGATGCTGGGAAAGGTCAAGGGCAAAAGAAGAAGGGGGTGGCAGAGAATGAGATGGCCAGATGGCATTGCTGATGCAATGGGCACAAAGCTGGGCAGGTTGAGGAGGATGGTGGAGGGTAGGGGTGCCTGGTGTGGGATGGTCCATGGGGTCATGAATGGTCAGACACAACCGTGCGACTGAACAACAACAAAGCTGGCTGCCACCTGTGTAATGATGACACTTAACTCCAAATCCACAGAGGATCTCTGGCAGTGGGCTCATGTGTAATTTTTGGGAAAGAGGTAAATAAGTGCAGAGGGTGCCCAAAATGCATAGACATTTTAATAAATGAAACAGCACATTAAATGTAATACTAAATATATGCTGATAAAAAAGATGAATATAAGTCACATTTGACTTCTGCAATTGCAAGAGGTGCTCAAAATGGTTACCATCAGCATCCAGACACTTCTGATTATGGTGATCTGCTACTTGAGCAATGTTGACCAGTGTCCACTTGTTTCACTGTGCATTACTGTTTCAACTCCTTCATGAAGTACCATCAGTGTAGCCATTTTTCTACAGTATACCACATCCCTTAAGGTCCCCCATAGGCAGAAGCCAAAGGGTGTTGTCAGAAGAACATGGAAAACGCAACCACACCTCTTTGTCCTATCCATTATTGTGGCAAATTCTCATCGAGGTAAGCTCTCATGTATCATTTTTCTCTGACTGTCCTGACTGTCGCCTGGTGACACTAACATTAATTCTTTTGAGAGAATTCCACATTGCTACTGCAATTCAATTCAACTTTGAAAAGTTAGACATAGATAACATCTCTTAAGATGTGTCTGCATTTTGGCACCCTCTGTAGTTTCTCGTCTCCATAGGAATGAACTTCAGCAATCAAAATTCAGCAACTCTGCACCATAGAAGGGCTTTTGTGCATGCACAAATGGAATACAAACAACTACAAACTCACGGTTTATCTTTTTGGCCCTTCTTTCTCAGAATTCCTTACAGATACCCCTCTAAACAATGATCACACATATTGTTGCAGGCTCAGTAGCCCAGAATAGATGATGTTGGTTGTTGCTCAAAATACCAGGTAATCTTGCCATCTGGATTTCTATCTGTCTGGGAAATATCCTTTGCCAGAATGACACTGATGCTTTGGGGCATCCAGATATATTGAAAACTATAACCACATCCATTATCTTTTCTCTGTTCCAGACACAAGCAGGACAGCTATTATCACTTGTATGCCTTCAAGGAAAATAGATGCCTCTAATTTTGTTCTACATCCAATTTGCTTTGGGCCTACTTGAGTCAGCTTGTAATATTACACCTGTCTTCTTCCATGCCCTCACTCCTCTTCTTGTCCCATGAGGTTATCACTCCTCATCTTCTTCCAAAGTAAACAAATGCTTCCCAATATGTAGAATTGCATATTAGATCCTCTTTATGCACTGGATACAGAACTCTAAAAAGCAGACCTCTGAGGCCAGAACAGAGCAATCAAACATGCCTTTTGAGTGGCAATTCACATGTATTTCCCCACACATCACTGCAATCACAAGCACTGTATCCATATCGGTTTCTTATGGGATAAGAACAAGCATCCATGCATTAAAATAGTAAAAAGACTAATCTGTGTCTGTGGGTGTTCTGGCATTCATAACCTTTGAGGATTATTCACAACCATAATGAATTTTCAAACATAATGATTTCTTCCAGTGCTTTAAGAACCGGGAAGAGAACAAGCCAACATTTCCTTGCATATGCATGCATTTAGGCACTTGTAGAGAAAAAGAACTGCTCTCTTTGGGCCATGATTTCTCCATTTAGAAAAGATATTTTTTTCATTATATTCTCTGGGGAACAGTCATCTCTTGGGTGATATTCCAGTGGTTCTCTACAAGGCTGTAGCCCCAAAAGCTATTAAGCAAGTCACTCAGCCTATCTGCAGAGACCAGGCATTCTTCCAACTAACCACCATCATCCAATTCTGATTTAGAGAGAGCAGTTTAAATTTCTCATTTATATACCTTTGCTGAATAATTCACAACCAGCAGGTGGGTGAGATGCAATATCCACAGAATCTACTCATAACAGAATAGAGGTAGTTTAATTGGTAAGCATATAATTCATTATGGAGCATAACACTGAGAATCAGAAACCATTTGCTAATTACGTAATAAGAAACACATGCCCACTCTGAAAACCTAATGCACTATACGGGACAGCTCCTTCAAAAATCTACAAAACCAATCTCTTAAACTGACTACTTCTGTCTCTCCTTACCCCTTCCATGTCTTAAGTTCCATTTTCTGATTTTTTCTCACTGAATGCACTCATTTGACAGGGCCTCACCAGAGGAGATGCTGATTCCATATGTGGGAGCAATGCAATCTTAAGAAGAAAAGACAGTTCACTTACTCTAACACACTTACAATAATCTGTATTTGGTAAATAGTTGTTGCATAACTGGATAGCTGGGGGATATCACAATTATTATTATTATTTTAAATCTGATGTCTGAAAGATGGAAAAATGAAAGATTTGCATGCCTGGATGGATCACATTGAGAAGAGGAGGAAATAATCAGATGACCTGACCTTCATTCACTCAAATTTCAATTACCCATTCGTGCTATCAGTCATTCTTCTACTCATTCCTCTCCTAATACCCTCTAAGTTCTCATTCTCTCTACAAGTGCATATGTGATGAAACATTGATTTGTTCTCTTTCCAGTTTTTATATACTGGCAGCAATCATTATGTGTAAAAATTCATTTTAGTGGGTATGCTTGTGAGCAATCCTCATACAATATGAATACCAGAACACCAACACCGCACCCCCACCCCCATGTCAAAGCTCACTCCCCCAACTCATTCCACTATTAGCCCTATTAGCTGGTCGATTCTTGAAGCCCAAACAGGGAACTTCTCAAAGCTCTGCCATTATTGTCAGAGTCCCTCATCAGTGACTGGGAAAATTTAGCTAGGAATGCAAGTCCAACAGCATCTGAACACCTGCAGCCTTGCTTTAAGCAATTCATTGTAGGTTGTGGTGTTTGCCACAACTAGCTCATTTTCTTGATACTTATCACTGAAACAATGACCCCATGGCTGGTGATCTTCCTGGATTTTTGGCTACCCATCTATGGTTGTATACTGAGGGGTTATCAAATGCCTCTCAAGTAGGTATAATTCAGCATTACAGATAAGTATGGGGTGGGTTAATTTGGTTTTAAAAAGAAGTGATTAGCAACAAGTTGGGCAAATCTACTTTAGAAACCTTGAAGACTAACTGTTATATTTTAATGTTAGCTTTTGTAGATCAACTCCACTTTGTCAGACATGGGAGTGAGACTTTATGGCATCAATTTATATACATCTGGTATACATCCAGCAGCTAGAGGCCCGCATATCTAACCATCAACAAATTAAGGAGCTTGAGCTGTTCTTGGACAGAGCGGAGCAGACTATGCTGGACAAAGAAGAGACAGGGCACAGTTCTGAGGGAGAAGGCCCTTCACTAACTCAGGGGGGAGATGTTTGGAGGAATGTGACTCAAAGGAGGAGAAGAATAGGGGATCACTCTGAGAGTCTGAAATTACAGAATAAATTTGAGGCTCTTTCCCTCATCACACCTGATGAGGAACACACAGAGGAACAACTGGTTCCACCTGATGATCTCTCCTTCATCACACTTGATGAGATCCAGGAAGATAAACAACAGGAACAAACTGAGGTTCTCTCCCATAATATGGTTGATGAGGTGCATGTAGATGAACAGATTGCAGGAGAGAGGCTCCTTGTCCTAGGCGATTCAATAATTAGAAATACAGAGAAATGGATTTGTGATGCACATGATAACCGTATGGTGACTTGCCCGCCAGGTGCAAAAGTTGCAGACATCGCAAGAAATCTAGATAGATTGTTAGAGAGAACTGGGGACGAGCCAGTTGTCATGATACACGTTGGTACCAATGATGTTGGGAAGGCCAAGCGGTCTGTCCTGGAAGCCAAATTCAGGTTGTTAGGAAGACGATTGAAGTCCCGGACTTCCAAGGTAGCATTTTCAGAAGTGCTGCCTGTCCCTCGCGCAGGACCTACCAGGCAGGCAGAGCTCAGAAGCCTCAATGCGTGGATGAGGCGGTGGTGTCGAGAGGAGGGTTTCAGATTTGTCAGGAACTGGAGAACATTTTGGGACAAGCCAAATCTGTTCAGGAGGGATGGGTTGCATTTGAACCATGATGGGACCAGATTGCTGGCACTCAACCTCAAAAAGGCTGCAGAGCAGCTTTTAAACTGATAACTGGGGGAAAGCCGACAGGAGCTGGGCAGCATCCGGTTCGGGAAACTGTGTATTTGAGTAGTGAGGAGGATGCAAAAATTACTGAGCAGAGAGAGGAGCTAGTCACTAGCATTCTAGCAGAAGGATGCAAGAGGCAGTCTAACAATGCAACTGGACACAAAAGACTGTGTCAGAAAAGCATATATAAATGCTTGTATACAAATGCCAGAAGCCTCCGGAACAAAATAGGGGAGCTGGAATACTTAGCAATAGATAAGAATATTGATATTATTGGTATCACTGAAACCTGGTGGACGGATGATAACCAATGGGATACAGTTATCCCAGGCTACAAACTGTACAGGAAGGATAGGAAGGGGCAAATGGGAGGTGGTGTGGCCTTGTATGTCAAAGAAGTGATAAAATCGTATGAATTGGAATATCTAGGTGATTTGGAGTCACCATTAGAAGCTCTGTGGGTAAGAGTACCAGGCCACAAGGATGGTCTAACAGTAGGCATATAATATCGACCTCCGACCCAAACTCTTGAGGGAGACTGGCAGTTGGAGAATGTTGTAAAGGAAGCATCCAAGAAGGGAAGCCTGGTTATAATGGGGGACTTCAATTACCCTCACATAGACTGGGTGAACTGTTGTTCAGCACATGATAAAGAGATAAAGTTCCTAGATATGCTAAATGATTGTTCCCTGGGACAGATGGTTGAAGACCCAACTAGAGGTACAAGAATCCTTGACTTGATCCTAAGTAATACTCAGGATCTGGTGCAAGATGTTAATGTGACTGATCCAATAGGGAATAGTGACCACAACTCAATTATGTTTAACTTGATCATAGACTGCAAGTCACTGATAAAATCTAACACAGAGACCTTACATTTTCAAAAAGGAAATTTCCCAAAGTTGAGGAAACTAGTAAAAAAGAAGCTGAAAGGGAAAATTGAGAGTCCAAACACTCCAAGAGGCATGGAGGCAGTTTACAAAAACAATAACAGAGGCTCAATTGGAATGCATACCCAAAAGGAAAAAGGGCACTGCCAGGTCCAAGAGGACTCCAATGTGGCTTACCGGAGCTGTTCGGGAAGTGATCAGGAGCAAGAAAAGCTCATTTAGAAGATGGAAAGCTTGTCCGAATGAGGACAGCAGGCAGAAACATAAATTCTGGCAGAACAAATGCAAGGCAACAATCAGGAAAGCAAAGCAAGACTTTGAGGAGCGTATTGCTAAAAATACTCAGACAAATAACAAAGACTTCTTTAAGTACATTAGAAGTAAGAACCCAACTAGGAAGGCCATTGGACCATTAGATGACAATGGAAGGCAAGGGGTTATTAAAGAGGAAACAGAGATTGCAGAGAGACTCAATGAATTCTTTGCTTCAGTATTCACTGAAGAAGACAGAGACCACATTCCCAAAACAGAGCCTATCTTCGTAGGGAGGGAAACCGAAGAATTAAGCCAGATAGAAATAACCAGGGAGGAGGTCCTTGCATGCCTTGTTAAACTAAACACTAACAAATCACCAGGACCAGATGGCATCCATCCACGAGTTCTCAGGGAACTTAAAGATGAAATTGCTGATCTCCTAGCCAAAATATATAATATTTCCCTCAAATCAGGCTTTGTGCCCGATGACTGGAAGGTAGTGAATGTAAAACCAATTTTCAAAAAAGGAATCAGGGGTGATCCAGGAAATTACCGACCTGTCAGTTTGACATGTGTCCCAGGTAAAGTGATGGAAACCATCCTAAAAGATAGAATTAATAGGCACATAGAAGAGAAGGCGCTGCTAAAGGAGAGCCAACATGGCTTTTACAAGGGCAAATCATGCCTCACTAATCTGTTGGAATTTTTTGAGAGTGTCAACAAGCATGTGGATAAGGGGGATCCAGTTGACATTGTTTATCTGGACTTTCAGAAGGCTTTTGACAAGGTCCCACACCAAAGGCTCTTGAATAAACTTACCAGTCATGGAATAAAGGGACAGGTCTTGTCCTGGATCAGCAACTGGCTAAGGGACAGGAAACAGAGGCTAGCACTAAATGGACACTTCTCCAAGTGGAGGGAAGTAAAGAGTGGGGTCCCCCAAGGTTCAGTACTGGGACCCCTGCTTTTCAACCTCTTCATAAATGATCTAGAGGTAGGAGTAAAAAAGCAAGGTAGCCAAATTTGCTGACGACACTAAATTATACAGGGTAGTGAAAACTGTGAGAGATTGTGAGGAGCTCCAGAGGGATCTCTCGACACTGGGGGAGTGGGCAAAACAGTGGCAAATGAGTTTCAACATTAGTAAGTGCAGAGTGATGCATGTTGGGGCAAAGAACCCCAATTACATTTATAAACTGATGGGGTCTGAACTCTCTGCGACAAACCAGGAAAGGGACCTTGGTGTCCTGATGGACAACTCAATGAAGGTGTCAACCCAGTGTGCCTCAGCAGTGAAAAAAGCAAACTCAATGCTAGGGATCATTAGGAAGGGTATAGAAAATAAGTCAGCGGGGGCGTGGCTAAGATGGCCGCTGTGTAACATCTAGTTTCGGACGCTCACGCTCAACAAAGTGGTGAACAATGTGAAGGAGCGGAGTAGAAAAAATTTAAAGTGGTAAAGCTTAAAGATAAGACCCTTGCCTGTCTCCTTGGAAAGTTTGCTGAGCCTATGAAGCTGGATGATCGAAGTTCGGGAGGTTTTCTGGGCGGTTGAGCTGTGACGGTAGTCGCAGCTTTTCCGCTGAGGAGCCGAGGAACGGGATCAGCGAGATTGTGAAGAAGGCTTTGGAACTGGTTTTGGAAGTGGCAAGAAGCGGCTGAGAGCGAAAGTAATTTGTATGTAAGTGCCTGAAGGGAGCTACATTCCTAGCTACAAGCCATAAAACCGGCTGGGTTTCTCAAAAGAAAAAAAAAGAGGGGGAAGAGGTGGAGGCACTGTAATGGCGACGGTCAGGGAAAACGAAAGTGATCGTGTATAGACTGTGGTTTTTTTTTCTACATTCCAGAGGACCGCGCCACATTCTGAGATCAATAAGGTGGATTAATCTTCCTTTTTCTTTTTTCTTTGGGCTGGAAAAGTGGAGAAGCTATGGGAGTTTTTTCTTTTTTTTCTCTCTTCTGCTTAAGCTGCCTGCTCATTCAGGGAAGAGGGGGAAGAGGGGGGCTTCTTCTCACTTCAAAGTTAAGGCACTCGCTGGAAATTGGTGCTTTGATTATCCACTTCAAAGGAAGGATTATGTGGCTTTGATTGCATGGTTCCTTCACCGTGTGGATTATAAATAGCTGCTCAACTCCTCACCTTAACCCCTTGGTGGCTGGATTTTTCTTTCCTTCTGAGCTCCCCCCCCCCTTCAGCAACCTGATTAATTGTTTCTCTGAAGCCCTTTTGCTGTGGTTGGAAGACGCTATTGGACTGCTGGCTTTGTGGGAAAGGATTATTTGTGGTTAACAATTTTTACTTTTAAATTGCCTGTTTGGAGAGCTGTTTTCTTTTGCTTCATCGTTGTGGATTACAGTAAATTTTGGATCTTCTGCTGACATAAGAACTTTCCGGTTGTATCGGTGGAACCTATGGCTGCAGTGTAGTAAGCCTTACTGTATTGACAATTTGTTACAGCGATCTGCAACATTGGGTTTGAAATATATTACATTACTATGGATAAAGGTACGAGAGCGAAAGCGAAGGAAGAAGAACAAGTTGTAAAGCCTAAGAAGATTGAAAAAGCACCAATGGATGAATCTGCTCAGTCAACATCCGTGTCTACAGTGCCATTGGATCAGACTCAAATTATGGTGGAAATTGGCAAGTTGTTGGAAAAAATGGAGAAAAATGAGGCTTCAAGGGTGAAAGATAAAAATGAAATGTTTAAAAGGCAAGAAAAGATGATGTCAACACTGACAGATTATACCAAAAAGGTGGACTTAAGTTTGAATAAATTTGAGGGAATGCTGAAAGTGGTTCAAATCGAGGTGGATGCTGTAAAGAAGGAAGTAAAAGGGACTCAGGAGATGGTGCGGGATAGCAAGTTAAAACTGGAGGAACAAGAAATGAGGATAGATGCTGTTGAAGATATGATGAGAAAGCAGAACATTTTGATCCGTCAGCTGCCGGAACGCACTCCGGATTTGTTAAGAGAGAGGGTGGTTCAGTGGTTAAATGGTTTAAAAATGGGGAAGGAATTTGTTCAGGAGGATTTAGGAAGTGTATTCCGGGTGGGTCCAAGAAGAGGGAGAGTGGTTCAAAGAAATGTGTTGGTTACATTTGCAAATTGGGCAGATAAATTAAAAGTAATGGCTCATCTGAAAAGAGTTGGTTCAGACGCGTTGAAATTTGATGGTTCAGATGTAGAAGTCTACAATGATATTTCATTAAAAGAAAGAACATGGAGGTATAAGATGAGGCCGGTTACTAAACTACTGATGAGCAAAAATATAAGGTATAACTGGAGATTTCCACAACAATTGCGTTTTTTCTATGATAAAAGAATGCAAGTTATTGATGAAGGCACCAACCCATTGGAATATTTGAGTTTGTTGGGATTGGTACAAGTAGATTCGGAAGAATGGAAAAATCTTAAGAAGGAAATGACGGATTCTGGAGCTTTGGGGAGGGAACATGGGAGGGAGGAAGCTGGTGGGGCAACAGGTGGTACACCACAACGAGGGGAGGAGGAGGAGGAGTTGTCCTTGATTATGGTGGAGGAGGAGATAGGTAAGGAACAATGAGAACTAGATAGTAGTAATCTGAAGTACTTAATAGAGGTAGAATGGGTAGATAGCGCATAGCGCCGGCAGTAGGGCGCATCTTGCAGGTCCCCCCTCTCCCCTCTTTGGTTGACAGAGGCGACTTTTCGTTGAAAGGTGGGGAGAGCGAAAATGTGTGTTCTATGTAGTTGGTATGGTGAAGGGTTGTTGGTGGCACGCCCGATGGAGAGTTTAAAGTTGGGAGAAGAATTTGGTTATGGGAAGTATTAAAATAATATCATGGAATGTGAAAGGTACAGGTTCTGTTCTTAAGAGACGGAGACTGGAATTGGCGTTGAAAAAAGATAGACCAGATATTTTGTTTTTACAGGAAACACATCAGAAGTCAAAAGACACGAATAAACTTTATTTGGGTTGGATGCAACACTATGAGATGGCGTGTGGAACATCCAAAGCAAGAGGGGTGGCAACTATGATTTCCAGAAAGTTAGGATTTGAAATTACAAAAAAAATTGTTGATCAGGAGGGTAGGTACTTGTTGTTAAGAGGAAAATTGGAGGATGAGGAAATTTTGTTGGTAAATATTTATGCTCCGAATGATCACCAAACAGTGTTTTTAGAAAAGATTCGGAAAATAGTGGAGTTGGAAAACGTTGCAAAAACTATTGTGGCTGGTGATTTTAATTTGATTAGGTCAGGATTAGATTGCACAAACATAGCTAGAAGTGGAATGGGTGTGAAAGGGAAGGCGATGGATAATTGGATGAAAGCTATGGGTTTGAAGGATTCGTGGAGAGAGTTTAAAGGTTCGGAAAGGGCATATTCCTTTTTTTCGCATGTACATGGGACCTACTCGAGAATAGATTATGTTTTTCTGTCGGAAAACTTAATTGGGGATATAGAAGGTACGGAAATTGGGATTATTAATGAATCGGATCATGCTAAAGTATATTTGGAATTGAAAGCACAAAAAAATATTCAAAGAGTTAGAAATTGGAGGTACAATCCTAATTTGTTCAAAGATCAGAAAAGCAAAGAGGCAATTATGGAAAGCTGGAAAGAAAGTTGGCATTGGAACGATAATAATGAGGTTAATTTCAACGTTGTATGGGATACCATGAAGTCAGTTTTTAGGGGGGAAAGCATAAAACTGGCAAGCCTCAAATATAAAAAGTATAAAGCAGAACACATAGAAAAAGAAAGGGAAATAAAACAATTACAGGAAGAACACGCAAAAAGTAAAGATAAAAAAATTCTCTTGAAATTACAAGGACTCAAGGCAGAAGTAATGGGTAAAGATATTGATAAAGTTAAACGAGATTTGATTTATTTAAACAGAGAATATTTTGAATTTAGTAACAAGAACTCAAAACTATTAGCAAGAGCAGCTAAGGTTAAAAGGGAAAAAAGAGAAATTGGGGTGTTAGTCGACAGGCAAGGTTCAAGGTGTAATAAGAATAGCGATAAATGTAAAATAGTTAGGGAATTTTACCAGGTGTTATATGCAAAAAAAGAGATAGATATGGAAAAGCTTAAAAGGATATTGGAGAGGCAGTTAGGGAATGGGATAAAACAAGAGCATAGGGAGAAAATGGAGGAAAAGATAACTGATAAAGAGGTTAAGGGGGTAATAAGTGGATTGAAGATAGGGAAAGCCCCCGGGGATGATGGATTATCAACGGAGTTTTATAAAGAATTTAAAGAGGTGGTGGTCCCGAAACTATATATTAGATGGAGGATCAATTCCGGCTTCATGGTACAATACTACAATCGTTCTTTTGCCAAAACCTGGTAAGAATTTGGAAAGAGTGGATTCGTACAGACCAATTTCGCTTATAAACCAAGATGCGAAGATCTTCACGGCAATATTAGCTAACCGATTAAATAATTTTATGGGGGAATATATAAATGTTGATCAAGTTGGGTTTTTAAAAGGACGACACATGGCGGATTTGACCAGAAGGGTATTAGATCTAATAGACAATGTTAATCAAACAAAGGAAAAAGTGGGATTATTATCATTGGATATTTTTAAAGTATTTGATTCATTGCAATGGTCTTCAATTAAGGAAATAGTTAGAAAATATGGGTTTGGGGATAAATTTAATAGGGTTATAGATCTACTATATCAAAAAGGAAATGCCAAGGTTAGAGTAAATGAGGAGCTTACGGATCTGGTAAAGCTAGAGGCAGGCACTAGGCAGGGTTGCCCATTATCTCCTATTTTGTTTATAATGGCAATGGAGATTTTAGCTAAAAGTATAAGGGAGGATTCAAATATAGAAGGGATTATGGGTAATAAAGTGAGCATGTACGCTGATGATACATTGCTTATGGTGAAGCACCCGGAACAGGTAATGGACAGGATTAAAGATCATCTACAAGTATTTCAAGCTATAACTGGATTAAAGATAAATTGGGATAAATCTGAATTGATGTTGTGTAATTTGAAATTGAGCGAGACGGGTAGGACGGTGTCGACACTTAATATACAAATTAAAGATGAGTTGAAGTATTTAGGGATAATTATTTCAAACAAATTAGAAGAACTTAAACGATTGAATTATGACAGCTTGAGAATTGAATTTAAGAATAAAATACGAGAACTTCAGAAGTTAAAGCTGTCATGGTTCGGAAGGATTGCTATGTGTAAAATGATACTGTTACCAAAGATTAACTTCTTATTTGATACGCTCGTGATCCACTTAAAAGAGAAAGAAATTAATGAGTTTCAAAAAATGTTTAATGATTTTTGTAATGGAGGAAAAAAATCTAGGCTTCCAAAGAAACTATGGTATTTGTCTCAGAAAAAAGGGGGGTTGGGTATGCCAAATTTGTTAGTATATTACCGAGCATTTCAAGTTAAGAATGTTGTGAAGATCTTGGCAAGAGAAAAGGTAATTTGGGAACAATTGGAAATGAAAGAATACAGAAATATTGGAAACTTGAATTTTCTGGGAATGAAGGATAAGGTGAAAAGGTCAAATAATACTATGATGAAAGGTCTCATGGAGGTGTGGAAGAAGGTAAAAAAAGATATGGTTCCGAATCTCTCCCCAATCTTGGAATTGACTGATATGATGTGTTTCCCAATAAAATTAGACAAAGAAAAAATAGAAATATTGGATAAAAATGGGACGTTGTTACTGAAGGATTGGTTAAAAGCATGTGATGTTGATGCCGAGCGGAAAAAAATGTTTGAGATACTAAATTTGAATTGGTTTCAGAAGTTAAAGGTGGACAATTGGAATAAAAAATATAAAAGAGAATTAGGGTCAGATAGAGTACTTACGGAATTTGAGGAATTGGTAAGGAAGATTAGAAAAGGGGAAAGTAGTATTAAGGGTCTTGTAAGTAAGCTTTATAATATATTGAATAGAGGTGCAGATCCACAGGAGGATTTGAAACGGAAGTGGGAACAAAATTTGAATATAAAAATTGGGGAGATTGAATGGAAAAATAAATGGAAAAAGAGAATTATGAGAACAATGTCTGTAAGAATTAAAGAACATAATTTCAAGATGTTGTGGCAATGGTACCTGACTCCATTAAGACTTTACCAGATGGATAATAAAAGAGATAAGTTATGTTGGAGATGTAAAGAATTTGATGGAACATATGAACATATGTGGTGGAGTTGTAAAAAAATAAGGGATTTTTGGGGAAGAATAGAAAATGAATTTGGTGAAATATTGGGTAAAAGTGTTAAGCTGGTGTCGGGTACTATTCTTTTAACGAATGTGGAAGATTTGGGTTTAAACAAGGAGGAAAAAGAATTGCTGGAAATTGTACTGACAACGGGTAGACAATGTATAGCCAGAAATTGGAAAAATGATGCAGATATTCAGGTTGGAGAATGGTATAAAGAAATGTGGAGTTTAGCACTGAATGATAAATTGACATGGGAGATTAAAGTCAAAAGAGATAATTTAAAAGAGAATAGATTTTGGAATATATGGAAACCGTTCGTGGATCACTCTATTATGGCAAGTGATAGTTCAGGACCAGTACCATCTCAAAGAAGCTTCTGGAGCTGAGTAGAAAATAAACTCTCCGGGCATTGTATATATTCACAGGGTGATTTTTATTGGTTAAAAAGATTAGTGGTAGTACAGAAAGTTCTTTTTATTACTTTGGACTTTGAAATAATGGTTCTTAATATTTGGTGGTTAAACAGTAGTTAATGAATATAGATATTGTTATGTGCTAGCATATAGTAATGTTTGTTAGTATGATACTACGGACTTGTTAGTGTAATGTATTGTTAATGTACTGTTAATGTTTTCTTTTCTTTTTCTGTATGTTTATTAAAAACTCAATAAAAAATTAAAAAAAAAAGAAAATAAGTCAGCAAGTGTCATTTTGCCTCTTTATAAATCTATGGTGAGGCCCCATCTGGAATACTGTGTACAGTTCTGGTCGCCATACCTCCAGAAGGATATTATGGAGCTGGAAAAAGTGCAGAGGAGGGCAACCAGAATGATTAGGGGACTGGAACACCTTCCTTACCATCTGAGGCTGCAACGGTTGGGTCTCTTCACTCTTGAACGACTGCGTCTAAGAGGTGACCTGATTGAAGTTTATAAAATCATGCACGGTGTGGACAAAGTAGATAAGGAAAAACTGTTTTCCCTATCGCATAACACTAGAACTAGGGGACACTCCATGAAACTTTTGGGTACTAGTTATCAAACAAATAAGAGAAAGTACTTTTTCACCCAGAGGATCACTGGCCTATGGAACTCCCTGCCAGAAGAAGTGGTGACAGCTGTCAGTCTTGACAGCTTTAAGAAAGGATTAGACAAGTTCATGGAGGACAAGAGTATCAATGGCTATAATTATGGATACTTAAGGACAACCTCTGGGTTGGAGAGATAGGCAGGATATCTCTCAATATCATTTCCAGGGAATCCTAAGCAGGTGAAGGCATCTGCTTGGGAATACCCTGAAGGAAATGGTGAGCCACTGTGTGAGACAGAATGCTGGACTGGATGGGCTGTGGCCTGTTCCAGCAAGGCTGTTCTTATGTAGGTATTAAGACATTGGTTAGCATAACAGATAAGTACACAAATCAGTATAGCTTTTTACAACTGGTAGATGATTTCTGGCTATGATTCCACCTTCACAAAAACCTTCCAATATAATTCTCATTCACAACATAGGCTGTCTCACAGAACAAAGGATGAATTCACACAATTGTCAATAATTGCTAAAGGTTAAACTCATTAGCAAATGTTCAATGCCAGGTGTTTGTATATTATCCTCCTACTAATTGCAATTGAACAGGGGGGAAATTTTCAACTACAGTAAAACCCCGACTTACATATGCCTCGAGTTACATAAAATTCAACTTACATAATGATTTTATGCTAAAACCATGTCCCAATTTACACGATTTCCTATGGGTTTGCTTCGAGTTACAAAAAGATTCTTTTTCCTATGGGTTTGCTTCGAGTTGTGTAAAAATTCATTTCCCCATGGGTTTGCTTCGATTTACATATTTTTTTCCTATGGGTTTGCTTCAAGTTACATAAAAATTGATTTAAGCAAAAGCCTACGGAACGAACTTTTGTCATAAGTAGGGGTTTACTGTAATCAGAATAATAGCCAGTGATCATATGCTATTGCCAATTGTAAAAAGCCACAAAAGCCCATTCCATAGGCTTTTGCTTAAATCGTTTTTTTATGTAACTTGAAGCAAACCAATAGGAAAAAAAATTCTTATGTAAGTCAAAGCAAACCTACAGGGAAAATGAAAATTTTAAGTAAATCGAAGCAAACCCATAGGGAAATGAATTTTTTACATAACTCAAAGCAAACCCATAGGAAAAAGAATCTTTATGTAACTTGAAGCAAACCCATACTTATCTGTAATGCTAACCAATCACTCTGTACCTGATGAGTATAAATTGATGCCATTAAGTCTCACTCCCATGTCTGAGGAAATGGACTTGATCCACAACAGTTAACACTAAAATATAACAGTCTTCAAAGTGCTACAACGTTTTTGTTTTGTTTATTCTCTGATATGCTTGAAACACAGACTGACATTGCTACTATTCAAAAAGAAGAAGAAGAAGAAGAGAAAAACCTTGTTATTCTGATTCTTTGAGGCAAGTGAGAATATTCTAGAATTCAATAATAATACTCAGGTAGCAATGTTAAAAGATGAGGGTAAAATAAATGAACTACCTTAAAAAATGTAGGGACTGCAGTGGCTCAAGTGGTTACGATGCTGACTGGAAAGCAGCAGGTCAGGAGTTCAATTCCCAAGTACTGCACGATGGAATGAACTTCCGTTTCTGACCCAGCTCCTGCCAACCTAGCAGTTCGAAAGCAAGAAATTGCAAGTAGATAAATAGGAACCACTTCAGTGGGAAGGTAAACAGCGTTCCGTGTACTCTAGTGTCTAGGCATGCCAGCCACATGTCCACAGAAATGTCTGAAGATGTAGACAGAGCTGGCTCTTCGGCTATAAACATAGATAAGCATTGAACCCTAGAGTCAGATACAACTGGCTTTCAAGCAAGGGTGACCTTTACCTTTACCACAAATTTATTTATTTATCATATGGCTTATAAACACATGGTAGATAACACCATGGGGCAAGTATAAATAAAAAGACAAGAAAATATGGATAAAATATGATAAAATATACATGTATACACCACACATTGCTATGTCCAGTTTCTTGATCCTATCAATTGTGAGATGAGATAAAGAAAATTTATCATATCTCCCATAAATGCCTTGTTTATGCATTCATAGACTATACAGTAGAACCTTGGATAAATTCCAAACTCCATTCCATAAGTTTGAACTTTATCCAATTTTGGACTTTATCCAAATCAAATGTGTGATGCATCGGATAACATCCAAAAATGCACTTTAACCGAGGTTCCTATACCAAATACCTTGGATAACATCCATTCTTTAGTGGTTTTGGACTTTATGTGATGCATCATGTGTGCATGAAAACTGCAACTTTATCCGAATCGGATTTTATCCAAATCAGACTTTATCTGCGGTACCACTGTATGGGAAACAATTTGGCATCGATTCCCACAACACATTGGGCTGTAGGCAGCTCCCCCCCCCATTTGTATAATAGCTCTGCACACCTGCCATGACCAGTTCTTGTCCTATTAATCAGTCTTCCAGATATGTCACGGAAGATCAAAACCACTGGGCTCCTGATTGGTCAGCATATTCATATGAATAGCAAATGGACTGCAGCCATATCTCCATCCATTGTTGTTGCATATCAAAATTATTAGCACTGAGCACTTCAGCACTTTTTTATTAATGATTTTAGTTTCTTGGTTCTCAGAAAGTACATTTTTTCAAAATAGTACCAATATATTTTATTTTCCTGTCTTCAGGGATGGGGAGAGCAGGTAATTCTTTGCAATTCCCTAAATTTCTCACTTCATGAGAAAAAAGAAACAAGCTGCAGGTATTGTTTGACAAGTGCCATTAGCCCGCCATGTGCTGATGGGTTTGATACTATCCTTTTGATCTTGTTAGAACTGCATTATATGACGGAAACATCTAAAGAATCCTGGGAAACATCTAAGAAAATTGAAATATCCCTTAAAGCTTTGCTTTACAGTTTTTCTCAAATGGAGAACTGGTTTTCATTAAACCTCTCTGAAAACATTTTTTTTTTAGAAAAATGCAATATGCATTTTCTGTGAAAATATGTTCTGTGCCTTTCTGAAAATGATGCTGATGGAAACTTTTTACTTATTAAGTTTAGATGAATGAACCCCATCTAAAGAATAGTCATCATACTCAAAAAGAAGGAACATGGCATGTTAAGTGAAAAGAAAAAGCTCAGCTGCAGAAACAGTTAAAGTAGGCCAACAAGACATGTTGAGGTTCATCATTACATTAGTGAGCTCATATTTCAGAGTTACTTAATGCAGAATGTTACCTGGTAAAACCTAGCATGGCTGGAAGTAAGTCAAGCCAGTGAGGCCCTATGGATACAAGGCTAATCTGAATTGCTAATGCAACTATCAAAAAGCTCTACCTCCCTACTAAGGATTATAGACTATCAATGTTCTGCTTCAAAACCAGATTTTTCTTTTTGGAATTGCAAGGGAGGCACAGTCCTGGGAGAAATCAAAATGGTCTGCCGCAAGGTAGCATTCTGGAAGCATCATTTTTAGATATTTACACAAATGATCAGACAAAGTTCCCATATGCCATGAGTTTCGTGTATGCTTATGATCTTGCCTTATCAGTCCAAGGGTAATCATTTGAATCTGTCAAGCACCAGTTAACTCAGCCTTAGAAGATCTTTCCTTTTTATTGTTAAAAACTACCAGATGAAACCAAACCCTTTCAAAACATAGGTTTGTACCTTCCACTTCAAGAACAAAGAAGTTCAGGGAAAGGTCCAAGTTAGCTGGGAAAGTAAGATTTTGGAACATTGCCCTAACCCAATGTATCTGGGTGTTACTCTGAACTGATCCTTAACTACAAGAAATGCTGACTAAACATGAAAGAGAATGTTGCCACTAAAAATAGCACACTTAGAAAAATGGCTCGTTTAAATAAGTAAGGTGAACAACAGTTTTCTCCCAGCACTATGCCTCAGGAGAATATGCGTGTTCATATGGTATAAATTAGCAATTGCCAAATAAGTGGCTATAGCTCTTAATGAATCATGCAAGATGATTAGTGACTGTCTGCAACCTACCTTTACTAAATAAGTCTATTATTTGTCTATAAATAATATTGTATTTATTGTATGTATTGTAGATGCAATGGGCACAGAGCTGGGCAGGCTGAGTAGGATGGTGGAGGACAGAGGTGCCTGGAGGACAATGGTCCATAGGGTCGCAAAGGGTCGGAATTGACTGTGCGACTGAACAACAACAAAAAGTCTATACACTGTCTCTCTGAAAGTACTCTGAGATGTGCTAACAAATGATTAGCAAAATAAGTTAATACAGCATTATGCCCACTGTATGGACAACAAACTCCTAGATGATAGCTAAATCCAAGGAAACGTTTCTGCACACCTTTAGAGCACTCAATATTAAACCAGAAGAGGCTATGCTAGGCTAAACATATGAAGAGCTAAAACACATCTTGCTGACTAGATGCTTGCCAAAGAGTGCTTCCCACCAGGACAAGATTCTGGATGGCCCATCTAGAAATCACACAATAGACTTTGAAACAAAGTGGAAAGACCAAAGCATCATCATGTAGAATGTGGCACTGGACAAATTTTCTCAGAATGTGGAGAAATTCAATCAAAGCAGGATTTATGCACATGCAATTTATGCCCAAATACATGTACAAAATAACAGCTTTAAAAATGAAATAGATAATGCTATTGAAGCATCCTGCTTCTGCCCCCAAATAGTCCAATTACACAACATTCTAATATGAATAATGAAAATAAATAATTTGTTTGTTCTGTTTGATTTCATCCTATTTAAAAAACTGCATGTAAAAGGAACCTTTAAATTGCATTTATTTTCCAGTAACACATGCACTTTGTACACATATTTGTGGTGACAGCTGCATCACAAAATTCAGAAAAATGTGCAGTCCAACAGCTAATTATGTTCCAATTAGCATGGTAGTCACAAAATCCGAATTAGGCTAGGTTTTTTTAAAATGTAAACTGAATGAAATTTTCCAGCTTTCCTAACAGTGACACTTTTGCATTTTGAATTCGGCTTGCTCACCTGCTAGCTGGCTGGCCTGATTGACTGATTGACTTATTTAAATCTGGGCTGGACAATTCTGCAGAATTTTTAAAATGGGAGTGTGGAATGGAAAGGTGCACACATTTAAAGAATTGACATTGAATATGGGAGCCTGGAGGGTCTATGTAAGCTTCCTTGGGCTGTGCCTTGCTGATCCAAATCCCAAGTGTTTGGTGTCATGATCTTGGTGAACCAAACTGCATCCATTTTACTTTCTGACTCCATCTTAGGCTGCTTGAAGTCAAGGACAGAGCAAAGGTGGGGGTCAGGAGTACTTGGAGAATCCTCAAGTCCCTAGCTATTCATGAAATACTCCATCTCTACCTGACAGGTAGATACTTTGCTAAATGAAACTCTGCTGCTATATGGAAGGAGTGGAACTCAGTCTATCAGGAAATACCTTTATTATCCAGCTCTCTGTCTCCATGTTACCAATCTAAAACTGCATATTCCCAGGTTAAGAGAATCCACCCCAGGGCTCGAGGACAGGTAGTGAGAGGCTTCAGTAAATGCTGCAGGAGGGAATGTGCATGCCAACTCAAACAGGGGCAGCTTACTGAACCTACCCAGCCACCTTATCAAGGCCTCAGGTCCGCGGAGGGTGAGATATTTGTATACCAGTCAACTGGCAATGTCTTCAGTGCATTATTATTATATGTGTTCTTTTTCCTGTGCATGCCAAACAAAGGGAATGTAAATGTCAATGCCTATACAGTAGGTATGGCATGTGCCCTAATTTTCCTCATTAATCCTCATAGCATGCACAGAGAGACTATCATCAGAGAGAGAGAGAGGTGTTTTAGCTAATGAATCATTGATTAGCATCCAAAACCCAGAAAGCAAGTTGTATTTCTTCCAACAGCTTGAAGTGACTTAATTATATAAACAGACAACACTACTTGCCAGATCTGTTCACATTTAATGCCAACAATGTTTGGTGTGCATAACTAATTCAGCTGAGGGCTGCACTAATAAAGAGTCAGGACCTTTGTGGATAATAAACCTTACATAAAAATGGAATAGTTTACTCCTGTTATCAATCCTCTGCAGTTAAGCCATAATGGAAAAATACTTTGGAAATTAGGTCTGAAATACTTACAGACTGAGTGGCTGTTATTGTAGTACTGATTGTCCATGAACTTCCAATTCACAGGACACTTCCTCCTTGTGGTTCCCTGTTTATGAATGTTAAAATCTTACTTATCAAATCATTGAAATTCTTCAAAAGGTTACAGATATGTGTAAAGCTCAGGTTTTTTGCTGTATGTAATTTCATACTGTTTTAAACAGTAATGATATAAGTTGCCTGATATGTAAAACCCTAACAAATGTAGTAACTGAAGGGTTACCTGCATATAATTCAACACATGTATATTTTCCTTTACAGGATGATGCTTGAACAACATGGGGGTTAGGACTGGACACCCTGTGCAGTTGAACATTCATATTTATTTGTTTATTTATTTGTTGGATTTATATAACCACCTTTTTCACCTAAGCGACTCAGGGCGCCTCACAATGTCAGTTAAAACCTATACCCAATGTTAATTAAGACTGAATACTATAGAACTACGTAAAAATATTTATAAAACCTCCCCAATCTCCTTAAAAAGAAGGACACCCAGGCAGGAGTAAATAAAAACCCTGGGCAGGGCTAAATAAGCCAGCAGGGCTGGGTTGTGGTACCAGTTGTACCCCACACCTGCTGGCATAGCCCCATTTTTATGGCCTTCCTGAAGTGGAGCAACTCTACCTGGAGGTGCAGTTCAAGTGGCAGGAGGTTCCATAGGGCCGTGGCAGATACCAGGAAGGTTCTTCTCCTGGTCCCAGTGAGGTGTGCCTCCCTGGCTGATGGGACCACTAGGCGGCCCCTATGGTCTGCTCTCGTAGGATGGGTCAAAAACCTTGGGGTGACCATGTTCTTCTGCAGTGACTCTAGCCAGAGTCAGTGGGGTCCATCTGCTTTGTTCTGCAGGCCAGGCAGCCAGCATGCAGTGTCTAGTTCTGCTATCACTAGTGCTCCTGTAGCTCATCCTTCTTCTATCCACCACCACCAGAGTTGCACCACAGGAGCTGGGCACCCCAGAAACAGCAGCTCCAGTGGCCAGCCAGGGGTCTCAGAGCCACCACTGGCAAACACAGTGAGAAGTGGAATGAAGATCCTAGATGATCAGTGCAGGAACTTCAAAAGAAAGTGGGGTCTGCACATACAGTAGGTGGGCTCATGAAGTTCAAACTCATGGGTCAACTGTATAGATCTGCTCATGTAATGATGTGTACATTAGTTCATACCAGTTTTTCTGTGTAATAATGCAGCATCACTAGAATTGCTCACTGAAGAACATTTCTTTATCTTGCATAGTATTCAATCTTCTTGATTATCAAACAAATAAGGAATGGTTGAAGTTTTGAGTAAATAGATTGCTTTGAAAATAAGTGATTGCTGATAAAGCCTCTGATGTGCTACTACATTTCTGAAAAATAAATCTTAATATGTTTTATGTTTAAGATTATGCCTTCCCCCCAAATAAATTACAGGTTCCACTTAAGCTGTTAGAAATGTAGGATGGTCCACCTTTGGGAGGCTTTTGGCTACATTTATATCCTCCACTATCTTCTCTTGATATTTTTAATTTACATAGCCTCTTTTTGGTCTTTCCAATCTATTTTCTCCAGCAGATCTTCCATTTCCCTCTCAAAATTTCTAATCCCCCTCACCAGAAAAATCCTCAGAACCTTCTATAGATGCTCCTTAGGCAACAACAGCAACAGAAGTCATACTCAAAATGTCCTACAGTAGGATACAGAAAGCAAACAACAACCCATCTCTGTACAAATACATCCAGTCAGGGATGGAACCTTGGTGCTCCAAGTATTCTTGAACTTCAATTCCCTGAAGCCCTGATCAACTGGTGTGCTGACTTGGGCTTCTGGTAAATAAAATCCAAGAACACCTGGAGAACCAAGGTTAGCCACCCCTGCATTAGATGTAAACCCTGTTCAGGCATTCATACTGGACATATGGGAAGAATGAGTGTATTATTGTCATCACTCTCTACATATAGAAAATGATAGTCTGAAAAGAAGACCCTTATTACCTGTGCTCTAGTTTGATATTAGTTTCTTAAATAGGATCTTGAACAGCTTGTTTTTGATCCAGCATAACAAACGTACATTGCAGGCACACCCACCCAAATAAAGACTCAGACACCGGTATTGGATTAAAGGCATTGGGCCACTTTTATTGAATAATGCCCTAGTCCGAATTATCACTTTCAATTAGTGTATCATCCAATTGTAATTCTTTAAGGCAAGCAGGCCGCTGTAGCACAGGTAAGGTTCCACCCAAAATGCCAATGGCTATTGGCTACATGTATCAATTTGTATCAATTTGTTTGTTGACACAAACAAATTGTTGACCGAAGTCAATATACTATCTACTGACCCCACCCTTTGAAGTGTATCCATCCAAATACCAAGGTGATGCAGGCTGTGAAGCTCCTAGCATCACCCCGTTCATGGTTCGCCCTTGACCGGCCAATCCTGTTTCCCCTGTACCTATCTACGTGTTGGCCAGTCAATTGCGAACCTGCCGGATACCTATGGGTCATAAATCTTTACCTTACCAGTGCTACCCGCCACACGGGGAGGCGTCCATGATGACTCACCGCCCCCCGGCCGACAGTTCGGTCACCAGGCCCGCTTGCACGTCCTCCAGAAAGAGGTGCATACCTCTGGCCGACAGGTGGACCCCATCTCCTACATACATGCTAAAATCCTGCAACTCTATCCCCGGGTGACGAATGGCTGTCCCCAAGCCATTCTCAAGAAGAAACCGGGCAATAGCCCTGTTCACTGACCGCTGGGTACGGTCCAAACCACGGAGATCAATGCCTCCTCTATAACAGTGTCTTGGCATGATGTCAGACCATAACAACCGTGTGTATGGCCATAAATGATGTAGAAACGCCAGGTCACTGCACACCAACATTTTAAAGGAAAGGCCAGTGATCTGTGCGAGATCATTGCCGCCGAGGTGCAGAACCAAAACATCAGGCGGTCCAGCATCCCTCAGGACATCAGGAATGGCAACAGTTCCCGCCATCTCATGCCATGCACACCATACCACCGCATACGTGCGGATGCACGCAGCCCAAGATGGGGTCCCCACTCCGACGATGCAGCATACTGTGCTGCCCAGTGCACATAACTGTGGCCCACCAGCCACACTACCACCGGTGTGCGTAGACACACAGGGTCTGTAAAAGAAGGAAAAGGAATTAAGGACATAACTAGGTACTCATACAGTGAGGGGACGTACATATAACGAAAAACGCGCAGATCCCCACCTGTCCATCCGACATATATCAGCCTCAGAGTACCCAAACGCAGCCGCAGTTGTCGCGGCGCCTATCCTGAATGAATGGGTGCCATAACGAGCCCCAGGGAGGCCCACACTGTGAAGTGCCGTCCCGGTAATCCTCCAGAACTGAAATTTGGTAAGGGGAGACCCATCCTGGTGGCAGAACAACGGGCCAGGGCGCGTACCACGCACTGCCAAAAATGCATGTAAGGCACCAACCGGACAGATGTCAGCAAGTGTACATCGTAGCAGTCTAACACCACTGCCTACTCCATGCTGATTGGCCTTTGAGGAACGAATCCTCAACTGAACCCACTCCTGGTTGATAGACACATCTTCGAGTTCCAGTGCCCTATGAAACACGTCCCCCTTTGACAATGGGACCAGCTCGCTGATTCTCAGAGCTCCAAAGAAAGCTACAGTGCTAGCTGCATAAAAAGAGACTCCTCATACCTGTCATAACACAGTCTATGCCAACCTCGGGCAAAGTGGGACAGAATACATGGTGAAACAGGGTGACGTGTGTCCAGGCGGCGGCCACGTTCACGTGTCCACCCTTCCAATACATGGCGTATACGGAAGTCACTCACACAGTCAGTAAAGCCATGAATGCCAAGGCTGAAACCTGGTGGTGATGGTGTGTGGGGCCAACCCCTGATCATGAAGGTGCACCATATACTGTAAAACCTGGTCGACCGGTATCAGCCACATTTCAGGCAACTGCCTTTGCCTACGAAAGGTCCTAAATTGAAGGAGTGTATGCTGATACGCCTTACGTGTGCGAGGTGCCAAAGACATGCCGATTGCCCGGTTCACCTCTCCTCGCCAAATGTACATATCTCGGCCGGGAGTAGAGAGGGAAGTTCCTCTGCATCTGGAGCCAAGGCACGGAACCGGGAGATCTGCAGGCGGGATAAAGCATCGGCAATATCGTTATTAATGCCTGGCACATGTCTGGCCCTGAAGAGCACATTAAGGCGCAAGGACCTAAGAACAAATTGGCGAACTAAGGCCATGACTCTGGGGGACTTAGACGTTTGGGCGTTGACAATGTGCACCACAGCAGCATTGTCACACCAAAAGTGAACCACAGAATTAGCCCACCTGTCCCCCCCAGAGCATAAGGGCACCCAAAATTGGAAAAAAAACCTCCAGGAATGTAAGATCGCGTAAGTGATCTGTGCCCTGCCATTCCTGGGGCCATTGAACATAGGCCCACTGTCCTTCAAAATAAATCCCATACCCCAGGGAGCCAGAGGCATCCGACTGTACTTGGAACTGGGGGCTGACCATAAGCTCAAATCTCCAGAAGGAGACATCATTAAATTCCTGTAGGAATGTGAGCCAAACCGACAGGTCTGCTTGTAAACCCCTAGTCAGCCGTACCCTGTAGTGTCGTTTAGAAAGGCCCACCATAGCGTCACACAGACGCCTGGCGAAGGCTCTGCCTGGTGTCACCACCCTGCAGGCGAAGTTGAGGTGGCCGTGAAGGACCTGCAACTCCTGGAGAGACACCTTACGCTTGGCAAGCATTGCCAAAATCGCATCAGAGATCCGAGTCACCTTTTCCATAGGCTATCTGGATGTCTGAGCGATGGTGTCAATGTCAATACCCAAAAAGGTAAGGATGGTGGCTGGGCCCTCTGTCTTTTCAGGTGCTAGGGGGACACCAAGTTCCCCCATGAGCACCTGAAACGTGGTGAGCAGGCGTGCACACGTGCCCGAGTCATGTCCACCCCCGAACAAAAAATCGCCGAGGTAGTGGGCTACAGACTGGGACCCCGACCTATGAACAAAAGCCCAATGGAGGAAGGTGCTAAATCGTTCGAAGGCCGAGCACGAAATGGAACAGCCAAAAGGCATGGCCTTGTCCACATAAAACTTGCCCCGAAAACAAAAACCTAACAAAGTCGTCTGGGTGCACTGGCAACAATCAGAATGCCGATTTGATATCACACTTTGCCAAGAGCGCCCCGGGACCACACGAGCGTACCACCTGTAAGCCCTTTTCAAAGGACGTATACCTGACAGAGCAAAGGTCATCCGGTATAGCGCCATTGACCGATGAACCCGCAGGGTAAGAAAGGTGGTGAATTAGACGGAATTTACCCGGGGACTTCTTAGGAACTAAACCCAGAGGGGATACCTTTAAGTTAGGATATGGGGGGTCGTTAAATGGCCCCACCACCCTCTGTTCTCTAACTTCTTTGGCTATCTTCTCCGCAGCAATGTCCTCATTAGCCCTGATAAACAGTAGGTTCGGGGCGTCCTGAGGCCCACAAACACCCTTAAACGGGATGCGGAAGCCAAACTGAAAACCCTCAAGCAGGTAGATCGCATCATCCTGTATAGGATAAGCGCGCAGCCAGTGTTCAAGCACCTGGAAATTAATTGGGGAGGGGGCCTTTTGAATGGGTAGCACCGTCAGAGGGAGCTCTGGCCGCCCCCTAAAAACCCCTTCCTCTGCCTCGTGACCCACCGGCCCACGGGCACGCGGAGGCGGCATGAGGGCTGGAACAAGAAGGGCACTCATGCCTGAATCTACACTGGCGCCTGTTGCACACTCTGTTGGCGGAGAAACTCCAACACAGCAGGCGGGCTGGAACCCCCTGCCCCGCCAACTGGTGGGGAGTCTGTGTAGTAGCAGCCTGCTGTACAGCATGGCCACAGTGGTACTGGTCACCAGGCACTGGCCGCGTAGGGGTCATATACAGTAGCCACAACTGCTGGCAGGGCTCGTCCCACCGCATCTCAGGGTGAAGGGCCGCCCTCATCCTAAATTCTTCATCATAAGCCAACCATGACGGGCCAGGGAAATCAACCACAGACCCGTAAATATTGTCCAGGTACTGGACCATTGGGATGGCCAAATCAGGACGGGCCCTTAGATATACTGCCATGTATATCAAATAGGCCGGTAACCAATTGGCCCAAGTGCGAGGCGGCTTACGACGATGGGACAACTCCTTGTCCCTGTCGTCCTGCCCCTCCCTCTCCTCCTTAGTGGGTTCACGGTTCAGGAGGGTGAAAATGTCAATATATTCCCCACACCATATCTTCTTACTAGTAGCCTGGGATAAATGGTCACCCAGGGGTAGGGAGTAACCAGCCCTTGGCAGGGCTGCTGTTGGCACGGATTGAAGTGGGGGAACACATAATGGGCCCTGTCGGACCCCCGAGAAGTTAGGCGGAAGCATTGGGGCGGTCACCCCTGTAAGAACCTGGGGGTAATTGTGAGCCCAGGAGGTAACAGGGTAGTGTGCATTGAACTGCCCTCCCGCAGTAGCCTGTTGTGGCCATGGCCACTGGACCCCACCAGTGTTATGAGCTAGTGTCACCGGTGTGCTGACTTGACCAGGATACTCACTCGGTGCACTCCCATGGGCCACCCCCACTGGGGGTTCCGGCCCGGGCTGGGTGTCAGAGCTTGTGATGTCTCCCTGCGTCCCTGCCAAGCAGGACCGGTCCCCGGTGGAATGCCCTGCTGGAATGGCCTGATGGGGAGCTGCGAAGCGCCAGCTTGCGCTGGCCTGGTGGCCTCCAGCAGCTCAACCCTGTTGACGTCCTGCTGCACGACAGTGGCAGGCATGTGGGCCGCAGCCGAGGAGCTGCCAAGCCCACCCTCCAAAGGTGGTGGAGCAATTCCCATGGATGCTTCAAGTGCCGATATGCGGGCAAGGAGAGCATCCACAGTGTCAGACCCACCAGAATAAGGTGGGCCGGATGGGCTGGATGGCCCACTGGGCAATTGATGAGCTGGCGGAGGGGGAAAACCGTGTGGCAATCCCTGGCCAGAATAGGGCCAGGCCCAATAATCTGGCCCATGTGGAATGGCGGGGCGTGATCCTGCGCCGCGCCCGAATGGGCTGCTATGCCCCATGCCGTGCAAAGGTTCGATAGGGGTAGAAACCCCAGGAGAGCAGGCCCGCGCAGCCCCCGCCCGAGTCCCGCGACTGGGCAGGTAAGCAGAGGCCTGGTCACCCTCATTGGTGGCAGTGGGAAAGGTAACACTGCCATCCCCCCATGGGGCGGCCGCCTGAGTCCTCCTGCCTGGTGGCAGTCCCAAAGAGGAGGTCGAGGAGGTAGGCCGAGCCCTCCCCCTAGGACATGGCCTCGGCGCTGCCTGAGCCTTTCGCTTGGGTGCCATGGCCACCCAAGCGCTGCAGCACTGATTGGAGAAGAGATATCCTCCAATCAGAATAAGAAGGAAAAACCCAAAGAGAGCAGCGTCGGAGCGAACTTCTCCGCTCTGTCGCTGTTCTTTAAAATGGCAGTGAGGCTGCCTCGTGGCCACCCCTTTTATACAGGGATGGCCACGCCCCCTGACTAACCCGGATGTATAAGTCCAGGTGGGGGGGCGCACAAAGAGCGCGGCGGCCATTTTGGCACCGCACTTGCTTTAAATGAGTTGCATGTTTCAAGGGTGATGGGGAATTCTGCTTATTTAAAGGTATATCAAAACTGCTCCACATAGATATGAATGCAGAAGCAAGGAATGACTTTTTGAATATTAAGAAACCAGGATGGTTAATTCTGCACCCTCCCTTTCATTGCACACATGGCTTTAAATTTTCAAAGAAGTCACCATGTTAGTCTGTGCATGCATATCCAGACAACCCAAAGCAAGAAGGAGGAGGAGGAGGAGGAGGAAGTGGAGGAGGAGGTAGTAGTGTCTCTTTAAAAACTCCTTGTTATATTTCGATGTGAGCTTTTATGGACAAAGTCACTTTGTCAGATGACAAGTTGAGGCCTGAGAAAACTTTGGCAGATATACTGCAAGGTAACAGATAGCAACCTAACTAAAAGTGTGTGGGCTGCTACCTAAGAGCCATGGATATAAAATATGAGTTTGCCTTTTATCACAAAGAGCTGATTCTAAACTTCAGCAGGGCATTTCATACAATGTCTTATCTCATCTGCAGGGCTTCACTTGTTTAAAACCATTCTGCCCTTGAAAAGTCCCTGTTATGTGCGAAAGATGAGTATTTCAAGGACACAACGGGCCTTTAAAGTTTTCT
Organism: Bradypodion pumilum; assembly: GCA_035047305.1. Classification (NCBI taxonomy): domain Eukaryota; kingdom Metazoa; phylum Chordata; class Lepidosauria; order Squamata; family Chamaeleonidae; genus Bradypodion; species Bradypodion pumilum. Next base: position 359,675,346 of record JAWDJD010000001.1, read on the forward strand.
CCTTGATGTTCTAGGTTTGTTCTGGCACTGAGATTGTCAAGAGTGATGATTCCCTGTATGTATTCTAGTTGGTGTTGTCCTACAGGAGCCCTCCCCCTGTGCTTTTCATGTGTCTGGCAGCTACTTCCTCCAATACATTTAACCCAGCTTTATTCTTGAGTTCCTTTGGTTTGGAACTGAGGAACTCAACCTCCCCCACATCACTTGGAGGACCCAGAATAGCCTAAGGGTTGGAATCCCTAAATGCAGGACCAACCTGCTCAAGAGGGGGCTGTTGGTGGACTGTGTGAATGTGAAAAGATACAGAATCCACCTCATTTACTGGCTCGCCTATTACTGCCAGAGAGAAGCACCAATGAGGACAAGTTTGGCCATGATAAAACCAAAAAAGTGGCTCGATTTTGGCAGTGCAAGGTTTGAGTAGGACACAAAAGAAGAAGAAAACCAGCTTTATTAAGACTTGACTCACCTAGTTGTGACATACAAAATATATTTCAAATGCCTATAGGGCCAGTGCATCTAGTTACTTCTGTTTGGAATCTCCTTTCATCTGAACAGTAGAGACGTATCTTTCAGAGATATTTGTATGCAGCAAACTTTGCCAAAGTCTAAGCCAGGGAGTAAACAATCTCTTACCCTTTTCCAGACCATTAATTTTCATAGAAAAAGTGGTTAAAATTGTATCAGCACACTTTGGAACTTACAAACACAATGCAGATTAATAATTAAGTTTATTAAACCTTGGTGTACAATCTCACAAAAGCTGCAAGACCAGTATGTTTATGAAATCTCTCTCCCATACTTAGTTTGTAGGTGGTATTTGGCTAAGTGATCCCCATTGAACTTACCCTGAAACTCATTACGCAGTGTGCTAAAATGGCTACCACACCTCGACCCTCTAGCTGTGGTTACTGTGCAATTCTTGTCTCTGCAGTGGCACTGTTAGTGTCTTAGCAGAAGGGTCCAATGGTATTATTTTAAACAGCTGGGCAATTTGATTGATGAGTCAGTTCTTAGCTTTTCCCCCACACATAAATACGTATATATTTTCTTCTCAGAATATTTGTTTTTATGTTAAAATATCTCAGGACTGAAAGATCGTAGCTTCTGTCAGCATGGAGACAAGGAAATATTGCATAGTGGTGCTGTCAAACAGTGTTTTCAAAAACCTTACACAGGTGCTAATTATACTTTACTTAATTCATATAACAGGTCCTCAAAATGCCATTAGGAGATGGAGGATTTCATTTTCAAACACCGTCTTCTCTGAAAAGAGATGGACATTAAAAGGTCCCCTGGGATCAAGTCTTTGATCATTTATTGATTTCATTTGATGCTTTTAGAGTCATTAATAGTCACCTTTCTTTTGTCATTCAGTCCAAGGGATTAATTTAACATTATAGAATTGCAGGTCATTCATCACTTTGTGGTAGCTTATTCAAGCAAATGGTGCATAGTGCTCCTGCCAGCTGAGTGGCAGTATTAAGAAATAGGAGAGGGAGGAAAAGATTACAGTCCTGGTAGCCTGGTGGGCCAGCCCACCACGGAATAGGATAAAGGATTATTTGCCATCAAACCATTGCAGATTAGATGTAGCTATCCCTGGATGAGGTTTGCACAACAGCTGGTAATAGAGTGAGGTCCCACAAATTGTGGAAAAACAGCAAGTCCAGGACCTAGAGGCTGGAATTATATGGGAGGAGCTACTCCCTTAATGGATGGTGAGCATGGAACTTTAGGACCACCAACCACAATGACAGAGATTGGTTCACCCAGATGGACTTACTAATGCTCAGCACTGCTACTGGAGCTGCTACCACCAGAGCCTGGGTGCTAAGAAAGCCTCCATCTGCAGAGACTGACCTCTGTCAGGGACTACCAGCCTTTACCGAAATGTTCCAATAAAAACTGGATGAGAGTTAGTGAACTGTGAAAAGAACCTATTGCCATTAGACTGGTACTAGTGAAAGGAACTCATCCCAAGAGGAAAAAAAGGTGATGGACAGAAAAGAGATGGAGTGCAAGAAATTATTGCATGAGGCATGGAGTGACACTGGTGGTGAGACAACATTGTTGTTGTTGTTCAGTCGCACAGTCGATTCCGACCCTTTGCGACCCTATAGACCATTGTTCTCCAGGCACCTCTGTCCTCCACCATCCCCCTCAGCACTCCCAGTTCTGAACCCATTGTGTCTACAATCCCATCTAGCCATCTCATCTTTGGCCTCCCCCTTCTTCTTTTGCCCTCCACCTTTCCCAACATCAAGGCCTTCTCAAGCGAATCCTCCCTTCTCATTTGATGTCCAAAGTACTTTAGCTTCGTCTTTACTATTAGATCTTCCAATGAGCAGTCAGGGTTGATTTCTTCTAAGATTGACCTATTTGTTCTCCTCGCTGTCCAGGGTACTCTCAAAACTCTCCTCCAACACCACATCTCAAAGGCATCTATTCTTCTGCGTTCAGCTTTCCTTATTGTCCAGCTCTCGCATCCGTACATTACCACTGGGAATACCATTGCTTTGACTATTCTAATTTTTGTTTGTAATGTAATGTCTCTGCTTTTCACTATGTTCCCCAGGTTTCTCATGGCTTGTCTCCCAAGAATCATTCGCCTTTTTATTTCATGGCTGCAATCCCCATCTGCAGAGATCTTTGATCCTAAGAAAGTAAAATCTGTCACTGCTTCTACTTCTTCCCCGTCTATTTTCCAGGAACTGATGGGGCCTGTTGCCATTATCTTGGTTTTCTTGATATTGAGTCTCAAGCCAGCTTTTGCACTCTCCTCCTTCAATCCAATCAAGAGGTTCTTTAGGTCTTCCTCACTTTCTGCCATTAGGGTGGTATCGTCTGCATATCTCAGATTGTTGATGTTTCTCCCAGCAATTTTAATCCCATATTGTGATTCCTCCATCCCTGCACTGCGCATTATGTGCTCTGTGTATAGGTTGAATAAGCATGGTGACAAAATGCAGCCTTGTCTTACTCCTTTTCCTATTCCAAACCACTCTGTCATTCCGTGTTCTGTCCTAACTGTTGCTTCTTGGTTCATGTACAGATTTCTCAGGAGACATATGAGGTGCTCTGGTATTCCCATCTCTTTAATTACTTGCCACATCTTGTTGTGGTCTACACAGTCAAATGCCTTAGTGTAGTCAATAAAACAAAAGTAAACTTGTTTCTGGTATTCCTTTGTTTTCTCCATGATCCAACGTATGTTGGCAATGTGGTCTCTAGTCCCCCTGCCTCTTCTGAAACCGGCCTGCACCTCTGGTAGTTCTCTCTCCACATGTTGTTGAAGTCTATCCTGTATTATCTTGAGCATCACCTTGCTGGAGTGTGGGATGAGTGCAATTGTTTGATAATTTGAGCATTCTTTGGCATTGCCCTTTTTTGGGATTGGGACGTATACTGATCTTTTCCAATCCTGTGGCCACTGTTTTGTTTTCCAAATTTCCTGGCATATTGAATGTAGTAATTTGACGCCATCATCTTTTAGAGCTTTGAAAAATTCGACTGGGATACCATCATCTCCACTAGCTTTGTTGTTTGCAGTGCTCTTTAGGGCCTTTATGACTTTGCTCTCCAGAATGTCTGGCTCAAGTTCAATTTTTTCATCATTGTGATTATCAGGAGTGTTGAGGTCCTTTTTGTAAAGTTCCTCTGTGTACTCTTTCCATCTTTTCTTAATCTCTTCTGCATCAGCTAGCTCTTTTCCGTCTTTGTCCCTTATCATGGTCATTTTTGCTTTAAATGTTCCCTTTATTTCCCCAATTTTTCTGAAGAGATCTCTAGTCCTGCCTCTTTTGTTGTTTTCCTCCATTTCTTTGCACTGTTCTTTTAGGTAGTTTTCCTTATCTCTCCTTGCTTTTCTTTGAAATTCTGTGTTCAAATGATTGTAGTTTTTCCTTTCTCCTTTGGCTTTTGCGTTCCTTCTTTCCTCTGCTATTTTAAGAGCCTCATCAGACAACCATTTTGCTTTCTTATGCTTCTTTTCTTTTGGTACGATTTTCTTTGCTGCTTCCTGCATGATGTCCCTTATCTCTGTCCATAGTTCTTCTGGCACACTGTCTATTGAGTCTAGGCCATTATATCTGTTCATCACCTCCACCGTGTATTCTTTAGGGATACTTTCTAGGTGATATCTGTCTGGTCTCCTTGTTTTCCCTATTTTCTTTAGTCTTAACCTGAATTTTGCGATGAGTAGGTTGTGATCTGAGCCACAGTCTGCTCCGGGTCTTGCTTTTGCTGACTGTATGGAGGTTCTCCATCTTTGGCTGCAGTGTATGTAGTCAATTTGGTTTCGGTGTTGGCCATCTGGTGATGTCCATGTGTAAAGTCGCCTCTTGTGTTGCTGGAAGAGAGTGTTTGCTATGACCAGTGCGTTCTCTTGGCAAAACTCTATCAATCTTTGCCCTGCTTCATTCTGTACTCCAAGACCAAATTTGCTTGTTATTCCCTCCACTTTTTGATTTCCTACTTTGGCATTCCAGTCTCCTAATATAATTTGGACATCATTTCTTGGTGTCTGTTCTCTGAGGTGTTCTAGGTCCTCATAGAACTGGTCCATTGTGGCTTCATCTGCACCAGTGGTTGGTGCGTATATTTGAATCACAGTGACATTGAAGGGTTTGCCTTGAATTCTGACTGACATCATTCTGTCATTTTTTAGGTTGTATCCCATTACTGCTTTTCTCACTCTTTTATTGACAATTATGGCTACTCCATTTCTTCTAAGGTTTTCTTGCCCACAGTAGTAGATATGATGGTTTCCAGAGCTGAATTCCCCCATCCCTGTCCATTTTAGCTCACTGATGCCCAAGATGTCAATGCTTATTCTTTCCATCTCATTTTTTACCACTTCCAGTTTACCTTGGTTCATTGATCTCACATTCCATGTCCCTATGCAGTATTGTTCCTTGCAACATTGCATTTCTCCCCCCTCTTTCCTGTCCCTCCCCTTCCTCCACTCTGTGGTGTTAAGCATCCTGTATCACCTAGCCTGCCCCTTTGTTTTGCCTTTTGTTTTGGTCAATAGGGTTCTCTTGGCAAGTTTTGTGGCGTGGTTTGCCGGTTTCTACGCCATTTTCCCCCTCATACAGTTTATCACAGTTTTAAAAAGTGTAGAACATTTTAAACAACATATTATCATGCATATTATTACACTTTAAACACAGTCTCTATGTCAGTTGCTATATTAAGTCGGCATAAAGTCTTTATGTGAGTTATTATATTAAGTCATCAAAGTTTTTGCATATCAGCTACTTATCCTTTGCATGGGGCTCTGAGTCTCGCCCCCTGGTTTTCCTCCTCTGCCTTCTTCCCTTCTGTCAATTGGTCCTCTCCTTCGGCGCTCGGTTGGTGTCAGGCAGCTGGGGATGGCTGCGCCCGGGCTCGGAAGGGCTCGCGGTGGGGCAAATGGCTGGCCTCCCCCCGCTTGGCTGGTCCTCCTCCTCTTCCCTGGTCCGGCTGGAGATGGCTGCGCCCGGGCTCGGAAGGGCTCGCGGTGGGGCAAATGGCTGGCCTCCCCCCGCCCGGCTGGTCCTCCTCCTCTTCCCTGGCCCGGCTGGAGATGGCTGCGCCCGGGCTCGGAAGGGCTCGCGGTGGGGCAAATGGCTGGCCTCCCCCCGTCCGGCTGGTCCTCCTCCTCTTCCCTGGCCCGGCTGGAGATGGCTGCGCCCGGGCTCGGAAGGGCTCGCGGTGGGGCAAATGGCTGGCCTCCCCCCGCCCGGCTGGTCCTCCTCCTCTTCCCTGGCCCGGCTGGAGATGGCTGCGCCCGGGCTCGGAAGGGCTCGCGGTGGGGCGAATGGCTGGCCTCCCCCCGCCCGGCTGGTCCTCCTCTTCTTCCCTGGCCCAGCTGGAGATGGCTGCGCCCGGGCTCAGAAGGGCTTGCGGTGGAGCGAATGGCTGGCCTCCCCCCGCCCGGCATTGAGTCCTTAATCTGCAGCTTTTGGTTGGCTGTCAAAATCAACAAGACCCATTTAAGACTATCCATGCTGCAGGTTGTCCAAGGCCCTCTTCCTCTTTGAAAGGGTGGTTGGGTGAACAAGGACATAAAACTATAGGTAAAAAGAAAACAAAAATTCTTATCTTGAACCTTTTCTTTTTTTTCCAGTGGAATGGTGCACAAATTTTTGTTCAGATGTCTATTATATTGAACATTTATTTTTATTTTTAAAAAAACAACAACAATAATTTCACACACTCCTTGCACTGATGAAACTATTAGTACCTGATGGCAATGAAGCCCATTTTCAAATTACAGTACTGCAAAATAATGAGTCCCAGTAATGGGTTTTAGTTAGTTTATAAAAATTTTGTCTTGCAAATACTAGCATTTTTTTAAAAAAAACCAGACCTTTGACAAAGAATTTAGCCCTTCTTTCAAATAGAAGAAACAGAAGAAATAACATCTGTCTTTTTTTTTTTACAGATCTACGTGGAAGGAATGGGAAACTAACAGAAACAGACAGAAGTCATGAAAAAGTAAATCCAAAGAAGAAGCCAGAATTTCATAATATTAGCTGGCAAATGAGCATCAGTTTGGAATGAGTATTGACTGGCAGTAAATGGAAGTGTAAAGCTGCTTTGTCTCCTGCTGTCTCAGAACTTTAAAAACCTTATTTTCTGAGGATGAGACAACAATAGGAAGTGAAACAAGACAGAAGGAAATATACTCAGGTAAAAGGCTTAGTTCTTTGAGAATGCTTTTTTGTTTTTTGTTTTAGGATATGAGCACAGGGCAAATTTGTCTATCTCAGAGATCTACATCAGAGCCTATGGGATATCAATTCAGATGTCCTCCTATACTGGAGTGATGGGGAGCAATATTTTCATAGATCCTCTCTCTGCATATTCCACTGAAATCAAAGATTCCAGTGCAGATAGCAGCTTGTTTTGGAGGAAATGCAGATCTGAGGGCCAGGAAAGTGATGGAACCTTTTCACCCACAGCCTCTCCTTCTGATACTCCTACTGCTGCAGCTTTGACCTGCCTTCATGACCCTTTCCCCAATACCAAAGAAAGGTCAGCTGTAGAGTTTTCTGTCTGCTGTGTGAGAGAGGATCTGAAATTGAATTATATCCTTCAGTGTAATCTTCTTTCTGCCTTTGGGAGGGGAGATTGAGAGCCTTGAAATAACCAGGCCAAAGCAATACAGTAACCGGTAACTTCTTACATTTTTGGTCGAGAAAGTATAATTAATTTTTGAAGTGGTAGCCGTGTTAGTCTGTGCAAGCATATCAGAGAGTAAACAAAACAAGACAAAAAATGACAAAAAATGATGTGGCACCTTAAATATGGGATTTCAAAAAAGTATTTAACTTCCCAAAAATGTTAAATACAGGAGTTAGTCTTTAAGGTGCCACAAGGTATAATACCCAAGGAATACACGGTGGAGGTGAGGAACAGATTCAATGGTCTGGACCAGATAGACAGAGTACCAGAGGAATTATGGACAGAGATGAGAGACATTATGCAGGAGGCAGCAAGGAAAACTATACCAAAAGAAAAGAAGCGCAAGAAAGAAAAGTGGTTGTCGGATGAGGCTCTTAAAATAGCAGAGGAAAGAAGGAACGCAAAAGGCAAAGGAGAAAGGAAAAAATACAATCACTTAAATAAAGAATTTCAAAGAAAAGCAAGGAGAGATAAGGAAAGCTACCTAAATGAACAGTGCAAAGAAATAGAGGAAAACAACACAAGAGGCAGGACTAGAGATCTCTTTAAAAAAATTGGGGAAGTCAAGGGAACGTTCAAAGCAAAAATGATCACGATAAAAGACAAAGATGGCAAAGAGTTAGTGGATGCAGAAGAGATAAAGAAAAGATGGAAAGAGTACACAGAGGAACTTTACAAAAAAGACCTAAACACCGCGGATAATAACAATGAGGGGGAAATTGAACTTGAACCAGACATCCTAGAGAGTTAAGTCAGAAAGGCCCTAAAAAGCACGGCAAACAACAAAGCCAGTGGATATGATGGTATCCCAGTTGAATTCTTCAAAGCCCTGAAAGATGATGGAATCAAGCTACTACATGCTATATGCCAGCAGATTTGGAAAACGAAACAGTGGCCACAGGATTGGAAAAGATCAGTATATGTCCCAATCCCAAAAAAGGGCAATGCCAAAGAATGTTCAAATTATCGAACAATTGCGCTAATCCCACAAGCTAGCAAAGTGATGCTCAAGATAATACAGGATAGACTACAGCAGCATGTAGAAAGAGAACTACCAGAGGTGCAGGCTGGATTCAGAAGAGGCAGGGGGACCAGAGATCACATTGCCAACATACGCTGGATCATGGAGAAAACAAAGGAATACCAGAAACAAGCTTACTTCTGTTTCATTGACTACACCAAGGCCTTTGATTGTGTGGACCACAACAAAATGTGGCAAGTAATTAAAGAAATGGGAATACCAAAACACCTCATATGTCTCATGAGAAATCTGTACATGAATCAAGAAGCAACAGTTAGGACAGAGTATGGAATGACGGAGTGGTTTGGAATAGGAAAAGGAGTAAGACAAGGCTGCATTCTGTCACCCTGCTTATTCAACTTATACACAGAGCACATAATGCGCAATGCAGGGATGGAGGAATCACCATATTGGATCAAAATTGCTGGGAGAAACATCAACAATTTGAGATATGCAGATGATACCACCCTAATGGCAGAAAGTGAAGAAGACCTAAAGAAGCTCCTGATTAGGTTGAAAGAAGAGAGTGCAAAAGCTGGCCTGAGACTCAATATCAAGAAAACCAAGATAATGGCAACAGGCCTGTTGTGTCCTAATAGTGTATCCTTCTACATGTGATATCAATGTATCTGAACCAATGTAACCTTGCCAATGAGTAACAATGTAACCTTCAGCTGTATCACATAAACCCTGTAATAGGACGCGAGCTGATGACCACCAGCTGGCAGCAGCGAGCGTCCAAGCTCTCTTGGTTCAAACCCATCAAAGACCGCAGCGCGGGAAGTTTCCCGCCGCTACCTACACCTGGACAAGAAGGGCGTGACCAGCCATGACGTCACGCGGACCAGTAGCCAACGGGCTACCGTGGAGCCACATTCAAATACGTTACTGCCTTATATATAGAGCTGTTCGTCCGCCATTACCTCATGTTCCCTCTGTCCACCATGCAATAAACCTGAGTTAACCCAGCCTTTGGCTGTGCCTTGTGTCTTGACTCTCATACACTAAAAGGCCCCATCAGTCCCTGGAAAATAGATGGGGAAGAAGTAGAAGCAGTATCAGATTTTACTTTCTTAGGATCCAAGATCTCTGCAGATGGGGATTGCAGCCATGAAATAAAAAGGCGACTGATTCTTGGGAGACAAGCTATGAAAAACCTGGGGAACATAGTGAAAAGCAGAGATATCTCACTGCAAACAAAGGTCCGCATAGTCAAAGCAATGGTATTCCCGGTGGTAATGTATGGCTGTGAGAGCTGGACCATTAGAAAGGCTGAGCGAAGAAAAATAGATGCCTTTGAGATGTGGTGCTGGAGGAGAGTTTTGAGAGTCCCCTGGACAGCGAGGAGAACAAATAGGTCAATATTAGAAGAGATTAGCCCTGAGTGCTCCTTAGAAGGACAAATAACAAAGATGAAGTTGAAGTATTTTGGACATCAAATGAGAAGAGAGGATTCACTTGAGAAGGCCTTGATGCTGGGGAAGGTGGAGGGCAGAAGAAGAAGGGGACGGCCAAAGATGAGATGGCTAGATGGTATTGTAGACACAATGGGCACGGGGCTGTGTGGACTAAGGAGGATGGTGGAGGACAGAGGTGCCTGGAGAGCGATGGTCCATAGGGTCGCAAAGAGTCGGAATCGACTGTGCGACTGAACAACAAAAGGTATAATTAAGTTATGTAAGAAAATTACAGTAATATCCCAGATAACGCTAAAACTTGGTTCCACGAGTCTTAGCATTATCTGATTTTTAATGTTATATTTCATGCATCACATAACGTTAAAATCCTATGGGATGAATCACATAATGTTAAAACTCCATAGAGATACATTGTAACTGGCACAGACTTCAGCAAACGTTATGCAATACATCCCATAGGATTTTAACGTTGTTCGATACAATTTCTCTCTCCAGATTCCTTAACGTTATGCAGTTTTAGCATTGTGTGGTGCAAACATTATCCAAGGTATTGTTGTTGTTGTTCAGTCGCACAGTCGATTCCGACCCTTTGCGACCCCATGGTATTACTGTACTGCAATGAGTAGTTCCAAAGTTATTGTTAGACATAATGAATATTTTAGTAACTGCAAAAAAGTTACATTTTAAGCCATTGTAACACCACATTTTTCAAGTTCTTTGCTATTTTTTTTCAATCCTACAAAATAAGGAAGATATTGGTCAGAGTCCTATTGTACACATATATAGACGTAAATGTAATGTCATAAATCACTTGCATTCCTACATGTGTACCACCTACATGACCTGGCATGCAACAAATGGGTGGCAACTCATTAATTAGGAACAATTCATTGCCATGATTTATGAGATTATATTTATGCTGGTCTAAATGTACAATAGGATTCCAGTTATTGTTTTTATTTGCCTTTTTTGTATTTTCAATGTGTAATATCAGAAGTGGTGTGCTGATGCAATGCAGTACAACAAAATACAGAGCAGATGCAGCCAAAAGTATGAGCTGACTGCTGCACATAATGTGCACAGCAACATAATTCCTGAAACCCTCTCCCTCAAACAATATTTAGTGAAAGAGAGGCAGATAAACAAAATGAGAGCGAAAGAGGGAATACAATCAGAATATGTGGTAAAATGGTGATGGTATCCCTTTAATAAAGATACATTGTTATTTGAATTCATGCTGTGTAGTGGTCAAGCAAATCAAGACTGAAAAAAATCATGTAACAAGAGTTAATAATGAGGAAGGTTGTGATGGAATGAAAAGGTGATGAAATACATCATTCTGATTCCTGAAGTGATTATACAAAAAGCAATAATGTGGTAAAAGTACATTAATCATCCCCTGTGCAGGTGAGAAAATCACCTGCTAGATAAAGTCTTTTTGCAAATTAGTTCTAAGTAAAGGAGATCTCTGCCTCTTTAGGTGTAAACCTACATGTTTGGAATAAGGTGAAAATTTTAAAAAGGCTAAAAAAATAGTTTAGCTCCATAATGGAGCTACAGCAACATGGAATCTCAGTTTCAATATACATAATTTTATAAGTGAAATGAATATAATTTATTTATTTATCTATCATCCCTTTGACAAACCAAAGTTCAACAGAGAAAACAGTAATAATGAACCATAAGTAAATATAAAAAAATCACATGATCAAATAAGAATTTAAGAAAGCTGAAACCACAGAAATATAGAAGCATAAAAATATAAAAGTGGATTGTGATGAGAATAAGGATAAATGAAGGTGTCAACCCAGTGTGCCTCAGCAGTGAAAAAAGCAAACTCAATGCTAGGGATCATTAGGAAGGGTATAGAAAATAAGTCAGCAAGTGTCATTTTGCCTCTTTATAAATCTATGGTGAGGCCCCATCTGGAATACCGTGTACAGTTCTGGTCGCCATACCTCCAGAAGGATATTATGAAGCTGTAAAAAGTGCAGAGGAGGGCAACCAGAATGATTAGGGGACTGGAACACCTTCCTTACCATCTGAGGCTGCAACGGTTGGGCCTCTTCACTCTTGAACGATGGCGTCTAAGAGGTGTCCTGATTGAAGTTTATAAAATCATGCACAGTGTGGACAAAGTAGATAAGGAAAAACTGTTTTCCCTATCGCACAACACTAGAATTAGGAGGCACTCCATGAAACTTTTGGGTACTAGTTCTCAAACAAATAAGTACTTTTTCACCCAGAGGATCACTGGTCTATAGAACTCCCTGCCAGAAGACGTGGTGACAGCTGTCAGTCTTGACAGCTTTAAGAAAGGATTAGACAAGTTCATGGAAGACAAGGGTATCAATGGCTATAATTATGGATACCTAAGGACAACCTCCAGGTTGGAGAGATAGGCAGGATATATCTCAATGCCATTTCCAGGAAATCCTAAGCAGGTGAAGGCATCTGTTTGGGAATACCCTGAAGCAAATGGTGAGCCACTGTGTGAGACAGAATGCTGGACTGGATTGGTTGTGGCCTGTTCCAGAAAGGCTGTTCTTATGATCATATATTTATCCAATATAAAGCATTAAAACTTCAAAACATAGTTATGGGTCCAACTGGAATTGTATATAAGGAGGTAGAATATTTTTAAAAGCCTGCATAAAAATGTATGCTTTTAATGCATTTTTAAAGGTCACAAGTAAGCTATTGCACTGTGTGGGTGTCACCCCCAAGAAGGTCCTTTTTCTAGTCAGTCTTCCTGGCCATCCTTGTCATTCTCACCAAGAGCTGTATATTCTATGAGGGCCAGTGATGTGGGCAATCGATCTTATGGGGAAATGCTCTATCAGATAGCAAGGTCCCAAACCATTTTTCTTTATTGTATCTCAATGTCAGAACCTTGTATCTGATACAGTGTGCAATCAGGAACTAGTGCAGTCCTCTCAGAGTTGGGTAATATGACCTATTTTTTTTCAGCCCAGAGATCAGTCCAGCATTCTAGATACTCTATTCCATATCAGAGACAAGGGCAGCCCTATGTAGTGTTGCAAAATGGTTCTGAAGGTGACCTGGGACCTCTCCCACTCAACTCTTGACTTACTAGTTGATATTAAGGTGGAGAACAACCTGTGGCAACCCAGCAAGAGAGAGAAAGGAAGGAGGAGGAAAACTATCCTCCTGCTGTTGGAATTGTTTTGCTGTCCTAACAAGAACTTTAAGCATGGTTCAACCTGCAGCCAGCCAGGGAAGATGAGGAACACCTGATGGCTGCTCCAACGCCCTCAAAAGTTGCTCCCCGCTGCCGCCGAGACCAGCATGGTTTGACCTGCAGCCGGCCGGAGGAAGTCTCGCCTTCGCCTTTGCACCTGGAGGCATGAACACCAGGGCGGATTGCTCCCAGGCACTCTCGGACTGAACTGACTTCACCTCACCCCACTTCTGCAGCTTGTGGCAGGAACATCTGTGGTGGGGAACTCCCAAAAGGGCTTCGAGAGCGCCGCCACCATCACTGCTGAACCAATCTTGCCTTCTTGGCTGGAGGCAGGATGTGTGGGATGTCCGGGAGGAACTTAAAAATTGCCGCTGCTGTCACCCTGCCAGGGCTCCTTTCCTGGTCCGGCATTGGCCACAGGGAGGTGGGAGCACTGAGCTCCCAGCACCATGGATTTAACATCTGCCACCACTGATGCTTCGTCAGGGCCGCTTCCCCGGTCCAGCATTGGCTGCGGGGAGGTTAAAAACATCTGGGACCCACAGCACCACCTAGCTGCATTGCTTGGCCAACGTCATTAAGGATGCTGAGTTGGGCTCTGTCATGGATGTCGAGCCCGGCCCCATTAGGGATGTTGTGTCTGGCCTTTGCTAAGGTCCACTGAGGTTGTTGAGCCTTGGTCTCTGACTCCTGGACCTATAGCGATGGGTATTTATTTTGTATTTAATATTGTATTTTTTGAATTCTATGACTTGTAATTTGTAACTTGTAACCTGTGTGCATTATGCATTGTCTAATTTTTTTATATACTGTTAATTTTTTCTCTGTGTATTGTTAGCCACCCTGAGTGGTGCGTGAACCAGGTGGGCAGGGTATAAATAAGCCAATTATTATTATTATTATTATTATTATTATTATTATTATTATTATTATTATTATTATTATTATTATTATTATTATTATTATTATTATTATTATTATTATTATTATTATTATTATTATTATTATTATTATTATTATTATTATTATTATTATTATTATTATTATTATTATATTTGAGTTCAATTCCCATCAACCTTAACCAGCAATGCATTTACAACAGCCAAGGGTAATTTACGGCAGCATTATGCACATGCGTGGGCGCATTATGCACTCATGTGTGCACATTTTACTTCTCCCTCCAGGAGCAACAAGGGTGGCATGAGCCAGATTAATTGGTGCCATAGTTTGGGTCCCCTGATTTAAACAAATGTTAATCTTTTTAAAATTATTTTTATTGAATTTTAATATAAACAGTGTACAAAAAGAAAAACAAAGTCAAAAATAAAGTGTGCTTAGATAAAAAAAACTTAAGAAAAGGAGAATATTATCTTTTTTTTAAAGAAAAAAATTCCAACTTCAGTTACTTACATATGGCGATTTTCATATAAATCATTTCTCGTATATCATGCCTAATCCAAAACCTTCTACTTTCTTTTACAACTTTCTATATTCCACATCCTCTAAATTATGGTGTATGTATATTCCACATCCTCTTTTTATTAGTAATAATAAAATTATAAAAAAAATTACCCTGTGATATATATATATTCTAAGAAATTCACCAAACCTTCCATCACTTGTTTTTCTTTATTAATTCAAAAAACTCATTAAATCGGTTGCTGGTTTTATGCCCTTGATATTCCTTAAAGTATAATCCAAAAAAGGCTCCCAAATGTCCCCAAATTAGTTCTCCTTTAATATACTTCTTTTAATGTTTGATTCCCATGTCAGCTTGTCATTGAGAGTCTTTCCCCACAAATCCTTATACCAGTTATCCATTCCTAACTTTGTGTTACTTTTCCAATTTTTTTGTAATTGGAACATTTTAAAAAAATTGATAACAGGTCTTTCTTTTTCCAATCCCATTTTAAATGCTCTAAGTTAGTTAATAATACGAGTTTTGCATCCAATTTTATCTTGTCACCCATTATTTTCCCAATTTCTATTTCTATTTTTTCCCCAATACTCTGAAATAACTTCACACTCTCACCATGTATGTTTATATGTTCCTAATTCCTTTAGACATCTTCACCATTTTTTTTATTTATTACTATCAAATTGATTCAACTGAAATGGCGTCAAATACCATCTCTACAAATTTTTTAAATTATGTTCTTTGACTTTAATGGATAGATTTCTCATAATTCTACTTGTCCATTTCTTCCTCCCATTTTCTTCTGTAATCTTTATTTTTAAACCAGACTCCCACTTTTTTTCAAAGTGTTCTGTGACTTGCTTTCTGTATTCAAAATTTTATAATTTTTTCACTAATCCTTTAATTCCTACTAATTATTTTCTAATATGATAAAATAATTCTTCAAAGTCTGTCAATTGTCTATTTAAACCATTGTGGCAGTGTTTTTTATTCCATTTATTGACAGCAAGCATTTTAAGCCAGGTCAAGTCTAACTCCATATAAATTTCCAGTCTCTTTTCTCTCTCTCTTCACACAATTGTAGCCACTCTTTTAGAAAGTTTATTCTGTACTTCTGTAAAACTCCTTTTAACTTGATTAACCAGGTTGCCAAGATTTTCTTGGCAATTTTACCAAAGAGGCTCAACGGCTTCATATTTACAAGGATCAGGTTGGTTTTCTAAAAGGGAGATATATGACAGATTTGACTAGAAGAGTTTTAGATTTACTGGATACAGTAAATCAAAATAAAGAAAAGATCAGCCTGTTATCATTGGATATATGTAGAGCGTTTGATTCATTACAGTGTGTAACAATAAAAAAAGATAGCGAAATTAGGTTTTCGACAAAAGTTTAAAAATGTAATGGATCAAATGTATAAAAATGGTTATGAGGGTTAATGACAATTTAACTGATTATATAAATTTAAAACCAGTAACAAGGCATGGATGTCCCCTCTCACCAATATTGTTTATTATTGCAATGGAATTATTGGCAAGGGCAATAAGAAATGACAACAATGTGAAAGGTATAGAAGGGACAAACATTAGTTTATATGCCGATGATACTTATAGTTGTGAAAAATCTGGTTAAAAGTTTAGAAAGAGTACAGGAGCATTTAAAAGAATTTGAAGAAGTAACAGGCTTAAGAATAAATTGGGAGAAATCTGAAGTGATCTGTTGTAACATAAATAATGAAGCGAAGAAAAATATAAAGGAAAAATATAAAATACAGATTAGACAAAATATAAAGTATTTGGGTATAAATATTTCAGAGAATTTGGCAGATTTCAATAAGTTAATTTTTGAGGGAAAAAAACAAGAATATAAATTAAAAGAAAAATAGAGCCAAAAAGTGAATATATCTTGGTTTGTGAGAGTGGTTATATGTAAGATGAAATTATTGCCAACATTATTTTTTTTATTTGAAGCTCTACCAATCCAACAGAAAGAAAAAGAAATAGCATTGTTCCAAAATATGATAAATAATTATTGAAATGGGGAGGGGGAGCGAGGATTGCAAAAACTTTATGGTATAAGTCACAAAAAGAAGGATTGAGAATACCCAATATAAAGAATTACTATAGGGCCTTCCATCTCAAAGTAATTATAAAAGTATTATAAGGGAAGATACTATTTGGAGAGAGATAGAGATGAAAGAGTTACAGCAAGATGGAAATGAGGTTTTCCTAAATAAAGAAGTAACTAACCTAAAAATTAGAAATAATTTGGCAAAAGGGATGATGAAAATGTGGTACGGATTGAAATCAAAGTTGGCTCCAAATTGTTCCCCAATTTTAGAATTGAAAATGATATGAAATCATTCCCAGTTAAAAGTGGTAAGTTAAGCAAATGTTAATCTTTTGATTTGGCCAACCCCCATGGCCAAGACACATGAGTTGGATTGAGGGGAAATCTGGTATCACATCCCCAATTTGCCATAAATCTCATTGTATGACATTCAGCCATTTACACTCTTTTCTACTTCATTACATCACTGTGAGAGTAAAATATTGTGGGATATTAGTGATGACATAGAACCAAAATATGAACATCTACCATGTATAAATAAAAACATATCATGTTAGCTAAAGCCTGCTTTTAATTCTACTGGAATGACAGAGCACTGCAAAGGGTTAACATTTTCCACTACGAGAACTGTAATTTAATGGACAGAACAGAAGATTTATCCCAGGTTATTCTGCAACATGTGTCATAAATGTGTGAGAATAGCAGCACACTCTGTAACAAATAATTATAATTAAACCAGAATCAGAAACACAACCTGCGTTTGTCCTCATCTTTCATTTTCAAAGCAGCAAATTGTTTGATTAGAGATTTCATGCTTAGACAAGGCTTGGTTTGACTTACAAATTAGTATCTATGACAAAGAAAGAAAGAAAGAAAGAAAGAAAGAAAGAAAGAAATGGAAAGATAACATTATGGAATAGATACTCCAGTGAAAGAATAACAAAATACATTCACATGTGGCTGCTGATTATTGTGAAACATAAGGGATGCCATTTCACTAAAACTATAAATCATAGGAGGTTGAAATTGTTCTAGTAAGGTGTGGCTAACATGTGCTTTTTTGTTAGTGTGAATCCAAGTGAAAGTGTAATCTTACAAACCAATCAAAACACTTGCCTGTGTGTAAATCCTATTGAAAATAATGGGACTTACTACTGAATAGAGATGCCATTTATGAGTGTTTAGAAAGCACTGCTGTTTAATGGGATTACAGTTCTCCAATGTTGATTTAAGTGCTACAATTTTCTCGTATCAATTCTGCCTTATCAGCCATGCTTACTGTTCAAGAATGATTTTGTGCAATGTCACAAACTGTGCTTGCTTACATCTTACCCTCCATGCATTCCTACATTGCTTTGTTCAGGTCAAAATCAAGATGAGGAACATGGGATACCTGGTAAGTGTTTGGAGAAATGACAATCTTGCATTCAGTATCACTGGGTGTCATTGGGTGGCAACTTTTACAACTTAATGTAATGTTTCTTCCAACTAATTGGATTGGTATAGTTCTTTTACTTGCTTCTGGCATTTGAGCAAGCCCCTGGGCCCACTTCCTGCATCTTTTCTTGCTTCCATCACTTTTTTTGTTTTGATAATCTATCTTTTTCAAATCTTTAAGCATCAAAGCACGGGAGGATATCCACATGCTGAAGATTTCATTTCCTTATTTTGTTTTTAAACTGCAAATATAAATGTCAACTTTAAGTAAAGATGCCTTTTTTCTACTTTAAGTGCTTCTAGAGTGATTTTACCATACAAAATGCCAGTGTCAGTGTAGACAAGACAGGGGTTCACCTAATCTCTTCATGTTTCCCTATGCTGTTGCCGCTGTTTTTGTACCTGATGTTCTGCTAATAAGGAAGAATACAAAGCTCCCCAAGAGGATCTTGCTCAGCTCCTTATGAAGCATCGAACTCTAGCTGTGCTGATAGATGAGTCTTCCTATGAATCATGAATACTGACAGTTGACCTGTGTTCTTCTTTCAATAATGAAATTAAGACTGTGAAAGGATAACTGCCTTTTCCATTCTGAAAGTCAGATGGGAAAAATGAGTCAGTTTTTTAAACCACTGTTTAAATTGCTGTAGCAATATTTTTACTAGATAGTTTGAAATTTTCCACATTCATAGATTTCATCAGGTAACTATGCATGCCAAGTTTCAGGTTATTAACTCAACGTTTTTATAAACATTATATTTAAAGTTTTTAATGGCAGAACACTTGTTTTATAAGTCATCTTAATAAAAGGGCTACTTCCATACCATTTTAATAAGTTTGCATTGTTGGCTGTTATGCAAATATGTCTTAAGTGAGCAGCTGGAGATATGTGTCTCAGAAGTACCAGAAGGTCAAGAATGAAACAATAAAATTGTGAAATTGTTTGAGTGAACTAGAGTGCTAGACTGTTTACCTAGATGTCCTTAAGTGGGTCTTGCTATTGCAGGTATTCCAAATGTGCCAGATGATATTCGGCAATTAGGGATATAAATCCTCACTTACCCTTGTTTGTGAGGATGAGAAACCATAAAATTCTACTCTTCACCAGTGAGGACAGTAGGAGACTTCATAGGGTTTGTAACAAAATTTTGGACATTTATGAAAATCTATTTTCTGTGTGCAATTTTTGTGCAAACTTGCACAGCTCGAGCCAAACTAATTGTTGTGGCTGCAAAGGACACTGTTATGCTTCATAAACTTTTAAGAACATGAAACATTTTTGTGATAGTAAGTTCAGTACCTCTCTGCTTGCTCCTGGACTCCTCTCTCTCTGTGTTTGTCTTTGTGTGCATGTGTGCATGTGCATGGGCATAGGGCTTCCTTCTCAAAGGGCACTGGTTTTACAAAATTTGCAGAAATTGGTGAGGAATAAATAATTCCTTGTTTTGCTCTTTTACAGTAGATGAAGATTTTCAAAGGGCTTGAAGGTTTTTCTTCCACTGTGTTTTGAGCGAACATTCCTCATACCCCAAATAGCAATGTATACTGGAACTGGAGGTTTTAGGGCCTTCTGTGAACTAGACATTCTTTCTAACACTACCAGCAGAAGGAAGGAATGGTCAGATTTTTCACAGATATGAATAATTTCTTTTGTTTCATGTTGTCAGGAGGGAAATAATTTTGTTTTCATATTCTTTGTGCCCCAGTCTTTGTGCATTATACAAAAGGGCAGCCTAATTTGGGACATTCATTTTATCTTTTCCAATTCATATTTTTTGCCACTCCAAAAGGAATTACCTCTCCCCCAAATCCCTTAAATGCTGCTCCAGAAGAGTAAAAGTGAGGCAAAAGAGATTAAGAAAAGAGAAAATAAGATCACAGTGGCAGCCACCTAGCACAACAGACCCTCTGCACTTGGGCAGCACAATAAAAAACAAAAGGCAAGGAAGCCTTCTATGGTAAAGGTAAAGGTTTCCCTTGCTCAAAAGCCAGTTGTATTTGACTCTAGGGTTCAGTGCTCATCTCTGTTTCAAAGCCAAAGAGCCAGCGCTGTTTGCTTCTGCAAACATTTCCATGGTCATATGACAGGCATGACTAAACACCGGAACACATGGAATGCTGTTTACCTTCCCACCGAAGTGGTCCCAGTTTATCTACTTGCAATTTCTTGCTTTCAAACTGCTAGGTTGGCAGGAGCTGGGACAAATATGGGAGCTCACTCTGTCATGCAGTACTTCTATAACAGACAGATAGATAGATAATCCACTGTTTGCCTGCACTCAGAGACACCCACTCAAGAAAGCAACCAACAGCAGTAAAACCTCATGAACAATAAGAAAAATTGCTACAAGGAATCCTTATAAAACAATTACTACCACAAACACTGCATAGTGGCACACAGGCACAAGGTGTAACAGAATGAAGTATACCCTGTTCTTTATTCTCATTCAAAATGTTGATTTCAAGTCAGGGGGATAGAGAAAATATGTAAACATCCTTGTCTTAAGAGTTGCCTCGTGGTTTTAGTGAAATGAAACCTAATGTGTGATTGACATGTCTTGCTGTAAGATCATTGGTTGGAATCCCTAAGGTGGAGGGCCAAAGCTGGACCCTGTGGGAGGAGATATAACCCAGAGATGCACAAACACACACAATTGCCGGCACAGAGACACACTCTGGAGTGCTGTGCTTTAAGCTGCCAAGATGTAAAGGCTTGAGAAAGGAGGGGGCCATTGGCTATCCCTTGAACATGCAGTTTGCTTTATTTTCTTGCTTTGAAATGCTTCCTGTTCTTTTGTTGGACTGTATCCTGAATCTTGCTATGCTTTCAATACACTTATAAAATGCCTGAAGAGACTTGGAGTGGTTACTTGGCTTGATGCTACCTGAATCTACACATTTCTGTTACCTGGGTTGTCCAGCCAGGGAGCTGCAACTCAGAAGAACAATAGGGCCTACTAGAGGGCAAGGCACAGTATTGTTACACAAGGTCCACTCCCTGGGACACACACACACACACACACACACACACACACACACACACACAACACACACACACACAACACGCACACAAGCAAAAAGGGAGCATTCCCAAAGAGAAAAAGAAAAACTGGAAAATCCTGTACAGTCCTCCTCCCCCTCAAACACACACACACACACAAGAGAAGCACAGAAGAAAATAGGGGGAGGGGTTACTAATAGAATATAGTGAGAGTTTTCTTTCTGCAACACGTGATGCCTTATTTTCTATTCCTAGTGTCTAGCAGGCAGACCATGAGCAGCAAAAAATAACCAAAGAATGTACAGGTGGGGGGGGGACACAAAGAAATGTAAAATCCCCATAGAAATCCAAGAACTGAAGGGAAAGATCTCCCCACTTTCCAAAAAAGAAAATTTAGAAACAGTACCAAGATGGAGGCACAGAATGCAGACATGCAGTGACCTAAGATGGAGGGTACCAGGAACTCAGCACACAATAATCACATGGACTTACTGAAGCAAAGAGCACATTTCTTTGGGTTCCAGGTCATTTTACAGATTCCTTTTAGTATTAACTTCCCTCTTATAACTCCAAGCTTTTCTAAATAAATAATATTCATTGCATTTCTTGTTATAACTTTTCCAATTAAAGTGTTTTAAACCAACCTTCATATATTCCTTATTATAATATCCCCATAAGTATTTGTCCAATATTCCGTGTGTTGTGTATTGAATGTATTTGTAACCACACAAATGAGTGGATGTAACAATCTCTAATTGTAACACTGTAACCTTCTGTATGAGGATGCGAGCTAGTGGCCACCGGGGGCAGTAGCGAGTGCCCAGCTCACATGGTACACATTCCCCAAATGCCTTCAGCTGCACGGGAAAGATTCCCGCGCTCACCTCACCTGGACAAGAAAGGCGTGACCAAGGATGACGTCACTTAGACAGTAGCCAATACCTGTCGAAGAGCCATATTCAATTGTATAGCCACCGCATAAAAGGAGCTGTTTGTCCGCCATTACCTCATGTTCGTACTGTACTCCATGCAATAAAGATGTGCTAGGCTAGCATACAGCCATTTCCATTGTCTTGATTCCCAAACACCAAATTGGCAACGAAGGTGGGATGATGGATTCCCACGGGGACAAGACACATTCACAGCAACCGGTGTTCGACGTGACCCACCCCGAGCAATGGGACTGGTTCGAGATGCACTTCAAGAGTACGGTAGCGGTTGCTGGCATCACCAACACGGGAAAGAAGAGAGGTCTTCTCATCATGATGCTCAGTTTCCACGCAGTGCAAGCGCTGATGGACCTGGTGGCACCACGAGAGGTGGAACAGGTTTCTGTAACCGAACTGCTGGCGACTCTGAGAAACCACTTCAAGCCCAAGGTATCCTTCTTCTCTACCAGGGCGGCGTTCACGAGGAGGGACCAAAAGCCGGGTGAGTCTGTATCTGAGTATGCGGCGGCCCTCCGTTTGGCGGCAACCCAATGCGAATGGTGGGAAATTCTAGACGTGGCCCTGAGGGACAGGATGCTTTGCGGGATGAGAGATGGGGAAACCCAAAGGAAGCTCATGACCCGAGGCCACGACCTCACCTTCAAAGAGGTACTATAAGAGGCCCTAGCTGCTGAGTCCACGAGGGCCGGGTACAAGCTTCTCAAAGCAAAGCCACCACAAGTAGAGGCAGCTGCATCCGCAGTCCAGGCGACTTGGAGGGCGCCCCCTACCCCACGCTCGCCCACATCCTCAGAGGCCTCCGCCACCCCAGGCTCCAGTGAAGATGAGGGAGTCCGGAAAGTCAGAAAGGGGCTGAGCGAGAAGAAAGGGAAAGGGGGTCAGCGCTGTGATGGCTGCGGAGTGTCCCATGAGCAGAGCAAGTGCCCATTCAGGAAGGCTGAGTGCCACAACTGTGGACGGAAGGGCCACATCGCCAGGGTCTGCAAGCAACACCGGGATGAGAGCAAGAGCTCCACGAGGAGATGGGATGGCGTCGGCAGAGTCTACGATGGTGGCGACGACCCAGAGGGGGACCACGTGTACCGAGGAGTACATGCAGAAGACGACTTGGCCATCCACAGCGTGCCTCTAGGGCAACCACATTTTTATGTCGAGGTACTGTTGCAAGGGGTTCCTGTTAAGATGGAAATAGACTCGGGGTCTGTATACTCCCTCATTTCCCATAAGGAGTTTTTGCGCATTCCCCCCAAGGAGCGACCCAAACTCAAAGAGATGAGGGCGAACTTAAGAGACGTGCAGTGAAATGGGATCCCAGTGCTGGGGGTCGTGGACTTCGAGATACAGTATAAGGGACTCAGGAGGAAACTCCCTCTAGTAGTTCTAAGAGAGGGGGTGTAATCTCCTGGGAACACAATGGTTCAAACCCCTGGACATTTTCATAGGCGGCGTCCATGCCATCGGGGGGGATGAGATCCAGGCAGTGTGCAACGCACACCCCGAGGTATTCAAGAAGGGGCTCGGGGAGTACAAGGGGCTCCCAGTTTCTTTCGACCTAGACCCGGGTTCCATTCACCCTAAAGGACAAAATTGAGGCGGAACTGGACAAACTGGTGGGTCAGGGGATTTTAGTGCCTGTGGACTCTGCAGAGTGGGAGACTCCTATTGTTACAGCGTTGAAAGCAAATGGGGAGGTGCGGACTTGCGCTGACTACAAGTGTACAATTAACAAGGCAATCCGCCCTAATGCCTATCCGGTGCCGGTAGTTAGCCATCTGCTAGCTACTTTACATGGGGGAAAGTTTTTCGCCAAACTAGATCTGGCGCAGGCATACCAGCAGCTTTCAGTAACCCCAGCCACAGCTGCTGCACAAACCATTGTAACTCACAAGGGGGCATTCAAGGTAACGCGCCTACAGTTTGGCGTGAACTCAGCGCCGGGGATATTTCAGTCCCTTGTGGAATGTTTGTTAAAGAAGTTACCGGGTGTCTTGCCATACTTCGACGACATATTGATATCTGGGGGGAGCAAATCAGAACTGGCCCAGAGACTAGATAAGGTCCTTACAGTCTTCGAATCCGCGGGGTTGAGGCTGCGGAGGGACAAATGTGTGTTTCTGGCAAGGGAAGTTGAGTTTCTGGGGTTCCGTATAACCCCTGAGGGGGTGAAACCCGCTGAGTCCAAAGTCTCAGCCATTCAAAACGCCCCTCACCCCACCGCGAAACCGGAGCTACAGTCCTTCCTGGGGCTGCTGAATTTTTACCATTCTTTCCTGCCCAGTAAAGCGTCGATTGCAGAGCCCCTGCATAGGCTGCTGAAGAAGGATGCGGTTTGGTGGTGAGGGAAAAATCAGGAGCGGGCTTTCAGGGAACTCAAGCAGCTCCTCTCCTCAGAGGCTATTCTAACCCATTTCGACCAAAAGAAGCCGGTAGTCTTGGTCTGCG
The DNA here is from genome assembly GCA_035047305.1 of Bradypodion pumilum. Taxonomy (NCBI): domain Eukaryota; kingdom Metazoa; phylum Chordata; class Lepidosauria; order Squamata; family Chamaeleonidae; genus Bradypodion; species Bradypodion pumilum. Next base: position 359,699,480 of record JAWDJD010000001.1, read on the forward strand.
ACGCCTCACCAGTGGGGGTGGGGGCAGTCCTTTGCCACGTGCTAGAGGGTGGGTGAGAAGCCCCAGTTGCCTTCTATTCGAGATCGTTGTCCAAGGCAGAACGAAATTACGCCCAAACAGATAGGGTTGTTGTTGTTCAGTCGCACAGTCGACTCCGACCTTTTGTGACCCCATAGACCATTTTCCTCCAGGCGCCTCTGTCCTCCACCATCCCCCTCAGCCCTCCAAGCTCTGTGCCCATTGTGTCTACAATACCATCTAGCCATCTCATCCTTGGCCTCCCCCTTCTTCTTTTGCCCTCCACCTTTCCCAACATCAATGCCTTCTCAAGTGAATCCTCCCTTCTCATTTGATGTCCAAAGTATTTTAGCTTCATCTTTACTATTTGACCTTCCAATGAGCAGTCAGGGTTAATTTCTTCTAAGATTGACCTATTTGTTCTACTCGCTGTCCAGGGGACTCTCAAAACCCTCCTCCAACACCACATTTCAAAGGCATCTATTCTTCTGCGTTCAGCCTTCCTAATTGTCCAGCTCTCACATCCATACATTACTACTTGGAAAGCCATTGCTTTGACTATTCTAATTTTTGTTTGCAATGTGATGTCTCTGCTTTTCACTATGTTCCCCAGGTTTCTCATCGCTTGTCTCCCAAGAATCAGTCGCCTTTTTATTTCATGGCTACAATCCCCATCTGCAGTGATCTTTGATCCTAAGAAAGTAAAATCTGTCACTGCTTCTACTTCTTCCCTGTCTATTTTCCAGGAACTGATTGGGCCTGTTGCCATTATCTTGGTTTTCTTGATATTGAGTCTCAAGCCAGCTTTTGCACTCTCCTCCTTCAGCCCAATCAAGAGATTCTTTAGGTCTTCCTCACTTTCTGCCATTAGGGTGGTATCGTCTGCATATCTCAGATTATTGATGTTTCTCCCAGCGATTTCAATCCCATATTGTGATTCCTCCATCCCTGCACTGCGCATTATGTGCTCTGTGTATAGGTTGAATAAGCATGGTGACAAAATGCAGCCTTGTCTTACTCCTTTTCCTATTCCAAACCACTCTGTTATTCCATGTTCTGTCCTAACTGTTGCTTCTTGGTTCATGTACAGATTTCTCAGGAGGCATATGAGATGCTCTGGTATTCCCATCTCTTTAATTACTTGCCACATCTTGTTGTGGTCCACACAGTCAAATGCCTTAGTGTAGTCAATAAAACAAAAGTAAACTTGTTTCTGGTATTCCTTTGTTTTCTCCATGATCCAGCGTATGTTGGCGATGTGGTCTCTAGTCCCCCTGCCTCTTCTGAAACCTGCCTGCACCTCTGGTAATTCTCTCTCCACATGCTGCTGAAGTCTATCCTGTATTATCTTGAGCATCACCTTGCTGGCATGTGGGATGAGCGCGATTGTTCGATAATTTGAACATTCTTTGGCATTGCCCTTTTTTGGGATTGGGACGTATACTGATCTTTTCCAATCCTCTGGCCACTGTTTTGTTTTCCAAATCTGCTGGCATATTGAATGCAGTAATTTGACGCCATCATCTTTTAGCGCTTTGAAAAATTCAACTGGGATACCATCATCTCCACTAGCTTTGTTGTTTGCAGTGCTCTTTAGGGCCTTTATGACTTCGCTCTCCAGGATGTCTGGCTCAAGTTCAATTTCTTCATCATTGTGATTATCAGGAGTGTTGAGGTCCTTTTTGTAAAGTTCCTCTGTGTACTCTTTCCATCTTTTCTTAATTTCTTCTGCATCAGCTAGCTCCTTTCCGTCTTTGTCCCTTATCATGGTCATTTTTGCTTTAAATGTTCCCTTGATTTCCCCGATTTTTTTGAAAAGATCTCTGGTTCTGCCTCTTTTGTTTTCCTCCATTTCTCTGCACTGTTCTTTTAGGTAGTTTTCCTTATCTCTCCTTGCTTTTCTTTGAAATTCTGTGTTCAAATGATTGTAGTTTTTCCTTTCTCCTTTGACTTTTGCGTTCCTTCTTTCCTCTGCTATTTTAAGAGCCTCATCAGACAACCACTTTGCTTTCTTACTCTTCTTTTCTTTTGGTATGGTTTTCTTTGCTGCTTCCTGCATGATGTCCCTCATCTCCGTCCATAATTCTTCTGGTACTCTGTCTACCGAGTCTAAGCCATTAAATCTGTTCATCACCTCCACCGTGTATTCTTTAGGGATGCTGTCTAGGTGATATCTTTCAGGTCCCCGTGTTTTCCCTATTTTCTTTCGTCTAAGCCTGAATTTTGCGAACAGTAGGTTGTGATCTGAGCCACAGTCTGCTCCAGGTCTTGTTTTTGCTGACTGTATGGAGGTTCTCCATCTTTGGCTGCAGAGTATGTAGTCAATCTGGTTTCGGTGTTGGCCATCTGGTGATGTCCATGTGTAGAGTCGCCTCTTGTGTTGCTGGAAGAGAGTGTTTGCTATGACCAGTGCATTCTCTTGGCAGAACTCTATCAATCTTTGCCCTGCTTCATTCTGTGTTCCAAGACCAAATTTGCCTGTTATTCCCTCCACTTTTTGATTTCCTACTTTGGCATTCCAGTCTCCTAATATAATTTGGACATCATTTCTTGGTGTCTGTTCTATGAGATGTTGTAAGTCCTCATAGAACTGGTCCATTGTGGCTTCATCTGCACCAGTGGTTGGTGCGTATATTTGGATCACAGTGACATTGAAAGGTTTGCCTTGAAATCTGACTGACATCATTCTGTCATTTTTGAGATTGTATCCCATTACTGCTTTTCTCACTCTTTTATTGACAATTATGGCTACTCCATTTCTTCTAAGGTTTTCTTGCCCACAGTAGTAGATATGATGGTTTCCAGAGCTGAATTCACCCATCCCTGTCCATTTTAGCTCACTGATGCCCAAGATGTCAATGCTTATTCTTTCCATCTCATTTTTTACCACTTCCAGTTTTCCTTGATTCATAGACCTCACATTCCATGTCCCTATGCAGTATTGTTCCCTGCAACACTGTATTTCTCCTCCCCCTTTCGTATCCCTCCCCCTTTTCAGATCTGCTGTGCTGAGCATCCCCTTGTTTTGCCTTTTGTTTTGGTCCATAGGGTTCTCTTGGCAAACTTTGTGGCGTGCCTTGCCGGTGTCTACGCCAGTCTTTTCCCATCACACATGTTATCACAGTTTAAACAGTTTTAAAACAAAGTATTATCTGAAAAAGATTTGTGGTAGTACAGAAAAAAAATTTTTTCTATCATTTTGGACTTTGAAACAATGGCTCTTAATATTTGGTAGTTAAATAGTAATTAATGAGTATAGATATTGTTATGTGCTAACATACAGTAATGTTTGTTAGTAAGATACTATGGATTTGTTAGTGTATTGTATTGTTAACGTATTGTTAATGTTTTCTTTTCTTTTTTGTATGTTTATTAAAAACTTAATAAAAATTAAAAAAAACAAAGTATTATCATGCACAATATCACACTTTATCACATAGTATCAAAGTAAAAGTTGAACTAATTAATGAAAGGGAAAGAAAGAAAGAAAGAAAAAGCCCAGTATATCAGGTCTCTATGTAAGTCAGTTTCTTGTACAGTCACTATGTCAGTTGCCATAAGCCATCTATGTTTAGTCAACTATATTATTTCAGTTCGATTACTTATCCTTTGCATGCACGCAGCAGCTCTTGCCTCCCTTCGGCCGCATGGAGTCGGTCAAAGGCGCCGGCTCGGGCCTCGCTGTGATGGTGGTTGTCGATGGTATCTCCGGGGGTGGTCAGGGGTCTCCGGAGGTGTCCTTCTCTCTGGTCCCAGGTCTTTGGATGGGGAGGGAGGGGCAAGATCCTTTACTCACCTCCCCTGTGGGCCTCTCTGGATGGAATGAGCAGTAGAGCTGGGCCTTCCTGATTCCTTTTCTTCCTCTCCAGGTCCAGGTCTTTGGATGGGGAGGGAGGGGCTGGATCCCAAGGGGCTTTTTTATTTATTTATTTATTTATAGTCATATTTGTATATGCCGCCCACTCAGGCGGAACCCGACTCAGGGCGGCATTACAATAATTCTAGAAATACATAAAAAACATTATAAAAACCCACAACCCACCCCCTTTAAAGGATCTAACAAGGGCTTATCCCAAGGGGGATAGGGAGGCCCTTGCTATTGTGGCGGGCACAAAGAAGTTTCATGATTTTTTGTATGGTCATCCATTCACCATTTTAACCGACTACAAGCCACTATTGGGTATTTTCACCTCAGACAAGCCCACTTCACAGATCCTCTCCCTCAGGATGCTTCGGTGGGCTATTTTCCTCAATGCATACAAGGGTTCATTAGAGTACCGCCCCGGGAAAGACATAAGCCACGCTGACGCACTCTCAAGGTCTCCTCTTCCCCAGCTGGGAGACCCAAAGTGTGAGATAGAGCAAGACAGCCAAGTCCTCCTCATAGAAGCCCTAGATGCACCCCCCATACTTCCCGTGGAAATCGCTGCAGCCACGGCAAAGGATAAAACTTTAGCCCTTGTTAAATCCTGGGTACAGAAGGGGTGGCCCACGGCTCCCCCGGCAGACGAGTTTGCCGCGTTTTTCAGGAAGAGGGTTGAGTTGTCCACAGAAAAGGGGTGCCTCCTGTGGGGGGAGAGGGTGGTGGTCCCAGAATCATTAAGGGCAAGGGTGCTATGGCTTTTACATGTCAGCAACCCAGGGATCGTGCACTCTAAGGCGCTGGCCCGAAGCTATTTCTGGTGGCCACAGCTTGATGCAGACATTGAACACATGGTGAACACCTGCGAAAGTTGCCAGAGCTCTCGCCCTGAGGAGTCCCGCCTTCCACACAGAGAATGGGACACAGCTAGGGGGCCGTGGTCCCGCCTCCACATAGACGTTGCAGGTCCATTCAGGGGTTCCTTCTTCCTGCTGGTAGTGGATGCATACTCCAAGTGGTTAGACGTGATTCCAATGCGCAGGACCTCATCAGCTGCAACCATAAAACACCTGCACTGGCTGATAAGTACCTTCGGGATACCTGACATCATTGTGAGTGACAATGCGAGTACCTTCACGTCGGCCGAGTTCCAGGCGTTCTTGGAGTCCAACGCCATTCGGCACATTACCTCAGCCCCCTTTCACCCTGCAACAAATGGCCAGGCGGAATGCCTGGTGCGCACAATGAAAGAGGGGCTGCGGCGCATGGGACCAGGGGATGTGGACCGGCAGCTCTGCCAGTTTTTGTTGGCATACCGGGTGACGCCATTGGTGTCGGGATTCTCCCCTGCTGAACTCCTCATGAAAAGGAAATTGCACTCATTGTTAACCAGGTTGGATCCCACCAGGGTGGAGGATAGGGGAAGAAACATTGAGCACAGCCCCACAAAAAACTTCCAGATAGGTGAACCTGTACATTGCAGAAACTACGCTACTACAGGGCCAGCCTGGGTGCCAGGTGTAGTCATTAATCAAACGGGACCAGTGTCATACTGTGTCGAGACCAACACGGGTCTCCTCTGGAGAAGGCACGCTGACCAACTAAGGCATCGAGTGATTGGGGGGCCGGACAGAGGGGTCCAGCAGCAATACTCAACGTTAGGGTCCTCCCCCACCCGCTTATCCCAAGGGGGAGAAAACGAAGGGCAACAGTCCCAAACAAGGGGGGGAAGCACAGGCTCAAATCCGTATCCTTTAGATACACCAGTTCTACCCAGCCCTTTGAAAGAGAGGAATGAGTTTGCCCCTGTTGCCCCTGAATTAGATTTTGAGTTACTAAACCGGGGGGGGGGGGTTCGGAGTGTTCCCCCACCCGTCCAAGCGAAGAGCGGGGTTTTTCTTTAGCCCCTAGTGCCCCCGGTTTCCCCACATCCGCATCAGAAACCCATCCTCCCCCTTCTCCTACCCATACCAAAGCTGCAAGTCTGCAGCGAGTCACTAACGAGTCATCCTCTCCAATTGCAGGACAAGAGCCAGGAGGACACAGACGAGGGGGCACGGCCAAGTCAAGCATAACGGCCGCATGCCCAAAACGCACATGCGGAAAACCAGTTTGGTTGAGGGACTTTGTCCCATCTTAGGGGGGAGGGATGTTGTGTATTGAATGTATTTGTAACCACACGAATGAGTGGATGTAACAATCTCTAATTGTAACACTGTAACCTTCTGCATTAGGATGCGAGCTAGTGGCCACCGGGGGCAGTAGCGAGAGCCCAGCTCACATGGTACACATTCCCCAAATGCCTTCAGCTGCGTGGGAAAGATTCCCGCGCTCACCTCACCTGGACAAGAAAGGCATGACCAAGGATGACGTCACTTGGACAGTAGCCAATGCCTGTCGAAGAGCCATATTCAATTGTATAGCCACCGCATAAAAGGAGCTGTTTGTCCGCCATTACCTCATGTTCGTACTGTACTCCATGCAATAAAGTTGTGCTAGGCTAGCATACAGCCGTTTCCATTGTTTTGATTCCCAAACACCAAACCGTGGGAGGATTCCAAATCTTACGAAAAACTTCGGGTGTATTTTTCTTCAAATCCATCAACAGTTTTTCCATTCCCATTAAATCCATTAATTTGTAGTCCATTCTTCTGTATTGGGAATATCTTGCTCTTTCCAGTTCTTTCCATAGGCAATCTGAGCAGCCACACATTATTATTAAAAGTCCTCCAAACATCTCTCTGATCTTTTTCTCTTCCTATAAACCTTTTTCTCTTCCTATAAATCATTTTTCAGTACATATCTGCTTTGCAACATTTCCACCACACATAGGCTCTAGCATTCTGATGTGGAACTGCTGGGTGGATCAGAATGGCCATCTGACCCAAGCCACAGGCAGCCTTCCTTAAGGGTTGTTCCTGTTGAGCATCAACAGGAGTTTACTTAGAAAGAGGAGAAAGATTGGTGAGCTAGACTTATCAAGCACTGCAAAATGTGGCCAGGACCCACTGTTTTGCTCCTTTCAGAATAGGCTTGAGTTTTTGTAAACCCAAAGTTTTTTTCACCTTTCATTTTGGCTTGCCAAATCAGGCTGTTTTGTTTCCCACCCTTGAGTACTTGTTTGGGTCTGAGTCCCATTTCTTTTGGCATGTGTGCAGTGGTGGGACTCAGCAGGTTCACCTGAACCGGTAGCAGAAATTCCGGCTGGCCCCGCCCATCCAAGTTTTAAAATAAAGTAGTCCTAATTTGGGTGTAACACAGGGCTTTTCCCCTGGCCACGCCCATCATACCACACCCACAGAGTAGGTCAATGTGTGTGTGTCACCTGTCAAGCTTTGTTTTACCATGCTGGTTTTTTGTAATAAACTTTCCCCCCCCCCCCAAGAAAAAGCTAGTTGCAATGACATTTACTGGGCTATTCAGGGGTGCTCTATCCACTGGCCTTGGGCTCTCTGTCATTTGGGGCAGACAATGAGCAGTTGCTCAGAACAGCTACCAGAGAGTCAGGGCAGACATTTAGATTTTGCCTGATTTTTGCCCCTCCCTGTGTGCTTTGGAGCAGGAAAAGCAGGAAAGGTGTTTGATGAGCTTTTCCCTTGGCGGGGCCACTGGGGCCACTCTATGCTATACTGGCCCCCCGGAAAGCGGTGCCAAAGCACTAAAGATACTCCTCGCTTACCCTTGGGGACAACCACCTTTCACAAATCTAGGAAACTTAGGGCGATCCTCTTTCTATGCTTCCCCATGCAGAGACATGCTTCTTCCAAACTGTTAACTGAATTACACTTCACTCACCTCCAGTTTCGTGAATTGTAATTCACAACAATCCATTGTGAAGCCTTTAGACTTTCTCAAACATGTATAGAAAGGCTACAGAGAGGAATACCTGTACAGTGATACCTCATACAATGTCCAAACTTGGTTCCACAAGTTTGGACTTTATATGGTTTTGGACTTTGTATGAGGCATGCAAAATCCTAGCCACGATGCCTCATAAAACATCCAAATCCTTGCCGTGATGCCTCGTACAATGTCATTTCCATAGAGATACATTGTACTGTAACAGCACAGACTTCAGGGCAAAGTCCAGGAAACTGACAGAACTTTAAGAAATCATTGTCTAAAGGCTAAATACATTACAAAAACATGTCAAACAACCCTGATTTTAAGGGACAAACCATACAACAAGTTTTTAACTTTTGAAAACTTTATGAAGTGCAGGTTTAAAAGTTAACATGTCCCATCATGCGGCACAGTGTTATTCTGCAGCCATGCAGCCGATCATCCATTTTGTACAAGCTACTATAAACAATTACTGGATGGAAGCAAAGACAAAATGGATGCCAACATGTCCCATCATGCAGCACAGTGTTAATCATCCAAACAGCAGCAAACACCAAAGAATTAAAATCACGCGCAAAACCACTCCTAAACACTCTTTGCCTTGTGCAAAACCCACAAGAGCAATGCACGCATGTCCTGCCTTTTATACTGCCCTGGCACAAGGAATTAGGCAATGTTGTATGAATTCGATGTTGTACGAAGCGGACTTTGTATGAGGTATTACTGTATATCAGAATGTTGAGCACAATTCCTCTAGCTTTTAAGAAAGTCGCTGATTTCCAGTATCGTTATACATACTAATCTAACATATGAACCTTTGCTTCCCAGTCAGATTCTAATCATCACCATTCAGAAGGAATTAATCACTTTTTGTCATCTGTTAAAGATCAGATTTTAAACTGTTAGTAAGGAGACCTGGTGACAGCTTGGAACAGTTACCTATGGTTTTAAACCGCCAAAAGTTTTATACTTACACAGTCACTCCATTCATCTCAAGAAGTGTGCTTAGACTTTCATTAGAGCTTATGAATCATAAAAACTAGTTAGCATTATAGCTGCTACATTCTGTTTCTGGTATCAAAAGTGTACAAAGGGCATGTGAACACTGTGTAAATTTGCAGATGGTTATTTCCAAGGGGGACTGAATGATATCAAACATAATGAGAATGCTCTAGAAAAATCATATATAAAAATATTATTCTTTGTCAAAATAAAGAGGCAAACCATATTCTCATAAAATGAATAAGTTATGCAATAAAATGGAAAATTGCCTCTGAAACTCATGCCCATGAGACCCTATGGAAATGTGAATCATTTTTGTCAGTGAATGTCTGTTACTATGATAGTTGTTAAAAAGGTTAGTAACACTCTTGTGAATTTGCAACACTGAATCTGGTATTTGCACTGTGAAATTGGGATTGCAAATGATGAAGATAGATGAGAGGGAATAAATTAATAATACAGAATCCCCTCATCACTTTCAATAGACATTTCTAATAATTCAACCCCAGTTCACTGGAACATATGCTTAATAAGAGCATTATAAACCAAATTAGTTATTCTGTTGCTGATTTCTTTGGTTATAATATCTCCATGGTATGGGGAGAGGGGATTTCCCAGTGCTCATCATTCACTCATTCTTCCTGAGCAACACATGTCTGGGAATTCTTGGTCTCCGTTCATTTACTCTATTTTAATATCCATCCTTTTAGCTTGTGGCAAGAGTTGAGAAAAAAGCAAAGATATTCCCATCTGATTTGTTTTAGAACCATCAAGAATATGACAAAGAAGAAGGATTGGATAGGCTAACATTTTCAACTTCTTTCATATTTGACTTTTTGAACCTCAGGTTCTTTCCAATAGAAAATTTTCAAAACAAATCTGTGAACTTTAGCAAACAAACTGCAGAAAAGGAGATATCGCTAACAGCATGAGGAGGGTCATTTTATACCTACCTGCTGTTTGCTTGTTAAAATTCAGGAATAGCTCTGGATTAAAACAAAAAAATTGGCAACCCCAATTCACCACCATCAGAGGAAGATATATACATGTATTTGCTTCTGTTGGTGTTGATGGAGTGTTGTGTATTCAAGTATAATTGCAAGTTCCTCCAGCAATGCTTTGCAAAGACAAAATGGCGATTTCCCACCATCAGAATTAAGGGTAAGATTTGGCGCGTATTCTCCCATTCGGGCACGCTGCTTATGCTAATTAGCGTTCTATGATTGGGTGCAACTTTGGATCCTGTTCCTGATTGGTTAAAACTGTTGGTATCAGGTTATGATTGGTTAGTTAAGAGTGTCCAGCGGGTTGTTACTTTGTATAAGGAATAGTTGCTGATGAGACAGTATATAAGGGCCATGGGTAAACAAGGTGTGGCCGGGCCGGATCTATAATTCCCTATTTTGCTACAGGTAGTCTTCACAAGGCTAGCCTAGGTCCTCTCCAGCACGCACACACACGGGGTGTAGCTTAGGAGCCAAAGACGGCTGAGTTCAGGAGAGACCGATTACAGGGAACTTGTGTAGTCATCTGGTTGTCCAGACACCTTTGTAATATTGCCTGCAAGACTTTACAATAAACCTCTGTTCGTTGTTGTGTTCATCGTTTGCTGGACTATTCTTTACAAAGGCCTGGACACGACATGGAGGTTGCCAGGTTTTGGGTCTATTGGAAACAAATTGAATTGATTGGAAACTCCCAAGGTAAGTTTTTGTTTTTTTGTTTTTTTTTTGGGGGGGGGGAGGATTGAGTCTCCTCCCTCACCTGCCACTACTGTACACATTAAATTGAACAGCTATGAATCCACCAAGCTCATCCGAACATTTCCTTCATGTTAATGTCCAAGTATTCCTGACTATTACTAAAGATCTGATTGGAGGGCAGCATCATGGCCCTTAATTAACACTGGTGTTTTGCCTTGTAATGAATAAAATGCCCAAAGCCAAGAAAAAAAGATAATTATTTCCATTATATAAAAATTGGATCAATACTTTGCATCAGAAAGCTTCTCATGCTGTGGGAGCCTTCTTGTTTTAGGCTTTGAATGGGTGATAATTCTTTTCATTAAAATTTCATCAACTTATTTAATGATTTTCCCCCATGCTCGTTTCCACCTCCTTTGGATTCAGTTCCACTGAGATCCTGGAGTTTCTTTGCTTTTGATCTGCAGCCTACTACTATTTTGTGAACCAGCTCAATATTAGATTTCAATAGGCATTGATTGAGCCATGTGGTCCTCTAAGGTATAAATTCTGCACTGCCATTTAAAAAAGAAAGAGAGGGAGAAGCCATGAAGCATGCATCACTCTGAATTATCAGAAGAGGAAGGTTCAAGATCTGCCCCAATACACGCTGCATTACCACTTATCATGCTATTAACTAATTGAGTGTCTTCGATTTGCATGGAGTTGGATGAGTTACAGGGAGACCTCTGTGGTTGCCTTAATGAGGAGTAGTTAATCTTGCCTTTTAACTGAGTTTAATTTAAGTTCAAGTGGCATGATTGAGGGCAGCAACAAATATACCTGCTGACCACTCAGTTTAGCAGATGTTAGAGTTCTACAGAAAGGTATTGATTAATTTGCAGCTGCTGCAAAAAGATTCTATTAATAACCATAAACTTTGTATCTCATAGTAGCTGATAGATCATTAAACAATCACAAATAAATTAATAAATTATAACTTTGGACCAATAAATGCCAGGTTTTGTGGCCTCGTGGTTATGCTGTCTCTGCTCCTTCCCTGAGAACTGACTACAAATAATACAAATGAAGAAGTTTTTTTGTTCCCATGGGTTCCAAACTGAGGGATTCCACAGGGCTTGATCATCTGTCCAATGTTTAATATCTATATGAATCCACTGGGAGAGATCATCTGGTGATTTGGGGTTTCCTATCATTCGTATGCTATTGATACACAACTATTTTCCCATCAATCCATCTGCAGTTGATGCCATTCAGATCCTTGATGAATGTTTGGCTGCAGTAGTGGATTGGATGAGGGTCACAAGTTGAAATTGAACTTGGACAAGACAAAGAACTTATTGTCAAGGGGGGACCATCACGCTTCTTGGCAGATTGCTTTTTTACACTGAATTAGCTTATTCTCTCTCTTAAGGATCAGATGTGTAGCTTGGTTGTGATTTTTGACCTGGCAATGACAATGGAACAGCAGGTCACTGCCATAGTCCATTTTTCCTTCTATAGCAAGTTGTCCAGTAGTGCTAGCTCCTAGACTGCAGATCCCTAACAACTTTGGTCTATGTGCTGGTAGTCTCAATAATGAACTACTGGGCTTTATTTGAAGCTGATATGGAAGCTTCAGTATAAAGTCTCTATGTCAGTTGCTATATTAGGTCTTCTACATTTACATATCTGCTACTTATCCTTTGCCTGGATCTCTGGCTCTCCTCCTCCTCCTCACCCCCCACCCCCCCTGGGGGTGGTTGCCCGGCGGCGGTGGCGGCAGGCCCCTTTGCCGCTCGCCCCGGCTCTCCTCCTCCTTCTCACCCCCGGCTGGGGTGGTTGCCCGTCGGCGGCGGCGGCAGGCCCCTTTGCCGCTCGCCCCGGCTCTCCTCCTCCTTCTCGCGCTCCGGCTGGGGTGGTTGCCCGGCGGCGGTGGCGGCGGCGGCAGGCCCCTTTGCCACTCGCCCCGGCTCTCTTCCTCCTTCTCACCCCCGGCTGGGGTGGTTGCCCGTCTGCAGCGGCGGCAGGCCCCTTTGCCGCTCGCCCCGGCTCTCCTCCTCCTTGTCGCGCTCCAGCTGGGGTGGTTGCCCGGCGGCGGTGGCGGAGGCGGCAGGCCCCTTTGCCGCTCGCCCCGGCTCTCCTCCTCCTTCTCGCGCTCCGGCTGGGGTGGTTGCCCGGCGGCGGCAGCGGCAGGCCCCTTTGCCGCTCGCCCCGGCTCTCCTCCTCCTTCTCACCCCCGGCTGGGGTGGTTGCCCGGCGGCGGCGGCGGCGGCGGCAGGCCCCTTTGCCGCTCGCCCCGGCTCTCCTCCTCCTTCTCACCCCCGGCTGGGGTGACTAAACATAGAAACTGACATAGAGAATGTGTTTTAAAGTGTGATAATATGCATGATAATATGTTGTCTTAAATGTTTTAAACTTTTTTTAAAAAAAAAACTGTGATAAAATGTATGAGGAGAGAAAAATGGCGCGGACACCGGCAACCACGCCATAAATCTTGCCAAGAGAACCCTATTGACCAAAACAAAAGGCAAAACAAGGGGCAAACAAAAGGGCAGGCTAGGTGATACAGGATGCTTAACACCACAGAGGGGAGGAAGGGGAGGGACAGGAAGGGGGGAGGGGAAATGCAATGTTGCAAGGAGCAATACTGCATAGGGACATGGAATGTGAGATCAATGAACCAAGGTAAACTAGAAGTGGTAAAAAATGAGATGGAAAGAATAAGCATTGACATCTTGGGCATCAGTGAGCTCAAATGGTCAGGGATGGGTGAATTCAGCTCTGGAAACCATCATATCTACTACTGTGGACAAGAAAACCTTAGAAGAAATGGAGTAGCCATAATTGTCAATAAAAGAGTGAGAAAAGCAGTAATGGGATACAATCTCAAAAATGACAGAATGATGTCAGTTAGATTCCAAGGCAAACCTTTCAATGTCACTGTGATCCAAATATACGCACCAACCACTAGCGCAGATGAAGCCACAATGGACCAGTTCTATGAGGACTTACAACACCTCATAGAACAGACACCAAGAAATGATGTTCAAATTATATTAGGAGACTGGAATGCCAAAGTTGGAAATCAAAAAGTGGAGGGAATAACAGGCAAATTTGGTTTGGGAGTACAGAATGAAGCAGGGCAAAGATTGATAGAGTTCTGCCAAGAGAACGCACTGGTCATAGCAAACACCCTCTTCCAGCAACACAAGAGGCGACTTTACACATGGACATCACCAGATGGCCAACACCGAAACCAGATTGACTACATACTCTGCAGCCAAAGATGGAGAACCTCCATACAGTCAGCAAAAACAAGACCTGGAGCAGACTGTGGCTCAGATCACAACCTATTGATCGCAAAATTCAGGCTTAGACTAAAGAAAATAAGGAAAACACGGAGACCAGAAAGATATCACCTAGACAGCATCCCTAAGGAATACGCGGTGGAGGTGATGAACAGATTCAATGGCTTAGACTCAATAGATAGAGTGCCAGAAGAATTATGGACAGAGATGAGGGACATCATGCAGGAAGCAGCAAAGAAAACCATACCAAAAGAAAGGAAAAGTAAGAAAGCAAAGTGGTTGTCTGATGAGGCTCTTAAAATAGCAGAGGAAAGAAGGAACACAAAAGTCAAAGGAGAAAGGAAAAACTACAACCATTTGAACACAGAATTTCAAAGAAAAGCAAGGAGAGATAAGGAAAACTACCTAAAAGAACAGTGCAGAGAAATGGAGGAAAACAACAAAAGAGGCAGAACCAGAGATCTTTTCAAAAAAATCGGGGAAATTAAGGGAACATTTAAAGCAAAAATGACCATGATAAGGGACAAAGAAGGAAAGGAGCTAGCTGATGCAGAAGAGATTAAGAAAAGATGGAAAGAGTACACAGAGGAACTCTACAAAAAGGACCTCAACACTCCTGACAATCACAATGATGAAGAAGTAGAACTTGAGCCAGACATCCTGGAGAGCGAAGTCATAAAGGCCCTAAAGAGCACTGCAAACAACAAAGCTAGTGGAGATGATGGTATCCCAGTTGAATTTTTCAAAGCGCTAAAAGACGACGGCGTCAAATTACTGCATTCAATATGCCAGCAGATTTGGAAAACAAAACAATGGCCACAGGATTGGAAAAGATCAGTATACGTCCCAATCCCAAAAAAGGGGGATGCCAAAGAATGTTCAAATTATCGAACAATCGCGCTCATCCCACACGCCAGTAAAGTGATGCTCAAGATAATACAGGATAGACTTCAGCAGCATGTGGAAAGAGAATTACCAGAGGTGCAGGCAGGTTTCAGAAGAGGCAGGGGGACTAGAGACCACATTGCCAACATACGCTGGATCATGGAGAAAACAAAGGAATACCAGAAACAAGTTTACTTTTGTTTTATTGACTACACTAAGGCATTTGACTGTGTGGACCACAACAAAATGTGGCAAGTAATTAAAGAGATGGGAATACCAGAGCACCTCATATGCCTCCTGAGAAATCTGTACATGAACCAAGAAGCAACAGTTAGGACAGAACATGGAATGACAGAGTGGTTTGGAATAGGAAAAGGAGTAAGACAAGGCTGCATTTTGTCACCATGCCTATTTAACCTATACACAGAGCACATAATGCGCAGTGCAGGGATGGAGGAATCACAATATGGGATCAAAATCGCTGGGAGAAACATCAACAATCTGAGATATGCAGATGATACCACCCTAATGGCAGAAAGTGAGGAAGACCTAAAGAATCTCTTGATTGGGCTGAAGGAGGAGAGTGCAAAAGCTGGCTTGAGACTAAATATCAAGAAAACCAAGATAATGGCAACAGGCCCAATCAGTTCCTGGAAGATAGATGGGGAAGAAGTAGAAGCAGTGACAGATTTTACTTTCTTAGGATCAAAGATCACTGCAGATGGGGATTGTAGCCATGAAATAAAAAGGCGACTGATTCTTGGGAGACAAGCGATGAGAAACCTGGGGAACATAGTGAAAAGCAGAGACATCACACTGAAAACAAAAATTAGAATAGTCAAAGCAATGGTTTTCCCAGTAGTAATGTATGGATGTGAGAGCTGGACAATTAGGAAGGCTGAACGCAGAAGAATAGATGCCTTTGAAATGTGGTATTGGAGGAGGGTTTTGAGAGTGCCCTGGACAGCGAGGAGAACAAATAGGTCAATCTTAGAAGAAATTAACCCGGATTGCTCACTGGAAGGTCAAATAGTAAAGATGAAGCTAAAATACTTTGGACATCAAATGAGAAGGGAGGACTCACTTGAGAAGGCATTGATGTTGGGAAAGGTGGAAGGCAAAAGAAGAAGGGGGAGGCCAAGGATGAGATGGCTAGATGGCATTGTAGACACAATGGGCACAGAGCTGGGAGGGCTGAGGGGGATGGTGGAGGACAGAGGCGCCTGGAGAGCAATGGTCCATAGGGTCGCAAAGGGTCGGAATCGACTGTGCGACTGAACAACAACAACAACAACAACAAAAATGGAAGCTTCATAGTGGGCAGATTGATGGTGAAGGGAAAAGATTTGATCATATCACCCCAATTTTGACTACCTTACATGGATTGTCTGTCTGCTTTCATGCCAGATTCAAAGTGATGGTATTGACATACAAAGCCCTATACGATTTGTGGCCTCATTACCTCTTCCAGAATGTTACTCTTCCAGAATTCCTCTTTACTCATTACTCCACTTTACTCATTACTTTAGTCATTACTATTCCAGAATGTTACTTTCCATATTACTTGGTCATCACAGGCACTAGGGTCATGAATCCCCAGCCAAGGGAGGCACAAAAAATGCTGACTGGGAGGTAGCCTTTCTTAGCAATGTCACCCTTGCTATGGAACACCTTGCCTCAAGACCTTTGCTTAGCTCATTCCCTTCAGACATTTTTTGTTGTTCAGTCACACAGTCAATTCCAACCCATGGACCATTTTCCTCCAGGCACCTCTGTCCTCCAACATCCCCCTCAGCCCTCCCAGTTCTGTGCCCATTGTGTCTACAATACCATCTAGCCATCTCATCCTTGGCCTCCCCCTTCTTCTTTTGCCCTCTACCTTTCCCAACATCAAGGCCTTCTCAAGTGAATCCTCCCTTCTCATTTGATGTCAAAAATACTTTATCTTCATCTTTACTATTTGACCTTCCAATGAGCAGTCAGGGTTGATTTCCTCTAAGATTGACCTATTTGTTCTCCTTGCTGTCCAGGGTACTCTCAAAACTCTCTCATCCAACACCACATTTCAAAGGCATCTATTCTTCTGCATTCAGCTTTCCTAATTGTCCAGCTCTCGCACCCATACATTACCACCAGGAATACCATTGCTTTGACTATTCTAATTTTTGTTTGCAATGTGATGTCTCTGCTTTTCACTATGTTCCCCAGGTTTCTCATTGCTTGTCTCCCCATAATCAGTCGTCTTTTTATTTCATGGCTACAGTCACCATCTGCAGCGATCTTTGATCCTAATGTGAAATCTGTCACTGCTTCTACTTCTTCCCCATCTATTTCCCAGGAACTGATTGGGCCTGTTGCCATTATCTTGGTTTTCTTGATATTGAGTCTCAAGCCAGCTTTTGCACTCTCCTCCTTCTGCCCAATCAAGAGATCCTTTAGGTCTTCCTCACTTTCTGCCATTAGGGTGGTATCGTCTGCATATCTCAGAGTGTTGATGTTTCTCCCAGCAATTTTAATCCCATATTGTGATTCCTCCATCTCTGCATTGTGCATTATGTGCTCTGTGTATAAGTTGAATAAGCAGGGTGATAAAATGCAGCCTTGTCTTACTCCTTTTCCTCTTCCAAACCACTCTGTCATTCCGTGTTCTGTTCTAACTGTTGCTTCTTGATTCATGTACAGATTTCTCATGAGGCATATGAGGGAAAATAAAATAAATTAAATTTAAAAAAATCTTTAAATAATCGTCGAAGACTATTTCTCAGGAGGCATATTTCTCAGGAGGCACATCTTGTTGTGGTCTCTAGTCCCCCTGCCTCTTCTGAAACCGGCCTGCACCTCTGATAATTCTCTCTCCACATGCTGCTGTAGTCTATCCTGTATTATCTCGAGCATCACCTTCCTGGCATGTGGGATGAGCGCAACTGTTCGATAATTTGAGCACTCTTTGGCACTGCCCTTTTTTGGGATTGGAACGTATAATGATCTTTTCCAATCTGCTGGCATATTGAATGCTGTAATTTGACACAATCATCTTTTAGAGCTTTGAAAAATTCAACTGGGATACCATCATCTCCACTAGCTTTGTTGTTTGCAGTGCTCTTTAGGGCCTTTATGACTTCGCTCTCCAGGATGTCTGGCTCAAGTTCAATTTTTTCATCATTGTGATTATCAGGAGTGTTGAGGTCCTTTTTGTAGAGTTCCTCTGTGTAATCTTAATTTCTTAATTTCTTCTGCATCAGCTAGCTCCTTTCCATCTTTGTCCCTTATCATGGCCATTTTTGCTTTAAATGGTCCCTTGATTTCCCTGATTTTTTTTTTTGGGAAAGGATCTCTAGTCCTCCCTCTTTTGTTGCTTTCCTCCATTTCTTTGCACTCTTCTTTTAGGTAGTTTTCCTTATTTCTCCTTGCTTTTCTTTGAAATTCTGTGTTCAAATAATTGTATTTTTTTCTTTCTCCTTTGACTTTTGCATTCCTTCTTTCCTCTGCTATTTTAAGAGCCTCATCAGACAACCACTTTGCTTTCTTACGCTTCTTTTCTTTTGGTATGGTTTTTATTGCTGCTTCCTGCATGATGTCCCTCATCTCTGTCCATAATTCTTCTGGCACTCTGTCTATTGAGTCTAAGCCATTAAATCTGTTCATCACCTCTACCGTGTATTCTTTAGGAATGCTGTCTAGGTGATATCTGTCTTGTCTACTTGTTTTCCCTATTTTCTTTAGTCTAAGTCTGAATTTTGCGATCAGTAGGTTGTGAGCTGAGCCACAGTCTGCTCCAGGTCTTGTTTTTGCTGACTATGGAGGTTCTCCATTTTTGGCTGCAGAGTATGTAGTCAATCTGGTTTCGGTGTTGGCCATCTGGTGATGTCCATGTGTAAAGTTGCCTCTTGTTTTGCTGGAAGAGAGTGTTTGCTACGACCAGTGCGTTCTCTTGGCAGAACTCTATCTATCTTAGCCCTGCTTCATTCTGTGTTCCAAGACCAAACTTGCCTATTATTCCATTCACTTGTTGATTTCCTACTTTGGCATTCCAATCTCCTAATATAATTTGGACATCATTTCTTGGTGTCTGTTCTATGAGGTATTCTAGGTCCTCATAGAACTGGTCCCCTGTGGCTTCATCTGCACCAGTGGTTGGTGCATATATTTGGATCAGTGACATTGAAACGTTTGCCTTGAATTCTGACTGACATCATTCTGACATTTTTGAGGTTGTATCCCATTATTGCTTTTCTCACTCTTTTATTGACAATTATGGCTATTCCACTTCTTCTAAGGTTTTTTTGCCCACAGTAGTAAATATGATGGTTTCCAGAGCTGTCCATTTTAGTTCACTGATTCCCAAGATGTCAATGCTTATTCTTTCCATTTCATTTTTAACCATTTCAAGTTTACCTTGATTCATTGATCTCACATTCCATGTCCCTATACAGTATTGTTCCTTGCAACACTGTATTTCTCCTCCCCCTTTCCTATCCCTCCCTGTTATGTATGTATGTGTGCATGTTCATTGTACTGTAAAGGCAAGAATGTAACCACTCCAAATACAAACGATCTCAGCTGTAAAGGAACGCGAGCAGACAGCCCATAGAGGGCAGCTGCGAGCGTTCAGTCTCACATGGTTCACATTGCTCAATCACGGACAGCCGCGGGAAAACCTTCCCCGCATTCAGCAGCAGAAGAAAGACCTGCATTCAGCAGCAGGAAAAGAGGCGTGCCTGGGCGAGGCCACGCCGGTAGCAGCCAATGAGCTACCGTGCTACAAGATTCAAATGTAGAGGGCTACTGTATATATTGAGATGTATCACCGCCATTACCTCATGCTTCACCGGAACACCATGCAATAAACCTGTGTTAAACCAACCCTTCGGTTGTTCTGTTGTCTTTGGTCCCATACACTAAATTGGCGACGAAGGTGGGATATGGCTGCCCACGGGACCAAGACATGCGCCGGCTACGAGATCAGGAAGCCGGGAGACTTGGAGCTGTTTGAGATAGACTTCAACGCAGCGCTGGTGGAGCTCGAAGTCTCAGATGAGGCCAAGAAGAGGGCCATTTTCGTCCGTATGCTCGGACACGAGACCAAGAGGACCTTGGTGGACCTGATCGCGCCGAGGAAGGTGGGCGACCTCAAAGCCACAGAGCTCCTGGCGGCGCTGCGCGCCCATCTCCGGCCAGCGATAGCGATGTTCCCCGCTCGGAGCGCGTTTTGGAGGTGAGTCCAGGCGCCCGGGGAATCGGTCGCCGAGTTCGCCGCGGCCCTGCGGCTGGCCGCCGGCCCATGCAAGTGGGAGACCCCAGAAGTCACCCTCCGGGACTGCCTGCTCTGCGGTCTGAGGGATACTGAGACTCAGCGCGCGCTGATGAAAAAGGAGCCGCCTCCCACGTGGCAACAAGTCCTCGACACGGCGCAGGCCACGGAGTCCACGACTGCCGGGGTGCAAGAGCTTCAGGACTGGCGCCCGAAGCCCGCCAAGGCAGAGAGCTCGGTGCGCGCGGCCCGGCGAGCTTCGAACTCGTCTGCGGAGAGCAGCGACGACGAGGACGTCCGGAGGGTCCAGAGAGAGGGCCGGCGCTGCGATGGCTGCGGCGCCGCCCACGCCCGCGCCAAATGCCCATTCCGCAAGGCCGAGTGCCACAACTGCGGCCGGTGCGGGCACATCGCCAAGGTCTGCCGGAAACGGCGCGAGGCCACAAGGAGTTCTCCAGACCGCTCGGCGAGGCAGGACCGCACCACGAGGCCAAAGGACGGCACCCGGACCACGAGGACGCGGGACGGCGTAGGGCGCATCTCCGACGACAGCGAGGACGACGCTCCGGTTTGCAGCGTTTCCACGGAGCACCCCCGTTACTTCGTTGAGGTAGTAATACAAGGGGCCCCTGTTAGAATGGAGGTGGACTCGGGTTCGTCATACTCTATTATTTCCCAGGGAGAGTTCATGAAAATCGCCCCCCGCGTGCGGCCCAAGCTCAAAGCGTTGAGGGCCACACTGAAGGACGTGCAAGGGAACCGCATCCCAGTGTTGGGGGTTGGGAAGTTCCAGGTCCAGTTTAAAAAGCACACCGCAACGCTTCCCCTAGTCGTCCTCAAGGGAGGGAAATGCAGCCTCCTCGGGACTCAATGGTTCCAGCCCCTGGGGTTGTTCATTGGGGGGGTGCACGCCGTGGGAGCACACGCCACCGGGACTGATCCAATACAGAGCGTGTGCGACGCGCACCCCGAGGTTTTCAAAAAGGGGCTCGGAAAATTCAAGGGCCCCCCAGTGACTTTCGACCTGGACCCTGGAGTACGTCCAATCAGACTTAAACCGCGCAGAGTGCCTTTCGCACTAAAGGACAAAATAGAGGCGGAGTTGGACAAATTGGTGGGCCAGGGGATTCTTGTTCCTGTTGATTCTGCGGAGTGGGAAACTCCAATTGTAACAGCACTCAAGGCCAACGGGGAGGTCCGCATATGCGCTGATTACAAGTGCACCATCAATAAGGCGATCCGCCCTAATGCTTATCCGGTGCCGGTAGTCAGCCACTTGTTGGCCAGGTTACACGGGGGGAGGTGTTTCGCTAAACTCGACCTGGCCCAAGCCTACCAGCAACTCCCGGTGACCCCCGCCGCAGCTGCTGCACAGACCATAGTCACCCACAAAGGGGCGTTCCAGGTATCGCGCCTCCAATTCGGCGTGAATTCGGCGCCCGGGATTTTCCAGTCACTCGTGGAACGCCTCCTGAAGGGGTTAGAGGGGGTGTTACCCTACTTTGATGACGTATTGATTACAGGGGGGAGCCGGGCCGAATTAGCAAGCAGGTTGGGAAGGGTCCTGACAATATTCGAGAAAGCGGGGTTGCGGTTGCGGAAGGACAAATGCGTTTTCTTCGCAACTGAGGTTGAGTTCCTAGGGTTCCGTGTTACTCCCGAGGGAATCAGGCCATCCCAATCCAAGGTGGCCGCCATCAAGAAGGCCCCTCGCCCCACCTCCAAGCCCGAGTTGCAGTCGTTCCTTGGACTGCTCAACTTTTACCACTCCTTCCTTCCGCGGAAGGCAGTAGTAGCGGAACCGCTACACAAATTGTTAAAAAAGGACGAGGCATGGAAGTGGGGCGACGACCAGGAGAGGGCTTTCAATGACCTGAAGCGACTCCTGGCATCAGATGTGGTACTGACCCATTTCAATCCCAAACGCCCAGTGGTCCTGATATGCGATGCATCCCCGGTGGGGGTGGGGGCGGTGTTATGCCACGTACTGGAGAATGGGAGGGAGGCCCCGATAGCGTTCTACTCTAGGTCCTTGTCCCAAGCGGAGAGGAACTATGCCCAGACAGACAGGGAAGCATTAGCGATAATTGCGGGGACTAAGAAATTTCATGATTTTGTGTACGGCCGCCCCTTCACCATAGTGACTGACCATAAGCCCTTGCTAGGCATTTTCACCGCAGATAAGCCCACACCCCAAATCCTGTCCCCGAGAATGCTCAGGTGGGCCATTTTTCTCAACGCGTATCAGCACGCGTTGTTCTACTGGCCCGGGAAGGAGATCAGCCATGCGGATGCCCTGTCGAGGTCCCCCATTCCCCGGGATTGCTGCCACGTGGGCGAGGTAGAGAGGGACCACCAGGTCTTAATGATAGAGGTCCTAGACTCCCCTCCAGTAGTACCGGCCGACATCGCTAAAGCAACCGGCAAGGACAAAACGCTGGCCACAGTTTGCTCCTGGGTACAGAAAGGGTGGCCCGTGTCTTCCCCAGCAGCGGAATTCGACACATTTTTCAAAAAGAAACTAGAGTTGTCCCTAGAGAGGGGTTGCCTTTTGTGGGGACAGCGGGTAGTGATCCCCACGTCTCTCCGGCCGAGGGTGCTTAAACTGCTGCACGTCAGCCACCCGGGGATCGTCCGCTCTAAGGCACTGGCCCGCAGTTACTTTTGGTGGCCCCAGCTAGACGCCGACATCGAACACATGGTCGGCACTTGCGAAGCGTGCCAAAGCTCCAGGCCAGAAGAGGCCCGCTCGCCACATAGGGAGTGGGACGCAGCAAGGGGGCCCTGGTCCCGGGTACACGTAGACTTTGCTGGCCCGTTCAGGGGAACGCTTTTCCTCCTTGTGGTGGACGCGTTCTCCAAGTGGTTGGAGGTCATCCCAGTCTCGAGCACCTCCTCGGCCACAACAATTAAACAGTTACGGAGGGTCTTTTCCACGTTCGGTTTACCCGACACCCTCGTCAGCGATAACGCTAGCTGTTTCACGTCCGCCGAGTTCGGGGCGTTCATGGAGCGCAACGCCATTCGGCACATCACCTCCGCCCCCTTTCACCCGGCCACCAACGGCCAAGTAGAGCGCCTCGTGCGCACCACGAAAGACGCGCTGCTGCGCATGGGCCCCGGAGACCTCGACCTGAAATTGTGCCAATTCCTGCTAAGGTACAGGGTCACCCCATTGGCGTCAGGGTACTCCCCCGCAGAGCTGTTGATGCGCAGGAAGCTGGCCACGGGAATCTCCAAGCTAGACCCCACGAGAGTAGAGGACAAAGGGTGGAACATAGGGGTGGAACCCTCAAAGAGTTTCAGCGTAGGCGCCCCGGTGCACTGCAGGAACTACGCCAACGCGGGGCCAGCCTGGGTGCCGGGCACCGTAATTGCACAAACCGGCCCCGTCTCATACCGCGTGGAGACCAGTACAGGTTTCCTGTGGAGGCGACACGTGGACCAACTCAGGCGCAGGGTTCCCGGAGAGCAGGACGGAGACGACAATAGCGTCGAATCAGCGTTAGGGTACTCCCCCACCTGTTTAGTCCAAGGGGGAGGAAAAGGGGAACATGGGTCCCCACCAAGGGGGGAGGAAAGGGAATCGATCCACAGAGATCTTTTGCGGGAGTCCGCGGCGGAAAGGAAGAGCCCCGACCACACACATACCCCTTGGAATTTTCCCCGAGACACAGACGCCCATAGAAGTTTAGACGTTGATTTACAGTACCAGGGGGAGTTAGCGGAGTGGTCCCCCACCCGTCCTAGTGAAAAGAGGGGTTTCAGTTCAGCCCCTGGTACTTCCAGTCCCAGTAGCCCCTGTGAGTTAGAATGCAATATAGCGCCAATTTCCCGGAGACCGACACCCCCAAGACGGGAGGCAGCAGCGAGTCCGCCCACCACAGTCTCAAGGTCCCCCGTGCGGGGATCAGAAGGTAGCAGAACCTCAAGGGCGACCTCATCGGTTCCGCGGTTCACAATAGGAGGGTCCCCGGGGTCCGAGAGCAACAGGCAGGGGTTCACCTCCCAACTATTCATCCCATTCCCCTCCCCGGGCGCAAGGCAGGCACGGACGCCCCCCAGAGCCACTAACGAATCCCCGTTTCCCGTTGCAGGACAAGCACCCGCGGAATCAGGGATCACAGGCTCTCCAGTACTAGGTCAGACGCAGGCACGCCCCAAGCGCACGTGCGGAAAGCCACAATGGTTGCGGGACTTCGTCCCATCCTAGGGGGGAGGGATGTTATATATGTATGTGTGCATGTTCATTGTACTGTAAAGGCAAGAATGTAACCACTCCAAATACAAACGATCTCAGCTGTAAAGGAACGCGAGCAGACAGCCCATAGAGGGCAGCTGCGAGCGTTCAGTCTCACATGGTTCACATTGCTCAATCACGGACAGCCGCGGGAAAACCTTCCCCGCATTCAGCAGCAGAAGAAAGACCTGCATTCAGCAGCAGGAAAAGAGGCCAATGAGCTACCGTGCTACAAGATTCAAATGTAGAGGGCTACTGTATATATTGAGATGTATCACCGCCATTACCTCATGCTTCACCGGAACACCATGCAATAAACCTGTGTTAAACCAACCCTTCGGTTGTTCTGTTGTCTTTGGTCCCATACACTAAACTCCCCTTCCTCCACTCTGTTGTGCTAAGCATCCTGTATCATCTAGACTGCTCCTTTGTTTTGCCTTTTGTTTTTAGGATACTTTAAAAAACTTTTAAGGGGAAGTGTTTTGGGAGAATCTCAATTAGTTAATGGTCTTAGAATATGTTAAGACACTAAAGGTCACACAATGTCCCATCATAGGGAGGCAGAACCAGTTAAATTGGCCCACCCCCGATGACTAATTGATCCTGAGGGGGATCCTGAGGGGGACTGGGGTGTTTTCCTGTGGATCGGCTACGTGATTCACCCGAAGCTCTCGTCAACTTCTGGCATGGGGGTGCGATTGCAGCCTTGGACATGATTGCACCACTACGACCTCTCCGTGCACATCGGCCCTGCTCATCCCTGTGGTTTACAGAGGATTTGAGAGAGCTTAAATGGGCAAAGAGACACCGAGAGTGTCACTGAGTGAAGACTCAAAGTGATTCCGACTGAACACTGGCTAGAGCTGCTATCAGAGCCTCCCTGGTGGTGATAGAGGTGGTGAAATGGCAATACTTCACTACCCTTATTGCCTCTGCAGATAATCACCCAGCGACTCTGTTTCGGGTGATTAAGTCTCTCCTTGGTAGAGGGGGGCCTGGCCCTGATTGGCAGGGGTCAGCTGAAGACTTTGCTGATTATCTCATGGAGAAAATCATTCAGATTTGCTCGGAGTTTGACCCCAGTGTGGACACTATGGGTCTGGAATTGACCAGATCGCAGTCTTGCCATGTTATCTGGGACCGGTTTGATCCAGTTTATGCTTACCCATTAGGACCATGTCCTGCCTGGTTGGTCAAGGTGTCCAAGGTGGTGACAGGCAGTTGGGTTGGAGCAATAGTCATCACATCTTTGTGGGAGAGGGGGTTTCCTGCACCTTTAAAACATGCTTTGGTGCACCCCCTCCTTAAGAAGCCAGCACTCGGCCCAACAATAATGGCCAACTATCGGCCGGTATCCAACCTCCCCTTTTTAGGGAAGGCTTTGGAGAAGGCAATGGTGTGGCAGTTACAGGGGTTTCTGGATGAAGCGGATTATCTGGACACCTTTCAGTCAGGATTCAGGCCCAGATATGGTACTGAGACTGCATTGATTGCGCTGTTGGATTATCTCTGGCAGGAGTGGGATGGAGGTCATCCCTCTGTCCTTGCTCTTCTTGACCTCTCAGCAGCTTTTGATACCATCAAACAAGGTATCCTTCTGGTACAACTCCAAGGAGTGGGGATCCAGGGCACTGTGTGGTCCTGGTTTGCCTCATTTCTGAAGGGCCAGACCCAGTCGGTGTGGTTGGAGGATGGGATGTCCGGCCCTAGGACTCTCACCTCTCCTATTTAACATCTACATGAAACCACTGGGGGAGATCATCCATTCCCATGGGGTGAGGTATCATCAGTATTCTGATGATACTCAGCTATACATCTCGGCCTGAGGTGATCCAAGTGATGCAGTCGGAGTCCTATCCAGGTGTCTGGAGACTATTGGGGTCTGGATAGGGGACAATAGACTACAACAGAATCCCGGCAAGACTGAGTGTCTATGGGGTCAGGGCCTTCACATGATCTCGGGAGCTACCATCTTTGGTTCTGGATGGGACTATTTTGCCCCAAACAGACCCAGTGCATAATCTGGGGGTCCTCCTGGACATGCAACTCCTGCTTGATGAGGGCCAGGAGGGCTTTTACACAACTTCGTGTTATATGCCAGTTACGCCCACTCCTAGATCAGAACTCCTTGCTCATGGTCATGCACGCTCTGGTCACCTCCAGACTTGACTATTGCAATGCTCTCTACAAGGGGCTCCCCTTGATCACCATTCAAAGGCTGCAACTGGTCCAGAATGCAGCTGCCCAGGTGGTGATGGGGTGCAGGCGGTATGCCCATGCCTCACCACTGCTTCGGGAGCTGCACTAGTTCCCAGTGTTCCTCCGGGTTCAATTCAAGGTACTGGTAATGACCTTTAAAGCCCTACATGATAGTGGGCCAGAATACATGAGAGACCGCATCACCCTGAGAACATCTGTCCATCCCACCAGAGAAGACCAGAGAGGCTCTCTCATTGTGCCATCTGCTAGGAAGGCCCGTCTCTCTAGAACCAGAAGGAGGGCCTTCTCAGTGTCTGCTCCAGCCCTTTGGAACCTCCTGCCAATTGAGCTGCATCTCCAGACGGAGTTGCTGTCCTTCAGGAAAGGGCTAAAAACCTGGCTGGCAAAGCAGGTGTGAGGCATCAGCAATGTGGTGACCTGTGCCTGCTGGCTGATTTAGTAAGGACACTCTTTATCTCTTTTAATCTATAGGGGTTGGAGTAATTTTTGGTAGCAGTTTTAATGGGGTTTTTATTGGTTTTTAAAATGTGATTGGTTTTATTTTCTGTGAGCTGCCCAGAGTCTTTGGAGTTGGGCAGCAATATAAATCAGAAAAATAAATATAAATAAATAAATAAATGGTGCAGCCTCCTTTGATTTTGTTCATTTATTACTTTGGTGTTTATGATGGTGTTTTATTGTTTAATTTGTCCTCTTTTTGCTGCTTTTATCACCTGATTTATAATATCTGTTCTGTTTATATTTCATATGTGATCACTTTGTTAATTGCCCAAATTAGTATTTCTAAATTAAGTGAATGAATAAATGAAAGAACTTTCCATTTGTAGGTTATTGTTCCTACCTGCTTACTTGTTTATTTCATTACTTACTTCCTCCTCCTGTTTTGTCCCCAAAATCCAGAGCCATATTCATAGTAAATATGTATTAGGGATGTCCCTAATTGTGTTACCCCACAATTAGCCAGAGCATGTTACACACATCTTACATAGCTAGCAATAGGATTCTACCTGCCAATTGATAAACTCTATGGGCCATTTCATCCAGTGAACCCACACCAGTTAAATTGACTACAGTAAAACCCTGACTTACATAAAATTTGACTTACATAATGATTTTATGCTAAAACCATATCCCGATGTACACAATTTTCTATGGGTTTGCTTCGAGTTACAAAAAGATTCTTTTTCCTATGGGTTTACATTGAGTTATGTAAAAATTCATTTCCCTATGGGTGTGCTTCGATTTACATAAAAATTTCATTTTTCCTATGGCTTTGCTTTGAGTTACATAAAAAAACGATTTAAGTAAAAGCCTACGGAACTGACTTTTCCCAATAAGTCGGGGTTTTACTTTACTTTTATGTGCTTTGCTACTCTCATTGCTCTGGAATGCTACAACCTAGTGACACTGGGAGATATATGTTTATCTGGAGAGAAAGTTTGCTTATCAAAAGGCACTTCTCTGTCACTGTGTGCATCACTCACACATTTATGTTTGCTTCATGCTCAGTTGTTTACTGATTTCCTACAAATTGACCAAGATTGGTATTGAATTTGTCTGGTTAGATTAAATTAGGGATGTGGGAGATAGTAGCTGGCATGTTTAATCAAGGATTATTTAAGGGCTGTACAGGCTGCCAGTAAATCTTCTGACTGCCGGTTATTTACTTATTTCACATTGACTGTCCTCTTTGATCATGGGAAATGATGGAATGTTGTATATTATTTTCTTTTCTTATAAGTCCTTTGTTAAGGACTTGAGGACACATCTCAAATAAAATCCAATCATTGGAAAATTAGGCACATGACTGCTTAAAATCAAGGTAATTTCCTCCCTTTAGGCTGTGCATTAAAAGAAAAAGCTAGAAATATCAGTTAAATCACATGCATATTTAGGTGAATTTTTATAAGCTTTCTGGACAGCAGAGGGAGATATTTTTTTGTTAGCCAGAGGCTGAGTGTTCAATTCTCCAATGTGCCTCCTAGGAATAAAGCAAGTCTGTGTAGCCTGGGCAAATTGCACAGCCCCAGGTCATCTCTAGAAGAATATTTGGTACCTAGAGAGCCCTGGAAAGGCTGCCATTAAGTCAGAATTGACTTGACAATGACAGCAGCAGCAGCAATAATAACAACCTATAATCTAGCATCCAAGAATTCATGGGAACATCAAGTAGAGAAAAGTGTTATAAAATGATCGAGTAAAGATATTTTTAGATTTTTGGATCCAAACTAACAGACACTTCAAATATAATGCAGCAAACATAACAGTAATAGAACAAAGAAATGTCTGAACAATTGACATTGCAATTCCAGGGGATGCCAGAGTTGAAGAGAAAGAAATGGAAATGGACTTGGCAAAAGGAATAACTTAGTTATGGATGAAACAAACTTCAGTGGACACTATAGCCATTGGAGTACTGGGAACAATGCCACAGATTTTCATAAAATATTATAACCAATTGCAAATCTCAAATATGACGGGATCTGCAGAAGATGGTGATACTGAGGATAGTATATCTGTTACACTGTTATTTAATTACGGTAATACATTGGTTTTTGGTTAAAACTTGTGTCTGTTGCATAATACTCATCAATGTTTTTATAATATTGTTTCACTGTGTTTTGTTTGTATAAATACTAATACTAATGCTAATAGTGATGCTGATGTCAATGGTGTAGTGGTAAATTTTGATTGTAGTTGTAATTTTTGATTGATTCAATTTTGATATCCAGTTCCCACTGCTAAATGCTTAGGGAGAGTCCAACAATGCAGAGAGCTTTATTGATTTGTATATTAACAAGGTAGTCTTATCAGTTTTCATTTCAGCCAGGAACAGATACAGTATGTAAACTGAAGGGTATTCCTGGAGAGCTGTAGGGAGAGCTGTAGGGAGCTGTTGATATGTGTAATTTCTCGAAGCCAGATACTACTCAATGTGTGGCTTACAAAGTTCCTCAGAGAAGGGCCAAGACATTGTACTTGGGGTGACCTGAAAGGATGCCTGGGACTCCTCAGATACTGCATGCAAAAAACAAAACAAAAAAAAACTTTATAAATGGCTTGCTTGGGATGGGAGTGGGGATTGAGCCATCATTTCCCCTTCTTTTTTCCCCCTAGGTGCCATTGATGCCTGTTGTCTTCACCGTATGCCATGGCACTTGCCTCCTTCTGCTTCTAATGCTGGCGAGATGTTGTGTCTATAGGAAAACATTGTGGGGATGGCACTTGGCTTCTCTTGGTGACAGCTGTCAGTCTTGACAGCTTTAAGAAAGGATTAGACAAGTTCATGGAGGACAAGGCTATCAATGGCTATAATTATGGCTACCTAAGGACAACCTCCGGGTTGGAGAGATAGGCAGGATATCTCTCAATGCTATTTCCAGGGAATCCTAAGCAGGTGAAGGCATCTCCTTGGGAATACCCTGAAGGAAATGGTGAGCCACTGTGTGAGACAGAATTTATTTATTTATTTATTTATTTATTCAATTTATATCCCGCCCACTCAACACAAGGCCGACTCTGGGCGGCTAACAACATAAAAAGTAACCCCAGGGCAACCCAAGGAGTTTACAGACAATATTCACAAATACAACAATAATCCTAAAAACAGTTAAAACAGTAAAAAAAAGTTAAGACTACCCACCCCCTAAAAAGCAAGGGCTGCAGGATCGAAAAGGCACCATGGGGAAGAGTTCCTCTACACCAACCACCCCATGGTGGTTACCCTTCCACCCGCACCCCACACTTGACCTGCCAGCCAGGTTTTAAGATCCCTTCTGAAAGGCAGCAACTCCGTCCGAAGACGTAATTCTGTTGGCAGGAGGTTCCAGAGGGCCGGTGCAGACACGGAGAAGGCTCTCCTCCTTGTGCCAGAGAGGCGAGCCCCTCT
Source organism: Bradypodion pumilum (assembly GCA_035047305.1). Classification (NCBI taxonomy): domain Eukaryota; kingdom Metazoa; phylum Chordata; class Lepidosauria; order Squamata; family Chamaeleonidae; genus Bradypodion; species Bradypodion pumilum. The sequence goes on from JAWDJD010000001.1 coordinate 359,729,683, forward strand.
GGCTGATGGAACAATTAGAGAGCCCCTCCGGTCCGCTCTGGTTGGATGGACAGACGTCCTCAGGGCGATGCGGTCTCTTAGGTAACCTGGCCCACTACCATATAGAATGCTGGACTGGATGGGCTGTGGCCTGTTCCAGCAAGGCTGTTCTTATGTTCTTATGTTCTCAAGAAGTGGAAATCTTAGGCCACCTGTGACAAGCACACTGGATGGTGAGCAATCTAGAGCAAGCTGTCCTTGTGCAGGAGCCATGTTGTATGCCTGATAACCCAATAAGTCCACTGTACAGTTTTGGTACTCAAAATGCTTCACAGAAGCTTATGTGAATTTTCTCAATGAGTAGATCCTAAATATGGACAAAACATCACTGAACTATTCATTTATGTAGAAATAGGCTGGGGTATAGTGTTTCCAGGTATCTCAGGAACTGGATTGTTGCCTCAAGTTTCCAGGCAGAGAGACAAATCCAGGATGAACACCACAAAAGGAGAAGCCCTGGTTTTCATTTGTGCGATGTAGCTTTAATGCCTGGTTCTCCCATGTCAACAAAACTCAGTGTAAAAGTATTTATATGCTTGTTGTACTGTAGGTACATCAGGAAACCAGGAAGGAAGGGGGGAACTGTCGATTCTTAATAAAACTTTGGTAGTTAAACAACTATGGTACTACAGTGGGATCTTATGAACATATGTGGTGGAATTGTAAGGTGGTAAATGATTTTTTGAAAAGAATTGAAAAAGAAATGAGTGAAATAATGAGTAAGAGAATTAAGCTGGGGTCGGGTACCATCATGCTAATAAATGTGGAATCTTCTGTCATGACAAAGATGAGAGAGAATTATTAGAAATAATGCTTACAACGGGAAGCCAACGTATCGCTAGAAATTGGAAAAAATGTTATAACTATACAGACTGAAGAATGGTACAAAGAAATGTGGAATTTAGCATTGAATGACAAATTAACTTGGGAAATAAAGCAAAAAAGAGATAATTTAAAAGAGAACAGATTTTGGAACATTTGGAGGCCTTTTGTAGATCATGCAATTAAGGGAGATAAAAACAACAGGCCTGTACCGGAACAAAGTAGTTTTTGGATGTAATATACTGTGGTTTCCGAGATCCTCCAGGGCACATTACTATCACAGGGTGTTTAAATATGTTATTTGTTTGTTTTCCTATCCTGGAGAACAGTGATTTGTACTATTAGGATGGGTCTTTATTTTCTTGTTTAATTCTGTTTTCATTTTATGTATTTTTTATGGTTGTATTATGTATTTTGTTTGTTTTGTATGATAAAAACAATAAAAATATACTTTTAAAAAAACAACTATGGTACAAAGAATTTTGAGAAGAATTGTCTAAAGTTTCACCACCAGCTTCTTTATGATAATCAACAGCACTTAGTATAGAAAAGTCAGTCAAAAAGCTGCTCAATGTTTTTTTAAAGCCTTAGCTTACAGTTGCTTTTGTTCAGTTACCTCAGAAGAATAAAGAGGAGTGGGGAGAAGATTTCATTTCATCTGCAGACAGAGAGATCCAAGCATTCAGCCACATAGGGAAGGGATCAAACAAAGGCAGAAACACATGAGAGCAACACAGGAAGAAAAATAGGAGTTTCCTTCAAATTCCAGAGTTGGAAAGAACTTTAATAATTAGAGAGTGCTGAAAAACAGTCACCTTAGTCTACAAAAGTCCCTTCCAGTTATACTGAGTGTTAGCACCATGCAAGATTGGGCCTGCTATGTCATTTCAAGTAATACAAGGAAAAGCAAGCCAGCTCCCTTCCTGTTCCCCCTTCTTGCCCCCCCCTGCAGCAGTGATATAGACCCTGGAAGAAAACCAAATACAACTCAGTGTGGACTGACAGTGAGCTTTCCATAAGGCCCAAAAGCATTGTAGGATTTAGAAAAGCTCTGTACATCATTTATGTGTGAGTAAGCCTGTGTTTGCTGTAAATAAATCACTAGTAAGAAAGAAGACAACTGTTGGTGGTGCTGGTGCTGCAGGATGACATATTTTGCCAACCTCTGAACTACCAAACTCCTGCCCTCTGTCTCTGGGCTGCCTGGCATGCTACACGTTTAGCAACATTTCAACTCACCATGTTTGCATAGATTTTTTTAATGACCATTTCCACAATTAGCTGCCTTTTCCACCAGGACACCACTATAATACAACCATCTCTTTTTCTATACCAGTGATGGCGAACCTTGGCACTTCAGGTGTTCTAGAACCTCAATTCCCAGAAGCCCTGATCAGCAGGAGTGCTGACTTGGACTTTTGGTAATTGAAGTACAAGGACACCTGGAGTGCCAAGGTTGGTCATCACTGCTCTATACATATGCAGTTGTACTGACCCTTGATTGAAGTGATGGGTTGTTGAATATTTTTTTTTCCAAATGCCTTCTTCCCATTCAACTCCAAATCTCTTTTTGTACAAAGCCTGGTATCTCAACATTGTCTGTATATGACAGCCATCCATCTTAATTAAGAAATGATAACATAATTACTGTTGGAAAAACAGCTGCAAAATTCAGGTATTCTCTTGCTGGTTTTCTCTAGTTATTTACTGTAGGATATGTCTAGTTAGAGTAGACATTTGGCCAAGGGAGAAGTTACAACATGTTCGGGGAAATCTCTCATGCTGCAATATTGTGCCATGATGGAGAAAGAAGCCCGACTTCATATTTTCATGATCAGAACATTTACTATCACTGATCATAAATGAAGACATGTAGGAATTTAAATGATGATATTGCTTGAATTTTGGGATGAGGCACCCTCCTGTCCTGGTCCACAGAACAGCCACATATTTAAGCATAATGTTTTCTAATGTCAAGAGAGATACACATTTAAAAATAAGTAAGAGGGGATTAGGAAAGTTATGTTTTATATTTACCCCCCCCCCCAACCACTTAGTCTTTATCTGACACATTTCAAAAGATACTCTATTACAATGCATCAGACTGGAGTACAAAGAAAGAGCCTCTTCAAAGATTGTGGTATTTTTGCACCATGATCACACATATCCTGGGTAATGACAATCTTTCTCATACTAGGTCAGATGAAAGGAACTGCTGAATGCACTCACATAAAGGTGCCTTCATTTTGGCAGTTTCACATCAGGCCTAGACATGGATGAACCGTGTCACCCCAAGGCGACATCCTACGAGGGCAGACCAGAGAGGCTCTGTTGTGGTCCTTTCAACAAGAAAAGCACACCTGGCTGGGATCAAGAGAAAAGCCTTCTCAGTGTCTGCCCCAGCCCTGTGGAACCTCATACCACCAGAACTGCATCTCCAGATGGAGCTGCTCCCCTTTGGAAAGGCACTCAAGATGTGGCTGTGCAAGTTGGTCTGGGAGCCAATGTGTGGTACATCCTGGGTCCGCTGGCTATTCTAATTGCCTTATGTTATAAGTTACTGCTGGAGATGTCAGATTGTTTTTTGAGACTGTTTTTTGCCTTTTTAGTATGGTTTTTATCCTTTTAACTTTTATTATTTTATCTTCTTAAGGGGTTAGGGAGGGTTTGGGCTAGGTTTTAGATGTTTTATGACTGTATGCATTTCTTTGTATTTGTAGCTTGATTGTATCATGCTTTGTATATGTTTGAGATTGCTTTGTTGTTTTGAAGAGCTTTCTCATTTTATGCTGTCAGCCACTCTGGGTGGCGCTTGCGCTAGAAGAGCGGGATATTAAAAAATAAATAAAGAAAAGAAAAGAAGAAGAAGAAAATTGTAAAGGCTTTGCAGAAGCCTCATCAGTCCTCACTCATACCTCACTCATTTCCACAAGATTTTTGTCTGATGTTCTTGTTGAAGCTGTAACTACAGAGCCCTTGTTATTTATTTATTTATTTATTTATTTTTATTTTTCACGCTTATATACCGCCCACTCAGGTACAACCCAACTCAGGGCGGTTTACATAGCGGACAGTAAATACATAAAAGACACATGATAAAAAAGTTAAAAGTTTAAAAAAAAAACCACCCCTAAAAGGTGCACAAGAACCGAAGGGACCTTGGGGGAAGGCACACTTCTCTATACCAACCACCCAACGGTACCCCCATCCTCACCCGCACCCCAAACATGGCCCGCCAGCCAGGTCTTTAGTTCCTTCCTAAAGGGAAACAACTCCGTCTGGAGATGCAGTTCCACAGGCAGGAGGTTCCAAAGGGCTGGTGCAGACATGGAGAAGGCCCTCCTCCTTGTGCCAGAGAGGCAAGCCCCCCTGGCTGATGGCACAATTAGAGAGCCCCTCCGGTCTGCTCTGGTTGGACGGACAGACGTCCTTAGGGCGATGCGGTCTCTAAGATACCCTGGCCCACTACCATGTAGGGCTTTAAAGGTCAAAACCAGCACCTTGAATTGCACCCGGAGACAAACTGGTAACCAGTGCAGCCCCCGAAGCAGTGGTGAGGCATGGGCATAATGTCCACACCCCATCACCACCCGGGCCGCAGCATTCTGGACCAGCTTCAGCCTCCGAATGGTCATCAAGGGCAGACATATGCTCCTTTATATTTCATCTTCCCTCATTTTCCCCCTCAGAGGCTGGAAAAGTTACTTCTGTGTATAACAGCTTCCCTACTTCTAGCCATACTGGACTGGATGGAACATTATTTGAGTAATCATCATTAGCAACAACATCAACATCATCATGGTCGTCATCATAGTCATCAGTATAGTCAAGTAATGGCCATTTTTTTTAAGAAAACCTACTAGAAAAGTTTTTTGTCTTACTTTTGTGAAATAAGTATCACAGAATTTACCCAAGCATTGAATTGTACAGTGTTTTTTCTTCTTCCATGAGTTCCAAAAATAGAGAGCTCCAACAGTTCATGTGTTTATATAAGCAGCTTTTTAAAAAGTGACCGCAGGCATATGAACAATCAGAGACTGACATGAGATTCATCTCTGGCAAAGCTCCAAGTGACCTCTGTCATTTATATATCTCAGACTTGCACACCACCATTTGAGTATCAGAGAAAAGTGCATCTGCAGCCATTGTCAGTTAACGTTTCAATGCTAGTTTTCAGAAGTTGATTAAGGAAACAAAACAACAGAGAAAATGTTCCATGTTTTCCATCATTTGAAACCTGGCTCATAACATTTTATTTTAGATGTCTATTTTTTGCCATCTGACAACACAGATCTATATCCTTGTGTGTGGGGGGCAGGTGGCCTCATGATAGCAAAAGCAAGCATATTTCCTCTGGTGTAAAGTACATTTATTCTTTGATGCATTTCTTTTCTTATGGCTTAGAAAGTGGCATGTAATTCCATCTGATCTTTTGTAAGGAACTTCTTGCAACTAATCTTTGCTTCAAATTCTTCTGATAAATCTTATAGCTTAAAGATTGAAAGCACCAAAATAAAAGATTTCTTGGCTCTGATCTTTTTACACAGTTTACTAATTTCAGATACACCCCAACCCCTTTTCTCTCTTATCACTGGTATGCATATTGCATTATGAATGCTTTACAGCTCTAGGGCAGAATCACATAAAGATGTGACCAAGTGACCCAACTTCTAAAGTGCATGTATGTAGATTATGTGGAAATGTTAGCCTCACTAAGCAAAGTAGAAAGTTGCAAATTTACTTATTTTCTCCTTTTTTCACTTCTGTCTCTAATCTGTGGCCATTTCCCACTTGGATTTTTTTAAATAAAAAAACATACCTGGTTCCATCTCACCTTCTTCCTCCCTCCCTCCTTCTCCTCCCCCTTTCTCCTTCTTTCTCTATTTTTCTATACTGTACTTTCTTTTTTGAATAAAAATGTTTTTGTGCAGCTTTTACCAAGTTATATATTTACACACAGCCCCACTATTAACAATCCCATGTTTATATCGTGTTCTTGTACACATTTGAATTGATCATATTCTTTTTGCAGGCGCACCCCCCCAATAACGGACACAGACAACATTGAAAGTGGATAACAGCAAAGGGCCACATTTATTGATTCAATGCCCTAGTCCGAATTATAAATTTGTATTGGTAAAACGACCAATCATAATTCCTAAGGCAAGCAGGCCGAAGTAACACTGGTAAGGTACCACCCCAAAATTGCCAACGGCAATTGGTTACAATGTATCAAATTGTATCAATTTGTTTGTTAACAACAAACAAATTGTTGACCGTAGTCAATAACTAACTCATGACCCCACCCTCTGACGCGTATCCGTGAAATCACAGGGGTGATGCATGCTGGTTAGCAATCATCATCACCCCATCGCCTGATTCGTCGTTGACCGGACAACGTTTAACTACTTTATTCCTGTCTAGTGTTGTCCAGTCAATTGCGAACCTGCCGGATACTTGTGGGTCATACTGTTTACCTTACCAGTGCTACCCGCCCATGTGACCAAAGTCAACAGTAGGAACGAAGAAAGACCCCTATATCAAACCATAGCAACAATGTGGGATGGGCAAAAAAGCCAGGACCCGAAGCCAATGTGGGTCCCAACCAAAAATTCCCACCCGGCCCCGAAGTGACCATAATCACACTGTTAACTAGGGAGGGGGTGGAGGGGAAAAACTTCTCCGCTCCGTCGCTGAGGCAAAATGGCAGCGCGGCTGCCTCGTGGCCACCCCTTTTATAAGGGAGCTGGCCACGCCCCTAACTACCCGGATTCTCTGTCCTGTGGGGGGGGGCCCGCAAAGGGCGCGGCGGCCATTTTGGCGCCGCGCTTGCATTGCAGGCGCACCCCCCCAATAACGGACACAGACAACATTGAAAGTGGATAACAGCAAAGGGCCACATTTATTGATTCAATGCCCTAGTCCGAATTATAAATTTGTATTGGTAAAACGACCAATCATAATTCCTAAGGCAAGCAGGCCGAAGTAACACTGGTAAGGTACCACCCCAAAATTGCCAACGGCAATTGGTTACAATGTATCAAATTGTATCAATTTGTTTGTTAACAACAAACAAATTGTTGACCGTAGTCAATAACTAACTCATGACCCCACCCTCTGACGCGTATCCGTGAAATCACAGGGGTGATGCATGCTGGTTAGCAATCATCACCACCCCATCGCCTGATTCGTCGTTGAGCGGACAACGTTTAACTACTTTATTCCTGTCTAGTGTTGTCCAGTCAATTGCGAACCTGCCGGATACTTGTGGGTCATACTGTTTACCTTACCAGTGCTACCCGCCACACGGAGGGGCTTCGCAGAAGACCTGACGCCCCCCCCAGACCGTCAGCTCGGTCAACAGGCCTGCTCGCCAGTCACCCAACAGGAGGTCCATACCTCCTCGCGACAGATGGGCCCCATCCCCTGCATACAAGTCACAATTTTGTAGACTAATATTGGGGGGATGACTAACCCGTCCCCAAGCCCTGGTGGTGAGAAACCGCGCCACTGCCTTATTGACCGCGCGCCTAGCTCGGTCAAGGGCCAGGAGGTTAACGCCCCCTCTGTAAGAGTGGCGCGGAACAATGTCCGACCAAACCAGGGCTGTGGCGGGCCAGACATAATGCAAGTAGGCGAGGTCCTCGCAAATCGCATGCTTGAGCGATAAGCAGGTGACCTGGCCCAAATCATTGCCCCCCAAGTGGATGATTAGAATGTCAGGCGGGTCAGCCCCCAGGCCAGAAAAAAGGAAAGGCCGCAGCTCCCGCCATAACATCCCAGGCTTACCGTGCCATGAGAGACTGGCGTGGTCACCCAGTCTCAGTCGGGGTCCCCACTCTGTCGCCGCAGCGTAACGCGCTGCCCTGAGCACATAGCTGTGGCCCACCAGCCATACTGTCACCGGTGTAATACGACACCCAGGGTCTGTAAGAAAATTGAGAAAAAGGAAGGTAAGGTGACTGGATTGGTACTCATGGCGGGAGTGGGCGCACATAAAACTGAAAACATTGTGAGCCCCACCTCCCCCTGCTACGTATGTCAGCCCCAGAGTACCCAAAAGCAGCCGCTGTAGAGGCTGCGCCAATACGGAACGAATGTGTGCCAGAACGGGCACCCGGTAGTCCCACCCTGGTGAGGGCTCTGGCAGTCACCTTCCAAAACTGAAATTTAGTAAGGGGAGACCCATCTTGGTGACAGAAAAACGGGCCGTGGTGCATGCCACGCAGTGCCAGTTATTCCTGTAGGGCACCAACCGGACAGATGTCTGCCAAAGAACACCGTAGCAGTCTTACTCCACTGCCTACGCCATGCTGATCTGTTTTAGAGGAGCGAATCCTCAACTGGGCCCAGTCTTTGGCAACATATACATCTCCGCGTTCCAGTGCCCTACCACTTGCATCCGCCTTAGACAGCATCACGAGTTCGCTGATGCGGAGCGCTCCAAAAAATGCCACCGTTGTGGCTGCATGCAATTGGGCTGCCTCATAATGATCAAAACAGAGGCCTGGCCAGCCCCGGGCCAACTGGGTAAGAACCCCGGGGAAATAGGGTGCCGGTCGTCCGGGTAACGCCCGCGCTCGTGCACCCACCCCTCCAAAACTTGTCTCACACGGAAGTCAGAGGTGGTATCCACATGACCCCCTACTTTGGCCATGAAAGCCAACGCCTAGAGCTTGGATGCTATGGTGCGAGGTGCAAGGCCCTGTGCATACAGGTGAACCATGAGCCGCAGAACATGGTCCACCGGGAGAGGCCAGGTCTCTGGCAATTGAAATTGAGTAGCAAAAGCCCTATACAAATTGAATGCTTGTTGATACGCCTTACGCGTGCGTGGCGCTAGTGACAGGCCAATCGCCCGGTTCACCTCTCCTTGCCAATGGTCCACATCTCGTCCGGGAGTGGCGAGGGAAATTCCTCCGCATCCGGGGCCAAGGCGCGGAACCGGGAGATCTGCAGGCGGGACAAAGCGTCAGCAATATCGTTATTAACCCCTGGGACATGCCTGGCCCTGAACAAGACGTTGAGGCGCAGGCAGCGCAGCACAAAATGGCGCACTAGATCCATGACCCTGGGCGATTTAGAAGTCTGTGCATTGACAATGTGCACCACGGCAGCATTGTCGCACCAGAAATGCACCACCGAATTAGCCCACTGTTCGCCCCATAGCATCAAAGCCCCCAGAATGGGAAAAAATTCCAGGTATGTGAGATCCCGCAGGCGACCTGTGCCTGCCCATGCCGGTGGCCACCCACCATAGGCCCACTTCCCATTGAAGTACATCCCATAACCCAGGGATCCTGAGGCATCAGACTGGATCTGGAAATTGGGGGATGCCAGGAGGTCAGACCTCCAAAATGAGACCCCATTAAACTCCCTCAGGAATTGCAACCAGACAAACATGTCTGCCCTAATACCCCGGGTAAGCCTGACTCTGTGGTGGGGCCTGGATAACCCTGCCATGGCGTCGCATAAGCGCCGGGCGAAAGCCCTGCCCGGTGCGACCACCCTGCAGGCAAAATTGAGGTGCCCATGTAGCACCTGCAGTTCCCTCAGGGATGCCTTACGCTTAGCCAGCAATTCCGAGATAAGGGTCACTATCCTGGACACCTTATCACCCGGTAACCTAGAAGCCTGTACTACTGTATCAATCTCAACCCCCAGGAATACTAGTTTGGTCGACGGGCCCTCGGTCTTTTCGGGCGCTAAAGGGACACCCAGTTCCTGCATTAGCGTCTGAAATGTATTGAGGAGACGTGCACACGTGTCCCAGCCCCGTTCACCCCCGAATAAAAAGTCATCCAGGTAATGGGCTACAGACCGGGACCCTGACCTGCGGACGAAAGCCCACTCTAGGAAGGTACTAAAACGCTCGAAAGCCGAGCATGATATGGAGCAGCCAAAAGGCATGGCCTTATCAAAATAATACTCCCCTTTAAATTTAAAACCCAGCAGTTCAAAGTCGCCCGGGTGCACCGGCAAGAGGCGAAAAGCTGACTTAATGTCGCACTTGGCCAGCAAGGCACCCGGGCCACACGAGCGCACCATGCGCAGCGCACGGTCGAACGATGTATACCTGACCGAACAAAGGTCATCAGGTATCGCATCGTTGACCGATCGACCGGCTGGGTAGGACAAATGATGGATAAGGCGAAACTCACCTGGGGACTTTTTAGGAACCAAACCCAATGGTGAAACCTTAAGGTTGGGAAAAGGGGGTGCGGGAAAAGGTCCGGCGACCCTGCCCGCGTCTAACTCCTTTTTAATGCTGGCCACGGCTACCTCCTCCCTTCCTCTGAGGGATAAAAGGTTGGGAGCATCCTGAGGAGATCTATCACCCATAAAAGGGATACGAAATCCCTGCTTAAAACCTTGGATGAGGTACTCCCTATCCTCTCCCCTTGGGTACGATGCGAGCCAGCGCTCCAGCATGTCCACCTTAATTGGGGAGGGAGCCTTTCGGAGAACTAGCTCCATCCGTGGCAGGCTTGCCAGCCCACTGTCCACCCCTCCCTCTGCCTCGCCCCCCCCCAGGCTTGGGACAAGCAGAGGCTGCATGGGGACCAGAACATGTGGGACACTCGTGCTTATACCTGCAGTTCTTCCGACTGCAGGAACCATTGGACGAGAAAGTCCAGCACAGCAGGCGGGCTGGAACCCCCTGCCCCGCCATTTGGCGGGTAACCTGCGCTGGAGCTGCTCGCTGGACCGCATGTCCACAATGGTATCTATCCCCCGGGGCAGGACGTGTGGGTGTCATATACAAGAGCCACAGTCTCTGGCACGGCTCATCCCATCTCATCTCGGGGTGCAGGGGAATCCTCATACGGAATTCCTCATCATATGCTAGCCATGAGGGGCCCGGGAAATCTACCATCGCCCTGTATATGTTGTCCAAATATTGGACCATGGGAATAGCTAGATCCGGCCGCGCCCTCAAATACACCGCCATGTATATCAAATAAGCGGGGAGCCAGTTAGCCCAGGTACGCGGCGGCTTACGGCGGCGTGCCTGCTCCTTGTCCTTCTCATCCTGACCCTCCCTTTCTTCCTTAGTGGGCTCCCTGTTCAGGAGTGAGAAGATATCCACGTACTCCCCTCGCCATATCTTTTCTCTGGTAGCCTGAGCCAAGTGATCACCCAATGGCAGGGAATACCCTGCCGTCGGCAAAGCCGAAAAGGGGATAGCTGGCCTACCGAAAGGGGCCTGAGTTAACCCTGCCACCCCAAGTACGTTCCCAGCAGTGTAAGAACCAATGCCCACCCCAGCGGGCATGGTGGCAGTAGTTGTTGCCGGGTGGGTCGCCAGCGGCGTAGCCCCTGCACCACCCGCGCGAGGCCAAGGCCACTGAAAGGTCCCCCCTATATTGGGAATGTGTGTGGATGTACTCGTTTGGACCATATACTCACATGCTGCACCCCCGCGGGCCGCCCCCAACGGGGGTTCCGGCCCACTGGGGGCGTCGGAGCTCACGACCGATGTAGAGCTCATCACCGGGGCTTGACCCGCGCCAGGTTGCTGGCTGGGGAGCTGCGAGGCAGTGGCCGGAGCCGCGCCACCCACCTGCAGCAGCTCAACCCTCCCCGCCGGCCGTTGTCCTGCTGCCGATAGCGCCTCCAAAGGTACCCCGAAAGGGGCACCTGCCTGACTGGCCCGGGCCAAAGACTCCTCTAAGGCCGCAATACGGGCCAGTAAGGTGTCTACAGTAACCATGGGTAAAGAGCCGGCCGGCCCACCTGACCCTTGCATGGGGACAGTTCCCTGCACCCCATGGCCCAGATATGGCCATTGGCCAGGGCCGAAGCCCAGTAGGGCTGGTGAGGAAACCTGCCAAGGCGGGGCACCGGGCCACCCCCCAAGGCTAGAGGGCCCCGGGAGAGGCTGCGGCCCAGAAGTAGTCGGCCCAACGGGTTGGGCGGAAGAAGGAGCGGTGTCCACCGCTCGCGGGCCGCGGGCCGGAGCGCCCTCCGCGCCCGCACTCTGAACGGGCCAAGGTGCGATAGACCCCAAGCCACTAGCCCCGGCCGGGGATGGCAAAGGTGGCTGTTGAGGAGGCGGCACCACGGTCCTCCGACCTGGGTTGCGCCTCCTAACAGCCCTAGCTGAATTCGCAGCAGCCTTCTTTTTGGAAGGCATCTCGAGCAAAAAAGGGAAGCTAGCTAAGCAAAATCGACCCAAAAGGCTTCCCGGCAATACCAACGAGCGACGGAGGCGCAGGGGGAAAAACTTCTCCGCTCCGTCGCTGAGGCAAAATGGCAGCGCGGCTGCCTCGTGGCCACCCCTTTTATAAGGGAGCTGGCCACGCCCCTAACTACCCGGATTCTCTGTCCTGTGGGGGGGGGGCCCGCAAAGGGCGCGGCGGCCATTTTGGCGCCGCGCTTGCATTCTTTGAACACGTAATTTGAAAGTACACATTTCATCAGACTCCTTTGTCCCCATCTGGTTCATAAAGATTCCAGCATGAAGAGGGCACAACTCATGGGCAGTGCAGACTGATGGAATTCTGTGGGTGAAAGCTCATGGGGGAAGATTCTTTACACATCCTCAGAGCTAAGCTTGAGCTGGTCCAAGAATATAAAACAGGGATAGGCAACCTATGGCCCCGAACCAGCCTGCGCTGCCAAATAATTCAGCTCCCGCCCTCACTCCAGCTGCTGTAGCTGCCACTGGAATCAACCACGGACTTGGCTGTGACTAAGTTCACCTCTCTTTAGTCTTGTCAAACTCTCTTGAATCTGGGGATTCCAGACTGCAGGGATCAGCTGGAGCAGGGAGCAGGCAGAAACTCAGAAGGTGGATTCACCCCAGAACTGTCCCTAAAGCTCTAACATGGCTACTGTATGTCTTTTTATGTGTTTTTGGCCAGGAAGACTAAAATGTTTTGACTCTTTGTTTGTCATGAGTTCTAATCTACCTTGATCAGTGTCTTCTCATCTGGCTAATCCTGGGACAATGGACCTAGAGTAGGAATTTGATTAGAGAGGAGGAAGAAGAAGGTGGGTAGACCATTCCAGGTTGCTTGCTTTCCCAAACCTCAAGAAAATCCTTTTAGCATCAAAATAAAAGGTGATTTAATTCACCACTGTCCTGTGAAATGACATCTTTGGCTGCGGTATTCACTTGTCTTATTAAATTTTGATAGTGTTCATGTACAGCTATATTCCTGTCATTTCCTTTTGGTGACTTGATTCAGCTTTGAGACATGAGGCTGTTTCTTCCAAAGCCACTTTTATTAAGCTGTACTTGTCCCAGGCCTGACAAGTTTTTCCAGCTAAAACAGTCTTTGTCATGCACACAGATCTCTTGCCAAGAATGAGACTGTGAAGGGGTGTCCTGCTAACCTGATTTGTTTGGTAACCCTGTTTGGTAACCACCAGACTTATAAATACCTACTTGTCTCCATGCTTTGATTTATAAGTTGTTCTACTTCCACCTTCTGCTTCGCCAATGAGTGGTACTTACATAGGCAGTTTTAGAGGGTTGTGAGAACATATGATTCCAGGGTGAAAGATTGTTCCCTGAAATATTGAAATACAATGTTATGAAGAATAAAGGAAAAAGAAAAATGATGAACAGCCTCTTTGCAAGCCTGATGTATGGCATTTGCAGCTGTAATGAGAAATCGCATTTGACTTTGCCCTGGGAGAATGAAAATGTACCCAGGGAGAATTCATTAAATTCAATAAAAGTGATTGTTGCTTTGAATATCTCAGTTTCTATTCTCACTCAGTTTGCATATAAAATTTAGCCCATCTTCATGTTGCATAGTCATTCGCATCTCACCACTGAGAAAACTCTCAAACCCAGAATTCCTCATTGTTTATGTTTGCTTTTACTCTTACCTTAAGATTTGAAATGTGGACCACATGAAATTCTCCTGCATCTCTAACATTTCAGCAATTCCACCACTCTCATATTATCAAGATGTTCTTGACTAATGGTCCCAGATTTACTGCTCACTGGCCATGTCAGCTGATCACTGGCCATGTCAGCCAGCAATGATTGATATTGAAGTCCAAAATATCAGGTTGGGAAAAGCTGTATTCCAATGTGTGGTCATTGACTATGTCAGGTACAAACTACCAAGCATAGTCAATAGTGATGTATGCAGGTTCTTGCACTAGTCCTATAACATCTGGGAAGTCACATATTTCTCATCTCTGTTCATTGGCAGAGCTAGCTGTGCCATGAGTGCCAGTGAGGCAGTCATCTTAGAAGGTAGAATGTTGGGGATGATAGCAGAGATGCCACCAATTGCCTATAACCAGAGAGGCCTATCACCAGAATTTGAGGTTCACTTTGAGGAAGAAGAGCTATGTGGTAGCCACATGGAAGCCACAAACATCTATTACATGAAGAGGTGGAACAGATTCTGGAATTACCATCCTGATCCACAATGCCTTTTCCATCTGACCACATTTCAAGCAGCTATTTTGACAAATGTCTGGCCCCACATGACATGCTTGGGGAAAAGGCATTGTGAGGGAGGTAGCACAGGGGAACTTTGGCCTCCTCTGACATGGTGCTTTGGCCCTAAGACATCCCTCCAAGCTAGGTGTAAGTTAAACAGGCAGCCAAAAAAACAATCTGACTGGAGCAGCAAATGCCGTCCTGGAATAATTGCTCCTCCTCTTTTTCAGTAGTGAATGGGGATGTCACTGCTGCTCCTGCTGCTGTATTTCCCACTTGTTTGTCACTTTTTCTTCCTCTTCTTGCCTTACCTAGCTGGGAAGATACAAGCATTGGTTTTAGACATCCAAAACTACTTGGCTGGCTTCAGCATTTAAAATCTGTCACTCGTTTGCTGGACAGGTGAAAGAGATGAAACAGCTCATATCTGCTTATATAAGTACTAGCATTTTTTGCCCAGCCTTGCTGGGCAGGTATATTTTTGTGAGTTGGTGGTTGGGGCTGTTTTTGGGACACACACACACACACACACACACACACACACACACACACACACACACACACACACACACACACACACACACACACACACACACACACACACACACACACACACACACACACACACACACACACACACACAGGAGTTGGGCTTTGCATTCAGCTCTTGCCTGTCAGAGAAGAGGGTGGATTTCTCTGACAGGCATAGGTGAAGCTATGGTGAGGCCACCACCAGCCTTCGTCCCCAGAGCTGCAGGGAGAAGAGGGGTGAAGCCGTGGTGAGGCCAGTGCCGGCCTTCATCCCTGAGGCTGCGGGGAGAAGATGGGCTCTCCCCGCTACCCCACCAAAGCCGCATGGGGAGAAGAAGGGCTTCCCCTCCTCCCCGCTGAAGCCGCAGTGAGGCCGCTGCTGCCCTTCATCCCCGGGGCCACAGGAAGAAGATGGGCTCCTCCTCCTCCACTATACCCCGCCACATTCAGCCCTTACCTGTTGGAGAAAGCAAGCCCTTTCTCCGACAGGCAAGGACCGAATGTGGAAGGCAATAATTTTCCTCCGGAAGGCGAAGACAGAGAACAGAGCACTGTTCCACCTTTGTCTCCTGGAGGGAAGTAGTTCACTTTTCTTGGTTGGCAGGGCCTGAAAGCTTTCATCCCCCATGAAAGGTGATAGCTTCCCTCTGTGAGGCAAAGGTGGAACAGAGCACCATTCTGCCTTCGTCTCCTGGAGGGAAGTGGGTCACACGTCAGCCATTTTTTAATGTGCGTGCAGGCTGTCCCACCTCCTCCATGCTCGTGTCCTTCAGCCTGATTGGCTGAGGGGAGGTGTGGCATGAAGGACACTGGGAAGGGTAGTTTTTTTGTTTATGTTAGAGGGGAGTTTGCCCCACTGTTGGCTTCCAGACCCTTGCGGCGATGCTCGCAGGGTCAAAAGGTAAGTGTGGCTGGCTTATATGGTCGGGACGGGTGTGGTGACACATGCCGGACACGCATGGCCCATCCACCATTTTATAGGTATAGATTGTGGAGCTTTAGCGGTCCAGTTCTGGCAGACTTTGAACCTACCTAAACCTGAAGGAAAGCATATAGAAGCATATGATTGACCATTCCTTTAATATTTCTTGTGCATTTCCACTATTCTGTGAGGCTAATGCTCTACAACATTTAAATGGGGGACTCTGAACAGCTTAAACTTCAGATTTGAATAAGGAGTAGGGGAGATATGGCCTAATTTGACTTGCACTTAATAAAAAGAACATAAATTGAACATTATTTTCCAAGAGCTCTTAAAGATCTACCTCGTCTATCTTCTTAGGTAGTGCTGACCAGTGTAATAGTTCTGTCTCAAAATCCAGAATGTAGCAGCCAAATGCAGTGATTATACTTCGCTGTGTAATTTGTAACAAAAAAGGTATTCATTAGCACTCTGCAAGCTCTAACATCTTTGAAATCTCCACATGCAACTTGTTAGCTGAGAAACATTTTGTGTGTTGTTACGTACAATCTGCCATTGAATTCCTAGCCCTAGTGAGCACACTTAGTGTTAGACCACAACATTAATATCTGCTCTGAGAGAACTGCTGGATATGGGGAAAGGTTCCTCACTGGGTGATTGGATTTAACAATAGTCTGCCATTGGAAGAAAATGCTGCTTGCCCCATCAGAAAAATGTGGCTTAGTACCAGCTGTCATTTGTACAATATGTAGGCAGTTACCACTCTGCTTCAGAATGTAGATACAAGACATGTTATTGGATGTAACTAAAGGGCACAACTTAATTATAAGATTGCCATAAAACAATCTATATGACTGAGAGGTGATATTATAGCCATCCTCAAGGATCTGGAGGACTGTCCTGTGAAAGATAGAACAGGTATGCTTTCTGCAACACCAGAGGGTAGACCCAGAACCAATGGATTCAAATTATGAAAATCTGTCAAATTCAAAGGAAGAAAAGTCCAATAAAATTTAAGAGCTCCTGATAGTAAGAGCCACTTGAGAATGAAACAGATTGCTTGACAATTCTATTAACCAAGGCTCTGTGTATTTATACACACACATTATTGGGGATAAATTTCTCCATGCACAGGTGATTTGAATCTTACTTTATAAAAACAGATTGGCTGTGTATTGAAGTATTGAATAGCCCGGCTTTCTCTCAGGGCTCTCTCAAGATCTTTTGTTGCCTCATGTGAAATATAAAATGGCATCCCATTCTTTGTTGGGAAGGCAACTGGACTGACAACTGAATGTTGCTTTAGTGCTGCTAATGGGACAGGGCACCTCAGAATATGTTATCTTAACAATGTGGGTCACAGTTCTGTCCTCCATCTCTCACCAGCACTATTCTGCTAGCTGAGATATTTAATTTATTGTGCATATGGTAGGGCTAGCTCTGTCTTCTCCTTCCATCATTGCAAAACCATTTGCTACTTATGTGGGTGACCATGTGGGTGAGGTGACCATGTCATTGTTGTGTATGCTGCTGTTGGCTTTGTTTGGGTGTCAGAGTTGTGACATTCCTTTTCCATGTACTTCATTACCCATGCATCTTATTAGTATGCTAAGACCTGATAGCATCCATTCTTGGAGCCCTGAGGTTTCTACCATTCCAACTCCTCTCAAGTTGGTGAGGCATAAAAAGCAATTCATAATCCTCTTTTTGGATCAGTGTTTTTAAATTCTGCTGATTCTTTTCCCATTGCATTCTTCACTGTTAAATATTCCAGGGGAAGCTCCTAAACTGGGGATTTGAACAGGGATTTGAGCATGGATCTCCCTGTCCCGAGCTTAGCACTTTAACCACTAGTTTATATATGCTGTTTCAGATCAGTGCTCACTGTAACAATGATGTCAGGATTGAAATTGTAGGCAGCAGCCTTCACATCAGGCATGCAAATTAGCCTCTACTGATTTGGGAAACTGATATTGGCAACCTAACTCTATCCATGATAATTTTGGAAGACCTAATGGGAAGAAAATCGATTAACAATGGTTTAAATCCATACTTCTGAACAAACCAGTCAAATAAAATTAAAATGGCTTGCTTCTCACACTGTCCATCTGTTCATGAAGCACTTTGAACTAGTCATGTTTTTCTGGATGGAAAGAGAAAAGAAGGCTATTTTCCTTATTCCCTCCAGTGGTGAGCATCAGCAAGTTTGCACCAGTTTGCCAGAACCAGTAGCAGAAATTCTGGCTGGCCTCGCCCATCCAAGTTTTGAAATAAAGTAGTCCTAATTTGGGTGCAATGAAGGACTTTCCCCCTGGCCACGCCCACCATACCATGCCCACAGTGTGGTAGTAATTATTTTTGAGCCCACCACTGATTACCTCCCACACTGTTCAACAGGGCATCCCATCCTCAGCAGCAGATTGGAGCCCTGAAGGGACTCCAGAGAAAGAGTGTAGACAATTATATTTCCCCCTTCCTGACAACTGGATAGATGAAATGACAAAAAAAACCACCCTTTTTACAAATTTGTGTTTCTAAAGAATTGTTTTCATATTTCTTTTGAGATATTTACTTGTCATCCTCTTGTTTCAAATGTTAGATTTCCTCAAAAATACACGAACACAAACCTAGGTAAAGGTAAAGGTCAACCTTGCTCGAAAGCCAATCGTATCCAACTCTAGGGTTCAATGCTCATCTCTGTTTATAATCAAAGAGCCTGCGCTGTCTGCATCTGCAGATATTTCTGTGGACATGTTGCTGGCATGCCTAGACACCAGAACGCATGGAACACTGTTTACTTTTCTACCAAAGTGGTCCCTATTTATCTACTTGCAATTTCTTGCTTTCAAACTGCTAGGTTGGCAGGAGCTGGTTCAAAGATGGGAGCTCACAAACCTAATGAAATCCTATATCCTGTTAGGCAAAGCATAAACTTAAGGATATTTCCTCCTCTCTCTACAGAATTTGATTTTTCCTCTCTTTGCAGTCTGTAAGAGCAAAACATTTACAGCAGAACCAGTGGTGTGCTTCTCACGGTATGCTCTGGTATGGGCGTACCGGTAGCAAAAATCCCCCTAGGCCATGCCCACTTAGCCTGCAGGTGCTCCCCACCCCACGAGTGTTCCCCACATGAGTCCTTCCCATCTTACCTCGGCCAGCCACAGCCTCCCAGCCAGGATTTCATCCTCCCCTCTCACCTCCTCTTTGGTGGAGGGAAAGTGGTTGTGGGGAAGTAATGCCATCTGGGCTTGGCGGGGCTTCCCCTTGATGGCCTGCATGCCAGAAAAAAGGCCTCTGCATGCCACTTCTGGCATACATGCCATAGGTTTGACACCAAAGGCCTAGGGTGTCCACCATTTCTTCAGGCTGGAAGGGAAAGATTTTCACACCCCAAATCATTTATATGACTTCAAGATTGTCAATAGAATGTATGAATGTGGTGACCTGAAAGGTTTTGTGTTTGATGATAGGTGGAGAGAAAGTAGTATTAGACCCACAATAGGCGATGTCCACAGTTCTCACTTCAACACAATGCTTCATCACTTGTGTCTTCTTGGTATGTGAAATCTGTAGTCTTTAAGACTCACCTCCTTTCTAGGACCAATTCCAACATTCATATGTGTCAGTTTGTTGCACAGGGGCTCATGTATTGTCGTGCAGCCTTGACAAGAATACAACAGAGGCAGGATTCATTTGCACAATATGAATAAATGGTTAGGGCTCAGGAAGATTTAAAAATATATTATTCTGGGCTGCATTTGATTTATTTTGATTCACTCAATTTCCCATTAAGTGTCTATCTGCTACTATTATTTTTACAGCTCATTCATTATGTTAATTGTTTACATATTGAATATTGTTTTTTCAGTTAGAATATGTATTTTGTATTGTTGATTAATTGCAATCCACTTTGTAAGAGTTTTAACACCCAAATGTGGTATATAAATCTAAATGATGATGAAGATGGTGGTGGTGATATTGGTAACAACAAGAACAATTGCAAACAAACACAATGGCCTGATTAAATGTATAAACATACACAGGTGAACTAGCCCCTAAGTGATGAACGAACATGTACTATTCAGTCCTTAAGACTGTTTTTCAGGATATATGTGTAAATATGATAGGGACTCGTATATTACTTAAATGGAAATTGTTATATAGGAAGCAAATGAAACAGCTACATCTTTATTTATGGAGAATTTTTTTCTTTGTTGTTGCTTTCAGCTGAGCCTGTGATGCATCATAGCTGGATCATTATCTAATTCAGGAGTACAGTAAATCATTATTATTTATGTCACAATCTTGCCAGTAAAGAAAGTGTAACAGGCCTTAATGTTTCAAGTTTCCTTTGAATAATTTGTTGAGGCTGCTTCATACTTTGTAACATTCCAGAAAAATGATCCTGATAATTCACTAGAAAGAAGGCTGTGCCTTTAAAATACTTTGTTGGAAAGACTGTTTTGGGTACAAGAATATTTATAAGGACAGGAAAGGACAGATTTTGATGCCCCTTCTGAACTTATGCCCCTTCAGAACTGATGCCCCTAGCCAGGATCACCAGAAAGAGGTCTAAACAACAAAACCAACCAACCAACCAACATTTCCCAGCTTTGCTCAAATCTACTGTATGTCTCCATATTGGCTATGCCAAAAATCAGGAGGGTGGGATGAGGCCTCAAAAATCATCTAGCCCATTCCTTGAAAAATATAGGAGTTGTGAGGCAGCGTACAGTTGTGGCAGCTTTGACAAGTGGACCTTTGCCTTTTCTAGAAATACATCCAGAAATACATCCAAAAGAAGTTCATAACACTCTGTGGCAAGCTTTTCCACTATTCCTAACAGCTTTCGCCATCAAGTATTTCTTACTTTGTCTAACAACATTTTTTTTTACTTTGTCTAATGGTAAGGTAAAGGTAAAGGTTTCCCTTGCTCGAAAGCCAGTCATATCCGACTCTAGGGTGCAGTGTTCATCTCTGTTTCAAAGCCGAAGAGCCAGCCCTGTCTGCTGCTGCTGCAGACGTTTCCGTGGTCATGTGGCAGGCATGACTAGACACCGGAGCACACGGAATGCTGTTACCTTCCCACTGAAGTGGTCCCTATTTATCTACTTGCAATTTCTTGCTTTCAAACTGCTAGGTTGGCAGGAGCTGGGACAAAGACAGGAGCTCATTCCATCCTGCAGTACTCAGGAATCGAACTGCTGACCTTCCACCTCCCAGTCAGCGTGTTAGCCACTTGAGCCACTGCAGTTTGCTGATTCACATGTCTCTAAATGCTCTCTGATTTCTTGCTCCCCTCCAATCAGGATTGGGGTCCATGTAAGAGTGGTTGTGGGGGCAAGGGCTGATTTATTTTTCTTTCAACAGCAGTACTGGTGAAAAATGGACTGGTTTGGATGTCCTACCACTCAGAAAATAAAAGGACAAAATAAAAGTTAAGGAAAGTTTACCACATGTTCAGGATGTGCATCAATTTTGTCTACAGCAAAAATTAAGATAAATTTGGATATTTGTTTCTAACACAGAACATCCTAGGAGTTTTTAGGAAAGGACTGAATTTTCTATTTAATCAGACTCATGAAATGATGTTTCACATGCCATCATGGCTTATTTTCCTTATCAGCTTTGCTATTAAAGCTGACACATGCCATTGTCAGGTAAGAATATTTACATGTGTTCCCTATGAACCCCACAGACCTTTATATACATCTAGGAAAAATTAGAAGCCTGTGTTGTTCCCAATTGATACCATTTATCATAGAAAAGTGCAGAAAATACTTGGTTGGAAGAGCATAAGAATTACAGTGATACCTCATACAACATCCAAACTTGGTTCCACAAGTTTGGACTTTATTCGGATTTGGACTTTGTATGAGGCATGCAAAGTCCTAGCCGTGATGGCTCATACAACGTCCAAATCCTTGCTGTGATGCCTCATACAATGTCATTTCCATAGAGATACAGTAATACCTCATACAAAGTCCGCTTCATACAACATCGGATTCATACAACACCGCCTAATTCCTTGAAAAAAGTTCCCTCATACAAAGTCGTGTGATGTTGTATGAGGCATTGGGGTTTTCCCAGGTTGCATTGTGCCTGGGCATTATAAAAGGCAGGACACATGCGTGCATTGCTCTTGTGGGTTTTGCATGAGGCAAAGAGTGTTTAGGAGTGGTTTTGAGCGCGATTTTGGATTTTGTTGAATTTTTTCGTCAGAATTTTTAGAAGCATTCCTGGGATTTTTGCAGCATTCTTCAGGTTCTTGAACAATCAGGGTTGTTTGACAAGTTTTTGTAATGTTTTTAGCTTTTAGACAATGATTTCTTAAAGTTCTGTCAGTTTCCTATCTGTTTCCTTGACTTTGCCCTGAAGTCTGTGCTGTTACAGTACAATGTATCTCTATGGAAACGACGTTGTATGAGGCATTGCGGCAAGGATTTGGATGTTGTATGAGGCATTGTGGCTAGGATTTTGCATGCCTCATACAAAGTCCAAATCCGTATAAAGTCCAAACTTGTGGTACCAAGTTTGGACGTTGTATGAGGTATCACTGAACATTGTACTGGAAGGACTGAAGATGATGCTCAAGTACTTTGACCACCAAATGAGAAGAGAGGACTCACTGGAGAAGGCCCTGATGCTGGGAAAGATGGAAGGCAAAAGGAGAAGGGGGCAGAGGATGAGGTGGATGGATGGATGGAATCATTGACGTGATGGGCATAGATCTGGATGAGCTACAGAGGATGGCAGAGGAGCCTGGCGTGCGGTGGTTCATGGGATCGCAAAGGGTTGGACTCGACTGTGCAACTGAACAACAGCAACAACAAAGAAGGCAGTCTTCAATCAACCAGGAGCAATCCCTTGCCAATTTCTACTGGGTAACTGCTTACCATCTTCTAGTTGCTGAGATACCTGAAATGAATTCTGGATCGTAGGTATTTAATTACTAATTAGCAAGTATTTTTTGCATAAAAAGAAAGTGTGTATATTTATTATTTCTGAACAGGAATGTATTGTACAATGGCTGAAATTCTGTTTATATAATTTCTATGGAGTCAGGTTTTTTTGTTTTTTTGGAAAACAATCATTTCTTCTCCTTTGTTTTTTGGGACCCACAGGCTTCTGACAATGTCAGGGATTACTTGAGCAAGCAGATAGGGACCAAACGTAGAGTAAACTGCAAACAAGGAAAACTGTTTGCCTTGGCTGATGAATAATAAGTTTTTAATCCAATAAATCAACTTAATGGTAACAGATCCTAATTCCTTTCAATATAGGAATTTTCAATTCTTCTTCAGGGATCTCTACCACTGTGACATCCAAGATTATGTAAATAATGCATATATTGTATATTCTGTATATAATGTATATAAGTTTTTGACAGAGATATTATCAATTTGTTTTGACTTAGATCCCTGAAGAAGAATTGAAAATTCCTATATCGAAAGGAATTAGGATCTGTTACCATTAAGTTGATTTATTGGATTAAAAACTTATTATTCATTAGCCAAGGCAAACGGTTTTCCTTCTTTGCGGTTTACTCTATGTTTGGTCCCTATCTGCTTGCTGAATCTTTTGGGACATGGCTTCGTCAGATCTTGGTTTTGCTTTCTTGTCAGCCGACAGAGATAGAATTCTTCAGAATATTCCTACAGGTTACCATTGGAATCTAACACAGATGACTTGGCCACGATTGAGGTATTGGAAAAGCAAAAATTGAGATTTATTCTTCACTCCTCATTTTTGGCGGACTATCACAAAATGGCTCGCATTCCACGAGGTTTACGAATCCAGAAGGGCCCTACTTTGTTTAACAATGATAAAACCTTTTGTGACAAATGGGCTGGGATCATGGATCAGTGCTCATTTGATTTAATACTTCTCATTATCAACTACTCTAACAAACAGGTGTACTCATTAATGGAGGAGATTGATACTTTAAAATCCACCATTATTGCTGGCTCTGCTAACACACGACCTGAAAAACTTTTTGAGGATTTAAATACTAAATTGGCCACTTTCCAAGAGTCCTTGATTGAATTCAAAAATAAAAAATTTGACAGGGATATCAGAGACTATTCTACTGCCCGGGTTTACAGGTGGCGCTTTCAGAGCAAAAAATTCAGTAATAGAAATCGGAGTGTATCCTGGCAGGACCCCTTAGTTTCCACCAACTGTGAGTCTTCTGACACTGACTTTCCTTCAACTTCTAATGATGAGGATTTGACCACATCAACCCGCAGAGCCCCCGTCACTCGATTAGCTTCGGCAGCCTCTGCATCTGGATCACAACACCGCGGCACCACACCTTTTTTCCCCCAAAGAAAGCCTCTCGCAAAAGGAAAACCTAGTTTTCAACCTGTCTCGTAAGTCTTTTCATCCTAGGGTGCTGGAATTACTTTCGTTAGGCTTTGGGTTTGTTCCCACTCCCAATTATAATCCCTTTGGCACTCGAGTAGATTTATTTAAATTAATTCGACTACTCCGCCTGAAGAGCTTTTTTCATGGCAAAGAATTGGGTCAGGCAGACCAGTTTAAACCCAAATCCACCTTTTCTCCACCATCTAGTGATCCATCGATTGATGTATTTTACAGACTTGTATTACGGGACTTGACATCATGTGAAAAATACAAGCCGAGGTGGAGGCACAATCTAAGTTCGAATGATATTTGGTTACTTGAGGAGATTTCGTCTGACCAGGAGATTATCATTAAACAAGCTGACAAGGGTGTGGGGGGGGGGATTGTCATTTTGGATATGTCTGAGTATGAGGGTGAGGCATTCAAGCAGTTATCTAACAACTCTTTTTATAAGGTGTTAGATAAGGATCCGACTGATAATATCTTGAACATCATTAGAAACCTGTTGTATGAAGGAGTTGCTATGGGCTATATTTCTGAAAAAACTCATGACTTTCTGTTAAACAATAGCCCTAAAGTGCCCCTTTTTCACTTGCTCCCTAAAATACATAAGGATTGATCCCCTGATGGCCTCACGCCAGGGAGACCTATAGTGGCTTCTATAGGTTCTGCCCTCGAACCCGCATCACAATTTTTGAACCACCACATCAGCCCGTTTGCTCTTGCCACCCCCTCTTATAGTAAGAACACCACTGAATTCATATCCCAAGTAGAAGGGGTTCAGGTCCCCATGGAGGGTGGTTTCATTACCATGGATGTCCAGGCTTTGTACACGAACATGCCCCTGGAGGAGATTAAAGCCCTTGTACACAAACACTTAAACACACGCACGGAGCTCCACCCACCCATGCACTTTTTGATGGAATTATTAGATTTAGTTTTGGATTACAATTTTTTTAGGTTTGGTAAAACTTTTTATTTACAAATAAAAGGCATGGGCATGGGTAGCTCAGTAGCGCCAAGTCTGGCAAATTTATATATGATTTCATTAGAAGATTTTATTTTTAATTCTGATATCAATCCCTATTTTTCTCACATTATTTTTTATAGAAGGTATATTGATGACCTTTATTTTATTGTAGATGATTTATCAATAGCACCTTTGTTTGTGACCTGGGTCAACGGGCTAAATGACAATTAAAAATTCACTTATAACATCACAAAAATCCTCCATTCCATTCTTGGATGTAGAAACTTACGTTTCTACTCAGCGAGAAGTCCTAGTCAGACTTCACAGGAAAACAACAGACAGGAACGCATACTTGAACTTCGAATCTTTCCATCCACATCATTTAAAACATAACCTCCCATATGGACTTTTCCTCAGAGCAAAACGTAATTCTTCCATTGAAAGTGATTTTGTCTCAGCTGCCTCTACCATCTGCTCTTTTTTGCGGGATAAAGGATATCCTGACCAAGTAATTACTCATAATTTGAATAAGGCGAGATTGGTACCCAGGGAGCAGTTATTTCAGCAGAATGTGCAAAAACCGATTGAGAAAATCTTTTGCTCTTTTCAGTACTCACCGTTGGTGAGTAAAGTACAATCTATTATTAAGAATCACTGGCACATCGTTAGCCACTTACCTGGTTGCACTGCCTACCCCCTGATAGGGCTCAGGAAATCTAGATCCATTAAACAGATTGTGAGTAGATCCAATCATGAATCCCGCATTCAACCAAGACACCCAATTATTACAGGGCATTTCAGATGTGGTAACTGCACCCATTACTCTTTAGCATGGCAAACTAAAACAGTCACTATCTCTAGCAGTGAGTTCACTTTGACTTTAAAACAATTTTCTAACAGTAAAAGTTCTGGGTGTGTCTACCTTCTCGTATGTACATGTGGCTTAGGATATGTGGGGGTCACTTCCCACCAAATGAAAACTAGGGTGGGGGAACATAGATCGAAGATCCGCACTGGGAACATTTCTGCCCCTCTTGTTAGCCATTTTTTGGAGAAAAATCGTAAAGATCATGATTTCAAGTTTGTGGTGTTGGAAAGCCATAAACAAGACTCATTTTCCCACAAAGATATTGACATCTTAAGACAAAGAGAGTGTTTTTTCATACATCACTTTAATACCCTATACCCTTCGGGCCTCAACATGGAAATTGATTACACATGTTTCTTATAATCTCTGTTCGTAGCTCAGCTGTGTGGTTCAGTATTCCTTTAAATACAAGCATAGCTCACCATTATTGTAACGTCCATCAACACTGAATGAACTCACGATAGAGGTCTGGGACGTGCTACAAGATATTATTAGTGCTTCAAAATCTTACTATTTACTGGGATACACAGGTAATTGATTTACTCATTATTGTTCAAGTAACTTTGCATTATGTCACAGTGGTAGAGATGCATCCAAGATTATGTAAATAATGCATATATTGTATATTCTGTATATAATGTATATAAGTTTTTGACAGAGATATTATCAATTTGTTTTGACTTAGATCCCTGAAGAAGAATTGAAAATTCCTATATCGAAAGGAATTAGGATCTGTTACCATTCAGTTGATTTATTGGATTAAAAACTTATTATTCATCAGCCAAGGCAAACGGTTTTCCTTCTTTCGGGATTACTTGAGACCTGTGGAGACCATAGGACAGAAGGAGGAAATATTTAACTTCCCAAAAATGTCCTGGCTAGATAACCTCATCAGACTTGTGCCAAAAACATATATGTATAGGATTTCAACCATTTATTGACAAGACTTGATGAATATGCAGTCTTACTTCATAACTTTAAAAACAAAGCAAGAGAAGCAGGAGAGGTATATTATATAAAATTGAAAGAAAATAGTTTACTCCTGTAATTAAATTCTTAAGAACATTGTCCTTTTCCTTCCTTCCTTCCTTCCTTCCTTCCTTCCTTCCTTCCTTCCTTCCTTTCTTATTGCTAGATTGATTGATTATTTCTACCCCATATTTTATGACCAACTCTCACCGGATATATTGCAATAAAGATGATAGTAAAACAAGTACAGTAGTACCCCATATAATGAAAAAGCTCTGTTCCACGGAGCTCTTCGTTATACAATTTTTTTGTTATGCAAATCATATTGGCGATACCCTGCATAATGAATTTGTTGTTGTTGTACGGGGTATACCCATACCTGTCAAGTTTTGGATTTGGAAATAAGGGAAATTCCCCGGCAAATACGGGATACTTGACAGCTATGCTTATCCTGTGCTGCCCTCCAATGGTGGCAATAGGGCATTGCAGTCTAATTAATAAGGGATGACGGCAGGAAAGATGATAAAATAAGGGGTTTTCCCAGCCAATAAGGGATACTTGACAGCTATGGGTATTCCCCACATAACGAATTTCCCCCCGCTATGGAGGTTATCACCAATAGCACCAATTTTTCATTATACAAAGTGTTCATTATACAGGGTACCACTGTAAATAAATGAGAACACTATCAGATGAGTGATGACAGGATCCATAACAGGGGGAAAAATCTTGGGATAGCAATGTTAGGAAAAAATCGTTTATTTAAAGGCCACAGAGGGGCTGCGGTGGTTCAGTGGTTAAGAAGCTTGCCTTGTTAGCTGGAAGGCCAGCAAGTCAGCAGTCCTAGACCTGAGTGCTACATGATGGAGTGAGCTCCCATCTCTTTCCCAGTTCCTACCAACCTAGCAGATCAAAAGCAAGAAATTGCAAGTAGATAAATAGGGACCACTTTGGTGGGAATAGACCTTGGGAATATGAAAGGAGCCTCATTTGAGCATCCCATAAGCAGAGTTCCTCCAGCAAAAATCCTTTCAGCCCAGAATAATTTCTGACATCAAATTATTATTAAAGGCCACAGACATGGGATTAACCACATTTCACAGGGGGAGGGAGGATGTGAAAAATTGGGAGTATCCACTGCAAAGGTTCTTCACTTATCATCCAACCTGCTTGTCCTTAGTGGATGGCAAAGAGCAGGACTTCTGAATCAGCTCTTATTACCTAGGCAGATTCATATAGGATCCGGAAAGACTTTTGAATACAGAGATGCATTATTCACACTTGGTTATCTGATTGAAGCAATTTAGCATGGAGCTGTTTAAGTTTCTTTATCACTGGCTCTCCTTAAATGAATGAATGAATGAATGAATATATAAATCACCCGGTCATCACAATCGGCACAGCTCCAGGTGCCAACACTGAGGATAGCTTGAAAGTCTTTAACCAGAAATAGAGCCTTCTTGATGGTGGCACCTACACTGTGGAATGCACTACAGGTGGAGCTGTGCCAGACCCCATCACTGGCTACCTTGGGGGAAAAAACAATTAAAAAGGAGTCCTTTTAGAGTGTCATTCCCTTGGCAGTAGATTAGCCAGTTAGGTTCAGATTTGATGTCCTCTGTTGCCAATTATTTTAGTTTTGTTTGGTCAATGATGTATTTGTTAGTGGTGGGTTTTATTGTGTGGGTATTATTGTCATTTATTTTCTGTTGTTCACCTCCCAGAGTGGGATAACATCCAGATGGGCAGTATATAAATCAAATAAATAAATAAATGAGAGGGCGGTTTAGACATTTCCTGATTATTACTTGCCTCTTGTGATTGCATGCTTGGGGGTGGGGTGGGGGTGTGGTACACAGAAAGGGCATCCTCGAACATTGTGGTATTTTGAATCACAATAGGGCATGCCCTGGTAACAGCAACCTTGTGTTGCTTGCTAATCTTTCTCACACTAGGTCAGGCGAAAGGAACTACAGAATGAACTCACCAAAAGGTGCCTTCATTTTGGCCATTTCATATCTAGCCTAGACACAGAAGAAGAAGAAACATGGACTGGAACAGCAGTGAGAAATCTAATGTATGATATACCAAGACAGCTCTAGCAGCAATAGAGTGTTATTTGATATGTTTTGCACTACTTTAATGAAAATATAAAACTGCTTGCATCAATGGGTCCTGGGTTGGCATTCTATGAACTAAAATTCTACATCCAACATCTGGTCTTTACAATTGTCAAGTTTGCTTACAATTAATAGACTGGCCATCGTGTTTTGCTTTAAACCAAACACTAATCTTTCCTGCTCCTTTAATGTAAGATAATTTATTTCTTCTTTCTCACA
This sequence comes from Bradypodion pumilum, assembly GCA_035047305.1. Taxonomy (NCBI): domain Eukaryota; kingdom Metazoa; phylum Chordata; class Lepidosauria; order Squamata; family Chamaeleonidae; genus Bradypodion; species Bradypodion pumilum. Next base: position 359,758,921 of record JAWDJD010000001.1, read on the forward strand.
ACATAAGCAATTTTGCCAATCCCATCTAGTTCTGACCTTTCACAGCTTTTCTCATGTCAGTCATGATGCTGTTTTCTCTGGGATTTCTGTTATTGTCATGCATAGAGGTCACAGAGGTTACAGGTCAGCACTCTTGATATATTGGAAGGATCCATCATGAAATACATTTACTACATTTGGACAGGAGCCTGAAGCATCCAGAAAGTTCAAGGGAGACAGTTGCAGAGCACTGTAATAACTTTTGTGTCCCTAACCAATACAAGACACAAAGTTCAGAGAAAAGGACATGGGAAGCATCTCAGAAAAAAAAATGATCAGTCACTGCCTGAAAGAGGACAATTGTTACATTTCACAAGATAGCAGGGTGCTATTTATGGTCACCCATGCCATTCCTAGTATTCAACATGTAAATGACCTTTATTCAAGCTCATAATAACTGTATATCTCTGTGAATGGTTGCTGGCCCCTGGAATTTGGGCTAAACTTACCATATTCTTGGAAACCAAGACTGTTCACAGGTAGTTCAAGGTGTACTTTGTTTTAGTGTAAATGCCATCATATCCCTAGTCTAAGTAAGGCATGTGCACTGTCTTCAGATAAGTGTGCAAAAATGGACTGAATCTGGGATCTATAGATCACCCCATATCCACAGGTTCATTAACCACTATTTTAGTTATCTATGGGTCAAAAATATTAAATAAAAATCCCTGAAATACATTATATATTTCTGTGATACATTACCAAAGCTGGCTACTTGAGGCCAGAGGTAATTGAAACCCCTCCCCCTCTTCTATGATTCATGTATGTGTGTTAAATATAAGGTTCACTGTTATACGTGGTTTCAGGTACATGTATCTGCATAAGATCTTGGAACATTTCTCCCATGGAAATGGGTTGAGACCTGTATGCGCAATTGCACAGTGACAACAGGAGATTTAAAAAGCCACTTTTAACCCCTGGGTCAAAGGAAGACCACAGTGGATCTCTGCAACCCATTACCATTTGTAAAGTTAAAATGTGGTCACTAGGATGAATTGATAAACAGAGAAATCTAAACAAACAAAGTAGCTGCTCTACTGTCCTGCTAACAATATAAGCAATAATCTGCACAATGTCACCTTTTTCAAGATCCCAGATTCATTCCTATTATGTCAAACAAGAAACAAACAAAAATAATGACAAAAATATTGTGGCATCTTAAAGACTATCTGCTATATTTTAATGTTAGCTTTCATGGATCAAGCCCTCTTCTTTAGACATAAGAGTGAGACTTCACAGCAACAATTTATACATAGCCCCATGTCAGGTGGGCATACAGATGGACAATTGTACATTAATACAGTGTTTACAGTGATAAATCATGTGAAATAGTGCGGCTTTTCACATTTTGTAATGACTGAAGATCCCTGCTTGCTGTTTAGTCTATAGATGGAGAGTGATGTTCAGAAGAAAGTTATTTAAATTCTGGTTAAATTTCTCTAAGGCATCTTTTCCAAGGGCCCAGATCAAAAAAATATCATCAATGTACGTCAAATAGAGAAGTGTTTTATGGGCAAAACAGTTAAGAAATCATTGTACTAGGTCAGCCATATATTCACATATTGTAGAGCCATGCAAGTGCTCATGGTAGTTCCATTGATCTGAAAGTAGGTTTTAATTGTCAAAGATGAAGTAGTTGTATATGAGCCTGAAGTTGCAAAGGTTGGTGAATATGTGGGATTCATCCTTATTTTCAACAGCATTTCTGACAGCTGGTAGGACATCTCTGTGTGGAATATTAGTGTAGAGCAGGGTTTTGCAACCTAAAGCCCATGGGCCAGACCTGGCCCATGGAGCCATTTTATGTGGCCCACCACCCTCACTCCCACCACCTCCAGAATCAGCGGAAGTGGTGAAAACAGCCAAAAACACACTGTAAATGCACCTGTGGCTGTTGTAAATACATTTACTGCAGCCGCAGATGTGGTTGACAGTGTTTACAGTGGGGGGAATCATGTGTCCGGTCCACTCAGCTGTCTGAGCGAGCAAGGTCTGGCCCATGGTGAGAAAACATTGAGAACCCCTGGTGTAGAGAGTTTCTATGTCAATGGTGGCTAAGATGGTGTTGTCTGGGAAGTCATGTGTGGATTGAAATTTCCTTGGAAAATCAGTGATATCTTTTACATACTTAGAAATATTGGCAGCATATGGATTAAGGATTGAGTTCATATATCCAGCTACCTCAACAATGAAAGTACTGATCAGCCAATGTACTGACTTAGGCTTCTGAAAATTAAAGTCCAAAAACCAAAGGTTGGGAAACACTAAGCCAGAGGATGAAAACATACCTTCTGGGGCAAAGAAAATAAAGAGTAGCAGGATAGAGTGCCTGTTGTGTATTCAGGCACAATTGCAAGTAGTGCAGGCAGCAACTTTGCAAGAGGAAAATTGCAGTTTCCCACCATCCGAATTAGGAACAGAAAGTGGCACGAAAACCCATGCACAGGACACGCTCATTATGCTAATCAAAGTCCTGTGGTTGGCTACAATTTTGGATCCTGTTCTCCATTGGTTAAATACATATATTGCCTGTTATGATTGGTTAGTTACGGTTGTCCGGCAGGTCACTACTTTGTATCAAGAAGCCACCACCGGGGAGACACTATATAAACCTCATGGGTAAACAAGGGTGGGGCTGGATCAGATCTATACTTCCCTCTCTGTACGGGTAGCCAGCAACATGCTAGCCTGGGTCTCCTCCATTATGCTACAATCCTAAAGTAGCTAGGTATTGCCTCCTTCCTTGGCACACTCCAGAGGGACTGATTCCATGGGACTGTATAGCCATCTCTGTGTCTGGAACGCCTTGTAAGCTCATCTTGAATAGACTGTTAAATAAAGACTTGATGCTGTTTTGTTCATCGTTGTCTGGACTATTGCTTGCAAGGGCCATAATTAACAGTGCCCAAGGAAGAAGAATGAGGAATGGAAGGATTGAGTGTTTGATGATCTTGTTTCAGAGACACCCATGCAGAAAACTCCGATTGGATGAAACTCCTTGGAGCATTTTTGCTCGGGCTTCACTCCGGGACGGGGGCGGGCGGAGGTCAATGGTACCTGGCCTGGAGGTCAATGGTACCTGGCCTGGGTGAGTGGGTGGGCTGCCATGGAGTCTCGCCAGGCACAGGCACGTTGGAGTTTTTGTCCTGGCTGCAGTCCATGTGTAGTGTTGGGCAGTCCTCTGGGCAGTCCTGGCATCCCTCTCTCAGTCTGGCCTCCGTGTTTGGCTGCTGTGTCTCACAGTGGCCGCTGGTAGTTACAGTGGCCCCTGGGGGTGGTAGTTCTGTGGCATTTTGCTTGTCTGTGGGGCTGGCACCCCACCCGCAGCCTCCAGACCTCCGTCGTTGACCTCGTCCACCCAGAAGGTAGGTCTGGGCAAAATTTCAGGTGGGAGGGTGGTGATGGTGGGGGAAACGCATTGAAGACTATCAAACGTACTTCTTTGCTTTATTGGTATAGATATATTTTGGGACGCCTATCTTCACAATCCATGGCCTTTCCTATGAAAGCCACTAGAGGGCACAGAGCAGACATGTTAACTGCATAATGGATGTATATATTGTAAATTCTTAGTTGTGGCTGCAACCTTACACACATTTATATGCAGGGGGATCATGTTTCATAGCAAAGTGTAGCATTATGCTTTATAATAGTTATTGTAATGAACAGGTTTTGTTCTTTTAAAAATAAATCTTATATAAACAGCTTAATTTTTCTTTGGTTTTATTTACTGCAAGGTAAATCTGATTTACATACAAAGTTAGAGGTATAGTCATAGTTAAAATGGATACATTCAGGGTTGCTTATTCTGTAGTTTCTTCAGAAAAATCATCCTCCCTACAAATGAAGCAATATTGACCCTGCAATCTTTCTCTTCCCCTCTCTTCCCCTCTGGTTCCTTCTTTCTGTGTTTCCTGTCATTTATGCCATTCTTTTGTGTGAAACAAGGTTTCCTGTTTTTTATCAGGTCAAAAATCCACCAGTAAAAGCTTCTAGTGTTCCAGGAAAGAGCCTGTCTGTTGTGTTCTAAGAGTGTAACCTTCCAACATGTGAGATCAATGTATCTGAACCAATGTAACCTTACCTATGAGTAACAATGTAACCTTCAGCTGTATCACATAAACCCTGTAATAGGACGTGAGCTAATGACCACCAGCTGGCAGCAGCGAGCGTCCAAGCTCTCTTGGTTCAAACCCATCAAGGACCGCAGCGCGGGAAGTTTTCCCGCCGCTACCTACACCTGGACAAGAAGGGCGTGACCAGCCATGACGTCACGCGGACCAGTAGCCAACGGGCTACCGTGGAGCCACATTCAAAAGACGCTACTACCATATATATAGAGCTGTTCGTCCGCCATTACCTCATGTTCCCTCTGTCCACCATGCAATAAACCTGAGTTAACCCAGCCGTTGGCTGTGCTTTGTGTCTTGACTCTCATACACTAAATTGGCGACGAAGGTGGGATCATGGATCCCCATGGAGCCAGGACACAGAGCGGGTTCAACATCACCAAACCGCAAGACTGGGAGCTCTTTGAGATGGACTTCCAGGCGGCACTGGTGGAACTCAAAGTCAAAGAAGACGACGAGGAAAGGAAGAGGGCCATCCTCACCCGCATGCTCGGGATGGAAACCAAGCGGACGCTGGTGGGCATCCTCGCACCGAAGAAGGTGAGCGATTTCAAAGCCGGTGACATCATGAAACTGCTGCGTGAGCGGTTCCGACCCTCGAGGGCAATGTTTCCCGCTCGGAGCGCGTTTTGGAGGCGAGTTCAAGCGCCGGACGAGTCGGTAGAAGCCTTCGTAACGGCTATGAGGGTAGCCGCCGCCCCCTGCAAATGGGACCACATCCTAGATATGGCCCTCAGGGACAGAGTGCTGTGTGGCCTGAAGGACAAGGAAGTGCAGCGCAGCCTGATGAACAAGGAGCCACCCCCCACGTTGGAAGAGGTTGTAGAGGCCGCGGAAGCCGCGGAATCCACGAATGCTGGAGTAGATGAGATGCACAAGTGGCGTGAGTGGCGTCCGAGGGCCGGCAAAGCGGAAAACTCTTCCCACGGGAAGTCCGGTCAGTCGGTGCATGCAACCCGACCGACCTCGAAATCATCCTCAGAGAGCAGCGATGGCGAGGAGGTCCAGAAGGTCCGGAGAGGCGGGCGCCGCTGCGATGGTTGCGGAGCGGCCCATGAGCGCGTGAAGTGCCCATTCAGGAAAGCCGAGTGTTTCAACTGTGGACGTCGGGGGCACATCGCCAAGGCGTGCAAGAAGCGGAAAGAGGACCGGAGACAGTCACAAGACCGCTCAGCCAGACCGGACCGTCCAGCGAGATCCAAAGATGGCGCCCGGGCCACGAGGAAGCAGGACGGCGTGGGCCGCATCTCGGACGACAGCGAGGGCGACGCTCCTGTGTTCAGCGTGTCTGCGGGACAGCCCCATTACTTTGTTGAGGTACTAGTACAAGGGACCCCCATTAGGATGGAAGTTGACTCGGGGTCCTCCTATTCTATAATTCCCCAGAGAGAGTTCTTGAAAATTGACCCCCACGTGCGGCCCAAACTTAAGGCGTTGAGAGCCACACTACGGGACGTACAGGGGAACAGCATTCCGGTGTTGGGGGTCGGAACATTCCGGGTCCGTTTTAAGAGACATTCTGCGGAACTTCCCCTAGTGGTGCTAAAGGGGGGGAGTTGTAGCCTCCTCGGAACCCAGTGGTTTCAGCCCTTAGGTCTGTTCATAGGGGGGGTGCATGCCGTAGGCGAGGACCCAATACAAGCGGCGTGTGACGCACACCCCGCTGTGTTTAAAAGTGGACTGGGAAAGTTCAAGGGGCCCCCTGTAGCCTTCGACTTAGATCCGGAGGTCCGCCCGATAAGACTTAAACCGCGCAGGGTACCGTTCGCGCTAAAGGACAAAATAGAGGCGGAACTGGACAAACTGGTGGGTCAAGGGATTCTTGTTCCTGTGGATTCCGCGGAGTGGGAGACTCCAATTGTAACAGCACTGAAGGCTAACGGGGAGGTGCGCATTTGCGCTGATTATAAGTGTACCATTAATAAGGCAATCCGCCCTAATGCATACCCGGTGCCAGTGGTCAGCCACCTTCTGGCCAGGCTGAATGGGGGAAAGTGTTTCGCTAAACTCGATTTAGCACAGGCCTACCAGCAACTCCCGGTAACCCCCGTTGTGGGGCCAACGGGTGGTGGTTCCTACGTCCCTGCGGCCGAAGGTGCTAAAGCTGTTGCACGTCAGCCACCCGGGAATCGTCCGCTCCAAGGCGTTGGCCCGGAGTTACTTCTGGTGGCCCCAGCTGGACGCTGACATAGAGCATTTGGTGGGCACTTGTGAGGCATGTCAGTGCTCCCGACCGGAGGTGGCCCGCCTCCCGCACAGGGAATGGGACGCAGCAAGGGGACCGTGGTCCAGGGTACACGTAGATTTTGCTGGCCCGTTCCGAGGAACCATGTTTCTCCTGGTGGTGGATGCATACTCAAAGTGGCTGGAGGTCATCCCGGTAAAGAGCACATCCTCCGCCGTTACCATTCGCCAGCTACGGAGGGTCTTTTCCACGTTCGGTTTACCCGACACTTTGGTCAGCGACAATGCCAGTTGCTTCACGTCCGCTGAGTTCGCAGCATTCATGGAGGCAAATGCAATTCGGCATGTCACATCCGCACCGTTTCACCCGGCCACGAATGGCCAAGTGGAACGGTTGGTGCGCACCACGAAAGATGCGCTGCGGCGCATGGGCTCGGGAGATCTAAATCACCAGGTTTGTCAATTTCTATTAGCGTATAGAGTGACCCCCTTAGCGTCGGGATACTCGCCGGCGGAGCTGCTGATGCGGAGGAAACTGACCACGCTTTTGTCCAGGCTAGACCCGTCGAGGGTCGAGGACAAAGGGAAGAATATAGGGTTAGCGGTCTCGAAAGGTTTCGGCGTAGGCGATCCTGTACACTGCAGGAACTATGCCAACGCAGGCCCAGCCTGGGTGCCAGGGACGATAATAGAGCAGACGGGGCCAGTGTCTTATCGGGTGGAAACTAGCACCGGCCTCCTATGGAGGAGGCACGCGGACCAACTGAGGCACCGAGTGAGCGAGGGGCCGACCAGTGGGGCACAGCGACAGGATTCAGCGATAGGGTTCTCCCCCACCCGTTTAGCCCAAGGGGGAGACAAGGGGGAAAGCAGCGAGCCCGACTCATATCCTTTTGATACCCCAGTTCTATCCGAGCCCGGGGGGAGGGAAAAGGAGTGTGCGGCCGCCGCTGCCGCTTCCCCCGAATCCGATTTTGATTTTGATTTTGCTAGCCGGGGGGGTTTTTCGGAGTGTTCCCCCACCCATCCAAGCGAGAAGAGGGGTTTTTCGTTAGCCCCCAGTGCCCCCGGTTCTTCCCAAACAAAGCACACACCTCCCAACAAAGCCGCAGAGTCGCGGCAAACCACTAACAAGTCATCCTCTCCGATTGCAGGGCAGGAAGCCAGGGAGCAAGGAGGAGGGAGCGAAGCCGGGGCAGGGCAGCCCGTGCCGAGACCCCAGCGTGTTCGAAATAAGCCATCTTGGCTGAGAGACTTCGTCTCATCCTAGGGGGGAGGAGTGTTGTGTTCTAAGAGTGTAACCTTCCAACATGTGAGATCAATGTATCTGAACCAATGTAACCTTACCTATGAGTAACAATGTAACCTTCAGCTGTATCACATAAACCCTGTAATAGGACGCGAGCTAATGACCACCAGCTGGCAGCAGCGAGCGTCCAAGCTCTCTTGGTTCAAACCCATCAAGGACCGCAGCGCGGGAAGTTTTCCCGCCGCTACCTACACCTGGACAAGAAGGGCGTGACCAGCCATGACGTCACGCGGACCAGTAGCCAACGGGCTACCGTGGAGCCACATTCAAAAGACGCTACTACCATATATATAGAGCTGTTCGTCCGCCATTACCTCATGTTCCCTCTGTCCACCATGCAATAAACCTGAGTTAACCCAGCCGTTGGCTGTGCTTTGTGTCTTGACTCTCATACACTAAACTGTCTCGTCCAGCTATGGCTGACTTCTTTTTTGCCTTTGACATATGAAGCTAGAAACCTTACAGATTGTAGCTCTCCTCCTGTACTTTATCTCCCAGAAGATGGAGCTGACTGTGGTGGCAGGAAGGATGATGACAAATGCATTCACTGAGGAGATGCTATTCCTCCTCCTTATGGAGAATGAATGGCTTTGGGTGAAATTACAACTGCTGTTCAGTTACAATTGTAGATTGCTGAACAAGCTGCGGAGTGACAGAAGTGTCGATGAACAATAGGGCCTCTTCAAGCCTCAATATTAGAGAGAAGGGAGAAAGACCTCATAAATCACAGCCTGTCAGGGCCAAGATGAAAAGGAATCTTATCTACATCTAGCTCTGCAGTTAGTACTCCCCAGGTTACTATCCCTGAGGTTCTGAAGAACTGGAGCTTTAAGTGTGGCAAGCACATAGCTGACTAGGAAAAGGAGCAAGCAGAGAATCTTAGTAATTACTCTAGCCAGTCTAGAGCTTGGGAAAATTATTTTTCTGAACTACAAATCCCAGAGGCCCTGTTGTAGACCAAGAAAGTAACTTTTCTAAACTTTAGATTGGCTAATATGATTGCAAATGGTAAAGAAGTAAACAATCCAGATCCTAAGCTACTCTGAACATAGAAAGGTAAAGGTCTCGCCTGCTCAAAAGCCAGTTGTAGCCGACACTAGGGTGTGATGTTCGTCTCCGTTTACAGCCAAAGAACCAGTGCTATCTGCGTCTGCAGGCATTTCCATGATCATGTGGCAGACATGACAAGACACCATAGAGCACAAAACACTGTTACCTTTCCTGCCAAAGCAGTGCCTATTTATCTACAGTAATGCCTCATACAAAGTCCGCTTCGTACAACATTGGATTCATAAAACATCGCCTAATTCCTTAAAAAAAGTTGCCTCATATAAAGTTGCTGCGACTTTGTATGAGACATTGGGGTTTTTCCAAGACTGCATTGTGCCTGGGCATTATAAAAGGCAGGATGCATGCATGCATTGCTCTTGTGGGTTATGCACAAGGTGAAGAGGGTTTAGGAGTGGTTTTGAGCGTGACTTTGGATTTTTTTTTATTTTTTCATCAGAATTTTTAGAAGCATTCCTGGGATTTTTGCAGCATTCTTCAGGTTCTTGGACAATCAGGATTGTTGGACATGTTTTTGTAATGTATTTAGCCTTCAGACAATGATTTCTTAAAGTTCTGTCAGTTTCTTGTCTGTTTCCTTGACTTTGCCCTGAAGTCTGTGCTGTTACAGTACAATGTATCTCTATGGAAACGACGTTGTATGAGGCATTGCGGCAAGGATTTGGACGTTGTATGAGGCATCACGGCTAGGATATTGCATGCCTCATACAAAGTCCAAATCTGTATAAAGTCCAAACTTGTGGAACCAAGTTTGGACATTGTATGAGGTATCACTGTACTTGCAATTTCTTTTTTTAAAACTACTAGGTTGGCTAGAGATGGAACAAATGATGGATGCTCACTCCATTATGCAGCCTTGCCAAATAATGAGTTTGCTTGTCACTACTCTATTTTGTGTCTAAAATACATGGGCACATGCAAGCCCTATTCAAGGCATTATGTATTTGGTTAAAATTTCCAGAGGCAGAGGTAGGCAGGCTAATTCCACATGTTCTACTGTGAAATCTAATTCACATTTCAGATCAATGTGAGTGCTAACATAGGCTTACGGTAAGCATAATAGGCTTCAGGCTTACGGTAAGCATAATAGAGTTTGTAAAGTATGTGAGATATTCAAGGAGGGTTTACCATTACTGATACTCATTGACATTCCATGGGTAAGTGGAGATGTGAACCGGTGTATCCTGAATCCCAGTTCACCAATCTATTCACCAGCTGTCCCCAAATTAGTACATTAATTGAAATACAGTGATACAGAGATATTTAGCTTGTTTTGAATTTGAAAAACAACAACAGGATTTTAAATGAAAAACACTTTCAAAATGGGGAGGTGGAGATGTAATCACAATTTAGGAACATTTGAACATATGTGCTGGAGTTGCAAAATAACAAGGGACCTTTGGGTAAACAATGAAAATGAAATCAGAGATATAATGGCATTAGAATTAAACTGGATGTAGATAGAGTTCTGTTAACAGTTTTAGAGGAGAAGAACTTAGATGTGAATTTAGAAAGATTTAATGTCAATTTTCTTAACAATAGCAAGACAAGAGATTGCAAAATAATAATAATGGAAGAATAATTTGAAGTTAGAAGTTGATAACTGGTATAAGGAGATTTGGGAAATTGCCATGAATGAAAAACTTACATGTGAATTGAATATTTAAAAAGGAATAATTAATGAAAATAGATTCTGGGACATTTGGAAACCCTTCTTGGTGCATACATTGAAAAATAATAGAGGGGACATACCAGCACATGACACATTCAGTTCTAAGGAAAACGAGATGGTTAGAAAAAAGTGGTGAATTCGGGAAAATGTACATAGCACATGGGTGATATTATTTCTATAGAGTTTACTTTATATTAGTAATAACGAAGAATAAGAAAAGCTAATAATCAGATCTTAAATAAGTTTGTATATATGATAATTGTGTTTAAGATGAAAAAGGGAAGATAAATGAAAGTTTATTAATTATGATATGAGTAGGATAAATTTATAAAAGGGGAAATTGAAATGTATGATGAAGATGGAAAAATGAAAAGATATATCTGATGTTAGATGAAGCCTATGTTATTTTGTTCTTATTTTTCTTTTTTCCTTTAGTATGCTTTATGTATGTAGTTTTCTTACATTTTCACTGTCGATATTTTTGTTATTTTGAATTTTTTAAAAGTTCAATAAAAGTAATTTTAAAAAATGGGGAGGTCAAATGGCACATGAAAATAACATGCAAAATGCATTATAAGTCAAAAATTGTTTGTAAAATGCATATACTGGGCAAAGTTCCTTCCTTTTAGGAAATACATTAAAACCTGGCTGGTGGGGCAGGTGTGGGGAACTGATGAAGGAGAGACCCCCGCCTGCTGGCTTGTTTAAATACATAATCTGGATCTCCCCTCTTTTTATGGATGGGGTTGGTTGGTTGTTTTTTTAATGGGTATGTTTTTTAAAATGATTTTATTGTGATATTCATTGTATCTGTTTTTATGCTTTTTATCTGTCAGCTGCCTGGAGTTGCCTCAGCGAGGGAAGGGGGCGATACAGATATGAAAATTAAATTAAAATTTAAAATTACATTAAATTTAAAGGTCCATATATAACTGTTACATTGGTGGGAAATGCATGACAAAATGAGCATATTTTAAACTGGTTTCTCTGAAAATTCACAAACTAATGAGGAAACAGGACAAAAACAGCTTAAAGTTGGGAAAATAAAAAAATGAAATAAGCAACAATACGTAGCTTTTTAAACAGGGAAGGGTTCTGGCTCAGTGGCTGACCATTTGTATGCATGAAGAAATTCCCTCAAGTTCAATTCCTAGAATATACAGATAGGTGTGTGTGTGTGTGTGTGTGTGTGTGCGTGCGTGCGTTTGTGTGTGTGTGTGTGTGTGTGTGCGTGCGTGTGTGTGTGTGTGTGCGTGCATGCGTGCATGCGTGCGTGCTTGCGTGAGTACGCCAGTGTGTGGGTGGGGGGAAGATTTCCTGTGGAAGGATGCCATGCAGCTATATGAATATCTGAGAAGATGTATCAGTGATCAGACTCTGTAAAAATAGTTTCCAGGGTTCCTATGATGCTTCAGGGTCAGCTAAAGCAGGTGTCTCCTCCTTTGCACTGTGATAAGGTTATGATGGATAATTGCAGGGGAGGATAGCACAGGTGAAGGAGAGACAAGACTGAGAAAGAAAAAGGCTGCAGTAGGGAAAGTTATGTGCTGTCTTTCTGGCAATAAGATGACAACATTCTCTAAAATTGGTCATGGGCTCCTGTCTATCTATCTATCTATCTATCTATCTATCTATCTATCTATCTATCTATCTATCTATCTATCTATCTATCTATCTATCTATCTATCTATCTATCTATCTGCCCACCCGCCCGCCCACCTGCCCGCCATACCTGTCAAGTTTGGGATTTGAAAATAAGGGAAATTTTGACCACACCCCTCTGTGGGTGTGCCCAAATCTGTGGGCATGGCCAAATATAGCCATGTGACTTGCTGGGCCCTAGTCATGCCTGCCACATGGCCATGAAAATGTCTGCAAACACAGACAGCGCTGGCTCTTTGGTTGTAAATGGAGATGAGCACTGCACCATAGAGTTGGATATGACTGGCAGATTTAACTTTCTTAGGATCAAAGATCGCTGCAGATGGTGATTGCAGTCATGAAATTTTATTGCAGCCAATAAAAAGGCGACTGATGCTTGGGAAACAAGCTATGAGAAACCTGGGGAACATAGTTAAAAGTAGAGACATCACCTTGCAAACAAAAAATTGCATAGTCAAAGCAATGGTATTCCCGGTGGTAATGTATGGGTGTGAGAGTTGGACCATTAGGAAAGCTGACTGCAGAAAAATAGATGCCTTTGAAATGTGGTATTAGAAATAGGTCGATCCTAGAAGAAATCAACCATGACTGCTCATTAAAGGTCAAATAGTGAAGATGTACTTTGGACATCAAATGAGAAGAGAGGATTCACTTGAGAAGGCCTTGATGCTGGGAAAGGTGGAGGACAAAAGAAGGGGGTGGCCAAAAATAAGATGGCTAGATGGTATTGTAGATGCAATGGGCACAAAGCTGTGTGGGCCAAAGAACACTTCTCCCATCTTCTTGGGGGACTTTTGTTTTGTTTTCTTTCTTGTTTACTTATTTTTAATTAATTTTTTTTCCTGGGAAGCAAAGTGCAGAATAGTAACCCTAGGGTTACCAACTGCTTGTAAGCAGCAGCAGCAGCTTGGTTTTAATGAACTAGCCCTGCACATGGCTAGACCCCCCCCCCATTAAGGTGGAGGATCAAGGGATTAATTCCCCCAAATTAACCAATCTATTTGTTCCTCACTGCAACCAATTGAAGCACCAACACCTGAGAATGTTGGATCCAGCTTAAGGAAGGGAATTTGTAAAGAAGTAAAAAAGCAACCTCTGTAGTTTCCAAGCCTCCCAGCATCTGAGGAGTTAATCTCCCTCCAGATGGTTTGTAAGAAGGTGTGAGAGAGAGAGAGAGAGAGAGAGAGAGAATGGGCTCTCTAATTGATCAAGCAATACCCCCCTCCCAAGTTAACTCTAGAACAGAAATGAAATCCTCCAGGAGGCAGGGCAGAAACAGCTCAATAAACCATGAGAGTGAGAGAGAAGTCTCTACTCTACCCCAGACCAATAACTGATTTTCCCCTGCATATATGAAATATCGCTCACCTAGAGTAGACTCCTGTCCCATGGTGGCTCCTCTGACCACCAGCAGCAAAAATGAAGCCTCCATGACCATGTGGCAGGGAAATGAAAGAGAAACTACAGAAGGTCCCTCCCACCACCACCTTCTCTCTCTCCTTCCACAAGCGAAAAGACAGCCACACAGCAGCCTCAGGTGACAGGAAAAATGTATTTATTTATTTATGGTTCAAATTTCTATGCCGCCCAATCAGGCGAACCCGACTCAGGGCGGCTCACAACAAAATTAAAACATACATATTAAAACAATTAAAACCCCAACATACCCACCCACCTATTAAAACTAACCACATTAAAACTGCCCGCACTAAAAAGATGGGGGCTTCATTTTATAAGCCAGCAGGCAGGGGCCACTCTTCCATCTGAGCCCCACACCTGCCCCGCCAACCAGGTTTTAAATTCTCTTCTGAAAGGCAGCAGCTCCATCTGCTCCCGCATCTCTACTGGCAGGAGGTTCCACAAGGCTGGTGCGGACACAGAAAAGGCCCTCCTTTGTGTGCCAGAGAGGCGAGCCCCTCTGGCAGATGGAACAATTAGAGAGCCCCTCTGGTCCACTCTGGTTGGATGGACAGACACTCTTGGGACGATGCGGTCTCTTAGGTATCCTGGCCCACTACCATGTAGGGCTTTAAAGGTCAAAACCAGCACCTTGAATTGCACCTGGAGACAAACTGGTAACCAGTGCAGCTCCTGAAGCAATGGTGAGGTGCGAGCATAGCGCCCACACCCCATCACCACCCGGGCTGCTGCATTCTGCACCAGCTGTAGCCTCCGAATGGTCGTCAAGGGCAGCCCCATGTAGAGTGCATTGCAATAATCTAGCCTGGAGGTCACCAGAGCATATGTGACCATGAGCAGGGAGTCCCAGTCCAGGAGCGAACACAACTGTCGGATGACGCGAAGCTGTGCGAAAGCCCTCCTGGCCACGGCTGTCACCTGATCTACAAGTAGCAATCCCGAATCTAGGAGGACCCCTAAGTTGCATACCGGGTCTGTCTGGGGCAAAGCAGCCCCATCCAAGACCAAAGTTGGCAGCTCCCTGGATAACGTGGGGCCCCCCATCCATAGCCACTCAGTCTTGGAGGGATTCAATTGTAGCCTGTTGTCCCCCATCCAGACCCCGACAGCTTCCAGACATCTGGATAGGACATTGACCGCATCACTGGGGTCCCCACGGGCCGAGATGTACAGCTGGGTATCATCAGCATACTGATGATACCTCACCCCATGGGAACAGATAATCTCGCCCAGCGGCTTCATGTAGATGTTAAATAGGAGAGGAGAGAGCACCGAGCCCTGAGGCACCCCATAATGCAGGGGCCTAGGGATGGACCTCTCACTCTCCAACCACACTGACTGTGTCCAGCCCTCCAGAAATGAGGAAAACTAGGATAAGACAGTACCCTGGATCCCCAATTCTTTGAGCCGTTCCAGAAGGATAATGTGGTCGACAGTATCGAAGGATGATGAGAGGTCAAGAAGGGCAAGGATGGATGGATGGCCACCATCCCACTCCCACCAGTGATCATCTACCAGTGCGACCAATGCCGTCTCTGTACCATATCCAGGCCTGAAACCTGATTGAAAGGGATCCAGATAATCCGCTTCAACCAGGACCCCATGCAGCTGTCGAGCCACTACCTTCTCCAGTACCTTCCCCAAAAAGGGGAGGTTGGAGACCGGTCTATAGTTAGCTGGAACTGCTGGGTCGAGGGATTGTTTCTTCAGGAGGGGGTCACCAAAGCATGTTTTAAAGGTGCAGGAAACACCCCCTCCCATAGTGATGCATTGATTATAGCCCCGACCCAGCCTCCCGTCAGCACCTTAGAGGCTTTCACCAACCAGGTGGGACAGGGATCTAAAGGGCAGGAGGTGGTGCGAACAGCTGCAAGAAGCCTGTCCACTTCCTCAGGAATTGATCCCAGAGAACACAGCCAGACTGAGCTCTGATCCCCTTCTGACTCTCCCCATCCACGTCAGGATTGAACCTGGAGTGAATCCGAGTGATTTTCTCCACCAGATAGTATGCAAAAACCTCAGCCAAACCCTGCCACCCGGGCACCGGCCCCTCCTGGCCAAGGAGAGGCCTGGTAACCCAGAACAGGGCAGCTGGGCGATTATCTGCGGAGGCAATGAGGGTGGTGAAGTATTGCTGCTTCACCACCTCAGTGCCACCAGGTAGGTCTTAACAGCAGCCCTAGCCAGTGTCCAGTCGGAATCGCTCCGAGTCTTCCCCTAGCGGTGCTCTCGGCATCTCTTTGCCCGTTTAAGCTCCCGCAGTTCTTCTGTAAACCACGGGGAAGATCTATCCCTGTGGGCTCGGAGAGGCCGTAGTGGTGCGATTTCATCCAAGGCAGCGGTAGTCGTCCTTTACCACAGGTCAACGAGTGCCTTTGATTAATGGTGTAGCCGATCCAGAGGAAAATCCCCCAGTTCCCTCTGGAATTCGTCCGAATCCATCAGTTGCCGGGGGTGGGCCAATTTAATAGCCCCTGCCTCACTACGGTGAAACGTCGCCTCCGGGAAGTCCAGAGTCACCAGATAGTGATCTGACCATGGCACAGGTATAGTGTCAAATTTCTGTAGTCTCAGAGCACTCTGCCACCGCTCTGACAAAAAACTAGGTCTGGTGTGAGACCACTGCCCCTGGTAGGACCATGAATTACCTGAGTCAGGTACATGGCTGCCACGGAAGCCATGAACTCCTGAGCAACCTCTGAACCAGTCCCCAGTGAAGGCAAATTGAAGTCCCCCAGAACCATCAGCCTAGGGAACTCCAACGCCAATGCTGAGATGGCCTCGAGGAGCTCAGGAAGGGAGTCTCTTACCCTGCAAGGAGGCAGGTACAGGAGTAAGACTCCCAACTGACCCTTAGGGCCCAACTGCAGGAGCAGGGCCTCACAACCCAGGACTTGTGGAGCCGTGGCCCTGGCGACTCCCAAGGACTTCCTGGCTACAATGGCGATGCCACCGCCCCATAAAACATACTGCAGCTTCGCCTGTGAGGGCTCCGGTCAGGATTTTTTTTAAAAAAATTAAGGGATATTACAGGGAAATTAATAAAATGGGAGGGGGATGGGAAGAGGGGTAAAAATAATGGGTTTTCCCGGGGGAAATGGGATACTTGACAGGTATGCTGCCCACCTGGCTGCCTGCCTGCCTGAATGGTGTGTGTGTGAAAATGTGTTTCCTGCATGCCTACAGGTTACTGTTTTGCAGTCTGAGCAGGAATCACAAATGCAAGAGGAAAGTTGAAAAGAAACAAACAGACAAAATGCCAAGGCAGCTATGTTAACACTTGACAAATGAATGGTGTCAGAGTATCAAGGCTGATGTGCTGAATGAGGCAGATGACTAACAGCAGGGTCCCATGGACACAAATCTTTGTTCCATCCTCTTTTGGCTCTGGCTGTTGATTTATTATTTAGCATCTCAGCATGTCCAGCATCTTTAAGTAAAATGGAAATACGTGTGAATGTGGTCAGTACAAGAGGCATCTCTGTACACCAACATAAACTAGAGAAAATGGTTGATGTCTTCCTTGGCAATCTTCAAAAAAAAAAAAAGCTTATGCAGTGACTTCTGTCATTTATGGATTAAATACCAATATATTTGATTAATGCCATCTTGACTATCAATGCAGTTCATTGTAAACATGAGAACAGTTTTAAAAAGATCTGAATTATATAATCACTTCTTCAGGTAAAATGCTATATATTTGTGCGATGAGAAGGCAAAAGGTGAGGATGCTGCTTCTCACTAGAAATGATTGAGAAAATGCAAATGACAGGCTATTTTCGCTTTGCCACCTTACCCCTTTGGTATTTTCAGAATATATATTAATCAGTCATTTAAATGAGGGTAATCATTATTCATTTCACCTACTCTGAAAAAAGTTCCATTCTAGTTATTAGGAGCCTCTATCTGTCCTCCTACCCACCACACTCTTTAGTTACTGTACACATGTACACAGTCTTTCCAACCCCCCCCCCCCGCTTCCAACCAACCATAACAAAATTCAATTTACTGTCTCTCCATTTGGATAAATTTAGCATTAATAAATTGGGTGTCAGTCTGATTTTTCTGAAAAGCATTATCTTTTATCTAAAATCTAAACATCTCATTACTTTCTGAATTAGCTGAAAACTGCATTAACCTAAGACATGTGTTGCTGTCTCTAATACAGCACTAGATGTACCTTCTTCATGGAGAGAAGCAGTCTGCAGCCCCAGCTGTGGCAAAGGCTAGCTCATGCAACCCATGTTTCTTTACATGTCCACTGTCAGCACATAAGGGTGTGCTGATGCAGATAACATAATGCTATTTTTATAACATAATACATTCATATTATCTAATTTGTACAATCCTGTATTTGACGACTGGAAGGTACTGCATGATGGGATGAGCTCCCATCTCTGTCTCAGCTCCTCCCAACCTAGCAGTTTGAAAGCAAGAAATTGCAAGGAGATAAATAGGGACCAGTTCGGTGGGAAGGTAAACAGCATTCTATGCACTCTGGTGACAAGGTGTGCCTTAGAGAACAAGCGGGCAGAGTAGAGAACACACTGGAGAGAGAGAAAGAGAATCCGCTCATGGCTGGTGAAGAATATTAACTACATCATAATTGTCCGTACTAAATGTATAACTCTTGCCAAATAAGTCAACTGAGTCCAAGGCTTGGGTAATTTTCCTTCAATAATTTTATAGGTGCATACTTGAGAACAATATCCGAACAATATCCAAAGCTTTTCTGGTATAATAATAAGCTTTTCTGGGTATTAACCCTTTCATCAGGGAATCTGAGAACTAGTGATTCAAAGTGACTGTGTGATAAGCTTTAACTCATAGTGTCCTTGCCTCTTTGTGTGATCTGCTTCCTGCTAGCGGATATTGTTCTCAAGTATGCACCTATAAAATTATTGAAGGAAAATTACCCAAGCCTTGGACTCAGTTGACTTATTTGGCAAGAGTTATACATTTAGTATGGACAATTATTATACAGTTAATATTCTTCGTCAGCCACGAGCGGATTCTCTTTCTCTCTCGACAAGGTGTGCCTGCCACTTGTCCATGGAAACGTATAGTAGTATAGCAGGTTATGGATAGTTGATTAATAAACTAAAGGAACAACATTTTGGTTTTTTTCCCTCCACATAGAATTATTTTCTATTGTGCCACATTACTATCACTATCTAATTTTCTTCAACACATTTCAAACCCAGGCCATGTCATTAATGGGCTCATGCTTACTACCTCTGCTGTACATCAGAAATATGCAAATAGTTATGCAATATTCACAGAACAAACTCTTTGCTTGGAGAATGCTGTAGACAGATTATTTAAGACAGGCATTTAAAAATCTGTCAGGCTTGTTCAAAGCATAGCATAAGTGAAGAAAATGAAAGCGCGGCGCCAAAATGGCCATCGCGCTCTTTGCGGGGCCCCCCACCCGGACTCAGACATCCAGGTGAGTTAGGGGGTGTGGCCACCCCTCTATAAAAGGGGTGGCCATGAGGCAGCCGAGCTGCCATTTTAGAATTGCGACGGAGAGGAGAAGTTTTCTCCGTTGCATTCTCTCTTTAGTCAGCTATAGAGCCTTGCAGAGCTCTGCGCGTTCGATTCATGGCTGGGAAAAGAGAACTCCGAGTACCCAGTGCCTTTTTTAGGATTGCCTCTTGGCTACCACGGTACTTACATGCAGGAGCTCGATCCCTTGATAGGGATCCTTCAGCGATTCTTATTCTTTTAGGGAGACATGGCTCCCAAGCGAAAGGCCCCGGCACTGAAGCCACGGCCGAGGGGAAGAGCTTTCCCTGGCCCTGCATGGGATGGGGGCCAGCCTTTGGGTCGGAGGACCAGGGCTGCGCCCCCACAGCAGGGCAGTGATAGACCCTTGCCCACTGGTACCAGTGGGGCCGGTCAGGCTACCACCTGGCAGCCGGGTGCCAGCTTCGTAGCTGGTCAGGTGCAGGCTGGCCCCTTCGGGGCTTTGGCCCTGAGCGCACCTTTGCAGGCCCCGGGACAGGCTGGCCCAGGGCGGCCTGGTGCGGGTGTCCGCCCCTCAGCTCCTCCGGCCCCCCAGGGGCCTGAGTTCTGGGCACGGCCCTATTCTGGCCCTGGCTCCCCTTTTGGGTTGCCTTTTCCTCAACTGACTAGTGGGCCGTCCGGCCCACCTGGCCCGCTTTATACAGGGGGCTCCGGGGCAGTGGATGCTCTGTTAGCACAGATGGCAGTGCTGGAAGCATCCTTGGGCATTGCACAGCCTCATTTGGAGGGGGCGCTACTCTTTCTTCAACAGGGGCCACTTCGTCAGCCACGGCTACCTTGCCGGCTGCAACGGTTCAGCGGGCAGCCAACCGGGTCGAGCTGCTTGAGATGGTCTGGCCGGCCCCAGCTGGTGTCTCGCAGCTCCCCGTTCGACCTGATGTCCAGGCTGGGAGCAGTCAGGTGTGGTCCCAGAGCTCGATTCCGGTCACAAGCTCCGACGCCTGCCGTGGGCCGGAACCCCCAGTGGGAGCGGCTCACGGGGGTGCACCTAGTGAGTATCAGGTTCAATTTAGTGCACCAACACCACAGCCCACTTACAGTGGTGGGGTTCAATAGCCCTGGCCTCATCAAGTTGATGCGACCGGGCATCAGTTACCATCCTATCCCAGTATCCCATGGTTTCTAAATGGTCCCTCGTTAAGGGCGGGGGTGTCTGCCCCTGGGGCAGTGCCGAGCATCGCAGGGGCTGTCCAGGTCCTGCTGCGTATGCCCTCTATACAGAATGCGCCGACGATGGCTTTGCCGACAGCTGGTTATTCCTTGCCCCTGGGTGATCATTTGTCACAGGTCACGAGGGATAAGATCTGGTGAGGGGAGTACGTGGATATATTCTCCCTATTGAACTGTGAGCCCACTGAGGAAGAGAGAGAGGGACAGGACGACAGAGACAAAGAGCTGTCCCGTCGTTGTAAGCCACCGCGCACCTGGGCCAACTGGTTGCCGGCATACCTTATATATATGGTGGTATGTCTCAGGGCCTGGCTTGATTGGGCCATCCCGATGGTTCAATCCCTTGATAATATTTACAGGGCGATGGTTGATTTCATGGGCCCATCGTAGTTGGCTTACGATGAGGAATTTGGATGAGGGTGGCCCTACATCCTGAGATGAGGTGGGATGAGCCCTGTCAGCAATTGTTGCTCTTGTACATGACTCCCACGTGACTGGCGCCTGGTGATAGGTACCATTGTGGTCATGCTGTGCAGCGGGCTGCTGCAACACAGGCTCCACGCTAACTGGTGGGGCAGGGGGTTCCAGCCCTCCTGCTGTGTTGGACCTGCTCAGCTAGCGACGTGTGTAATAAGCGCCAGTGTTGTTACTGACACGAGTGTCCCCCTTTTGCGCTGGCCCCTACGCCGCCTCCGCGTGCCCGCGGGTTGGTGGGTTACGGGGCAGAGGTAGGGGTGCACAGGGGGCGATCAGAGCTCCGTCTGACGGAACTAGCCATGTCAAAGCCCCCCTCCCCAATTATTGTACTCATGCTGGAGCGATGGCTCTCAGCTTATCCAAGAAGGGATGATGTGAGGTACCTGCTGGAGGGTTTCCAATGGGGCTGTTGTATTCCATTCGGGGGTGTTAGGGGCCCCAAGATGCTACTAATTTAGTTCCCTTGAAAGATAACGAGGAAATTGCTGCACTGAGCACAGCTAAGGAAGTTGAGGCTATGGGAGTAGCGGGCCCCTTCTTGGAACCACCTTTCCTAATTTGAAGGTCTCCCCTCTGGGGCTAGTACCGAAGTAGAACCAGGGTGAATGTCGTCTAATCCTCCATTTAGCTTACCCTGCGGGTTCTTCGGTCAGTGATGCCATTCCTGATGACATTTTCAGTCAGATAAACGTTGTTTGTTCAGTCCCTACGAGTACGCTCGTGTGGTCCCGGTGCTTTCCTGGCACAGTGTGATATGCACTCGGCTTTCTGATTACTGCCAGTGCACCCAAGGGGTTTTGAGCTATTGGGTTTTAGGTTCCAAGGGGAATTTTAGTTAGATAAGGCCATGCCTTTTGACGGCTCTATTTCATGTTCGACATTCGAACGATTCGGTACTTTCATTCAGTGGGCCTTTGCTCGCAGGTCGGGGTCCCGGTCTCTAGCCCATTACCTCGATGACTTTTGGTTCGGGGGTAACCGGGGCTCGGACACGTGCACACATCTTCTCACTACATTTCAGACACTCATGTGGGAACTGGGTGTCCCCTTAGCGCCTGAAAAGAACGAGGACCCAGCTACTAAGCTCACATTGATAGGCATTGGAATTGACTCTGTCGCGCAGGCATCCGGGTTACCCAAGGATAAGGTGGCTCAGATCTCTGCGGCGATTTTGGCATTGATTGCCAAACATAAAGTGTCCCCTCGAGAGCTGCAGCTACTTCATGGCCACCTTAACTTTGCCTGCAGGGTGGTTACACCAGGCAGAGCATTGGCCAGGTGCCTGTGTGACGCCATGGCTGGCCTGTTAAACGTCACCAAAGGGTCCAGCTTATCAGGAGCATACGGGCGGACATTGCGGTCTGGCTCAAATTCCTCCAGGGTTTTAACGGGATCTCTTCCTGGAGATCAGACCTTATGGTCTACCCTAGATTTCAAATACGGTCGGATGCCTCTGGCTCCCTGGGTTATGGGGGTTTACTCTGAGGGTAGGTGGACTTACGGCCAAGGGCATCACGCATGGCTTGGCACGGATCGCCTCTGCGATCTTACCTTCCCTGATTTTCTTCCCAATTTGGGGAGCACTGATGCTATGGGGTGACGAGTGGGCTAACTCAGTGGTCCATTTTTGGTGTGACAATGCGGCAGTGGTGCACATTGTCAACACCCAGACGTGCAAATCCCCCAGGGTCATGGCATTGGTTTGTCAATTCTTGTGCTGTTCAGGGCCAGACATGTTCCAGGTATTAATAACGATATTGCTGATGCTTTATCCCACCTGCAGATCCCCCGGTTCCGTGCCTTGCTCCGGAAGCAGAGGAATTCCACTCGCCACTACTGGCCGATATTTGGACGTTTGGCGAGGAGAGGTGAACCGGGCATGTCATTGGCACCTCGCACGCATAAGGCGTATCAACATGCTTTCATGCGATTTAGAACTTTTTGCGAGTAACTACAGTTACCTCAAGTCTGGTCAATATCAGTGGACCAGGTTTTACAATGCATGTTTATTTTCGCAGTCAGGGTTTGGCCCACCGTATTATAGCCTTCAGGCTTTCGGCACTGGCATTTATGGCCAACGTGGGGGGTTTCAATGACTGCGTGAGTTACTTCCGCATGCGTCGTGTTTTGGAGGTGTGGACACGTGAACGTGTCCGCCGCCCGGACATGCGTCACCCCAGTTGCCGGAGTTTCTGACCCACCTTGCACGAGGCTGGCATGACTTATGTTCGGATAGGTGTGAAGTGGCTCTGGGTCATGCAGCTACCACGGTAGCCTTTTTGGAGCGCTCCGCATCAGTGAGTGGGTGCCAGAGTTGGTACCATTGTGTAAGGCGGATGTGTCTCGTAGGGGCACTGGAACTCGACGATGTCTATGTCACACATGAGTGAGCTCAATTGGGGATGCGGTCCTCAAAGGTTGTTCAGCACGGCGTAGGCAGTGGAGTTAGACTGCTACGAAGTTTCATTGGAGACATCTGTCCGGTTGGTGCCCTACATGAATTTTCGGCAGTGCCTACTGCGCGCCCCAGCCTATTTTTCTGCCACCTGGATGGGTCTACCCTTACCAAAGTAAAGTTACTGAGGGTGACAGGTGCTGCACTTTGCGGTGTGGGGCCCATTTTGACACCCATTCATTTAGGTTAGGCATCGCGTTGATCGCGGCTACGTTTGGGGTACTCAGAGGCGGATATGTGTGTACGTGTAATTTCTTATATGTACGTCCCCTCACTGTATGAGTACCTAGTTATGTCCTTCACCTCTTCTCCTCTCTTACAGATCCTGTGTGTATCTCCACACCGGTGGCAGTGGGGCTGGTGGGCCGCAGCTATGTACACTGGGCAGCAGTATATGCTGCGGAGACAGAGAGTGGACCCCGACTTGGGCTGTGTGCATCCGCACGTATGCGATGGTATGGGGCACCTCGGTGGCGATGATCTTATATGGATCACTGCTATTCCTAAACTGTTGAGGGGCAGTGACCTGGCGTTTTATATCAGGAATGACTTACACGTGGTCGCTATGGTCTAACATCGTGCCGAGACACCAATTTATGGGAGACGTGGATCTCCGTGGTTCGGACTGTTCCAGCAGTCAGTGGACAGGGCTGTTGCTCGGTCCCTTGCTGAGCATGGCTGGGAGACAGCCATTGGAGACCTGCGGATAGGCTTACAAAATTTTTTTTGCTGATAGGCAGGAGAAGGGGTCCACCTGTCGGCTGGAGATATGTACCTCTTTCTGGGTGTGGTGCAAGCAGGCCTGGTGACCGAGCTGACAGTCGGGGGGGGGCGGTGAGTCATCATGGACGCCTCCCCGTGTGGTGGGTAGCACTGGTAAGGT
This sequence comes from Bradypodion pumilum, assembly GCA_035047305.1. Classification (NCBI taxonomy): domain Eukaryota; kingdom Metazoa; phylum Chordata; class Lepidosauria; order Squamata; family Chamaeleonidae; genus Bradypodion; species Bradypodion pumilum. Next base: position 359,782,918 of record JAWDJD010000001.1, read on the forward strand.
AAAGATTTATGACCCAGAGGTATCCGGCAGGTTCGCAATTGACTGGCCAACACTTAGACAGGTACAGGGGTAATATCTTTGGCCGGTCAACGACGAACCAGGCAAGGGGTGATGGCAGGAGCTTAACAGCCTGCATCACCTTGAGATTTAACGGATACATGTCATAGGGTGGGGTCAGTAGATAGTTTATTGACTCCAGTCAACAATTTGTTTGTGTCAACAAACAAATTGATACAAATAGTTACATGTAGCCAATTGCCGTTGGCATTTTGAGTGGAACCTTACCAGTGTTACTGCGGCCTGCTTGCCTTAAAGAATTACAATTGGATGATTACACCAATTGAAAGTTATAATTCGGACTAGGGCATTATTCAATAAAAGTGGCCCAATGCCTTTATCCATATACTGGTGTCTGAGTCTTTCTTTGGGGGGTGCGCCTGCAATGAAAGCGCGGCGCCAAAATGGCCACCGTGCTCTTTGCGGGGGCCCCCCCACCCCACCCGGACTCAGACATCCGGGTGAGTTAGGGGGCGTGGCCACCCCTCTATAAAAGGGGTGGCCACGAGGCAGCCAAGCTGCCATTTTAGAATTGCGACGGAGAGGAGTTTTCGCCTCCACCCCCTCCCTAGTGAACAGTGTGAATTTTTGGTCGCTTCAGGGCCGGGTGGGAATTTTTGGCCCAAACCTACAATTGGCACCTTGGTTCTGGCTTTTTTGCCCATCCCACACTGTTGCTAGTGTTTGAGCAAAGGGGTTAGTTGACTTTGGTCACTTTGGTGGGTAGCACTGGTAAGGTAAAGATTTATGACCCAGAGGTATCCGGCAGGTTCGCAATTGACTGGCCAACACTTAGACAGGTACAGGGGTAATAGCTTTGGCTGGTTAACGACGAACCAGGCAAGGGGTGATGGTAGGAGCTTAACAGCCTGCATCACCTTGAGATTTAACGGATACACGTCATAGGGTTGGGTCAGTAGATAGCTTATTGACTCCGGTCAACAATTTGTTTGTGTCAACAAACAAATTGATACAAATAGTTACATGTAGCCAATTGCCGTTGGCATTTTTGGTGGAACCTTACCAGTGTTACTGCGGCCTGCTTGCCTTAAAGAATTACAATTGGATGATTACACCAATTGAAAGTTATAATTCGGCCTAGGGCATTATTCAATAAAAGTGGCCCGATGCCTTTATCTGAGTCTTTCTTTGGGGGGTGCGCCTGCAAAGCAATTTTGGCTCCTTTTCCCTTTCAGTTTAATCCGTTCCCTCCTACTGAATTTAATGGTGATGAACTATCCAACACCCGTGGTTTGGACCGTGCACAACTGTCAGTGAACGGGGCTGTCGCCCAGTTCCTTTTTGACAATGGCTTTGGAACAGCCATTCAACATCCTAGGATAGGCTTGCAGGATTCTGGTCTATATGCAGGAGATGGGGTCCATCTGTCGGCCAGAGGTATGAACCTCTTTCTTGAGGATGTGCAAGCAGGCCTGGTGACCGAGCTGACGGTCGGGGGGGGGGGTGAGTCATCATGGACGCCTCTCCGTGTGGCGGGTAGCACTGGTAAGGTAAAGATTTATGACCCATAGGTATCCGGCAGGTTCGCAATTGACTGGCCAACATGTAGATAGATACAGGGGAAATAGGATTGGCCGGTCAAGGGCGAACCATGCAAGGGGTGATGGCAAGAGCTTCACAGCCTGCATCACCCTGATATTGAACGGATACATGTCATAGGGTGGGGTCAGTAGATAGTATATTGACTCCGGTCAACAATTTGTTTGTGTCAACAAACAAATTGATACAAATAGTTACATATAGCCAATTGCCGTTGGCATTTTGGGTGGAACCTTACCAGTGTTACTGCGGCCTGCTTGCCTTAAAGAATTACAATTGGATGATTACACCAATTGAAAGTTATAATTCGGACTAGGGCATTATTCAATAAAAGTGGCCCGATGCCTTTATCTGAGTCTTTCTTTGGGGGGTGCGCCTGCAAAGCAATTTTGGCTCCTTTTCCCTTTCAGTTTAATCCGTTCCCTCCTACTGAATTTAATGGTGATGAACTATCCAACACCAGTTCCAGGGCATAAACTGCCTCCCTGGTTTGGGAGTGCAGTCAGGAGCCAAGATAGTTGTTGTTTCTTCTGATCTCCAAGCAACAAACCATTTCCTCTACTGGATAGTGGAGTTAGCATAAGAGAAGTAAGCTTCCCTTGGAAGATGAGCTGTAATATTTTCCTTTTGCTGGCTCTATTTGTTTTGAAATATCCCAAAACAGAAAATATTAAGCTTAATAAAGGAAGGCCCAGATAATTGGAACGAGTTCATAATAATATTTGCACATGGCTGGACTGTTTCCAAACAATCTTAATTAATTCCAGGTTTAACCCTGAAGATTTGTGTATATAGTTCATTCGTCTATATGCAAAAATGATCTATATGTAGGACTGCTTGAAAGAGTTTATTGAAAACTCCTTTCCTTTTCGAAAAGTACTTTGGATGTTGTATTCGACTCCCCACTGCCACAAATTGTTTTGAAACAATGGAGTTCAATTAAATCTTTTGATATGTGCTCCTGCCAAGCTCACGTATACATGTTCCTTGAATTTATTAAGACTTATTCGAAATAGGTGAACAGCCCAAAATTTTGATATTTTTGCTCTTGCATGTATTCTTGAAATGTTAACTTTTTAGGCTAGAATCATATGTTTATGATGATTTATTTAATACTAGCTAATTCAGTCAAGCTGCGGTCTCCTTTGGTCAGTGAACTGTACGTTTACGGGCAGGAGACCCCACCGCTGAAGAAAGCTGTAGCTGCTAATTGCAGCCACAGTTTTCTGTAGTGGTGGTGGTGTGTCCTGGCAGAAAATTCAAGCCGCTGGCTTGGCTGTGCTATGTGTGCACAGTCTGGCTGTTTTGTTGCTGTTTCTCCAGTTGGTGGGGGTGTATCGGATTTTATTTTTGCTTGGGTTTTATTTTTCTTTAAAGGAAGTACAGTTCTGATGTCTTACTGCTGCCCTCCATCAACATGAATTCAATTGGGCTTTAACCCATTTGGGGACCATCATCCTTCCCTGCGGACTTCGACATCCAAGCAGTCAGTCCTTAGGGTTGTCAGGTTAGTTAACTGCTGCCTAACACTCCGCAATAGAATAGAGTCAGCAATATAAAGAATCCATTTAGGATTCCCCCTCCAGATCCAGGCCCCTTCCCCTGCTCAGCTGGGCAAGGATAGCCTGGTGGAGGCGCCTCCGGAGCCACGGAAAGGCTGCATAGGAGGCTTCCCCCTGGGGCCAGGACCTGAATTCACTGGCTATCTTCAAAAAGACCCCATGGGGGCCTGGCTACCAATCCTCACTGTCCCCCTAGGCTGCTACCCGATCTTGCACCCACTCTCTCTCCTGGTGCCTGCAGGCCACGGCCTCTCCTCCAGAGACAGAGCCCTCTAGATTCTGCTTACGGAGCCCGGGACTCACATCACTCTCGAGAGGGAAAGAAACCTGGGAGCTGAATGGGGCAAAAAGCCTGGCTCCCGCCGCCTTGGCTGCTCCTTCAGGACCTGCTCTCAGGCCGGTTCTCAAGCAAAGTGGGGAGGGGGAAACCCCTGAAGCTCCAGACCTTCTTCCCTACATAGAAGGCCCGACCAAGGCCAGGCCTACAGCATTGGACTCTATTGTAGTGTGCATATGCATGTGTATATGGTATTTCCCACAGGTCCCAATGTACTAGATCAATGATGTGAACCTTGGCACTCCAGCTGTTCATGAACTTCAATTCCCAGAAGTCCTGACCAGCAGGAGTGCTGACTTGGGCTTCTGGTAATTGAAGTCAAATAACTCCTGGAGTGCCAAGGTTCACCATCACAGTACTAGATGCTTTTAATGCAGAATGTAGAATATGGATGAGCAACATGTGAACCTCTAACAGGACTGCAATTCCTTTCATCTCTTATCATTAGCTATGCTACTTAGGACAGATGTAGTTGTAAGACCAACAGTATATATATTTTTTAATTTTTATTGTGAACCGCCCTGAGTTGGCTTTGGCCGAGTGAGTGGTATATAAATGTGACAATTAAATTAAATTAAATTAAATATGGAAGGCTACAAATTACCAACTCCTAGTTTAGGACTTAATGGAAGTCTGGCCCTAGAGACTGCCTCTTTGTTAAAGCACCAGAGAAGAAACCCAAGTGGTTATAAAGGAATATAGGAAATATTATATATAGCCATGCATGCTAAGAATGAGAATAATGGTAGTAGTAACTTGGAATCAGTTACATGGCTCCAAGTTCCAATGCATAGCCAGAACAGTCCCGCTTGGATCTCATGCTGTTCTCTAAATTTCAGCAGAGCATATTGTCACATGGTGCATCCTACTATGGGTTGATTTTCCCTGGTTGACTTTGAAATTGAAACTTTTTGAGGTCAGTAAACTTTCTGAAGAAATTGATATGGGTAGAATAATCTGGTTCTATATGAGGAGAAAGTGTTAAATGTTCTCCTCTTAAGCATATAAGGAGAGCCCTGTTTTGATCCAACCAAAAGATTATCAACTCCAGTATCACATTTTAGACAATGGCCAGCCAGACACTTCCAGAAAACTTACAGGCAGGACATGGAGAAAGACTTCTCTTACATTCTCCAGCAAGTGACATTCTGAAGCAGACTGTCTTTTCATCATAATAGCCACAAATAGCATTTTTATTCCCCATTATTTCGTCACTCTCCTTTTCAAGTTTTCTGTTTTAGCAGCCACCATGACATCATATATCAGCTTATTCCACAGTTTATCTGTTCATCAAGTGAAGAAGTCTTTTCTTCAGTCACACGGTGCTATTTCCTTACATCAAATGTATCTCCAACTTTGCAATACCACTACAAAGATAAATGCATTTAGGAAATGTATTTGTTCCTTATGTTATTTTTTATCTATCACAAGGATGGACATCTGGTGATGCTCCATATGTTGCTGGACTGCATCCCTCATCCATTGCCATAGTGGCTAAGACTGACAGGAGTTGCTGTTAAAGAACATGTGGAGGACCATGAGCTGCTTGGAAGAATATGCTTGGAGATCATCCCCAGATCTTTGAGGTGCCGTGTTCTACAACCTTAAAAAAGCACAGGTTCAAATCTTCACTCAGATATGAATCTCATTCATTGCTCTTGCACAAGTGACTGCATGTCAACCATACTAACTGCAAAGTGTTATCATAACAATTTTTAAAAACAAGTGAAAATTCCTTAGAAAGGGTGGGGTTACAAATGTTGGTGCTAGATGAGTTTAAAATGCAATTAAGTATAAATTCAGATGACCTGTAACCTATGTGGTTTCAACCAAGTCTTCAATTTGCTTTCATCTCCTTCCCTGAGTATTACATGTTTTAATTGAGAATTTTTAACAAATTGACCATTTATCCATGGCAGTTCTGTGAAAGGTTGGGAAAGTGGAGAAAACAGCCTCTGGCCAATGCCATCCATCTGTAAAACTGTTTTCCCCCACCCCACCCCATTAAGATCTTTGGGGTTGAAAAGTGCAGCATTTTTTGATTATTCCTTGTAATTATTTTCAGAATTGCATACCTGCTGCAATTTTTTTAGTGAAACAAATACATTTCCACAGAGTATATCGATCCATTTCAATGTAATAATATTCCACTTTATTAAGTTATTGTTACCATGAAAAAGATCAATAAACTCCCGGAGACATTTTTACATTTTTTTACATTTTTTAAGGAGATACAGGAAATAGAAATGGAAAATAGGTAGCTTCTGAATTCTGTATAGCTGATCTTGATTTACCCATTCACTGAAAGGAAGACACCCAACCATACCAATGGTGTAATAACAGGCTTCTCCCTTTATTGCTTACCAAGAAGTTTATAGTGATTCATACATAGGGGTAAGACAGAAGAGTATCTAAACAAACAGGAATAATTTTAATAATATGAAACTTTCTGTCAGGTGACACCATTCTGGCTTGATACGCCCCAGGGTATACAAGTTATCTGCACCTTCTTGCTCACTGAGAAGGTACTGTATAGAGAGGGTCCTTTTCTCACCCTTATCTCTTGGCATCAGCCAGCAATCAATGTGTGAGAAATGACCTGTAACGCTTCCCCATCTTTTTAGCCAGCTGGCTGCAAAAAAGGCATCTTGCATCTTCCACTTTGCTGCACCTTAGGAATACTCAGACAGGGAGGGTCTCTCACTTTGTTCTTATAAGTTGTGAGAAATGGTAAATAGGAATGAAATATCTATTTCTCTGCCCAATCAAGGCACAACAAAATATTCTTCTTTCAACCCACTAACAGGTGATTGGAGGAGCCTAAAGCATATGTAGGAAAGGCACAAGAACTTCTGCCCACATGGAAGGACAGATGTCAATATAGGTAGGCCTTAAATACATTGGCCATGCTCATTGTACCCATGAGTTTACGTTCTGCACTGGTATACGTCCATCTCAAAGTTAGAGGAAAGCACAATCATTCTGGCGTAGCACCCAAAGTGTGCTCTTCTTATGGTAGCAATCCAGATGGTGCTGAGAACTCCATGAAGAGAGTGAACAAGCAACAGGACCCCCATCCCCAAAGATGTTCCCTGAATTCCAAGAAATTGTGAGAAAGGAGAAGGGAGACAATGCATCAGCCATATACTGTGGATAAGGCTACTACTTGGTTGCAAGGAGGAAATAATCCATTTTAAATGTGAATATGTATTTGTTAGCTGCCTACAAGATAATCTCTTTCCCTGACTGAAGAGAAAGAAACCCTGACAACCATTTAGTTGCAACCCTCTTGTTATCTACCCAGAATTTCTAACCAAAGTCTAGATTATGTTGTTCATTGGTCTGGAGTGATATAAATTCTGGAGTGGATTATTTTGTTCATTGGACTGAAGTCACATAAAACCCTTAAAATGGATTTCACAGTTCAGTGGACTGGAAGTACAGCGTTGCATTGTGGAATCCAATTACACCATGAAGGGCCCTGGAACCTTGCTTTTTATTTTAGGAGCTCCTGAGAAAGCAAAGACCCAATCCCAAATCTTTAGAATGCTTGACTGCAAAGCTTTCTTGACTTTTTAATTATGTTAGGGGAAACTAAGGGATTAAAAACTTAAGGGAAATTTCTGTCTCAGTGCTTTTGGTTATAATTAGAAAAGATGAGCTGGGGTCTTCTGTGTTTGTTACCTGAACAGTTGTAAAAATGTGTTTTACTCTGTGCTTTTATGCTGACTGTTCTTTGTCTTAATGATTGCCTCTCGTTTTTCTGTCACCTCTTAATGGTGTGCTCAAGGCTGTTTTACCCAAACATTAAGAATTATAGCCTCATTCTTAGAATTCATATTAACCCTTGGAACTTGCTTGCATACTATCAAATTCAAAAATCCTGTAGTTTTCAGAGTGGCTGCTATTTTGCTCCTATTTTGACACAAATGCAGATATTTTATTTTATTTTATCATGCATCTAGCATGTATTTTACAATCTCCAGTTAAATTTGAGAAGCATGGGGTTAAAGAAATGGAATAAAAGCATATCATTGTTATTGTTGTCTCCTGTCAAGTCACTTTCTATCCATAGTAAACTATGACCAAGTCACCTCTGAAAAGTCCTATCGTAAACCCTTCTCAGTTCCTGAAAAGTCGCTTGTGGCTTCATTTATGGATTTGAGATATCTCATAGTAAAAGCATAATATTAATAGTTGTGTGCCATTAAGTTATACTGACTTATGGCAAGCCTTTTCAGGGCCTTTTAGGTATACAGTATTCAGAAGTTGTTAACTATTCCCTTCTTCTCGGACTGTGCAGTTTGCCCATAACTAACACAGGCTGACTATATTCAAAGGAGGCACAGTCAGAAATCAAACTCTCAACCTCTTGCTCCACAGTCAGATACCTAAATCACTGACCTATCTATTCAGTGAATAAAAATAAACAAATGTTTAAATACATAGATAAATACTAGTGCTGTAAGGTCGCCCTTGCTTGAAAGTCAATCGTATCTGACTCTAGGGCTCAGTGCTAATCTTTGTTACAGCCAAAGAGCAGTGCTATCTGCTTCTGCAGACATTTTTGTGGACACGTGGCAGGCATGCCTTGACTCCTGAGAGCACAGAACACTGTTTACCTTCCCAATGAAGTGGTACCTATTTATCTACCTGCAGTTTCTTGCTTTCAAACTGCTAGGTTGGCAGGAGCTCATTCCATTGTGCAGTACTCATGTCTTGACCTGCTGACCTTCCAGTTGTCAAGTTCAGTGTCTTAACCACTTGAGCCACTGCACTGTAGAATATGCATAAGCCAATGTAGATTGTGTCCAGAGGACCTGTTGTGTTTAAGACTTTTCCAAATGCTACCCTAGATGCAGACTTAGCTTAACAGTTGCTATGCTTTAACATTCTGTGTGTCTTTGCATTTAAATATGCCAGACGCTTATTCTTCTTTCCCACTTAATATAAGATTGGGATGAATGAAACAATGGTTAACCCTAGAGCCTTGATAAATAAATAGATCTCAACAAATAATTGCATTCCTCAGGGAGGGAGACAAATGAGACCTTCTTTAGAGATAGACATGAAACAGAAGTACAGCTTGCCCATTTCTCTTCTTCTTATATAATACTAGCATTGCTACCCGGCTTTGCCGGTCGGGTCACTTGGGCCCTCTTCTTACCAGAGGCGAGGGTGGAACGGAGCTCCGTCCTCTGCCCTGGCCTCCTGGGGAAGTGCTTCACTTCCCCCAGTAGATGGGGGCCAAAGGCAGCTGTGCTTTCAGCCCCCAGCCCCCGGGGTAGGCGCTCGCTTTCCTCCAGGAGGCCAGGGCGAAACGGAGCACTGTTTGCTGCCCTGACCTTCCGGGGAGGCTGAAAGGAGCACCAATGGGCTTTCTCTCCATTCTGTCTCTGCACGTTCCTGGCCCCACCTCTTCTGTGGCCATTTTTTTCTGGCACACGCCGGCTGTCCCACCTCCTCCACACTTGTATCCTCATGCCTGATTGGCTGAGGCATGCCATGGTGTGGAGGACGCTGGGGCTTGTATTTTTTTCCACATTCATAGGGCGTTGGCCCCACTCTTGGCTCCAGGACCCTTGCGGTGATGATGTCTGGGACAAAAGGTTAGTATGGCCAGCGCATTACGGGATAGGCTGCACGTGTGTGGACACGCATTCCGCATACACATGGCCACATCCCTTCTTTATAGGTACAGATAACATACAGGTCATCCCCCATATTAATGAAGTCAGTATCCATGTTTTCACTTATCCAAGAGCCAGAAATATTCAGTGAAAAATTGCTAATTTTTTAGAGCTGGCTACTAAAGGTCACTATCTATACTGTAATGTTGAAAATTAATAGATTATAATGTCTCCTAGAGGTACAGTATTCTATTTGGTAAAATCATTATATCTACATTGCATGCACACACACAAAACCCTCCTCTGTCCCCTCCTGTGTCCTCTTACTTCCAGGAGGAAGTTTTCGTTTTAAAAATAAAAGTCTTAAAGGTGTAGCAGATTAGGCATTACATTTGTTTCGTCTCTCTCTCCATCCATGGAGAAGGAAATGAAGTTTTTAATTTGCCAATATTGTTAAGGGACTAAGCTGACTGATATATATCCGATTTGGGCTTCTCAAATAAAGGAAAGAAAGGATCTATATATATATATATGTTCAGTTACTGCAGAAATTATTTTTCTGCCCTAACATAGCTTGGAGTCATTTTTCTAAAATGCAGTGAATTATTTTGCATCACATTTAAACAACAACAATAACAACAACAAGCTTCTTTTTAGAAGATGAATGTTAGACTCCATGAGGATTATCTGCAGATATTCTCCACTTTTTTCAGGTCTCCAGTTTAAAATCAATTATTGGTAGGCTTTTGTTTTTAAAAAGTAATATGTTGGACCTAAAGATGATAAAGGGAAGGATAATGTCTTTATTTGTTTGTTTTAAAGCAGAAATAATGTTAAGGGATATTTTAGAAAAGAATCCCTAATTGGTATACACTGAAAAACAACAATGTTAGTAACATTGACTTGCTGAAACTCCCTATCATAGTTTTGAATTATTCATTTTTTAAGATAACATCTCAATAAATCCTGATAGTAAACAGTGTATTATTAATCAGCCTGGGTTGAAAGGCACTTAACATATTATGCATTTACTATTTAAGGAATTGTTTTCTAACTGTTAATAAATCTATAATGTGAGTGAACAGCCTCTGAATACCAGACGGCTACCTTGGACTTCCAAGAATCCAGGAAAAAGCATTTCAGACTGACCCTGCTGTTAATACTGAAACAAAGCAAAATTACAGCTGGTGTCAATGATGTACAAGGCTGAACTAATGTTACCACGCCATAGCAATAAGAAGCAGAAGTGAGGAATAAAATAAAGATGAGCAGGAATGAAAGGGAAATATGAGTTCTGGGTTGGAGCCATGAGGGTAACATTAGATGTATGGTGATGGGGCATGTAAGGAAAAGACAACGTGTGAATCTCATGAGTCAGCAAATGTTTCAAGGCTTTTTTTCATGGAAATCCATGCACACTTTTAAAATTCATCTTCCCTAATTTGGTTTTGCATTTCCCCTAATTTATATATTGTAACTTATTGATTTTAGTGTAGTTGTGTTTCTCCTCCCCAGTCAGCACATTTTTAGCCATTTACATTTTAACATGTACTTGTTTTTTTTGTTTTTTTGTTTTTTCCATGCTTTATTCTCCAAAACGCCCCATAAGCTTTAGGTAAAGGTAAAAGTCTCCTGTTGTGTATTAAGGCAGATTTGCAAGTTACTCGGGCAACGTCTTGCAAAGAGAAAATGGCAGTTTCCCGCCATCCAAATTAGTAGCTAAAGTTGGCTCGAAATCTCAATCTTTGAGTGCACTCATTATGCTAATTAGAGTTCTGTGATTGGGTACACTTTTGGATCCTGTTGCTGATTGGTTAATACTTGTGTATCTTGTTATGATTGGCTGGTTATGCTTGTCCAGCGGGTGGCTACTTTGTATTAAGGAGCCATTGCCGGGGAGACACTATATAAGCCTCACGGGTAAACAAGGGTGGGGCCGGACCGGATCTATACTTCCCTATACACACAGGTTAGCCAGTAACGAGCTAAGCCTGGGTCTCCTCTATACGCTACCACCACAAGGTGTAGCTTAGTGCATTGCCTCTTCTACGGCAGAATCCAGAGGGACTGATTACACGGGATTCGTATAGCCATCTTATGTCTGGAGTGCCTTGTAAGTGTAACCTGAAAGACTGTTAAATAAACTCCTGTTGTTCTGTTCATCGTTGCCTGGACTATTACTTATAAGGGCTGGACATGACATCTTCCTTGCTTGAAAGCCAGTCATGTCTGACTCTAGGGAGTAGTTACAGCCAAAGAGCAAATGCTGTCTGCATTTGCAGAGGTTTCTGTGGTCATGTGGCAGGCATGACTAGATGTCGGACTCGAAGCACACAGAAGACTGTTACCTTTCCTGCCAAAATGGAATGAGGTATACCCTTGGCTTTAGCTAAATCCAAGATGGGGAATTTCTTGTGAGTCCCTTCACACCAGGTCTGGAATGTAAACTATATGGACCTCATGGTTTAGAAGAACTGAAACTTAATGTGTGATTGATATGTCTTATTGTAAGATCATTGTTTGGAATCTCTAAGTGGGAGGGTCAAAGGTGGATCCTATGGGAAGAGATATAACCTAGAGATGCACACACAGACACACACTCAGACATTCTCTTGGATGCTGTGCTTTTAAACTGCAAAAATATAGAGGTTTGAGAAGGAAGGGGGGGCATGGGCTATCCCTTGAGCATGCAGCTTGCTTTATATCTTTTGTTTTGAAATGCTTCCTAAGCTTTTGCTAGACTGTATCCTGAATCTTGCTATGCTTTAAATATATTTCTAAAATACCTGAAGAGACTTGGAGTGATTACTTGGCACACACTACTTGAATCTACACTAGTTTCATATGCACCCTTTGTCACCACCTGGATTTTGGTCAGGAGTGACTGGGCACACTGATAGGAGAAGTCCGATCTAGGCCAGGGAAGCAGGTACATCGCCAGGAGGCTGGAGGACTACTAAGTCGTACCTGGGAGTAAGCAAATTGTCACAATTTACCTATTTGCAATTTGTTGCTTTCGAACTGCTAGGTTGGCAGGAACTGGGACAGATGTTGGTTGCTCACTCCATCACACAGCACTCAGGTCTTGAACTGATTACCTGGCGATCTTCTGATTGTCAAGCTGTTGAGTCCAAGTATTAATTGCAATGTGACAACAGTTCAGGAGTTAACCAACAAGTCATTTATTACAGCTCAGTTCAGACTGGGGTAAACAGGAATGAGGTAGCAACTTATATACAGACAGAACAGTTACAGTGATACATTTGCCCGGGTTAACGCGGGAAACCTGTGCTAAACCAAATAGATTACATTGATAACACATGAATATGGTGCCTTACAGAAAGGGCACACTTTTTCAGCGAAGACTTAATGACGATTACAACTTAAAAGCAATATATGTTTGGACACAACATTCCTCCCCCGCAGTGAGGAACCCACTCTCCATATATTTGTGGAGGACGACAGGTCTGTTTAGGGTGCCCAGCATCAGTGGGACTTAGGACAAGGGGTACGGGAGATCCAGGGTCTATGGAAGTGCCGGTGGACTCACTGGTTGACCTTGGCAAGCTAGGAGTTTTGGAAGGCTTACATGAAGTTGGGATGCTTGTAGCAAGAAGTGGGGACAATAGGTGAGGTATAGACCCAAGACTCAGACCTACCAGGGACTCTGCTGACTCTGAAGGAGTTCTCAGCGAAGGGGGCACTGTGGCGTTACCCCATAACTATGCCGAAACTGTATCCATAGAGCGAGGGACATTTTTTACCGCAGACTCAGTGGTGCACATTTCCACTGAGGCAGAGTTAACTGAGCAGAAGAGACTCAATTTTCCCTGGTCCCCATTTTTCCATCTGGCCCGATCTCGGGGAAATCCTGAACCCCAGAGCAAAAATAAATCTGTGTGCATTACTGAGGTGGTAACGTGTTCTGACTCTGGGGAAATCAAAGATCTTGTCAGAACACTCAAGCCTCTTACGGCAAGTGTGGAACTTCTAGACGTGGCCTGAGCCGCGTCGGAGGGAACCAGCTCTATAACAACAGGTGGGTGAGAGTAGCTCTCCAACCGGATAGAACCGTGACTGCGTAGGAAGCAAAACATATTCCAAAAATCCCCCTGCCTCCTGGAAGGGAAACCATGCTGTGGAGACTCCTAGACACGGCATCCACCATGTCAGTTGGGGGAACTATGTATGAGTTCCCTGGGTAGGGGCTATCACTGGTGACTTGCTCAGAGATAAGAGGAATAAGCTCCCCCTGGGACATTGTGCCTTGATGCGCTCACATCTCCGCTTTACCTGGCCAAACACTTTGCTCTTCCACATGAAGACATGACTTAACCTTCCCCTCTCCTCTATGGGAACCTGCTCATAAGGGTGACACACCCTAGCATCAAAGTCTCGGTCAAGACTGGGCCACCAAACTTGACTCCTGGCAACCACATTCGGAAGGGCAAAGTCTGAGCACCCAGACAATAGTGTATGCAAAACCTTAGTCCATAATGCAGACAGAATTACCAATTTGTTTTCCCAGAACACACATCCCCCCAAACTGAAAGTTTATTACGTTCCCTGTAATAACCCTTGAACTTATCGGAAAACAGCGGCGGCGTTACCCAATACATAACCCTTGACACCTGGGAATCTTCACATGTAGCCCTTTCAATGTCCAGTTTATATTTCAGAGTCTCAATGATGAGGGACTCCCACAGCCTCAAGATTTCTAGCTCTACAGTGGACAAAGTTTATTAAGTTCAGTCATCGTACGGTCTCTATGCGCAACATGCGCTCGGAGTTCTACATGTTAACAACCTTCATTGTTGGATCTAAACCCTCATTTACAGCCCCCCAAAACAACAACAACACCCAACCCAACCTGTCGGGGGTCTGACTGAACCCTTCCAACTCCTGAAAGAGTAATGTCTAGGGGTCCAAACCAATGAGAACCCAACAGGTTGTTCTTACCCACCTTGACCACAACAAGTGGGAGTTTTGCAGCGATGCCTTTGAACCGCACATCAAAGGAGCCCACGCTGAACACAGGGATGTGGCGTCCCTGCGCATCTCTCAACTGGTCCTGCAGAGCCTGCGACTTGGGCCAGTCCGCTGGAGGAATCTGGAAAAACCTACACTGAGCGAGGATTGAGTATGACGATCCTGAGTCGACCTCCATGTGGTAGTGATGACCTTGGAGACTGACGTCGACGAAGAACTGACCCGTGACTGCATGGGCACTGGAACTGGAGCCTTTACCTTGACCAGCGTATATTTTGGAGATCTGGAGGTCCCTGGACTGGTGAACCTTGTCTTTGGAAGACCCTCCAGGACACTGGCGGCACACTCTCGCAAAGCAAAGACTTAATAGAGATTGCAACTTAAAGCAATATACGTTTGGACACAACACAAACTCAGCATCTTAACCACTAAGCCACTGCACTTCACCCATAAACCTTGCAACTATGCAAATTGCTGAGATGAGGTACGTCCTTGAGAAGGGACCACTTCTATTGAACCTGTTTAATCCAATGAAACTTTTTCTCATTCTTCAAACAATCAGACCACAAGGTTTTGATGGCAAAGAGCTGCCCACTGCCCATGGGCTGGACGTTTCTGCCATCATTTTGCACAATTTTTGAGTAGTGGAGCTAACTATAGGTCTGACTATATGAGGATTTCCCCTGCTGTTTCTTTTTTGTTGTTGTTCAGTTGCACAGTCAATTCTGACCCTTTATGTCCCCATGGACCACTGCCTAAATCCTTTTTCCACGGACCACAAGGCATAATTTCCACTGTGAACCAGCCCTGTTCAACAGAATTCCATCCTCCACAATTTGGCTATTATTTTATATACAGTATAAGAAAAATATTACAAAAAGCCAAAATAATTATTAATAACTATTTTTTCTTCTTTTGTGTCTAGGTCAGGTTTTAAACTGCCTATATGAAGCCACCTTTTAGTGAATTGATTCTGTAGTTCCTTTTGCCTGACCTAGTGTGAAAAAGATTAGCCAGCACAACAAGGTTGCCATTGCTTGATATACTCCTAATTGTAGTTCAAAAATACCACAATCTTTGAGGAGGCTCTGAATTATAACCATGATACTTAGTTACCAAAATCTTCAGCTATGTAATATTTAAAAGAAGTATATTTATCCATTATGAGCCATAAACTAGGCTTAGAAATATAGATTACTAGCAGATTTTGCCCGGCGGTGCCGGGCTGTTTTAAATGATTTTGGAAGGGTTTTTTCTTAATGTTGGTAAAGAGCCGGGCTGTTTTAAATTGTGTTGTAAGGGATAAAAATTTTTTTTGGTAATTTATGAAAAAAGAGGTGTGTTGGTGGTTAGGGTGGTTTTGGGTGTGCACAACCACCACTACCCATACAATATCACTCCAACCACCAACACACATTAAAAATTCCTGGCAAGGCAGGAGTGTTTTGTGTGTGTGTGAGAGAGAGAGAGAGAGAGAGAGAAAGAGAGAAAGAGAAGCAAGTGTGTGTGTGTGTGTATTGTCCCCCCAACCCTTCCAGAGCCAGGGGACCCTGCAGAGAGGGGATCCCCCCCCCCCACAGCACACACTGTTATTAAAGAGAAGAAGCCAAGCTTTTTCTTCTCTTTTAAAACAGAGTGTTTGGGAGGGTGTGTGTATTCAATCTCCTCTTCCTGGTCCCCTGGGTTTGGTAGGGTTGGGGGGGGACAAAAGGGGTCTGTCCCCCCAACCCTTCCAGAGCCAGGGGACCCAGCAGAGAAGGGATCGTCTCCCCCCCCCAAAAAAACACTCTGTTTTTAAAGAGAAGAAACCAAGTGGTTTTTTCTCTTTTAAAATGGTGTGTGTGTGTGTGTGTGGGGGGGGTGTATTCGATCTCCTCTCCCTGGTCCCCTGGGTTTGGTAGGGTTGGGGGGACAAAAGGGGTCTGTCCCCCCAACCCTTCCAGAGCCAGGGGACCCAGCAGAGAGGGGATCATTCCCCCACAAAAAAACAGAACACTCTGTTTTTAAAGAGAAGAAACCAAGTGGTTTCTTCTCTTTTAAAATGGTGTGTGTGTGTGTGTGGGGGGGTGTATTCGATCTCCTCTCCCTGGTCCCCTGGGTTTGGTAGGGTTGGGGGGGGACAAAAGGTGTCTGTCCCCCCAACCCTTCTGGACCCAGCACCTTTCATTGCCTCCCTCATCCACCACATAACCCTTACCTAACACTTATCATTTCCTGGCTTCCTCCAGCTGGATCTTTCAAAGTCTTTCCCTCCGGCTCCCACTGTTATTGTTTTTTTAAAGTCAGCGCAGGTTCCCAGCCTCCTCTGTGCTCGTATCCCTCAGCCTGATTGGCTGAGGGATTGCACAGTGCAAAGGACACTGGGAATTGAAGTCCTTTTTCTTTGTTCACGTTCCAGGGGCTCCTGCCCCACTGCCACATTTCTCAACCCGACAGTTACCTGCGAACCCGGTTCGGGTAAGTGCAGGGAGGCTCGGTCAGGGCTAGTGGGGCCTGGTGCAACATCCTTTGTCACATTCCAACGGTTAACGCACAGATTTATAGGTATAGATAAAGAAACACCAATAATATAAACTCTTACACCAGATATATAAAATAATCAGCCTATAGCATCTACTATCAATTTCTCCTTTCTCTTTCTCTCCCTTGACTAATATTGTTATATTAGTTCTTATCCTTTTTTGTTCCAAGCATTCAAGCTATTATCTATTTCTCCATCCAATAAAACTTCGCACAAGGAAAAAGGCTCATTTTCAATATCTATTGACCATCATGAAATATTATTCCTGTGCCGTTCTAGCTGTAAGATAGCGAATACCACCCTTCATCTGTTTGGTCTTGTTGATTTTCATGCTTATTGCAAAGTATTTTATTATCAATGTATCACTGTGATTAACAAGACTGTCTTTTCTCTTTATCATTTGCTTTCTAGTACAGTATATTGGAAGCACTGATTTTTCTTCAATTGATAAAGCACAGCATTTCACAGTCACAACAAACTCTATTAATGTTTTTATTTTTTATTTTTTATTTTTTGGCAAGATGATTTGGCATTTTTGCAGCATTTTTTAAAATGTCCTTTTACGTCTTTTATTATATTTTTCTGCTTAGCAATATATTCAGGTCACACACTCAGATTCAACTTCATGCTTCTGAGAGTTGTCACTCCATTCTCCTTTTAAAAGCCAAATACAGTATGTCTGTCTTCATTGGCATCAACTCTCTTGCTTTTGCTTATTTTTGCTTTCTTGATACAGTATTTATAATTTTATTCAATCTGTTTTCATTTTTTAAATTGTGATGATGATGAGTATTAGTATTAGTGTTGTTGCTCCTGCAGTAGTATGCCACAAAGAGTGGAAAAATATCCAGATGGGCAGGAAATAAATAAATATTCTCCCTTTCTGCTGCTTCTCCAGGACTTTGGTTCACAAACCAATAGCCTTGATTCTAGTGCATGTCTTTAGTCCCCTTATGTCTAATTTCATGGCAAATACCAGCATAAACTAAGGATGTAAATCTTCTGTCTGTTTCATTCCTGCCTTGCTAACAAGACATTGAGGTATTTCCTGTATATTTCAACAAGAACATTTGCATTTTCAAGGAAGATATTTTGCAAATGAAACAGGTACATCACACTGCAAATAATGCACAACTGTGGTAGCTGGTACTTGTTTTCAGGGGATTTAAATAATTATTAGCAGGGTGTGTGTTTTTTTTTTAAAAAACAATGAATCAGTCCTATGCTTTTTCTCTGTGGATGTTCTGCTTCTTAAGGAGACATTTTGCACAACTTACAGGACTTCCATAGGCTCATGCCGGAAGTAGGAAATCTCTCAGACCTTCAAAACTCCTTGTCACCATGTTGGACTCTCATGCTGGAACTCAAAAATACTTTGTCAAGATGTCTTGTTGCATTCTGGTCAAGATGTCTTGTTGCATTCTGGTCAAGTTAGGCCCATGATGGCGAACCTTGGCAATCCAGATGTTGTTGGACTTCAATTCCCAGAAGCCCAAGCACCCTGTGAATGGGTTTACTGCGATTCATCTGGCCTGCGCTGCCCTCATCGCTCCTGGAAGTGGAAGTAAAATGTGCACTCATGGGAGTGACGAGGGTAGCACAGGCCACGTGAATTGCAGTAAACCCATTCATGTGGATTCACAGTGTGCTTGGGCTTCTGGAAATTGAAGTCCAACAACATCTGGAGTGCCAAGGTTTGCCATCATGGGCCTAACTTGACCAGAACAAGGAATTCAGTGAGTATTCCTCTTATCCCTTCACAAAAGTCAAACATACTTACAAAATAATGAATGCACCACTGGGGAAATCTGCCATTGGTTGTGAAACAAATTCTGAGTCCTGAGCTGCTGCTTTTATTTATGTCTGCCTTGATTTGTTGGTGTAGCAAGACTCCTGAATCTTCTGAGGCAAAAACTTTGTCTATTTTCAGTTTGTATAGAACTAGATGACTTTTTTGTCAAGCTCAGGCAGTTCAGGATTGCCCAATGAGACCTGTGAAGAGCTTTGGATGCAAACCCTTAGTCATTAATAAGTATTAGGATAATCTTTCTGAGGGCAATTTGTTGCTATGCCTGAGCTAATAAAGTATCTTGTTATTCTGGACTAGTCAGAACTAGATTAAGGATCAGGATGAATGTTTGCTGTGTAAATCAGGCAAAGTGCTAATTACTGGCAAAGTAGCAAAAAACGAAGCACTGAATTCCCTCCACTAGCAAATCAATTTGGTGACTGAGGCAGTCATATTTGTTAAGCACATGTTGCTGATCAACATAAAGTTTGTCATTTATTTTAACCAATTTTAAGGGGTGCACAGAAAGAGCCTCCTTGAAGATTGTGGTATTTTTGAAATACAATAGGACATACTCTGGTAATGACCAGGGCCGTAGCCAGGGGGTGGCCAGGGTGGACTTACCCCCCTGAGTTAGCACTTTGCCCACCCTGGCAAAGCACAGTTTTCCATAGGAATGCATTGAAAAGAGGCTTTGTTGCCCATCCTGAAAAATATTTGCCCACCCACATATAGAATCCTGGCTATGGCCCTGGTAATGACAAACTTTCTTGCACAAGGTCAGCTGCAAGGAACAGTGAAATGAACTCACCAAAAGGTACCTTCATTTTGGGAATTTCACATCTGGCTTAGAAATGGAAGTAGAAGACCATTTTAAAAAAATAGATTTAAATGGAAAATAAATTTTCAAGAACAGAATCCAAATGTAAATTCATCAAGAATTACCTGAATAATTCCATGAAAGTTTTTTCCCCATAGAGATGACAATTAACAGGGCATTATTCAGTCAGGGTGTTATTTAGTCAAAGGGACTGCAGTGGCTCAAGTGGCTAAGACGCTGACTGGAAGGCAGCAGGTCAGCAGTTCGACACCTGAATACTGCAGGACGGAATGAGCTCCCGTCTTTGTCCCAGCTCCTGCCAACCTAGCAGCTCGAAAGCAAGAAATTGCAAGTAGATAAATAGGGACCACTTTGGTGGGAAGGTAAACAGCATTCCATCTGCTCTGGTGTCTAGTCATGCCTGCCACATGACCATGGAAAAGTCTGCAGAAGCTGACAGCTATGAAACAGATGAGCACTGGACCCTAGAGTTGGATACAACTGGCTTTTGAGCAAGGGTGACCTTTACCTTTACTATTCAGTCAAAAGTAAGGGATAGGGGAGAATTGTGTTGTTCCACATAAGTTACAGGAAGTAAAACAAACCAAGACCATTTTCTCATCCAATATACAGACTGGACTATAGTTATCAGAATCTAATGGAGATAGGAGAAGATATTTATTTCAGTTACTGATGCTTAGACTGGAATGTAATTCCTGTCCACATTAATCCTTGTGTGACTTGTTGAGATGGGGTCTTTGTTACAAGACAGTGCGATTTGCCAATTTTCTTTTTATTTTAGAAAACTCTTAACTTCTTTGTTGCATGGAGAATTTTGTGTATAGTGAAGTCTTGGGACCATTCCATAGGGGAAAAAGCAATATTAATTCCTTTAAAAACAGCCTATTCTTACTTTCAAAATGTAAGAGTTTTGAATAAATTATATTTATAATTTTCTTGGTTCACAGAAAACATAGAAAGAGGAATTGAACATCGCAGCCTTGTGACAGAGCTGGCAATTCTCATGTCAAGATGGCTGGGTTTGGGAGAAAAATCAAAGGAGCACCAAGAATTTTCCATACAAACAGCAAGGAAGAGACCTAATGTGGTGTAGTGGATAGAGTTGGATTAGGATTCTGGATTCAAATTCCTGCCCAACCATGGAAACCCACTGTGTGATAAAGGAGGGTGGCAATGGTAAACTGCTTCTTGAACATCTTATTCACCAAGAAACCCTACAAGAGTCACCATACATTGTAAGTGACTCGATGGCACATAATTTATAATTTATCATTTATGAGAACTGAACCCTAGAGTTGGATACGACTGACTTTCAAGCAAGGATGACCTTTTCCCTTACCTAGATTTGTGCTCCTGTATTCTTGAGGGTGCATTTTACTTCCGCTCCCATGAGTGATGAGGGTTTCTTGGGTCAGATGAATTGGCACCAGGAGCTGGATCCGGCCCCCAGGCTATGAACCATGACCGGCCTGTGGCCCAAAAGGTTTGGGCACCCTTGATCTAGATAAATGGCTAGGTAGACATCCCAAGGTTAGAAGAATATAAAGTCAAGTCAAGGGGAAAGAGTTCATCTGTGAACCTTACCTTCCAAAGCTACTTAGCAGTAGCTTTTCATTCCAGGAAACTGAATACAAATTACCTAAAGCACATGGCTTCCAATCAGCATAGCCTTTTGTTAATGTGAAAGTTGTGCATGAGGGGGAAACAGTTCCTCTAATTAAATCTAAGAACTCCACAGCTGTGAAACCATAAATTTTTATCTACATCAGTGGTAGCTATAAAACTGATTCTAAATTAAAATATTAACTTTTGTTTTTATCCCCCTGCAAGGCAGCTGAGAAATAATCTGTGCAGCCTATTTCCATAGGCCAAGTGCTATTCTCTGAGAAAGAAATTCCTTTCCCATAAACTAAGGAGTTCTTTTAAAAACCCACATATACAATAAAACAATTTCTCCATTTCCAGAGGGAGGGTGTTCCACATGCAACACTCTGTTTTTATTGTTGTTGTTGTCATCTTATGACGTGAGAACAATCAACAACATCTGGTTCAATTTATGCTAGAAGGGATATCTGTTGTTCTATCACTACAGGAAAGATGAAGTTGGACCATGGCTAGTCATATCATTGAAGAGAATGAAGCAGCCAACTCAGACAACAAATTTTGAGTACAGTGGTACCTCGGATAAAGTCACTAAAAACTCTGATTCGGATAAACCACTAAAAAAGGACGTTATCCAAGTTATTTGGTATAGGAACTTTGGATAAAGTCCATTTTTGGACGTTATCCAATCCATCGCCCATTTGATTCAGATAAAGTCCAAAATCGGATAATGCAAGCGCGGCGCCAAAATGGCCGCCACGCTCTTTGCGGCCCCCCCCCACAGGACGAATGATCCGGGTAGTTTAGGGCGTGGCCAGCTCCCTCATAAAAGGGGTGGCCACGAGGCAGCCGAGCTGCCATTTTAGCTAAGCGACGGAGCGGAGAAGTTTTTCCCTGTGTCTCCGTCGCTCCTTACCTGGAAGCCTTTTTTTGGCGGCGAATCTTCTCTTTCGGCTTCCTTTGCCTTGAGCGAGATGCCTTCGAAGAAGAAGGCACTTTCGGGTGCGGTTCGCACGAGCAGGAGGCGCAATCCGGGTCGGAGGACCACGGTGGCGCCTCCCCAGCAGCCGCCTTTGCCGGCACCCGCCGGGACCGGCGGGATGGGGTCGATCACCCCTTGGCCGGAAGCTGCGGCCCGCGCCCCACACGCGGTGGACACCGCTTCTGGATCTGCTCATTCTGCTGGGCCTGCACCAGCGGTGGCGCAGCTCCCCCCGGGGCCTTCTAGCCTTGGGGGGTGGTCTGGCCCTCTGCCTTGGCAGGTGCCGGCACCGACCCTCCCGGGCTTCGGTGCGGGACAATGGCCCTACCCGGGTCCTGGGGTACAGGGCCCTGTACCCGCGCCTCTCACTGCTGGGCCGGCCGGCCCTTGGCCCCAGGTTAGCGTGCAGGCCTTACTGGCCCATGTGGCGGCCCTTGAGGCCTCTTTGGCTTGGGCCAGCCACGCTGGGGCTACCGGTGGGGTTAGTTTTGAGGCGCCGTCGGTCGGGCAGCAGCAGGCGACGGGACGGGTCGAGCTGCTGCAGGCGCGTGGCGCAACTTCAGCCACTGCCTCGCAGCTCCCCGGCCAGCAAGCAGGTGTGGGTCAGGCCCCGATGATGAGCTCTACGGCGGTCGTGAGCTCCGACGCCCCCGGTGGGCCGGAACCCCCGGTGGGGGCGGCCTGCGGGGGTGCGACATGTGAGTATCCGGTACAAGCCAATACACCTGCACACATTGCCACTACTGGGGGGGGCCTTTCAATGGCCTTGGCCTCGCGCGGGTGGTGCGGTGGCCCAGCCGCCGGCGCCCCACTCGGCGATGTCGACTGCTGCACAGCTTGCTGGGGTTATAGGTGTTCCCTACCCTGCCGGGAATTTATTGGGGGTGGCGGGGCCAGCACAGGCCCCTTTTCAGATGCCCGCGCTGGCTGCAGTCCCAGTTTCGGCCTTGCCAACGGTGGGATATTCTTTGCCACTGGGTGACCACCTAGCGCAAGCCACCAGGGAAAAGATATGGCGGGGGGAGTATGTCGATATCTTCTCACTCTTAAACAGAGAGCCCACCAAGGAGGAGAGGGAGGGGCAGGATGAGAAGGATAAGGAGCAGGCACGTCGTCGCAAGCCACCACGTACCTGGGCCAACTGGCTGCCGGCTTATTTAATTTACATGGCAGTGTACTTGAGAGCGCGGCCAGATTTGGCTATTCCGATGGTCCAATACTTGGACAAAATCTATAGGGCGATGGTCGACTTTCCGGGCCCCTCGTGGTTGGCTTATGACGAGGAATTTCGCATGCGGATTCCCCTGCACCCCGAGATGAGGTGGGACGAGCCGTGCCAGAGGCTTTGGCTTCTGTATATGATGCCCACGCGCCCTGCGCCAGGGGAGAGATACCATTGTGGACATGCGGTCCAGCGAGCGGCTCCAGCTCAGGTTCCCCGCCAGGTGGCGGGGCAGGGGGTTCCAGCCCGCCTGCTGTGCTGGACTTTCTCGTCCAATGGTTCCTGCAATAGGAAAAATTGCAAATACAGGCATGAGTGTCCCACCTGTGCGGGCCCCCACGCAGCCTCTGCCTGTCCCAGGCCTGGAGGGACGCGGGGCAGAGGGAAGGGCGGACAGTGGACTGGCAAGCCTGCCGCAGATGGAGCTAGTTCACCGAAAGGCTCCCTCCCCAATTAAGGTGGACATGTTGGAGCGTTGGCTCGCATTGTACCCGAAGGGGGAGGATGCGGATTATCTGCTTCGGGGCTTTAGACAGGGGTTCCGTATTCCTTTCATGGGTGACAGGTCCCCTCAGGATGCCCCCAACCTTTTGTCCCTTAAGGGAAGGGAGGAGGTGGCTGCCGCCAGCATTAATAAGGAGGTCAATGCGGGCAGGGTCGCCGGCCCTTTCCCGGCACCCCCGTTCACTAACCTTAAGGTATCGCCCCTGGGCTTGGTTCCCAAGAAATCTCCGGGCGAGTTTCGCCTTATCCATCACTTGTCCTACCCAGCCGGCCGATCGGTCAATGATGCTATACCTGATGACCTTTGCTCAGTCAGGTATACGTCTTTTGACCATGCGCTGCGCATGGTGCGCTCATGTGGCCCGGGTGCGCTACTGGCTAAGTGCGACATTAAGTCGGCTTTTCGCCTCTTGCCTGTGCACCCGGGCGACTTTGAATTGCTGGGTTTTAAATTCCGGGGTGAATAGTATTTTGATAAGGCCATGCCCTTTGGCTGTTCCATATCATGCTCTGCATTCGAGCGTTTCAGTACCTTCCTGGAGTGGGCGTTCGTGCGCAGGTCAGGGTCCCGGTCTGTAGCCCATTACCTGGATGACTTTTTATTCGGGGGTGAACGGGGCTGGGACACGTGTCCACGTCTCCTCAACACATTTCAGATGCTAATGGAGGAACTCGGTGTCCCTTTAGCGCCCGAAAAGACCGAGGGCCCATCTAACAAGCTAGTATTCCTGGGGGTGGAGATCGACACAGTAGCGCAGGCGTCTAGGTTACCGGGGGATAAGGTGTCCCGGTTAGTGGCCCTCATCTCGGATTTGCTGGCCAAGCGCAAGGCATCGCTGAGGGAACTCCAAGTGTTACATGGTCACCTTAATTTTGCCTGCAGGGTGGTCGCACCGGGCAGGGCCTTTGCCCGGCGCTTATGCGATGCCATGGCAGGGTTATCCAGGCCCCACCATAGAGTCAGGATTACCCGGGGTATCAGGGCAGACATGTTCATCTGGTTACAGTTCAATGGGGTCTCCTTTTGGAGGTCTGACCTCCTGGCTTCCCCGAGTTTTCAGGTCCAGTCTGATGCCTCAGGATCCCTGGGTTATGGGATGTACTTCAATGGGAAGTGGGCCTATGGTGGGTGGACACCGGCATGGGCAGGCACGGGTCGCCTGCGTGATCTCACATACCTTGAATTTTTTCCTATCCTGGGGGCTTTGATGCTGTGGGGCGAGGAATGGGCCAACTCGGTCGTGCATTTCTGGTGTGACAACGCTGCGGTTGTCCGTATCATCAATGCACAGACTTCTAAATCACCCAGGGTTATGGACCTAGTGCGCCAATTTGTGCTGCGCTGCCTGCGCCTCAACGTTTTGTTCAGGGCTAGGCACGTCCCAGGGGTTAATAATGATATTGCCGACGCTTTGTCCCGCCTGCAGATCTCCCGGTTCCGTGCCTTGGCCCCGGATGCGGAGGAATTTCCCTCGCCACTCCCGGACGAGATATGGACCATTGGCAGGGAGAGGTGAACCGGGCGATCGGCCTGTTACTGGCGCCCCACACGCGTAAGGCGTATCGACAAGCTTTTAATTCTTATAGGGCATTTTCCGCCCAATTTCACCTGCCAGAGACCTGGCCTATCCCGGTGGACCATGTGCTGCGGTTCATGGTTCACCTGCATTCCCAGGGCCTCGCACCTCGCACCATAGCATCTAAGCTGTCAGCGTTGGCTTTTATGGCCAAGGTGGGGGGTCATGTGGACAGCACCTCTGACTTCCGTGTGAGACATGTTTTGGAGGGGTGGGTGCGCGAGCGCGGGCGTTGCCCGGACGACCGGCACCCTATTTCCCCAGGGGTTCTTACCCAGTTGGCCCGGGGCTGGCCAGGCCTCTGTTTTGATCATTATGAGGCAGCCCTTTTTCATGCAGCCACAACGGTGGCATTTTTTGGAGCGCTCCGCATCAGCGAGCTTGTGATGCTGTCTAAGGCGGATGCAAGTTGTAGGGCACTGGAACTCGAAGATGTATATGTTGCCAAAGACTGGGCCCAGTTGAGGATACTCTCCTCTAAGACTGATCAGCAGGGCGTAGGCAGTGGTGTAAGACTGCTACGGTGTTCTTTGGCAGACATCTGTCTGGTTGGTGCCCTACAGGAGTTTCTTGCACTGCGTGGCACGCACCATGGCCCGTTTTTCTGTCACCAGGATGGGTCTCCCCTCACTAAATTTCAGTTTTGGAAGGTGACAGGCAGAGCCCTCGCCAGGGTGGGCCTACCAGGTGCCCGTTATGGCACACATTCATTCCGTATCGGGGCAGCCTCTACAGCAGCTGCGTTTGGGTACTCCGGGGCTGACATACGCAGCATGGGAAGGTGGGGTTCACGATGTTTTCAGTTTTATGTGCGCCCGCTCCCCCCGTGAGTACCAACCCAGTCACCTTACATCATTTCCCTCGTTTTTTCCTTACAGACCCTGGGTGTCGTATTACACCGGTGACAGTATGGCTGGTGGGCCACAGCTACGTGCAAAGGGCAGCGCGTTACGCTGCGGCGACAGAGTGGGGACCCCGACTGGGACTGGGTGAACACGCCAGTCTCACATGGCATGGTAAGCCTGGGATGTTGTGGCGGGAGCTGCTGCCTTTTCTGTTTTCAGGCAGAAGTGCTGCCCCGCCTGACATTCTCATCATGCACTTGGGGGGCAACGATTTGGGTCAGGTCACTGGCTTGTCGCTCAAGCATGCGATTTGCGAGGACCTCGCCTACTTGCACTACGTCTGGCCTCCCGCAATCCTTGTTTGGTCGGACATTGTCCCGCGCCATTCTTACAGAGGAGGAGTTGACCTCATGGCCATTGACCGCGCTAGGCGCGCGGTCAATAAGGCGGTGGCGCGGTTCCTTGCCGACAAGGCTTGGGGATGGGTCAGTCATCACCCCGCTATTGGACTAGAAAATTATGATTTGTATGCAGGGGATGGGGTCCATCTGTCGCGAGGAGGTATGGATCTCCTGTTGGGTGATTGGCGAGCAGGCCTGTTGACCGAGCTGACGGTCTGGGGGGGCGTCAGGCCTTCTTTGAAGCCCCTCCGTGTGGCGGGTAGCACTGGTAAGGTAAACAGTTATGACCCACAGGTATCCGGCAGGTTCGCAATTGACTGGACAACACTAGATAGGAATAAATTAGTTAAACGTTGTCCGGTCAACGACGAACCAGGCGATGGGGTGATGGCGATAGCTAGCCAGCATGCATCACCCCGTGATTTCACGGATACGAGTCAGAGGGTGGGGTCATCAGTTAGATATTGACTACGGTCAACAATTTGTTTGTTGTCAACAAACAAATTGATACAAATTGATACATTGTAACCAATTGCCGTTGGCAATTTTGGGTGGTACCTTACCAGTGTTACGTCGTTTTACCAATACAAATTTATAATTCGGACTAGGGCATGAATCAATAAATGTGGCCCAATGCCGTTATCCACTTTCAATGGTGTCTGAGTCCGTTATTGGGGGGTGCGCCTGCAAAGTCCAAACTTGTGGAATGGAATTTGGACTTTATCTGAGGTTCTACTGTACCATTAAAGGAAGTTAATAGTTTGTTGCTGTTGCTGTTCTTCTTGTTCTTCCACTATTTCATGCACACAATACATTGCCCAGTTTTGAAGATTATGCCTCTTGGTTTGGGGAGATGTAGAAGGGTGCTATTAACTGATTCATCCCAGTGAAAATATCTGAACTAACAATAGCATCAACAAGCATGTACAGGGACATAGTAAATATCCCCTTGCTTCTCTTATTCTTATGTGCTAAATGAGAAACTGCACAAGCTCCCCTCTCCCATTTTTGAGGCAGGTGAAGGTATTTCTGTTCATCTCCACAAAGTTTTGTGCATTTTTGAGAAGGCTTTTTGTATAAATCCTGTAAACTATGTGTCTAAACTATAGTAACTACTGCTTTTATTACATGGTCCAGTCTCCTGTTTAGTTTTGTAACTGCAGAAGAAATTTTGCTTAAAGAGTATCTCAGTTCTAACAGACTAGCCATTGCGTTCTTGGTCCAATAACGATTGCATGATCAGTTACATTTTCTGTCATGGAATGGAGGTCCTCATAGAGCAGGGAAGCTTTATGTCTTGCTCTGAAGAGGACGTTGGTCTATGAACTTCAAAAAACTGGAAGCTCTGAATAGGCTGTTACATCTTTTTAGTTCATCTGTGTTTCATTCTGTACTTATTTCAGGAGTGTGTTTTACTCTGTGAAGGGAAAGGACAGTAGTTTTGAGCAGAGATATTTGCAATCAAGACCCCCCCCCCAAAAAAAACACACACAACAACAACAACCCACCAACAACCAGGAGCAAACCCTGATACAACTTAGAAATACAAAATCCACATGTTTTTATGGGGTAACTGAACATGAAAGGAGCCTCAACAGAGTTTCTCCATCAAAACTCCTTTCAACCCACAATAATTTCTGACACAAAATTATTATTACCTTCAGTTAACCAATAGATAACAAGGAACATGAAACAGATTAAGCAAATATGCATTAAATCACAGCAGTTGAGTTCAACTTCCTTTTTCACATTTCAGCCATTCTTCTAGAGTTTGGAGACCTATTTTTGATAAAATCTTGTGCTTTTATTTACATTCTGAAAGAGTGCTAGGCACCCTCAACAATATCCCTCAGTGATGGACTGCTACTGCCTGTATTTTTAATAACTCTAATTTATTGAATATATTTCAGTGACATTTTTATGAGCAGCATAGAATTCTTTATCTTCTCACCAACCAGAATTAGCCCAGCAGCCAGCACATGGGTAAAGCTGGCCTTTAGACTATGTAAGAATGTAAGTCAACTCCAACATTAGGTTAAATCACAGAGGAGTTCAGAATATATATATGCATGCTGGGTACTCATTTTAGCAACCTCAGAAGGATGGAAGGATGAGTCAACCTTTAGCCTTGGTCAGGATCTTTTGGTTGCAGTACAGCACTTTAACCACTGTGCCACCAGGGCTCCTGGGTCATTATTGGAGTAATTCTTTATTATTCTTTTTTTAAAAAAATTATTTATATAATTCTTGGGATGACATTGGCTGATGGCTATTCTAAGCAAATTAAAGGAATCTTTCTTTTGAAATCAAAAGTATATTTCAAAAGATTTGAGAAGGCCTCACAGAGGAGATTCAAATTTGGCCAATCAACATCCTGGGATGGTTTGGCCAACCAGACAATTCTGTGAAGCTGAACCAACATGAAATTTGCATGAAAATCAAAGCTGGTCTCTACAACTACCAGAGTGATCAGATATATTTCCAGAGCGGAAGATTTGAGGATGGATGTTGTATTGGTTACAGTTTAGGGATTTAAATCCTCCCTTGCCTAATCAGTCATGGGAGAGAACAAGGAACCATAAAATTGTTTAGCCACTATGTGAAGGAGCAAGGTATTTTGTTGCACACTCATCAAGATAAGATGTTAGGATTAATAGCAATGGCAATTACACTTCTATACTGCCCCCCTAGCGCTTAGTGCATTCTCTGGGCAGTTCACAAGGTAATTAGCATTTTGCTCCAAACATGCTGGGTACTCATTTTACCAAACTTGGAAAGATGGAAGGCTGAGTCAACCTTGATCCCTATCAGGATTGAACTCACAACATCAGCAGTTTTTGGTTGCAGTACAGCAGTTTTAACCACTACTCCACGAGGACTCTTCCAGTAAATTAGCACAAAATAATGTTTAAATTCAATTAAATTAATGCATCTTGCACAAAACACTGGAAACAAGACTTCCATTGTGCTTCTCATGATTAAAAACACTGGGAGGGTACCTATCTTTTAACAGTTAGGCACAGTTCTGCACTTGCTGGGTCTATATGAGTTTCTTCTTGAAGGGAAAAGACAGTTTGTAGTATTTATGGAGACTTGGACAAGGAAAAATATATTACTTTCACCTGGAGAGAGGAGTCCATAGGACTTGATTGTTCATAGAGATGAATTGTCAACTTGAGGCTGTGTAAACTGATGAGAACAAGTGATTTAGCAAGTCTTATTTATATGTGTAGTAAATTATTACTTGAACACATTATCCAATTATGCAGTAGCTGGTTGTGTGAACACACCCAGATGTTCTGTAAATGATGGGAAGTTTCAGCTGACCCTAGTTTCTTTACAGAAAGTAGTGAAGGCACAGTATAAAGATAAATTATTGACTTATAGTCTTTTTTATTTATATATAATTTTTTATTAAATTTTTAACAATACTACAACTTAAAAAGAACAACAACTATAAATAAAAATACAAACATCAAACTTTTTTGTTGTTGTTGTTCAGTCGCACAGTCGATTCCGACCCTTTGCGACCCTATGGACCATCGTTCTCCAGGCGCCTCTGTCCTCCACCATCCCCCTCAGTCCTCCCAGTTCTGTGCCCATTGTGTCTACAATACCATCTATCCATCTCATCCTTGGCCTCCCCCTTCTTCTTTTGCCCTCCACCTTTCCCAACATCACGGCCTTCTCAAGTGAATCCTCCCTTCTCATTTGATGCCCAAAGTACTTTAGCCTCATCTTTACTATTTGACCTTCCAATGAGCAGTCAGTGTTGATTTCTTCTAAGATTGACCTATTTGTTCTCCTCGCTGTCCAAGGTACCCTCAAAACTCTCCTCCAACACCACATTTCAAAGGCATCTATTCTTCTGCGTTCAGCTTTCCTAATTGTCCAGCTCTCACATCCGTACATTACCACTGGGAATACCATTGCTTTGACTATTCTAATTTTTGTTTTCAAGGTGATGTCTCTGCTTTTCACTATGTTCCCCAGGTTTCTCATGGCTTGTTTCCCTAGAATCAGCCGCCTCTTTATTTCATGGCTGCAATCTCCATCTGCAGTGATCTTAGATCCTAAGAAAGTAAAATCTGTCACTGCTTCTACTTCTTCCCCGTCTATTTTCCAGGAACTGATCGGGCCTGTTGCCATTATCTTGGTTTTCTTGATATTGAGTCTCAAGCCAGCTTTTGCACTCTCTTCCTTCAAACCGATCAAGAGATTCTTTAGGTCTTCCTCACTTTCTGCCATTAGGGTGGTGTCGTCTGCATATCTCAGATTGTTGATGTTTCTCCCAGCAATTTTGATCCCATATTGTGCTTCCTCCATCCCTGCATTGCGCATTATGTGCTCTGTGTATAAGTTGAATAAGCAGGGTGACAAAATGCAGCCTTGTCTTACTCCTTTTCCTATTCCAAACCACTCGGTCATTCCGTGTTCTGTCCTAACTGTTGCTTCTTGGTTCATGTACAGATTTCTCAGGAGGCATATGAGGTGTTCTGGTATTCCCATCTCTTTAATCACTTGCCACATCTTGTTGTGATCCACACAATCAAATGCCTTAGTGTAGTCAATAAAGCAAAAATAAACTTGTTTCTGGTATTCCTTTGTTTTCTCCATGATCCAACGTATGTTGGCAATGTGGTCTCTAGTCCCCCTGCCTCTTCTGAAACCAGCCTGCACCTCTGGTAATTCTCTTTCCACATGCTGCTGAAGTCTATCCTGTATTATCTTGAGCATCACCTTGCTGGCGTGTGGGATGAGCGCGATTGTTCGATAGTTTGAACATTCTTTGGCATTGCCCTTTTTTGGGATTGGAACATATACTGATCTTTTCCAGTCCTGTGGCCACTGTTTTGTTTTCCAAATCTGCTGGCATATTGAATGCAGTAATTTGATGCCATCATCTTTTAGAGCTTTGAAAAATTCAACTGGGATACCATCATCTCCACTAGCTTTGTTGTTTGCAGTGCTCTTTAGGGCCTTTCTGACTTCACTCTCCAGGATGTCTGGCTCAGGTTCAATTTCTTCATCATTGTGACTATCAGGAGTGTTGAGTTCCTTTTTGTAGAGTTCCTCTGTGTACTCTTTCCATCTTTTCTTAATCTCTTCTGCATCAGCTAGCTCCTTTCCGTCTTTGTCCCTTATCATGGTCATTTTTGCTTTAAATGTTCCCTTGATTTCCCGGATTTTTTTGAAAAGATCTCTGGTTCTGCCTTTTTTGTTGTTTTCTTCCATTTCTTTGCACTGTTCTTTTAGATAGTTTTCCTTATCTCTCCTTGCTTTTCTTTGAAATTCTGTGTTCAGATGATTGTATTTTTTCCTTTCTCCTTTGACTTTTGCGTTCCTTCTTTCCTCTGCTATTTTAAGAGCCTCATCAGACAACCACTTTGCTTTCTTACTCTTCTTTTCTTTTGGTATGGTTTTCTTTGCTGCTTCCTGCATGATGTCCCTCATCTCTGTCCATAATTCTTCTGGCACTCTATCTATTGAGTCTAAGCCATTGAATCTGTTCATCACCTCCACCGTGTATTCTTTAGGGATGCTGTCTAGGTGATATCTGTCTGGTCTCTTTGTTTTCCCTATTTTCTTTAGTCTAAGCCTGAATTTTGCAATCAGTAGGTTGTGATCTGAGCCACAATCTGCTCCAGGTCTTGTTTTTGCTGACTGTATGGAGGTTCTCCATCTTTGGCTGCAGAGTATGTAGTCAATCTGGTTTCGGTGTTGGCCATCTGGTGATGTCCATGTGTAAAGTCGCCTCTTGTGTTGCTGGAAGAGGGTGTTTGCTATGACCAGTGCGTTCTCTTGGCAGAACTCTATCAATCTTTGTCCTGCTTCATTCTGTGTTCCAAGACCGAACCTGCCTGTTATTCCCTCCACTTTTTGATTGCCTACTTTGGCATTCCAGTCTCCTAGAATAATTTGAACATCATTTCTTGGTGTTTGTTCTATGAGGTGTTGTAAGTCCTCATAGAACTGGTCCACTGTGGCTTCATCTGCACCCGTGGTTGGTGCGTATATTTGGATCACAGTAACATTGAAGGGTTTGCCCTGAATTCTTACTGACATCATTCTGTCATTTTTGAGGTTGTATCCCATTACTGCTCTTCTCACTCTTTTATTGACAATTATGGCTACTCCATGTCTTCTAAAGTTTTCTTGTCCACAGTAGTAGATGTGATGGTTTCCAGAGCTGAATTCGCCCATCCCTGTCCATTTGAGCTCACTGATTCCCAAGATGTCAATGCTTATTCTTTCCATCTCATTTTTTGCCACTTCCAGTTTACCTTGGTTCATTGATCTCACATTCCATGTCCCTATACAGTATTGCTCCTTACAACATTGCATTTCCCCTCCCCCTTTCCTGTCCATCCCCTTTCTCCCCTCTGAGGTGTTAAGCATCCTGTATCACCTAGCCTGCCCTTTTGTTTTGCCTTTTGTTTTGGTCCATAGGGTTCTCTTGGCAAGCTTTGTGGCGTGGTTTGCCGGTTTCTACGCCATTTTTTTCCTCGCATCATACATCATATCACAGTTTTAAAAGTTTAGAACAGTTTACACTACATATTGTCATGCATAATTATCACACTCTAAAACACAGTCTCTATGTTACTTGCTATATTAAGTCAGTATGAAGTCTCTATGTCAGTCTCTATATTAATTCAGCTACATTTTTCACATCAGCTACTTATCCTTGTGTCCTCACTCCCCAAGTGGGGTTGTTGTCTCTGGGTCCCTTGCTCCAGGGGCATCGCAGTGGCGGGCAGTGGATGTTTTCCCTGTGTCTCAGCTGTTCCTCTTCCTCTGCCTCTGGCTGCAGTGGTGGATGGTGACCTTCTCCCTCCCAGGCCTCTGGATGGTTTCTGGGCAATTGGGGCCTGGTCTTTCTCTGCCTCTTTCTTCCTTGCACCCAGGTTTTAGGATGGGGTGGAAGGGAGGGGCCGATTCTTCACTCACCTCCCTCCAAGGCTTCTGGATGGTTTCTGGGCAGTTGGGCCTGGTCTTTCTCTGCCTCTTTCTTCCTTGCACCCAGGTTTCAGGATGGGGTGGAAGGGAGGGGCCGATTCTTCACTCACCTCCCTCCAAGGCTTCTGGATGGTTTCTGGGCAGTTGGGGCCTGGTCTTTCTCTGCCTCTTTCTTCCTTGCACCCAGGTTTTAGGATGGGGTGGAAGGGAGGGGCCGATTCTTCACTCACCTCCCTCCAAGGCTTCTGGATGGTTTCTGGGCAGTTGGGCCTGGTCTTTCTCTGCCTCTTTCTTCCTTGCACCCAGGTTTCAGGATGGGGTGGAAGGGAGGGGCCGATTCTTCACTCACCTCCCTCCAAGGCTTCTGGATGGTTTCTGGGCAGTTGGGCCTGGTCTTTCTCTGCCTCTTTCTTCCTTGCACCCAGGTTTCAGGATGGGGTGGAAGGGAGGGGCCGATTCTTCACTCACCTCCCTCCAAGGCTTCTGGATGGTTTCTGGGCAGTTGGGCCTGGTCTTTCTCTGCCTCTTTCTTCCTTGCACCCAGGTTTCAGGATGGGGTGGAAGGGAGGGGCCGATTCTTCACTCACCTCCCTCCAAGGCTTCTGGATGGTTTCTGGGCAGTTGGGCCTGGTCTTTCTCTGCCTCTTTCTTCCTTGCACCCAGGTTTTAGGATGGGGTGGAAGGGAGGGGCCGATTCTTCACTCACCTCCCTCCAAGGCTTCTGGATGGTTTCTGGGCAGCTGGGCCTGGTCTTTCTCTGCCTCTTTCTTCCTTGCACCCAGGTTTTAGGATGGGGTGGGAGGGAGGGGCCGATTCTTCACTCACCTCCCTCCAAGGCTTCTGGATGGTTTCTGGGCAGCTGGGCCTGGTCTTTCTCTGCCTCTTTCTTCCTTGCACCCAGGTTTTAGGATGGGGTGGGAGGGAGGGGCCGATTCTTCACTCACCTCCCTCCAAGGCTTCTGGATGGTTTCTGGGCAGTTGGGGCCTGGTCTTTCTCTGCCTCTTTCTTCCTTGCACCCAGGTTTTAGGATGGGGTGGGAGGGAGGGGCCGATTCTTCACTCACCTCCCTCCAAGGCTTCTGGATGGTTTCTGGGCAGCTGGGCCTGGTCTTTCTCTGCCTCTTTCTTCCTTGCAATATATTTATAACAAAAAATAAAAAAGTGAAAAACATAGCAGTTACAATTAAACTACGACTTAATAATATACTACCTTCCTCTTTCTTCCATACATTAGTTATATTTCCGAATTTTTTTAGCACATTATAATGCTCTTATAACTATCCTAATATACATATTCAAACTCTATTCTTAAACTCATCCATTTGATACAACTATTAAGTCAAAGTAAAAATACAATAATTAAAATACAATTTTCAGATAATACACCCAGTGTTATTTTCAATGCCCTGGAGATAACGTAGTGTCACAGTTGTTTTCTAACCCCAAAAACTCATTTGATCCGGTACTGGTCTATTCCCTTCATCCTCCTTCAATGAGTAATCCACAAATAGTTGCCATATTTTCAAAAATCTATTTTCTTTAACTATACCCTTTTTCTTATTCATTTACCATGTTAGCTTATTGTTCAATGCAAGATCCCACATCTCCTTATACCATTCTTCTATTTTCAGAGTTGCTTCATTTTTCCAATTCCTGGCTATACACTGTCTGCCCGTTGTCAACATTATCGAGATTAGCTCTTTTTTATTCTTATTTAAATCCTTATTTTCCACATCTGTCAACAAAACAGTACTTGGCCCCAATTTAAGTCTCATACCCATAACAGCACAAATCTCTTTCACAATTTCCCCCCAAAAATCCTTTACTACATTACAACCCCACCACATGTGTTCATATGTTCCCAGTGTATCCTTACATCTCCAACACATTTTATCTTTATTTTTATCTATTTGATGTAACCTCACTGGGGTCAAGTACCATTTCCACAACATTTTATAATTATGTTCTTTCACTCTAACAGACATTGTTATCATTATCCTTTTCTTCCATTTATTTCTCCAAACCTCATCTACTATCTTTATTTTCAATTCTTGTTCCCAATTTATTTTCAACGCTTCTTGTGGATTACCATCTTTATTTAACACTATATATAATTTACTTACTAAGCCCTGAATACCGCTTTCTCCCTTTCTTATCTTTAATATTAATTCTTCAAACTTAGTCATATCTCTTTCCAAACTGACTTCCATCAAATTTTTACTATTCCATTTATTTACCAACACAATCTGGAGCCAGTTCAACCTCAACTGTGCAAACATATCTGCTTTTCTCTCTCCATCTTTACAAACCCGTATCCAGTCTTTCAACAGGAAAACATCATTTCTAAAAAAAACTTAATTCACCCTTTTGTCAATATGTAGTGGAAAATTTTTAATATCCTCTATTTCTATTATAGGAGATGTATCTGGAGCTAATTTCATCTTCAACTTTTTCCATACTCCTAATATTGTCTTCATCATTTTATTTTTTGTAACTATTTCCCCCATATTACTATCTAAAAAGACCATTTTCCCCAATTGATTTAGATCCCTCATCTCAATTTCTTCCTATATTGCCTTTTTCCTCACTAAAATTTTCACAAAATTTTTGATTTGAAAAGCTCTGTAATAATTCCTCAAATTTGGCAGTCCTAGTCCTCCTTCTTTCTGAGATAAGTACCACAGTTTGTTTACAATTCTAGGTTTCCTTCCACCATTACAAAAAATATTTAACAAATTTTGAAATTCCTTAATTTTCCTATCATTTAATTGGATCGGCAGGGCATGAAACAAAAAATTAACTCTTGGTAGCAACATCATTTTACATAATGCAATCCTGCCGAACCAAGACAACTTCAACTTTTGATATTGCTGTATTTTATCTTTAATTTCCATTTTCTGTTTTCCATAATTCAATTTCTTAAGATCCTCAAATTTATTTGAAATGTTTATTCCCAAATACTTCAAATTATCTTTAACCTGTAATTTAAATTTAACCTTTATTTTTTTATTGTTCCTCCTTAACAATATTACACAATATCATTTCTGACTTATCCCAATTTATTCTCAAACCTGTCATCTCTTCAAAATCTTTTAACTGCTCTTGTATTCTTTCTAATGCTTTCCTAGGATGCTTCATTGTTATCAAAGTATCATCAGCATACAAACTTATCTTATTTCCTAGTATTCCTTCAATATCCTTATCATCTCTTATAGCCTTTGCCAACAACTCCATTGCCATAATAAACAAAATTGGTGATAATGGACAACCCTGCCTTGTTCCAGCTTCTAATTTTACTTCTTCTGTAACATCATCATTTACCCTAACAATGGCAGTACCATATTGATATAATTATTCAATCGTCCTTCTGAATTTATCTCCAAATCCATAACATTTCATTATCTCGTTAATTGTTGCCCACTGTAATGAATCAAATGCCTTGAAAATATCTAATGATAATATTCCAACTTTCTCATTTGTTTGTCCTACAATATCTATTAAATCTAAAACTCTCCTTGTCAAATCCGCCATATGTCTTCCTTTCAAAAAAAAGTTTGATCTTCATTTATATAATTACCCATAAAACTGTTCAGTCTGTTTGCCAATATTGCTGTAAAAAAATTAGCATCTTGATTTATCAATGAAATAGGCCTATATGATTCTACTTTTTCTAAATCTTTTCCAGGTTTTGGTAATAAAACAATTATAGTTCTATACCATGAGGTTGGAATTTGCCCTCCTTCCAAAATATAATTATATAATTTCATCAATTTTGGAACCACAATGTCTTTAAATTTCTTATAAAATTCAGCTGATAACCCATCTTCCCCCAGGGCTTTATCTGACTTCAAGGTGGCTATTACATATTTTATTTCTTTCTTCATTATTTGCTCTTCCATTCTATTTCTGTGTTCCTGTTTTATCTTATTTTCTATTTGTTTTCCCATTTGATCCTTTAACCTCCAAATCTATATTCTTTTTAGCATATAAATCCTGGTAAAAATCTTTGACAATCTTACATTTATCTTTAATCTTATTACATCTTATTCCTTCTTTATCAAACTAAATTCCAATTTCCCTTTTATTTCTCTTTTCCTTAGCAGCTCTTGCTAATAATTTTGAATTCTTATTACTGTATTCAAAATATTCCCTTTTTAAATACACCAAATCTCTTTTTACCTTTTCAATGTCCTTTCCTACCAATTCTGTCTTTAATCTTTGCATCCTGTCAAAAATCTTCTTATCGTTTGTTTTAACATGCTCTTCTTGTAACCGCTTTATCTCTTTTTCAACTTTGTCTTGTGTTTCCTTAAATTGTTTATTTCTAATGCTAGCCAACTTAATACTTTCCCCTCTAAAAACCGACTTCATGGCATCCCATACCATATTATAGCTCACCACATCTGTATCATTCCAATACCAACTTTCCTTCCATTTTTCAATTATTTGCTCTTTGCAATTATGGTCTTTAAAAACTTTAGCCTCATATCTCCAATTCCTTCTAATTTTCTTTATCCGTAATTCCATCAACACTTTTGCATGATCAGATTCTTTAAAAATTCCCACTTCCACCTCATCTATATTCCTGATCATACTCTCTGTTACAAATATATAATCTATTCTATTATGTACCTGTGGAAAAAAATGTATAACCCCTTTCCGACCCTTTAAACTCCCTCCATGTATCTTTCAAGCCTAGAGATTTCATCCATTTATCAAGAATCTGCATTTTAGATCCTCTTTCACTCCTTGCTATATTTGTACAATCTAAGTTTGTCCTTATTAAATTAAAATCTCCAGCCACAATCATTTTTGTTGCTTTTTCTTTCTCCAATATGCCATATATTTTGTGTAAAACACCCCTTGATGATCATTTGGTGCATATATGTTCACTAAAATTATTTCCTCATTGTCAGTCTTCTCTTTTATTATTAAGTATCTACCTTCTGGGTCAGAAATACTATTTATCATTTCAAAACCTAGTCTACTCGAAATCAGAACTGCAACCCCTCTTGCTTTTGATGTACCATAGGACATTTCATAAATTTGCATCCATCCTAAAAAAATCTTATTTCTATCCCCCGATTTTTGATGAGTTTTCTGCAAAAAGACTATATCCGGCTTATCTTTCCTCAGCCCTGATTCTATTCTTCTCCTCTTCACTTGAGAACCAGTACCTTTCACATTCCAAGATAACACTTTAATATTTCTCATACCTTAATCTTAAAACCATCTTCTATGACCTTCACTTCCTCCTATGGGTGTGTTTCCCTCTACCACACATAAACAATAACAACAACTATAACAATAAACATTCATACCTACCCTCCCCACTTCTTTCTACAAAAAGTAGCCCTTGACTATCAAAGAGAGGAGGGGGGAATGTGTAAGATGTGCCTAGTATCTAATGCTCCAGTGCACAATCTTACTTTTGAAAACACACAAACATTTATAAGAATTATTTCTTTCCCTTGCATCATCCCATTTTCTTCTCCATTCCCTAAATTCTGATTCACCCATCCTCAACCACCATCAGTGCTTTAAAATCCACATCTGTTCCTCCTGTAGCACCCCTCTCTTTAGCATTTCCATAGTCTCATTTTATTCCCCCCGATTCTATTAAAGCTTTCCTTACTCCAAGCCATTCTTTTGAAGCCACCTTAACCAGACCTATTAAGCACAAATATTCCAAAGCATCCATCCCTGCATCAATTGTATGCATTTTCTCATCATAAAAAAACCTCAATTGTTGTGGAAATCTCCAATTGTATTTTATCCCACTTTCCATCAAAAGTTTTGTTGCTGGTTTCATCTTATAACGCCAACCATGTTATTCCACTGATATATCGTTGTAAACCTCCACATCATTCCCATCAATTTTTAGAATGCCAAACCCAGCTTGTTTTATAAAAGCCATCACCTTTAATTGATCCCCCCAATTTGCAAATTTAACCAAAACATTTCTTTCAGTACTTTTCCCTTTCCTTGCACCCAATCTATAAACATTTGCAATATCTTCATTCTCAAAATCTTTCCCCATTTTCAAACTGTTTAGCCAACTAACTATTCTTTCCTTCAGCTGGTCTGGCATTTTTCCATAAGATTACGAATTACTATGTTCTGTTTTCTCATCATCTCTTCCATCATGTTTATCCTTTTCTCCTGCACTTCTACTTTCATTTTAGTATCATTTTCTTCCTCATGTAACTCTTTCATGTCATCCTGCATCAATTTAATATCTTTTTGCATTGACAACACTTATATCCATCCTCTGAAAATTAAAATCAACCTTCTTAGTAAAATCAGTGAACATTGTAACCAGTTTATACTGTTTTTCCATAATTTCATCTTTGTCTTTTACCCTAGTTTTCTTAATTTCACAAAAACCCTTCACATTTGCCTCCTCCATCCTCTCAAATTTCTTAAACAATTTACCCAACTCAACCATAATTTGCATTTGGTCCATTGGTGCAGGTTCTGGTGCTGCTGTTGATGGGGGTGCTTCTTCAGTTGCTAATTTATCCTTCTTCTCATCCATCTTCTTAGGCTTCACCACCTCTTCATCCTTTCCCTTTCCTTTCCCAGGTTTTTCCATTGTAATGTCAAATAATAATCTCAATGCAGCAACCCCTTTATTTCCTCCAAATCTGTCTTCCTGATCAAATTCCAGATTCAATTAAATGTAATAAACTTATAGAGTTATGACTTCTATTAATTCTTCAAGATCCAAAGCAAAAATTTAGCTGAGCCTTATTATAATCCAATTGTAATATTGCTTCAAAATATCAAACTCAGTTAAATATTCCCAGCAACTATATATCCAAAATCTCAATAGAAAAAACCTCCAATTTTGATATTCCAATTAATCCATGGTCTTCCAAGTGGGAAAAGAAGAGAAGGAAAAAAACTAATGCCAATAATGAGAGAAAAAGAAAAAAATTATGAAGGCAGGAAGGGAAATTTTGTAATGTTATATTTTTGTCTCCAAATATTCAAAACTTTAAATCCGAATTAATATAATAAGAGAAAAAAGAAAGAAACACAAAAACCCAGGACGACATAATTAAATTTTCAAAGAATCCGAAAAGAAAATAGAAAAATTGAAAGGGGAAAGCAGATCCACAAATAATAAAAGAGAAACAAAAATAAAAATATACAACTGTAATCCAACACAATAATCCAGGGGATGATATTCAAAAAAAAGAAGAAAAAAAAAGCTCATTCAGGGAAGTTAAACTGCTCAATTCAAAACTGCTCAATCCAAAAAGAAAAAGTGAAAGAAATCCACCATTAAGCTCCAGCTGCAGCAGTGGTTTCCGAGGTGCCCCTTCTCACTTGACCTTCTCAAACTCCGACCACCTTTCGGGACCTCTCGTCTACTGCCACCAGCACTTACTTATTATCTCTTTTTCTTTTTTCTTTTTTAAGAAGGTCCGTAGCCCATTTTTAAAAGCACCAGAGTCCCGTCCGATCCTGGACAGTTCATTCGGCACAGCCTTCACCGCACCTCACCCTCTGTCCATTCCTTGAACTTCGACTCTCCACAGCAAAAAAAGTATTTCAGGGCTCCGAATTTCACTTTTCTGAGCCTTTACACTTCCGTTCTCATGTAATTATTCACATTAATTCTCCCGTTCCAGCACGAGCTGATCGAAATATGTGCTACTCAGGCACCATCTTAGCCACGCCCCTGGACTTACAGTCTGAAGCGTAAATATACTATACTTCCCCTCCCCCAGCCTGAAAGAAAGAGGCAGCACACAGGTACATTTTTATATAAATTTGAAATTTAATTAACCCTCAACCTGCTGAGAGGCCTGGTAGTTCACAACCTGGGTACTAGATCAGGTAAATTCCTCTTCACCTCATAGCCCAGAATGACAAATTCTCAACCCCTCCTTAGTGCTAATCCTATGCCAGCTACTAAGCAGGCTGTTTCAGACAGGGAGATATTGATGCAACCATTTCCAGTTCTATACCCAGGAACAGATGTTGGCCATGTTACAGCACTGTCCCATGGTGTTTCCTGCATGCCCTGCTGATTTGCCCAAACCATGTGGAGCATGCAGTGTTCACCTTGTCCAAAAACATCTTGAGGAATTCATTTATACCATCCTAACCCCACACTACCAGCCTTATTACTACTGTAACCTATTTAAGGATGGTGCCACAAAGACAAGTCCCTGATGTTCTACAGACCAGAGTGGGTTAGGCGAAAAATGACCTGGAATCCTTTCTTAAATCTGCCAGTCAGGAAACCAAGCCCATAAATTCCTATCCTGCCCTAATGACAACCCCTAAGCTCTCGAGTTGGCAGGTCATTCAAAATCAATTGCAATGAGGCTGGGAGCCAAGTGGATTGTGCTTTAAACTGATTACTTCCCCTGCCTCTGATCATCTGGCAATGATGCTGACTATCACAATTCACCACTGCCTCTTCTTTGAATTCAAAATGGGAAGATCCTCCCTTCCCTCAAGTCTCATTTAGGCAAGGGTTAGGAGGGTGCAATATACTAATATCAGGATATAAATGCATTCTAGACTTCAAGTGAGGCAAACTGGATGCTGTTCAAAAACACTAATAAAGTACTCAAAGTAAGAATTAAAATATTTTTAAAATAATTCAGTCACATTGCAAAAAGCTACTTTGCTTTTTTATTTTCATGATGTGATGCTAAACTCTTCATAATTTGCATGTTCCATTTTTGCCTTTGCATGAGTCATTGACTTGTATTCTGTTGAGAGATGCTGATCTCCTGTCCTAATAAGCATTTGAGCTGTTCTTATGCCAGAAGACCTGTGTAGTATTTCAAATGACATCTTAAATAAATGCAGAGAACAAAGTTTGTGCCATACCTCTAATATCTCATTAGAGGCAGACAAACACATGTATCAGTGGAAGCATTTTAACGTGTGGTAGAAAATTAAGTCAGAAATACACACTTGCTGAGAAAATTGTGTTTGATCTCCTTCACTATCATCTATTTTGGATTGCAGCTAAAGCATATACTTTCACTGAATTATTTCTTTTTGAAGAGCTGAAAACAAAAGAAAAAAACATATTAAAAAGATGCAAAACATTTTAATTTGTCTCATTACTGTTAGACATCTGAATATTGTGGCAAGGTAAAGGAGAGAAAATTGGTCTCTTTCCTCGATTGTGTCAATCCCACGGAAGGTGAGCACAGGAGCTTAAGCTACCTTGTGTCCCAGTTAGAGAAAAATACAGGAAAGAAATAAAATAAATTATATAATCATAGAATAATGCATCTGATTGATATAATTCAGTTCTACCTTTCATTATCCCTAACCACCTGTGTTCATAGAATAATAGAAATGGAAGAGGCCTATTAAAAACTGAGTACAACCCCTTACTCAATATAGGAATTAAATCCAAGTGTATCTGATACATGATTGGATAATTTTCATTTGAAAAGAACTCACCACTTTCCAAGGTAACTGGCTCCATTGTCGTACTGTTCTAACCGTTAGAAAGGTGTTTTTTTGGGGGCGTGGCTAAGATGAGTATGGAGTAACATGTACATTGACCAGATCGTGCTGAAATGGGGTCTAAATGTGGAGTTATTTAAAAACTTGGAGGACTTGTTGATGTGAAAACAACTTATTCGATCGGATGGAACACTGAGGATTCGAAAAACATAAATACGGGCTCGAAGTTTGGAGAAGGAGGGGTGAGCAAGATGCGGTGCAAGCTGGGTCGAACAAACCACTGCATTCCGGATGGGAGCCCTGAGTTTGGAGAAATATCGGACTTGATTGAATGAGGTCTCCAAGTGAAAGGTATTAAAATCATAATCATCGGAGTGGTGGTCGCGGAGGGGAAAGGTCTGGGTGTGGAGTTAAAAACCAGAAAGGACAAGTAAGTGCAGTGTGTGTGTGGAGGTGAAAGTGGCCGAAGAAGAAGAAATGGCGACGGGTGATTATAAAAATGAAAGTTAAAAGAAGAGGAACCCAAGCCGGGAGCTGGGAGCTGTGGAAAGTGGGTGAAACAGAGCGGAGGAGTTGGAGAGTAGAAGAGGGATACGAAAGAAATAAGGAGGTTTTGATGGATATTGAAATGGCTGGTGTGGTGTTGTGTGTGAGAGAGGGGCTTTTTCCATTCCGCTGCCATCGTTCCTGTGTGTTTGTGGTTTTGGAGACGAAAGAAGAGCTCTTTTATTTTTATTTTTATTTTGAGAACTGGAGCAGCATAATATACATAAAAGGGAAAAAAGGTTACCCTCTGGATGCCGGAATTGGATTACAATGGGGCAATAACTGGAATACAATTTTTGGATGGGTTTTTGTTCTTTTTTCCTTTCTTCCCTCTCTCCGTTTTTGCTTCCTCGTCGTTTTGAGCCAGACACAAACTTAGACGGATACAGATACAGTCTTGCGATTGGGGTAGTGTGATTCAATACTTTGTGTTTCCTTTGTGGATTACAACAAGAGCCAGCCTAATTTCAAAGTTATAACTCTGATATCTGCAGTACTGCTTCTCCTCTTTATATTTTGGAAGATAACTGGACAGCATTACTCAAGTGGAATTAGACTTTTTTATCTAAATTTGGAAGATTGAAATTGACTTTGATCTTGGATTAAAATAAAATTGCACAGGTTTTTTTTACTTTCTGATTGATATCTGCTGGGACTATACTGGAGTTAGAGCAAGAATTTGAGGATATAAAAGGAGTGACTGCTTTGAAATTGGTAATTGACGCTACAATAGATAAAAATGTGAAAGGAAAAGGAAAAGAGGAAGAGGTCTAAGATCTAAGAAAAAAGATAAGGCTGTTGTGGAAGATACATCATCATCAACACCATCACCAGAGCCTGCAGCAATGGAACAAACACAATTAATGGTTGAGATGGGCAAATTGTTTCAGAGGCAAATGTGAAAGGCTTTTGGGAAATTAATGAAGCAAGGGGGAAAAATAAAAATGAAATTATGGGAAAACAAGATGAATTGGTTACAATGTTTCAAGATTTGCTCATAAAGTTGATTTCACTTTTCAAAAGTTGGAAACAAATGTTAATTTGATGGAAAGGGATATGAAATTGATGCAAACAGATATGAAGGGATTGCATGAGGAAAATAGAGAAGTAAATTTGAAAGTGGAGGTGCAAGAGAAAAGGTTAGATATGGTGGAAGAGATGATGAGAAAGCAGAATATTGTGATATGCAATCTTTTGGGGGGAAAACACCAGACCAGCTGAAGGATAGAATAATTGATTGGTTGAATAATTTGAAAATGGGGAAAGATTTTGTCAATGAAGATATTGCAAATGTTTATAGATTGGGGGCGAGAAGAGGAAGAAGAGCTCCTAGAAATGTTTTACTCAAATTTGCAA
Organism: Bradypodion pumilum; assembly: GCA_035047305.1. NCBI lineage: Eukaryota > Metazoa > Chordata > Lepidosauria > Squamata > Chamaeleonidae > Bradypodion > Bradypodion pumilum. The sequence goes on from JAWDJD010000001.1 coordinate 359,827,649, forward strand.
ATTGGAGGGATAAGGTAAAGGTGATGGCTTTTATAAAACAAGCTGGGTCTGGTGCTTTGAAAATTGATGGAAATGATGTGGATGTTTACAATGATATTGCAGTCAATGAGCATGTCTGGCGGTATAAAATGAAACCAGTTACCAAAATTTTGATTTCACGTGGGATAAAATACAATTGGAGATTTCCACAGCAGCTAAGACTTTTTCATGACAAGAAAATGCACACAATTGATGCAGAAACAGATGCATTGGATTATTTGAGCTCAATTGAATTGGTTGAGGTGTCTTCAAGAGAATGGCTGGCATTAAGGAAGGATTTGTTAGAGTCTGGAGGGATAAAAAGAGATTATGGGGTATGGAGCAGGAGGGGGCAACTGGAGGGCGGGAAGAGGGATCGAAGGTAGAGAAAGGGGCTAGAGAAGGGTGAAGTATCTGGAGGAGAGAGGTCAGGATAGATGGGTAAGGAATATAAAAGTCTTCAAAGTTTAAAAGAGTAGTTAAAACTTAAATCTATTATTATAGAATATAGCGCTGGAGCACTGTCTTTTTTTTTGTTTAGGTCACATCTTCCACGTTCCCCGCCTCCTTTGGGTACAAAGGCGGCTTTTTTGGGTAAAAAGGTGGGGAGGGTAGAGATGAATGTTTTATGTAGTAGGTTTAGTCTTAATTGTGGGGTTGAATGTTCCACGCCCAATGAAGAAATCGGAGATTGTAGAGGAGTGTTTTTGCTAATATCATGCGAAATATAAAGGTTCTAACATGGAATGTGAAGGGTACAGGATCTCAAGTTAAGAGGAGAAGAATTGAATCAGCCTTACGAAGGGATAGGCCGGATGTGATCTTTCTTCAGGAAACTCATCAAAAATCTCAGGACACAAATAAGATATTTTTAAAATGGATGCAATACTACGAAAAATCATTTGCTACCTCAAAGGCAAAAGAGGTGGCTATTTTGATTTCGACTCGGTTGGGTTTTGAAATGACAAGTAGTATTTCTGATCCGGAGGGCAGATATCTGATAGTAAAAAGAAAGATTGATGAAGAAGAAATAACACTGGTGAATATATATGCTCCAAATGATCAGCAAGAGGCCTTTCTAGAGAAAATGTACAAAATATTAGAGAAAGAGAGAACGACTAAAATGATAGTGGCTGGAGACTTCAATTTAATAAGGTCAAATCTAGATTGTACAAATCTATTAAGTTGTGGGAAAAGAACTAAGAAGCCGATTTTGGATAATTGGTTGGCTGCGTTAGGATTGAAGGATACATGGAGAGAGTTTAAGGGGTCAGAAACGGTTTACACTTATTTTTCACATGTACACAATTCATATTCTAGAATAGACTATGTTTTTGTAACAGAGAATATAATTAAAAGCATAGATGAGGTAGATGTAGGTATCTTCAAGGAATCAGACCATGCAAAAATGATGATAGAGCTGAGGATATAGGATCAGGAGAAAAAAAGAAGGGTCTGGAGAAATGATGCAAAATTATATAAGGAATCTAAATTTAAAGAACAAATAATGGAGAATTGGAAGGAGAGTTGGTATTGGAATGACACGGATGAGGTGAACTTTAAAGTGGTATGGGATGCCATGAAGTCGGTTTTTAGAGGGGAAAGTATTAAATTGGCTAGTATTAGGAATATGCAACATAAAGTGGTACAGGATAGAATTGAGACTGAGATAAAACATTTACAAGAACAACATGCAAGAACTAAGGATAAGAAGGTTTTTGATAACTTACAAAGATTAAAGACTGAATTGATAGGAAAAGATATAGATAAGGTAAAAAGAGACTTGGTATATTTAAAAAGAGAATATTTTGAATATAGCAATAAGAATTCAAAATTATTAGCAAGGGCTGCAAAAGAAAAAAGGGAAAAAAGGGAAATTGGAGTTTTGATTAGAAAAGATGGGGTTAGTTGTAATAGAACCGGAGATAAATGTAAAATTGTGAAAGATTTTTATCAAGAGTTATATGCAAAAAAGAAGATAGATGAGATAAAATTAAAAAACAATTAGAGAAACAAATAATTAATAAGATAGATCAGGAACATAGGAATAGAATGGAAGATAGGATAACGGAAAAGGAAATAAAAGAGGTCATTGCTAGATTAAAAACAGATAAAGCGCCTGGAGAAGATGGATTACCGGCTGAATTTTATAAGGAGTTTAAATATTTAGTGGTTCCAAAATTGACTAGACTTTATAATTATATATTGGAAGGTGGACAAATTCCAACTTCATGGTATATGACCATAATAGTGTTCTTACCAAAACCTGGGAAGGATTTGGAAAAAGTTGAATCATATAAACCAATTTCATTGATAAACCAGGATGCTAAGATCTTCACAGCGATATTGGCTAATAGATTGAACAATTTTATGGGCAGCTATATAAATGAGGATCAGGTGGGCTTTCTGAAAGGTAGACATATGTCGGACTTGACAAGAAGAGTTATAGATTTAATAGATGTGGTTGGACAAACAAAAGAAAAAGTAGGACTATTATCATTAGATATTTTTAAAGCATTTGATTCCTTACAATGGGTAACAATTAATGAGATAATCAAATGCTATGGATTTGGAGATAAATTTAGGAAGACAATTGAACAATTATATCAGCAAGGTACCGCAATAGTTAGAGTAAACGATGAGGACACAGAGGAAGTGAAATTAGAAGCAGGTACTAGGCAGGGCTGCCCACTCTCTCCAATTTTATTTATCATGGCAATGGAAATGCTGGCAAAAGCTATAAGGGAAGATAATGAAATAGAAGGGGTCTTAGGTAATAAGATAAATCTTTACGCGGACGATACTCTGATAATAACTAAACATCCTGTAAAGGCATTGGATAGGATACAAGTGTTATTAAAGGACTTCGAAGATATTACGGGTTTGAGAATAAATTGGGATAAATCAGAAATGATACTATATAATATGAGCAAAGAAAATCAACAAAAGATAAAGGGAAAGGGCAATCTACAAATTAAGGACAATTTAAAATATTTAGGGATAAATATTTCAAACAAATTTGAAGATCTTAACAAATTGAATTATGTAAGATTGAAAAAAGAAATTAAGGATAGAATACAGGGTTACAAAAATTGAAGTTGTCCTGGTTTGGAAGAATAGCAATAAGTAAAATGATGTTATTACCAAGAATTAATTTTTTATTTGATGCACTACCAATTCAACTTAAGGATAAGGAAATTAATGAGTTCCAAATAATGATTAATAACTTTTGTAATGGAGGAAAAAGATCTAGATTGGCAAAAAGGTTTTGGTACTTACACTCAAAAAGATGATGGGTTAGGAATGCCAAATTTAATAACATATTATTGAGCTTTTCAAATCAAGAACGTTGTGAAGATCTTAGCAAGGGAAATTTGGGAAGAAATTGAAATGAAAGAACTTAGTTATTTGGGGAAAATAGCCTTTCTAGCAGGTGACATCAGGAAAGGAAATACTAAAAATAAAATGATGAAGACAATACTGGGAACATGGAAAAAAGTGAGAAAGTTGTTGGTACCAGATATTTCTCCTATTATTGAATTGGAGGATATTGCAAATTTTCCAATAAGAATTAATAAAAGGATTAAAGAAGTATTGAATAAGAATGAAGTTTTCCTGTTGAAAGATTGGATACAGGCATGTAGAGACAATGAGAGAAAAATAAATTTGTATGCACAATTGGAATTAAATTGGTTTCAGATAAAGAAGGTAAACAAGTGGAATTGTAAATTTATGAATGAGGCCGGACTAGAAAGAGGGAAGACAGAGTTTGAAGATTTAGTTTTGAAAATAAGAAAGGGACAAAGTGGTATAAAGGGGCTGGTGAGTAAAATATATATAATGATAAATAAGGAAGGTAATCCACAGGTGGAGCTGAAAGCGAGAAGGGAACAGGATCTTGAGATAAAGATTGAGGATCAAAACTGGAAAAATAAATGGAAGAAAAGAATTATGAGAACTTTGTTGGTTAGAGTAAAGGAGCATAATTACAAAATGTTGTGGAGATGGTATTTGACACCGGTGAGATTGCATCAGATAGATTAAAAAATGATAAAATGTGTTGGCATTGTAAGAGTGCATTGGGTACATATGAACATATGTGGTGGAGTTGTAAGGTGGTAAAAGATTTTTGGAAAATGAAATTATGGGAACAAAAATTAAGCTGAGTGCAAATACCATCATGTTGACAGACGTGGAAGATATAAATTTAAGTAAAGATAAAAAAAGCACTGCTTGAAATAATGCTGACAATGGGTAGATTGTGTATTGTGAGAAAATGGAAAAATGAAGTGATTATAAAAATCAAGGAATGGTATAAGGAAATGTGGGAATTAGCATTGAATGATAAGTTAACAATGAGATAAATATGAAAAAGGGTATTATTAAAGAAAATAGATTCTGGGAGATTTGGAAAACCTTTGTGGGTTACTCTTTGAAGGGAGAAGAGTTGAATAGACCTGCACCTGCTCACAAGGGCTTTTGGGAATGATTTCATAATGTTACTCCGTGCTCTCCAGGGCAATGTATATAACACAGGGTTGTTAGTCTTTTTGTTTTATTCTTATTTCTGGTTTAAATTTGTTATTTTAAAAACTTAGTTATGTTATTTTTGTATTGATATTATGAAGTAGAAGGGTGACTTGGTGGATATATGATATAATAGAGACTATGAAATGTACAAATAGTTGGTGAAAATTTAAAAATTTAAATTTGGAAAAATTATAAATGACATTGATAAAAACTTAGTACTAAGGAGAGAAATGGAATATAGTGTTATTATTGGATGTGAATTTGATGTATGTCTTTATATATTGTATCTATGTTAAAATTTAATAAAAATTATTAATATTAATTTTAAAAAGGTGATTTTTTTCCCCCCATACTCAACCAAAATCTGGTTTCCTGTCACTTGAGCTCATTATTATAGATCCTGTTCTACGGGATGATTGAGAACAAAGCTTGTCCCTCCTCTATATGACAATCTTTCAAGTATTTGAAAAGTGTAATTGTATCTTCCATCAGTTTTCTTTTCCCAAGGCTTTTTTTTAGTTTTAGTTTTTTACTTCTCTTTCTCTGTCTTGCCTACCTTGATGAAAAGTTGTAAAGCAAGTGAAAAGAAAGGAGGATGGTACAAAGACAAAGAGGATAAGAGAAAAGGAAAGCAAAAGAATAGTTTTTTGGTAGAATTTGTAGGAAATAGTAATTTAAAAAATAAGTTGTCCCCCCCCCCAAAAAAAGCTCAAAACAAAGGCAAAAGGGAGCCATATTTTTTACCATTGTGATATGGCTTATAAGGTAGTGCCAGAAAATAAATGTAAGCACAAATTTGGGATTAACATGAGTTCTCTTTTCAATATATATATATAATAAAAATAGTTTCCAAAGACATGATTAGCAATTACATTAATGTGTGACAATTGGTCCTCCATGCCTGCTCCAAATCCAACTACAAATAATGCACGGAGTCTGTGCAGCAGTGGTGGGCATCACCAGGTTCACACCAGTTCACCAGAACCAGTAGCAGAAATTCTGGCTGGCCCCGCCCATCCAAGTTTTGAAATAAAGTACAGTAGTCCTTTATTCAGGTGCAACACAGGGTTTTCCCCTGGCCACACCCACCATACTATGCCCACAGTGTGGTAGTGAATTTTTTTGGAGCCCACCACTGCTGTGCAGGCAAGAAAAGTTCACTAATGCACAAGTTACCATCCCTTTCTTCTAAGAGATGTTTGCCTACAGTAGTAGATATAATGGTCACCTGAATTACATTCACCAATTTCTGTCCATTTTAGTTCACTGATTCCCAGGATGCTGATGTTCAGTCTTGCCATATCATATTTGATCATTCCCAGCTTGCCTTGATTCATAGATCTTACATTCCAAGTTCCTATGCAATATTGGTCTTTACAGCATCAGAATTTCCTTTTGCCATAACACACATCCACAATCAAGTGTTCTTTCAGCTTTGGCCAAACTGCTTCACTCTTTCTCAGGCTACGTGTACTTCTGCCCTCTGCTCTCCCCCAGGAGCATATTGGATACCTTCTGATCTAAGGGGCTGATTTTCCAGCATAATATCTTTTAGCCTTTTCTTGGCAAGGATATTGGAGTGGGTTGCCATTTCCTTCTCCAGTGGATCATGTTTAGTCTGAGCTCCTCTCTGACCTCTTCATCTTGGGCTGCCTACATGGCATTATCTAAAGCCTCTTTGAACCACACATCCCCTTTCCCACAGCAAAGTAACAATTCTTGGGGTGGCTCTTCATTATGCAGTCCCTTCTCCATGACAACAGGAGGAAAAGAATCAGCAGAAAGGAAGGTGTATATTTGTGTGTACAATCTTGAAACAAAAAGAAAAGGAAAAATAGAAATAGCTTTGGAAGGGTTAGAAAAATAGTGGGGGAAGTGGCAGGGAGAATGATACAAAACAAGATAAGATGGGTGCCATTTGGCCTTAGTGAAAGTCAGCATATAAGTGAAACAAAATAAGTAAATAAAATAAGGAAGATCCATGCAAAGACCAGGAAAATAGCAGAACAAATGCTGCATCTGGGACAGTCCTCAGTTGCTGCTTTGCTGCTTGTTAGAGATAGGGGAGGGATGATGTATGTGGTTTCCAAAAATGTCAACCATACATGTAAGGATCTGATCTTCTTTGCTTAGAGTGTGTTTACATTCGGGGGGGGGCATATGTGTGCCCATTATCAATAAGTTTAAAGATGCACAGCCAAACTAGATAGCAACAGTGTGATGTGGCTGCAAAAAAAAGCTAACACTGTTTTAGGCTGCATTAACAGAAGTATAGTCTCCAAAACCTGTGAGACTACTAGTCCCCCTCTATTCAGCATTTTGTGGTTGTTAAGTTGCAGTTGATTCTGACCCTTTATGACCCTATGGACCATTGTCATCCAGGCACCTCTGTCCTCCACCATCCTCCTCAACCCACCCAGCATTAGTTAGACCACATCTAGAATACTGTGTCTAATTCTAGTCATCATACTTTAAGAAAGATGCAAATAATTAGAGCAGGTAAAAAGAAGGGCAACAAGGATATCAGAGGACTGGAAACCAAGCCATATGAGGAAAGACTGAAGGAACTGGGCATGTTTAGCCTTGAGAAAAGGAGACTGATGTCATGATCCTAGGGTCGCCATAGCTACTTGCTTTGCTAGAGCTGGTCAAAACTGTGACACAGCTGTCTGCATTCTTTTTGTTTGTTTGTTTATACATATATCAGATTTCACAGAGATTAGGTCAACACCAGGTGCCTGTCAGCCAGAAGTGGGAGGGAGAAAACACCCGGAAAACAAAGCGGGCAATATCAAAAAGTAGTAACTTTAATATGTAACAAGGTGAACTCAATCAACTAAATGCAAACACCCAATCACTGTATATGCAAAAATACTGATGGTGTTGTACAAATTATGACACATCCGAATTGTCATATTACGAGAAAATCAAATAAATCTTGACTACAACTGACAACAATGTCAAATAAAGCTCCCTTCGGGGCGAACTTAGCGAGGGGTTCAATGGAAGGTACAGATGTAAGTAGCAATGCAGATGACTTTGTGTGTGCGGTAACAACATACAGTTCTTTGGAAAGGTAAGTCGTGAACAACACCGTCCTGGAAGTAGAGACCGTACCAAACGTGGATGTATACAGTTCACAAGGTGCAGCAAAAAATACGAATCTCAGTATCCATCCTGTAAGAAGTGGATATTTCGAGAACTTTATCAAGAGTCTGTGAAAGAACAATATACAAGTAAAGTTGCCCATGCGAAATTGTCAATGCTTAAAAATACAATGTCAAATATGAAAAACCTTATAAAACTGACAGAAAATGTCATATCAATATAACAAAGCATAAACATAGAAATACCTGTAGGGATATTAGCACGCTTCTAAACAACCTCTTGTGGGTAATTCATCTTGGGTTAAAGCATTAAAGTATCATTAAAAGCAATGGTATTTAAGACCGTAACTCTAGAAGCAGCACACGTGTGTCAAAATTGAATGCATTTTTTAAAAAGAGAACTTGCTTCAGACATAAGAAGACTTTATGCTAGAATTATAAAAAAGCAGAATAATCTAAGTCAGTGTTCATACCATGAGGGAACAAGGTGCAAAAACGATGTATGTAAAAGGCTTCCCTTTGGAGGAGGAAGCGTTCCACATCCATGATATGATGTTTACGTTGATGGTAAGACTCCAAAACGACTATTTTCATATCACTATAAGTATGTTTCTTATTTAAAAAGTGAGCAACCATGGGTGCAGTTGCAACTTGGTTCCTGACTCGGGATTGGTGTTCACCCAATCTAACTTTGAGTGGTCACCTGGATTGCCCAATATATGCCACCTCACAGGTACACAAGATCATACACACACAATCATGGGAATTACAGTTGGTGAACTGAGATAATTGCAATTTAAAATTACTACTGGGAATCTCCACCTTGTCGGTGTGCCACATATAAGTGCAAAATTTGCAATGCCCACATTGGTGATGACCATAGAGAAATTTGGAGAGTGTAAGCTGTCGTGGTAATAAGTACGTATGGGAGACCATACTGGCAATTATTTTTGTTCTATGAAAACCTATGGTAGGATGATCCACACATCCCGGAATGGAGTCCAGAATGTGCCAATGTCGTAGAAAAGTATTTTTTTTTAATACTGTTGGCTAATGGTGTGATGTCCAAGGACCAGAACAGATTGGAGCTTGATGATCTGTCTCTATGGTGGAACAAGGTACTTCTGGGGCGAGTTCTAATTTTAACTCGGGCGGAATCAATTAATCTGGATGGGTAGCCTCTTCTAAGTAACAACATATGGATCTTATCTGCCACTATCGCGAAATCTTGGTCATCTGTTGACTTGCGCTTCGCTTTTAACAGAAGACTATAAGGGATATTAGTCTTTAAATAATGAGGGTTAAATGAACTAAACTGAAGGTAAGCCTGTCGATCTGTAGGTTTGTTGTAATGATGCATTTTGAGAGTATGATTAGAAATAAAAACCGAAAGGTCCAGAAATGGCAAATTAAAAGGATCCATGGAGTGAGTGAAAGTAAGATTATCATACTGTAGATTGATCCATTTGATGAAGTCTGGAACCAACAAGGGGTTTCTAAAAATGAAAAATCAATCATCTATGTATCTTTTGTATGTTATGATTTCCAGAAAAAAATGGGTTGACAGAAGGATTAAGGATAAATGACTTGTCAAAATTGTTCATAAAAATGTTAGCTACAGAAGGTGCAAAATTAGACCCCATCGAAACCCCTTGTACCTGTAAATAATAAGTATTTCAAATCTTAAAAAAATTGTGTTCAAAACAGATGTCTATAATATCCAACAGAAAATGAGATGGAGGGTCAGGGCCAGTGCGTGAGCAATAATGGTCCGTGAGCATTGGTGAGCAATAATGGTGAGCAATAATGGTCCGTGCTTCTTGGAGCGGATAGAGAAGAAATGTCCAATGTCAGTAAAACTGCATCAGGTGGTACAGTATTATTTTCCAATAATTGTACAAAATGGCTGGAATCTCTGACATAAAATCGAGTATCTGAAGTAAATAGTCTGATATGATAATCTATAAATTTTAATAAAGGTTCCAGAAGTGAATTATTGGCGGAAATAATTGGTCTACAGGGGATGTTATTGGAATTAGGAATGATTTTGTGGACTTTGGGAAGGAGGTGAAAGATGGGCACCCTAGAAAATTTGTTTTGAAGGAACCGAAAAGTAGTGTCTGTAATATACTCCAAAGAAACTCTTGTAAAACAACTGAAATAATATAGGAAACATGGAGGTGGGGTTCCTGTCCAGCTTCTGATAAAAAGTTGTATTTGATAATTGAGTGTACGCCTCTTTGGTATAGTCCGTTTTGTCCATAAGGTCCACTCCGCTGCCCTTGTCGGCAGCTTTAATAACGATGTTGGGATCACTGCCTAAGTTGTTCAGGAGAACGATGTCCTGGCAGGATAGGTTATAGGAACAATGCTGGGTTGTTTCTAAGGTGGAAATATCCCGGAGGATTAGGCGTTTAAATACCGCGATGGAGGGATTATCAACTGGCTGTATGAAAGTGGAGCATGGAGTAAAAATTATTTGTTCACCTGAGGATTCTTTGAAGAATACACGCAGTTTAAGCAACCGGATGAGTTTGAACACATGTACACATGTGCGGAACAAAGAGTATTTAGGGGTGGGGACGAATCCTAAACCCAGATTGAGTAATTGAGATTCTCTTACCGTTAATGCTCTGTGTGATAAATTGAAGAATAATTATGAAGTTACTTTTTCTTCGTTCGTCTTAGGGTACGTTGTTCTAACAAATCCATCCAGTTGGAAGTCTTGGTGGAAGGTGTACCCATGCTGTTACAGTTCAGTCTGAAGTTGTATTGGTCATGTGGTCTCTCATCAGCTGATGAGTCAGCCAGATTGGAATCAGTGGTTTCGTAATCTGTCTGTTCCAGCAGATGACACCAAGTTACTTGTTTCTGTATTGTGGATCGAGCAAATTGCCATTTATAGATGCGAGAACTTTGATAATCATTCTGGTCTCTGTTCAACTTTTTATTTTTGAATTGTAGGAGGTTTTCTTTAAACTCATCCCATTTACTCTCAAGGGAAGTGATTCCCTGTTGAGCGGATGAGGAACTCGACGTGGGGAGATTCTTCTTAATATTCTCTATGTCAGTATTGAGAATTTCAGGGTCCCGATTACATTGATCAATTATTAATAATATTAAGTCGAATGAACATCGATTGGGGATCAATGTCCATTTATCAAGAAAGTCTTTATTATTGGAGAAGAGGGTGGGACCTTTCAGCATCCGTAAACCTCTGGGATGATAGATGACTTATAGTATTCCAATAAAAAGGAGGAATGTAAATTTAATCTAATTCGCTTCTTCTCAAGATTTTCTAATTTACTTAAATCATCATCGTAGGTTCCTCCAGTATGGTGTATAGACGTGGTACTAGTGAGAATACGGTCTCTTTCCAAGTCGGAAAATGTGAAACCTTTGTTAGTCATAGCCATGGAATGATGAGGCAAGGGAAGACAGCTTGGGTGTAAGACGAAGCGGGAGGGAGAAAACACACGGAAAACAAAGCGGGCAATATCAAAAAGTAGTAACTTTAATATGTAACAAAGTGAACTCAATCAACTAAATGCAAACACCCAATCACTGTATATGCAAAAATACTTATGATGTTGTACAAATTATGACGCATCCGAATTGTCATATGTATGAGAAAATCAAATAAATCTTGACTACTTCCAACAACAATGTCAAACAAAACTCCATTCGGGGCGAACTTAGTGAGGGGTTCAATGGAAGGTACAGATGTTAGTAGCAATGTGGATGACTTTGTGCGTGCGGTAACAACATACAGTTCTTGGAAAGGTAAGTCGTGAACAACACCATCCTGGAAGTAGAGACCATACCAAACTTGGATGTATACAGTTCACAAGGTGCAGCAACAAATACGAATCTCAATATCCATCCAGTAAGAAGTGGATATTTTGAGAACTTTATCAAGAGTCTGTGAAAGAACAATATACAAGTAAAGTTGCCCATGCGAAATTGTCAATGCTTAAAAATACAATGTCAAATATGAAAAATCTTATAAAACTGACAGAAAATGTCATATCAATATAAACAGAAATACCTGTAGGGATATTAGCGCGCTTCTAAACAACCTCTTGTGGGTAATTCATCTTGGGTTAAAGCGTTAAAGTATCATGAAAAGCAATGGTATTTAAGACCGTAACTCTAGAAGCAGCACACATGTGTCAAAATTGAATGCATTTTTAAAAAGAGAACTTGCTTCAGACATAAGAAGACTTTATGCTAGAATTATAAAAAAGCGGAATAATCTAAGTCTGCGTTCATACCATGAGGGAACAAGGTGCAAAAACAATATATGTAAAAGGCTTCCCTTTGAAGGAGGAAGCGTTCCACATTAATGATATGATGTTTGCATTGATGGTAAGACTCCAAAGACTTTCGCATGGGCAACTTTACTTGTATATTGTTCTTTCACAGACTGTTGATAAAGTTCTCGAAATATCCACTTCTTACCGGATGGATATTGAGATTTGTATTTGTTGCTGCACCTTGTGAACTGTATACATCCACGTTTGGTATGGTCTCTACTTTCAGGACTATGTTGTTCTCGACTTACCTTTCCAAAGAACTGTATGTTGTTACCGCATGTACAAAGTCATCCGCATTGCTACTTACATCTGTACCTTCCATTGAACCCCTCGCTAAGTTCACCCCGAAGGGAGCTTTATTTTACATTGTTGTCGGATGTAGTCAAGATTTATTTGATTTTCTCGTACATATGACAATTCGGATGCGTCATAATTTGTACAACACCATCAGTATTTTTGCATATACAGTGATTGGGTGTTTGCATTTAGTTGATTGAGTTCACCTTGTTAAAGTTACTACTTTTTGATATTGCCTGCTTTGTTTTCCAGGTGTTTTCTCCCTCCGGCTTCATCTTACACCCGAGCTGTCAGCTTTCTTAACCTTTCTCATCTGGCCTTTGCCCCTCACATCCGGAGTGAGAGGACAGAGCTCAATCCCATCATACCTTGAGAGGTCAGGTGTGTTCCCATGATCTCATGCATTTCAAAGAGAGGAGGGAACACCTGCAAAGTCGGGAATGTTCCATGATGTAATTAGGATGAAATCATTGAATTCCTAAGGGTAGCAGAAGTCACTCATTTCTATTTAAAAGTGGCAGCTTTTAAGACCCCAAACTGGTTCTCTAACTGATGGCTACCAGGGTCTTGTTAGTTGAACTCTATTCCCTGGAGGAAACAACAAAGACCCTAAGGCACGATGTGGTCAGATTGGATTGGATTGGATAGGATACTATCTTGGAGATGTATTCCCTGCCCAATGAACTGTTGGATTCTGAGACTTCTGCCTCTATGCACTATTTTCTTTTCACAGGTATTATGCTTTGCTTCTATGAAATTGCATCTTGAAAATAAAGTTCTATTTGAGCTTTAACATCTATGGAGTTGGAGTTTACTTCTCAGGCATAACCAGGCACTTTGCTCTCTGCTTAACGCACTACCAAACCAACAACTGCACTCCCTGTTTCTGACAGGTGGGAGCACAGCCACCCGGGTTCTGGAAGGAGAGGTGATGGATAGGCTGTTGAGGGAATTGCAGAGTAATGGAAAACCTAACAGTCTACTGATCATACCCATGTGGATAGGAGATATGATAGCACTCTTCAAATACCTGAAATATAATCATGAAGAGGAAGGAAAGTATCTGTTCTACATCCTCCTAGAATGCAGGACATGTAATAATCAGCTGAAACTACACGAAGCCAGATATAGGTAGAGCAGTACGACAATAGAACGAACTGCCCTGAAAGGCTGTGAGTGCTATGACAGTGACAGCATTCAAGAGAGAATTGGACAACCGTCTGTCATATCTGCTTTGATTCAGATTCCTACATTGAGCAGGACTTGATATCCTAAAAAGCACTTTCCAACTCAGTTATTCTATGATTCTATGTATGCAGTCCGTATTAATCTTCTGGCTGGGTGACGGCATCTGGAGCATGTAAAGATCTTATCAGCCTAAGGCAGAGCAGTTTATAGCCCCAGATAAACAAAGGAAGAATTAGAAATTCTAATGAAGGCCAGCTCCATTAGGCAGAAAAGGGAAGACACACGACTGCAGTCTTAGAGCTAAACAAAGGAATCATGGCGTCTCTTTATTCAACAGAGTATAAGATACAAAAGTCATACACACATCAGCCTATCAGAATCTCAGACCCATATATGGAGGGTGAATCAGCATTTTCCACACTTTCTGCGCATGCACAAAATAAGCATTTTCTCACGTCATCACAGAGAGACCTTTGTTTACAAAATGTGTAGAACGCAGGCAGGAAGCGTACAGGCAGTCAGAAACTAGATAGATTCCCACATGTCCTCCTTTTTCATTTAATTTTGAGAGAGGGATGGCTAATCATACCCCTGCATGTCAGCATACTCCATAACTACTCCTCCATATACATCATCACTGTCCTCCTGGACATCGTACCCCTCCTGACTCCTGGTACCTTGTTTCAGAGGATGATACCTCATCAAGTACAATTGCCGTTGTGCAAAACCAGATGTCTCCCTTCTATGCAGTGGACATGCATTACACATAGAAATAAGATTAGGAATACAATAAATGCAAAAACATAAAGATATAAGGCAAATAATAGTAATGACCCCATAAAAGAAAACTTGTCTAAGGACAGACAGATCAGGCAACCAAGAAGTCATCCAGTCAAAGAGATTAACATCAGTGCGTACATTATTAGTAATGCTCTTCTGTAAATTCTGAAGTTTTTTCTCAATAGTATTATTCAGATCCTGGAATTTTACCTGACATCCCTGGTTCCCGACCAGTTTACAAAATCCTCCAGATTTTGCTAACAGGTAATCTATGGCCAGCCTGTCCTGCACTTGGTCTTGATGGAACTCAGTGATTTCCATTTGAAGATCCCATATAACCCTCCCTGTGGCGTTGATTGATTTCTCCAGCCTACAGGTGAGTCCCAAAATGGACCTTCTATTCTCCTGGGAAATGACACCTGGGTACGATCCCAAGGTGAGTGCTCCAGTGATATCACTCCCTATAGCTCTCCCCCAGGAGCTACCATCAGAAAGCTGAACATCGATTATCACTTCATCATTGCAACCAGAACCCATCGGGCCAGCAACAGCTCTCCGGCGCCATGCATCTGCCTGAAGCGGCATTTGCACTTGTACGGGTAAGGTAAAATAACCCAATGCTGCAAATTGATATTGTCCTGGGTGGAAATTCGTAGCAACTCCATTAAAAAAGAACTACATGTTGGGATCCTTAATTTGCCATCCATTGCAAATTGAACCACTATCTATAGCAGAATAATCAGGAGTAAACATAGGAAATACATCATGTATATTTTCAATAGTAGTGTTAAACAAGGTATAATTAAGCTTATAAGAACTGTTATAACTACCCCATAACCAAAAATAATCATCACATCCTGTATAATTGCCTACATTCTGCAAAACCCTTTTTGCTTGAGTCCAGTGCTTCCATTTACTATTCCAGACCCCAGAACTATGACAGCAGAAACAAAGTCCTTTAGTGTATTTCTTGAACGTCATGCTTCGCCAGCGGGTGTTGTTAAATTGTTCTGGGGGAATAGAGAAGAGTGTAGACCTGTCAATATGTTGCAAGTGTCCGATAACCAACTCAGGCGTGATGAACAATGCCGGAAGGAATGCCATTTGAGACACTAACAGTGGATGCTCATAGTATAACGTTGCATTCTTACCATGAACCTCAAACATATAGTTAGCATGGCGAAGCCAAAAGTTGGGGTTGTCCCCATGAATCAATGTTCTTACAGCTGGAAGCACAGTAAGAAAGAAAAGAACAAATGTCAGTAAATTTAGTTTACTGGTGAACCACCGTCCTGGAGCTGAGTAACCATCTTTTCTCTCCATGGGTGGATCGCTCGGGCAGGGACCCATACACTCAGGATCCCCTTGTTGCCAATAAATGACCAATGGCTTAGGAAGACACTCCTCTAAGAAACAGGAACATGCCCTGTTTGATGACCAGTGCCATGTTATTACTAGCACCATGGAACTAGACATGAAACATGCCTGACATATAACACAAATGCAATATCACAAACCCATTTACATGTGTAGGGTACTGAAAACTCTTCCATGTACTTCTGGAGGTACCTTGAGATATGCAGTTACATAAGGCAAAATATAGCATAAGCAAAGACAGGTCTTTCCCCTGCAAGAGAATAAGCAAAACATTTAAGCATGAACAAAACATGAACATTTTTCTTCTTCCTTACATGAAGGAAGTTTCTGTAGCATTCTAGCAAGCATTTCTCACTCCCCAATTACATGAGTAAGGCATTATATTTCTTCTTCTCTCACTAGGTATAAATGAAAGAGGCATTCAATAACTTAAAACCAGCATAGCATGGTAGATCAAATAGGTCATTAGAGCATTTCAAACTCATAGCATGAGCATACAATGGAACATTTAGCCAATGTAAAAAGGTTTTCAGGTTTTATAAAGCAAACAAAACCAATTCTTCTTTAGAGTCCACACAAACTTTTTAGTCCAATTAAAATGTCCAAATTAAGAGTCCAAATGTTGATTGAAGATTTCTTCTTCTCAGATTAGAGTTTAAACACCATCTTCTCTCCAGCACAATTCTTGGTATGGCAAGGTTGAAATTAGGCCATGAGTTAATTCACACTGAATTCACAAGACAACCAGACAACCCTCCAAACAACCACATCTTTCAGCTTTTCAGCCAAACACACTCATTCCTTCATGCTCCAGGCACACCCATCTGTATTGAAGCAGGCAGATGAGGTATGAGCACAAAGAACAACTTCTCCAGAACTTGCAAGTAACTTCAACACTGATGAACAGTACAGGGACTTCCCAGTTGCTTTCCCTGCGGTCCTGATGCTTGAAACTTGGAACTACCCACTCTAGATCTCTTTGCTTGAGGGTTGAGCAATTCAAAATCAGCCAAAAACTGGAGTATGTCTTCTCCCTCCTTGTATTTTTGCAAAAGCCTGCTGTCCATAGAGGAAGGATCCACACCTCTTTTCCTCTGGACTTCTTTCATCTGCAGCATCTGAATCTCAACTTGATGACAAACTGCACCTGTTAGGTTGTATTTGCGAGAAGACCTCTTTCTGGGCTTGGGTTTTCTGCATTCCTCCTCTGGCCCATCCTTCCACTTCCTGCCCACAAGTGAGGAATCAAGTTTACCACTCAGCTTCTCTTGCTTTTGTGATGAGGGTTGCTTCAGGGGCGAGCTGAGGTCTCCTGTGCTGCTCTTGGAATCACAATCCTTGCTTCCTGTCACTCTGCATGCATTAATAACTTCAATCTGTGATGAGGTCCCCACCATTTGTTCCCAATCAGCTGGCACTAGTTGTTTTTTAGATCTGGCAGGCAGTGTTGCAGCATTCCCATTTGCCAGAGCCTCTCTGTTAACTGGATATACAGCAACAGGTTCCATATCCAGCACAGCTGCAGTTAAAGCAGCAGAGAACGGTGCTTTTGTAGTGCTAGCAGTGCTTGATTGCTGCAAGGCAGGATATAATGTCCCATCTCCATCTCCACCCCCAACTCCATCAGGGGGCTCATGCTGTTGTTTCCCATATGGTGGAGGGGCAGTAGCGTGCAGAGTCCCTCTCTTGGCTGGGAGCAAAAGCTGTGGCAGTGGGGCAGCAAGCCTCTGGGACAACAGAATATTTTTTGGAGTAAGTCTTTGAAGACAATTTCTGACTTCATTCCAGGTATATTGCACTGGGACAGAAACTCCAGCATATTTCTGCAATTCATTTCCAATCCTATCCCAGATTTTTAGGTCCAAGCAGCCAATTTGATACCAAGGGCAAAACTGTCCTATAATTTGAACCAAAGCTGGCACCTCTTTTGTATCTGCCCATTGTCCATTCTCATTCAGAAGATATGATAGATCCTTACAAAACTTCTGCTCTGGCGATGTTAACACCCCCCCCCGATAAATCTGTCACTCACCCTGTGAGATCCAAAGTGGAACTTGGATGATTAAAGCGGTTTTCTGACCTTTTCTCTGGTCGGAGTGAATGAGACCTTGTCCCGGTCACTATGAGGTGATAATGAGGTGTTAATTGCTGAAGCAGAGTTCAAAGAAGGCTGTATCAGAGTTCAAAGGCCTCCCACGGAGCGCCACTTGAAGGCATCTGGAGCATGTAAAGATCTTATCAGCCTAAGGCAGAGCAGTTTATAGCCCCAGATAAACAAAGGAAGAATTAGAAATTCTAACGAAGGCCAGCTCCATTAGGCAGAAAAGGGAAGACACACAACTGCAGTCTTAGAGCTAAACAAAGGAATCATGGCATCTCTTTATTCAACAGAGTATAAGATACAAGATTCATACACACATCAGCCTATCAGAATCTCAGACCCATATATGGAGGGTGAATCAGCATTTTCCACACTTTCTGCGCATGTACAAAACAAGCATTTTCTCACGTCATCACAGAGATACCTTTGTTTACAAAATGTGTAGAACACAGGCAGGAAGCGTACAGGCAGTCAGAAACCAGATAGATTCCCACAGCTGAGGTTCATTTATTTTACACCAACACAAAATGGTGTAAAATGAATTAATTTTGGCTTTGCACCTGCTTCTGTCAATATTTCTCTGAGATTTCCAGCTGATTTGAAGAGAGAGTCCTAGTTGATCTGTAGCATTTCCCTGCAGCTGTGGATCACCTAGTACCAGTCTCCACCAATCAACTGGAACCCCTCTCAGCTGATTTCTTGCAGATCATATTACTTACTTACACTTATATCCCACCTCTCTAAGGAAAAAAAAACATCCCTACTCAGGACGGCTAACATCATAAAACTATTTATTAAAAGTGTCATAGCACTATGCACTTCAATCATATTTACCCAGCCTTGGCAGATCTGCCTTGGTTACCTGTTGCCTATCATGTTAGATTCAAGGTGTTAAAGTTATCATGCAAGGACCTATATGGTTTGGGATCTTGCTATCTGTCAGAGTGTCTTTCCCTCAGAACAACTCCCCACATCACCTGGTCATCACAGTTGGCACAGCTCCAGGTGCCAACCCTGAGGATGGCTCAAAAGTCTTTAACTAGAAATAGAGCCTTCTTGGTGGCAGTACCAACACTGTGGAACACTCTACCAGTAGAGCTACTCCAGGCCCCATCACTGGCTATCTTTAAAAAGCAATTAAAAACTCTTCTTCAAGGATTCTTTTCAGGGTGTTATCCTTTTACCGATAAACTGTCAGTCAGATTGAATTCTTATGTCCTCAGATGCCAATTATTTTATTTTATTTTAGTTCAGTTTGTTATGTATTTGAAAGTTATTTGTTTGATTTGCTGTGTGTTGTTATTTGTTATCTGTTTGTTCACTGCCCAGAGTGGGATACCACCCAAATGGGCGGTATGGAAATAAAATAAAATAAAATAAAATAAAATAAAGTAATTTTGTTGTTGTTGTTCAGTCGCACAGTTGATTCCGACTCTTTGCGACCCCATGGACCATTTTCCTCCAGGCACCTCTGTCCTCCACCATCCTCCTCAGCCAGCCCAGCTCTGTGCCCATTGTGTCACAATACCATCCAGCCATCTCATCTTTGGACGCCCCCTTCTTCTCTTGGCCTCTACCTTTCCCAGCATCAGAGCCTTCTCAAGTGAGTCCTCCCTTCTCATTTGATGTCCAAAGTATTTTAGCTTCATCTTCACCATTTGTCCCTCCAATGAATAGTCAGGGTTGATTTCTTCCAGTATTGACCTATTTGTTTTCTTTGCTGTCAAAGTGACTCTCAGGACTCTCCTCCAACACCACTTCTCAAAGGCATCTATTCTTCTGCGTTCAGCTTTCCTAATGGTCCAGCTCTCACACCCATACATTACCACTGGGAATACCATTGCTTTGATTATGCGAATTTTTGTCTTCTTCTTCTTCTTCTTCTTCTTCTTCTTCTTCTTCTTCTTCTTCTTCTTCTTCTTCTTCTTCTTATTATTATTATTATTATTATTATTATTATTATTATTATTATTATTATTATTATTATTATTATTATTACTAGGTTTATTTCTATACCGCCTTTCTTCCCCAATGGGCAACTCAAGGTGGTTAACAACAGTAAAATAAACACTAAAACAAAATACAGCATTACAATATCAGAACAAATAGCAATAACAATACAATAATCAGCAAAATAAAAGATAAATACATACAAAATAATACAGTCAAATCCATATAATCAATGACATAGTAACAATAAATAAGATCCCCAGAGATACAATGTACAACAGATCATAAGCCCATACAATGCAATACAAAGCGTCTTGCCTCACAGACCAGAGCCCTAACACAGCACAAGTTATACTTCCCCATGCGATGGAGTGGTTCCAGGAAGAGGCGAAGGAGTCTGGCTTTTTCGTATCGGCCTGAGGCGGGACCAAGGAGCACGAAGAAAAGAAAAGGCACTTCCCCCCTCCAGCAGCAGCAGCAGTCCTCAGGTGGCAGCAGGTCTTCGGTTCATCCTGGTAGCCCACAGCCATTTATCCTCCCAGTAGAGGAACGGGGAAGGAAGGGCGGGGCTCCCCACAGCTTTGGGAGCAGTCCTCAGGTGGCAGCAGGTTTTTGGCTCAGCCTGGTAGACCACAGCCCTTTATCCTCCCCATAGATGGACTGGGAAGGAAGGGCAGTGCTCTCCACAGCTGCGGGAGCAGTTCTCAGGTGGCAGCAGGTCTTCGGCTCATCCTGGTAGCCCACAGCCCTTTATCCTCCCCACAAATGGACTGAGAAGGAAGGGCAGGGCTCCCCACAGCTGTGGGAGCAGTCCTCAGGTGGCAGCAGGTCTTCGGCTAATCCTGGTAGCCCACAGCCCTTTATCCTCCCCGCAGATGGACTGGGAAGGAAGGGTGGGGCTCCCCACAGCTGTGGGAGCAGTTCTCAGGTGGCAGCAGGTCTTCAGGACAGCCTAGTAGCCCACAGCCCTTTATCCTCCCCGCAGATGGACTGGAAGGAAGGGCGGGGCTCCCCACAGCTGTGGGAGCAGTTCTCAGGTGGCAGCAGGTCTTCAGGTCAGCCTAGTAGCCCACAGCCCTTTATCCTCCCCGCAGATGGACTGGAAGGACGGGCGGGGCTCCCCACAGCTGTGGGAGCAGTCGTCAGGCGGCAGCAGGTCTTCGGCTCATCCTGGTAGCCCACAGCCCTTTATCCTCCCCACAGATGGACTGGGAAGGAAGGGCAGGGCTCCCCACAGCTGTGGGAGCAGTCCTCAGGCGGCAGCAGGTCTTTTCAAGGTGATGTCTTCTGAAACCGGCCTGCACTTCTGGTAGTTCTCTCTCCACATGTTGCTGAAGTCTATCGTGTATTATCTTGAGCATCACCTTGCTGGCATGTGGGATGAGCGTAATTGTTCAGTAATTTGAGCATTCTTTGGCATTGCCTTTTTTGGGATTGGAACGTACACTGATCTTTTCCAATCTTGTGGCCACTGTCTTGTTTTCCAAATTTGCTGACATATTGAATGCAGTATTTTGATTCCATCATCTTTTAGGGCTTTGACAAATTCAATTGGAACACCATCATTTCCACTAGCTTTATTGTTTGCAGTGCTTTTTAGGGCATTTCCGACATCACTCTCCAGAACGTCTGGTTCAAGTTCAAATTTCTCATTATTGTTATTATCAGGAGCGTTGAGGTCCTTTTTGTAGAGTTCTTCTGTGTACTCTTGCCATCTCTTTTTGATCTCTTTTGCATCAGCTAACTCCTTTCCATCTTTGTCCCTTATCATGGTGATTTTTGCTTTAAAAGTTCCCTTGAGTTCCCAGATTTTTTTGAAAAGATCTCTAGTCCTGCCTCTTTTGTTGTTTTCTTCCAGTTATTTGCACTGTTCTTTTAGGTAGTTTTCCTTATCTCTCCTTGCATTTCTTTGAAATTCTGTGTTCAAGTGATTGTATTTTTCCTTTCTCCCTTGACTTTTGCGTTCCTTCTTTCCTCTACTTTTTAAGAGCCTCATCAGACAACCACTTTGCTTTCTTATGCTTTTTTCTTTTGGTATGGTTTTATTTGCTGCTTCCTGCATGATGTCCCACATCTCTGTCCATAATTCTTCTGGCACTCTGTCTATCAAATCTAAGCCATTAAATCTGTTCATCAACTCCACTGTGTATTCTTTAGGGATGTTGTCTAGGTGATGTCTGTCTGGTCTACTTATTTCCCCTATTTTCTTTAGTCTAAGCCTGAATTTTGCAATCAGTAGGTTGTGATCTGAGCCACAGTCTGCTCCTGGTCTTGTTTTTGCTTACTGTATGGTGGTTCTCCATCTTTAGCTGCAGAGCATGTAGTCAATTTGGTTTCGGTGTTGACCATATGGTGATGTCCATGTGTAAAGTCGCCTCTTGTGTTGCTGGAAGAGAGTGTTTGCTATGACCAGTGCATTCTCTTGGCAGAACTCTATCAGTCTTTGCCCTGCTTCGTTTTGTGTACCAAGACCACATTTGCCTATTATTCCATTAACTTGTTGATTTCCTACTTTGGCATTCCAATCTCCTAAAATAATTTGGACATCATTTCTTGGTGTCTGTTCTATGAGGTATTCTAGGTCCTCATAGATCTGGTCCATTGTGGTTTCATCTGCACCAGTGGTTGGTGCGTATATTTGGATCACAGTGTCATTGAAATGTTTGCCTTGAATTCTGACTGACATCATTCTGTCATTTTTGAGATTGTATCCCATTACTGTTTTTCTCGCTTTTTTGTTGACAATTATGGCTACTCCATTCCTTCTAAGGTTTTCTTGTCCACAATAGTAGATATGATGGTTTCCAGAGCTGAATTCGCCCATCCCTGTCCATTTTAGCTCACTGATTCCCAAGATGTCAATGCTTGTTCTTTCCATCTCATTTTTTACCACTTCCAGTTTACCTTGGTTCATTGATCTCACATTACATGTCCCTATGCAGTATTGTTCCTTGCAACACTGTATTTCTTCTCCCCCTTTCCTATCCCTCCCCTTCCTCCACTCTGTTGTGCTAAGCATCCTGTATCATCTAAACTGCTCCTTTGTTTTGCCTTTGCAGGCGCACCCCCCAAAGAAAGACTCAGACACCGGTATATGGATAAAGGCATTGGGCCACTTTTATTGAATAATGCCCTAGTCCGAATTATAACTTTCAATTGGTACTCATCCAATTATAATTCTTTAAGGCAAGCAGGCCGCAGTAACACTGGTAAGGTTCCTCACAAAAGTGCCAACGGCAATTGGCTACAATGTATCCATTTTGTATCAATTTGTTTGTTGACACAAACAAATTGTTGACCGTAGTCAATAAACTAGCTACTGACCCCACCCTCTGATGTGTATCTGTCAAATCACGGGGTGATGCATGCTGAAAAGCTCGTGCCATCACCCCTTGCCTGGTTCGTCGTTGACCGGTCAACGTTATTACACCTGTGCCTGTCTAAGTGTTGGCCAGTCAATTGTGAACCTGCCGGATACCTATGGGTCATAAATCTTTACCTTACCAGTGCTACCCGCCACACGGGGAGGCTTCAATGAAGACTCATCACCCCCCACCCCCCAGACCGTCAGCTCTGTCAACAGGCCTGCTTGCAAATCTTCCAAAAAGAGGTTCATACCTCTATCCGACAGGTGGACCCCATCCCCTGCATACAGATCGTAATTTTGTAAACTAATGGTGGGGTGTCGGACGACCATCCCCAAACCCTTGTCTGTCAAGAACCGGGCCACTGCCCTGTTCACCGAGCGACGAGCGCGGTCAAGGGCACGGAGGTCAATACCTCCCCTGTAAGCGTGACATGGTACGATGTCCGACCATAGCAGCCTGGTGCACATAGTGCAAATAAGCTAGGTCCCTGCAAATCACAAATTTTAAAGAAAGGCCAGTGACCTGGCCTAGGTCATTGCCCCCGAGGTGCAGTACAAGGACATCAGGCGGTTCAGCATCCCTAATGGAGAAAAGGAATGGCAACAGTTCCCGCCATCTCATTCCACGCTTACCGTACCAACGTATGCATGCGGCCGCACGCAGTCCAAGCTGGGGTCCCCACTCTGTCACCGCAGCATACTGAGCTGCCCAGTGCACGTAACTGTGGCCCACCAGCCATACTGCCACCGGTGTGCGGGGACACACAGGGTCTGTAAGAGAAAAAGAGAACAGTGACTTAAATAGTACTCATGTCTGAAGAGGGCGAACATACAATGCAAAACGCATAGATCCCCATCTTCCCATACGGCGTATATCAGCCTCAGAGTACCCAAATGCAGCTGCAGTTGAAGCAGCACCTATTCTAAATGAATGGGTGCCGTAACGAGCCCCTGGGAGGCCAACACTGGAAAGTGCCGTACCGGTCACCTTCCAAAATCGATATTTAGTAAGGGGAGACCCATCCTGGTGGCAGAAAAATGGGCCAGGGTGCATGCCACGCACTGCCAAGAACTCCTGTAGGGCACCAACCGGACAGATGTCTGCAATGGAACATCGTAGCAGTCTAACACCACTGCCTACGCCGTGCTGATCAACTTTTGAGGACCGTATCCTCAACTGAGCCCACTCATTAGAAACATAGACATCGTCGAGTTCCAGTGCCCTACGAGTCGCATCTGCCTTAGACAGTAGTACCAACTCACTGATGCGGAGCGCTCCAAAGAAGGCCACCGTGGTAGCCGCATGAAAAAGAGCTGCCTCATACCTGTCAAAACATAGGTTAGGCCAGCCTCGTGCAAGGTGTGTGAGCACCCCTGGGGAAATTGGGTGCCTAGTGTCCGGGCGGCGGCCACGTTCCCGTGTCCACCCCTCCAAAACATGCCGTATGCAAAAATCATTCATGCTGTCAGCAAAACCCCCCACCTTGGCAACAAATGCCAACACTGACAGCCTAGATGCTATAGTGCGGGGAGCGAGGCCCTGACTGTGTAAATGAACCATGAATTGTAAAGCCTGTGCCACTGGAATGGGCCACAACTCTGGCAACCGAAGTTGCACACGAAAGCTATTAAATTGAACTAAAGCATGATGATACGCCTTACGCGTGCGGGGCGCCAAGGACATGCCAATCGCCCGGTTCACCTCTCCTTGCCAAATGTCCAAATCTCGGCCGGAGGTGGCGAGGGGAATTCCTCTGCGTCCAGAGCCAAGGCACGGAACAGGGGGATCTGCAGGCGGGATAAAGCATCAGCAATATCATTATCAATGCCTGGTACATGTCTGGCCCTGAAAAGCACGTTAAGGCGTAGGCTACGTAACACAAATTGGCGAACTAAAGCCATCACCCTGGGTGATTTAGATGTCTGAGCATTGACAATGTGCACTACTGCAGCATTGTCACACCAAAAATGGACCACTGAGTTGGCCCACTCCTTGCCCCATAGCAACAAAGCTCCCAGGATTGGAAAAAACTCAAGGAATGTAAGATCGCGGAGGCGATCCATGCCCAGCCATTCTGGAGGCCATTGGCCATAAGCCCACCTCCCCTGGAAGTACATCCCATATCCCAGGGAGCCAGAGGCATCCGACTGCACTTGAAACCTAGATGAAACTAAAAGGTCGGACCTCCAAAAAGATACCCCGTTGAAGTCCCGCAGGAATGAGAGCCAAACCAAAAGGTCAGCCCGCATGCCCCCAGATAGTCGGACCCTATGATGGCGCCTTTTCAGGCCAGACATGGCATCGTAAAGGTGCCGAGCAAATGCCCTGCCAGGCGTAACCACCCTGCAGGCAAAGTTAAGATGGCCATGCAGTACCTGCAGCTCATGAAGTGACACCTTACGTTTGGCCAGCAAGGCCAAAATCATTGCAGAGATCTGGGTAACCTTGTGAATGGGTAACCAGGATGCCTGTGCGACCGTGTCAATTCCGATACCCAGAAATGTGAGGGTAGTGGATGGGCCCTCGGTCTTTTCGGGCGCTAAATGGACACCGAGTTCCTGCATTAGCGTCTGAAATGTGGTGAGGAGACGCGTGCACGTGTCCAAGCCCCGTTCACCCCCGAACAAAAAGTCATCAAGGTAATGGGCTACAGACCGAGACCCGGACCTGCGAACAAAGGCCCACTGAAGGAAGGTGCTAAAACGTTCAAATGCTGAACAGGATATAGAGCAGCCAAAAGGCATGGCCTTATCTACATAGAACTTCCCTTGGAATCGAAAACCCAATAGCTCAAAGTCCTCAGGGTGCACTAGCAACAATCAGAATGCCGATTTGATGCCACATTTTGCCAGGAGGGCACCCGGACCACAAGAGCGCACCATCCGTAGGGCTTGGTCAAAGGACGTATACCTGATCGAACAAAAGTCATCAGGGATAGCATCATTGACAGAATAACCCGCCAGGTACGATAAATGGTGGATTAAATGAAATTCCCCCCGGGGCCTTCTTGGGTACCAACCCCAGAGGGGAGACCTCCAGGTTGGGAAAGGGTGGCACAGAAAAGGGGCCTGCCACCCTCTTGGCCCCAACCTCCTTAGCAATACTCAGGGCAGCCACCTCCTCTCTACCCTTAAGGGACAACAAATTGGGTGCATCTTGGGGTCCCCGCACTCCTTTGAATGGGATTCGGAATCCCCACTGGAAACCCTCAAGGAGGTACTTAGCATCCTCTCTCCTCGGATAAGTTGAGAGCCATCGCTCCAACATATACACATTAACTAGGGAGGGGGCCTTTTGCCTGGCTAGCTCCATCAGCAGCCGCTCTGCCCGCTCCCTGTCCACCTCTACCCCTGCCCCGTGACCCGCTGGCCCACGGACACACGGCGGCGGCATGGGAGCCAGCGCAAGAGGGACACTCATGTTTGTATCGGCACTGCCGCTTATTGCACACACCGCTGGCCGAGAAGCTCCAACACAGCAAGCGTGCTGGAACCCCCTGCCCCGTCAGCTGGCGGGAAGCCTGCGTTGGAGCAGCTCGCTGAACGGCATGGCCACAATGATACCTATCCTAAGGCGCCGGACGCGTGGGGGTCATGTATAATAGCCACAATTTCTGACAGGGCTCATCCCATCTCATCTCCGGGTGCAATGGCACCCTCATTCTGAATTCCTCATCGTAAGCCAACCACGACGGGCCAGGAAAATCCACCATCGCCCTGTAAGTATTGTCCAAATATTGGACCATAGGAATGGCCAGGTCTGGCCGGGCTCTGAGATACACTGCCATATAAATAAGATATGCGGGCAACCAGTTGGCCCAGGTGCATGGTGGCTTACGATGGCGGGACAGCTCTTTGTCTTTGTCATCCTGTCCCTCTCTCTCCTCCTTAGTGGGCTCACGGTTCAATAGGGAGAATATATCCATGTACTCCCCCCGCCAAATCTTTTCCCTCGTGACCTGGGACAAATGATCACCAAGGGGCAACGAATAACCAGCCGTCGGCAAAGCCGTCGGCGGCACATTAGGTACCCGGGGCGTGCGCAGCGGAACCTGGACAGTCCCTGTGAAGGGACTAGCCCGGGGGCGGAAACCCCCACCCCCAACGTTGCACCAGTCTGGAACCAAGGGCTACTGGTATAAGGTTGCAACTGCTGCCCACTCACCCCGACATTACGAGGCCATGGCCACTGAACCCCACCATTGGAAATGGACTGAGGTGTGGGTGCATTAACTTGGACCTGATACTCACTAGTTGCACCCCCGTGAGCCGCCCCCACTGGGGGTTCCGGCCCACGGCGGGCGTCGGAGCTCGCGACCGGAATCGAGCTCTGGGGCCGCACCTGACCACTCTCCTGCTGTATCTCTGGCTGAAGTGGGAGCTGCGAAACACTGGCCGGGGTAGGCCGGAGTGTCTCCAGCAGCTCAACCCGGCTAGCCGCTTGCTGCAGTGTGGCGGCCATTGAGGCAGGCGGAGGACCCAAAGGTGCCCCCGCCGCAAATGAAGGGCCACCAGGCACGGGGTTGTGTGCCATCCCTAAGGACGCCTCAAGCACCGCTAAACGCGTTAGCAATGCATCAACTGCCACAGATCCCCCAGTATAGAGTGGGCCGGGTGGGCCGGACGGCCCACCAGGCATTGGACCAGAAACCCCTACATGAGAGCCCGGGCCCAAATAGGGCCATGCCCAAAATTCCGGCCCATGAGGTGCCGGAGGTGGAACGTGCTGCGCACCAGCACCGGACCCACCCCCGCTGCCTGGAACCATGGCCGGTATCTGCGGGCCAAGGGCCGAAGCCCCGGAAGGGCCAGCTGAAGGCTGACCGGCCGAGGGCCAAGCAGCCTGCACCGCCCTACCGGTATCGGTGAGGGTCGAGTCCTGGCGCGTGGGCGCAGCCCTGGTCCTCCGACCCGAGGGCTGGCCCCCACGCTGCGCAGGGCCAAAAGTCCTCCCCGCGGGCCGCGGCTTCGTCGCCGAGGCCCTCCGTTTAGGAGGCATATTTAGGGAGCAGGATCCCTTTCCAGGGATCGAAGAGCAGAGAAAAGTCACAGAGGAGCCCGCAAGCCAAAGGCTCCGTGCCGAATCCTTCCTTCCCAGCCGGGAAGGACCAAAGGGGGCACAAGCAACGACGGAGAAAACTTCTCCTCTCTGTCACACTTTTTTAAAATGGCAGCTCGGCTGCCTCGTGGCCACCCCTTATATAGAGGGGTGGCCACGCCCCCTAACTCACCCGGATGTCTGAGTCCGGGTGGGGGGGGCCGCAAAGTGCGCGGTGGCCATTTTGGCACCGCGCTTTCATTTGTTTTGGTCAATAGGGTTCTCTTGGCAAGCTTTGTGGCGTGTTATGCCAGTTTCTACATCATTTTTCTCCCATTTTATCACAGTTTTAAAAGTTTAAAACAGTTTAAACAACATATTGTCATGCATATTATCACACTTTAAAATACAGTCTCTATGTCAGTTGCTATAATAAGTCAGTATAAAGTCTCTATGTCAGTTGCAATATTAAGTCAGCTACATTTTTGCACATCAGCTACTTATCCTTTGCATGGGTCTCTGTGTCTCGCCCCCTGGTTTTCCTCCTCTGCCTTCTTCCCTTCTGCCAAGTGGCCCTCTACTTTGGTGCTCGGCTGGTGCCTGGAGGTGGTGGATACCCCTGGCTGGGGGTGGTGCTCTCCGGGTGGCCCCTGGCTCCAGAGGCCTCGCGGTGGTGGGTGGTTTTCCCCACCACTCAGCTGGTCCTCCTCCTCCTCTTCACACACACCCCCGGCAGGGGGTGGTGGTCTCCGGGCAGCCTCAGGCTCTGGAGGCCTCAGCCGCAGTGGATGGTTTTTCTGCTGCTCAGCTGGTCCTCCTCCTCACGCCCTGGCTGGGGGTGGTGGTCTCTGGGTGGCCCCTAGCTCCGGAGGCCTCGTGGTGGCAGCGGTGGATGGTTTTCCTGCCACTCAGCTGGTCTTCCTCCTCCTCCTCACCCCCCGGCTGGGGGTGGTGGTCTCCGGGCAGCCCCTGGCTCCGGAAGTCTCATGGCGGTGGTGGTGGGTCGTTTTCCCACCACTCAGCTGGTCCTCCTCCTCAATAGTGGCAACAGAGAGGGGCTCTAGTGGATCAACTGGAGATGATCTTCCATGAACATCTATAACCCAATTTTGCTGATCAATGGTTGTAATCTTCCCTGACAGCAGAGACAGGCTCCAGCTGATGACCATAGCCAGTTTATCCATGGTATCTCTGCTGCTACAGCTGATTCCTTCTACCAACCAGCTGATCCATGGCATCTCCCCACTGCCAGTCAATTTCTACAGGTATCCATGGAGGCAGTAGAGATGTTGTGGATCAGCTGAGATGGTCTCCCCCAATCACTTGGAGCCTGTCTTCATTGATCAGTCACTGTGATCTGCCTTGGAAAGGGAGACAATATCTAGATAACTGGGGGAGACCATAGCCAGCTGATCCAAGGTATCTCTGGTGCCTCCATGGATCCCTTCTGCCAATCAGCTGATCCACCACATCTCCCCACCACCAGACAGCTGATCAGATGGGAATCTCTGCAGAGATCCATGGAGGCAGAGGAGATGTTGCCTGACTTCACTACCAGGGAAGACTGCAGTCTCTGAACAGTGGGGACGGGCTATAGCTGTTAAGGGGAGACTGGGCATCCTGGTTCAAACACCATGTGACTTGAAATCAGGGTTTAAAATCCCTGATTATATAGCTCGGTGTTTTGGGCCAGTCAAGATACATCCTTAGTTTTAATCTTGCTGGCAAGATGGGTATCTAGGTAGAAGTGCTTCTAATTAAGAAGTAGAAATCCATCCTTTATATGATGGCAAGGTGCCTGGCTTTTCTCTACAAGTCAGTTCAGAAGTAAGTCACATGAGTCATGTGGTGGCACCCAGTGGCCTGTGTTGCCTCACTCACCCATCTCCCTTTCCCAACACAAAGCTACCTTCTCCTCAGTTCCTCCATAAAAGCTATCTTCATGATGAACAGCAGCGATTCTCCCCTCTTTCTACTGTGCACAGTGCATTACAGCAATACAGCTATAGTTATGGCTGATGAAGCACCCACATTACATTTCCTTGGTATGAATGCTTTTTAAAATAATTACCCTTTGGACTGAAATTTCTCATGCTTGTTCTCAACCCAAGGGTGAGAATTTTTTTGGAAAGCTTCATAAAATCCCATTTGGCCGTTTTATGAGAGAATGAAAGCTGGGAAATAAAAACAAGTGTTCTCTGTTGGTGAAGAAACATTTCACATGCTTTATTCGTGCTCAGGTAAGTCAAAAATGGTTTTCTTCTCTCCTTTTTAAAAAAGCCTAGCAATTATTCCTAACTGTGCCTTTGACACAGTGGCAGACATTTTACTTAGAATTTTCTTTTAAAAGCTTCTGAAATTACTGACAGGAGGAGTGCATGGACTGCTCTTTTCTCCTATTATTTGGTGGTACACTTAGAAACACAGTGGCCAAGCTAACATGGGAGTTGAATAAAAAAGGGAATAATTAAAGAAAACAGATTTTGGAAAATATGGCAACTATTTGTGGATTCTGCATTGATTGAAGGTGAAGGTGGTAGGCCAGAACTGGATCAAATGAGTTTTTGGAAACAGTGAAAGACTACTGTGATATCCCACATCCTCCAGGGCATTGTATAATACACTGGGTGTGTTTTGTTATTGTATTTTTATTATTGCATTTTTAGTATTGTTTTTTTATTTAGTTTTGGTTGTTAAATAGAATTGTATCAGTTCTACAAGCTTATGTTAGAATAAATAAGGTAACTATAATAGTTATATGTACATTTGAATGAGTATAAAACTGGATTTTTGAATTGAATAAGCAAGGAAATGTAAGTCTGATAATGTATTCAAATGTATTGGAGTATATTGTTGAGTTACAATGAAGGGTGGGTAAGCATAATATTGTTAAAGTAGTAAATTGTTTTTACTGTGTTTTTTCTTTTCTCTTTTTTGAATTGTAATTGTAGTTTTTTCTTTTTTTGTTGGTTGTAATTTTCTTTGTATTTTTTGAAAAATTTAATAAAATGTATTTTTAAAAAAGAAACATAGTGGCCCTGGGTAACATTTGTGCTAAGGCTGCATTAATTTTTTTAAATCTCATCTCAGATTTGTTTTGACTGTATGGCTAACCACTCAGATTTCACAAATACATATTCAGTGCTTGGATTAATTCATTTTATGATTTACACGGAAGAAGATGAGAACTGCTTCCACTGTGAAATGTTATGTCTCAGGTGACCTTATGTGATGTCCATAGTAATGGCTCATTTGTACATTGAAGTCATGATTTGATACTTGCATCTGAAAGTTAAAAGCATGTAGGGATTAGCTACCCACAGAAAATTGAGCTCAAACAATAATCTTTACATTATTTATTGCTCAAATCAAATTGCAGTTCACATAGCTGTCCGGAAACTCAGATCTTTACTTTATGTTTCCAATATGCAATGAACTGCATCATTTTAAAGAAAGCATCAGTAAGGAAGGCACACAACACTAGAAATAGGTTTCACCAATATGGGACTTTGAACCAATTCACACAACTGTGCTGGATTTTCCATGCCAACTGTGAGCTTCAAGACCTCACAAATTGACTTAATCTTAACCTGTGTTATCCACCATCCAGAATTTTTTAGGAGTTAGTATGTTCAAGTCTGATAAATACAACATTTCCAAATATCTAGGGAGACCTTTAGGTATTACTCCAAGAGCTCTGATCACTATGGGTGCAGCTACAGATTTCTTCCTCTGAAAAGAATCTCTTCAACCAGTATCCCACATGGTTTGGCAAAGTTTCCAAGGAAATTTTTTTGCAACCCTGTTATGGTGTTGCAGATAATCAGTCTGTGAAATTTTGCTGCATCCACTGATCAGATGATCTACTTTTTCATCCTTTTCATTACAAAGCCGGCATTTGCTATTGTTAGATATGTGCTGTATTTTTGTCTTCTTACAACCACCAACATCACCTGGGGCCGGCCCGCCCGCACCGCTCACTACCCGAGCCACCACTCCCCAGTTCCCTCAAAGTGCCAGAGGGAAAGAGGAGGAGGAGGCCACCCCACCACCATCACCTGGGGCCGCACTGCCTGTGCCGCTTGCCACCCGAGCCACCCCCCTCTGTTCCCTCAAGGAGCCGGAGGGAAATTGAAGGAGGCTACTACTTAACTATTGCCCTTAGATAAAAATCTCAGGAGATTTTGGGCGAGCTCTTTCATATTCTTCTCTGTGGGCTAGTTCAAAATGGTTTCCAGCTGAACGCTGAGTTGTGTCTTCTCAACATGAATTGAGCCCTCACCATTCTCAAGACTCATTAACCAGGCCCCACAGAATGGAGTGGAGCCGAGGTGGCATTTCCCTTTAAGGTATGGGTTTTGAGCAGAGGCCCGTGGCTGTCCATCCCAGTAAATTTGCTCCCCAGCACAGGCCTAACACTGACTATGTCAAAATATCAAAGTCGACTAGGGAGTTATAATGGCAGTAAATCTCCTGTCAATATGTCTTAGAAGGATGATTTCAAAGCTCATGTGAAAAGAAGAAGCAATGTAGAGAATATAGCACATAAAATGCCTGG
Source organism: Bradypodion pumilum (assembly GCA_035047305.1). NCBI lineage: Eukaryota > Metazoa > Chordata > Lepidosauria > Squamata > Chamaeleonidae > Bradypodion > Bradypodion pumilum. The sequence continues at coordinate 359,860,276 of JAWDJD010000001.1, forward strand.
TGCCAGGTCTGGTGGAAAAGAAATAAATGTGTGTGAGTGTGCATGTGCCGATCCTGCTCTTGAAACATCTGACAATTTCCCTGGTTGCTTTATAAATGGAAAGAAATTGCATTTTTCCTTCAGGCTGGCAGAGCTAGATTCCTCTGGGACTGAACTAATAACTTGCTAGGCTACTGAAGAGTGCACACCCACTTCCTTTCCCACAGAGAATCTGGAATCTAATTGGACTTTCCAGAGGTGGCCTGTCAGTTGTTCTCATTTGAGGCTAATATTGATGCAGATAGATTTGCCATCTGGTCAGTTTTAAAATAGTTTAGCAATATATATTTTTAAATCTTACCTCCACCCACAACATGTCTAGCTTTTCTCTTCCAGCATGCTTTATAAACAAGCAATCATTGTGTTTACAAACCATAAATAAATTAACATATGCATAGACTCAATAACCTTTTTGACCCACAGAGATTAGGATTCTGGGAATAATACACAGAACACACAAAAACGGGTATTGTTCCACTCAAACCAAAACACAACCTTTTTGCTGAAATTCAGACATAAAATTCTAACCCTACAACCAGACAGATAGTTAAATGCTGTCAAATTCATTACTTTCAATGGGTTCATGCCTAGTTTTGTGCTGGATTGTGATTGCTTTCTTTAATAATATGGATGAAAGACAAAAGTATGTGATAGAAAACAGTGTGGAGAGGTCACAACATCACCTTACAGCAACATTATTTTCTATGCCGGCATAACTTTCTACAAAATATATAATAATATAATATGTTATATAATAATACATAATATAATTATAATAATGGACTGTAAGAAAAGCCATTCTAGATAATACCAAGATTCTGCATCCAATTGTCGAGAGCTGTATGTTTATGAAAATCACCTAAGAAAGTCACAATGGTTTAGCCATATTTGTTCTGCCTTCAGAATTCCAATTACAGTGGAACCTCATACAACAATTGTCCCGTATAACAACGAGATCATATAACAATTAGGTTTTTTGGGGAAATGGCATCCCGCACAACAATTTTCCCTATGGAAAATAATCATACAACAATTTTTCAATGGGAAAAACCACTTAGCAATAAATAAATAAATCATTGTACAATACATCCCATAGGGAAAATCACTATACGAAGCATGTATCGTATAGCAATTGTTTCATACTACAATGAGCCCTGTGGAATGGATTAAAATCATTGTATGAGGTACCACTGTATGTGTAATTAAATTAAAGGTAAATGTTACCCCTGCTCGAAAGCTAGTCATATCTGACGCTAGGGTTCAGTGCTCATCTCTGTTTCATAGCTGAAGAACCAGCGCTGTCTGCTTCTGCAGACATTTCCATGGTCATGTGGGAGGCATGACTAGACACTGCAGTGCATGGAATGCTGTTTACCTTCCCAAATTAACAGCTATAAATTGACTTCTCCACTTTCTCATGAAAAGCAAATATCTAATTGTTTAAATTTATTAAACTGGCTAGATAGCTCAGTGATTTAGGTATCTGGCTGCAGAGCCAGAAGTTGAAGTGGAATTCCCACCTGTGCCTCCCAGGGAAAAAGATGCAGCTTGTGCAGTGCTAAGCAAGCTGTACAGTTTAGGACACCCCCAGAAGAAGGGAATAGTAAACCATGTATGTGTATTCTCTACCTAGAAAGCCCTGGAAAAGTTGCCATAAGCCAGAATTGACTTTATGGGATACAATTACTATTACTATTTATATTAATAAATGGATTAAATGAAAGGAAGAATTTAATGTCTGAATGATGCCCGTATTATGTCTAAAAAGAGGATATATTTATTTCCATTTTGGAAAACCCAGTTGCTGCTTTATGCTCCTAGGCTTTTGAGAGGTTTTAAAGATGTTTTCTAATAGTTAAACTGGGGCAGGTTTTGTACTGTATTTATGTGTGCATGCCCCAGTTTAATGTACAAAGAACAACATTTTAAAAGTGTTATTGATGAGAAGGAGACAAAGGTTCTCATCAAGAACCATGGCCTATTTGCTGACAGTTGAATTGCAGCAAGTCAAGTGTTAATGCCATCTCTTTCTGCTATTCGGAAAGAGAACCAGTCAATTTGCCTCACTGTTGTTCTTTGTTAGCCAAAAAGAAAATCATTCTGCTGGTGTTAAACGCAGTGGAAAAACATGGAAGTGGAAACACTAAGGGGTTATACATTGGACGTAAAGTGAACTCCTTAATTCTAGAACTACTGTACTATTTTATTTTCATTCTCCTCCAGAATATATCATACAAGGAAAAATGCAAGAGCTAATCAAGCCAAGATAAAAAGATCTGGAGATAGTACAGAGCTCATATACAAGGGTAATTGTATAGATTCTAGCCAAAGGTTTGTTAGGAAAACTGTAAGTATTTTAAGCTTCAGGTCTCTTCAATTTAAAGAGGAGAGCAATTATTTGAAGCAGAAGGCCAAAAACTGAAACAAAAGCTGCCTCAACTTTGTTTGTTTGTTGCTCAGTTGCACAGTCGATTCCGACCCTTTGCAACCCCATGGACCACCATACGCCAGGCACCCCTATCCTCTACCATCCTCCTCAGCCTGCCCAGCTTTGTGCCCATTGCGTCCACAATGCCATCTAGCCATCTCATCTTTGGCCACCCCTTCTTCTTTTGCCCTCCACCTTTCCCAGCATCAAGGCTTCCTCAAGCCAATCCTCTCTTCTTGTTTGATGTCCAAAGTACTTTAACTTCATCTTCAATATTTGACCTTCCAAGGAGCAGTTCGAGTTGATTTCTTTTGAGATTGACCTGTTTGTTCTCTTTGCTGTCAAGGGTACTCTCAAAATTCTCCTCCAGCACCACATCTCAAAGGCGTCTGTTCTTCCATGCTCAACTTTATTCTTCTACCTCAACTTTACTTGGCATAATATATCTGGCAATCATATCAGAATCTAAATGTCACCTTTGGAAACAGGCACATGTGGGATGACTATAAACCTACAGAAACATCTGCAGCTCTATTCCAGGTGCTCACCTAAGTTTGTGCAGAAATTGCTGAATTTCAGAAGCCTCTGCTTCCTGAAGCTGGTCCATTCAGTTACTACATAATGCCTTCAAGATTTGAAGTAGATTATCTTTAATGTCAAACCTTACACTGATATGCATCAGTACACAGTTGAACTGAACTCCATAATCAGATGAACTAAAGGAATAATTAGAAGAAGGAAAGCAGTATCTCATGAAATATTACAGAGATACAGGTCTGGACAGAAAAGCAGCATTGGTTGTTCTCAGTAGACATAAACAGGCAGAAACATATTTATTATTTTTCTGAATAATAATAACCTCCAGCACTCATGTAAGAACAGTTGGGAAAGATGGATAATTCTGCATTTAATGGATTGGAGACCTATACTTACACAGAGAAATGTCTTCATGGGTGCGCTTGTGATATTCCCTGAAGTAGGGATCAAAAACAAGCCATGGGATTCCTGCCTCCCACTTGCTCTGAAAAATACATGGCTGGCTGGTTTGCTTTGTGTGGGCAACTGATTACTTGTAAAACGAGGCAAACTCCTATTGTTTTTTCTAGTTAACAAATTCCACTAGGAATTAAAGTCATTTTGGTACCTCTTGATTGCTTCTTAAACTATTTTAAACAACACCTGTGGTTATGATTGGAGTAAAGGCAAAAAAGACAAGTAGTACAGAGTAAAAGATTGTTCATATGTTTGATATTCATTGCTGACTCCTATACCCTGTACTTTTAATGAGACTGCTAGAATGGTCCAAGTAACAAAATATCTGACATCATCCAATTCTGTAGGAAATATCTACTCTATCTTGTGTCCACAATGAAGTGGAAAATCAGAGAATAAAAATAGAATCCTGAGATTTTTTGCCATGAAATGTTTTTTTTCCCAGGTAGGTGAAGGTGCCTCAAGGCAGGTGTTCCCTAGAGGTCAGATGATGACCTATGTTCCAAGATTTCTCAGGCAGCACTTTGATGGCTGAAAATAGGTTCCATGGAAACATGACTGTAACTCTTAATGTGGGGGTCTGGATGGCAGACAATGGGCTACAACTGAATCCCGGCAAGACTGAGTGGCTATGGATTAGGGAGCTACCATCTTTGGTTCTGGATGGGCCTGTTTTGCCCCAGACAAACCGGGTACACAATCTGGGGTCCTCCTGGATGCACGACTCCTGCTCGAAGAGCAGGTGGCAGCCGTGGCCAGGAGGGATTTTGCTCAACTTCGAGTAATTTGCCAGTTGTGCCCGCTCCTAGACTGGGACTCCTTACTCATGGTCACTCATGCCCTGGTCACCTCCAGACTAGATTATTGTAATGTGCTTTACATGGGGCTGCTCTTGACAACCATTCAGAAGCTACAATTGGTCTAGAATGCGGATGCCCAAGTGGTGATGAGGTGTGGACGTTATGCCCATGCCTCGCCACTGCTTCGGAAGCTGCACTGGTTACCAGTCTGTCTCCAGGTGCAATTCAAGGTGCTGTTTTTGATCTTTAAAGCCCTACATGGTAGTGGGCCAGGATACCTAAGAGACCGCATCGCCCCAAGAATGTCTATCCATCCAACCAGAGTGGACCAGAGGGGCTCTCTAATTGTACCATCAGAGAGCGGCTCATCTCTCTAGCACTCGAAGGAGGGCCTTCTCCGTGTCTGCACGAGCCCTTTGGAACCTCCTGCCAACAGAGCTATGATTACAGACAGAACTGTTGCCCTTTAGAAAAGGTCTGAAAATCTGGCTGACAGGGCAGGTGTGTGGTCCTGATGGAAATATGGCCCCCGGCTGCTGGCTTGTACCATGATCCAGATCCCCCTCTTCTCTTTTTTTATGAGGCGTGGCAGGTGGGCTTACTTGGGTGGTTTTTTATCTGTTTTGACTCATTTTATATTTTTACTTTCTTGTGAGTGTATATTTTGTGTTTTTAAATTATATTGTGAGCCACCCTGAATCGGGTTTTACCTGAGTGGGCGATGTATAAATCTGAAAATTAAATTAAATTAAATTTTTAAAAATCGCATACAGGAACATGTCTGACATTTGAAAGCTAAATCAAAGCATCAATTATGTTTGAAACCATAATAAGTGTTTTCATTGGGCTTGTGGAATGAATCAGAGTTTCAGTGTGGCACACTTGACAAAGGAAGCCCCCTTCCTTCCTTCCTTCCTTCCTTCCTGATGAGAATTGCAAGAGCAGTAATAAGGCTGGCTAAGCTTGGACAGTAGCATTTGTGGGTATGACTGCCTTCACAAGTCCCCCTTTTTCCTCATCTTTTCTTCTTGTATAAAACATATTAAAAACACAAATAAAAGTAGTGTAGGCACAGCAAGATAAAAACTGCCCAGATAATTAGACACTTCTTTAGAAACAAGACCTGTCTGCTCTTCCATCCCTTCCCTTCCTTTCCTTCTTTTTACAGCATTGTTCAGCTGGACAGTGAGACAATTCCTACTATCGTTCCTTTTTTTTTAAAAAAAATAGAACTGATTTAATTTTAATCTGGAGAGCTAATGTGATGCATCAGCACTGACCCTGTTTATTTAAAAATAATAATATTTTGTTTTTAAAAAGTCAAGGACACTTGGAGCCAGATCACAGGGGAGGGTGTTCTTGCAGCCCTTAAACACCATGCTCCAATTATCAAAATTGCCATGCCACATAGACACAGACATACTCATAGACACTCCCTTTCTGCCCCTTTGCATATCAAACTAGCTGCTTATGGAAGGAAGAGGTCACTTGAATCATTCCAGCTTTTGTGTGTGTGTGTGTGTGTGTGTGTGTGTGTGTGTCTTTGTGTCATGGGGGCAACAAAAAAATTTCCCCACACTCACCTGTGTTATGTGAGGAGCAAATCCCACAATATTTGACAATGTTGTCAAGTGAGAGATGTGTAATAGCCCACGAACAGCTATGCACAGAGTAAGGTACAGTAAGATTGTGGATGAGAGTTCAAAGAGTAGCACAGGAAGGGAAATTGTTCCTGCAGAACAGATCCAGCCTCTACTTAGGTAAAGGCGAATGTCTCCCTTGGTGAAAAGCTAGTCATGTCAGACTCTAGGGCACTGATGGCAAACTTTAGCACTCCAGCTGTTTTTGAACTTCAATTCCCAGAAGCCCTGATAAGCATGGCCATAGGGGGTAATGCTCATTTCCATTTACAGCCAAAGAGTCAGGGCTGTCTGCATCTGCAGACGTTTCTGGGGTCATGTGGCAGGCATAAGTTGACACTGAATTGCACGAAATACTGTTACCTTTTCCCCCAAGGTAAAGGTAAAGGTTTCTTTGATGTTCTGGTAGAAATACGAAGCAGCCAGCATAACAGGGCTAAACACTTTATTAGGCAGTCAAAACATGGAGAACAGTGGCGCAGCACCGCTCAATATATACACTCAGAAATGGATACATTTGGGCGGGAACACCATATTGAGCCCACGAGGATGTAACATATTGAATTTATGAATGAAATATGCCTCACGTTGTAAGAGTCTTTTTTCAAAATCAGTCCTCATAAACCACCAAAGTGGTGCCTATTTTTCTACTTGTAATTTTTTGCTTTCGAACTGCTAGGTTCCCCCCAAAGCAGTACCTATGTATCTACTTGCAATTTCTTGCTTTCTAATGGCTAGGTTGGCAAGAGCTGGAACAGAAGATGGGTACTCACTTTGTCATGCAGAAATTGAGTCTTGAACATCTGACCTGCTGACCTTCCAGTTGTCAAGTTCAGCATCTTAATTACTAAGCCATTGTGGCCTAACCTGCATTTTAAGGTCTCCCTTGCTCAAAAGCCAGTCATGTCCGACTCTAGGGGGCAGTGCTCATCTTCATTTAGAGCCAAAGAGTCAGCACTGTCTGGCTCTGCAGACTTTTCTGTGGTCATGTGGCCTGCCAAAGCAGTACCTATTTATCTACCTACAATTTCTTGTTTTCAAATTACTAGGTTGGCAGGAACTGGGGCAAATGATGGATGCTCACTCCATCAAGCAGTCTTGCCAAATAATGAGGATGAGTTTGTATGTCACTATTCTATTTTGTGTCCAACAATACTTGGGCGTGTGCAATCCCTATTCAAGGCATCATAAATTTGCCAGAGGAAGAGGTAGGCAGGCTAATTCCACATATTCTGCTGTCAAACCTAATTTACATTTCAGATCAATGTGGGTGATAACATAGTGTCAAGCTACCTCAGAGTTATTGTGAAAATAACAGAGTTTGTGAAGTATGTGAGATATTCAAGGAGTGGTTTACAATTGCTGATACTCAATGGCATTTCATGGGTAAGTTGAGATTTGAACCGGTGTATTCTGAATCTTAGTTCACTATTCTATTCACTATATCACACTTGCTGTCCTTAAATTAGTACATTAATTGAAATGCAGTGATATAGAGATATTTAGCTTGTTTTGAATTTAAAAAACAGGATTTTAAAACAAAAACATTTTCAAAATGGAGAGGTGAAATGGCATGTAAAATATACACATTGGTGAAAATAACATGCAAAGTGCATTATAATTGGGAAATTGTTTGTAAAATGCATGTACTGGGCAAAAGTCCATACATAACTGTTACATTGGGGAAAAAATCATGACATTGTGAGCATAATTTTAACTGGTTTCCCTGAAATGCTGTCAAACTCAACGTCTTAACCAACAAGCCACTGTGGCCTAACCTTCATTTTAGTGCTGTATAAAACCAATACTGTATCTGCTGTTGGATATTGCAGAAGTCATTGCTGATAGAGTGCCAGAAGAATTATGGACAGAGATGAGGGACATCATGCAGGAAGCAGCAAAGAAAACGATACCAAAAGAAAAGAAGAGTAAGAAAGCAAAGTGGCTGTCTGATGAGGCTCTTAAAATAGCAGAGGAAAGAAGGAACGCAAAAGTCAAAGGAGAAAGGAAAAAATACAATCTTTTGAACACAGAATTTCAAAGAAAAGCAAGGAGAGATAAGGAAAACTACCTAAAAGAACAGTGCAAAGAAATGGAGGAAAACAACAAAAGAGGCAGAACCAGAGACATTTTCAAAAAAATCCGGGAAATCAAAGGAACATTTAAAGCAAAAATGAATATGATAAGGGACAAAGACGGAAAGGAGCTAGCTGATGCAGAAGAGATTAAGAAAAGATGGAAAGAGTACACAGAGGAACTCTACAAAAAGGAACTCAACACTCCTGATAGTCACAATGATGAAGAATTTGAACCTGAGCCAGACATCCTGGAGAGTGAAGTCAGAAAGGCCCTAAGGAGCACTGCAAACAACAAAGCTAGTGGAGATGATGGTATCCCAGTTGAATTTTTCAAAGCTCTAAAAGATGATGGCATCAAATTACTGCACTCAATATGCCAGCAGATTTGGAAAACAAAACAGTGGCCACAGGACTGGAAAAGATCAGTATATGTTCCAATCCCAAAAAAGGGCAATGCCAAAGAATGCTCAAATTATCGAACAATTGCGCTCATACCACACGCCAGCAAGGTGATGCTCAAGATAATACAGGATAGGCTTCAGCAGCATGTGGAAAGAGAATTACCAGAGGTGCAGGCTGGATTCAGAAGAGCCAGGGGGACTAGAGACCACATTGCCAACATACGTTGGATCATGGAGAAAACAAAGGAATACCAGAAACAAGTTTACTTTTGCTTTATTGACTACACTAAGGCATTTGACTGTGTGGATCACAACAAGATGTGGCAAGTGATTAAAGAGATGGGAATACCAGAGCACCTCATATGCCTCCTGAGAAATCTGTACATGAACCAAGAAGCAACAGTTAGGACAGATCACGGAATGACAGAGTGGTTTGGAATAGGAAAAGGAGTAAGACAAGGCTGCATTTTGTCACCCTGCTTATTCAACTTATACACAGAGCACATAATGCGCAATGCAGGGATGGAGGAATCACAATATGGGATCAAAATTGCTGGGAGAAACATCAACAATCTGAGATATGCAGACGACACCACCCTAATGGCAGAAAGTGAGGAAGACCTAAAGAATCTCTTGATCGGGTTGAAGGAAGAGAGTGCAAAAGCTGGCTTGAGACTCAATATCAAGAAAACCAAGATAATGGCAACAGGCCCGATCAGTTCCTGGAAAATAGATGGGGAAGAAGTAGAAGCAGTGACAGATTTTACATTCTTAGGATCTAAGATCACTGCAGATGGGGATTGCAGCCATGAAATAAAAAGGCGACTGATTCTTGGGAGACAAGCTATGAGAAACCTGGGGAACATAGTGAAAAGCAGAGACATCACCATGAAAACTAAAATTAGAATAGTCAAAGCAATGGTATTCCCAGTGGTAATGTACGGATGTGAGAGCTGGACAATTAGGAAAGCTGAACGCAGAAGAATAGATGCCTTTGAAATGTGGTGTTGGAGGAGAGTTTTGAGGGTACCCTGGACAGCGAGGAGAACAAATAGGTCAATCTTAGAAGAAATCAACACTGACTGCTCATTGGAAGGTCAAATAGTAAAGATGAGGCTAAAGTACTTTGGGCATCAAATGAGAAAGGAGGATTCACTTGAGAAGGCCGTGATGTTGGGAAAGGTGGAGGGCAAAAGAAGAAGGGGGAGGCCAAGGATGAGATGGATAGATGGTATTGTAGACACAATGGGCACAGAACTGGGAGGACTGAGGGGGATGGTGGAGGACAGAGGCGCCTGGAGAACGATGGTCCATAGGGTCGCAAAGGGTCGGAATCGACTGTGCGACTGAACAACAAACAACATTGCTGATACATTTTGCCTATTCTACAGATGCCTGTAGAACAATTGCTCTCCATCATCTCTGCAGGATGTATAAAGAAGAGTAAGGTTGTGTCCAGGTCTAGGAAGAAGGGGCTCATTTCCCAGTATCTAAAAAGTTTTAATATTATTTTTAAAAATGACTCAAGTTTTCCATGAAACATGCATTTATTTTTCTGCCTTACTCTCATGAACCTTTAGGTTTTTCCTCTGATATTTCCATAACATTGACATTTTTGTAGCATTATCCTGTTGCTTCCCTGGCTCTTTATACTTCCTGATCTGAAAAAACAAACAAACACCATAATAATACAGCCTTAATTAAAGTCTAGGGAGCTGGGGAGATTTTGACTGCAGAAGAGGTGAATGTACAATGAAAGACAGTGTATTCATACACACTCCTTGGCCGACTCATAAAATAACAAGTGTGCTCATTCACCTGTCAGGGTTTTTCTGAATTTTTCCCTCCTTTGGAATTCTTTTCAAAGGACATTTCTGACAATTTGAAAGAGAATGGTCAAAAATCCTCATGGGATAAATTTTCAACACATCATTTGTTTTAACAATATCATTTGTTTAGATGTGTTTCAACATTATATCTTGGTGTGTTTTTAATGTTCCTTATTAAAGAACTTGTGAACCATCAGAAGCTTTAGTTTTTTGAGGAAGAAAGGGAAGCTAGATGTCAAAAATAGAGATAGATCTATCTCCAACAGATTTTGTAAAATAGATTTCTTTTTTTGCGATGATCAAGACACCTGTCAGAGGAGCTGCTGAACACAACATCTTACCATACAAGCCTTGATCATAATTTGCAACAAGGATTAGAACTGTGACAGTGAAGATCCCTGCATAAATATCTACCAAGAGGATGCTCCACCAATGTAAACAACTTGAATTCTTTTTTAGCTGCCCTCATATATTTCAAGGTACCTCATGCACATAAAGGTGTTGCTGAATTGTGTGCATCTCCTCTTGACATTATAATGAGAAGGTGCTGTTTTTCATTGTTTTTCTTGCTGGTTGGTGCTTGGAGAAGTGCCAGACAGCTGCAGGAACTCAAGAAATCTATCTTCTGCTCCTTCCCTCCCTCAGTGCCTGATGTAAGCGATGTATAACATTAGGAGTATTTACCAAATTCCAGACAGAGTGGGCTAGCAAAAATTCTCACAGAACAGGTACCATTTAAAGATGGATTGCAAGTATTTTTTTTATAGAGGATAATAATCCATTAAGCAACTGCCAAATGAACTTTGTCTGAAGGAATGTTTATTCTGACTCTAATTTAAAGGTAAAGTAGTAAATGGAACAGTGGTTCTCAACTTTTTTTTTTTTGGCCATGCCCCACCTAAGATCTCTAAAGTCCTGACTCCTCCCCTGGTGACATATAATTCTTGTTATTCAAAAAATGAACTCCTATTCACATGGAGGAAGCCTAAAAGGCCATTCATTGTGAATACATCATTCTCAAATTGCCCCCTTTAAAAACCAAACTGCTCCCCTGTGGGGCCTGTGCCCCACATTGGGAACCACTAAAATAGAGGGAACATAGATGTTCGAGTTACCTACACATGATTATCACCTGAGTAACAGACTCGGCAGAGAATCAGGTGCTGATTAGCCTTCTACTGAGGCAAGGGTCTATATAATTATAGTTAAATCAACTTTGCATCTGTACATATAAACTTATATATGTTATTTTATACAGATGTTGTGCCCTTCTTTTGTGTTTGGTGATGTGGCATTTATTTTTACTGGCATGTAAATGACTACCTTATTCCAAACTGTGAAAGCTATCAATAGGGTGTATTTTACATGTTTATTTATACAATCAATTTATCATGTAAATTTGCTGGTTATTGGCCTGGATTCTAATGGATGAACTGTTGTAAATAAAGCAGACTTACATAAAATAGGATCTATGAAAAGCTGGGGTAGGTGTTTTCCTGAAGCCAAGACAAATACCATAACAAATAAATGGCATTTTAAAGTTAATTTAGCACATTTCGATCAAATGCTGTTTTGAGATCACTGTTGCAATATGGTATAAAGCAGGTATTCTCAACCTGCGGCCCACAGCATCATTTCATGTGCCCCCCCTCCACCACACCAGGAAGTACCATGTGGTAGAGGAAGGGCAAAATGGCCATCCAGCCTCCAAGCTAAAAGAGGGAGCGTGACCTGGCCCCTGGCTTAAAAAGGTTAAGAACTCCTGGTATAAAGGAATTGCAAATAAATAAATACAAGAACAAACTGCAAAATTTGATTTAAAAGAATTCCATGAAGGATTTTAGTATAAGGTAGCTAATATGCTAGATTTTCTGTGAATCAAGCCAAATACAATATGTAGTGTTTTATCTTAGCAGTAAATGTTTTCAGCAATGTAATGTCCACAAATACAGGAATACTAATGGTATTAAATGGATAAGGGACACCATTCCAATCAAATATGTACCAGGCATATTCATTTTCTTATACAATAACAAATGGAGTTGTCAGAAAGCAACAGAAGGAAATCATTAAAATAAAACACCTGCTATTTCTTTCTCACAGATGTGCTTGCATATGGCCAGCAAGACAAAAATATAAAATGCTTTAATTATTATTACCAGGTAAATTGATTGCTCAGTAGTAGTTACATAACCTTACTTGTAACAACAAAACAATTTCACGTTTCAGACTCAGCACCTACTGCAAAATCTGTTTAAAACAATGTTGTGTTCTAACAGTGTAACCTTCTACATGTGATAACAATGTATCTGAACCAATGTAACCTTGCCTACGAGTAACAATGTAACCTTCAGCTGATCACTATAAACCCTGTAATAGGACGCGAGCTAATGACCACCAGCTGGCAGCAGCGAGCGTCCAAGCTCTCTTGGTTCAAACCCATCAAAGGCCACAGCGCGGGAAGTTTCCCGCCGCTACCTACACCTGGACAAGAAGGGCGTGACCAGCCATGACGTCACGCGGGCAGTAGCCAATGGGCTATCGTGGAGCCACATTCAAATACGTTACTACCATATATATAGAGCTGTTCGTCCGCCATTACCTCATGTTCCCTCTGTCCACCATGCAATAAACCTGAGTTAACCCAGCCCTTGGCTGTTTCCTGTGTCTTGACTCTCATACACCAAATTGGCGACGAAGGTGGGATGATGGATCCCCAAGGAGCCAGGGCACAGAGCGGGTTCAACATTACCAAACCGCAAGACTGGGAGCTTTTTGAGATGGACTTCCAGGCGGCACTGGTGGAACTCAAAGTCAAAGAAGACGACGAGGAAAGGAAGAGGGCCATCCTCACCCGCATGCTTGGGATGGAGACCAAGCGAACGCTGGTGGGCATTATTGCACCGAAGAAGATGGGTGAGTTCAAAGCCGATGACATCATGAAACTGCTGCGTGAGCGTTTCCGACCCTCGAGGGCAATGTTTCCCGCTCGGAGCGCATTTTGGAGGCGAGTTCAAGCGCCGGACGAGTTGGTAGAAGCCTTCGTAACAGCTATGAGAGTAGCCGCCACCCCCTGCAGATGGGACCACTTTCTAGAGATGGCCCTCAGGGACGGAGTTCTGTGTGGCCTGAAGGACAAGGAGGTGCAGCGCAGCCTGATGAACAAGGAGCCACCACCCACACTGACAGAGGTTGTAGAGGCCGCGGAAGCCGCGGAATCCACGAATGCTGGAGTAGATGAGATGCACAAGTGGCGTGAGTGGCGTCCGAGGGCCGGCAAAGCGGAAAACTCGTTGCACGGAAAGTCCGGACAGTCGGTGCACGCAACCCGACGGACCTCGAAGTCGTCTTCGGAAAGCAGCGACAGCGAGGAGGTCCAGAAGGTCCGAAGGGGAGGGCGCCGTTGCGATGGTTGCGGAGCGGCCCATGAGCGCGTGAGGTGCCCATTCAGAAAAACCGAGTGCTACAACTGCGGCCGTCGGGGGCACATCGCCAAGGCGTGCAGGAAAGGGAAAGAGGGCCGGAGACAGTCACAAGACCGTTCGGCCAGACTGGACCGTCCAGCGAGGTCCAAAGATGGCGCCCGGACCACGAGGAAGCAGGACGGCGTGGGCCGCATCTCGGACGACAGCGAGGGCGACGCTCCTGTGTTCAGCGTGTCTGCGGGACAGCCCCATTACTTCTTTGAGGTACTAGTACAAGGGACCCCTATTAGGATGGAAGTTGACTCGGGGTCCTCCTATTCTATAATTCCCCAGAGAGAGTTCTTGAAAATCGACCCCCACGTGCGGCCCAAACTTAAAGCGTTGAGGGCCACACTACGGGACGTACAGGGGAACAGCATTCCAGTGTTGGGGGTCGGGACATTCCGGGTTCGTTTTAAGAGACATTCTGCGGAACTTCCCCTAGTGGTGCTAAAAGGGGGGAGTTGTAGCCTCCTCGGGACACAATGGTTCCAGCCTTTAGGTTTGTTCATAGGGGGGGTGCATGCCGTAGGCGTGGACCCAATACAAGCGGTGTGCGACACACACCCCGCCGTTTTTAAAAGTGGACTGGGAAAGTTCAAGGGACCCCCTGTAGCCTTCGACCTAGACCCGGAGGTCCGCCCGATAAGACTCAAACCGCGCAGGGTACCGTTCGCACTAAAGGACAAAATAGAGGCGGAACTGGACAAACTGGTGGGTCAGGGGATTCTTGTTCCTGTGGATTCCGCGGAGTGGGAGACTCAAATTGTAACAGCTCTGAAGGCTAACGGGGAGGTGCGCATTTGCGCTGATTATAAGTGTACAATTAACAAGGCGATCCGCCCTAATGCATACCCGGTGCCAGTGGTCAGCCACCTCCTGGCCAGGCTGAATGGGGGAAAGTGTTTCGCTATGCTCGATTTAGCACAGGCCTACCAGCAACTCCCCGTAACCCCCGCCACAGCGGCGGCACAAACAATAGTTACACATAAGGGGGCGTTCCAGGTGTCACGTTTACAGTTCGGCGTGAACTCGGCACCTGGCCTTTTTCAGTCGCTCGTGGAATGCCTCCTGAAGGGGCTGGAGGGGGTGTTGCCATATTTTGATGACGTGTTGATAACGGGGGGGAGTAAGGCCGAGCTGGCACATAGATTGGATAAAGTTCTGACCGTGTTCGAAAAAGCGGGGCTGCGACTGAGAAAAGACAAATGTGTATTTTTCGAAACAGAGGTTGAGTTCTTAGGGTTCCGTGTCACGCCCGAGGGAATTAGGCCGTCCAAATCTAAGGTAGCCGCCATCAAGAAAGCTCCTCGCCCCACATCCAAAACCGAACTACAGTCATTTCTGGGGCTTCTCAATTTCTACCATACCTTCCTTCCACGGAAGGCGTCTGTTGCCGAGCCGCTCCATCAGTTACTTAAAAAAGAGGAAAAATGGCTGTGGGGTGACGAGCAAGAGAGGGCGTTCACAGAGTTAAAGCAACTCCTAACATCCGAGGCAATCCTGACTCATTTTGATCCCAAACGGCCAGTAGTTTTAGTCTGCGACGCATCCCCGGTGGGGGTGGGGGCGGTGCTTTGCCACGTGTTGAACGACGGAAGGGAGGCCCCGATAGCGTTTTATTCAAGGTCCCTGTCCCAAGCAGAGCGGAATTACGCACAGACCGACAGGGAGGCATTAGCGATAGTAGCGGGAACCAAAAAATTTCACGATTTTCTGTATGGTCGCCCGTTCAAGATCGTGACTGATCACAAGCCCCTGTTAGGAATCTTCACTGCAAATAAGCCCATGCCACAGATCCTGTCCCCGAGAATGCTGCGGTGGGCTATTTTTCTTAACGCATACCAACATGAGTTGGAATACCGGCCCGGGAAGGAGATCAGCCATGCAGACGCGCTCTCAAGGTCTCCGTTGCCCTTGTCGGACGATCAGAAGGCAGGGGTAGGAAGAGACCGCCAGGTATTGCTAATAGAGGTCTTAGATTCACCCCCATTAGTACCGGCCGACATTGCCAAGGCAACGGGAAAGGATAGAACACTGGAGAAAGTATGCTCGTGGGTACAGAAGGGGTGGCCGGCGTCATCCCCAAGCATGGAATTCGACCCATTTTTTCGAAAACGAATAGAATTGTCATTAGAGAGGGGGTGCCTCTTGTGGGGCCAACGGGTGGTGGTTCCTACGTCCCTGCGACCGAAGGTGCTAAAGCTGCTGCACGTCAGCCACCCGGGAATCGTCCGTTCCAAGGCACTGGCCCGGAGTTATTTCTGGTGGCCCCAGCTGGACGCCGACATAGAGCATATGATTGGCACTTGTGAGGCATGTCAGGGCTCCCGACCGGAGGTAGCCCGTCTCCCGCATAGGGAATGGGACGCAGCAAGGGGACTGTGGTCCAGGGTGCACGTAGATTTTGCTGGCCCATTCCGAGGAACCATTTTTCTCCTGGTAGTGGATGCGTACTCAAAGTGGCTGGAGGTCATTCCGGTAAAGAGCACATCCTCCGCCACTACCATTGGCCAGCTGAGGAGGGTCTTTTCCACGTTCGGTTTACCCGACACTCTGGTCAGCGATAACGCTAGCTGTTTCACGTCCGCTGAGTTCGCGGCATTCATGGAGGCAAATGCAATTCGGCACGTCACATCCGCGCCGTTTCACCCGGCCACGAATGGCCAAGTGGAACGGTTGGTGCGCACAACAAAAGATGTGCTGCGGCGCATGGGCTCGGGGGATCTAAATCACCAAGTCTGTCAATTTCTGTTAGCGTACAGAGTGACCCCCTTAGCGTCCGGATACTCGCCGGCTGAGCTGCTGATGCGGAGGAAACTGACCACGATCTTGTCCAGGTTAGACCCGACGAGGGTCGAGGACAAAGGGAAGAACATAGGTTTAGCGGTCTCGAAAGGTTTCGGCGTAGGCGATCCTGTACACTGCAGGAACTATGCCAACGCAGGCCCAGCCTGGGTGCCAGGGACGATAGTAGAACAGACGGGACCAGTGTCGTATCGGGTGGAAACGAACACCGGTCTCCTCTGGAGGAGGCACGCTGACCAACTGCGGCGCCGAGTGAGTGAGGGACCGATCAGTGGGGCTCAGCAACCAGATTCAGCGATAGGGTTCTCCCCCACCCGTTTAGCCCAAGGGGGAGACAGAGAAGGACACCAGTCCAAAGCCAGGGGGGAAAGCAGTGAGCCCGGCTCATATCCTTTTGACACGCCAGCTCTACCAGCTCTATCCGAGCCCGGGGAGGGGGAAAAGGAGTTTGCAGCCGCCGCTGCCGCTTCCCCCGAATTCGATTACGATTTTAATTTTGCTAGCCGGGGGGGGGGGGTTTGGAGTGTTCCCCCACCCATCCAAGCGAGAAGAGGGGTTTTTCGTTAGCCCCCAGTGCCCCCGGTTCTTCCCAAACAAAGCACACACCTCCCAACAAAGCCGCAGAGCCGCGGCAAGCCACTAACGAGTCATCCTCTCCGATTACAGGGCAGGAAGCCAGGGAGCAAGGAGGAGGGAGCGAAGCCGGGGCAGGGCAGCCCGCGCCGAGACCCCAGCGTGTTCGAAATAAGCCATCTTGGCTGAGAGACTTCGTCTCATCCTAGGGGGGAGGAGTGTTGTGTTCTAACAGTGTAACCTTCTACATGTGATAACAATGTATCTGAACCAATGTAACCTTGCCTACGAGTAACAATGTAACCTTCAGCTGATCACTATAAACCCTGTAATAGGACGCGAGCTAATGACCACCAGCTGGCAGCAGCGAGCGTCCAAGCTCTCTTGGTTCAAACCCATCAAAGGCCACAGCGCGGGATGTTTCCCGCCGCTACCTACACCTGGACAAGAAGGGCGTGACCAGCCATGATGTCACGCGGGCAGTAGCCAATGGGCTATCGTGGAGCCACATTCAAATACGTTACTACCATATATATAGAGCTGTTCGTCCGCCATTACCTCATGTTCCCTCTGTCCACCATGCAATAAACCTGAGTTAACCCAGCCCTTGGCTGTTTCCTGTGTCTTGACTCTCATACACCAAAAACAACTTTCCTGATACATATCTGAGAGTAAATCAAACAGAACAGCAATGATGATGATGTGGGACTTTAAAGACTAACTCCTGTATTTAACTGTGAACTTGTGTGGACCAAGTCCACTTCATCAGAGTTAGTCTTTAAGGTGCCACAACATTTTTTTGTCTTTTTTTTTGCAGTTCTGTTTGATTTACTCTCAGACTAACATGACTGCCACTTCAAACATTTTCCTGATAGATTTCTTCTCCAGAATATGCATTCAAAATTTGTCAGTAAGAAACATGTGGTGGTGTTGGTAGGGAATATGGTGATGATGGTGATGATGATGGTTGGAGATAAAACCTTCATAGTATAACACTGAAACAGGACTAAATGTCTAGAATGAAGTTGATTGGAAACATGATTATAGCAGTTGCACCATACTCAACTGCAGTCATGGAGAAACCTTTCTGCAACATTGCAGTGATTGCTGTGGCTGATGATATCAACTCTGGTAGTGCAGTGGTTAAACTCCTGTACTGCACCCAAAAATGATACATCATAAGTTCGATCCTGACCGGACTCAATGTTGACTCAACATTCCATCCTTCTGAGGTCAGTAAAATGAGTACCCAGCATGTTGGGGGCAAAATGCTAATTAGCACTAAGCACTATTGGGCAGTAATAATAATAATGATGATGATGATGATGATGATGATGATGATGATGATGATGATGATGATGATGATGATGATGATGATTTTATTTATATCCCGCTTCCCTCAATCCAATGGACTACTCGAAGTGGCTTACAAAAGATATAAGGATACAATATTAGAAATACAAAAAATACAGTATAGCAACAATAGCAACAGTATAGTCAAAAATACAGTATTAAAGATACAAAATATACAGTATATAAATGTAATTGCTATTGTTATATCAAAGGTTCTTTTGAATTAATGGCAATGTAACTATTAGCTAGGATTGTTAGTTTTACTGTAGTCAGTGGCATATGTTGTTGAGATCCTTAAAGAACCCTATGTATGACCACCAATCTGTGGGCACTTGCTTTTCATAGCAAGGTGAGTTTCTGAGTTGCTCAACAAAAACAAAATGCTCAATGTTACCAACCTGAGGATGAACAAGGGAGCTCACTCTTCCTCTCCTCTACTTTTCTTTGTAGCAGACAAGTGAGACAGCCTAATCGTCCTAAGCCAGTGATAGTGAACCTTTTAGAGACTGAGTGCCCAAACTGCAACTCAAAACCCACTTATTTACTGCAAAGTGCCAATATGGCAACAGGGGAGAGATGAAACACTCCCATTGGGCTGCGGGGCAGAGGGGCAGGGTGAACTCTGTGCTGGGGGAGGGAGGAAGTGCTCCCATTGGATGGGGTGAACTCTGTGATGGGGTGACGGCACGGGTGCCCACAGAGAGGGTTCCAAGTGCCACCTCTGGTACACATGCCATAGGTTCACCACCACTGTCCTAAACAGTGACCTTTAATGAGATCAGGAGGAGAAAAATGAATATATTTACATATACTAGCCCTGTTATTCATGATCAGGGCTGTAGAGTGTTTTAGTACTATAGCTGACTGGAGCTAAATCACAATTGGAGCCAGAATGTGGAAATAATGCAAAACCAAGATGGAACTGAAAACCTCTTGGAAATGTATCTTGTTCATATTCTGCTGAAATGAATGGGTGCTAAACAGAAGATCCACCCAAGGAGTTAGGAAGATATACCAGGCCATAGCAGGAAAAGCAGGGGATATATTACAGTAGAAAAACCTATTTCTGATAAGAGATACTTGTAAAGCTCAGTGATGAAATTGAAGTTATGTGATAAGGAGGATAGGTGAATGTTGATCAAACTGCATGTCCCTTTCCCCCTGTTTATATCTTTTCAAATTTTTGTGAGGGTCTTTCTTGTTTTTATTAAGGGTAAGTAACCCACCTGGGGAGCCTTTTTTATTTTTAGCTGAGCAGTGGGATAAAAATGTTCCAGAGAAATGAAATAAAGGCTTACAGAATTGGAAAACCTGGCTAAAGGCACATTCTCAGGCAGCTCAGTTTCCCAGAGATAAGACACTCAGAGCTACTATATCTGTCTCGTAATAAAATATAGCCGTTAGTCTTTAAGCTGCCAGAACCTTTTTGTCTTCTTTATTTTTTGTTATTGTTTTTGCTTTTGCTTTGTTTTGTTTTTTTGCTTGATAGGCTTTGATAGACTAACATGGCTACCACTTTGAAAATGATATTTTCTCTACTGGTGGAGGATGATTGCGGCAGTGATTGTTGCACTCTTCCAAATGAGAAATGAGCTTCTCTCTCTCTCTCTGTATCTATATTTCTCATTATGTTTTCTAGCTAAGGAATTGAAGCCATAGAACAGATTCAAAATGCGAATCATTTATCTGACTTTCTAGAAGGCCTTCAGAGTACTGTATTAATAAACAAATCAGCGAAACATATACATGGAAACTCTTAAGAGAACTACAACTCAGAAGAACTACAGATGGAAAGGCATACAGAAATAGCAACAAAACCACTGTTCTCCTGGGGCCACAGAGATTAAGGAAAGAAGTGATCGGTCCACTGATTAATAAAGAAGATGACTGGATATTTTTATTCTAGGGACAGGGAAATCTGGAGAAAGCAGGAGGAGGGACAGGATTGAAGATCATGATGTGAAAACAGTTGTATGTCACATAGCAAGATCAAAGGTTTGTTCTCTTCTGAAAAACCAGATTTGGTTTAGTTGTTGGGCAAATCCTAGGGATAATTTCTTAGCAGTAAAAGAAGTTTGACAATATACTGTAACTATTGGTTTATCAGGCAGGCAGACTGTCTCCCAGTGGATGTCTTAATATGGGTGGGTGGAAATTCCTTTGAGGAGATGTCCTACTCGGCCCTTTCCCATTGATTCTCACCCTCAAATAATGTTTTCAGAACTTGGGAGAAATAGAGGCATTGAAGATTATAATATTACCTTGATCTTTGAGTTGTGAATACTGGCCTTTCCCAGTATCCATGCTTCAAGTTCTTAAATCTGTTTTCTATGGACAGGTAGAGTCTAATCAGTGTAGCAATATGCTCTTTTGAGGACAATATTGTCTGTAGTCCATGCTAGTCATGCCGGCTGAGAGATTTCTGCAGTTGTGCTCTAGAAATGTATGTTTTAAATAACTTCTGCAATTAGACCAAAGACCTGGAAAACAGATTGCCTACATGCAGACACATACATTGTCCTTCTTTAAAATAATATCTGGAAACTAAGTTCCTCATTTTCAACATAGCATAATTTTCTGAATGGCAGATTATTTAAACAAAACTCTGTGTATCCATCAAGTTTTACTTCCTCTCTTCATTTCCCACTTTTTAGAAAATATGCTACTCCAAGATGACCAGGGTGTATTTGTTTAGGAATGCATCCTCATTGACATTTGATATCTTTCCAAGTGCCAGTAAAAGGATTCCAGTCTACTTATTAAGAAGGACAAGATAACATTGCTAACCACAACAGACAAAATGGCTCCCCTTCTTAAGAAGAGCTGCTGAGCAATGATAAAAGAAAGTGCCAAGAAAACCTAACCCCTCTCCACTATTAATACACAAAACTGAGGGAAAATGGGCAAGTCTCACCATTTCAGATGCTCTCATCTTAATGTTAGGTCAAAGATGTTTAAAAATTCATCACCATCATGATGAGAACTAAAGCGAGGAATTCAAGAGGGGGAAAGCACATTATTAAAGCCTTTACAAGAACTTTGGTTTCATGTTATCATTTTAAATGGTTGGAAGAGATCATCATGGAATTTAAAGAACCAGTTTGGGGTGTCAGGAGGGCAGAAATTCTTCCAGTTATTTCTGAAAGACATTTAATTCTTTTGGTTTCCATTTTAATGCAAATATGAACATGTTATGTCCGGCCCTTGCAAGCAATAGTCCAGACAATGATGAACAAAACAGTAACAAGTCTTTTTTTAATAGTCTATTCAAGATGAGCTTTCAAGGCATTCCAGACATTGAGATGGCTATACAGTCCCATGAAATCAGTCCCTCCGGAGTGTGCCAAGGAAGGAGGCAATACCTAGCTACTTTAGGATTGTAGCATAATGGAGGAAACCCAGGCTAGCACGTTGCTCGATACCTGTACAGAGAGGGAAGTATAGATCCGGTCCGGCCCACCCTTGTTTACCCGTGGGGTTTATATAGTGTCTCCCCGGCGGTGGCTTCTTGATACAAAGTAGCAACCCACCAGATAACTGTAACTAACCAATCATAACAGGGAATATATGTATTTAACCAATGAAGAACAAGGTACAAAACTGTAGCCAATCACAGTACTTAGATTAGCATAATGAGCGCACCCTGTGCAGGGGTTTTTGTGCCACTTTCTGTTCCTAATTTGGATGGTGGGAAACCGCCATTTTCCTCTTGCAAAGGTGCTGCCCGCGCTACTTGCAAATGTGCCTGAATACACAACAGAACGTTAATTTGGTTCACTTTGAAAAGCAGGATGTTTCTTAGCTGCTTGCCTGTTACTGAATGTCAGAGAACTCTCAAAAGCTGTTTCCAGAAATATGTATATTAAGAAATGATGCACACAGAAATTATTAAAGGAAAGAACATATAGCAATGTATTACACTGGGCCACTAGGCTTCAATGCAGTCATGTCTTTACCAAGCTGGGCTGGGCTGGTGAAGTCCTGTAGGTTCCTTGAGTTTCTATATAGGAAGACATAGCTGTGGGGGTTCATGCTGAATATCTAGTAGATCCATATCCAATGGGATTGGGAGAGACATTTCAAGAGGTGAAATGTGAAGCTGTACTTCTGGCATGAGTCGGCAGTCCATATTTTGAAATGTAACTTTTAACCAAAAGGATCTGGCCTGATCATCTGGTCATGATTTTTAGAAATTTTATATTTTATTTTAACCTGCACCATCCTCAACACTGTAGCGCCCAGCCCAGCCTGCAGAAGACAAGCCTGAGATTGAAAGTTAGCTTCTGTATTTGAGTTTTTAGTTGTTTAATACAAGTATCATCAACCCTTGCCTTTGAATTGTGTGCAGGGACCATATGGCTTTTCTCTGATTTACTTGGGCAGATGCTTGCAAAAACAATATCTGGCAAAATTGTGAACAAGAAGAATAAACTGTGAGGAATGTGCATGGAAATGCATAGGAATTTTCAAGCAGTCTTTTTAAAAATAGTATTCATATGGAAACAGGAAAGAATAAATTTAATATCTGACAGAAATTGAAATAGAGAGAGATTTGTTCATCCTTCCTGATAGCACATAAAACAGTGGGAGAGTCTCACGATAGTGAGTAAAATTGTATTTATTTGCCTCCCTAGAGTCATATCCTCTTTTTCTTCCAGTGATTTCAAGGCAAAATATGTGATTCTTCCCTTCCCCTCCACATTAGCCTGACAACATCACGAAATGAGCTTCATATGGCTAAGTGAAGATTTGCCCCTAAGTTTCTCAAATTTTGCTTAAGGATGTCAATTGCTACATGGTAGGGGCCAGTACCCTGTTCAAAATGTATGCCTGCAGAACTCCAACTGTATAAGTGCACACCTGTCAACTGCAGCTCTGGACAATACGGGACCTGCACAGAACGGTTCTGTGCAAGTCGCCTACTACACATGCATAGAAGGCTTTTATGCTTGCGTAGAACCCTTCTATGCATGCATAGAAGGGTTCTACGCAAGCGTAGAAGGGTTCTATGCAAGCGTAAAAGCCTTCTATGCATGTGTAGAAAGCGATCTGCGCAGAAGGGATGCGCAGTACCTCCTTTCCCCCCGCTGCCAATTCCGGGGTTTCAGCAGCTGCGGGTGGGAAATGGCGCAAATCGGCGCCAAAAATGGGAAATCCCAGCCAATCCGGGAAGGTTGACAGGTATGTAAGTGTTCATGATCTAACAAGATGCCTGTCTAGTACCTGATAATGTGCGACCTGCTCTTCATCTGATCATTGCTGCAACTTCCAAGGTTCAAATTCTTCATGTGTGTAGATAAACAGGATATTGGCTAGAGGTTCTGAAGGTTGGCTTTATAGCTCCAACAGAGGATGCAAACAAACCTGGTTAGATCAAAGGAAATACATACCAAATGATGGCAATTGGTCAAATGATGCAAGCTGAGCAGAAAGAGCCCTGGAACTTTTAAGAAGCATCTGTAGCTGGCAACAGCAGGCAGTTCCATTACCAATAGGATGTTGAGACCTCCAGCCTTTGTATCCACCATTAAGTAAAAGTAAACATCTCCCTTGCTCAAAAGCCATTTGTATCTGGGGTGTGGGGTGTGCTAATCTCTGTTTTCAGCCAAAGAGCCAGTGCTGTCTGCAGAAAATGCCTGTAGACATTTCTGTGCTCAAGTGGCAGGATGACTAGACACCAGAGTGCATGGAAAACCAATACAGTACCAATAAGTAGTACCTATTTATCTACTTGAAATTTCTTGCTTTTAAATGGCTAGGTTGACAGGAGCTGGGAGAGATGATGGGAGTTCACTCCATCGTGCAACATTCGTGTCTTGAACTACTGATCTGCTGACCTTCCACTTGTCAAGTTGAGTATCTTAACCACTAAGCCACCACAGCCCCCTCACATCAATCATTACAAGAAACAATAATAGAAGGAAATATGTATTCATCCCCAAAACAACCAGCTAGTCTCACACTGAGTCAATGGGAGGATGGGAGGGTCGCAGTTTGCCTCAAAATAGGCTGAATCCAGGGACTAGCTACCCTATATGGCATTGCTCCTGTCCTTTCCCATGCCAAATGGAGTGAGTTTATTCACTCAGCCCAGTGGTGAGATTCTAATTCCTGGCTGCAGAGCCAGATGGGCAATGATCCACTGCCCAGCAGGGTTGCACTGGGTGGAGGAAGCCCTTCTGTGAGAACCTACAAAGAACACTATGATAAAGGATATTCATAATGAAATCTTTCATTTCTGTTTTACCCCTTGCTGCCCAGTTCAAGTTCATTAGGCGTGGGAGGTTCCCTTCACCTCCAATCCTTTAGTGTCTTTGTTGCCTGTCATATTCTTCCTTAGCACAGATGACTCTTTTGAACTGCCACAGTATTCTGGTTTGGTGCTCTCTTTTTCAGTGCCATAGCTAGGTTTGAATTGTGGACAATGTAGCTGGAACCAGGCTATGCCCTTTTGATATAGGCCTGGGCCTCTCCATGGGAGGCTCAATATCAGGCTGGTCTAAACTCTTACTCGACCAGCCATGGCAAGTTTGCTGGATACTTGAATTATCAGTGGGACTTTCTTGTATGTGTCTGGTGTAAGCATATTCAAAGAGGATCTCCAGGCACCTGGGATCCTCCTGTCACACTCCTGAACATCACTCTACAAACCTTCCCCCCTCTCCCCCACTTTTTTCTCCTCTCCCTCTGTAATGGTCTCCTCAACTTTTATACTGACGCCTTCTTACCTTTTGGCGTCTGCACCATACCTGTCAAGTTTTGGATTTGGAAATAAGGGAAATTTCCTGGCAAATAAGGGAAACTTGACAGCTATGCTTATCCTGTGCTGCCCTCCAATGGCGGCAATAGGGCATTGCAGTCTAATTAATAAGAGATGACGGCGGGAAAGAGGGTAAAATAAGGGATTTTCCTGGCCAATAAGGGATACTTGACAGCTATGATCTGCACATCCAATTGAACTAGTCCCTTGTTGAGTCCGCTTAAGAAGTATTCTGACCAGCAGGATTGGGTCAAATACAAGTGATTTATTATCAGCTGAGGAAACCAGACTGGGGAACATGAACAAGGTGGCCAGCTTATATGCAGTGAGAATGGCCATTACACAGGTGGATACATTTTGGTGGGCTTCCGGAGAAGCAGGAAGTTTGTACTGACAAATCAGCTATTTTGATGGTAGTTTGGAATTGGTGCCTTTGCAAAAGGTGTGCTATTCTGCTGTAGACTTTATGGCACTAATAGCGGTTCTTGGACACAACATCCCCACTGCTGGCTTGTGTGATCTCAAGCAGTGACCAGGTGAGGGGTACCAGACATACCTGTCAGGGAGGGTGGTGCTCAAAGAGGCTGTGGAAGACATAGAAATCAATCCTTGCCATGGGAAGATTGCCTCTCACTCAGATCTTTAAGAAATCCATGTCTCTACTGGAATTTGTTTTAAAGTGCTGATTGAATTCTTAGCACAGTCATTAGCTTCATATGCAAAGTGCCACAAAGCTAAATTAAAACCTAATGCAAAGTAATACAAAATTTAAACTAAACTTTCAATGTGGATAAAATGAGAGGGCAGGGGAAACAATGTTAAAAACACTGCACTAGGTGACTCAAAAGAAATATTGTATGGATGTGAGGAAAATAAAGATAAAATGGCTTTAGGACCTGTTGCTTTTGCAAGAAAAAATACTCAATTTGAAAGAGCCCTTTTAATACATAGTGTGAGCTGATGCAGAGAACCTAATGAAAAAGGACTACCTAGGGCAGCACAGGTTCAAATACAGTGGCACCTCACTTAAAGAGTATAATGCATTCCACGGGATTGCTCTTTAAGTGAGTTGCTCTTTAAGCGAAAAACTTGGAAAAAGGGCCACTGCCACCATGGTAAGTGACCCTTCGTGACTTCTGTTAAGTGATTTTTGGTTGTTCTATGAGGTGACCATTCAGAGAAATTTCTGTTTTTTAAGTGATTTAGTCTCTATGTGAGGCGTTCTTTATGCGAGGTTTTACTTACCAACTTCTTAATTCAATATTTTTTGGTATATAGGAATAGCATGAATCTATCCACTGCTGTCCCTGAGTTCTCTTTCCATCCAGAGACTATGCAGTGCTATCTTTGCCTAATCCTCTTTGGATATGATTGATGACTAAATTTTCTGTGAAAATAATTAAGACTGAAGTCTGAAATCCTCAGAGGGGATCTTGCTTCCACATAAAAATGCACCGGATTGAATGTTGGTCAAGTTTATGTCTTCAAGAATTGAATGGGTCTATTTTATCTGCAGCTTAGTACTGGATTTCAACCATACTGAGATAAACAGCCTTTGTCCACATTCATTCTTATGATCTATTTAATTTACAGTGTTCATAATGCAATGTAAATTATGGTTGAAATCAAGTAATAGGTTGCAACTAGGGTAGGCCCACTGAATCCATGGGAATTTAGTGCTTCATATGATTCACATATAAGTATTGGGACTTCTGAACAGTGCCAACAATAAAGGAGAGAAACTTAGTGTCATCAGCAGAAGCCAAAATGAAATTGATAATGCTCACATCTGATAAAAGACAGTAAAGAGATAAAAAAGTCAGGGAAATTAAGTTCTGAAAAATATATAACAGGAATTCGGTAGCTGCTGGCTGTCAGAAGACAAGAAGGAGGTGCAAGGGAGATGGGAAATTACACTGAAGAGAAAATTGTCCTCCAACAACTCTGAAAATTGAAACAAAAATGAAAAATAAAAGCAAATGGACATTTCAGCAACAGGACACTCTTGTAAGAGTTGTGGGCAGCTGCGGTGCCAAAGGAAATAGCCTAGTCATTACTATTTTTAGATGCCATAAGAACAGAGATCAATATTACACACAGTGTCTGAAGTTTGAGGAATGAAAGGAGTGAAGAGAGTGAAATCTGATAATACATTTATTGAGTCATTTCCTTCCAAGCAGATAGATATGGTGTAAAACTCCATAATTTCTCCAAATAGTTAAGTAAAGCCAAGAGTCGCAAGAGTCCCAGTGATGCTTGGACATGCACCATGTTCTTTGGGATTCATTTTAAGGGCCAAATTAGTACAAATGCATGTTAGTAACTGTGACAGCTAGTTTCCTACCAGTGCTAACAGGGGAATGGAAGGGGATGATCTTGGGAAGAATCTTGGTTGGGGACAGAAGTACTTTTCCATAGGATGCAGACCTAATTTAAAAAATCACCCCATTCCTACTATTCAGTAAGAATAAGAAATTGCTTTTCATTTTTACAAATGAGAATGGCATACAGACATATTTTAAAAAGGCAATCTAACTTAAACAATAGAAGTGCAGAGCCTACAACCATGACAAATAAGAACAGCACTGCTTCCTTGTGAAACAGAACAGTCAGCCAATTAAATGCTCCATCAAAGAAAAAGGTTGTGGGGAGAGTAATGGGATGCTCAGATGAAAAAGGAAACAGTGTTCCTTTACTTTCAACAGTTTTGCGGAAGGTTGACATTTCAGCAGGTGGAACATGCTTGGAAAGCTGCACCTGCTAAAAATTTCTTCTTCTCAGTAAGTATTAAAGGTGCAGGAACCTCTGCTGGCTTTTTCATCTGGGTGCTCTAGTAATCAGTGGTTCTCAGCATTGGACTGCATTGGACTAAATCTCCCATGATTCTTCACCATTGGCTGTGCTGTCCAAGACTTCTGGGCACTGTAGTCCAAGAACCTCTGGAGACCCAAGCTTGGGAACCATTGTTGGTTTACCATAAATGTTGCACTGCATTTGAGAAGGCTTTGCCCCCTTATTGTTGGATAAAACATACTAAGATACTTAGAGAAGAGATTGATCACCAAATCTTAGCCTCATTCAGAGAAATGGTTCTGCAGATATTTGATATCTGTAGATATACAGGCAGGAATAATAAAAAAAATTAGGCCACCAAATCTGAATCAGAGAGAGGAAAGTTGTGGAGAATGGCTGCTAGCCATGATGGGGGTACATTGCATACACCTGATTGAATGAGTCTTGAACTTGTGGAAGCTTTTCTTCACAACAAGAATCCTAAACAAATGCCTGATTGCATATGTCTAGGGGTAAAGTGAAGATGACTACAAAGCCATGCACAAAGGCACCACACCATAGATCAGAAATTGTGATATTACAGCTCTTTAGTGACTCAATTTTATTCTTTAATCTTTAGAAAAAAATATTAGAACAAAGAAGATGAACATGTGTGATTTACTTGTGATAAATATTATTAAATATATTTATGAACATAAATAATCAGAACATTCAAACATATCTTTTCTTTTACCACCAGAGGGTAGGACGTAATCTGGGTTAATTATTTCACAGAATACTTCAATAATATATGCTAAATCAGCAATGGCTAACCTTGGCACTCCAGGTTTTCTTGAACTTCAATTCCCAGAAGCCCTGATCAGCAGGAGTGCTGACTTGGGCTTCTGGAAATTCAAGTCCAAGAACACCTGGAGTGCCAAGGTTGGCCATCACTGCCCTAAAGCATTATAATGAGTCATTTACTACTATATATGAGGACTTCTGGTGTCTAGCCATGCCTGCCACATGACCACGGAAACGTCTGCAGAAGCAGACAGCGCTGGCTCTTCGGCTTAGAAACAGAGATGAGCACTGCAACCTAGAGTCTGATACGACTGGCCTTCGAGCAAGGGAAACCTTTACCTTTATGAGGACAATTGCAGGGGTCTTAATAGCATGCCACATTTCTTTCTGTTTTAAGAATAAATAAATAAATAGATAAACAAACAAACAAACACTTACTTACATACTTACTTACCCAGGGTTTTCTAGGAAGATAATACACACAAGTGATTTACCATTTGCTTCTTACAGGAGATAACCTGGGACTGTGCATTTTGCCAAAGGCCACACAGACTGGCTGTTCTCCCAGGGGGCACCATGTGGAATCAAAGTCCCAACCTATACCCCTGAGTTATCCATCCAATATAATTAGGGCTGCTAAAAGAGCAAAAAACAAATTAAATTTGAATAGCACAATAGTTATCATATTCAGATTTAGATGGGCATTTGTCAGGTAAGTTCCAATAGACTAGTCCTATCTAGTTCTTCTGTCACTCCTATGCCTATTAAAAGTGTCTGTGTCTGGGTAATGACCAATTACAAAACCCAGAAAAAACTAGAATTATACACCTTTTATGTGTGGATACCATAATGCGATTTGCAGGATCATAGTCTCAAAACAGCCACAAAATTTTCAACAAACAGATAAAAATGTTATTTCACCTTTAGAAATGTTCATCTCTCCCTCTAATTAAAGATAAAAGTTAAGATTCTTCATAAGAGGAACACCTGGCATCATTAATGTGTTACCCATTTTCAATAGTAATTCTATATGCAGTACCATGGGATCATTCAGAATGACTCGATAAGCCACTGATGTTTCAGAACAATTTTACAAACTCTTCTACAGGAGGAGATTGCTTTGCATATTAAAAACTGAGCATATAGCTAAGAATGAAGCAAGTGCAATTAGCACCTGGGCTGCACTAGCTAGAACTTATTCCATCAGTATAATTAGCTAGTCTAATGTTAATTTGAATGAACTTGTACAAACACAAAAGCTTCCACAGAAAGTTTATTGTTCCCTCTAACAATACCCTGTTTGTAAATGTGACTGAGCAGCTTTAAAAAGTAAAAAAGTAGTGATTTCTCTTTAAGTGGGAACAATCTTGTGTTGTCATTTGGTGACATGTCACTTCTGACTTACAGGGACCCTTCCAAAGCATGACAAAT
Source organism: Bradypodion pumilum (assembly GCA_035047305.1). Taxonomy (NCBI): domain Eukaryota; kingdom Metazoa; phylum Chordata; class Lepidosauria; order Squamata; family Chamaeleonidae; genus Bradypodion; species Bradypodion pumilum. Next base: position 359,890,449 of record JAWDJD010000001.1, read on the forward strand.
GCCCATCATTAACAGCTAAAATTATAAGAAAATTATTAACAGTGACAATACAGATAAATGGCACTGTGAGCATGCATGACGAGTGAGTTTAAAGACCTGTGGAAAGTTTAGGAAATGTGAGAAAAATGCTACAGCACCTTGTCACATCACCCAGAGAGGAAACATAGTTTAGATGAGACTTTTCCAGGTATTAGACAACTTGACTGTGTGATCTTTCCATCTTCAAAATCCTTTCCCCCTTTTTGATATTAAACTTCACGGTAGACATTTATTTGTGATTTTTTTAAAGCAAATTCTTTTTGAAAAGGAAGACCTTCTGTAAAACTTTATCTCTTCATAGCCACCATATTTGTGTGAGGAACCACCATATTTGTGTGTAGGTAAGTGCAGTCCCTCCCATGGAACAACATTACATCTAGGCCACAGTGGAAGATAGAGGCCAATGTTCATATGTGGAGCTACCACAAATCATGAGCTCTAGCCACAAGAAGCTGTTTAAAGGATTTATCATCTCCATTGCAGTGATTTGGTGAAATGGGCATTTTAATTTCTCTCCCCTCAAAAGTAGGGCAGATAAGGAATGTTCCCCCCAGCTTTATTTGAAACAAAGACAAAATACAGAACAAAGCCAGGCTGCTGAGCTTGACACTCAGTTTCTGGTTTAGAATGCCACCTGGAGTTGAATGTGACGAACATTTACAATTTTTCTCCTGCTCAGCAAGATGCTGTTCCTTGACACAGTGAGACAAAAGTCAAAATAAACATTGTCAATTCTTGTGAGGGATTATTTTCCCCTTCTGAAATGACAGCGAAAAGGACACATGTTTCCTCTTCACTTCAGCAGCAATAATGGTGGGAGGGAAGGGGGACATGAGGCATGGTACACAAAGTTTTGTACATATAAAGCAGCTTTCGTGTGCACATGTGCACAAAATAAAAAGGTTTGCACTGGAAGAAAAATCCCTTTGATGAAATTTTTACACAGAGTCTTGAAGTGAAGAAAGCACAAAACCTCTAGCAGTTTTTGTTCAGCCTTGAGAAAAAATGTAGCTGTTGATCTTACTGCTGAAAATGAAATAAATAAGCATTTAGGAGATACAGTCAAACTCAGGTATGGAATGGGATCAGCATATCTGTTTAAACCTCATATCTTATCACAGTTATTATGTTTTTGTTCATTTTTAACTGGTTGCATCTTCCAAAGCATTTTCAAGGACAGCCCAACATAAAACACATTACAATATATGTCCCATTGTAAGGTACAATGAACTATTATCCCTACCACACCCAGTCTCCATCTGCCCACATCACTCAGTCTTCAAAAATGGCATGGTTCCAGGTGCCAACACCAAGGGTATCTAAGAGTTTTCAATTAGGAAATGAGCCTTCACGGTGGTTGTACCCTCAATGTGGAACACTTTACTAATGGAGCTGTGTTAGGCTCCATCCCTGGACATATTTAAAAGACATCTCAAGCCTATGCTGTCTAGGAAGACGTTTAAAGATCGTATACCAATGGCGAATTAGTAAATTAGCTATTACCTGTTTTTTTAAAAATGTAATTCCATCTCTTCCCAGGCTATAGCTGACGAACAATTGCCATTTAAGAAAGTTTAATATGTTGGTGTGGAAGGTTGGGGTTATGTTATATATTGTATGTTAAATTTTATTTGTCTATTTGTTATGTTTCTATGTTATTGGAAACAGTCAGAGTGGGAACATCTTCCAGATGGGTGATATAGAAATACATCAAGCAAGCAAACAAAATAAATAAATAAACAAACAAATTCACCAGATTTGCCAAAAAGCCAGGTAATTCCTCCATTATCACTGACAAAATTTATAGATTAACTTTTTAGAACAGTAGCTGTGTTAGTCTGTGTTTCAAGCATATCAGAGAAACAAAACAAAACAAAAATGCTGTAGCACTTTGAAGACTGTTATATTTTAATGTTAGCTTTATAGAAAGACTCTTGATATATATTAGATCCCTACCTGATAGAGCACAAGAATATCAAGACAAACAAAGTAAATCATAATTATTGCCTGACATATACACTATGCATTCCCATGCTTTGGACATGAAATGAGAAGAGAGGATTCACTTGAGAAAGCCTTGATGCTGGGAAAGGTGGAGGGCAAAAGAAGAAGGGGGCGGCCAAAGATTAGATGGCTAGATGGTATCGTAGACACAATGGGCACAGAGCTGGGTGGGCTGAGGAGGATGGTGGAGGACAGGGGTGCCTGGAGGACAATGGTCCATAGGGTCGCAAAGGGTCGGAATCGAATGTGCGACTGAACAACAAAAGATTCCTAACAAAAAAATAAGAGAATGAAATGTCTTCAAGTACTTCTGGAAGATGAAGAAATAGGAAGACAGATTAATATCAGCATTAAAGAAACCCTGATCCATGTCCAGCTGCTAAAGAGTTTAATTTTCCCTGATCTCCTTTATTGAGTGATACCAATAAGTCCTGTGCAATGGCAACAAAAGTAAAATACATAAGGAATCCTCCTACATATTTTGAGAAATGAAGTTATTAGATCTCTTGCACCCTTTTAAGAAATAATTTCAAAGAAATGTGATTACAATAGCTTACTTTCTATTATTATTTTTAAAAAGCAAATTAATGAAAACGCAACTCCTACCATGGTGTTCCTTTGTGCTGCTCTTGAAAAAGGCAGAATTGAAAAGGCAGAATTGAACGTTTAGCAGAGTTTGAGAGATGATAAAGCAGCCTCTTTATAACCTAAAGTGAGAGTGGGAGAGAAAACATTAGGCCATTATGTAGACACTACTGATTCTATGAAGGTTTTCCCCTCTCCCGATTGATATGTGTGTATTTTTATCTGAAGGTGGTGGTGTTTCGGCAAGGAATAAGGCCACCGCAAGAAATGTCAGGTCCCATTATACTGTGACAGGGGAGATTGCAGACAGATTCAAATCTTCATACAATATAAAGAAAAAATGAAATGTTATGACAAGGCTATTCAATGAATATGTGACAGAGGCATCACAGCACCTCTGCTGAAACATTGTACCTTTCTCCCTTGTTGCATGACTGAAAATATAGCTACAGACACCAGCCCTAACCCTAGGCACCAAGGGAGAAACACATCTAGGCCACATGAATGTTTTTGGCCTGCACTTACCCCCTCTTTCATTTCTCCTGCCCCATGTTACATGCCTAAAAATACAGCTGTGTACACCATCCATCAAACCAGGCACTCAGGTGCAACCAAACCCAGGTCACAGTTTAGTGCTTTACTCACTGACTCACATGGCTATTTCTGGGTTGCACTTCTTCTCCTGCCCACAGGACCAATGAACATTCATCTGTGTTCTCATGGGCTTTAAGGAAGAACAAGGAGAGCATTCCATGGCTTCTATGACATGCATTTTTTTCTTAGCCTTTAAATGCACCCCACATCTTCATAGAAACAAGACCCAGAAGACACATGCTCAGCCCAAGTTTACAAATGATACATTGGCCCCGAGCTGATTCCACCTCAGCTGAAAAGACGGCTCATTCTTACATTTCATTTATAATTCAAATTTATTGTATCATGTTGTATTGTGTTGTATCTCAGTTGGTTCTATCTGGTACTATCCATGAATAGAACAAGGGATGTCAAATGGGGTTACACAAATAATCTTTGCAAACAAGTGCAGAGTGATGCACGTTGGAGCAAAAAAACCCAATTACATTTATAAACTGATGGGGTCTGAACTCTCCACGACAAACCAGGAAAGGGACCTTGATGTCCTGATGGACAACTCAATGAAGGTGTCAACCCAGTGTGCCTCAGCAGTGAAAAAAGCAAACTCAATTCTAGGGATCATTAGGAAGGGTATAGAAAATAAGTCAGCAAGTGTCATTTTGCCTCTTTATAAATCTACTAGCAGATTTTGCCCGGCGGTGCCGGGCTGTTTTAAATGGTTTTGGAAGGTTTTTTTTTTAATGTTGGTAAAGAGCCGGGCTGTTTTAAATTGTGTTGTAAGGGATAAATTCTTTTGGTAATTTATGTAAAAAAGAGGTGTGTTGGTGGTTAGGGGTGGTTTGGGGTGTGCACAACCACCACTACCCATACAATACCACTCCAACCACCAACACACACATCAAAAATTCCTGGCAAGGCAGGAGTGTTTTGTGTGTGTGTGTGTGTGTGTGTGTGTGTGTGTGTGTGTGTGTGTGTGTGTGTGTGTGTGTGTGTGTGTGTGTGTGTGTGTGTGTGTGTGTGTGTGTGTGTGTGTGTGTGTGTGAGTGAGAGAGAGAGAGAGAGAGAGAGAGAGAGTATGTGTGTGTGTGTGTGTGTGTGTGTGTGTGTATTGTCCCCCCAACCCTTCCAGAGCCAGGGGACCCTGCAGAGAGGGGATTCCCCCCCCCGCAGGACACCCCATTATTAAAGAGAAGAAACCAAGCTCTTTCTTCTTTTAAAACAGAATGTTGGGGGGGTGTATTCGATCTCTTCCTGGTCCCCTGGGTTTGGTAGGGTTGGGGGGAAAAAAGGGGTCTGTCCCCCCAACCCTTCCAGAGCCAGGGAACCCAGCAGAGAAGGGATTGTCTCCCCACCCCCACCCCAAAAAACACTCCATTTTTAAAGAGAAGAAACCAAGTGGTTTCTTCTCTTTTAAAATGGTGTGTGTGTGTGTGTGTGGGGCTTATATTCGATCTCCTCTCCCTGGTCCCCTGGGTTTGGTAGGGTTGGGGGGACAAAAGGGGTCTCTCCCCCAACCCTTCTGGACCCAGCACCTTTCATTGCCTCCCTCACCCACCCCCTAACCCTTACCTAACCCTTATCTTTTCCTGGCTCCCTCCAGCTGGGTCTTTCAAAGTCTTTCCCTCTGGCTCCCACTGCTTTTTTTTTAAAGTCAGCGCACGTTTCCAGCCTCCTCTGTGCTCGTATCACTCAGCCTGATTGCACAGTGCAAAGGATGCTGGGAATTGAAGTCCTTTTTCTTTGTTCACGTTCGGGGGGCTCCTGCCCCACTGCCACATTTCTCAACCCGACAGTTACCTGTGAACCCAGTTTGGGTGAGTGCAGGGAGGCTCGGTCGGGGCCAGTGGGGCCTGGTGCAACATCCTTTGTCACATTCCAACGGTTAACGCACAGATTTATAGGTATAGATGGTGAGGCCCCATCTGGAATACTGTGTACAGTTCTGGCCACCATACCTCCAGAAGGATATTATGGAGTTGGAGAAAGTGCAGAGGAGGGCAACCAGAATGATTAGGGGACAGGAACACCTTCCTTACCATCTGAGGCTGCAACGGTTGGGCCTCTTCACTCTTGAACGACGACGTCTAAGAGGTGTCCTGATTGAAGTTTATAAAATCATGCACGGTGTGGACAAAGTGGATAAGGAAAAACTGTTTTCCCTATCGCACAACACTAGAACTAGGGGGCACTCCATGAAACTTTTGGGAACTAGTTCTCAAACAAATAAGAGAAAGGACTTTTTCACCCAGAGGAATCACTGGTCTATGGAACTCCCTGCCAGAAGAAGTGGTGACAGATGTCAGTCTTGACAGCTTTAAGAAAGGATTAGACAAGCTCATGGAGGACAAGGGTATCAATGGCTATAATTATGGATACCTAAGGACAACCTGCGGGTTGGAGAGATAGGCAGGATAACTCTCAATTTAATTGTAATTTAATTTAATAGTCATATTTATATATGCCGTCCACTCAGGCAGAACCCTACTCAGGGCGGCATTACATCAAGTTCTAAAACACATAAAAACAATTTAAAAGCCCCATATCCCACCCACTTTAAAAAACCCATATCCCACCCACCCATCCCACCCAATATAAAAAGAAGAAGAGAGAGTTCTCAATTGTTTACATAAGCCAGCAGGCGGGGACCATGTTCCCATTCGGGCCCCACACCTGCCCTGCCAGCCAGGTCTTCAATCCTTTCCTGAAGGGCAGCAATTCTCTTTGAAGTCTTAGATCTGTTGGCAGGAGGTTCCAGAGAGTTGGTGCGGACACGGAGAAGGCCCTCCTTCGGGTGCTGGACAGATGTGCACCCCTGATGGCACCATTAGAGAGCCCCTCCGGTCCGCTCTGGTTGGACGGGCAGACACTCTTGGGACGATGCGGTCTCTAAGGTATCCTGGCCCACTGTCATATAGGGCTTTAAAGGTCAAAACCAGCACCTTGAATTGTACCCAGAGACAAACTGGTAACCAGTGCAGCTCCCGAAGTAGCGGTGAGGCATGGGCATATCGCCCACATCCCATCACCACCCGGGCTGCCGTATTCTGGACCAGCTGCAGCCTCCGAATGGTCGTCAAGGGCAGCCCCATGTAGAGCGCCTTACAATAATCTAGTCGGGAAGTGACCAGAGCATGGGTGACCATAAGCAAGGAGCCCCGGTCCAGGAGCGTGCGCAACTGGCGAATCACCCGAAGTTGGGCAAAAGCCCTCCAAGGCCACAGCCGCTACTTGTTCTTCTAGCAGCAGCCGCGAGTCCAGAAGGACCCACAAGTTGCGCACTGGGTCTGTCTGGGGCAAAACAGCCCCATCCAGTACCAAAGATGGTAACTCCCTGGATAACATGGGGCCCCTTATCCACAGCCACTCTGTCTTGCTGGGATTCAGCCAAAGCCCATTGGCCCCCATCCAGACCCCAATGGCCTCCAGCCATCCGGATAGGATTTCAACAGCATCACTGGGGTCCTCACGGGCCGAGATGTACAACTGAGTGTCATCCGCGTACTGATGTTACCGCACCCCGTGGGAACGAATGATCTCACCCAGTGGCTTCATGTAGATGTTAAATAGGAGAGGAGAGAGCACCGAGCCCTGAGGCACCCCATACTTGAGGAGCCTAGGGCTGGACCTCTCACTCTCTAACCACACTGACTGGGTACGGCCCTCCAGAAAAGAGGAAAACCAGGACAACACAGTGCCCTGGATCCCCAATCCTTTGAGCCATTCCAGAAGGATACCATGGTCGACGGTATCGAAGGCCGCTGAGAGGTCAAGAAGAGCAAGGACGGATGGATAACCCCCGTCCCGCTCCCACCAGAGATCATCCATCAGCGCGACCAATGCCGTCTCCGTACCATACCTGGGCCTGAATCCTGATTGAAAGGGGTCTAGATAATCCGCTTCCTCCAGGACACTCTGCAGCTGGCGCGCCACCGCCTTCTCCAAAACCTTACCCAGAAAGGGCAGGTTGGAAACCGGCCTGTAGTTGTTAAGGACAGCTGGGTCAAAGGATATTTTCTTCAGGATGGGGCGCACCAAAGCATGTTTTAGCGGTGCAGGAAATACACCCTCCCGTAATGATGCATTTATTATCGCCCCAACCCAGCCACCTGTCACCACCTTGGAGGCTTTCACCAACCAGGTGGGACAGGGGTCCAAAGGACATGTAGTGGCACACACAGCTGCAAGGAGCCTGTCCACTTCATCAGGGACAACAGGATCAAACTGATCCCAGATCGTACAGCAAGACTGTGCTCCGGTACCCCCCCCCGACCATCCCCATCCACGCCGGGATTCAGTCCTGAATGAATCCGATCGATTTTCTCCACCAGATGGTCAGCAAAGTCCTCAGCCGAACCCTGCCAACCGGGCACCGATCTCCCCCTACTGAGGAGGGACCTGGTTACCCGGAACAGGGCGGCTGGGCGATTATCAGCGGAGGCAATCAGGGTGGTGAAGTATTGCCGCCTCACCACCCCCATCGCCACTAGGTAGGCCCTAATAGCAGCTCTAGCTAGTGTCCAATCGGTGTCATCCTGGGTTTTCACCCAGTGGCACTCTAGGCGTCTCTTTGCCCGTTTGAGTTCCCGCAGTTCATCCGTGAACCACGGGGATGACCTAACCCCACAGGCGCGGAGAGGCCGCAGTGGCGCGATTTCATCCAAGGCTGCTGTTGCCGTCCTGTTCCACAGGTCGACAAGTGCCTCGGGTGAATCGTATAGCCGATCCAAAGGAACATCCCCCAGTTCCCTCTGGAATCCATCTGGATCCATTAGTTGCCGAGGGCGGGCCATTTTAATAGGCCCTGCCTCCCTATGATGAAGCGTCGCCAACTCTCAATGCCATTTCCAGGGAATCCTAAGCAGGTGAAGGCATCTGTTTGGGAATACCCTGAAGCAAATGGTGAGCCACTGTGTGAGACAGAATACTGGACTGGATGGGCTGTGGCCTGTTCCAGCAAGGCTGTTCTTATGTAATCAGTCTAGCCAGTTATCCTGCGATGGTAATAGAGTAGACCATACTGCCAGTGACTCAACACTAAGTGTCAGGTGTTGACAACCCTGACAACCCTGAAGACTAATGCCCTTGGGTGCCGAAGCCCACAGGGAAGGGTAATGGTCCCAAAGCGGATTAAATCCCACTTAAATTCATTTTAATGGAGTGCAGCAGCTTCATCAATACTGGGCTGAGGCTGAAGAACACTTTGTGTGCCAAAAGGGCTCAGGATCACAATGTCACTCACAGAACTGGATCAGTGGTATGAATGTCATGCTGCGATGCAGAAGGCAGATGAAAGGCCACTGCATAATATTCTCATGGCTGATTGCCATGAAGGTAAAGGTAAAGGTTCCCCTTGCTCGAAAGCCAGTTGTATCTGACTCTCAGATTCAGTGCTCATCTCTGTTTCAAAGCTGAAGAGCCAGCACTGTCTGCTTCTGCAGACGTTTCCATGGTCATGTGGCAGGCATGACTAGACACCGGAGCACACGGAACACTGTTAACTTCCCACCGAATTGGTTCCTATTTATCTACTTGCAATTTCTTGCTTTTGACTGCTAGGTTGGCAGGAGCTGGGACAAAGACACGGGAGCTCATTCCGTCCTACAGTACTCGGGAATCGAACAACTGACATTCCGCCTCCCTGTCAGTGTCTTAGCCACTTGAGCCACTGCAGTCCCTGAACATCCCCAATATTTGGATTCAGATATGGCAGAAGAACTCTCAGAAGTGTGCTCACTTCTATTCACATAGAGACACAAAGCAAGGGAAAATCCCAGAAACCAACTTCTATTTTCATCAGTTAATCACTCCTCCCCCAAACACAAAACAATACTCAGAAGAGTTTTTCAATAAGTGTGAATGACAGTGAGCATAAGAGGGTATCCTATCTTGACTTCCACCATTGGTGCTGTGAACACCCAGGCTGCCATATAGCTTGTAGGCTTGGTCTTAGCATTTGTTTTCTGAGTCTCGTTCCTATGAAGATGGGATATGGATTTAAAGCTTGGTATCCTTTTTCCTGCTGGCAGAGCAGGCACGATATTGTGCAAGAATATCATGACATTTACTGGCATTTTGAATTCTGGATACAGAGAAACAATATTTCACATGCAGAAACAAGAGGGTTTTTGTTTTTAAGATTTGAATTTCCCAAAATGTAATGTGTAAATATACATATGTTACTCAAAATTTCAACAGAAACTTCCCTTACGTAGACTTAGCCAGGGCTAGAAGATCCCAAAAGATGAGCACAAGATGTGTACTCTAGTAGCTGGGAGACGATAGAAGCAAGGACAGCAGGGAATAATATTGCAGTGATAATATTGTGCATTGACAATACTGTGGACTCTTTTAAAATGAAAAATGTCCTAGATATCTTGATCTTGGCAATGTCAACATAGCTTATCTACTATTAATTTTATTATTTCTGCTGTGGATATGTTTTTTTAAAAAAAATACACTTAAAAAATTCATACTGTAATTTTTAAATATATAAAACATAATAAAGGCCTCCCTTGCTCGAAAGCCAGTCATGTTCAACTCTAGGGAGCACTACTCATCTCTGTTTACATCCAAAACCTGTTTGTAGGCGCACCCCCCAATAAAGGACTCAGACACCAATGAAAGTGGATAAAGGCATTGGGCCACATTTATTGATTCATGCCCTAGTCCGAATTATAAATTTCTATTGGTAATTGACCAATTATAATTCTTAAGGCAAGCAGGCCGAAGTAACACTGGTAAGGTACCACCCAAAATTGCCAACGGCAATTGTTACAATGTATCTATTTGTATCAATTTGTTTGTTGACAACAAACAAATTGTTGACCGTAGTCAATATCTAACTAATGACCCCACCCTCTGACGCGTATCCGTAAAATCACGGGGTGATGCATGCTGTCTAGCTGTAGCCATCACCCCGTCGCCTGGTTCGTCGTTGACCGGACAACGTTTAACCAACTTATACCTGTCTAGTGTTGTCCAGTCAATTGCGAACCTGCCGGATACCTGTGGGTCATAAATGTTTACCTTACCAGTGCTACCCGCCCATGTGACCAAAGTCAACAGCAGCAACAGAAAAACCCCTATATCAAACCATAGCAACAGTGTGGGATGGGTGAAAAAACCAGGACCCAAGAGCCAATTGTGAGTCCCAGCCAAAAATTCCCACCCGGCCCCGAAGCGACCAAAATATCACACTGTTAACTAGGGAGGGGGTGGAGGGGAAAAACTTCTCCGCTCCGTCGCTTCGCAAAATGGCAGCTCGGCTGCCTCGTGGCCGCCCCTTATATAAGGGTGCTGGCCACGCCCCTTAACTAACCGGATGTCTTCGTCCAGTGGGGGGGGCGCAAAGAGCGCGGCGGCCATTTTGGCGCCGCGCTTGCATTGCAGGCGCACCCCCCAATAAAGGACTCAGACACCAATGAAAGTGGATAACGGCATTGGGCCACATTTATTGATTCATGCCCTAGTCCGAATTATAAATTTCTATTGGTAATTGACCAATTATAATTCTTAAGGCAAGCAGGCCGAAGTAACACTGGTAAGGTACCACCCAAAATTGCCAACGGCATTTGTTACAATGTATCTATTTGTATCAACTTGTTTGTTGACAACAAACAAATTGTTGACCGTAGTCAATATCTAACTAATGACCCCACCCTCTGACGCGTATCCGTAAAATCACGGGGTGATGCATGCTGTCTAGTGTTGTCCAGTCAATTGCGAACCTGCCGGATACCTGTGGGTCATAAATGTTTACCTTACCAGTGCTACCCGCCACACGGAGGGGCTTCAAAGAAGACGCCCCCCCCTCCCAGACCGTCAGCTCGGTCAACAGGCCTGCTCGCCAATCACCCAACAGGAGGTCCATACCTCCTCGCGACAGATGGACCCCATCCCCTGCATACAGGCCATAATTTTGCAGACTAATGGAGGGGTGACGACTGACCCGCCCCCAACCCCTGCTGACAATTAACCGGGCAACAGCCCTGTTTACCATGCGTCTAGCCTGGTCCAGGGCCTGGAGGTTGAACCCTCCCCTATACGCGTGCCGCGGCACCATGTCTGACCAAACGAGGGTTGTGGCGGGCCACACGTAATGCAGGTAGGTGAGGTCGCCGCAAATCGCATGCTTGAGCGATAGGCCGGCGACCTGACCTAAATCATTGCCCCCAAGGTGTATGATCAGGATGTCAGGCGGGTCAGCACTCCGGCCCGAGAAAAGGAATGGCAACAGCTCCCTCCACAACATCCCGGGTTTACCATACCATGTGAGACTTGCGTATGCACCCAGTCCCAGTCGGGGTCCCCACTCTGTCGCCGCAGCGTAACGCGCTGCCCTGTGCACGTAGCTATGGCCCACCAGCCATACTGTCACCGGCGTAATACGACACCCAGGGTCTGTCAAGGAAAAAACGAGTAGAGAAAAGGTACGGTGACTCGACTGGTACTCACGGTGAAAGAGGGCGGACATAAAATTGAAAACATTGCGATCCCCACCGCCCCATACGGCGTATCTCAGCCCCAGAGTACCCAAAAGCAGCCCCCGTGGAAGCCGCCCCTATTCTGAATGAATGGGTGCCGTAACGGGCCCCTGGGAGGCCAACACCGGCCAGCGCTTTGCCGGTCACCTTCCAAAATTGAAATTTAGTAAGGGGAGACCCATCTTGGTGACAGAAAAACGGGCCATGGTGCGTGCCACGCAGTGCAAGGAACTCCTGTAGGGCACCAACCGGACAGATGTCTGCCAAAGAACACCGTAGCAGTCTTACTCCACTGCCTACGCCATGCTGATCCGTCTTAGAGGAGCGTATCCTCAACTGAGCCCAGTCTTTGGCCACATAGACATCTTCGAGTTCCAGTGCCCTACAACTAGCATCCGCCTTAGACAGCATCACAAGCTCGCTGATGCGGAGCGCTCCAAAAAAGGCCACCGTTGTAGCCGCATGAAACAGGGCTGCCTCATACCTATCAAAACATAGGTCCTGCCAGCCCCGTGCCAGTTGGGTAAGAAACCCTGGGGAAATTGGGTGGCGGTCGTCTGGGCTACACCCACGCTCCCGCACCCACCCCTCAAAAACGTGTCTCACACGGAAGTCAGCGGTACTGTCCGCATGTCCGCCTACTTTGGCCATAAAAGCCAGCGCTGACAGCCTGGATGCCATGGTTTGAGGTGCAAGGCCCTGGGAATGCAGGTCAACCATGAACTGAAGTATATGGGCCACCGGGATCGGCCAGGTATCTGGCAGCCGGAATTGGGCACAGAATGCCCTGAAAGAATTGAATGCATGTTGATACGCCTTACGCGTGCGAGGCGCTAGCGACATGCCGATCGCCCGGTTCACCTCTCCTTGCCAAAGGTCCATATCTCGTCCGGGAGTGGCGAGGGAAATTCCTCCGCATCCGGGGCCAAGGCGCGGAACCGGGAGATCTGCAGGCGGGACAAAGCGTCAGCGATATCATTATTGACCCCTGGGACATGCCTGGCCCGGAACAGTATATTAAGGCGCAGGCTGCGCAATACAAACTGGCACACCAGGTCCATCACCCTGGGTGATTTGGAAGTCTGTGAGTTGACAATGTGGACAACGGCCGCATTGTCACAACAGAAATGAACGACCGAGTTGGCCCACTCATCACCCCATAGCATCAAGGCCCCCAGGATGGGAAAAAAATTCCAGGTACGTGAGGTCCCGCAGGCGCCCCATACCTGACCAGGCTGGTGGCCACCCACCATAGGCCCACTTCCCATTGAAGTACATCCCATAACCCAGGGACCCAGAGGCATCGGACTGTATCTGGAAACGAGGGGAAGCCAGAAGGTCAGACCTCCAAAATGACACCCCATTGAACTCCTTCAGGAACTGGAGCCAGATAAGCATATCTGCCTTAATGCCCTGGGTTAGTCTGACCCTATGGTGGGGCCTGGACAAGCCTGTCATGGCGTCGCACAAGCGCCGGGCAAATGCCCTGCCCAGTGCGACCACCCTGCAAGCGAAATTGAGATGACCATGCAACACCTGCAGGTCCCGCAGTGATGCCTTGCATTTAGCAAGCAAGTCCGAGATAAGGGCCACTATCCTTGACACCTTATCCCCTGGTAACCTAGAAGCCTGCGCTACCATGTCAATCTCCACCCCCAGGAAGACTAGCTGTGTAGATGGGCCCTCGGTCTTTTCGGGCGCTAAAGGGACACCTAGTTCCTCCATTAGCATCTGAAATGTGTTGAGGAGACGTGTGCACGTGTCCCAGCCCCGTTCACCCCCGAATAAAAAATCATCCAGGTAATGGGCTACAGACCGGGACCCTGACCTGCGGACAAAAGCCCACTGTAGGAAGGTGCTAAAATGCTCGAAGGCTGAACACGATATGGAACAGCCAAAAGGCATGGCCTTATCGAAATAATATTCACCCCTGAACTTAAAACCCAGCAACTCAAAGTCACCCGGGTGAACCGGCAGGAGGCAAAAGGCAGACTTAATGTCGCACTTAGCCAACAGCGCACCCGGGCCACATGAGCGCACCATGCGCAGCGCTTGGTCAAAAGAAATATACCTGACCGAGCAAAGGTCATCAGGGATAGCATCATTGACCGATCGGCCGGCTGGGTAGGACAAGTGATGGATCAGGCGGAACTCGCCCGGTGACTTCTTGGGCACCAAGCCCAAGGGTGACACTTTAAGGTTGGGGAATGGGGGTGCACGGAAAGGGCCAGCGACCCTGCCCGCATCAACCTACTTAGAAATGCTGGCGGCAGCCACCTCCTCCCTCCCCTTAAGGGACAAAAGGTTGGGGGCATCTTGGGGGGCCTTATCACCCTGGAAAGGAATACGGAACCCCAGTCGAAAACCTTGAAGCAGGTAAACCGCATCTGCCCCCCTCGGGTACGATGCGAGCCAACGCTCCAGCATGTCCACATTAATTGGGGAGGGGGCCTTTCGGTGGACCAGCTCCCTCTGCGGCAGTCTTGCCAGCCCCTTGTCCGCCCCTACCTTTGCCCTGCCCCCCTCCAGGCCTGGGGCAGGCGGAGGCCGCATGCGGGCCAGCGCAAGAGGGACACTCATGCCTGTACCGGCAATTCTTCCTACTGCAGGAACCATTGGACGAGAAAGTCCAGCACAGCAGGCGGGCTGGAACCCCCTGCCCCGCCACCTGGCGGGGTGTCTGTGCTGGGGCCGCTCGCTGGACCGCATGTCCACAATGGTATCTGTCCCCAGGCACAGGGCGTGTGGGAGTCATATACAGAAGCCACAGCTTCTGGCAGGGCTCATCCCACCTCATCTCAGGGTGCAGGGGAATCCGCATACGGAATTCCTTGTCGTAAGCCAACCATGACGGGCCCGGGAAGTCGACCATCGCCCGGTAAATGTTGTCCAAATACTGGACCATCGGAATTGCCAAATCCGGCCGGGCCCTGAGGTAGACCGCCATGTATATAAGGTACGCCGGCAACTAATTGGCCCACGTACGTGGCGGCTTACGACGACGTGCCTGTTCCTTATCCTTCTCATCCTGCCCCTCCCTCTCCTCTTTGGTGGGCTCTCTGTTAAGAAGGGAGAAGATGTCGACATACTCCCCACGCCAGATCTTCCCTTTGGTGGCCTGGGCCAAATGGTCCCCCAGGGGCAAGGAATACCCCGCTGTCGGCAATGCTGACACCGGCACAGTGGGAACCACGGGGATCTGAAAAGGAGCCTGGACCAACCCAGCCACCCCTAACACATTCCCAACTGAATAAGAGGTACCACCCAAAACTGGGCCCTGGGTGAGCGGTGAAGTCGCCGGGTGGGACGTCGGCGACTGAACCGTCGCGCCACCCATGCGAGGCCACGGCCACTGGAATGCCCCCCCCAATGTGGGTAGGTGTGTGGGTGCACTAGATTGAACCGCATACTCACATGCAGCACCCCTGCAGGCCGCCCCCACCGGGGGTTCCGGCCTGCTGGGGGCGTCGGAGCTCACGACCGCAATTGAGCTCGTCGACGGGGCCTGACCAGTATCAGCCTGTTGAGTGGGGAGCTGCGAGGCAGTGGCCGAAGCCGGCCCACGCGCCTCGGGCAGCTCGACCCGTCCTGCCGCCTGCCGCTGACCGGCAGACAATGGATCAACTTGCACCCCAAAAGGCACCCCCGGGTGGTTAACCCTCGCGAGGGATGCCTCGAGGGCCGCAACGCGGGCCAGAAGGGCCTCAACACTAACGTAGCCCCCTAAGCCAAGTGGGGGCAAAGGGCCAGCCGGCCCACTGGGTGCAGGCGCCGGTCCAGGTCCCTGGACCCCGGGGCCCATATACGGCCATGACCCCAGGCCCGGCCCCTGCAGGGCCGGGGGGTACCCTGCCAGGGGAGGGAACCCAGCCACCCCCCATGGCTGAAACCCCCCGCAGGAAGCTGCGGACCCATGGAAGAAGGCCCCGCAGAATGTGCCGTGCCAGAGGCAGTGGCCACTGCTTGCGGGCCAGGGGCCGCGGCCCCAGCTGGGCCGGTACGCGGACCCCCCGCCTTGGGCCAAGGGGTAATTAACCCCATCCCACCGGTCCCGGTGGGCTCAGGCAAAGGAGGCTGCTGGGGAGGCGCAGCCGCGGTCCTCCGACCCGGCTGGCGCCTCCGCGCAGAATGAGCCGCGTTCGCAGTCGCCTTCTTCTTCGAGGGCATAGCAGCTAACGATGGGAAGCCTAAAAGTCAAGAAAATCAGCAGCCAGAGGCTTCCCTGAGCAAGGCAAGAGTGACGGAGGTAAGAGAGAAAAACTTCTCCGCTCCGTAGCTTCGCAAAATGGCAGCTCGGCTGCCTCGTGGCCGCCCCTTTTATAAGGGTGCTGGCCACGCCCCCTAACTACCCGGATGTCTTCGTCCAGTGGGGGGGGGGGCCCGCAAAGAGCGCGGCGGCCATTTTGGCGCCGCGCTTGCATTGCATCTGCAGACATTTCTGTGGTCATGTGGCAGGCATGACTAGACACAAAAGCACATAAACCACTGTTACCTATCCCATCAAAGCAGTACCTATTTATCTACTTGCAACTTCTTGCTTTTGAACTGCTAGGTTGCAAGAGCTGGGACAGATGATGGGAGCACACTCCGTCAGGCAATACTCAGGACTCAAACTGTGGATCTGCTGATTTTCCAGTCGTCAAGATCAGCATCTACAACCCCTATAAAACATAATAGGAAGTCATTAAGAAGGATTTCTCAATCTTGAGATTGGATGAAGATGCATTGTGTTTCCTATCTCCTGTTACAACTAGCTATCAAAGGTGTACAAAAACTTTCTTCACTTTAGGTAATCATATTATTTATTTAGAAACAAAGGAAAGCAGAACAAAGATAACTTGTTTCTCTTCTTCTCATGTCCTTTCATTTTCTCCCTTCTCATTTACATTTTTACTGTGATGTACTTGCCTTTATTTCTGCCTAACCTATAAAGAAGTTAAGTGGGTATTTTAACCAACATTGGTGAAGTTGCCCTGCAAACCAGCTAAAAGCATGATTTTCACAGCTGTGGAGCCATGAAAGAAAGAGGGAGGTGAGACATAGAGAAGTGATGGTTTCAGTGCAGGTAGTTGCTTACCAGACTGTGCTGACCTACCCAGGTGGGCAGGGTTGTCACACAGCGCCACTACACAGTCTGTCCAAGGAGAATCTGAACAGAAAAGTCCAAAAAGAAAGGTGAGGTCTGGTTACTGGTAGTTCAAAGCAAGCGTCTAGTCCAAAGGATGTCCGGGGGCGTCATCAGAGTTGGCAGAGAAGTCAGGGTCATGGCAGGCAATTACAAGAGGTATCCAACATCAAGCAGGGTGCCAAACTTTGCACAGATAAATTGTACCAATGCTTGACTGGTAAAACATGCTTGCTTTAGAAGCCTCCCAGCTAATGGGTGTCAGCTGGGAGCCTCCTCAGATAATGAACTCTGGCTTTTTTACGTCACAGCTGCAGATCTTTTCATCACCATTCCTTGGCTGAGGGCTGATTGCTGTCATCTTCCTGAGGAGTCAGAGTTGGGCCAGAAGTAGTCTGAGGTTCCTGGTTCAAGACATCTTCAGGTTCAGCTGCAGGCTGTAGAGGCAGAACTGGGCTAGGCATAGAAAGTGCCTCTTGATCCAGGTTGTCTTCAGTGTCCGATGAGGGCTGGATCACAACACTGAGTGAGAATTGCACTCCCAAGGACATTGGGGGGGGGGGGGGCTGACACTTCTCCTGATTAATTAGAGAAACTGGTACCAGCTGCATTGGAGTGGGTAGGGTGAGAAGTTATTTTCTGGAAATTACTGATATGTAAAAGCTTATTGCAGCCTAGAATTCTGATTAGTAGAAACATCTGGGAAGGGGACTGATTGGTATAAGAGCAGCTCAAGGGAAATTTAGGCAGTCCTTCTTTTACTTAGGATTGTGGTGGCCTAGTGGTTAAGGCATTGAACTTGACAACTGGAAGGTCAACAGGTCAGCAGTTTGAGACCTGAGTACTGCACACTATGGAGTGAGCTCCCATCTTTGTCCCAGCTCCTGCCAACCTAACAGTTCGAAAGCAAGAAATTGCAAGTAAATAAATAGGGACCATTTGGGTGGGAAGGTAAACAGTGTTTCATGTACTCCAGTGTCTAGCCATGCCTGCCACATGTCCATGGAAACGTCTGCAGATGCAGACAGCACTGGCTCTTTGGCTTTAAAGGAGATGAGCACTGCACCCTAGAGTCAGATATGACTAGTTTTCAAGCAACGGCAACCCTTACTTTTACCTCTTTTACTTAACGCCTACTCTATTAGGCTTCTGGAACTTTGCTTATGGTCTATAGCTATGATGATGCAAGTAGGTTTGTACAGCTTAGCTTTATTAATTTTTGGTAACAACTATCTGCAAATGTGTTTTTTTGCCTCTAACCTATATACCAGCATTGGCTTCATCTGTTGGCTTTACAGTTAGATGTTTTCAACTTGATGTTGTAAATATCCTTTTTGAAGTTATTTTTGTTTTGAACTCTTTTTTATCCTTTTGTTTTTCATAAAAATGAATACAAATTTTACCAGGATCTGGTTCATTGTTCATTGGCTTTAAAGGTACTAAATGGTACTATAATCCAGACCATGCCTTGGTCTACCTACCAGAAAGTTGATTTTTTGTGAGTGCTACACTACAGGGCAGGTGTGCAACTCTCAAGCACATTTCCTTCTTGAGTTTTGGTTTCAGTATCCTGTAACATGGATCTGAGGATTAGGCATGTGGGAAAGTGGACAATGAGATTTTCCTCTGGAGCACCAACACTTGCAAAATCTGGGTTTGCACTCATCCAGACAAAATAAGGCAGTGTGGTCAAGTTATTATTATTATTTAATTATTATTTTTAAAAAATCCACCCCGCCTTCCTCATCCGTGGAAGGCTCCAGTGGGTCTTTTATACTCCCACCCACTCCCCAATTAATTTATAAATCCAGATTCTAAATTCTGGACACTTTCATGCTACCACATCAATTATGCAATATAAATTGTTTTTATTTTCTGTGTATCTTTTTGTACTGGGATTGTTGCTCAATGGATGAGAAAATAAAACACCACATGGGGAATAATATGAATACCTTATATGTTTCATATCTCTTCAGGATCTATTCCAATGGATACTTATCTGGCAGGAAAACATTAGACTTCTGAGTGAACATGCATGAGATCAAAATGTAAAATACCTTACTGTAAGAGTACATTTATACCTAAAAGTTATAGCCGCTAATAACACATTAATTGTTCTATAGAAAGTGAGGTTGTTGTTTACTCAGAATTCTCTGCTACAATTCTCAAGAGGTCACTAGACTATCTGACAGAGAATTCTAGGAGTTCACCAACATATAACTGCCAAATAAATTAGAGCCATTTTAATGAGAATTAAAATCATATGAAACTATACTATACAGATGTACTCTCATTGATGGCAGTAAACGAACCTAGAATTTTTTATATCTAATATTTAAATCCTGTTGTATTCAATTGTTCTTCAAGCGTTAGCTGTGTAATTATTCCTCTGCTGTTCTTTCTATAGACAGTTTTTAAATTTGCTTTTCATTAACGTCCCCCCCCCTAGTTTTTGATGAATAAGTAATATTGTCAGAAACATCAAGAGGAGAATTAAATGAGTCATGTGTTCCCAAACATCTCTGCTTCTTAGGATATCATTTTGGCATACGTATAAAGCAACTTTCCATAATGTCATGTCCTCCACTTGTGACTGGGTGTAACTTCCATCATTGAGATCAATGACAAACAACTATGTAAAATAATGGATTTCCGTTACTTCCTTGGACATAAAAAAGTATTCCCAAAGAACTGAGCTAGTTAAATCAAGAAAAATATTCCATCTCATTTTACAGGTGATGAAACTAGTACACGAGTGGTATGTACAATTTATGTTTCTGTGACTGAATACAAGGATCTTTTAAGATTCCTGTCTGGAAACAGGAAACCTGAATATACTACTAGAATATTAACCATATGTATTATATGAATATATGCAACTGTAACCTCTTGTCTTTATTATAAAGGGCATACCTGTCAAGTATCCTGGATTGGCTGGGATTTCCCATATTTCCACGCCGTTTCCTCCACTTTCCTGCTGCCATCCCGTAATTTGACCGGCGGGGAAAGTAGTTACTGTGCATGCGTGTATGCACAGAACCCTTCTGCACATGCACAGAAGGGTTCCGCGCAGATCCCATATTTTCCGGAGCCGTGTTTGACAGGTATGATAAAGGGTGGGGTGGGGTGGGAGGAATAAAAAAATCATAGTGACAAAAAAACCCGTGTGTATTAAAGAATCAAGGAAAAGGCAAGATACAAGAAGTTAACTATGGCCAGATTTATTTAAATGTGCAGAAATTTATCATCTAACCTAAATTAATAGATTTAAATCTGGCAATGATTTATCAGGCTTGCAACTGGAATTCCCACACAAACCAGTCATTGGAAACCAGTTGTGACAAAATCAAACTAAAACTAAACTTCAAATACAAGAACTGGTTTAAGAAGATGGCCAAAGCAACCAAAAAAATTTCTATTGAAAAGAGTATTCCATTTTCCCTTCTGCTATGGCGCATGCCTCACACTACAGATGCACAGTCACTCCTTCACCCTTGGTATCCTTCCAGTCCACACAAACAACTCCACTAGACACTATCCAAACCACTAGGTGACAGGCCAGTTTGGTCAGTGGAGTCTTGGCCATTGCCAGCTGGTAAGTTGTCTATCCTCTCCCCACTTTGCTCTACGTCTTTGCCATCCCAGTGACCCAATGAAGAATTTGTTTTTTTTTTTAAAAAAAAACACACACACATGCAAATTAGAGAATAGTAAGGTAAAGGTAAATGTTGCCCTTACTTGAAAGCCAGTTGTACCCAACTCTAGGGTTCAGTGCTCATCTCTGTTTATAGCGAAAAAGACAATGCTGTCTGTGTCTGTCGACATATTCGTGGACATGTGGCAGGCATGACTAAACACCAGAATGCATAGAACACTGTTTACCTTCCCAGTGAACTGGTACTTATTTATCTACTTGCAATTTCTTGTTTCAAACTGCTAGGTTGGTAGGAGCTGGGACAGAGATGGGAGCTCACTCTGTTGTGCAGCACTCAGGTCTTGAACTGCTGACCTGCCGACCTTCCATATATCAAGTTCAGCATCTTAACCATTAAGCCACCACAGTCCCCAGAGAGTAGTTATGGGAATGCAAATATAGTTTTAAACAATTTAGTAGTAGTAGTAGTAGTAGTAGTAGTAGTAGTAGTAGTAGTAGTAGTAGTAGTAGTAGTAGTAGTAGTAGTAGTAGTAGTAGTAGTAGTAGTAGGCTTTGCCTTTCATTCACATTTGTATAAACATCTAAAAATATAGAATCACTAATTGAAAATTATACAATTCTAATCGTAATCATCTAGGTATCGGGTGGGAAGAAAGGGGAAGGGTGAAATTTTCAAAAGAAGGATTTTTTAAGTTAAAAGCTAGCCAGAGGTGATTTTGTGTTCAGGGAATGAAGAAGCAGACAAGTGAAGTAGTGAAATTCAGCTCTTTATTCATGGGGTTTGAACACAGTTTGGATGGGGCAAAACTCGGACTTATATACACTATAAACATTAACAGTAACAATAATACAACAAGCCCATTGGCTAACAGAGTGTGTACATTTTCGATCCACTTATTTGCATAAGAAAAGATGCATGAGAAAAGATACATTCTGCTCCTGTCAGAAAACACAGTTAACATACATAACAGGTGATATGAAAATACTTCCTGCCTGATGGGTAAAGCAAGAGTTGTGCTTGCTGAATTTATGCCTATTTACAATGCAGAGAGAGTGGACATTTTTAAATATTCCCTGGCTCTTAAAGAGCAGAAAGATTCTTGAGAACTTATAAAAATGGCTAATTCTGTGATATAAAACAGTGTTTAACTCTTGAATATTGGATGCATTTGCTGCAAATCAGGAAATCACTTAAGATAATGAATGTTTATTTTAAGATGAAAACATTAGGTGTTTCAAATGTATTTCAGTAGTTTCTTTTCTGCTGATAAGGTCACCATTGTATGCATGTTGGTAAGTCAAGTATGTAAATTTAGAAAATCATAGCTTTAAACTGATGTGACTCACCATCACCACATTGGGAACAAAGAAACATCAGATTGTTTATTTCTACTGTTCAAAATATATCGCTGATTCGAAAGCTAGTTTCAAAGGTACATTTTTTTGTTTGTCTGTTTTTTTTGCTCCACTCTGAACATTATATTTGCAAATGTTTTGAGGTTATAACTTATACATTTGAGTTTTTGCCTGTTTAGAGGCATTTTTCTAGTGCCAAAATTACAGAAAATTATAGACACTGTAAAATGAATTTTTAGAAAATAAAAACAAGTGCTTGGCCCTTATAATTTTCTCAAAAGGTTTGTAAGTTTTATATTTTTTGCTCATTTTATAACAATAGCAATTACATTTCTATACCATTCCACAGCACTTAGTGTACTCTCTGGGCGTTTCACAAGGGTAATTAGTATTTTGCTCCCAACACACTGGGTACTCATGTTATCAAGTGAGGCTGAGTCAACCTTTTATGTGATAAAAATCTAAAGACAGAAAAGGTCATGGAAATATGCACAGAGAGTATAGCAGGTTTGTTTTTAAACAGTCTTAACTCCCTTAACTTCAGCAAATGAGGCACACAGTGCAAGCAGTTTGCGTGCTACATCTGTGGCAGGTTTGATTTCTTTTAGGAAGTCACCTTGTGGAAGGTTTTGTTCTGCCAAGCAAATATCAACAAATGTACACTTGTTTAGTGATAAGTCAGAGTTACTCATCTGTTTGATTCTGAAGAGGGCATAACAACCAGGTGAACCAGCCTTTCCAGTTGTTTCTAAAAAGTAACATATGTCAGGTTTCCGCTAATGATCCAAAGTGATCATTACCCCATGGACATAACTTTATTGTAGCTTTGTAAAGGTAAAGGACACACTTTCTTAAAGCCAGTCGTATCCCACTCTATGGTACAGGGATCATCGCCATTTACAGCCAAAGAGCCACACTGTCTGCATCTACAGATGTTCCTGTGGTCGTGTGGTAGGCATGAGTAGACACCAGAGTGCATGGAATGCTGTTACCTTCCCACCAAAGTGGCACCTATTTATCTACTTGCAATTTCTTGCTTTCTAACTACTAGGTTGGCAGGAGCTGGGACAGATGATGGGAGCTCACTCTGTTGTGCAGCACTTGCATCTCAAACTGCTGACCTTCCAGTTGTCAAGTTCAGCATCTTACCCACTAAAGCCACTGCAGTGTTCCTTTGTACCTGTACTTATGTTTTAAAAACTCAGTTAAAAATACAAAAATAATCAAAAGCTCCAGGAAATGATGCTCAAAAGAAAATGAAGGAGTTAGAAGTAAATATTACTCATCACACAGCACTAATGTTGTTAAACTCTTGCTACCATCAAAAAGAAGTACATGAAAGGTAACATTTGTTATTTCTAATGTATTATGTTTAAACTCTGAGTTCTGTGTATGTTTCCTTGAAAATAGAGATGGGGTGAGGGTTGTTGTGGGAGGACAGCTCCCCATATATGCTGCAGCTCTGCCACCCTGTTTGCCCAAGTGGAGTTGGGTATGGCCCCTGTCACCACGTACAGACCCCTCCCATTGAGATAATGCCAACAACAAGTGCGGGGGCTGGAAGGTCGGCCCCTGTGGCCTGGGGTTGGAGTAGGAGGTGCAGGCAAGCTAGACACTGCAGTTTGGGACATAATGTGAGCCACAAGAAGAGGAGCAGTTGAGAGTTGGGGCTGGGAGGCAGTTGGGTAGGAAGAGTACGAGATGGCCTGGCCAGGGGGAAGGGGTGGTTGCTCTGCCTGGGGTAGGTGGTGAAGTTCCTGGGGCCAAAATTACAGTGGTGATGGGCATGGGGTGATACTGCAGGGTCCATGGGGTGGGCTGCACTCAGGGAACGTGGGACCTATGATTAATATCTGTCCTTCATTCCAGCCCCATGGCTACATCTCTGGATCCTGGACAGCGAATCCAGAGTGACCCCTCCCTTAGGCTGTTGCTGGTGAATGCCAGGTCGGTCTGCAATAAGCACCCCCCCTGCTTTCTGATAAAATCTTAGGGGAGTGGGACAACCTAGTATGCATCACTGAAACCTGGCTGATGCTGGAGGATGGTGTTCCTCTGGCTGATATGTGTCCAGTCGGTTTTGGTATTTGGTGCTAGCCAAGGGATAAGGGTAGGGGAAGTGGTGTCGCCATTGTAGCCAGAGAGTCATTGGAAATTGTGAGAGCCACGGCTCCACAGGTCCAGGGTTGTGAGACTCTGGGACTAAAGAGTCAGTTGGGAATCTTTCTCTTGTACCCGTCCCTTTGCAGTGTAGCAGATTTCCAGCTTGAGCTCCTCGAGGCCATCACAATGTTGGCATTGGGGTTCCCCACTCTTATGGTGTTGGGGGATTTCAATTTGCCATTGTTGGGGGTGGGCTCTGAGGTAGATACCATGGCAGCTGTGGGCCTGACTCAAGTAATCCAAGGCCTGACCAGGAGCAGTGATCACACGCCGGATTTAGTTTTCCTGTCTGAGCAGTGACTGAGTGATCTGTAACTACAGAAATTATATATAACGGAGAGTCCAACACTCCTCCCTGGCTCTGGTGGCTCCTCTTCTTCTAGCCTCTTGGATGTGCCTGGATTTTGGGGAGGAGGGGGCGTAGCCTGGTGGGTAGGGGTGTGGCCTGGTGGGGAGAGGGGCATGGCCCAAAATTTCCCTTATTTTCATGTCCCAAACTTGACAGGTATGCCAGGATCCAGGAAAGGAAATGCCCTTGCAGGGAGGAGAGAATAGTGGCCAAATAACCTCATACCATACTACTTTGACAGTACTGTACTTCTGAGGTCAGAGAGTAATGAGGGGAGGCCTATGGTTCCATTCCAGTCCATGATCTGTGCAGCAAACAACAGGCCTGGGAGAAATGACCTTAATGCTTTCTAGTGTTGGTTAATTCATTGTCAGTTTCTGAGGCAACTCCATTTGTTGGTTGAATGCCAGAAAAATAACCTTGCTACAGAGGTACCTTATACGATGATTTTAAGCCGTTCCACAGGGTTTGTTGTTGTACGAAAAAATTGCTATATGATACATGCATCATATGGTGATTTTCCCTATGGGATGCATCGTGCAATGATTTTTTCCACTAAGCAGTTTTTCCCATTGAAAAATTGTTTTATGATTTTTTCCATAGGGAAAATTGTTATGCGGGATGCCATTTCCCCCCAAAACCTAATTGTTATGCGATTTCATTGCTATGAGGTTCCACTGTAGTTGCAGGATTAGAGAACAGCATCACCTGGATGACCTGGGAAGAGAAATGGCTCTTCCCTTCTAAACCTGCCTCAGCAATGAAGGTCTTTTGACTTCATTTGTTGTGCTCAGTTGTCTTTAGACCCTGCCTTCTAGACCTACAATGATCTTTTTCTTGGGCTCTGCTACAGTTCCAGATGCCTGTTTCCATTATTGCATCTATTCCAAGCCTGAGGTACGCTGTTTCTGTTCATAATGATTCCTCGTTGTCAGACCTCTGGCCTTCCTGCATTGTGTCTTGTTTACTGAATTAGATACACCGTGTCTAGCCCCAGCCTTGACATGGATTTGGGCTTGGATAAGACTGCCATTTGGACTTTAGCTTAGTTGGCCTGGATCTTGGTTCCTGTGTTGTTAGTTGGTTATTGAAGCCTCAGACTCTTAACATGCATACATCTGGGATGAGGGAAACAAGCATCCCCAGGAATTTCCATGCTATTCAAATATAGGAAGGAGAGGATTTAAATGGCACCTAGTTTACCTGCTTTCCTGCCTCTCACAATACTGATGTAATTGGCTGGGATGGCTTCAAGCACACTAAATGCAAGCTCCTCCACTTTGCTTCAAGCATTCACACCATCTGAACTGCTATGAATTTTTTTTTATAATGTAGTAGCCCCAGTTGAGAGGGGAAAACCTATTGAGTCCCAGAAGACTCCAGACTGCTTCACATTGAGTTGTAAATCATGTAGTCAATGAAAAATAATGGAAATGGGATCTTCCCAATTCCAGAACATTTCCTTCCAGTTTTGTCAGTGCAGTGACATCTTCAGTGCCTGAGGCAGAGAAACAACATGCCTGACTGCTTTTAGCTTTGGCTATGTCTGAACCCACTCCTGCTGCAAAAAATGGGAAAATATCAAGTGGTTAAGACACTGATTTGAAGGCCAGCAGGTCACCAGTTTGAGACCTGAGTACTGCACAATGGAATGAGCTCCCATCTCTGTCCCAGCTCCTGCCAACCTATCAGTTTGAAAGCAAGAAATAGCAAGTAGATAAATAGATGCCACTTTGGTGGGAAGGTAAACAGCATTCCGTGCACTCCGGTGTCTAGGTATGCCTCCCACATGTCCATGAAAATGTCTGCAGATGCAGACAGAGCTGGCTCTTTGGCTGTAAACAGAGATGAGCACTGAACCCTAGAGTCGGATATGACTGGCTTTCGAGCAATGGCAACCTGAGGAAAACGTTTGTCTAAAACCATTTTTCCTAATGTACTATGTGGCCATCAAGGTAGGGAAGGAAGGAGAGGGAAAATATGTAATGAATCATTTCAAGCCTGATAGCTAGTTCAATTTTTCAGTCTAAAATTTGCACACCTGCTAATTTGCTGAGACGATCTTTTTAATGCCTATCTTGACTTTCCACTTTTCTTTTTTCCTTATTTATTTTGAAACCTTGTGTTATCAGAGTCGTAGGGGGAGGAAAGTGCCTCACAAAAACTATGTAGGGCACCCAGAATATTTCTTTTTGGTAACACCCGGCAGGGAGGACCTTCGATCCAGCATCCTGCTATTCCTTAATGAGCACTCCTCACCCTAGCTCGATTCACTGGGGTACAGGGACAGAGTAGCCTTCTGCATATGGCAGGTAATATTGATCACTTGGCAGAAGCTAGGCTTCTTAGTGCTGATGCCTATGACACACAGCTTATGACTTGCTACTCCGCCTCCTCCCCTTAACAGACAGAGCAATCCCTCTCACCAACTTCTGGAAGGCTTCCGGTGTTGAAGTGATGAGGACCAGTGGAACCACTTCTGCTCTGCTGGGTTTCCTTCCCCTTCTTTACAAAGGCAGGCAAAATACAACTGACTTTTGAAGATTTATTGAAGGAAACACAATATTAGATACAGATCTTAAATTAATCTACACTACATAAAACACAAGCTAATAAAACAAATAAATAAAATAAATTCTTGCTAGCAGGCTCAATCTTCTTGGTTTGGGGCAGTTCTGCCCCTCATGGCTGAGTGTTAGCCCTGAAGAGTCATGTTGAGGAGCTGCTGAAATCAAGATCGTGGTGTTCAGAGACAAGGGTTTTACCCTTGCTCCAGAAATGCCCCCTGAGTGCTCAGATTGAGCTCCTTTTATTGAGAAAAGGTGCTTTGGAATGTGGTGATCTAATGGGAAAGCACCTGTGTTCCCATGGGGATGGGACGTGCTGTCCTTGTGGACAGTTTGCAGGTGCAAGTGCCATCTGTTTGGCATGTGGCTCCCACCTTTGCATTCCCTGGGAAAAGTCCGTTCTGCAGGTGTCCTGGCAGTTAGAGTTTGATTGACATGAGTGGAGATGTCATCTCCCTTGTGGTGTGGTCAGCTGGTCAAACTGTCACTCAGTAACTTAATGGTACTGCAGGTGGTTCTTTGAATGTGTCCAGTCCTGGACACTCACTTTTCCCTCCTCCCTTTGGAGAGGCAACTATTCTAACTATGCATCACTATCATGTCAGACTAACAGCCTGGCATTCCAATGTGCTTTAAAATGAGAGCTGGCTTTCTAAGCCTAAGAAAATTACAATATGTGTCTTAACACTACATGGATCAAATGCCATCTTAAAATCAAGACAAGGTTGCATGTGGAAACCATGACATGTGTATGCCACTGGTTGTTTTTTCACTTCATGATTTAAAAAAAAAAACCACAATGGCAGCCTACCATCACAATTATTAATTTTATGTCAGGATAAAGGTTCTGTGAACTACAGGAAGTTCACTGCATGTTGCATTTTGAAAGCCTGACTTCTTACCCGCAGCTCAAAATTCAGGAACGAAAACTTTCTTTAAAGGATCTAGTGATAGAAACTTTTCATTTAGAGAATCCACTTATTCAATTTACATGCTAAAAGTCTGAGCGGAGAAGATGGTCTTTGATAGTTTTGCCCTTCTACGGAAAAGAATGAGAAAAGCTCGATTCTGCACTTCCAGCCTTGCTGAAATCCAATTACTTCAGAAATTTATCTGAGAAGGATAAAGACAAGCATGCCCTCTGCTGAAGTTGAAAATGTGCAATCTGTTATGGAGCTCATTTTGTTCTTACACTGTCAACAATTGCTGGTATTTTCAGCCTGAAATGACATGTTCTAACATGTACTGTTATCTGATGTGTTGAAACCTATTTGATGTTTTCCCTTTGTCACTTTATTGCTTAATGGGGACTCTATTTACCATAGAAAGGGGTTGAGAAGCAAGGACAGAGAAAGTTTGTTCTGACCCTCCCTCCCCAGGGGATGGCAAGAAGGCTCTGCTATACTCTCTCCAGACTTGATTTCACTGAAGAACCCCCACCCCCACTCTTACCATTTAACTTTCTTATGGGCCATCAAGTCCCTTCCAAGTTATGGTGACTCTTAACAGGATTTTACGCATTTGTAAGATGATCATTGAGTGGCTTATCATCACTATCCTCATGTGGTTATCTTAGGCCAAGAAGGGATTTCAACCCAGTCCTTCTAAATTCTATGCTGCCACTATACCCACTACAACACACATCAGATTACAGATGAGAATTTCAAAATTTCTGTTAGACCTGAAACAAACAAACAAAAAATGAAATTTGGCTGCAAGAGTGTTTGTGGGGGAGCGATGTGTTGAAATAGGTCTGCTTTTTATGTTGTTTTCACAATTGCCAGTTTGAGACAGTGGTGTAGAGCAGCTGCCATTTAATTCACAATCCCCATGGAATAATATACTATCATTAAAGAGCACATAATTCAAAAGAAAATGGTAGGTAAGAAAAGTTGGCCACAATTTTTCTAACCATAATTCTCTTTGAATAATTCCCATGTAATGATGGAGTGGGTCATTCCAGGGATAATATAAACTTCTGCCAAGTGTTAACTAACCCTCATGACACATGCTGCTCTCTGTTCGTCCTCCATTTCATTTCCCTCAGATCTCACTGTTTACAACCCATCCATCACAGATGGAATTGAATGACTGACACTTTCTCATCACAGGGAAAGTTTAAGCAGGATTACCTAATCATAGTGGTTTGTTCAGGGATATTGTCTGTTATTCTAAATAACTGCTCTTTGCTATTTAGGTATTATTTTCTAAGTCCTGTATTTTCTGTTTTACTACTACCATCTACTAATATTATATATAAAGTATTTTTCTTTTCTACTGCAGTTATTCCAGTGGTGTGTGACTCTCATTGTGTATGGATCTTATTTTATACACACATAAACGCAGAGATGAATACTGTGATCCAGTGTGTATGTAACCCCTAATTTTGTTAATAATATATGTAACAAATTTGCAATACTGTGCAGAACCAGTTTGTGGTGGTAGCAAGGTATATTGGGCTTTGTGGCAGGAGTAGTGGGCATGCAGCTCCTTCCTTCCTTCCTTCCTGGGGGAGAGATGTTTTAAGTGAGTGTTGTAAGAGTTGTGAGAAGAAGATGAGTAGGGGAGGTTCCCCACCCATTAAATGGCTGCCATTATGTGCATAGCCACACATGATAATGGATGTTCACAAGAAAGAAAACTGGTGAGGTTAAAAGAAAATCTAATTGCCCAGGAAAATATGTAGAATGAAAGCGCGGTGCCAAAATGGCCGCCGTGCTCTTTGCGCCCCCCCCCCACCCGGACTCAGACATCCGGGTGAGTTAGGGGGCGTGGGCACCCCTTTATAAAAGGGGTGGCCTCGAGGCAGCTGAGCTGCAATTTTAGAATTGCGACGGAGAGGAGAAGTTTTCTCCGTCGCATTCTCTCTTTAGTCCTCGTACCCGGAGCTGCTTTAGGCTTACCTCTGGGTACTGCGGTACTTCGGACGCAGGATTTCGATCCCTGGATAGGGATCCTTCAGAGAATCATTTTCTTCTCCTAGGGAGACATGGCTCCCAGGCGGAAGGCCCCGGCGCTAAAGCCGCGGTCGAGGGGAAGAAATTTTACCTGCCCTGCACCGGATGGGGGCCAGCCTTTGGGTCGGAGGACCAGGGCTGCGCCCCCACGGCAGGGTGATGTGCCAGCCTTGCCCACTGGTTCCAGTGGGTCTGGTCAGGCTACCACTTGGCAGCCGAGTTCCAGCTTGGTAGCTGGTCAGCTACAGGCCAGCCCCTCTGGGGCTTCGGCCCTCAGCCCACCTTTGCCAGGCATGGGACGGGGCGGCCCGGGGCGGGGGCTGGTGCGCGTGTCTAACCCACTGCTCCTCTGGCCCCCCATGGGCCAGAGTTTTGGGCATGGCCCTATTCTGGCCCTGGCTCTCCTTTTGGGTTGCCTTTTCCTCAACTGACTTGTGGGCCATCCGGCCCACCCGGCCCGCTTTATACTGGGGGCTCTGGGGCAGTGGATGCTCTGTTAGCACGGATAGCAGTGCTGGAAGCATCCTTGTGCATGGCACAGCCTCCTTCGGAGGGGTCGCTACTCTTTCTTCAACAGGGGCCCCTTCGTCGGCCTCGGCTACCTTGCAGGCCGCAACGCTTCAGCGGGCGGCCAACCGGGTCGAGCTGCTTGAGACGGTCCGGCCAGCCCGAGCTGGTGTCTCGCAGCTCCCCGTTTGACCTGATGTCCAGGCTTGGAGCAGTCAGGGGTGGTCCCAGAGCTCGATTCCGGTCGCGAGCTCCGACGCCCACCGTGGGCCGGAACCCCCGGTGGGGGCGGCTCACGGGGGTGCACCTAGTGAGTATCAGGTTCAATTTAGTGCACCAACACCACAGCCCACTTACAGTGGTGGGGTTCAGTGGCCCTGGCCTCATCAAGTTGATGCGAGCGGGCATCAGTTACCATCCTAGCCCAGTATCCCATGGTTTCTAAATGGGCCCTCGTTAAGGGCGGGGGTGTCCGCCCCTGGGGCAGTGCCGAGCATCGCAGGGGCTGTCCAGGTCCCGCTGCATATGCCCTCTATACAAAATGTGCCGATGATGGCTTTGCCGACGGCTGGTTATTCCTTGCCCCTGGGTGATCATTTGTCACAGGTCACGAGGGATAAGATCTGGTGAGGGGAGTACGTTGATATATTCTCCCTATTGAACCGTGAGCCCACTGAGGAAGAGAGAGATGGACAGGATGACAGAGACAAATAGCTGTCCCATCGTCGTAAGCCACCGTGCACCTGGGCCAACTGGTTGCCGGCATACTTTATATGGCGGATGCCTCAGGGCCCAGCCTGATTGGGCCATCCCGATGGTTCAATCCCTTGATAATATTTACAGGGAGATCGTTGATTTCATGGGCCTGTAGTAGTTGGCTTACGATGAGAAATTTGGATGAGGGTGGCCCTACATCCTGAGATGAGGTGGGATGAGCCCTGTCAGCAATCGTGGCTCTTGTACATGACTCCCACGTGACTGGCGCCTGGTGATAGGTACCATTGTGGTCATGCTGTGCAACACAGGCTCCCCGCTAACCGGTGGGGCAGGGGGTTCCAGCCCGCCTGCTGTGTTGGACCTTCTCAGCTAGCAATGTGTGTGATAAGCACCAGTGTCGTTACCGACATGAGTGTCCCCTTTTGCGCTGGCCCCCACACCGCCTCCGCGTGCCCGCGGGTTGGTGGGTTACGGGGCAGAGGTAGGGGTACACAGGGGGTGATCAGAGCTCCATCTGTCGGAACTAGCCATGTCAAAGCCCCCCTCCCCAATTAGTGTACTCATGCTGGAGCGATGGCTCTCAGCTTATCCAAGAAGGGATGAGGTGAGGTACCTGCTGGAGGGTTTCCAATGGGGCTTTCGTATTCCATTCGGGGGTGTTAGGGGCCCCAAGATGCTACTAATTTAGTTCCCTTGAAAGGTAACGAGGAGGTTGCTGCACTGAGCACAGCTAAGGAAGTTGAGGCTATGTGAGTAGCGGGGCCCTTCTTGGAACCACCTTTCCCTAATTTGAAGGTCTCCCCTCTGGGGCTAGTACCGAAGTAGAACCCGGGTGAATGTTGTCTAATCCCCCATCTAGCTTACCCTGCGGGTTCTTCGGTCAGTGATGCCATTCCTGATTACCTTTTTCAGGCAGGTAAGCATCGTTCGTTCAGCCCCTATGGGTGGTACGCTCAGGCTGTCCCGGTGCCTTCCTGGCACAGTGTGATGTGCACTCGGCTTTCTGATTACTGCCAGTAATGGATTTTGAGCTATTGGGATTTTTAGGTTCCAAGGGGAATTTTACTTAGATAAGGCCACCCCTTTTGACTGCTCTATTTCATGTTCGGCATTTGAACGATTCGGTACTTTCAGTCAGTGGGCCTTTGCTCGCAGGTCGGGGTCTCGGTCGCTAGCCCATTACCTCGATGACTTTTGGTTCAGGGGTGAACGGGGCTCGGACACGTGCACGCGTCTCCTCACTACATTTCAGACACTCAGGTGGGAACTGGGTGTCCCCTTAGTGCCTGTAAAGACCGAGGGCCCAGCTACTAAGCCCACATTTCTAGGCATTGGAATTGCCTCTGTCGCACAGGCATCTGGGTTACCCATGGATAAGGTGGCTCGGATCTCCACGGCGATTTTGGCATTGATTGCCAAACATAAAGTGTCCCCTCGTGAGCTGCAGTTACTTCATGGCTATCTTAACTCTGCCTGCAGGGTGGTTACACCCGGCAGAGCATTGGCCAGGTGCCTGTGTGACGCCATGGCTGGCCTGTTAAAACGTCACCACAGGGTCCGGCTGATCAGGGGCATACGGGCGGACCTTTCGGTCTGGCTCAAATTACTCCTGGGTTTTAACGGGGTCTCTTCCTGGAGATCAGACCTTATGGTCTGCCCTAGATTTAAAGTATGGTCGGATGCCTCCGGCTCCCTGGCTTATGGGGGTTTACTCTGAGGGTAGGTGGACTTACGGTCGAGGGCATCACGCATGGCTTGGCACGGATCGCCTCCACGATCTTACCTTCCTTGACTTTCTTCCCAATTTGGGGAGCACTGATGCTATGGGGCGATGAGTGGGCCAACTCAGTGGTCCATTTTTGGTGTGACACTGCGGCAGTGGTGCACGTTGTCAACACCCAGAAATGCAAATCCCCCAGGGTCATGGCATTGGTTTGTCTATTCTTTTTGAGAAGCCTATGCCTAAATGTGCTGTTCAGGGCCAGACATGTTCCAGGTATTAATAACGATATTGCTGATGCTTTATCCCGCCTGCAGATCCCCCGGTTCCGTGCCTTACTCCGGAAGGAGATGAATTCCACTCACCACTCACGGCCGAAATTTGGACATTTGGCGAGGAGAGGTGAACCGGGCATGTCGTTGGCACCTCGCACGCGTAAGGCGTATCACCATGTGTTCATGCGACTTAGAACATTTTGCGAGTAACTACTATTACCTCAAATGTGGTCAATATCAGAGGACCAGGTTTTACGATGCATGTTTATCTTTGCAGTCAGGGTTTGGCCCCCGTACGATCGCGTTCGGGCTTTCGGCACTGGCATTTATGGCCAACGTGGAGCGGTTTCAATGACTACGTGAGTTACTTCTGTATGCGTCGTGTTTTGGAGGGGTGGACATGTGAACGTGTCCGCCGCCCGGACACGCGTCACCCCAGTTGCCGGAGTTTCTGACCCACCTTGCACGAGGCTGGCATGACTTATGTCGGATAGGTGTGAGGTGGCTCTTGGTCACGCAGCTACCACGGTAGCCTTTTTGGGAGCGCTCCGCATCAGTGAGTGGGTGCCAGAGTTGGTACCATTGAGTAAGGCGGATGTGTCTCGTAGGGCACTGGAACTCGACGATGTCTATGTTACACATGAGTGGGCTCAATTGGGGATACGGTCCTCAAAGGTTGTTCAGCACGGCGTAGGCAGTGGAGTTAGACTGCTACGAAGTTTCATTGGAGACATCTGTGCCCTACATGAATTTTCGGCAGTGCCTGCTGCGCACCCCAGCCTGTTTTTCTGCCACCAGGATGGGTCTACCCTTACTAAAGTAAAGTTACTGAGGGTGACCGGTGCCACGCTTCGCGGTGTGGGGCCTGTTTTGGCACCCATTTATTTAGGATAGGCGTCGCGTTGATCGCGGCTACGTTTGTGGTACTCGGAGGTGGATATATGTGTACGCGTAATTTCATATATGTACGTCCCCTCACTGTATGAGTACCTAGTTATGTCCTTAACCTCTTCTCCTTTTTTACAGATCCTGTGTGTCTCTGCACACCGGTGGCAGTGGGGCTGGTGAGCCGCAGCTATGTACACTGGGCAGCAATATGCTGCGGCGACAGAGAGTGGACCCCGACTTGGGCTGTGTGCATCCGCACGTATCCGATGGTATGGTATGTGCGGCACAAGGGGGTGGGAACTGTTGCCATTCCTGATGTCCGTCAGGGATGCTGGACCGCCCGATGTTCTTATTAGGCACCTCGGCGGCAATGATCTTATACGGATCACTGCTATTCCTAAACTGTCGAGGGGCAGCGACCTGGCATTTTATATCATGTATGGCTTACACATAGTCGCTATGGTCGAACATCATGCCGAGACACCAATTTAGGGGAGACGTGGATCTCCGTGGTTTGGACTGTTACGGCAGTCAGTGGACAGGGCTGTTGCTCGGTCCCTTGCTGAGCATGGCTGAGAGACAGCCATTGGAAACCTGCGGATAGGCTTACAATTTTTTTTGCTGGTAGGCAGGAGATGGGGTCCACCTGTCAGCCAGAGGTATGTACCTCTTTCTGGGCATGGTGCAAGCAGGCCTGGTGACCGAGCTGACGTTCTGGGGGTGGTGGTGAGTTGTCATGGATGCCTCCCCCTGTGGCGGGTAGCACTGGTAAGGTAAAGATTTATGACCCAGAGGTATCTGGCAGGTTCGCAATTGACTGGCCAACACTTAGACAGGTACAGGGGTAATAGCTTTGGCCGGTCAACGACGAACCAGGCAAGGGGTGATGGCAGGAGCTTAACAGCCTGCATCACCTTGGGATTTAACGGATATACGTCATAGGGTGGGGTCAGTAGATAGTTTATTGACTCCAGTCAACAATTTGTTTGTGTCAACAAACAAATTGATACAAATAGTTACATGTAGCCAATTGCCATTGGCATTTTGGGTGGAACCTTACCAGTGTTACTGCGGCCTGCTTGCCTTAAAGAATTACAATTGGATGATTACACCAATTGAAAGTTATAATTCGGACTAGGGCATTATTCAATAAAAGTGGCCCGATGCCTTTATCCATATACCGGTGTCTGAGTCTTTCTTTGGGGGGTGCTCCTGCAAAGTAGCATTTGTGTCCCACTTGTATATATTGAACCCACAGTTTTCTGCTCCAACGTTCACTCTAAACAAATCATTAATAATTGCTGGTTTTGCTGAATTGAAGAAATGTATATAGGAATGGCATAAACAAGACATTTGATTTTCAGTTACCTTTCTCCCCATAGAGAACACAAGGCAGCTCAGGATAACTAAAATCATACAACAAGTTAAAATACTATACAAATGTATATATGAAAAATATTTGAACATTGGCGAAGATTTAAAACAATTTCAGAAACATTTCAAAACATTTCAAAATATCTAAATTTATAAACAGAATATTCCCTAGATCCAGGAAATGTCACTGGAAACGATCATATTGGATCCGACGGCAAAATGTGCAGAGGAGGAACTCAGATTCCCAATGGTCATGGAGGCAAAAGAGGCCATGCCAGATTGACTGGCTGTGAAGGTGCACCTTGATAATATCCTCAAGGCTGTGGCAGTCCATTGCAGTCCTAGTGTTAAATCCTGCATGTTTCAGTTTATATGTGCCACAGGAGATGGCTCCAAGATCATAGTGTGTGGGTCACTTCATGGAAAGCCAGGATCCACCTTAAACTAATTCACACCAATGGCATTTTTCCTGCTTCAGGAAAAAATTGTATTCTTGGATATGAGTTGCAGCCGCCAATGCCGATTCCCTATATAGCTCAAAAGCCAGCCTGAAAAGGAAAGTTATTTCTGATAGCAGAAAGAGACAAGGTCTTCTCTCATGTCCACACCAAATGAGCTTGGAAATCAGCTTAATTGCTTATACAAATAGATGAGCAGATAAGTATAACACAAATTAAGTGTAAATTCATTTACAGTCATAAAAATGCTGTATTTTATAGTGTTTTAGTTAATAGCCCTTAAAGCTGTGTTTGTTTTTTCTACTGAAATGCAAAATATCAGCTTCCACTATAAACATGTTGCTACCTATCTCAAGCTTTATGTTTAAGCAAAAGTAGATTTTTTTAAAAAATTGTGTATTGAAAATTATTGCGCAAGCGATGCATGAGTCACTCAATATTTATCAAGATATATTTGTTTATGAATTATTCACAGGTACTGCTGTTGTGCAGTGCGATGGAAATGCAATAAGTAAATTATATTAATTGTTTCCTTCAGGCATAAAATCCAGAGGGCGCACTTCTTCTTTTTGGGATTAATGGTTGCTTAATTAATGTAATCTTTTCATTATCCTATGTGCACCTGAACCCTTTCCATTTGACAATGTAGTGACATCCGAGAGCAAATTATATTGACAGAGCCCTCTCAGCTATAATTACTGAAAAAGAACCATCCTGAATCAATTAATACTGGAACTCAGTTCCAATGTTGCAGCTCTCCAAAATTAAGAGAAGCAATCAGTAGCACGGCTTACAGCCAAATCCTGTTCTTCTGCTCCGAGTTAACCATCCTTATTTTATACCTGGAGAATGGGAAATAAAACAACTGTGGCAACATTTGTTATTGATACAAGTTGTGAATCAAGTGCAGTGCTTTTTATTGGATTTATTGGCTTGAGTCACTCAGAGCCTTCTCTGTGGGCACCAATGCAGTCACCCCAGGACAGAGTTGACCCCGCCCCTCTGCCCAGCAGCCCAATGGGAGTGCTTCCTCCCTCCCCCCCAGCACAGAGTTTGTCCCACCCCTCTGCCCAGCAGCCCAATGCGTGTGTTCACTTCTTCCCCTGTTGCTGTTGTTGTGATTTGGGCACTCGGTCTCTAAAACATTTGCCATTAGCCAATAGTTTTGCTGAATGTAAAGGCAGCATCTTTTCACTGAAGGCTCATTGCTGATTGAGATATCAGTATGCTGAAGGCATTGCTTTCACAGAAGCTGGTTTGAATGCAGTGTTTGTTTGGGGAGGGAGGAATGCAACTAACTGCAATTACTTCTGAAGTAGCTATATCCAGGGTTTAAGGCTTAAGCAAGCTCCATGTGCACAGTTGGAATGCATAAGTCCTACTGACTTCATCATATAAAGGAAGTAGGGTTTTTCTTGAAAGCAGGGACCAAAAACATAATTTCTTTAAAAATTGAAG
The DNA here is from genome assembly GCA_035047305.1 of Bradypodion pumilum. NCBI lineage: Eukaryota > Metazoa > Chordata > Lepidosauria > Squamata > Chamaeleonidae > Bradypodion > Bradypodion pumilum. The sequence continues at coordinate 359,927,723 of JAWDJD010000001.1, forward strand.
AGTGCAGTATATAAGGCTCAAAATAAAGTATCATATTCTTTCATACCATGAAGATAGAGCTTATATATGTATTTGGCCCACTAGCCCTATTATACTACAGTCATGTCTACTTTATGACATAAAAAGCAAATGTGCAAAACCAAAATGAAATTAAATAAAGTATGTAGTGTTGTGGTGGTCAGTATGCTCAGTGTACAGAGCAACAAACTGAGACTCAATAGTCCTGAGTACGATCCCTGATCGACCATGGAAACTCGCTGGGGTAGTGGTTCAGAAAATGTCAATTCTCAAATATCTGATACACCTTGAAACCTGTATAAGGATTGATATAAATTGAGTGCCATTTGGAGACACATGCCACACTATGCTTGCTACTTTCCCTGTCTTCTGTAGAGTTTATTTCTGCAAATACAGTGTGAGAACAGGAGGATGAGGGACTATGGAAAAGAGTAGCATTTTTAATTAATAGATATGGTTGATTATTGAAGAGCTTCATTCCTGATTTTATCTTCAGCTTTAGTGACTCTTCTCGTCTTTGTACAGTAAAAAAATTTCACATGCATGTGCTTGTCAGCAAAAAAGGAGAAGATTGGATTTTGCTTCTGTTGTAACAAAAACAATATAGAATCACTTAGTAGCATATGCAGCTGGTGCCAAGTTGGATAATGGATGTTAGCACTCTCCAAAACACTTCCGGAATTCTTTTCTAGTGACTGGCTGATGCCTTCTTTGAGAGGCAAGAAGACATGGTAGTGCTGTTTTTCTAGCCTAAAATCAAAATATGAAGTGAAATATAACCCACAGTATAGTTCATTACTTCAGTACGAAAAAGAAGACTGATAATTCTGGGTCAGAACACAGTGTATACCATATTAAAATACACCAGTCATTAAAAAATGAGAAGTGTTCACTGACAGATGAATCAGTTCATCTGTTTGTGCTGCCTAATTCAATTTGAACTGAAAACTATATGCCAGTTTAAAATCCAGATCATCAGGTTTCCCAATGATTACCATTGTAAATTGCTATAGCTCCCCTATCCCATTTTTCAGAGCCTGGACACAATTCGCAGACTTAGGAGTCTCGTAGGAAGGAGACTGTGCTCACAAGACTATCAACAAATGTGTTAAGAGTGTCAGCACTCTTGATATTGTTTGGAAAATACTTGGTAACTTGGTATTGTGTTGTAATGATCCGTGGGAGTAAAGGTGCTGAATTCAAGCAAGGTGAGGAGAGGTGAGTATATGGTGGAAAAAACCAGTCCCGAATCCTCGAGTGGTCTGTATTTATTCTATTCCTGGATCTCACACGCACAGCCTGTGTGAGACCCCATGACAGAAGGCTTATTTTCCTAGCATATTATTGGCTAAGTACATTTTCCAGTCTAAGAAGTTACTGTGTGCCTACGTTAGCCATAGGTATGCTAATCAACAGGAACAGTGGAACTCACTTTTCTTCCCTTATCTGGAGTTCTTGTTAACACCAGGCATCTATGCTCAAGTTGTTTGGTCTAACTGTGGTTTGGTGTCTCCTAGGATGTGAGTAATCTTCCGTGTGCTGTTTTCTAGTCACTGCGACATTTGGGTGACACTTAACCTACATCCACTCAGTGCTCCCAGCCAAGGAAACATGGAGTCACTTCTGCTAATGCACTATTAGCCCATACCAATTTCCTCTCCTGTAAGGATCGGTTGGTTTCCAGCTCATGTGCGAGCTAGACAACCCAATCGGGAAAAGTTGCTGACCAATCAGTGACCTGGGCTACCCACAGTATTGCTTGGCAAAACTGGATGAAATTTCAAGCAATGGATAGAATATAATGTAAGTCAGGGGTTGGAACATACCCATTAAGCACCGCTCCAGAAAATATGGGAACTGCTCTGGCCTGGGTGTGCATGCACAGCAAAAAATCCTTTGCACATGTGCAGAACATGTTTGTGCATGCACAGATGGTTTCTGTGCATGTGCGTGCAGTAACCCCTTTCCCCGCCATTCTAAATATGGGATGGCGCTGAAAAAGGGGAGGGACACGTGCCAAAAGTATGGGATTTCCCGGCCAATCCAGGATACTTGACATGTATGGGTTGGAAATGTGTGGCTCATGGGCCCTCCTGCAACCCCCAAATATTTAAAAAAATTGGTTAAAAAGCCCCCTCATGACCGCCAGAAAGTGTTAAGAAAAACTCAATGCTTCTGGTCCCTTTCAAATGTTTTCTCAAAAAATTGGGCATGAATAGGAGGTTTGTGTGATGATTTTTTATCAGTTTATTTTTTTAAAAGGTTAAATTCATTTTTCAATTAACAAAAAAATCAAATTAGCAAATTTTATAGTAATTAACTGCACAATTTATTTTATTTTATTTTTACACATTAGTTTCTTTGGCTATATCTTTCCAATATGGATCTAAGGCAGTGGTTCCCAACCTTTTCAAGCTGGGGCTGGGTCACACTCTCTCAGTCAGCTCTGAGGGCCGGACGATCATTTTGCACTGCCAACAGCTTCAAAGGGATGGCCATTTTGTTTCTCGAATGCCCTTGGAGGGGTGGGGGGGTCACATGAAATGGTGCCATGGGCTGGATCCATTCCACAGGCCTTAGGTTGGTAACCCCTGATCTAAGGCTTTAGGATTCCATTTCTGGAAAAAGTCCCTGAGACTCTTAGATCACCTTCTCTCTCTCTCTCTCCTCCTTCCCTCCCCCTCCCCCCCCTCTCTTCCATACTAAAATCACAGGAAAATCAGAGCTGGGATAGTCAACATCCAATGATACATTTAAGTTAAAGAAAAGCTTCAAAATAGTTTTAGCATTTCTTTTATTAGTAAGAGCATGACACACTTGATGAATAAGTCACACAGTATATTTCCCCAGCATTCCCCCACTGCCCTTGCAAAGCACTGGTGACCAGTGGTGGACTTCAGTAAGTTCACCCCAGTTCACCAGAACTAGTAGCAGAAATTTGGACTGGCCCCACCCATCCATGTTTTGAAATAAAGTAGTCCTAATTCGAGTGCAATGCAGGGCTTTCCCCCTGACCACACCACAATAACACGCCCACAGAGTAGGTAGTAAAAAAATTGAATCCCACCACTGCTGGTAATGGAAAAACCTGGTAAATCCATTCACTTGAAGACAGATGCTAAAGCTGCCAGTCAATCACAAAACAAACAACACTTTCTTCTCCCTCCTCTTTTCACCATCTTGATATTTTCTTGATTTGGAGGAACTTTCTCTGAGTACCAAACACAAAGGGAAATAGTGGAATGGCTTTTGCCCCCCTCCCAATCTAAATGGTCAATAAATGTTCATGACTGTTCAGTTTTTTCATTGGAACACTCCTGCTAAAGTTTGGTTGTATCCATTCTTCCTAGGTTGGGAATCATCCACTTACACCTTTAAAAGTGGCTAAGATTTTAAGGTCTGTAAGTCGTTCATATTGGTCCTACGATGAATTAGACAAGACAACTGGCAAGTCTCCATGCACCACATAGAGTGACTTTTCAAATGCACTGAAGCACATACTAATGCAATGTATGCTGTCTTGATAGGTTGCATTTTTGAAAGCCTCTGAATGAAGTCAATTACTCTTGAGGAAGCTTGGGTAAAAGCTTAATTGCTAACCTGTTGAGTCCCCAAGACAGGAATAATGGGCTCAAAGTTGATAGCATACCTGGCAAGTTGAAGTGAAATAAGGGCCCAGTCAGTAGTCAGCATACATTAAGCCGTTCTCAGGAAAAAGCATTGCTCTGGGAAGAAATGCAATGCAATGTGGGTGAGGTATGACAGGAAGCTCCTGTAATTGCATTCTTCTAGTCTGACACATTTTAATGGGCACTTAAATATTTTCACCAAACAGCATCAGCTGTGTTTCTTTTTCTTTGCAGCCTCATGGTAGCACTAAAAGCATTGAGGGAGGGGGGGAATCACTCAGAATTTCTAGCACCTCTACGTTATACATTACCGACCAATTTGGATTCACAGTGCAAGTGAAGCATGCGTTTTCCAAGCTGTCAAATTAAGACATAATAGTAAAAAAAAATTAAAATCTTGCATTATGAATTACTTAAAGTGAGGAATTAGGAAAACCCTAGTAAAAACTGAAAGGAGGCAATAAAGTCAGCTTTGTATTGTTTGCAAGCCTGTGCATTATTTCTTCAGCTACATTTTGATAGGTGCCCTTTTGCCTTCAGTATTGCAGAAATGAAAGTGGAAATATCAAACTGTTAGTCTAATTGCTGAGAAGTGCATACTCTGAAAGGGAAGTTCACTATACTCAAAGCAACTTAAAGCTTAAGCAATAGTTATATTCCCAGTAACAGTTTTATTTTCCTATTACTTATTAATGGGCAAAATTTATAGAGATGTTTGGAGAATCCTCCAAGAGTTTTCCTTCAAAATTTGGGCTTGTATTACACCATTAAACATACCTGTTTATTTTTCCCCTTCCCTCCATATCTTCCCCTAAATTGCTAAGAAACCAAGGGAAGGAAGGGAAGGAAGAAAATGAAAGTGTGGCACCAAAATGGCCGCCGTGCTCTTTGCGCCCCCCCCCACCTGGACTCAGACATCCGGGTGAGTTAGGTGGCATGACCACCCCTCTATAAAAGGGGTGGCCACGAGGCAGCCGAGCTGCCATTTTAAAAAGAGCGACGGAGAGGAGAAGTTTTCTCCGTCGCAGTTTGTTTCCCCCTTGGTCCTTCCCAGCTGGGAAGGAAGGATTTCGCACGGAGCCTTGGCTTGCTGGCTCCTCTGTGCCTTTTTGTGCTCTTCGATCCCTGGAAAGGGATCCTGCTCCTTCTGATATGCCTCCCAAACGGAGGGCCTCGGCGGCGAAGCAGCGGCCCACGGGGAGGACTTTTGGCCCTGCGCAACGTGGGGGCCAGCCCTTGGGTCGGAAGACCAGGGCTGCGCCCACGCGCCAAGGCTCTACCCCCACCGATACCGGTGGGGCGATGCAGGCTGCTTGGCCCTCGGCCGGTCAGCCTTCGGCTGGCCCTTCTGGGGCTTCAGCCCTCGGCCCGCAGATAACGGCCATGGGCCCGGGCAGCGGGGGTGGGTCCGGTGCTGGGGCGCAGCACGTTCCACCTCCGGCCCCTCATGGGCCGGAGTTTTGGGCATGGCCCTATTCGGGCCCGGGCTCTCATACCGGGGTTCCTGGTCCAATGCCTGGTGGGCCGTCCAGCCCACCCAGCCCACTTTATACTGGGGGATCTGTGGCAGTGATTGCATTGCTAACGCATTTAGCTGTGCTCGAGGCATCCTTAGGGATGGCACACAACCCCGTGCCTGGTGGCCCTTCATTTGCTGCGGGGGCACCTTGGGGTCCTCCGCCTACCTCAATGGCTGCCACACTGCAGCAAGCGGCTAGCCGGGTTGAGCTGCTGGAGACGCTCCGGCCAACCCCGGCCGGTGTCTCGCAGCTCCCTGTTCGGCCAGAGCTACAGTAGGAGAGTGGTCAGGTGCAGCCCCAGAGCTCGATTCCGGTCGCGATCTCCGACGCCCGCCGTGGGCCGGAACCCCCAGTGGGGACGGCTCACGGGGGTGCAACTAGTGAGTATCAGGTTCAAGTTAATGCAACCACACCACAGTCCACTTCCAATGATGGGGTTCAGTGGCCATGGCCTCGTAATGTCGAGGCAAGTGGGCATCAGTTGCCACCTTATCCCAGTGCCCCTAGGTTCCATACTGGTGCAACTTTGGGGTTGGGGGCTTCTGCCCCCGGGCCAGTGCCGGGCATCGCAGGGACTGTCCAGGTTCCGCTGCGTATGACCCGGGTACCTAATGTGCCGGTGACGGCTTTGCCGACGGCTGGTTATTTGTTGCCCCTTGGTGATCATTTGTCCCGGGTCACGAGGGAAAAGGTTTGGCGGGGGGAGTACGTGGATATATTCTCCCTATTGAACTGTGAGCCCACCAAGGAGGAGAGAGAGGGACAGGATGACAAAGACAAAGAGCTGTCCCGCCGTCGTAAGCCACCACGCACCTGGGCCAACTGGTTGCCCGCATATCTTATTTATATGGCGGTGTATCTCACGGCCCGGCCAGACCTGGCCATTCCTATGGTCCAATATTTGGACAATATTTACAGGGCGATGGTGGATTTTCCTGGCCCATCGTGGTTGGCTTACGATGAGGAATTCAGAATGAGGGTGCCATTGCACCCGGAGATGAGATGGGATGAGCCCTGTCAGAAATTGTGGCTATTGTACATGACCCCCACGCGTCCGGCGCCTTGGGATAGGTACCATTGTGGCCATGCCGTTCAGCGAGCTGCTCAAACGCAGGCTTCCCGCCAGCTGGCGGGGCAGGGGGTTCTAGCCCGCTTGCTGTGTTGGAGCTTCTCAGCCAGCGGTGTGTGCAATAAGCTGCAGTGCCGATACAAACATGAGTGTCTCTCTTGCGCTGGCCCCCACGCCGCCGCCGCGTGTCCGCAAGCCGGCGGGTCACGGGGCAGAAGTAGAGGTGGACAGGGAGCGGGCAGAGCGGCTGCTGAGGGAGCTAGCCAGGCAAAAGGCCCCCTCCCCAGTTAATGTGTATATGTTGGAGCGATGGCTCTCAACTTATCCACGGAAAGAGGATGCGAAGTACCTCCTTGAGGGTTTCCAGTGGGGCTTTCGAATCCCATTCAAAGGAGTGCGGGGACCCCAAGATGCACCCAATTTACTGTCCCTGAAAGGTAGAGAGGAGGTGGCTGCCCTGAGTATTGCTAAGGAGGTTGGGGCCAAGAGGGTGGCAGGCAGGTATGGCACTTTCCAGTGTTGGCCTCCCTGGGGCTTGTTATGGCACCCATTCATTTAGAATAGGTGCTGCTTCAACTGCAGCTGCATTTGGGTACGCTGAGGCTGATATACGCCGTATGGGAAGATGGGGATCTATGCGTTTTGCATTGTATGTTCGTCCTCTTCAGACATGAGTACCATTTAAGTCACTGTTCTCCTTTTTCTCTTACAGACCCTGTGTGTCCCCGCACACCGGTGGCAGTATGGCTGGTGGGCCACAGTTACGTGCACTGGGCAGCTCAGTATGCTGCGGCAACAGAGTGGGCACCCCAGCTTGGACTGTGTGCGGCCGCATGCATACGTTGGTACGGTAAGTGTGGAATGAGATGGCGGGAACTGTTGCCATTCCTTTTCTCCATTAGGGATGCTGAACCGCCTGATGTCCTTGCACTGCACCTCGGGGGCAATGACCTCGGCCAGGTCACTGGCCTTTCTTTAAAATTCGCGATTTGCAGAGACCTAGCTTATTTGCACTATGTGTGGCCGTTCACCAGGCTGCTATGGTCGGACATCATACCACGTCACGCTTACAGGGGAGGTATTGACCTCCGTGCCCTTGACCGCGCTCGTTGCTCGGTGAACAGGGCAGTTGCCCGGTTCGTGGCAGACAAGGGTTTGGGGATGGTTGTCTGACACCCCACCATTAGTCTGCGAAATTATGATCTGTATGCAGGGGATGGGGTCCACCTGTCGGATAGAGGTATGAACCTCTTTTTGGAAGATTTGCAAGCAGGCCTGTTGACAGAGCTGACGGTTGGGGGGGGCGGTGAGTCTTCATTGAAGCCTCCCCGTGTGGCGGGTAGCACTGGTAAGGTAAAGATTTATGACCCATAGGTATCCGGCAGGTTCGCAATTGACTGGCCAACATTTAGACAGGTACAGGTGTAATAACGTTGACCGGTCTATGACGAACCAGGCAAGGGGTGATGGCACGAGCTTTTCAGCATGCATCACCCATGATTTTACGGATACACATCAGAGGGTGGGGTCAGTAGATAGTTTATTGACTACGGTCAACAATTTGTTTGTTGTAAACAAACAAATTGATACAAATGGATACATTGTAGCCAATTGCCATTGGCAATTTTGGGAGGAACCTTACTAGTGTTACTGCGGCCTGCTTGCCTTAAGAATTATAATTGGATGAGTACCAATTGAAAGTTATAATTCGGACTAGGGCATTATTCAATAAATGTGGCCCAATGCCTTTATCCATATACCGGTGTCTGAGTCTTTCTTTGGGGGGTGCGACTGCAAAGGAGCAGCCAACAGAACTAACAGCATTGCAGGCGCACCCCCCAAAAAAGGACTCAGACACCGGTATAAGTGGATAACGGCATTGGGCCAAATTTTCTTGATTCATGCCCTAGTCCGAATTATAAATTTCAATTGGTACTCAGCCAATTATAATTCTTAAGGCAAGCAGGCCGCAGTAACACTGGTAAGGTTCCTCCCAAAATTGCCAATTGCAATTGGCTACAATGTATCCATTTGTATCAATTTGTTTGTTTACAACAAACAAATTGTTGACCGTAGTCAATAAACTATCTACTGACCCCACCCTCTGACGTGTATCTGTAAAATCACGGGGTGATGCATGCTGAAGAGCTCCTGCCATCACCCCATTGCCTGGTTCGTCGTTGACCGGACAACATTAACCAACTTGTACCTATCTAGTGTTGGCCAGTCAATTGCGAACCTGCCAGATACCTGTGGGTCATAAATATTTACCTTACCAGTGCTACCCGCCACACGGGGAGGCATCCATGATGACTCACCGCCCCCCCTCCAAGACCGTCAGCTCGGTCGCCAGGCCTGCTTGCATCTCACCCAGAACGAGGTACATACCTCTAACCGACAGGTGGACCCTATCGCCTGCCTACCAGCAAAATTTTTGTGTAAGCCTATCACCCGGTCTCCAATGGCCGTCCCACAGCCATGGTCAGAACGGGACTGAGCCAGAGCCCCGTCCACTGACTGCCGGGACAGTCCGAACTAGGGAGATCCGCATCTCCCCTAAATTGGTGTCTCGGCACGATGTTAGACCATAGCAACCGTATGTAAGCCATACGTGATACAAAATGCCAGGTCACAGCCCCTCGACGGTTTAGTAACAGCAATGATCCGTACAAGGTCGCTGCCGCCGGGGTGCCTGTAAAACATTGGGTGGTCCAGCATCCCTGTCAGACAGCAGGAATGGCCACAGTTCCCGCCCCCATCTGCCGCGCATACCATACCATAGCATACGTGCGGATGCACACAGCCCAGCCGGGGTCCACTCTCTGTCGCTGCAGCATATACTGCTGCCCAGTGTACATAGCTGTGGCCCACCAGCCCCCTGCCACCGGTGTGTTAAGACCCCTAGGATCTGTAAAAGAGGAGAAAATAGGTGAAGGACATAACTAGGTACCCGTACAGTGAGGGGACGTACATATCTGAAATTGCGCGTAGACACATATCCACCTCCGTGTACCCAAAACGTAGCCGCGATCAACGCGACACCTATCTTAAGTCAATGGTGCCAAAACGGGCCCCACACCGCGAAACGCGGCACCGGTCACTCTCAGGGACGTTACTATGGTAAGGGTAGACCCATCCCGGTGGCAGAAAACAGGCTGGGGCGCGCAGCAGGCACTGTCGAAAATTCATGTAGGGCACCAACCGGACAGATGTCTCAAAAACTTCGTAGCAGTATACACCACTGCCTACACCATGCTGAATAACCCGTGAGGACCGCATCCCCACTCGAGCCCACTCATGTGTGACAGAGACATCTTCGGGTTCCAGTGCCCTACGAGACACATCCGCCTTACACCGGTGGCACCAACTCTGGCACCCACTCACTGGAGCGCTCCAAAAAGGCTACCGTGGTAGCTGCGTGGCCAAGAGCCACCTCCCACCTATCTGTACATAAGTAATGCCAGCCTCGTGCAAGGTGGGTCAGAAACTCTGGGAACAGGGGTGACGCATGTAAGGGGGGGCAGACACACTCCCATGTCCACCCCTCCCAAACACGACGCATGAATGCATAGTGATACGGCTTACGCGTGCGAGGTGCCAATGACATGTCCGGTTCCCTTCTCCTCGCCAAACGTCCAGCCATCGGCCAAAAGTGGCGAGTGGACTCCCTCTGCTTCCAGAGTACGGCACGGAACCGGGTGATCTGCAGGTGGTGGAAAGCAGCAGTATTGTCATTATAAATACCTAGAACATGTCTGGCCAAGAACAGCACATTTAGGCGTAGGCTTCTCAAGATAATAGACGAACTAATGTCATGACCCTGGGGGATTCGCAAGTCTGGGTGTTGACAATGTGCACCACTGCCGCATTGTCACACCGAAATTGGACCACTGAGCAGGCCCACTCCTTGCACCATAGCATCAGTGCTCTCTAAAATGGGAAAAACGCAAAGAAGGTAAGATCGCAGGGCGATCCGTGCACCCACCCTCGGAGTAAACCCCATAAGTCCGGGAGCCGGAGGTATCCCACCGTACTTGAAATCTAGGGCAGACCATCCAGGTCTGATATCCAGGAAGAGACCCCACCAAACCCAGGGATAATTTGAGCCGGGCCGGACAAATTAAGGTGGCCATGAGTTAACGGCAGCTCACGAGGGTACACTTTATGTTTGGCAAACAATGCCAAACTTGCCGCGGAGATCCAAGCCACCGTATACATGGCTAACCCGGATGCCCGCGCGACAGAGTCGATTGAACTGTGAGCTTAGTAGATGGGACCTCGGTCTATTCAGGTGCCAAGGGGACACCCAGTTCCCACCTGAGTGTCTGAATGGCAATGAGGAGACGCGTGCACGTGTCCAAGCCCCGTTCACCCCCGAACCAAAAGTCGTCGAGGTAATGGGCTAGAGACCGAGACCCCGACCTGTGAGCAAATGGCCACTGAGTAAAGTCCCCAATCGGTCGAGTGCTAAACATGAATTAACCCAGGTAGAAGGGGGTTGGCCTTAACTAAGTAAAATTCCCCTCAGGACCTAAAAAACCCCAATAGGTCTAAATCATTGGGTGCACTGGCAATAATCTGAAAGCTGAGTGCATAACACACTGTGCCAGAACAGCACCAGAGCTGCGTGAGCGTGCCACCCATAGTAGCTGAACCAGCTATGAGTACCTGACTGAATAACGTCATCAGTAATGGCATCCCTGAATGGAGAACCCACAGGGTAAGCTGAATGGAGGAGTAAATGACATTCAACCTAGTTTTAGCTCAGTATGAGCTTCATTGGGGAGACATTCGACGCAGGAAAGGTGGTTCCAAGAAGGCCCCCCCGCTGCTCTCATAGCCCCAACTCCCTTAGCAGCGGACAGTGGAGCCCCCTCTTCGTTACACTGCAAGGGAACCAGATTAGTAGCATCCTGGGACGTCCAACTCCCCCGAATGGATCCAAAAGCCCCCATAGAAGACCCTCCGGCAGGTATCCCGCCCCATCCCTTCTTGGATGAACTGAGTGCCATCTCTCCAGGCTGACTAAACTAAATGGGGCGGGGGGGGGGCTTATGACAAGGTTAGTTGCTTCAGACGGAGCTCTAATCGCCCCCATGCACCCCTACCTCTGCCCCGTAACCCACCAACCCACGGGCACGCGGAGGCGGCGTGAGGGCCAGCGCAAAAGGGGGCATGAAGTCAGTAACGACCGTGGTGCTTAGTACACGCATCGTCAGCTGAGCAGGCTGAACACAGCAGGCAGGCTGGAACCCCCTGCCCGACCAGTTAGCGTGGAGCCTGTGTCTGAGAAGCCCGCTGCTCAGCATGACCACCATGGTACCTATCACCAGGCACCAGTCACGAGGGAGTGATGTACATGAGCACCCTTACTGACAGGGCTCATCCCACCTCCCCTCCGGGTATAGAGCCACCCTAATCCACATGCCTCACCGTAAGCCAACTGCCACGGGCCCATCTAATCAACCATCGCCCTGCAAACATTAGCGGTGGATGGAAGCACCAGGATGGCCCAAGCAGATCAAGCCCTGCGGCATACCACCATACGTACAAGGTATGCCGCCAACCAGTGGGCCCAAGGTGCGCGGGCTCATGACGATGGGGCATCTCTATGTCTCAGTCGCCTTGTCCCTCTCTCTCCTCCTAGTGGGCTCGCAGTTAAATAGGGAGAATGTCCACATGTCCCCCTCCAGCCCTTACCCCTCATGGCCTGCGGCCAATAACATCCAGGGGCAAGTAATAGCAGGCCATTGGCAAAGCCCTCAATGGGACAGTCTGTGTAAAGGGTATGCGCAGCAGGACCCGGACAGCCCCTGCGATGCTCAGCACTGTCCCGGGGGCGGACACCCCAGTGCATGGTGGCTTACTACGGTGGAACTGCCCATGTCTCTGTCCTCCTGTCCGCACCGCCTATCCTTATTGGGGTCACAGCTCATAGGGAGAATATATCCACATACTCCCCCCACCACATCTTTTCCCCCGTGACCTGGAACAAATGATCACCAGGGTGCAATAAATAACCAGACATCACGGAAACCCCCACCCCCAACGTCGTGCCAGAATGCAACCAAGGGGCACTGGGATAGGCTGGCAAGTGATGCCCACCAGCCTCAAATTGGTGAAGCCATGACCACTGAACCCCACCGCTGGAAGTGGACTGTGATGTGGGTGCATTCAACTTGAACCTAATACTCACGAGTTGCACCCCCCTGAGCCGCCCCCACTGGGGGTTCCGGCCCACGGCTGGCGTCGGAGCTCGTGACCAAAATCGAGCTCTGGGGCCACATCCGACCACACTCCGGTTGCAGTTCTGGACAAACAGGGAGCTGCGAGACGGCGGCAGGCACAGGACGGAGTGTCTCAAGCAGCTCGACCCGGCTGGCCGCCTGCTGCAGAGTGGCAGCAGTCGAAGTAGCCGGCAGACACGGAGGGCCCAGGTAGATAGGGAAGGGCCCCCTCCCACTGGATTGCCCAGGACGCCTCCAGCACAGCTAAACATGCTAACCAGGCATCCCCAGCCACAGAAACCCCTAGTATAAGGTGGGCCAGGTGGGCCAGCCGGCCGGCTAGAGATTGGGCCAGAGGCCCCAATTTGAGATCCTGGGCCAGAATAGGGCCATGCCCAAAACTCCGGCCCCTGAGGAGGTAAAACGTGCTGTGTGCCAGCACCAGACCCTCCCCCCAATCGTCTCGGCCCATGGCCGGCAACTGCGGGCCAAGGGCCAAATCCCCTGAAGGGCAGGCCTGAGGCTGATAGGATCCCTAGGGATGCCTCCAGCGCCACTACACGGGCCAGTAATGCCTCCCCCGTCGCAGATCCCCCAGCATAAAGGAAGCCAGGTGGGCCAGACGGCCCACTGGGCAATGGTCCATGGCCCCCAACTTGAGAGCCAGGCCCCAAATAGGGCCATGCCCAAAACTCCGGCCCATGAGGGGCCGGGTGTCAGCCCTGCTGTGGAACCGCATCAGGCCCTCCCCCATGCTCAAAGCCCATGGCCGGTAAGCACGGGCCAGGGGCCGAAGCCCCAACCGGCCTAAGCTGCCCCATCCCACCGGTTCCGGTGGGTGCCTCCGGTAAGGAGTCCTGTTGGGGGGGCGCAGTCGCGGTCCTCCGACCCGACTGCTGCCCCCTGTTTGGGCGAGCCTGAGCCGCCATAGCCTTCTTCTCAGGAGGCATAAGCAAGCACGATCCCCTCCCAGGGATTGAAAACCCGATGGCTGGGAAGCCGAAAATAAGCAGCAAAGATCACGCTAAGTTCTGCAGCCAAAACGGCTTCCCTAGAAAGACGAAGAGCGACGGAGAAAACTTCTCCTCTCCGTCGCTTTTACAAAATGGCAGCTCGGCTGCCTCGTGGCCACCCCTTTTATAGAGGGGTGGCCACGCCCCCTAACTACCCAGATGTCTGAGTCCAGGTGGGGGGGGCGCAAAGAGCGCAGCGGCCATTTTGGCGCCGCGCTTTCAATATCTGACACAGTTCTTCCACCTGTTAAGTAAATAGGCACATAAAATGTTTGTGAAAAGCCTCTGTCCTTCTTCATGTAGTTTTCTTCCTGGTGGCTGACAGCCTCCCCAGCTTCCCACACTTATGGTATGTATTAGAGCTGAAGGGAAAATGTGAGAAAGTATTACTTCTCATAGTGATTTTTTTAAAGATCAAAGAATAGCGAGCAACCAGGGAACTTTTGGAGGGATGAATGGATGTGCAACCAAGAGTGAAACCAATTGCAGCATTCTTAGCTACCTTGCAGTCTTGTGGGAACCTTAAAAATGTAACTAACAATGAAAGAGACATACAACTTTTAGGAAACAAAACAGCATCCATTCTGGAGTATTATCTTCATCAGAAGGCTGCTATCCCTTATACTTAGTACAGAGTTCAGCAGAAAAGGAGTATATTGTAGGAGACATTCATAGTACTGTATGCCACAAAACATTTCTACAACACCTACTCCAAATTACCACTTGGCAGCTGTGGACAATGGGGTGAACTATTAAGAATGACATATTGTGTTAATCTAGCATTTTCTCACTTTGGAAAGTTTTTTCTGGCTTTGCCTGAAAGCCACTTTGCAGATTTTTGTCTTTTGAAATTTCTCCACATAGTCATTCCCAATACAACTACCACTATACCCCAGGATGACACTAGTTGTGAGGTACTGTTGTGGAAGCAACAGGAAGCTGCCTAGCAAGCAAAATGTGACTGGATGGTTACTCTTACTTCCAATTGTAGGAGTAGTGCTAATAAAATAATTAAATCTATAAGCAAGTGGGAGATCAACTGCTTGTGGTAAATGCCATCTCTAAGAAACTGTAAGGAAATGTTTCCTTCCCCTGGGGAATCTTATGGAATGATGCCCCCAGTTTCTCTCCCAAGACAAAACAAGTGTCTATTGTAATCCAGCTCCTGGGAGTGGAAAAAAAATGGAAAGCCAGAGAACTCTGTGTCCTTATTTTGTGTGACTGTAGACATCAGTCGTTCCCAACGTGGTGCCCAATTCCCAGAAGCCTAAGTCAATACTTTGGCTGATCAGAGCTTTGTGGAATTGACTTAGGCTTTTGAGAATTGAAGTCCAAAAACCAAAGGCTGCAAAACACTGTACAAGATTTACTCCTGTCTCCAGCATGTCCTTTAAAAAAATCATCCATATTTTAAACCTTGATACTAGGGTCTTTCCAAATTTCTAGAAACTACAAATGAGGAAGACTTCATCTAAGAATATGAACTTTCCTATTCCTTAATGTTTCCTGGGACATTTAATGTATAACAACTTAAATAGATTTCAAACAATAAGTTATTTCTTTCATTAGTTGTTTAAGATGTTTTTAAAACACTGCTAAAATTCATTGTTTGAGGCTCTTGCTGGCATATAACAGCAATCAGAGCATCCTCTAAATTAAATTTCCTGTCATGCATGACCTTTGAATCATGTCATCAGCATTATTATGGAATCACAAATATCAAAATCAGATGATAATGTTTGTTATAAAGCTTTAAACAGTTGCATAGCTCTTTGAAATTTTTAAACAAATGAAAGAGGGAAGAAAAGCTTAGCATTTCCAGATGTTTGGTGTTTCTGTAAATCCCATTGAATTTTCTGTACAAATTATGAGCATATGCTAAAAAATCGTAAACTTTAAGTATGAATGAATTATTTGCTGTTCCCCTCTTTCAATTAAAACACAATTGAAAGCATTCAGATTATTGCAATTCCAGATCTTCAGTCACAAAATATGCAGTAATTCCTTTTATTCAAAGACACTTTCCTTCTGGAGCCAGAATGATAAATATGATGGTTAAAGGAAGCAGACGTAAAATCAATTTTACCATGATAGGAAGGGGAAGATGAAGATACAAATTAAATCTCGTAATTCTTAAAGCATGAGTTATATTTTCTATATAATGGCTATTGTGTGATTTCTAATTAATATTAAGTAGCCTGTGAGAGACCTGTGTTCCATTTTAGTCTGGTAACAAGTAAATAACTGTCTGGTTTAAGCATCTGACTAAGGAGTTAGAGATTGGGAGTTTGATTCTCTATTGTACCCCCTGACAGAAGAGCCAGCTATGTAGTCATGGGCAAGCTGCACATTCTCAGGGCACCCCAGAAGAAGAGATGAGCAAGCCATTTATGTGTACAATCTTCCTCAAAAACCGTGCATAGGATTGCCATATGTTAGAATTGACTTGATGCACATTATTATTACAAATCTAGTGTTAAATTCACATTAAATGACTAGTATAAAATTAACAGTTGAAGACCTAACCAAGGACCTAAGAATTGTTAAGGTAACATCAAAATATATAGGCAGTTTTTAGTAAAATATTTTTTGGTAAAGTTAGTATATTGAAGTCCAATAAATTTCTAATTTCTAAATATCTATTTTGGGAGTGCCCTTTGGGTATTCCCTGTCCCTAGACATCTCCCAAATGAGGACAGCTTCATTACAGGACAACCTCTCAAACCTCTGCAGTCTGACCAAAGGTGAATTACAAGGGATAATCAACAAGCAGTACTCTGAACTTTAGTGGCATGGATAAATGGAACAATTATAATGTCATATACTATTCCTTGATTTTCAAGTAGTATAAAATGACAGGCGAAATTGGGCCATTTTTTATCCGCACTTACATGTCATTGCCTATTATCCCTTGCAATTTTGGCAGCTGAGCACTTTGGCTATGTGAAATAAAGGAGGAAGTAGGATTTTAAGATAACTTAATTACTAATCACCGAGGAAGAGAAATTTAGGTAGAAAACTTTGGGACGCTAAGGTAGCTATTTTTGTCTGATTGGGGGTAATGAAAGTTTTTTAAAAATATATTTGAGAAGTTTGGTGTTCAGAAATTGGAGACAACAAGCATTGAAAATGAAATACAGCTCTTTATTTGGAGGGTCTGAACAAAACTTGGATGGGGCAAAACACGGACTTTTATATACACACAGAAAGATACATTTACAGCAGGAACAATGCTGATTGGTCAATTAACCTATGTACACTTCTTAATCTCTTCATTTGCATTAAATGGAAACATAGCACACCTGTCAAACGTCAAACTGTGCGCTTTCCGAAATCTCACAATACTTCGCAATTTGTCGAGATCTCGCAGCAGTCAAACAGTGTCGCTGTTTGACAGCAGTTTGCGTGGGAACTCGGCGGTTTGAATATTTGACATGTTAGTAAATCAGTTATCATACATAACAAGAAGGCAAACAGAAATGCCAAGTTTCCTGCAGTAAGTAGGTTGCTTTGGTTGGGTCATGTTTGATCTTCAGAACCGTTTCTGATTCCCGTTTACAAAAAAAGAGTTTGGATAGAACTAGAAACTGGAAAAGAACCATCTGCTTCACATTTTCCCACATTCTCACATTTTCCCACATTCTCTCTTCAACCATAGGTTCTATTTGTTCCCATGTACAAAGAAGTACTATCTGGGCAGTTAACAAAATAATTAGCATGTTGCCCGCAACAAGCTAAATACTTATTTTACCTACACTGGAAGAATGGAAGGCTGAGTCAACCTGGAACCCATTAGGATTGAATTTAGTTTGTGAGCAGAGTTTTGGCTCCACCACTGTGCCATGAGGGCTCCCTACATTCTTAAATCTCAAATTATTTCTTGCCCTGAAAAAAGTAGTACATTTTGGTACACTCTTTTATTATTATTATTATTATTATTATTATTATTATTATTATTATTATTATTATTATTATTATTATTATTATTATTATTATTATTATTATTATTATTATTATTATTATTATTATTATTATTATTATTATTATTATTATTATTATTATTATTATTATAGGGCAGTGGCAGAATTGAAATAAAATGCAAGAAGTAGGTGGGGACTAGCAATTACAGCCATCATCTGCACATCTGGGTTGTAAAGAACACTCACTAAAGTCTGTATTGTTTGCAGCAGCTTCAAGAAGAATTTTCAGGCCCTGCCATATTCCTTGCCTCTAGGCTAATGAGTTGAGGAAGAGTCTTTCGTCCTTAAGATCCCCTTGTGCTTGTAGATGTGCACACATACACACATACAAAAGAAGCAACTAATAACTGGTGTTTCATTTTTAAAAGATACAAACAACCTCTCTACTGCTTCTAATCCTTAAAAAATTGATGCAACAAGGCAGCAGCCTTCTGCATTTTTTGCAAAGTGCCACCAAAACATTATTTGGATGGAAAGATTGTTTGTGCAATTTTGCTTGATACTTTATGAAGGGGAGTAAATTCTTATTCTCTACTATTGTTGAGGCCTAGAGATGGGTGTTTTTGGTTAACCTGAATGGATTTTTTTAAACAAAAAGTCTCTTTCCATTAGTTTTAGGTTCTTTTAATAGGATCTGACAAAAGTGCCTAAAGCTCAGAATTTTTGTCTTCTTGAAAGAGAGAAAATGTTGGGTTTCTCTCACCCATTATGAGTAAAAATCTTAGCCCCTGCTACCAACTCTTGACCTCTCCCTCTCTCTCCTTGCCTTAACATCTGGTTGTTCTTGTTGTTTTGGACTGGCACCCAAATCCTGAATGGGAAACCTAATTTTTTTTTAGCTTCGTCAAAAGGACTAGTACTCCAAAGACCCAAAATTAAGTGAGGCATGCACACCCTGAAACACAATAATGGAAAGTTCCCCCTCCTCCATACATCTAGTGAGGGCATCTCAAAACCTCTCTCTCTCTTCCATGGGTTAAGGAACATAACTTTGTGGTTCCTCATCCTTGAGTGTGACAATAGGGCAAGTGATGTTTTATGATGAACAAATCCAAAAGCTCTACCAGCAGCATGTAAAAGTGGAATCAGGTAGTAGCAGCAAATGCCTCATGAAAGCAGGGGCAGGCATGGAAACAGAGGCTTGGTGGTTCTGTGGAGCTGTTGGCACAAGGAGAGCATTAGCAACACTACTGAAGCTCCATGCAAACCTAACCCTAAGCTGTAATGCAATTTACAAAGTCACTTTGATACAGTGGTTTTCTCTTTGGGCACAGCTTCAGAACAGTTCTGAGGCGCAAAACTGAAGGCCTTCTTCTCCTGACTTCTCTTCCTAGGATTCTTTACTCAGTGACCCAAGGCAATAGCAACAAAAATAGTAAAATCTTCTGGAATTATATCAGAGAAATATATTATATTCAATCTTACCTCTGAGCACTTAAGCAGAAGAAAAGCTGCCGGCTTGCAAACCATTTTTAAGTTGGTACATCCTGTACTAATTGCCCTCCACAACCACAAGGTCTCAGCCACAGTGTTTAATGCAGTCTTTAACATTTCCTGTGCAGCAGTTCAGCCATTCTTCTTTTTTCTTTCAGTATCTTTCTTCACCACAATTCTTTCTACTGATCTCCTGTCACCACGTTTTGTTTTCTGAGCAACTAAGCACAGCTTATGTCCCCCACACTTCAATGATACTGCTTCAATGGCGATGTTTGGGGATAGGTTCACCCATTGCAATCTTATTAATATAGTGCTGTGAACTTACTATTTTAGTAGTGGCAGTATGTGCACTAAAAGGGGCTATGGCAGCTTGACGACCAGAAGGCCAGCAGGTTAGCAATTCAAGACTTGAGTACTATGTGACAGACTGAGTTCCCTTCATCTATCCCAGCTCCTGCCAACCTAGCAGTTTGAAAGCAAGAAATTGTGAGTAGATAAATAGGTACTGCTTCAGCAGGAAAAGTAACACCCCAGTGTCTAGTCATGCCTGCCACATGACCTTGGAAACATCTCCAGATGCACAGAGTGCTGGCTCTTTGGCTATAAATGGAGAAGAGCACCACCCCCTAGAGTTGGACACAACTGGCTTTCGAGCAAAGGAGACCTTTACTAATATGTGCACTATGGATCATTGGTAACATTAGAATGTACAGTATTTCCTTCATTTTTCCCCATTTCAATTGCCTTTCAACTTTCAGGGTTTGACCTGTGCATTAATTATACTAACACACCTTTGTACAGCTTCCTCCTCCTCCTGGGGCATGTGTGACTCTTCTGAAGAAATCCTGTGGACATACTCATTAAGGACGACCATCCAGAGGCTTCAGCTGGTCCAGAATGCAGCTGCCCGGGTGGTGATGGGGTGCAGGCATTATGCCCATGCCTCGCCACTGCTTTGGGAGTTGCACTGGCTCCCGGTTTGCCTCTGGGTGCAATTCAATGTGCTGGTTTTGACCTTTAAAGTCCTCCATGGCATTGGTCCAGGGTACTTAAGAGACCGCGTCACCTCAAGGTGTTCAGCCCATCCTACAAGGGCAGACAGGAGGGGCTCAATGGTGGTCCCATCCGTGAAATAAGTTCATCTTAGTGGGGCCAGGAAGAGAGCCTTCTCCGTGTCTGCCCCAGCCCTGTGGAACCTTTTACCACCAGAATTGTGTCTCCAGTTGGATCTTCTCCCCTTCAGAAAAATGTTGAAGACCTGGCTATACCAGCGGGTTTGGGGCATGTGTGACTCTTTTATACAAGCCCTCTGGCTTATTTAGCCTGCTAAGGGATCCTGCTTCTTTCTGTTTTCTTTGTCCTTTCTGTTTTTTGTTTTTTTTTTGCTATTTTATGCTGTGGGGGGTGAGGGTGAGGGTGTTTTTTGTAATGATAAATTGATTAGTTTCATGTGTTTTAATGCTGTTTTTAATTGGTTGTTTTAGGTATTTTTTTTAGCGGTTGTTGTTTTATCTGCTATTGTGCTGTATTTTTATATATGTTGTTAGCCACCCTGAATGATGTTCTTCATCAGGTGGGTGGGATATAAATTTATAAATAAATAAATAAAATGACAAATGAAATAGTCATAATTTTTTTAGCCTAAAAAAAAGGATGTGTGTGTGTGTGTTTCTTCATTCAGATATCCCTTTGTTTATTTTTTGCCATGCAAATAAGTTTAAAGGTTGGTATATCGTTCAAAATATGTTGTGGTCACTAAAGGGAACATTAGATTTTTCAGTTGAAAATCTCCTCCCTTTTTAGTCAAACTCGCTTTTTATTTACCAAAACCTCATTGTTCCAAACTATATAGCATATAATACTGTACTACTCTTCACAGATAAAAATAAGTATTAAACATGCAATTTAGCCTATTCAGAGAGAACCTTCAACTTTAGCCTTGTCCCCATGGGAATTCAGCTTTCAGGCTAATGGCAAATCTGAAACCAGCCTTCAGACCTCACTGAAATCACCCACATCTGTGCTAGAGACAAAGTAATGATTACAAAGATGTGAAATGTGTGACACTGCTATACAATACTTCTAGCTTACAAATCCATCCATGACTACATAAGGATAATATAAGTGTTACTCTAACTAACAGATATCTGTTGAAAATAATTACAGCTTAGTTAAGATGTCTTACATTCACAAAAACAGCTTTCCTAGGTATGGCATTAAGCAGCTCAATCACTATTGATTGTTTTGTTGGCCTAGGGTAATTTTGATGTTATTTATTTCACACACAACATGACAAACTCATATGGGAAATATCTTCAATATTAGCAGTAACACAGAAAAATCAAGGCCATTTTAAGCACTAAAAGCTCATATCATCTGAGCATGATCCAATGTACTTCATGTTCTGAAATCTAAATCCACATTTTGTCCTCAAATTAATAACCCCTCCATTGAGGTGTTTAATAGGCTGGTCCTAAGAGACCTGGATATAGCTGAGCAAAAAGCTCATAGACCCGGTAGAAATCTATCTGTTCAAGATCATAAAATATTGCAAAATTTAGCTGCTGATCAGTCCATTATAATTAAATCTGCCTGCAAAGGCATGGGAATAGTGATCATGGACACTACTGAATATCTGGCAGAAGCCAATAGACAACTTTCTGATTCCTCCTCATTTTGGTGTATGGGACCAAAGACAGCCGGACAACCGAAAGGTTGGTTTAACGCAGGTTTATTGCATGAGGTTCCAGTGAAGCATGAGGTAATGGCGGTGATACAACTCAATATATACAGTAGCTCTCTACATTTGAATCTTGTAGCACGGTAGCTCATTGGCTGCTACCGGCGTGGCCTCGCCCAGGCACGCCTCTTTCTTCAGCTGCTGAATGCGGGGAAGGTTTTCCCGCGGCTGTCCGTGATTGAGCAATGTGAACCATGTGAGGCTGAACCCTCGCAGCTGCCCTCTATGGGCTGTCTGCTCGCGTTCCTTTACAGCTGGTATCGTTTGTATCTGGAGTGGTTACATTCTTGCCTTTACAGTATAATGAACATGCATACATACATACATAACATCCCTCCCCCCTAGGATGGGACGAAGTCCCGCAACCATTGTGGCTTGCCGCACGTGCGCTTGGGACGCGCTTGCGTCTGACCTAGTACTGGAGAGCCTGTGATCCCTGACTCCGCGGGTGCTTGTCCTGCAACGGGAAACGGGGATTCGTTAGTGGCTCCGTGGGGCATCCGTGCCTGCCTCGCGCCCGGGGATGGGAAGGGAATGAATAGTTGGGAGGTGAACCCCTGCCTGTTGCTCTCTGACCCCGGGGATCCACCTATTGTGAACCGCGGAACCGATGAGGTCGCCCTTGCGGTTCGGCTACCTTCTGATCCCTGCTCGGGGGACCCTGAGACTGTGGTGGGCGGACTCGCTGATGCCTCCCGTCTTGGGGGTGTCGGTCTCCGGGAAAGTGGCGCTATATCGCATTCTAACTCACAGGGGCTACTGGGACTGGAGGTACCAGGGGCTGAAAAAGATCTCTGTGGATCGATTGCCTTCCCTCCCCCCTTGGTGGGGACCCATGCTCCCCTTTTCCTCCCCCTTGGGCTAAACGGGTGGGGGAGTACCCTAACGCTGATTCGATGCTATTCTCGTCTGCGTCCTGCTCTCCGGGGACCCTGCGCCTGAGTTGGTCCACGTGTCGCCTCCACAGGAAGCCTGTACTGGTTTCTACGCGGTATGAGACGGGGCCGGTTTGCTCTACTATGGTGCCCGGCACCCAGGCTGGCCCTGCGCTGGCGTAGTTCCTGCAATGCACTGGGGCGCCTATGCTGAAACTCTTTGTGGGTTCCACCCCTATGTTCCGCCCCTTGTCCTCTACTCTCGTGGGGTCTAGCTTGGAGATTCCCGTGGCCAGCTTCCTGCGCATCAACAGCTCTGCGGGGGAGTACCCTGATGCTAGTGGGGTGACCCTGTATCTTAGCAGGAATTGGCACAATTTCAGGTCGAGGTCTCCGGGGCCCATGCGCAGAAGCGCGTCTTTCGTGGTGCGCACGAGGCGCTCTACTTGGCCGTTGGTGGCCGGGTGAAAGGGGGCAGAGGTGACGTGCCGAATGGCGTTGCGCTCCATGAAAGCCCCGAACTCGGCGGATGTGAAACAGCTGGCGTTATCGCTGACGAGGGTGTCGGGTAAACCGAACGTGGAGAAGACCCTCCTTAACTGTTTGATTGTTGTGGCCGAGGAGGTGCTTGAGACTGGAATGACCTCCAACCACTTGGAGAACGCGTCCACCATGAGGAGGAAAAGCGTTCCCCTGAACGGGCCAGCAAAGTCTACATGTACTCGGGACCAGGGGCCCCTTGCCGTGTCCCACTCCCTAGGTGGCGAGCGAGCCTCTTCTGGCCTTGAGCTTTGGCACGCTCCGCAAGTGCCGACCATGTGTTCGATGTCGGCGTCTAGCTGGGGCCACCAAAAGTAACTGCGGGCCAGCGCCTTTGAGCGGACGATCCCCGGGTGGCTGACGTGCAGCAGTTTAAGCACCCTCGGCCGGAGAGGCGTGGGGATTACTACCCGCTGTCCCCACAAAAGGCAACCCCTCTCTAGGGACAACTCTAGTTTCTTTTTGAAAAATGTGTCGAATTCCGCTGCTGGGGAAGACACGGGCCACCCTTTCTGTACCCAGGAGCAGACTGTGGCCAGCGTTTTGTCCTTGCCTGTCGCTTTGGCGATGTCGGCCGGTACTACGGGAGGGGAGTCTAGAACCTCTATCATTAAGACCTGATGGTCCCTCTCTACTTTGTCCACGTGGCAGCAATCCCGGGGAATGGGGGACCTTGACAGGGCGTCGGCATGGCTGATCTCCCTCCCGGGCCGGTATACCAACGCGTGCTGATACGCGTTGAGAAAAATGGCCCACCTGAGCATTCTCGGGGACAGGATTTGGGGTGTGGGCTTATCTGCGGTGAAAATGCCTAACAAAGGCTTATGGTCAGTCACTATGGTGAAGGGGCGGCCGTACACAAAATCATGAAATTTCTTGGTCCCCGCAATTATTGCTAGTGCTTCTCTGTCTGTCTGAGCATAGTTCCTCTCTGCTTTGGACAAGGACCTAGAGTAGAACGCTATCGGGGCCTCCCTACCGTTCTCCAGCACGTGGCATAACACCGCCCCCACCCCCACCGGGGATGCATCGCATATCAGGACCACTGGGCGTTTGGGATTGAAGTGGGTCAGTACGGCATCTGATGCCAGGAGTCGCTTCAGGTCATTGAAAGCCTTCTCCTGGTCGTCGCCCCACTTCCATGCCTCGTCCTTTTTTAACAATTTGTGTAGCGGTTCTGCCACGGCTGCCTTCCGCGGAAGGAAGGAGTGGTAAAAGTTGAGCAGTCCAAGGAACGACTGCAACTCGGGCTTGGAGGTGGGGCGAGGGGCCTTCTTGATGGCGGCCACCTTGGATTGGGATGGCCTGATTCCCTCGGGAGTAACGCGGAACCCTAGGAACTCAACCTCAGTTGCGAAGAAAACGCATTTGTCTTTCCGCAACTGCAACCCCGCTTTTTCGAATATTGTCAGGACCTTTCCCAACCTCCTTGCTAATTCGGCCCGGCTCCCCCCTGTAATCAATACATCATCAAAGTAGGGTAACACCCCCTCTAACCCCTTCAGGAGGCGTTCCACGAGTGACTGGAAGATCCCGGGCGCCGAATTCACGCCGAATTGGAGGCGCGATACCTGGAACGCCCCTTTGTGGGTGACTATGGTCTGCGCAGCAGCTGCGGCGGGGGTCACCGGGAGTTGCTGGTAGGCTTGGGCCAGGTCGAGTTTAGCGAAGCACCTCCCCCCGTGTAACCTGGCCAACAAGTGGCTGACTACCGGCACCGGATACGCATTAGGGCGGATCGCCTTATTGATGGTGCACTTGTAATCAGCGCATATGCGGACCTCCCCGTTGGCCTTGAGCGCTGTTACAATTGGAGTTTCCCACTCCGCAGAATCAACAGGAACAAGAATCCCCTGGCCCACTAATTTGTCCAACTCCGCCTCTATTTTGTCCTTTAGTGCGAAGGGCACTCTGCGCGGTTTAAGTCTGATTGGACGTACTCCAGGGTCCAGGTCGAAAGTCACTGGGGGGCCCTTGAATTTCCCGAGCCCCTTTTTAAAAACCTCGGGGTGCGTGTCGCACACGCTCTGTATTGGATCAGTCCCGGCGGCGTGTGCTTCCACGGCGTGTACCCCCCCCAATGAACAACCCCAGGGGCTGGAACCATTGAGTCCCGAGGAGGCTGCATTTGCCTCCCTTGAGGACGACTAGGGGAAGCGTTGCGGTGTGCTTTTTAAACTGGACCCGGAACTTCCCAACCCCCAACACTGGGATGCGGTTCCCTTGCACGTCCTTCAGTGTGGCCCTCAACGCCTTGAGCTTGGGCCACATGCGGGGGGCGATTTTCATGAACTCCCCCTGGGAAATAATGGAGTATGAAGAACCCGAGTCCACCTCCATTCTAACAGGGGCCCCTTGTATTACTACCTCAACGAAGTAACGGGGGTGCTCCGTGGAAACGCTGTAAACCGGCGCGTCGTCCTCGCTGTCGTCGGAGATGCGTCCTACTCCGTCCCGCGTCCTCGTGGTCCGGGTGCCGTCCTTGGGCCTCGTGGTGCGGTCCTGCCTCGTGGTGCGGTCCTGCCTCGCCGAGCGGTCTGGAGAACTCCTGGTGGCCTCGCGCCGTTTCCGGCAGACCTTGGCGATGTGCCCGCGCCGGCCGCAGTTGTGGCACTCGGACTTGCGGAACGGGCATTTGGCGCGGGCGTGGGCGGCGCCGCAGCCGTCGCAGCGCCGGCCCTCTCTCTGGACCCTCCGGACGTCCTCGTCGTCGCCGCTCTCCGCAGACGAGTTCGAAACTCGCCGGGCCGTGCGCACCGAGCTCTCTGCCTTTGCGGGCTTCGGGCGCCAGTCCTGAAGCTCGTGCACCCCGGCAGTAGTGGCCTCCGTGGCCTGTGCCGTGTCGAGGACTTGTTGCCACGTGGGAGGCGGCTCCCTTTTCATCAGCGCACGCTGAGTCTCTGTGTCCCTCAGACCGCAGAGCAGGCAGTCCCGGAGGGTGATGTCGGGGAGCTCCCACTTGCATGGGCCGGCAGCCAGCCGCAGGGCCGCGGCGAACTCCTCGACCGATTCCCCGGGTGCCTGGACTCGCCTCCAGAACGCGCTCCGAGCGGGGAACATCGCTATGGCTGGCCGGAGATGGGCGCGCAACGCCGCCAGGAGCTCTGTAGCTTTGAGGTCGCCCACCTTCCTCGGCGCGATCAGGTCCACCAAGGTCCTCTTGGTCTCGTGTCCGAGCATGCGGACGAAAATGGCCCTCTTTTTGGCCTCATCGGAGACTTCGAGCTCCACCAGCGCTGCGTTAAAGTCTATCTCAAACAGCTCCAAATCTCCCGGCTTCTTAATCTCGTAGCCGGCGCATGTCTTGGTCCCGTGGGCAGCCATATCCCACCTTCGTCGCCAATTTGGTGTATGGGACCAAAGACAGCCGGACAACCGAAAGGTTGGTTTAACACAGGTTTATTGCATGAGGTTCCAGTGAAGCATGAGGTAATGGCGGTGATACATCTCAATATATACAGTAGCCCTCTACATTTGAATCTTGTAGCACGGTAGCTCATTGGCTGCTACCGGCGTGGCCTCGCCCAGGCACGCCTCTTTCTTCAGCTGCTGAATGCGGGGAAGGTTTTCCCGCGGCTGTCCGTGATTGAGCAATGTGAACCATGTGAGGCTGAACGCTCGCAGCTGCCCTCTATGGGCTGTCTGCTCGCGTTCCTTTACAGCTGGTATCGTTTGTATCTGGAGTGGTTACATTCTTGCCTTTACAGTATAATGAACATGCATACATACATACATAACACTCATATAAAAAACTCTCTCATAACCCTACAGCTAGATTCTCTAATATCATCAGGACTGTACTCTTCTAGGGTTTATCACTTGGATATATTAATGACAGCACATTCAAATTTCTATTTAACAAATACTCCAGAGTACCAATTTTTCACCTCATCCCAAAAATACACAAAACTAGACAGCCAGTGACCCCCACCCCTTGTAGACCTATCATATCCGGGATTAATGGCATCACAGAACCACTCTCAAAATATATAGACATGCCAGGGACACACCATCATTTGTACAAGATTCTACCCATTTCATTTCCTCATTAGAAGGTACACCCATCTCATCGGGGGTGGTTTTTTTAACCCTTGACATTGAATCCCTATATACTAATATACCCCTGGAGTCAGCCAGGCTGATTATACAGGATGTCCTTGATACAAGAGAGTCACAAACACCACCTACTCATTTTCTCATTGCTATCCTCAATATAGTTCTAGAGAACATTTTTTCCCAATTTGGGGACAATTTTTATCTACAAACCAGAGGAGTGGCTATGGGTAGTGCCCTGGCTCCAAGTCTGGCTAATATATATATGATTGCTTTCGGGAATAATTACATCTACAACTCAGTTAATAATCCATTTGTTAAACATATAATTGTATACAAAAGATACATAGATGATCTTTTTTTTCTTATGGATTCATCTGACATAACTCACCAATTCATACAGTGGATTAATATACAAGATACTAACCTGAGGTTCACCCATCATATTGAAAAATACAACATACCTTTTCTTGATTTGAACATTTACGTTTCTAAGGACAGGAGACTTTGTGTCAGCCCATATAAAAATCCAATTGACAGAAGTCCATATATAAATTACAGATCTTACCATCCCTATCATATTAGAAATAACATACCATATGGACTTTTTGCCAAAGCAAAAAGGAATTCCACCATGGAAGAAGATTTTTTAAATACAGCTCAGAAGATCAAAACCACTCTCCTTAGAAGAGGCTATCCTAGTCATATCATTAATAACAACTTGCGCAAAGTCAAAGAAACATCCATTACAGTGCAAACAACAAGGAGGTAATCAGGGTATTTGCTTTTCTATCGAGTATTCGCTGTTGGCAAATACTATTAAGAAACTAATTAAAACTCACTGGCATATAGTCCAACACATTCCAAGTTGCGAATCCCCGCCTAGAATTGGTTACAGGAAAACCACGTCTTTAAGTAATATGCTTACTATGTCTGACCACACATCCTGCATTCCTAAAATGACATCACCTATTGTAGGACATTATCGCTGCCACAGCTGCGTCTTTTGCAAGCTGTGCCTAGAGACTAAAGAGATATTCATCCCTGAAAGAAATTACCATTATAAACCCAATCAGTTTACTAATTGTAACAGCGAGAATTGCATATATCTGATAGAATGTTCCTGTCGTATGAGATATATCGGTAAATCCAACAGACCTTTGAAAATCAGGATATGCGAACACAGGTCCAAAATTCGAACTCAGGACCTTAACACTCCTCTAGTATCTCATTTTCTCCAGATGGGGCCCAGCGAAAATGACTTTGCTTTTACAGCGTTAGAGGAAATTCGCCCCAAACCGTATCAAAAAATTGATATAGATAACAACTCTTGCACAGAGAATAATTTTTCATACATTTATTTAACTCAGTCTCGCCAAAAGGCTTAAACCAGGAATTGGAAATGTCCCCTTTTTTATAATGGTCACCTCGTGAGTTGCAATGAGCCAGCAAGTATGGATTCATGAGAGGAGCTCCCCACCTGGGTAATTAAAGGCACTCTATTTATACTTAGTAACCAGCTACTCTTGCTAACGTCCGCAGCACTAAGCAGACTTCGCATTGAGGCTAAGACGCGAGACTCTATCACTTGGCATATTTTACCAATTTATACTGAGGTAGGATTATTCTAATATTTTTAGTCCATTTTTGCTTGAAGTTATAGTCAAATTGACAGTACTTATTTATTTATTTATTTTTGACACTTTTACTAACAATAATTTATGCTATTAATAAAATAATCATGTAACACTTTTTATAACTATAAATCCTAACCTCAGTTTATAATAGAGTTTATAATAGAGTTGTTTTTTACATGTACCCCAATATGCAGATATTATCCTTTGATGTATTATCCTATATTGTAATTATGTATTTATTTGTCTTGTTCGTGTATGTTTTTAATCAATCATCGCATGGTTTTTCCATGCTTTGCACAGTCACTTTGCCCAATTTCCAGCATAAGAGATATTCTAATTCTGTATTTATTAACTTATAGATTTCCCTGAAGAAAGAGGTAACACCCAGAAAAGCTTATTGTTTACCAGAAAAACTTTGCAAATATATTCTCAGTGGTGAATTGTATGGAAATATATTTTCATTTTGGAACTGCACTGCACACAAATATAGTAATATAGACTGTAGTCTTGGACTTATTTTTGTTCAGATTGTTGCTTCAAATATACCTTGTTAAATTTTTGCCTTCTGGCCATGAACAGAGTTTTCTTCTTCCTGGTACTACTACCACTACCACTACCACTACCTTTACCTTTACACCTGACCCAGCATGAGGAATATTAACTGGCATAAAGTGGCTGTTGCAGGGTTATGCCTAATTATGAGTCAAAAATACCACAATCTTTGAAGAGGATCTTTCTGTGAAGCCCTATGGTACAGCTAATCTGATTCAGATAATATGAGGTTTTAGTGCATACCGTGACTTTGATATAGCTGTGTTACTAATAATATTGAAGGTATTTCCCATATGAGTTTGTCACATTGTGTGGAAAATAAATCACACAAGAAATACTCTAGGCCAGCAAAACCACCGCTATTTAATGCTACACCTGCACACTGCAGTTAGTTCAATGAAATCCACTCCTGTAATTAGCTTTCTTTCAAAGCCATCCTCAATGTGTTGAGGGAAAAAAGAATTTGAACACAACATGACCTGCCAGTCCAGAAGCCTGCTTGCTCCTTCATGATCTTTATTCATTATCTTTCCATCAATACATTCAGAAATATAATTATAAACCATCCATTCCAGTGCCTTATACAGGTGGCAAAGCAGTGAGACTGGTTGGTAGCTTTTGGGGTCAACTGGGTCTTTGCCAGGTTCCAATAAAGAAACAACTCTAGCCTATCTCCACAATTTAGGGACCTTACGTTCATCTATGCAATTGTTCATTAATTGCAGGACCCATTCCAAAGTGTGAGGATCAAAATGCTCTATCTGCTCTGCTTTTATATCATTAACACCTGGTGCTTTATTAAGATTTGTGCTGTTCATTGCTTCCTCCAATTCAGATGCCACAAAGAGGCTATTAAGGAAACCACCCTCCTGTTCATTTGGTCAGATGGCTTTTTCCCCCACACCTTTTTGCCTTGTATTTTTTCCATTCTTTAGCAACTGACTAGCTATTTAGTCTGCTGTTACTCCAGTATAATTTTGCTATGGCTGGGTTAAATCTCCACCTAATTTATTAAATAGTTTCCAAGCTCATTTACTGTTCTGCTTCAGATCCCTGAGATCAGTGTCTCATTGTAGAGTTACTCCCAGGGAAGGAAACAGATAGCCAAAATAACACAAGATATGGTGGGAAGCTAGGAGTCAGCCATGTATTACAGAATTTCTCACAGTGCCACCATCTAGCACCATATCCATTCATACATAAAAATGCAAATGGACAATGGTAGGCAGTTGCCAAATTCACAATTTGCAGTACAGTGAAGAGAACAGATCTTCAAATCTTACACAAATGTACTGTTGCAAGTCTTATTAGACATAGTCTAAGAATTACTTGTCATGATCATTTGTCATACATGAGTAATGAATAAAGAAATGTTATTATAAGTATCTTTGACCATTTGTTTGCTTATCCTGAATTATCTTTGAAGAGATAAGAACCAGAAATATGCATTGATATTTTTTTATTTCCTAGCTTAGATTGATTGGGTTGGTTATATTTCAAAATAAATTCTTGCAAAGCCCCAATGAGTGTTGTAAGATTAAATTAGTATGAAAAAAGTAATGTACATTTCCCTAAGTGTATTACAGGAAGATAGCATTAGCTCTGGGAATACCTGTCAAGTGCGGCTCTGGACAATACAGGACCTGCGCAGAACGTTCTGTGCAGGTCCCTTCTACGCATGCATAGAAGCCTTTCATGCATCCACCTTTTGCAGAACCCTTCTACACATGCGTAGAAGGCTTCTACGCATACATAGAAGGCTTCTATGCATACGTAGAAGGGACCTGCGCAGATGAGTATGCGCAGTAACCACTTTCCCCCCACTCTCCTGGTGGGAAAGGAAGAAAAGCAGCACAAAATTACGGGAAATCCCGGCCAATATGGGATACTTGACAGGTATGGCTCTGGGCTCCATCTAGCTATTCAAGGAGATGATAAAATGTTTCTCAACAGTGATACATGAACTGGTCTAGTTGGGAACTAAGATCATCTCTCTGCTACCATATCACCTCCTACTGACCTACACATGACATGTTATCCATCTGCAACCTTGTGGTAATTAGCTGGCAGTATATTTGGACATGCCAATGTTTCTCCTAATCTCTTATTCATTCTGCTCATTACAGGACCATGGATGTATCGAGCCCAATATTTTCAAAGTATTACTTCTACTGGCAGTAGTTTGTCACAGTTTGAGACAGTATTCTCTGATTTTCCAGCCTAGCTTCAGAAATCAGACAAGATGACATGTGAAAAATATAGTAACAGAACACCAGCAGAAACTGGAAAAGTGGGGGGCACACGTTCTTCAAGAATGATTCATGGGACATCAGACACAAAAGATTGAGACTCACAGCAGTTGAAAACTGACTATCCTTAAAAAATTAGCAACTTATTTTTTCAGTTTTGACCCACTTTTCTCTTACAAACTTAAGAAAAAGTAATACAACAGACTGAATCCTGGAATTACAACAAACTGATCTTATTTGGAAGTTCTGACTTCACTGACAAGAAAGTGTGTGAACTGGGCTCAAATACTACCAAACTTTTGATAAGTTTCACATACCATTTATGCCATAATTTGTCATGAAACAGCAGGTATGGTCTTTGCCCCTACAACAAGATGGATGTTACTTAATTGATCTTATCCCACAAATATGGGAGTTGCTAATGTAAAGGAAATTACCTGAAGGTTTCAAAACAGTGACAACATTCAAATTCCTTAAGATTGTTTGGCTTCCCGAACTGCATGTCTAAATGACTTATAATGCTGAGATATTTTAATCAAAATTATAGATCCCCAACTCATACTTTTTCCTATGAAATATTAGCATAATGAACATGGCATTCTGATGGGAAAAGGAGAAAATGAAACAATATTAGTGGATCTGTCATAACCATCATAAACTGTCAGATTTATGATAGCACAGGGAAACTATATAGGTAGGGTGCATATGGAATAAAAGAATGGCTGAAAGTTAAAACAATAGTCTCATTTTTTAAAACAATCACTAAAAATCAACACACCTTTACCTCCCTCTGAGTTTCTGATGAGCAAACGCTACTTGTTGAAAATTCATAATTTTAACACTTTTGTTACAATGCTAGAAAGCAATATTGTCCTTTGCAGGCGCACCCCCCAATAAAGGACTCAGACACTGGTAAAAGTGGATAACGGCATTGGGCCACATTTATTGATTCATGCCCTAGTCCGAATTATAAATTTCTATTGGTAATTGACCAATCATAATTCTTTAAGGCAAGCAGGCCGAAGTAACACTGGTAAGGTACCACCCAAAATTGCCAACGGCAATTGTTACAATGTATCTATTTGTATCAATTTGTTTGTTGACAACAAACAAATTGTTGACCGTAGTCAATATCTAACTAATGACCCCACCCTCTGACGCGTATCCGTGAAATCACGGGGTGATGCATGCTGTCTAGCTGTAGCCATCACCCCGTCGCCTGGTTCGTCGTTGACCGGACAACGTTTAACCAACTTATGCCTGTCTAGTGTTGTCCAGTCAATTGCGAACCTGCCGGATACCTGTGGGTCATAAATGTTTACCTTACCAGTGATACCCGCCCATGTGACCAAAGTCAACAGCAGCAACAGAAACCCCTATATCAAACCATAGCAACAGTGTGGGATGGGCGAAAAAACCAGGACCCGAGAGCCAATTGTGGGTCCCAGCCAAAAATTCCCACCCGGCCCCGAAGCGACCAAAATATTACACTGTTAACTAGGGAGGGGGTGGAGGGGGAAAACTTCTCCGCTCCGTCGCTTCGCAAAATGGCAGCTCGGCTGCCTCATGGCCACCCCTTTTATAAGGGAGCTGGCCACGCTCCCTAACTACCCGGATGCCTTCGTCCGATGGGGGGCCCGCAAAGAGCGCGGCTGCCATTTTGGCGCCGCGCTTGCATTGCAGGCGCACCCCCCAATAAAGGACTCAGACACTGGTAAAAGTGGATAACGGCATTGGGCCACATTTATTGATTCATGCCCTAGTCCGAATTATAAATTTCTATTGGTAATTGACCAATCATAATTCTTTAAGGCAAGCAGGCCGAAGTAACACTGGTAAGGTACCACCCAAAATTGCCAACGGCAATTGTTACAATGTATCTATTTGTATCAATTTGTTTGTTGACAACAAACAAATTGTTGACCGTAGTCAATATCTAACTAATGACCCCACCCTCTGACGCGTATCCGTGAAATCATGGGGTGATGCATGCTGTCTAGCTGTAGCCATCACCCCGTCGCCTGGTTCGTCGTTGACCGGACAACGTTTAACCAACTTATGCCTGTCTAGTGTTGTCCAGTCAATTGTGAACCTGCCGGATACCTGTGGGTCATAAATGTTTACCTTACCAGTGATACCCGCCACATGGGGAGGCTTCCCAAAAGGCTCACCGCCCCCCCAAGACCGTCAGCTCGGTCGACAGGCCTGCTCGCCATTCCACTAACCAGAGGTCCATACCTCCCTGCGACAGATGGGCCCCATCCCCTGAGTAAAGCTCATAATTTTGCAGACTGACGGCGGGGAGGCTAATGACGTGTCCTTGTCAAAAAGGAACCGGGCAATAGCCCCGTTCACGTAGCGTCGGCTCAGTCAAGAGTCTCGAGGCCGAACGCCCCCCTGTAAGCGTACCGCGGTATCGTGTCCGACCAATTGAGGGATGTGGCAGGCCACACATGATGTGAGTAGGGCAGGTCACTGCAAACCGCAAGCTTCTGCGATAGGCCAGTGACCTTCCCCAAGCCATCGCCCCCAGGGTACATAACCAGGACATCGGGCGAGTCAGCATCCCTGATGTAGAAAAGGAATGGCAACAGTTCCCGCCATAACATGCCGCGCTTACCATACTACCTGAGATGTGCAGCTGCACCCAGTCCCAGTCGGGGTCCCCAACGTAACGCGCTGGCCCATGCAGCGTAACGCGCTGCCCTGTGCACGTGGCTACGGCCCACCAGCCATACTGTCACCGGTGTAAAACGACACCCAGGGTCTGTCAAGGAAAAAAAAAGGGGGGAGAAACAGTGCAGTGACTAAACTGGTACTCACGGTTGAAGAGGGCGAACACAAAACTGAAAACATTGTGATCCCCACCCTCCCGTGCGGCGTATTTCAGCCCCGGAGTACCCAAAAACAACTGCAGTAGAAGCCGCCCCTATCCTGAACGAATGGGTGCCGCAACGAGCCCCAGAGGGGCCAACACTGTCTAGTGCCTTCCCGGCACCCTCCAAATTGAAATTTAGTAAGAGAAGACCCACCTTGGTGACAGAAAAACTGGCCATAGTGCGTGCCACACAGTGCAAGGAAATCCTGTAGGGCACCAACCGGACAGATGTCTGCCGAGGAACATCGTAGCAGTCTACTCCACTGCCTACGCCGTGCTGATTCGTTTTAGAGGAGCGTATCCCCAACTGAGCCCAATATTGTTCATACAGACATCTTCGAGTTCCAGTGCCCTACGACTTGCATACGCCTTATACAGCATCTCAAGCTCGCCGATGCGGAGCGCTCCAAAAAAGGCCACCGTTGTAGCCGCATGAAATGGGCTGCCTCATCTTATCAAAACAGAGGCCAGGCCTGCCCCGGGCCAATTGGGTAAAAACCCCTGGGGAAATCGGGTGGCGGTCGTCCGGGCAACGCCCACGCGTGCGCAACCACCCCTCCAAAACATGTCTCACACGGAAGTCAGTGGTGCTGTCCACATGACCTCCCACTTTGGCCATAAAAGCCAACGCTGACAGCTTAGATGCTATGGTGCGAGGTGCAAGGCCCTGGGCATGCAGGTAAACCATGAACCGCAGAACATGGGTTACCGGGATCGGCCAGGTTCCTGGCATTTGAAATTGGGTACAGAATGCTCTGAAAGAATTAAATGCGTGGTGATACGCCTTACGCGTGTGTGGCGCTAGTGACAGGCCAATCGCCCGGTTCACCTCTCCTTGCCAATGTTCCATATCTCGTCCGGGAGTGGCGAGGGAAATTCCTCCGCATCCGGGGCCAAGGCACGGAACCGGGAGATCTCCAGGCGGGACAAAGCATCAGCAATATCATTAGTAACCCCTGGGACATGCCTGGCCCTGAAAAGAACGTTGAGGCGCAGGCTGCGCAACGCAAACTGGCGCACTGGGTCCATAACCCTGGGCGATTTAGAGGTCTGTGCATTGACAATGTGGACAACAGCCGCATTGTCACACCAAAATGGACAACTGAGTTGGCCCACTCCTCGCCCCATAGCATCAAAGCACCCAGGATAGGGAAAATTCCAGATACGTGAGACCACGCAGGCGACCCGTGCCTGCCCAGGATGGTGGCCACCCACCATAGGCCCACTTCCAATTGAAGTACATCCCATAACTCAGGGATCCCGAGGCATCGGATTGTATCTTAAAGCGAGGGGAAGCCAGGAGCTCAGACCTCCAAAATGACACCCCATTGAAATCCCTCAGGATCTGTAGCCAGACAAGCACGTCTGCCCTGATACCCCGGGTAAGTCTAACCCTATGGTGGGGCCTGGATAATCCTGCCATGGCGTCGCGCAAGCGCCGAGCAAATGCCCTGCCTGGTGCGACGACCCTGCCAGCGAAATTGAGGTGACCATGTAGCACCAGCAGTTCCCTCAGTAATGCCATGCGCTTGGCCAGCAAGTCCGAGATAAGGGCCACTAGCTTTGACACCTTATCCCGCTGCAACCTAGAAGCCTGCGCTACCGTGTCAATCTCCACCCCCAGGAATACTAGCTGTGAAGGTGGGCCCTCGGTCTTTTCGGGCGCTAAAGGGACACCAAGTTCCTCCATTAGCATCTGAAATGTGTTGAGGAGACGTGTGGACGTGTCCCAGCCCCGTTCAGCCCCGAATAAAATCATCCAGGGAATGGGCTACAGACCGGGACCCTGATCTGCGAACAAAAGCCCACTCTAGGAAGGTGGAGAAACGCTCGAATGCCGAGCCCGAATTGGAACAGCCAAAAGGCATGGCATCATTGAAATAATATGCTCCCCGGAACGGGGGCGCAGGGACAGGGCCAACGACCCTGCCCGCATAGACCTCCTTATCATTGCTGGCAGCAGCCACCTCCTCCCTCCCCCTAAGGGATAAAGATTGGGGGCATCCTGAGGGGACCTATCACCCATGAAAGGGATACGTAACCCCTGCTTAAAACCCTGAAGGAGATATCCGCATCCTCTCCCTTCGGGAACAATGTGAGCCAGCGCTCCAACATGTCTACATTAATTGGGGAGGGAGCCCTTCAGTGAACTAGATCCATCTGCGGCAGTCTTGCCAGCCCCCTGTCCACACCTCCCTCTGCCCCGCATCCCTCCAGGCCTGGGACAGGCAGAGGCCGCATGGGGGCCAGCACAGGGGGGACACTACTGTCCGTATTTGCCATTCTTCCTATTGCAGGAACCATTGGACGAGAAAGTCCAGCACAGCAGGCGGGCTGGAAACCCCCTGCCCCGCCCCCTGGCAGTGGACCTGTGCTGGGGCCGCCCGCTGGACCACATGTCCACAATGGTATCTCTCCCCGGGCGCGGGGCGCGTGGGCGTCATGTACAAAAGCCACAGCCTCTGGCATGGCTCAACCCACCTAATCTTGGGGTGCCGGGGAATCCGCATATGGAATTACACGTCATATGCCAACCACGATGGGCCCGGAAAGTCAACCATCGCCCGGTAGATGTTGTCCAAATACTGGACCATCGGAATTGCCAAATCCGGCCGGGCCCTAAGGTACACCGCCATGTATATGAGGTAGGCCGGCAACCAGTCGGCCCACGTACGTGGTGGCTTGCGACGACGTGCCTGCTCCTTATCCTTCTCATCCTGCCCCCCCTACTCCTTGGTGGGCCCTCTGTTGAGGAGTGAGAAGATATCCACGTACTCCCCCCGCCAGATCTTCTCTTTGGTGGTTTGTGCCAAATGGTCACCCAGCGGTAAGGAATACCCCGCCGTCAGCAAGGCCGACACAGGCACAACAGGAACTGCTGGCATCTGAAAGGGGGCCTGTACTAACCCAGCCACCCCCAAAACATTCCCCACAGGGTAGAAAACACCCCCCACCACGGGGCCCTGGGTGGTAGTTGTCGTCGCCAGGTGGGGCGTCAGCGGCTGGACCGCCGCCCCACCCACGCGAGGCCAAGGCCATTGGAAACCCCCCCAACGTGGCCACGTGTGTAGGTGCACTAGCTTGGACCACATACTCACATGCTGCACCCCCGTAGGCCGCCCCCACCGGGGGTTCCGGCCCACTGGGGGCGTCGGAGCTCACAACCGCCGTCGAGCTCGTCGATGGGGCCTGACCCGCACCTGTCTGTTGAATGGGGAGCTGCGAGGCAGTGGCCTAGGTCGTGCCACGCGCCTCAAGCAGCTCGACCCGTCCCATCGCCTGCCGCTGCCCAGCAGACGACGCGTCGAAACGAACCCCAAAGGGAGCCCAAGAGTGGCTAGCCCGGGCCAGGGATGCCTCGAGGGCCGCAACGCGGGCCAATAAGGCTTCCACGCTGACATGGGGCAAAGGGCCAGCCGGCCCGCCTACTACAGGCATGGGTACAGGTCCCTGCACCCCGGGGCCCGAATAGGGCCACAACCCCACACCCGGGCCCGTTAGGGCCGATGTAGCAACCTGCCAGGGAAGGGGACCGGACCACCCCCCAAGGCTGGAAGGCCTCGGAGCGAGCTGCGCTCCTATAAAGGAAGGCCCAGCGGAATGGGCAACACCAGGAGAGGTGTCCACCGCTTGCGGGCCGAGGGCCGCAGCCCCTACTGGCCCCGTGCGTGGACCACCATTCTCTGGCCAGGGGGAATAGACCCCATTCCACCGGTCCCGGTGGGTGCAGGCAAAGGCGGCTGCTGGGGAGGCGCAGCCGCGGTCCTCCGACCCAGATTGCGCCTCCGAACCGCATGCGCCGCGCTCGCAGCCGCCTTCTTCTTCGCGGGCCTCCCAGCCAATCGATGGGAAGCCGAAAACGAGAGAAATCAGCAGCCAAAAGGCTTCCCGGTAAAAGCAAAAGCGACGGAGGTAAGAGGGAAAAACTTCTCCGCTCCGTCGCTTCGCAAAATGGCAGCTCGGCTGCCTCATGGCCACCCCTTTTATAAGGGAGCTGGCCACGCCCCCTAACTACCCGGATGCCTTCGTCCGATGGGGGGGGGCCACAAAGAGCGCGGCTGCCATTTTGGCGCCGCGCTTGCATTGTTACTTTTTTAAAAAGGGAACTGTTTCTTTATATATATATAGTGGAACCTCATACAACAATTGACCTGTATACCAACGAAATCGCATAACAATTAGGTTTTGGGGGAGAAATGGTGTCCCACATAACAATTTTCCCTATGGAAAAAATAGTACAACAATTTTTCAATGGGAAAAAACACTTAGCAAAAAATAAATAAATCATTGTACGATGCATCCCATAGGGAAAAATCACTATACATCATATAGCAATTGTTTCATACAACAATGAGCCCCATGGAACGGATTAAAATCATTGTATGAGGTACCACTGTATTTATTTCTACACCTAGAGAGAAAAGTCAGAAAGACCCTAAAAAGCACTGCAAACAACAAAGCCAGTGGAGATGATGGTATCCCAGCTGAATTTTTCAAAGCCCTAAAAGATGATGGAATCAAATTATTACATTCTATATGCCAGCAGATTTGGAAAACACAACAATGGCCACAGGATTGTAAAAGATCAGTATATGTTCCAATCCCAAAAAAGGGCAATGCCAAAGAATTTTCAAATTACCAAACATTTGTGCTCATCCCAAATGCTAGCAAGGTTATGCTCAAGATAATACAGGATAGACTTCGGCAGCATGTGGAGAGAGAACTACCAGAGGTGCAGGCTGGTTTCAGAAGAGGCAGGGGGACCAGAGACCACATTGCCAACATATGTTGGATCATGGAGAAAACAAAGGAATACCAGAAATAAGTATACTTTTGTTTTATTGACTACACCAAGGCATTTGACTGTGTGGACCACAACAAAATGTGGCAATTAATTAAAGCGATGGGAATACCAGAACACCTCATAGACCTCATGAGAAATCTGTACACAAATCAAGAAGCAACAGTTAGAATAGAACATGGAATGACAGAGCGGTTTGAAATAGGAAAAGGAATAATACAAGGCTGCATTTTATCACCCCGCTTATTCAACTTTTACACAGAGCACATAATGCACAATGCAGGGATGGACGAATCACAAGTTGGGATCAAAATTGCTGGGAGAAACATTAACAATTTGAGATATGCAGATGATACTACCCTAATGGCAGAAAGTAAGGAAAACCTAAAGAAAATCCTGCTTAGGTTGAAAGAAAAGAGTGACTCAACATCAAGAAAACCAAGATAATGGCAACAGGCCCTATCGGTCCCTGGGAAATAGATGGGGAAGAAGTAGAAGCATTGACAGATTTTACTTTCTTAGGATCCGAGATCACTGCAGATGGGGATGGCAGTCATGAAATAAAAAGGCAACTGATGTTTGGGAGACAAGCTATGAGAATCCTGGGGAACATAGTTAAAAGTAGAGACATCACCTTTTAAACAAAAATTCGCATATGTATTCCCGGTGGTAATGTATGGTTGTGAGAGCTGGACCATTAGGAAAGCTGAGCACAGAAGAATAGATGCCTTTGAGATGTGGTTTTGGAGGAGAGTTTTGAGAGTCCCCTGGACAGCGAGGAGAACAAATAGGTCGATCTTAGAAGAAATCAACCCTGATTGCTCTTTAGAAGGTCAAATAGTAAAGATGAAGCTAAAGTACTTTGGACATCAAATGAGAGGAGAGGATTCACTTGAGAAAGCCTTGATGCTGGGAAAGGTAGAGGGCAAAAGAAGAAGGGGCAGCTAAAAATGAGATGGCTAGATGGTATTGTAGACACAATGGACACAGAGCTGAGTGGGTTGAGGAGGATGGTGGAAGACAGAGGTGCCTGGCGGGCAATGGTCCATAGGGTCACAAAGGGTCAGAATTGACTATGGGACTGAACAACAAACAACAAAACCCCACCTGATATTGGCAGCAGGCACTTGCTTAGAACTGAGACAGCTTTCATGGATTTAGGCGGAAAGGATGGAATTGAGTATCACTTTCATATTGGTGATAACAAATCCCCAAACTTCACATGACCTTTCCTAGCAATTTATTCATTTTTATTTATTTATTAGATATTTATACCACCCATCTGGGATATTTCCCACTCTCAGTGGTGTGCAATAGTAAAATAATAATAATAAATACACAGTTAAATTTAATAACATCAATTAATTAATAATAATTGATGGTGACTGAGGATGACATCATCCAAAAATCAACAATTATTGGTTGGCCATGGGACTGCAGTGGCTCAAGTGGCTAAGATGCTGACTTGGAGGTGGAAGGTCAGCAGTTCTATTCATGAGTACTGCAGGACGGAATGAGCTCCCCTCTTTGTCCCAGCTCCTGCCAACCTAGCAGTTCGAAAGCAAGAAATTGCAAGTAGATAAATAGGAACCACTTCAGTGGGAAGGTAACAGCATTCTGTGCGCTCCAGTGTCTAGTCATGCCTGCCACATGACAACGGAAACGTCTGCAGAAGCAGACAACACTGGCTCTTTGGCTTTGAAACAGAGATGAGCACTGCACCCTAGAGTCGGATACGACTGGCTTTTGGGCAAGGGAAACCTTTACCTTTACTATGGAGAGAATGTTATTAAAAGAGTATAGATGTTAGTTGTTTCTTGAAAATGCCAAAAAATGGAGCCTGGCATAGCTCCACAGATAAAGCATTCCAGAGTGTGGGTGCTACCACTGAGAAGGCTCTGCACGTCATCATCATATTTCTCACCACCCTTGGGGTAGGCACCTAGAGCAGCAGCAATTGAGATGAACCGATGATGCAGGCAGATGTTCTATGGGAAGACACTCCAACAGATAAGAATGTTTCAAACTGTGTAGGGCTTTAAATTAACAACTTGTGCCTGAAATGGAAGGGGACAGGTAGTCAGTGAAAACCTGCCAAGGCTGGAGAAACATGTTCAAGTTTCTTTGTTCCTGTCACCAGCATTCTGAACCTGCTGAAGTTTCCATATCAGGCTCAAGGACAGCCTCACATAGAGAGCACTGCAGTAGTCAAAAAGTGAAACTAACAAAGAATACAACAGGGTTGTAAGGAAACATCTGCCCAAGTAGGGATGCAACTGTGCAATCTGATGGAGTTGGTAAAATGTGGCTTTACATACAGCTGCAATTTGTTGTTCCATGGTCAAATATACATCTATAATGACCCCCAGATTGTGTACCTGATCCCAAGGGGTGAGAAGAATCCAGCTCAAAGAAGGGACCAGGCCACCTAGTTGGACAAACAGCTCCTCCAACACAAGGACTCTGTTTTGTTGGGATTGAAACCAACTTCTTAGATCCATTCCAGGTGGGTTTTAGACTTCGTCATGGCACTGAGACTGAACTGGTTGC
Source organism: Bradypodion pumilum (assembly GCA_035047305.1). Classification (NCBI taxonomy): domain Eukaryota; kingdom Metazoa; phylum Chordata; class Lepidosauria; order Squamata; family Chamaeleonidae; genus Bradypodion; species Bradypodion pumilum. Next base: position 359,969,491 of record JAWDJD010000001.1, read on the forward strand.
ACTGCATGATGACCTTCTCCAGGAAGCAGAGGGGAACTTCATCCATCCTGGTGCTCCTGAATCTCTCGGTAGCCTTCGATATCATTGACCATGGTATCCTTCTGGGTGGTTGTCAGGATTGGGAATACAAGGCACTGTGCTGCAGTGGTTATGATCCTTCCTCGGTGACTGTTCCCATTAAAGAACATCTGCAGCTGATCAGCCGCTACTCTCTCAATGACCTTGCCCAGAAAGGGAATATTGGTTGCAGGCCCATAATTATCCAATATATCCATAGTCATATTTACTTTCTTCAGGAGTGGGCAGATAATTGTTTCTTTAGTATAAATAGTATAAGGGACAGAAGGAAATGCTGGAGGCTTCCACAGGCGGTCATGAGCAACTTTTTTTGAGTTTCCACACCCAGGAAGGTTCAAAGTCATTGTAAAAGAGTGTTTCCAGATCCCATTCAAATGAAGTAACCATACTAATACCAAAGTTGGTGGTCTCAAGAGCCACTGAGTGGTCCAAGCAGAAATAACAAGGGCATACACATCCTGGACATGCTTCTCAAATGTAGTTCACTAGTAATACTGTAGTTCACTTTTTTTTAAAAAAAGGTTCTTGCTACCTCTTTTAAGGTAAAGTTAAAGGTTTTCCTTGCTTGAAAGCCAGTCGTATCCGACTCTAGGGTGCAGTGCTCATCTCTGTTTCAAAGCCGAAGAGCCAGCCCCAGAGATATGATAATTACTTTTGTACCAGGTTATAAAAAAGATCAATTAATGGACTATTTAAGGAAGCATGGCGACTCTGCATTAAAGATAGGAGAAGTAAAAGTACAAGTATATCATGATTTAAGTAATGAGACTATTCAACGGAGAAGACAGATGAAGCCAATAACTGAAATTTATGTTTAATTGTAATATCAATGGGGTTTCCCTATCTTATTAAATATATTTCATGATGGGAAGGTGGTTAGAGCAGAGGACCCAAAGGAGGCAATGAAATAACTTGAATTACTAAAAATTATAGAACTAGGAGATCCAAACTGAGAAAAACTGGGGGGGGGGACTCTATGGAGAAGGTTCAGAAGGATCAAAGGGGTAAGAGGGGTATCAAGCAAAGGGGAGAGACCATTCAAGGGAGAAACAAAGGGAGAAACCTTTGGGTTATGGAAGTGGAGGGGAAATAAGAGAAGAGAAGGATGCAGAATTATCTGTTACAAAGAGAAAGCCAAAAGCCAAAAAGTAAAAATAATATATAAATAGGCACAGGCAAGAAAGTATTAAATTTAGGAATATGAATAGAATAGGGACCAATAGAATTAGAATACAGGAAAAATAAGAGAAGGAGATGGGGAATAGTGAAAGAAGGAATTTAGAATAGAAGGGATAGGCTCTCCCTCCCCCTCCTCCCCCCATTCCCTAAATGGGAGTGGCCAGGCAATATTTAACCTGGTGGTGGGGGATGAGAGTTTTGAGTGTTGTGTGTTGATGGGTGGAGGGGTGAAGGGTTATATGTTATGTGTTACATATTGCACGTTATATATTATATATGTTATATATTAAAAAATAAAGTTGGGTCATTCTCCTATAATAAAAAACAAAAATAAAAAAACAATCACAGCTTCAACAAAATCACCTGTTGAAGTTGCAGGACATATTTGAAAAGCTATCAGGATACCTTTCAGATCTACCCTCCTCCTCTAGAAGGGGTTCTGAATTCCATCATGCTAAACTTCATCAGATAGTGATCTGCCAGATCACTGCCTTGCAAATGTGAAGGACCTAGTCACAGAGAGCTTTCTCCATAGTCAGATAACTATAATTCAGCCCAGTGTAGAAAACCAGGGGCAGATTGTGTCTTTTTACATGGGACCATTTATCACTTGAAAGAGAGTCTTGGTTTTCATTAAGGAGATGAGGCTGTGACCCACTACTAATAAGGTGTTTCATCATGAATGTTGAAATCCCCAAGCACAAAAAAACTGGAGTTAGTTACACACTAGTCTCAAGACCAGTTTAGCTGACTCAGGAATAGATACTGTGGCATGAAGGAGTAGAGAATACACCAACAAAATTCCCCTTCTCTCACAATTTCAGGAAGCTATGGGACAGTTTAGCTGGTGGGGGTGACTGAATCAAAATAGACCGCTGTAATTCTGTGGGAATCTATCTGGTTTCTGTCTGCCTGTATGCTTCCTGCCTGCATTCCCCACATTTTGTAAACAAAGGTCCTCTGTGATGACGTGAGACAATGCTTGCTTTTGTACATGCGCAGACAGTATAAAAAAATGCTGATTCACCCTCTATATATGGGTCTGAGGTTCTGTATATATGGGTCTGGGTCTCAACCGTAATGGGAAAAGCAGAAGGACTCTCTCCTTGCCACTCTTCCGCCTCCTCCAGGGACAAAACCCCATCGCTCTTGGCTCGATGTATAGCAGAGCGAACATTTCTCATCACACCACCAGGGTAGGCAGGCGGCGCCTGGAGAACCAGGCTCGGGACAGGCGGCACCAATGGTGCAGTAGGTGGGAAAATAGCAGGCAGCACTTTTGGATAAGGAGGTGGTGGGTCCTCGGGTGGATGAGTCAGAGGATTGGTCAGGGATGCCTCTGCTGGTACCAATTTCCTGACTGCCTCATTAACTCTGTGCCAAATCAATAAATGATGAACCGCTGCCCTCGGTTCTTCCAATAAAATTGTTCCAATTCTTTGCCAATCATCCCGTTTGAGTGATCCAATTTCTGGGTACCAAGGACATTGGCATTCGACTTCCTTAATGAAGTCTTCTAGACTATTAAGCGTGATGTCTGGACATCCGCTCTCCTTGATGATTTTCTGCAATTCTTTTGCATGGGTCTTTTGCCCTAAAGAAAGTCCCCCCCCCCATACTCACAATCGGGAGCTCGAAAGCTGAGGGAGCCTAAAGGCTGGGGTAGCCTGAAGGCTGAGGTGCACCAGGGGGCTATTCCAGCCGGTGAGTCGGGGAGTTGGGATCCAGCAATCACGTCGCGGGTCGCCAGATGTAGTGTTTTGGGATCAAGGAGACAGCGGAGGCTTGATTCATGAAGAAGCATGGGGCAAGATAGCCCGGACGGAGTTTATTAGGAATAACAGGACAAAGGAAATTCCAGAGAAGGGTATGCAATATATCCTTATTGGTTACCTGTGATAGCATAAGGTTACTTAATTGGCTAAATATCAGCATGCCTGCCTCGTGCTCACCTTGCTGATTGGACAGAAGCTGCGTGCTGGCTGAATGACTGCGTGCCATCCCTGGGCATGGTAGGGAGGGCCAGAAGGCCTGGAGTGATGCTTAGAGGCCCAAGCTGGGGCCTCTAAGTTACGGCGTAAAAACAGATGAGGCAAGGAGAACGATCACCCACGATTTATGGCCATGGTTTGCCATGAGCCACAGCGATCGTGCTGTGAACTTCCTCACATAACTGCATATCTCAAGGTACCTCCAGAAGTACATGGAAGAGTTTTCAGTACCCTACATATGTAAATGGGTTTGTTATATTACTATTGTGTCTATATGTCAGGCATGTTTCATGTCTAGTTCCATGGTGCAAGTAATAACATGGCATTGGTCATCAAACATGGCATGTTCCTGTTTCTTGGAGGAGTTGGTTATCGGACATTTGCAACATATTGACAGGTCTACCCTCTTCTCCAAGCCCCCGGAACAATTTAACAACACAAGCTGGCGAAGCATGACGTTCAAGAAATACACTAAAGGGCTTTGTTTCTGCTATCATAGTTCTGGGGTCTGGAATAGTAAATGGAAGTACTGGACTCAAGCAAAAAGGGTTTTGCAGAATGTAGGCAATTATATGGGATGCGATGATTATTTTTGGTTATGGGGTAGTTATAACAGTTCTTATAAGCTTATACCTTGTTTAACACTACTATTGAGGATATATATGATGTATTTCCTATGTTTACTCCTGATTATTCTGCTATAGCTAGTGGTTCAATTTGCAATGGATGGCAAATTAAGGATCCCAACATGTAGTTCTTTTTTAATGGAGTTGCCACGAATTTCCACCCAGGACAATATCAATGTGCAGCATTGGGTTATTTTACCAGGCTGATGCACAGCGCCGGCGGGCTGTGGCCGGCCCCATGGGTTCCGGTTGCAATAATGAAGTGATAATCGATGTTCAGCTTTCTGATGGTAGCTCCTGGGGGAGAGCTATAGGAGGTGCTATCACTGGAGCACTCACCTTGGGATTGTACCCTGGTGTCATTTCCCAGGAAAATAGAAGGTCCATTTTGGAACTCACCTGTAGGCTGGAGAAATCAATCAATGCCACAGGGAGGGTTATACGGGATCTTCAAATGGAAATCACTGAGTTCCATCAAGATCAAATGCAGGACAGACTGGCCATAGATTACCTATTAGCAAAATCCGGAGGATTTTGTAAACTGGTCGGGAACCAGGGGTGCCAGGTGAAATTCCAGGATCTGAATAATACTATTAAGAAAGAACTCCAGGATTTACAGACCATTACTAATAATGTAAACACTGATGTTAATCTCTTTGATTGGATGACTTCTTGGTTGCCTGATCTGTCTGTCCTCAGACAATTTTTCTTTTATGGGGTCATTGCTATTATTTGCCTTATATTTTTATGTTTTTGCATTTACTGTATTCCTAATCTTATTTCTATATGTATTACCTGTCCACTTCGTAGAAGGGAGACATCTGGTTTTGCAAGACAGCAATTGTACTCGATGCGGTATCATCCTCTTGAACAAGGTACCAGGAGTCAGGAGGGGTGTGATGTCCAGGAGGACAGTGATGATGAATATGGAGTAGTTATGGATTATGCTGATATGCAGGGGTATAATTGGCCGTCCCTCCCTCAAAATTGAAATGAAAAAGGAGGACATGTGGGAATCTATCTGGTTTCTGTCTGCCTGTATGCTTCCTGCCTGCATTCCCCACATTTTGTAAACAAAGCTCCCTCTTTGATGACGTGAGACAATGCTTGCTTTTGTACATGCGCAGACAGTGTGAAAAAATGCTGATTCACCCTCTATATATGGGTCTGAGATTCTGTTTGGCTGATGTGTGTGTAACTCATGTAACTTTATACTCTGTTTAATAAAGCAGACGCCATTATTCCTTTGTTGAGCTCTAAGACTGCAGTCGTGTGTATTTCTGTCTCTGTATTTTTCTTCTGTTTATGCTATTCCTAACAGGGCTGGCTCTCTGCTTAGGAACTTTTCTTTCTCTGACTCTCTGTGGCTATTAACTGCTCTGAGTAACGCTGACAAACTCTCAGCATAATTCTGCTTCCCCACTCTTGTCTTTAGATCTGGCCAGCCATGATCCTGTGCTCCTCTAGGATCAGGTCCTGGCTGGATATTGGTTTCCCTTTCATTGACCTAGCATTCATAAGCAGTATTTTTAATCTATAGGGACTCTTGCCAAGGCTTTCTAGGTTGTTTGAATTGAGGTAACCCCATACCTTTTATTTATTTTTAATTACTCTTTTCATTTGTTAATAGCTGCTGTTCTGAAGACAAGATCTTCTTTACCTATGGAAAGGGAGATTTACCAAATCCTATAGCTTGTGAATCATCTCCCCAAGAAATGTTTGGTCAATTAGTCAGCACTGACTCTTCAGCTATGAAACAGAGATGAGCACTGAATCCTAGAGTTGGATACAACTGGCTTTCGAGCAAGGGTGTCCTTTTGTTCCATAACTCAAAGAGATATTAGTTGTAATCCCATTGAAGTTGGTGTAACATAAAGTTATGGAACTGTGTAGGCAGTGATGCCTAAATAGTCTAGATCACACAGTTTGATTGTGCAATGACTAGGTGATTCATGGTATGACTACTGTACAACATAACTGTGAAGTCCTTTGTGGATATCACTTATACCTCAATGCTTGCATACCTTCAAGTTACACATAAAGAGACACATAATAGGATTTCAGCCCTTATCTCTAATTGGCTTTTGCAACACAAACATTCAGACTTTGAGGTACAGTTTTTCAAAAATAATTCAATATAACAACATGATGCAATATGGCAAATATAAAAAGTGCTTACACACCATTTACCCATCACTAACAATGGCTATTTTATTATATTCAGAGCCCCCTTGGTTATGGTTTTGTATATTCAGCTATGACTATTATTCCATTTTCATTAGCAAGCATTTCTTTAGAAATAAAGTAACAAAGAAAATACTAATGGGAAAGTTTGGCACACACATACACACCACTTGGTGTCAATAATGCTGTTGAGGACCACTAAAGAGTAATGGTGAGAAATGGGGGCCCATGGGGGCTTAGTGGTTAAAATGTTGAGCTTGTTGACTGGCAGGTTGGCAGGACAGCAGTTTGAGTGTTGTGTGATGTATGTATGCATGTATGTATGTATATTTACATTTATATCCTGCCCATCAGGGATATTCTCCCTCATTGTCCATCCCAGTTTCTGCCAACCTAGCACTTTGAAAGCAAAAAATTACAAACAGATAAATATGTGCCATTTCAGTGGGAAAGGTAACAGTGTTTCATGTGCTTCGGCATCTAGTCATGCCTGCCACATGGCCACATAAATGACTGTAGATGCAGACAGAACTTTCTCTGTTCAGCCAAGTACCATCACCTTTCAGATGAATCAAATCATGTCAGTAGCTATCTCGTCAGTAAGTAAACGTCAAAATACATGCTAATATTACTGATATTACTGGCTGAAGATTTTTGTATACTTTACACTCAGTGCTGGATGAGGGTGTTTTTTAAATTAATGGCAAAACCTTGGGTATAATCCTATGGCCTGTCCTCAGAGAGTGAGATTGGCTCTTATAAACATCCTTAGTGGTGAACAAGAGCTGATTCTTCCCCTGATAGCAACATATTAAACATATCATATCTGTATTTGCTCGTCTCACAAAGTTTGATGTGAGTGATTATGAATCTGTGGGATCCAAAACCTAGTTGCTCCCCTGGTGTGGCCTCAGAATTGAGTGGAAACCAGTGGTGGGCATCAGAAGGTTTGCACCAGTCACCAGAACTGGTAGCAGAAATTCTGGCCGGCCCCGCCCATCCAAGTTTTGAAATAAAGTAGTCCTAATTTGGGTGCAACACAGGGCTTTCCCCTTGGCCATGCCAACCATACCACACCCACAGAGTAGGTAGTAAAAAAAAATTTGAATCCCACCATTGGAGAAAATTATGTTTCTCTTGGTTCAGAAGTAGTTATTTCTCTCCCCCCCAGTCTTTATATAATTAGAGGGGGAAGATTTTTGAAAATGGGGAAAGATATAGTTTTTAAAAAGTGTACAAAACAATGATAAACATAGCTCTTTCCACATTTTGTATTGTTAGTGCAGCCTGGCAGATTGTAGGAAGTAAAACTGAACTCAAATGTGACTTCCTTCTGAGTAAACATATGTCAGATTTTACACATACAGTATTCACAGATTGTATTTTTCCACCTTGTATAAATATTCAAAAGAGCCTAGTTGCATATTAAAGCCTACTTGTGATTGGTTAGCCATTATGGAAAAAGCACATGGGTCTGCCTTTCTTTCATTTGGAGAAGAAAGTACAGTGGTACCTCACACAACGTCCAAACTTGGTTCCACAAGTTTGGACTTTATACGGATTTGGACTTTATATGAGGCATGCAAAATCCTAGCCACGATGCCTCATACAATGTCCAAATCCTTGCCATGATGCCTCATACAACGTCATTTCCATAGGGATACATTGTACTGTGACAGCACAGACTTCAGGGCAAAGTCAACAAAACTGACAGAACTTGAAGAAATCATTGTCTAAAGGCTAAATACATTACAAAAATATGTCAAACAACCCTGATTATCCAAAAACCTGAAGAATGCTGCAGAAAAAGAAGAAAAAACACCCAGGAATGCTTCTAAAAATTCTGATGAAAAAATCCAAAAAAATTCCAAAATCGCTCTCAAAACCAATCCTAAACCAATCCTAAACACTCTTCGCCTCGTGCAAAACCCACAAGAGCAATGCACACATGTGTCCTGCCTTTTATACTGCCCAGGCACAATGCAACCTGGTAAGAACCTCAATGCCTCATACAAAGTTGCAGCGACTTTGTATGAGGCAACTTTTTTCAAGGAATTAGGCGATGTTGTATGAATTCGATGTTGTACGAAGCAGACTTTGTATAAGGTATTACTGTAGTAGGAAATGACCTGGAAGAGAAAATAATCTTAAAACCGATTATAGAGACCCCTAAATCTTGCTCCTGTGCTTGGGTCAGTGTTTACAGATATTAGAAGAAGGCCTCATGCACTACCTCTCTCTAATAAAGAAGTAGGAGCAAACAACTCCTGGGTATTAGCAATTTGTATTAGGCATAAACTTGTTGAAAAACAGCCCTGACAATTGATTTGTGTCTGGGTGGGGAAAAGTTAACTGATGAAAACAGAAATGTTCTGGGATTTTTCTCTTGCCTAGTATCTCCCTGTGAATGGTAGTGAGCACAAAAGGGTATCCTGTAGACAATCCTGACTGTTGACTTTGGTATCATCAACATTCAGGCTGCCCTTTGCTATGTAAAGCTTGACATTCTTTTTCCAGGCTAACAATGTGGGCACAATATCACACAACAATATGTTCTGAGTGTTTTGAATCATGGATACAGGAGCACAATATGCCACAATTATAAACCAAAGCATTTTTTGAGGATTTAAATATTAGCAGGTGATTACTTAGAAAAAATAGCAGAGTCAATGTGCCTGTGCTTACAACTGCTCCTGTATCCTTTTGAAGTGAACATGTGAAGGTCTACCTTATTTCCAGGTGGGGAGGAGAGGAGAAGGGAAGTAGGAGTAGGGATTTCAGTCCATGCTTTGATCACCCACCATGGTCACGGCCCTATTTCATTTCAGACTTGGCTCTTGACTAGGGGTGAAATAAAAAAAATGTGTGTGGTCACATGGACATTGCAAGAAATATTGCCAGGTGGAAACTCTATCTCTGAAGACACTTGCATTGCTGCCAACCTGAATGAAGATTTTTCTCAGACTGTCGAAACTTTAGAAATTTCCATTTGCATGGGTAGGTTTGGGTTTCCTTCAAAATATATCCCTTCTCTTCATCAATCTCTTTGGCAGACCTCTTGATTTTACTCCTCCATTAATTTTCAAAGAAAAAGAGATGTAATTATTCAGAAAAAAACTTCAGAAGAAGGCTATGAGTGTCTTATTTTCAATGTAAGCCTGACAGATTTTTCATTCAAGAACAGTCTTCTCTCTCTCTCTCTCCCTCTCTCCTATTTTTAACACAATAGATACTAGCTCCTCTTAATATTCATAGGAAATAATTCTTGCATTTTAGACATGGTAGTGGGGTAGAATAAATTGATTTGCTTGAAATCAAATTGCTAAATGTAAACTGGCCTATGTTCAGATGACTTTGTATCCAGATCTGATTGAACGAATGGAGAAACAATTAAACAAGGACTATTAGCCCTCCAGTGTCAACCTGTAGAAACAGTGGCTAATGACAAAGTGAAAACGTAAGATGAATTTTAGGGCAACAAATCTTTTTATTTTCAATATGTAGGACAAAACTACATTGTGCATTTAGAATGTTAATATTGCCCTAAATCCAGAGGCACACTTTCTTATCACTGGAAGTTTTCTCTCTAGTAAGGGCATTGTCCTAACTCAGGAACTTCGCACAAATGGTTTTCCAGCCTCCTAGATCTGGATATAGTATATATACTGCAGGAGTGAGTGTGAGAGGCTGCAGTGGAGAGGGGAGATTACTCCCCCAACCAATTCCACCAATGGAGGTAGCTGTCTAATGGCTATATCTTTTTGGATCTTGGCTATTGTGATGTGGTGTTTTTATGTGACAGTGACAACTGACTCAGATTTGGCAGGCTATGATTTTCACAGCACAACACTTCACTGTTAGAATTCTCCTTAAGAGAACCCCTTTATCCAACTTTTGTCTGTATCCTTTTACATATAGAGTTTTCTATTTTGACAATGTGGGACACTTGTTATCATTTTCTATGCCACTCAGAGTTGCATTACCAGCAACATTGCTATTATTGTAGTTCCTCCACCCCCAAAGATATGAACAGTTATGTTGGATGATGTAACGTTGCTAGTATGACACTTCATCTGCATGCAGAAAGCCAGCTTGCAAAAACATCCAATCCAATCTTTGGGGCCTGCATGAGAAAACAATTTCTTTTTCTTTTTTTGGATAAGGAATTCTTTAGTCCTCGCTCATTATTACTTCCTTAAGCTAGTCATTGCTCATACTCTTTGTTCTGTCCTAAACAGAAATTATTTTGGTTCCTCCAGAATATTCGTTTTTTAAGGCTAACATCACTTCCAAATTGGAAGTGGTACAATTGCTCTCTTCACATTTCACAAAAGACAGATAATAATGGTGTAAATAGAATGAGCTGTGAAAATGGTGGTGCATTCTAAACTCTACTTACCCTTTAAAGTGGAAACGAATAACATGATAATATTGAATTCTACCTTATATTGAGTCGGACTATTAGTACATCTATTTTAGTATGGCTGAGGACTGTGGTGGCATAGTGATTAAGACTCTGAATCTGATAACTGAAGGTTGGCAGGTCAGAAGGTCAAGACCTGAGTGCTGCATGATGGGGCGTTTTCCCGTCTCTGTCCCAGCTCCTGCCAACCTAGAAGTTCAAAAGCAAGAAATGAAGTAGATAAATAGGTACTACTTCAGTGGGAAGGTAAACAGCGTTCCATGCAATCGGGTGTTTAGTCATGCCTGCCACATGTCCACAGAAATGTCTGCAGACACAGACAGCATTGGCTCTTTGGCTAAAAACAGAGTCAGATACAACTGGTTTTTGAGCAAGAATGACCTTTTTAGTATTCCTAGTTCTGATTGCTACCATCTCTCCAGCTAGGCTTCCCTCCTAGCTCTCCTTTGAGATCCTTCTATATTCTCTTATCCATTCACTAACCAAGCCAACCATGATACATCCAGAGGTACAAAATAGTTGGAAATGCTCTGGGCCTGTGCACAACCAGTTTAGAATCTCCAGTAAACAAGCCTTGTCCTTTCGATCCCTCTTTTTCTAAAAAAAAAAAAAAAAAAGGCCACGGATGCACTCCTCACGAAAATTAAAGGTTGTTAATGTGTTACTGTGACTTCTCTCCCTCTCTGAGAAATAACAGTTGCTTCAGGGGAAATACATCCTAAGCAGTAAGTAGTTTTATGATTAAAGTGAACTAGTAAAGTCTATTTTAACATGCCTTCACAGAGTCCAAAATAAATGTCCCATCTTGTCTCTTTTGGCTGAAGGTAGATGAAGACCAGGGACTGTAGTGGATTGGTGGTTAAGATGCTGAACATGATGACTGGAAGGTCGGCAAGTCAGCAGTTCAAGACCCAAGTACTGCATGATGGTTTGAGCACCCGTCTCTGTCCCAGGTCCTCCCATCCTAGCAGTTCAAAAACAAGAAATTGCAAGTAGATAATTAGGTACCACTTTGGTGGGAGCGTAAATAGTATTCTGTGCACTCCACTGCCTATTCATGCCTGCCATGTGTCCATGGAAACATCTGCAGATGCAGACAGTGCTGGCTCTTTGGCTATAAACAGAGATGAGCACAGTACCCTAGAGTCAGCTATGACTGGCTCTCAATCAAGGGCGACCTTTACCTTTACATTTATCTAGGTGAAGACCATATTTTATCAATCTTTCAAGAAATGGGCAAAGAAATGTTTTCACTTAAAGTGTTCCATGCTATTATTTTAAGTATGTTCAATTTAGGTTTTTTAAACATATTTCAACAGTTTAAATTAATTATTTTAACACTGTTGTTGTATGTGCCATCATGTTGGAACTGACTTAAGGAACCCCAATAGGGCTTTACACAGTAAGTGAGGAATTTTAGGAACTCCCCCATTGAGCTTTCATGGCTAAGCGGGCATTTGAATCCAGGGTTCCTGAATCTTTATCCTCCACTAGATCCACTAATACTAGAATATGTTTAATTGATTGTTAACAACAAACCATAACAGTTTGCAATGTTTCAAACTAGTTTGGTTTGTGTGTCTGTGTGTTCTGCTCTGAGTCCCATAATTGAGAGAATAGCAGTATAGAAATAAAATAAAATAAATACATGTTTACTGTTAGTATTTCATTTAGGACACTCAGCAACACTATGTGTGTCTAGAAGCTATATGAAGATGAGTTTCCCCCAATAATTTTTCATATTTTTATTTATGTCTATGCTAGGCATCCTTCATTACACCATGAAAAGTGTTCTCATAATCCACATAGAGGCACACTGCTGTTATATAAAAATAATAAATATCTCTCATTATTCATACTGCATAGTCTGCACTGATTATGGCAAATAAAAAGCAAACAATTGACTTTGGTGGTCAAATCCAATCTTACTAATTAAAAGTTTGAAGAAGCCCATCTATGGTATATGCATGCCATCATTGTTTAAATATCTTGTAACGATTTCTTCTGCAGTGAATAAAATGTGTTTAGCTAATTTTGCTGCAAATACATACTTCAAGTTTGAGGTGTTCCTAGTGGCAGTGGCAGCAGTAGTATTCTCATGATACAGTATTAGTAAATGATAATAGCAGAACACAGATGTTATGAATTACCACCCAAAATGTAATGTGAGGTCCAGGGCCACCATCAGGGCAGTACTACCATTACGGCTGTATAGGGCCCAGAGCCAACAGGGGCCGTGCCGCCGGTGGCCATAACTATGTGTGTGTGTGTGTGTGTGGGCGCAATAGGATTGCTCAGTATGGGGCCCAGAAATTTCTGATGGCGGCCCTGGTGAGGTGCTTGCCATCTACATTTTGGATTGTTGTGACTAAATTTTGTCCATCCATCCATCCATTCTTTCGAAATAGATGAGATTCAAACTACTCATTTCTGAAATTGAACCAATATACTAATAATTAACATTTAATCTAGTTGCATTTATTTCTATTTTTTATGGTTGTTTTGCAAATAGTAGGCTCATTTTCCAGTTTTTTTCATTACCTCCATGGGCTTCACTTCTTCCTCCATTGCCAACATGGCCATCTGGAAAACACTGCCCCCACAATAAGGCTTGATGCAATTCTATTCCTTGCACATTTTTTTCTGAATACCTCAGTTTGGATTTTAAAACTTTTTAAAAATTAACTTTTGATTGAACTTAAGAGTGTACCATAATTCTTTTGTGTTTGAGTCTAGCTGAATCAATATGCTGGTGGTATTCTGAACAGAGCACTGTAGAAAATAAAAGTATATTGGAGATATAGAAAATAAGACTTGTTTTTTCCTCAGTTTTCCATTAATTCAGATTTATACATCGATAGAGGCAGACAAGAAGTCTGGTCAGGTTATTTTGCTATCAATATAATGGACACTCAGAGTCTCATGGAGATCTGGAGAACTGTGTTATGCTTTCTGTTCAGATTGAACATGAAGACAACAGGGTTTTTTGGTTTAAAAATTTTAATGAATGCCCCTAATTTTGACAATAACCATTTTCTTTTTTGCAAAGAACAAATGAAAGAACAACTAGAAATACTGCATGAAGAATGCATGACAAACAACATATGCTGTATTTGGGAAGGTAAATCTGTGTGCTATGTGACAATGAATAGGTGTGGACAAGCTTGTCATTCCCAAATACTGTAGTAGATGCATACCAATCACCGTGAGAGGTCAAGAGACCACTGAGAATTACCGAACAAATGAGTGAATCTAAAAAAATCTCACTATCACATATTTTGGAGGTACTTATATATTTCAAGAGGTAGGGTTTTTTGGTTCATTTGCATGAGGCTCAAATAAACAGGTGACCCTGAAAATTAATCTATTCAGGTTTGTTACAGTTACATGGAAAACATCATAACCAAGGTGGTGGCACTCATGTCTGAATGCTATAATACAAATACAGTATTTAAGATGTATGTATCACCATATACAATAGGCTGTTTCCTTTACATTTTTTCTGACAGAGCTGTGGAGCAGATTGTCATCATTATTATATTTTTGCAAGTGACCAAGTTGAAATGAAATCACTCACCAATCTTAGACCTTCTGCAGACCACAATGTATAAGTGCATCACATTCTCAGTTCAACAAGAAATTTAAGTGAGAATTCAAGTGAAGGTGGGCAATAACTATTAACTTGCATTAGCTTTCTGACTGAAATTATGGAAGACGACAGCTCAACTATTCTGGAAATATAACTCATATGTAATGTATATCATAAATTGCAATGAGTCTTGAAGTAAAGGAAAGCAGTTCAGGCTGTTTTCAGTCAGCTTGCCCACATGTCCATTGTATCTGATTTCTACATTAATCTAATTTCTTTTCTTTTTTTAGAAGCTTATAAAAATGTTCATTGAAGTATTCATGACTAGATGTATTTTCTGCAAAATTATATGTCCTTGTTAAAATATCTTTTTCAGCTCAAAACAGCATTCAGTCATGCCACAGGAAAAAAAAATGGTGGATAACTCTACTTCATTGTGGAGCAATGGGACAGGGTAAGTGAGGTCTTGCCCCACAGTGTGGATTGCCCACATGACTAGTTGGCTATAACCTTTCCTGATGGTAAGAACCTTAAAAATTATACATTATAGAAAAAATTAAGCCTTCATAAAATCTGGACATACGAACTATAATGAAAGGCTGCATTGCAACCTAACTCACCATGGTTTTGATATAAACATTTCAGTTGCTGCTCTTTAAACCTATGGCCCATGACTAAACTATCTTACCAATTGTGTAAAGTTATATTATGGAAAGGCCTAAAATGAGTTTGACTCAATTTTTTAAAAAGCCTTTATTACTGATTGGTATGTTTAGTGTTCAAGGAATGAAGAAGCAGATGAATGAAGTAGTGAAATTCAGCTCTTTATTAGTGGGGTTTGAACACTGTTTGAACACTGTTTGGATGTGGCAAAACCCGGACTTATATACACTATAAACAGTAACAATAATACAACAAGCCCATTGGCTAACAGAGTGTGCACATTTTTCGATCCACTTATTTGCATAAGAATAGATACATGAGGAAAGATACATTCAGTTCCTATAAACAGTAACAATAATACAACAAGCGCATTGGCTAACAGAGTGTGCACATTTTTCGATCCACGAAAGATACATGAAAAAAGATACATTCCGCTCCTGTCAGTAAACACAGTTAACATACATAACCTTCTTCCCCATAGGTAAAAACAAAATCCTTTAACCAGGATGGCGGTCTAGTTTCCCTTCTGGGTCGGACGCTTGGCTGAGCCAGCTCAAGGGCTCATAGGATGGGCGGCCCGACTGGAGTGAGGGATTGACTAGAGGGGGAGGATTGTAAACCCAAATTAAAGCCCCGTTTCTCAGATGGAGGAGCAGGGGATCACTCAAAACCAAAATCTAATTTTGTGGATGAATAAGACAACTCAGGGTCCCTCCTGTGTGTACTAAGAGTGGAGGGTGACTCCAAACAAAATTGGTCATCATCAATAAAGGAATCCAGAGTGCTTGGCTGGGACAGTGTAGGGGTACACATGGCCAGAGTAGGGGAGCATTCCACAATTTCCCCTTGAAATCGGTCCATAGAACACACCTATGGGTTTCAGTTAGGTTGCTGCTGACTATTACCTCCACCCCCTGGGTTTAAACGGGTGAGGGCCAACCCTAACATTGAATGTCTGTATTCATCCTGCAGGTCCAGTATTCTGGGTCTCAATTGATCCGCATGCCTCCTCCAGATCAGACCAGTGGTTGTTTTGATTTTGTAAGAAACAGGACCAGTCTGATCGATCACAAACCAAGGCACCCACGTAGGACCACCAGCTGCACAATTGCGGCAATGTACAGGGTCTCCTGGAGAAAAACCCTTCTGGTGTTGGTTCGCTATATTTGTGCCTTTGTCCTCCACCCTAGAGGGGTCCAATCTGTCCAGCAAAGATGACAGTTTCCTTCGCTGGAGCAATTCAGCAGGGGACAGCCCTGAGACAAGGGGGGGGGGCGAGTCTATATGTGAAAAGAAACTGGCATAGTTGGAGCTCCAAATCCCCTTCACCCATACGCCGAAGCGCATCTTTAGTTGTGCACACCTGCCGCTCCACCTGGCCATTGGTGGCCGGGTGGAATGGGGCGGCAGTGATGTGCCTAATTGCATTCCTTTCCATGAAGGATTGGAATTCTGCAGATGTGAACATGGACGTGTTGTCGGTTACCAGCACATCTGGAAGTCCAAATGCTGTGAACAGCCTTCTCAGGTGCATTATTGTGGTGGCTGAAGTGGTATTAGGCACTCTAATCACTTCCAGCCACTTAGAGAATGAGTCTACAACCAACAAAAATAGGGTACCCCTAAATGGACCTGCAAAATCTATGTGCAACCAGGACCACGGGCCCCTGGCAGAATACAATTCCCAAGAAGGAAGATGAGATTGCTCTGGGCGAGAGGATTGATAGCTGGCATAAGTGCCAACCATCTGCTCTATGTCTTGGTCCAGTTGAGGCCACCAAAAGTAGCTATAGGCAAGGGCTTTGGAACAGACAATTCCCGGATGACTTGTGTGAAGTAAATGTAAAACCCTTTTCCTGAGAGTGACAGGAATGACCACCTGCTGGCCCCATAGAAGGCAACCTTGTTCCACTGACAATTCCAAATGCTTGCAGTGGAATGTTCTGAATTCCTCGGCTAGAGGAGAGACAGACCAGCCTTTTTTTACCCAAGACATTACTTTAGTCAATGTTACATCCTTGGCCGTAGATTTGGCTATATCTGAGGGGACGACCAGGGGTGAGTCAAATGCCTCAATCATGAGGACCTGGTGGTCACTTTTGATCTCACAATCAGCTTCCCCGACCCCTGGCAGTGGAGAACTGGAAAGGGCATCAGTGTGGCTGATGTCCTTGCCAGGCCTGTGCACCAAAGTAAAATCATATGCATTTAGGAAAATTGCCCAATGCAACATCCTTGGGGACAGAATTTGAGGTGTGGGCTTGCCATTCACAAAGATTCCAAGGAGGGGCTTGTGGTCAGTTACGATGGTAAAAGGCCTTCTTTAAAGGTAATCGTGGAATTTCTTAGTCCCTGCCATGATTACCAACGCCTCCCTGTCTGTCTGAGCATAATTTTTCTCAGGCTTTGAGAGCAAACGGGAATAGAATGCTATGGGTGCTTCCTTCCCATCACTTAGTACGTGGCATAACACAGCTCCACCCCCACAGGGGATGCATCACACACAAGTAAAACTTCTTCTTTGTTAGGATCAAAATGAGTTAATACAGCATCCGAAGATAGCAGCCTTTTAAGTTCTAGGAACGCTTTCTCCTGGCAATGGCCCCAGTGCCAAACAGTATCTTTCTTAAGAAGCAAATGTAATGGTTCAGCAACTGAGGCTTTGCGATGGAGAAAAGCGTGATAGAAGTTTAACAATTCTAGAAATGATTGCAATTTGGCTTTACATTTTGGCCTGGGTGCATTCCGCATGATCATCACCTTGGAGTCAGAGGGCATGATACCTTGGGGTGTAATGCGGTACCCCAGGAAATGCTCGCTGGCGATGCCCACTTGGCACGGCTCAAGCTCGGGTGACACTTTGGCGATGGACATGTTTTGGTGATGACTCTTCTTGGGCACTGGCACTTGGAGGTCTTTGCTTTCACTGTCGGCATACCTTAGTAATGTTCCCTCTTCGCCCGCAATTGTGGCATTCTGCGGTGCAGAAAGGGCACTTCTTGTGGTCATGCTGGGCTCTGCAGCCATCACACTTGCGAAGGAATTAATTCTTCTGATCATCACTGTGCTCCTGGTGCTTTCGTTGGACCGCTTTGACTTTTCCCTCTGCGTCGCTGGACTCTGATGAAGAGGTGGAACCAGGCGATGCTGAGGAGGATGAAGGTGAACTTTGCTGAGCTTGCACAGCTGAGTCGGTGGCACTGGTGGTGGAGTGGTGATGCTGGAAAAGCTTTATCCCGGACCGTGCGGCCTCAGACACTACTGCCTATTCTAGGACATCCATGAAGGTTAGCGTCTTTCTGATCATGAGGTGACATTGAGCATCTTCGTCCCTCATGCTGGCCAGCAGATGGTCCCGGAGTGCTTCTTCAATGTTGTCCCACTTGCACAGGGCGGCAGCAATGCACAGCATGGTGGCATAGTCTGCAATGGATTCACCGGGTCGCTGCTCTCTTCTGTGGAAGGCCACTCTGGCCGGGAAGATCGAGACCTCTGGCTGCAGGTGCTTCCTCAGTGCAGACATGATTTCTGCGAGCGGCACCACATCCACGTCCCTTGGGAGAATGAGTTGGGTTGCCAGCTCAAGCATCTCAGAACCGCACTGAGTGAGGAAACAGGAGCGCTTCTGGTTTCCATCGGTGATCTTCTGCGAGGCCATTGCGTGGTGGACCGGCGTTCATATGTTGCCCATTTCTCTGGATGCGCTGGGTCGAATGGACCAATGTTGCTGTCATGTGGGTACGCCATCCCACCTTCGCCACCAGTTTAGTGTTCAAGGAATGAAGAAGCAGACGAATGAAGTAGTGAAATTCAGCTCTTTATTAATGGGGTTTGAACACTGTTTGGATGGTGCAAAACTCGGACTTATATACACTATAAACAGTAACAGTAACAATAATACAACAAGCCCATTGGCTAACAGAGTGTGCACATTTTTTGATCTACTTATTTGCATAAGAATAGATACATGAGAAAAGATACCGTATTTATTCGTGTATAACGCGCAAAATTTTATACCAAAAAAAGAAATCAAAGTTGGGGTGCGCGTTATACACGAGGACTGGGTGCGCGTTATACACGAGCCTCATTTAAACGGGCCTCAAGAGCACGCCGCGGCCCTCCTCCCAGGCGGCGGCAGGCGCCCAGGTCCCGCTGCCGCCGCCGCTCACCTCCATGCACCCGCCGGGTCGAGAAGGGAACCCTCCGGGGGAGTGCCGCGGCGTGCTCCGCGCTACCCGGGCCACGCGACTCAAGAAGCCGGCGCCGGGTAGGCACGGAGCACGCCGCGGCACTCCCCCGGAGGGTTCCCTTCTCGACCCGGCGGGTGCATGGAGGTGAGCGGCGGCGGCAGCGGGACCTGGGCGCCTGGGAGGAGGGCCGCGGCGTGCTCCGTGCCTACCCGGCGCCGGCTTCTTGAGTCGCGTGGCCCGGGTAGCGCGGAGCACGCCGCGGCACTCCCCCGGAGGGTTCCCTTCTCGACCCGGCGGGTGCATGGAGGTGAGCGGCGGCGGCAGCGGGACCTGGGCGCCTGCCGCCGCCTGGGAGGAGGGCCGCGGCGTGCTCTTGAGGCCCGTTTAAAAGTGCGTGGAGGTGAGCGGCGGCGGCAGCGGGACCTGGGCGCCTGGGAGGAGGGCCGCGGCGTGCTCCGTGCCTACCCGGCGCCGGCTTTTTGAGTCGCGCGGCCCGGGTAGTGCGTGGAGGTGAGCGGCGGCGGCAGCGGGACCTGGGCGCCTGGGAGGAGGGCCGCGGCGTGCTCCGTGCTACCCGGGCCGCGCGACTCAAAAAGCCGGCGCCGGGTAGGCACGGAGCACGCCGCGGCCCTCCTCCCAGGCGCCCAGGTCCCGCTGCCGCCGCCGCTCACCTCCACGCACTACCCGGGCCGCGCGGCTCAAAAAGCCGGCGCCGGGTAGGCACGGAGCACGCCGCGGCCCTCCTCCCAGGCGCCCAGGTCCCGCTGCCGCCGCCGCTCACCTCCACGCACTTTTAAACGGGCCTCAAGAGCACGCCGCGGCCCTCCTCCCAGGCGCCCAGGTCCCGCTGCCGCCGCCGCTCACCTCCACGCACTTTTAAACGGGCCTCAAGAGCACGCCGCGGCCCTCCTCCCAGGCGCCCAGGTCCCGCTGCCGCCGCCGCTCACCTCCACGCACTTTTAAACGGGCCTCAAGAGCACGCCGCGGCCCTCCTCCCAGGCGCCCAGGTCCCGCTGCCGCCGCCGCTTACCTCCATGCACTACCCGGGCCGCGCGACTCAAGAAGCCGGCGCTGGGTACAGTAGGCACTGATGAGATGCGCCGTCTGCCCCACCCACGGGCCCAGGGGCGCGCTTCCCTCCGGCTGGCGGGATCTGATTGGGTGGCGCGGGAGACGAGGCGTGGCCCGGAGGTACGGTAGCTCGTATTTTGAGCGAGGCTCCTGGGGGTCGTTTCGGATTGCATTTTCTGCAACAGGTGGGCCTGATTATCCCCCCCTCCCTCAATATTTTAAGGCGTGCTCATTTTCACTGATATACCGGTAACTGGTTCCCCTTTAGATGGCATCTCAGGGTATCAAGCGTAAACGTTGTGCATATGACGCTGCGTTCAAGCTCAAAGTTGTTGATCATGCTGAAATGCATGGAAACCGAGCAGCTAGCCGAGAATTCACTGTACCAGAGACGAATGTTAGAGAGTGGAGAAAACAGAAAGTCATCCTGAAAAATATGAATAAAACAAAAAAAGCACAACGAGGGAGACAAGCCATGTACCCAGACATGGAGAAGGAACTTTATGAATGGATCATTGACCAAAGAAGTAGTGGGTACATCGTCACATCACTCCACATAAGACTTCAAGCCCAAAAGTTTTGCAAAGATGCAAACTTCAAAGCCTCTAATGGATGGGCACAAAAATTTATGAAAAGGCATGCTCTTGCTATACGCCAGAGAACAAAGATAGCACAGAAGCTGCCTAAAGAATTAGAAGATAAGATCGCTTCATTCCATACCTTTATAATAAACCAACGCAAGAAGATTGATTTTGAACTATCACAGATAGGCAATATGGATGAGACCCCCATGTGTTTTGACATACCAGGCAACAGGACAATTGACAGCAAAGGGAAGCACACAATCCAGATTAGAACCACAGGCCATGAGAAAACTCATTTCACCGTTGTGTTATCCTGTATGGCAGACGGATTTAAACTTAAACCAATGGTGATTTTTAAAAGAAAGACTATCCCAAAAGGAGTTAAATTTCCACCAGGTGTCGTGGTCCATTGTCATCCTAAAGGATGGATGGATGAGAAGGGCATCATTTTATGGTTAAATAGAGTTTGGAATACTAGACCAGGCACACTACTGAAGAAATCCATGCTTGTATGGGACCAGTTCCGCTCACACCTGACAGACACTGTGAAAGACAAACTAAAAAGTCTAAAAACATTGCAAGCTGTGATTCCAGGTGGACTAACCTCTATTCTTCAGCCACTAGATGTCGTTGTAAACAAACCCTTCAAAGACAGAGTCAGGGAAAAGTGGATTACTTGGATGAAATCCGACGACAAAGAATTGACTGCTAAAGGAAACCTCAAGAAACCTGACCTAGCTCTCGTGACATCCTGGGTTAAAACATCATGGGAAGATATTCCAAAAGAAATGATCATCAAGAGTTTTTTGAAGACAGGCATCAGCAATAAAATGGACGGCATAGAAGACGACTTACTGTGGGATTCAGACTCAGAAGAAAGCGAAGAAACTGGAGAAACAGATTTTCCTGCCAACTGGGACACTGATGAAAAATTAACTCGAGAAGAATGGGAACAACTCTTTGGTGTATCTGATGATGATTCTGACTTTGATGCATTTTAAAGTAAGGGGAATGAGTGGAGCTCTCTCTCAGTGGTCGTAGGTGATGTGCTGCGGCCAATCCTAACAGCACTCAGGATATAGTCAGTGGAAAAGAGTTTGAAGCATTTTTAATGCTTTTTGGCATTGTGCTTACACCAGTTTACGTTGTTAATAAATGTTTTTTTCATGGTCGCACGTGTTCAGCAACGTTTTTTATGTCAATTTCAATGCGTGGTGTGAAAAAAATTTTGTACCGAGATTTCATGGAAAATTAGGGGTGCGCGTTATACACGAGTGCGCGTTATACTCGAATAAATACGGTACATTCCACTCCTGTCAGAAAACACAGTTAACATACATAACAGTATGCAATTTAGCCTTGTTCATTAGGTCGAATCTATAGCCCTGGACTATGTGCAAATGGCTTCTTTTAATTCTTCATCCTATCTGTGGAGAGAGAAATAGATGAGATTATTTTACCACATTTCTCCAAGAGTAGAGAAATTGTGCCTTAATGTCTTAGGCATCCTGCTAACCATTAGCTGTGGTCGTACTACAGCTTATTTCTTTCCCTAGTGCCTCATGCCATTGTCAGTAGCAATGGTATTTATCAACGGCATGACTCACTTGTTGCAATCTTAAGTGATGTAGTAGAACATAGGATTCTTGGTTATTATAAGAGAGAAATGGTGGCTGACTAAGGAGCAACAAAAATGGGGGGATGTGTGAAAAAATTGCAAACTGGCCTTTTGCTTAGAGGAGGGAAGGGAAAAAAATATCCCACTCCCTTCAGAAAACTAACATCTGAGATGTATTAACTCAATTATCAACATAAAAGATCAGAGAAAAGCAGAGAACATTGTTTCATTCCCTTTGCTGGTTTTCATAGTTTAAGAAACCCAGGTTACAGACTTGGTGCTTTCAACTTAAAGTCTGGAGCATTGGATAGAATTCAGAGAGTTCATATCCAGGTAGAGGGTCTTGTTTGTCTGTTTTGTGCTAAACAAGTTGCTCCTGACCTTCCTTTGAAGCCCCATCATGGAAAATCAATCAGCAAAAACTGTTATTTCCATTCTTGAGAGCCTCTAGTCAGGGGTTCGCAATCTAAGGCCCATGGGCCTGATCTGTCCCCTGTCACCATTTCATGTGCCCCTGCACTCCTACAAAGGCATTTGAGAAACAAAATGGCCACACCTTTGAAACTGTTGGGACAAAATGTCCACCCCATCATGCAGGCAGGGAAAATGGCCATCCAGCCCTCAAACCAGAAGTGGCCTTCCAGCTGCTCTGAATTTAGTTTTTCTTGCTAGTGCATTCCTGAGTGCTTGGCCACTCCTAAGGAACTCCTGAGCTTACCCACTTTTCATCTACACCATCAGCCAGAACACTATTTACATTTAATGCAATTTATCAGTGATGATAAATCATGAAGATATGGCCAGCTATTGTGGATATTCCTTATTCTTGGTGGGAAGGGTTGAGCAGATTTTCAAGAAATCTTTTTTTGAAGTAGTGGGAATTTTGTATGAAAGATGAGATAAATGGAAGTGCATAAGTTTGGAAGTGTAAATAAGTAAAAGGGATGACACATGAAAATGAATCATAACATGATTTGGGAAGTAATTTCCAAAGACCCAGTCCTATGTAATTGTTACATAGATGTCTCCGGGTTGGAGAGATAGGCAGGATATCTCTCAATGCCATTTCCAGGGAATCCTAAGCAGGTGAAGGCATCTGCTTGGGAATACCCTGCAGGAAATGGTGAGCCACTGTGTGAGACAGAATGCTGGACTGGATGGGCTGTGGCCTGTTCCAGCAAGGCTGTTTTTATGTTCTTATGTTCTTATGTACATGATGTACAATTTACTGGAACCAATTTAACTGGGGGTGGGTGGGAATTCTATTAGCAAATATATCCAGATTAAATCCATCTGGTCATAGCACCATCTGACCAGGAAAAATTAATGGAATGAGTTACCATGATTAATCAGTGACAAAGAAAACAATTTTTACACCTGTTCAAGCCAGCTTTCAGCTGGGCATATGATCAAAGCATAGACAGATACTATGGCTGAATCCTGATACATGTTAAACTATAAAATTCATCAGCTGCCTTCTGTTGATATGAAGCTTAGTCACAAAGAGATCAGTTACATAATGTTACACAGAAGATCAATTGTTTATTATTAAAAAGGTGAATGTATTCCAAATGATCTCCCAAGCTGAGGGCTTCGAAGCTAAGTAAGTTTGAAGTCAGGATATCATGGTTTTCAAAAGCATATTGTATTTTTTATTATTTTTTATTAATTTTATAAGATATAAAGTAAACATATAAAAAGTAACAAGTAGAGTATAAAAAAACAAAATGTATACAAAAAAGGAAAAATCAACATATATAGAAAATTTAACATGAACATAATCATATAAAAATCATATAAAAAAAGGTAGAACGGTAAGAGTATGAAGATACAACTAAAACTAATTTTATCCTAATTCAATTAATTATTGTCAGCCAAGTAAAGAGTTTCTATAATCAAGCTAATTTGACTCTTCATACATTTGTTAAACTTATTTTCCTTAATGCAAAAGAATTTAACCAATTTCTTACCATAATAAACCACAGTAAAAATCAAGTGCTAGTTCACCCCGAGTGACTGTACATTGCCCTGGAGGATGCGGTGGCACACATATTTTACACTATTTCCAAAAACTTGTATGTTCCGGCACTGGTCTGCTCCCATCACCTTTTTTTACCAAAATCCACAAATGGTTGCCAAATTTGCCAGAATCTGTTCTCTTTTACTATTCCCTTTTTCTTATTCAGTTCCCATGTTAGTTTATCATTCAGAGCTAACTGACACATTTCCCTATACCATTCATCTATCTTTAATGTTAGATCACTTTTCCAATTCCTCACTATATATTGCCTTGCTTTTGTCAAACATACAGACAGCAATTCTGGTATATGAACATATTGTATTTTGCTGATCAAAACACAAAGGGCTGATGGACAGTAGCACATGTCTCTTCATTCCATATGGATTTTTCACTAAAAATTCATATGTACTCCATGTCTTCCAGGACAAGTATATGCAGCTTCAAGCGTGCAGTAACAATAGTGTTGTCCACCTTCTGATGGGCTGTAGTATATGTCTAGGACATGGCAGATCAACTGTAGGAAAACCTCCTACTCTGTCTTTGAAGGTAGAAACCCTACATGCCTTCTCTGCTTTGACTACAAAAAGGTAAGGGGAAACCACTGGCTTTTGTCTTGAATCTTACACTTGATTATCTCTTTTATTAGGCAAAGTGAAATAACTATTTCACTTGGCAAAATACCAGGGTAGTAAATGAAGAACAATGAAGACAATGCTTTGATCTGCCATGTCAAACTATGGATCGACCAAGTAACCAAGTAGTAAATGAAGAACAACTCCCCACCCCCACCCACTAATAGTCTTATCTTAACATTCCAGAGAATCTTGTCCTGCAGAGCTGGCCTTTCTTTAAGTGCCTTGCCCTTAGGATAGTGGTGCCCTGGGAGATGGACTATACAGTACTGCAGTAGTACAGGCAATCTTCCAGCATTCTCCATTTGCAGTGCCTGGCTCTGAGGAAGGACACTCCAGAGCCAAGTATTTGTTCCATATATGTGGAGAGCAGTAGCAGTCACTTTGTGTGGTTGACACTGCTTAGATCAGGGGTGCCCAAACTTTTTGGGCCTTGGGCTTGTCATGTGGTTCAGTGAGCTGTTCATGTGGTTCCTCCCACCAGAAGTGGAAATAAAATGTGCTTTGCAATCTGTTTTGCAACAGGATGAGATAGATTTTTAGGCTGCCATTTTCTCTACTGAAACCAGGGGTGTCCAAACTATGGCCCATGGGCCAAATCCAGCCCCAACACCAATTTATCCAGCCCACACTGCCCTTGTCATTCCCAGAAGCGGAATTAAAATACACCCATTGCACATTTTACTTCTGCTTCTGGGAGCAATGAGGGTAGTGCAGGCTGGATGAATTAGCATCGGGGCCAGCTCTGGCCCACAGGCCATAGTTTGGGCACTCCTGGCTTAGATCATACTCATTTGTCTCTCCTATGCCTTCCTCTCACATCAAGCAAGAGATGGACAGTGGGATCTGGAAACTCCAATTTCGGGAATGCTGTGAATCTACCTCAGGACATAGTTTGCACTTTACAAGTGTTATGCATGGTGCTGCTGGATCCTATTCAAGGTTCAGGATCTTCTATAAATCTGTAAAATGCAGACTAAAACTTGGAGTGGATTTTTCATGTGCCTGGAATTGGAGTCAGCACAAACCACCTTTGGTGATGGAGAATTTGAGAAAAGCAGTGGTAGACGTATCAACAATGATTTCCCCAAATTCAGTCAGCAATTTGCCCAACTTCAATCAGCAGAAGAACCTGAGCTACTGCTGACCTGATGGAAATAGTTTTCTAGTATGAGACAGCAGTGAGACATTTGTGTACACCCATCTATAACTTAAATTCAGCTCATCAGTGTTTAAACCTTTCTGACAGAGCAGAACACAGCTTCCTTGTCTAACGTTTAATGATCTGGCATTTGTTCTATGTAAGCACTTATGACTAACATGGTTTTATGCATGATGTACTAATTAACAAAATTATTGTTAACAGCTTTCTTGAAATCCCATTACTTTTTTATCAAGTGATATTTTCACAAATTGGCAAGAATAATTTAATAAACCATGAAAAGAGAAAATTAAATTGATAAATGTGTATGTATGCATGTGTTCTTACCTCATACTTTCAATTTACAATATTGACTTGGTATGGAAGAAGAAATTGGAAGAATGAATGGCAAAAAGGATAAAGTAGATATTTTCATTCTGCCTATCTATAAAAAGAGAATAATGGTGACCCTCGGTCTCAGGTTAAAGAGTTTTAAACAAGACTACAGAAGAGATTTTAGGTTTCAGCAGTGTTAATACAGTAAAACCCCTACTTACGAAAAAAAGTCTGTTCCGTAGGCTTTTGCTTAAATCAAATTTTTATGTAACTTGAAGCAAACCCATAGGAAAATTTATTTTTTTACTTAACTCGAAGCAAACCCATAGGAAAAATGAAAATTTTATGTAAATCGAAGCAAACCCAGAGAAAAGAATCTTTATGTAACTCGAAGCAAACCCATAGGAAAATGAAACTTTATGTAACTCGAAGCAAACCCATAGGAAATCGTGTAAATCGGGACATGGTTTTAGCACAAAATCATTATGTAATTTGAATTTTATGTAACTTGAGGCATATGTAAGTTGGGGTTTTACTGTATATCTTCATCTGTGTGTAGCAAAATCCTTCACTCCAATTTGCCCAGCCTTATTTCAACAATATTTTCACAATTCTTTATGCTAATTGTTACAAGTTTAACTCTGAGGGCTGCAAGTTCAACTCCCCACTGGATATCTCAGGAGAAGATGGAACCTGTGTAGCCTTTGGCAATCTGCACAGTCCCGGGTCACCCACAGTTTCATCCTCTGACATTATCCAAGTATGTTTTTGAGGACTTATAGCTAACCCTTAACAATCAGTTTTAATGCTTACTTCTGATACCAAATGTCATCTCTCTGAAAATTATTCTTTAATATATTGGCCTGCTCTCCTAGAAAAGTGTCCAGAGCTGCTTCTATTTGAATTTAGTGAAATATTTTATTAGTATGTTTCCAAAGCCTAAGTTAAAGTGCCCACCTGTTTGAAAGAAAGAGGCCTCACATACAGGATATTAGATAAACTAAATACCATTTTATTAACATTGCAAATTTTTGGTCTGCAGCAAAGGACACTAGAATGTGTGGGCTAATATCTGGAGTCCTCCCAGAACACCTTCTCTGCCTTACCTTGGATGAACCACTCAGCTAACCTGCAACTATCCATCTTTTCCAGTTTGGGGTTCTTCTGGGTGTTCACCAATACATGGCATCCTGCACTAACATCACATTATGATACAACAACCCTAGTTGTTCTCATTTTGGCTGGCCAAACGACACTTTCCATCGGCATCCAGTGTGCATGTGCACAGAACCAGATACTCACACATCAAACTTTCTTTATACAGGACCACAGTTACCTAAATGGTTGGCTATCTATCTGAACATCTGAATTATTGCTATATTTTTCTGCCAACTATATGAAAAAGATCTAGACAGTTTCCTGCAGACTCTTCTCCAAATTTGTGAGGGGGATGGGCAGAAAGGATTATATTAGCAAATGCCTACAAACATTTTATGCAAAGATTATAGGAACACATTCCCCCTCCCCCCCCAAATTTGGGATTTTGGCAAAGAACCTAAAATCTGGTTTATAAGGGTAGAGGACATGTTTCTACAGTGCATTTGTGCATATGGGGCACTAGTTCCCATCCGGGTCCAATTTGACCTTGGCAAAATCTGTTCTCACACCCCCCCCCCCCCCCGGTTCCCACAAGGCTCTATTAATTTCAGTTTGAGACAAAGGACATTATGCCCAGAGAAGAGACACTGATGAAGAAGCTAATTAATTCTTACCATACTCATGGGATGCTGCCAGCTCTGCTCTTGAGGGAAGAACACATTGACATAACTTTAGCAAGAAGGGTCTAATAATCACAACTGAAGGATTTGTGGATGACGTTTGTTATATAGCCTGATTTTTGGAGATCTGTACTAATCCAACACTACTAATGTGAAATGCTACTAAATAAAAGTATACCTTGGAGCTTGTTTCTTGTTAACTCTCATGATACACACTGAACTCATCATTGCCATGGTTTAATAGACAACATGCAATTTAAAACAGAAAAGAGAAATTAAATAGCATCGCTGGCTGATTTGTGTAAATGTTCTTATTCTGCACTGGTAAAATCAAAGTCCTCAGAGGTACAAAGCCTGGTGAATTAATTGCACTCAAGCTGTAGAACAAACTTGAATTGACATTTTGGGAGAGAAACGGACATAATCCATAAGTCTGATAAAGCCTCATACCACAGCTAGTTTGTCATTTCCACTATTATAGAAGGTGATGTCACTCTGTTGATATATTTCTTTTGAAAAATTCTTCAGGCCACTAGTCTCCTTCCTCTGATTGTTGATTCTTCATAGAGAAAGATAAGAACCATTTGTCATGTGTAATTCACATGAGAGCAGGAGACCATCTGACATTCAGTAGTGTAACTTGCATTGGGTAAGGCTGATTATGTCATCAGCAGCTGTATTGTTGTTTTTTTAATTTAAAATTTCTGATTCCACTCAACCCAAAGGATCTAAGATTTTTTTTCATTGCAGAGAAACTGTTGGGGAAAGGAGGAAGAGTCTTTAATTACTAGAAAGTACCACTGCCAGAAACATAATCCCAACAGCAGCATTTTTAAAAATATATATATATAAAGTCCTCTCTTTCCTATCCTCCTACAACTAACAGTTTTCCAAAGATGAAAGAGATTCCAAGGGAGTGTCAGGCCCTTCGAATTACAGGATGAATCAGATTATTTAATTTCCAAGAAACCACTTAACCACATGGCTTAACTGCTGCTGGTGAATTTCACCCATTAAATCCAAACCATACACTTTGGGACTTTTGCCTCAAATCTTATTGACTGTTTATTGTGTCAAGTTGAGAATATTGCTGAAGCAGTTTGAATGATGTTAAACATCAAAATAATTTATCTGTCACCAAACAAATCATGTCCCTATCATGACTGATTTTTAGAGAAACATCCAAATAGAATGAATGGTACAGTATCTGCTAAAAAATGTAAAAGACTCTTTCCATGTGCATGATTTTATGTCATGCCTTGAGTATTACTCAAACATTTTAGAAGAATTCCCCAGCAGAATTATAAACCAAAAAACAAACAAAATATCCCAAGAAGATACAAAATATTATTGCACCTTAAAGACTAAATGCTATACTTTAATATGAACTTTCATGGATCAAGTCCACTTTCTCAGATATAAAGGAGTGATAATCAGGCAGAGATACAAACAGACAAACTGAAAATTGTTTTCTAATAAAGAAATAAGACTATCAGGCTGTGAATATTGCCAGTTACCAGTCTACAAGGTAATAATAATATAACTGAGTGGAAAACTGTGTAGGATTTCACATTTGGCAATGACTTTAGTACTCATGATTGATATTCAAATATTTAAAGTGAGTCTCCAGCTTCCATATACACCTTAAAACAGCTGTATATATCTTTTTCAAGTCTTGTTTTATAATGTTTCCCCCTAGAAATGTGATGTTTACATCATTCAAAAAGTTGTCCAGGTGGACTGAAATGTTCCAAAACAGGATTTTGTGCATTGACATTCCTGATGTCTGATTTATGTCCATTAATCCTTTTGCACAGATATTTCCCTGTTTGTACTATGTATTGTTGGCAAAAGATGGCAAACATTACATTAAGAGGCTCCTGATGTTATTTGTGACATTGTTGAGGGCTGTAATTGTGTTGCCAGAGTAGATGTGGGGACAGAGCTAGCATCTGGTTTTGTAGCACTACACAACTGTGCATACCCATGTGTAGATGGTGTTAAAACATTTGCTCATGTACTGTTGACTTGCTCCTTTTAAAAGATGTATGAGAATAATTAACTTGTCCTTTGTTAGTTAATAAGTCAGGCCACTCATCAGAGTTTATTACTGTATATCTCTTCTTATCGTAGACCGAGACAAACAAGTGATAGTACTGTCCTCAAATTTCTAGCAGCAACAATTAAAATGAGGTAGAATATGGTTTCAAAATTGTACCTGCAGATTTAGCTATTTAATCTTGCTGAGTATGCATGTACAGCTGATTTAACTTTCTGCTTTTTAGTACATTTTAGTACTTTCTGCTTTTTTTACATTGGGGTTATGTTTTGTGTATTACCTGCAAAGGTATATGGCCAATGCAATTTTTAAAAAAATATCTTACTAGAAATCCCATTACAAAATACAGCATCTCAAACCCTATCTGAGCCTAGTGAACAAGTTAACTCTTTTAACTTTCTTGGAGTGGTTTTCTCCAATGCAGGGACATGGCTAGACTATATAAACTATTTAATTATAATCATCCTGGCACGTCTCCCCAATTTTAAATGTGTTTGGGGCAAAAATTGTCCCAATGCTGTCATACGGGGCAGAATTGTGGGGTCTAAAAAGAGCCCCACATATGGAACAAAAACAGTCCTGATTCCTAAGAAGTATTTTAGGAACTGATGGCAACACGTCTGTCCCTGCAGTCAGAGCTTAATTGGGTTTCCACTCCATGTATAAGGTTTCCCTTGCTTGAAAGCCAGTCGTATCTGACTCTAGGGTTCAGTGCTCATCTCTGTTTCAAAGCCAAAGAGCCAGCGCTGTCTGCTTCTGCAGACATTTCCATGGTCATGTGGCAGGCATGACTAGACACTGGAGTGCACGGAACACTGTTACCTTCCCACCGAAGTGTTCCCTATTTATCTACTTGTAATGTCTTGCTTTCGAACTGCTAGGTTGGCAGGAGCTGGGACAGACAAAGGGAGCTCATTCCGTCCTGCAGTACTCGGGAATCAAACTGCTGATCTTCCACCTCCCAGTCAGCATCTTAGCCACTTGAACCATAGCCACTTAGTAATTAAAACATTCTCATATTGGTTGAGGATTCAATCAATGGACTCTAATAGGCTTCCCAAATTATGCTTAACTGAACAGATAAAGTGGGATTATCCCAAATCCTGGGTTTGTCAACTCTGCAAATTAATTTCTCATTATGGGTTTTCAATTCAGTATTTGCTCTCAGTGGCCACTCAGGCCAATGAAATTTTTAAACAGAAAGTTTTAGAAATCAGTGTGCAATCTGACTTGGAACCACTGGCCAAAAATGGTTCTTTAAGGTGGCTGTCAGCTAACAAAATCACGTTTCTTTCGTGTTCAGGGAATGAAGAAGCAGATGAGTAAAGTACTGAAATTCAGCTCTTTATTAGTGGGGTTTTAACACAGTTTGGATGTG
The DNA here is from genome assembly GCA_035047305.1 of Bradypodion pumilum. Lineage (NCBI taxonomy): Eukaryota > Metazoa > Chordata > Lepidosauria > Squamata > Chamaeleonidae > Bradypodion > Bradypodion pumilum. Next base: position 360,001,031 of record JAWDJD010000001.1, read on the forward strand.
GCAAAACCCGGACTTATATACACTATAAACATTATGAAAACAATAATACAACAAGCCCATTGGCTAACAGAGTGTGCACATTGCAGGCGCACCCCCCAAAGAAAGACTCAGACACTAGTATATGGATAAAGGTATTGGGCCACTTTTATTGAATAATGCCCTAGTCCGAATTATAACTTTCAATTGGTGTATTCATCCAATTGTAATTCTTAAGGCAAGCAGGCCGTAGTAACACTGGTAAGGTTCCTCCCAAAAATGCCAATGATAATTGGCTACAATGTATCCATTTGTATCAATTTGTTTGTTGACACAAACAAATTGTTGACCGGAGTCAATAAACTATCTACTGACCCCACCCTATGACGTGTATCCGTTAAATCACGAGGTGATGCATGCTGTAAAGCTCCTGCCATCACCCCTTGCCTGGTTCGTCGTTGACCGGCCAAAGCTATTACACCTGTACCTGTCTAAGTGTTGGCCAGTCAATTGCGAACCTGCCGGATACCTATGGGTCATAAATCTTTACCTTACCAGTGCTACCCGCCTAAAGTGACCAAAGTCAAAGAAACCCCTTTGCTCAAACACTAGCAACAGTGTGGGATGGGCAAAAAAGCCAGAAACCAAGGGCCAATTGTGGGTTCAGGCCAAAAATTCCCACCCGGCCCCGAAGCGACCAAAATATCACACTGTTCACTAGGGAGGGGGTGGAGGGAAAAACTTCTCCTCTCCGTCGCTCTTTCTAAAATGGCAGCTCGTCTGCCTCGTGGCCACCCCTTTTATAGGTGGCCATGCCCCCTAACTCACCAGGATGCCTGAGTCCGGGTGGGGGGGGCGCAAAGAGCGCAGCGGCCATTTTGGCGCCGCGCTTTCATTGCAGGCGCACCCCCCAAAGAAAGACTCAGACACCGGTATATGGATAAAGGCATAACTTTCAATTGGTGTAATCATCCAATTGTAATTCTTTAAGGCAAGCAGGCTGCAGTAACACTGGCAAGGTTCCACCCAAAATGTCAATGGCAATTGGCTACATGTAACTATTTGTATCAATTTGTTTGTTGACACAAACAAATTGTTGACCGGAGTCAATAAACTATCTACTGACCCCCTCCTGCCGGATATCTATGGGTCATAAATCTTTACCTTATCAGTGCTACCCGCCACACGGGGAGGCGTCTATGAAGGCTCACGCCCCCCCCCAGACCGTCAGCTCGGTCACCAAGCCTGCTTGCAAATCTTCAAGAAAGAGGTTCATACCTCTAGCCGACAGGTGGACCCCATCCCCTGCATAGAGATCATAATTTTGCAAACTAATCGTGGGGTGCCGGATGACCATCCCAAACCCTTGTCTGCCAAGAACCGGGCAACTGCCCTGTTCACCGAGCGGCGAGCGCGGTCAAGGGCACGGAGGTCAATACCTCCCCTGTATGAATGACGTGGTACGATGTCCGACCATAGCAGCCTTGTGTACGGCCACACATAATGCAAATAAGCTAGGTCACTGCAAATCGTGAATTTTAAAGAAAGGCCAGTGACCTGGGCAAGGTCATTGCCCCCGAGGTGCAGTACAAGGACATCAGGCGGTTCAGCATCCCTGATGGAAAACAGGAATGGCAACAGTTCCCGCCATCTCATTCCGCGCTTACCGTACCAACGAACATATAATGCAAAATGCATGGATCCCTATCTCCCCATTCGGTGTATATCCGCCTCAGAGTACCCAAACGCAGCCGCAGTGGATGCAGTACCTATCCTAAATGAATGGGTGCCATAACGAGCCCCAGGGAGGCCAACACTGGATAGTGCCATACCGGTCACCTTCCAAAATTGAAATTTAGTAAGGGGAGACCCATCCTGGTGGCAGAAAAACAGGCCAGGGTGCGCGCCATGCACTGCCAAGAACTCCTGTAGGGCACCAACCAGACAGATGTCTACAATGGAACATCGTAGCAGTCTAACTCCACTGCCTACGCTGTGCTGATCAACTTTTGAGGACCGTATCCTCAACTGTGCCCACTCATTAGTGACATAGACATCGTCGAGTTCCAGTGCCCTATGAGTCGCATCCGCCTTAGACAGTAGTACCAACTCATTGATGCGGAGCGCTCCAAAGAAGGCCACCGTGGTAGCCGTGTGAAAAAGAGCAACCTCATACTTATCATAACACAAGTTATGCCAGCCTTGTGCAAGGTGGGTCAGTACTTCTGGTGAAATTGGGTGGCAAGTGTCCGGGCGGCGGCCACGTTCCCGTGTCCACCCCTCCAAAACATGACGTATGCGGAAATCATTCACGCAGTCAGCAAAACCCCTCACTTTGGCCATAAATGCCAGTGCCAACAGCCTGGATGCTATAGTACGAGGAGCCAAACCCTGACTGTGTAGATAAACCATAAATTGTAAAACCTGTTCAACAGGAATGGGCCACACTTCGGGCAACTGAAGTTGCACACAAAAGGTTCTAAATTGTACGAAAGCATGTTGATACGCCTTACGCGTGCAAGGTGCCAAAGACATGCCGATCGCCCGGTTCACCTCTCCTCGCCATATGTCCAAATCTCGGCAGGGAGTGGCGAGGGGAATTCCTTTGCTTCCGGAGCCAAGGCACGGAACCGGGGGATCTGCAGGCGGGATAAAGCATCAGCAATATCATTATTAATGCCTGGGACATGTCTGGCCTTAAACAGCAGGTTTAGGCCTAGGCTTCTTAACACAAACTGGCGAACCAACGCCACCACCCTGGGTGATTTAGACGTCTGAGCGTTGACAATGTGCACCACTGCCGCATTGTCACACCAAAAATGGACCACTGAGTCGGCCCACTCCTCGCCCCATAGCATCAAAGCTCCCAGGATTAGAAGGAACTCAAGAAAGGTAAGATCGCGGAGACAATCCATGCCCCGCCGTGCTGGAGGCCATTGGCCATAAGCCCACCTCCCCTCAAAATAAATCCCATATCCCAGGGAGCCGGAGGCATCCGACTGTACTTGGAATCTAGGGGAAACCAAAAGGTCCGATCTCCAGAAAGAGACCCCGTTAAATTCCCGTAAAAATGTGAACCAAACCGAAAGGTCAGCCCCTGGTCAGTCGGACCCTGTGGTGGCGCTTTAACAGGCCAGACATGGCGTCACATAGGCGCCGAGGAAATGCTCTGCCAGGTGTCACCACACTGCAGGCAAAGTTAAAATGGCCATGAAGTACCTGAAGCTCACGAAGTGACACTTTACGTTTGGGCAACAATGCCAAAATCATCATGGAGATCCGGGTGACCTTCTCAATGGGTAACCGGGATGCCTGTGCGACCATGTCAATTTCAATACCCAGAAATATGAGCATAGTAGATGGGCCCTCGGTCTTTTCGGGCACTAAAGGGACACCCAGTTCCAACATTAGCGTCTGAAATGTAGTCAGGAGACGCGTGCACGTGTTCGAGCCCCGTTCACCCCCAAACAAAAAGTCATCGAGGTAATGGGCTACAGACCGAGGCCCGGACCTGCAAATAAAAGGCCCACTGAAGAAAAGTGCTAAAACGTTCGAATGCCGAACATGAAATAGAGCAGCCAAAAGGCATGGCCTTATCTACATAGAACTTCCCTTGGAATCTAAAACCCAATAGCTCAAAGTCCCCAGGGTGCACTGGCAGCAATCGGAATGCCGATTTAATGTCACATTTCGCCAGGAGGGCACCGGGACCACAAGAGCAGACCATCCGTAGGGCTTGGTCAAATGACATATATCTGACCGAACAAAGGTCATCAGGAATAGCATCATTGACAGAAGAACCCACCGGGTACAATAAGTGGTGGATTAAACGGAATTCACCCGGGGTCTTTTTAGTTACTAGCCCCAGAGGGGAGACCTTCAGGTTAGGGAAAGGTGGTGCGGAAAAGGGGCCCACTACCCTCTTGGCCTCTACCTCTTTGGCAATACTCAGGGCAGCCACCCCCTCCTTACCCTTCAGGGAAACCAAATTGGGGGCATCTTGGGGTCCTTGCACCCCTTCGAATGGGATTCGAAAGCCCCACTGGAAACCCTCCAGGAGGTACCTCGCGTCCTCCCTCCTTGGATAAGTTGAGAGCCATCGCTCCAACATATACACGTTAACTGGGGAGGGGGCCTTTTGACTGGCCAGCTCCATCAGCGGAAGCCCTGCCTGCTCCCTGACCACCTCTACCTCTGCCCCATGACCCACCAGCCCGTGGGCATGCGGAGGCGGCGTGGGGGCCAGCGCAAGAGGGACACTCATGTTTGTATCGACACTGTCGCTTATTGCACACGCCATTAGCTGAGAAGCTCCAACACAGCAAGCGGGCTGGAACCCCCTGCCCCGCCGGCTGGTGGGGAGCCTGTGTTGGAGCAGCTCGCTGCACAGCATGGCTCAATGGTACCTATCCCCATGCGCCGGATGCGTGGGGGTCATGTACAAGAGCCACAATTTTTGGCAGGGCTCATCCCATCTCATCTCCGGGTGTAGGGCCACCCTCATTCTAAATTCCTCATCGTAAGCCAACCACAATGGGCCAGGGAAATCAACCATCGCCCTGTAAATATTGTCCAAGTATTGGACCATAGGAATGGCCAGATCAGGCCGGGCCCTAAGGTATACCGCCATAAATAAGATATGCCGGTAACCAGTTGGCCCAGGTGCGCGGTGGCTTACGACGACGAGACAGCTCCTTGTCTCTGTCATCCTGTCCCTCTCTCTCTTCCTTAGTGGGCTCACGATTCAATAGGGAGAATATATCCACGTACTCCCCTCGCCAAATCTTCTCCCTCGTGACCTGTGACAAATGATCACCAAGGGATAACCAGCCGTCGGCAAAGCCGTCACTGGCACATTATGTATAGAGGGCATACGCAGCGGGACCTGGACAGCCCCTGCGATGCTCGGCACTGCCCCAGAGGTGGAAACCCCTGCCCTCAACGAGGTGCCATTTTGAAACCATGGGGCACTGGGATAGGCTGGTAACTGATGCCCACTCGCCTCAACTTGACGAGGCCAGGGCCACTGAACCCCACCACTGGAAGTGGACTGTGATGTACGTGCACTAAATTGAACCTGATACTCACTAGGTGCACCCCCGTGAGCCGCCCCCACCGGGGGTTCTGGCCCACGGCGGGCGTCGGAGCTCGCGACCGGAATCGAGCTCTGGGGCCACACCTGACTACTCCCAGTCTGCAGATCTGGACGAATGGGGAGCTGTGAGACACCAGCTGGTGCCGGCCAGAGCGTCTCAAGCAGCTCAACCCGGCTGGCCGCCCGTTGCAGCGTTGCGACCGTCAATGTAGCCAGTGCCAACGAAGAGGCCCCAGTGGAAAGAGAAGCGCCCCCCTCCCCAGGAGGCTGTGCAATGCCCAAGGACGCTTCCAGCACTGCTAAACGTGCTAATAGAGCATCCACTGCCACAGAGCCCCCAGCATAAGGCGGGCCAGGTGGGCCGGACGGCCCACTAGGCAGTTGGAAAGGTAACCCGAAGGGCGAGCCAGGGCCAGAATAGGGCCATGCCCAAAACTCCGGCCCATGAGGGGCCGGAGGAGGAACCGGTTGTATACCCGCAGCAGGCCCTCCCATGCTGCCCTGACCCATGGCCGGTAACGGCGGGCCAAGGGCCGAAGCCCTTGAGGGGCCGGCCTGTAGCTGGCCAGCCACCGAGCTGGAGCCCGGCTGCCAAGTGCCAGCCTGATTAGCCCCACCGGTATCAGTGGGCAAGGCTGGCACATTGCCCTGCCGCGGGGGCACAGCCCTGGTCCTCTGACCCGATGGCTGTCCCCTGTCCGGCGCAGGGCCGGTGAAAGTTCTCCCCCTCGGCCGCGGCTTCATCGCCGGGGCCTTCCTCTTGGGAGCCATGTCTTCCGAGGAGAAGAAAAAGCAGGATCCCTATCCAGGGATCGAAATCCTAGTGCCTAAGCACGCGGTAGCCAAGCAAACCAAGGCTCTGCGTGCGCTAATCCTCCTCTCCCAGCTGGGAAAGAACCGCAAGGGCTAAACAGCCGAAGACTAAAAGGACAAACAGCGACGGAGAAAACTTCTCCTCTCCGTCGCTCTTTCTAAAATGGCAGCTCGTCTGCCTTGTGGCCACCCCTTTTATAGAGGGGTGGCCATGCCCCCTAACTCACCTGGATGCCTGAGTCCGGGTGGGGGGCCCGCAAAGAGCGCGGCGGCTATTTTGGCGCCACGCTTTTATTTTCGATCCACTTATTTGCATAAGAATAGATACATGAGAAAAGATACATTCTGCTTCGGTCAGAAAACACAGTTAACATACATAACAGTTTCAAACTGAAAAATATTTATTGATGTGCCTCCCTCATCCTTTAAGAAGGGCTTACTGTAGAGCCGGATTTGAGTTACTAGATTCCATGAATAAATATGGGCGTTTTCACCACTTACCATATCATGAAAGAACAGGTATATGTGGTTCTCCAAATATTTTATTTATTTATTTATTTAGGTTATTTATATCCTGCCCTTCTGGCGCAAGCGCCACCCAGAGCAGAGGACAGAATCAATAAGAATGCTCCCTACAACTAGGAGAGCAATCTTGACACAATACAAAATATTAAAACCCTCTAAAAACATCTAAAAGACCCTCCTATACCCTTCCTAACACCTTAAGAGAATAATAATAATAATAATAATAATAATAATAATAATAATAATAATAATAATAATAATAATAATAATAATAATAATAATAATAATAATAATAATAATAATAATAATAATAATAATAATAAACCATACATATTTCTTAAAAACCAACATGTCACAGGAGGCAAACATGTCACTTATACACTGATATTAGATTTAAATACCTTGTATCCCTATTGAAAAACAAACAACTTTTTGGGACTCTAATCCCAAATTGTCCTATCTCCTCCTGGGTTCTAACATACACATTGCATGTAAAACTGCCAAGTTTATAATTAAGGCATCAGCTAAAAGAATCCAATATATTAATCAAACTGTAGTATCCTGCAAGGGAAATTCACTTATCTAACTATGGATATGCATGCATTATTTGTATTAAGGCACCTTCTCCAGTTTACATTCCTTTAAAAAGTAGTTCAGGTATGTACATATTGTATTTTTATTGTATTTTTATTGTATTTTATTGCACCCCATTGTATTGCACAGATTTTAATTCTTTTGTTATGTTATTGATAAGGTCATAAGACTAATCAATTTATAAACATTCATTCATTCATTCTAACCCCATCTCTACGATTGAAGCAAAAACCAGAAATATTGCACAGCTATGGAAGTTCTTAAGGAGACTCAGCAAAAACAGTGAAGGGTGGTGACTCTGAAACTCACTAATGAAGTAAAGGCAGGAGATAAGCAGCAATTAATTTCTGGAGGTTATGTCCTTACTCCAGAATGCACAAGGTGGTAGAATGGCTTAGATAAAAACCATAATTAAAAACAGATACAGTATTATAATTTCTGAGAAAATTTGAATTCTGCACAATTTTAGTTCAATATTTCCACCTCTGCTTTATAGGGAGTACCTTTAGGCCACCAAGAACCACTCTTGAGAATACTTGAGCTCAACTGAATAAAACCACTGTATTTTGAGAGTATATGCAACAAGCTATTTTTAGCATCTCAAACAATCTGTATTGCAGGGGAATAATTAGATATAACATGAAGTGCTTTCTCTCTGTGCGTGCGTGCCTGTTTGCCTTTCTTTGATGTAAATTATTTGCCAGAGTTTACATCATAAGCATGAAAACAATAGTTTGTAGGTGAATTCAGAGCTGGTGCTAAATGGTACTGATGCTACTGCCACTGTAGCCATGAAATAAAAAGGTGACTGATTCTTGGGAGACAAGCTATGAAAAACCTGGGGAACATAGTGAAAAGTAGAGATATCTCACTGCAAACAAAGGTCCGCATAGTCAAAGCAATGGTATTCCCAGTGGTAATGTATGGGTGTGAGAGCTGGACCATTAGGAAAGCTGAGCGCAGAAAAATAGATGCCTCTGAGATGTGGTGTTGGAGGAGAGTCCTGAGAGTCCCTTGGACAGCAAAGAGAACAAATAGGTCAATACTGGAAGAAATCAACCTTGACTGTTCATTTGAGGGACAAATAGTGAAGATGAAGCTAATGAAAGCGCGGCACCAAAATGGCTGCCACGCTCTTTGCAGGGCCCCCACCCGGACTCAGACATCTGGGTAGTTAGGGGCGTGGCCACTCCTCTATAAAAGGGGTGGCCACGAGGCAGGCGAGCTGCCATTTTAAGAATGCGGCGTAGCGGAGAAATTTGCTCTGTCGCTTTCTCCCCTTTTCACCTCTTTGCAAGAGGCTTGATTTTCTTCTAGGCTTCCTTTTACTTTCTCGCCTCTTTCCAAGAGGCTCGGACTCCTTTGAGAAGCGACGGAGCGGAGCAGTTTGCCCCATCGCTTCCTCCTCTACTAGCCTCTGTTCGAGGCTTTCTTTTATCTTTGCCTCTTTGTAAGAGGCTCGATTCTGTTTGCAGCACCGGACTGCAGTGGCTCAGGTGGCTAACAGGCTGCATGGGAGGCTGACTGGGAGGCTAAAAGTCAGCGGTGCGATTCCTGAGTGCTGCAGAATGGGATGCTTCTCTTCTCCCTTGGCCTCAGCCCACTTGGGCATGGTGTGGGTTTCCGCCCACCGTCATTCACCCGGTGGGGCCATCCGGCCCATCCGGCCCACCTCGTCTTGGTGGGTTATATGTTGCAGATGCTCCCTTGCCTCCAATTTGGCAATGGAGGCATCAATGGTCATTACTCCACCACCTCGGATGGTGGGCATGCCAACTTGGCGGTTCCGGCCCACGTTCCGGCCATGGCTGCAGAGTGGGCCACCAACAGGGTTGAGCTGCTGGAGGCCTTCAGGCCAGCATAGCCTGGTGCCTCGCGGCTCCCCATCCGGCCCGGGACACGCGGGAACACAGAGCGAGAGGGACATTGCGAACTCCGACGCCCGCCACGGGCCGGAACCCCCAATGGAGGCGGCTCATGGGGGTGCACCAAGTGAGTATCCTGGTCAAGTTAGCACACCTCTGACACTAGATTGTCATGCTGGGGGTGTGTGTGTAGTGGCCATAGTCGCAGCAGGACAATTACACTCTGGTTCTCAATGGGGTTACCGCCCCATGTTTCTAACCACCGCTATGCTTTTATTTACTTCCCCTGGGACCATAGGACCGGTTAGGTGTTTATCCACTACAATCAGTGCCAATGGTGGTTCTGCTGTTGGCCGGTTGCTCTATGCCCCTGGGTGCCCACTTGTACTGGGCTATTCGCTAGGCACTGTGATTTGGGGAATATATTCACGTTTTCTCCCTCCTGCATTGAGAACACACTGATTAGGGAATTAAGGGTAGGACAACAGGGTCAATGAGTTGCCCCATCGCCGCACCCTGCCCCCCCCCCTCATGGGGCTGATTGGTTGCCAGCCTATTGGGCATCCATGGCAGGATCATGAGGGCCCGTCCTCATTTGGCCGTTCCAATGGTGCAGTGCTGGGACAATGATGGCAGGGCTGTGGTTGTTCTCCCTGGCCTGTCATGGTTAGCATACGTCAGGACCTTAGGCTTAGGGAGGCCGCTTCCCCTGTGAGGCCAGCGATGACCCCTGTTAGTGAGGGTGGTTGCTGTATGTGACTTACGCAGCAACGCTTATGCTGCGTGCGGAGAGTCCACTTTCGGGCAAACACCTCCACCTTGATCTTGAGCTACCAGATTTAGTTGGCTGCTACTACCTTCAACGGGGGACATGTTTTTCAGGGTACTGGCGCTACATCATGGTTTGCGCGATCAGGACTGGGCTCTGATGAGGCTTCGCTCCTCAAGGGCCGATCAGCCGGGAGAGGCTACTAGCCTGGCACTGCCATATGTCTGGTCACTCCCCCACAGGTGTTTCTGGCAGCCCTTGGTTCGCGTCCCGGTCTGTCGTCTGCCATCAAGCCGAGTCTAACCTGACTGAACTGGAATTGGTACCCATTCCTCCTGGTTGGGCGCCGCATCAGCTGCGGCTCCGTTTGAGTGCCCAGAGCCCGACATAAGTTGCAGGGGCAGGTGTGGATTTGCCCAATTTCCTCTGTCCATTCGTCCATGCACTGAATGAGTACCTTGTCTGCCCGCTATTCTCCCTCCTTATTTTATAGACACAGTGTGTTCCCGCACACTGGTGGTAGTGTGGCTGGTGGGCCACAACTCTGTGCACTGGGGCGGCGCAGTCTGCCGCTTCATTAGAATGGGGACCCCATCTCAGATGATGCGTAACTGCGCGTATGCAGTGGTATGGGTGCATGGCATAGAGGGGGCAGAAACTGTTGACATTCCTGATGTCAATTGGGGATGCTGGGCCGCCACATGTTTTAATGCTGCACTTCGGAGGCGGTGATCTTACCCGGATTGCTGGCCCAGACTTAAAGACTTCCGAGTGCAGTTACCTGGCATTTCTTTGCCATTTATGGCCGTCTACACGATTGCTATGGTCATATATCATGCCGATGCAATATCATGGGCGACACTTTGTCCCAGCGTTTGGACCGTGCCCGACGGTCAGTGAACAGGGCTGCTGCCTGGTTCTTTATCTAGAATTGCCCGGGGACAGTCATTTGTAGTCTGGGGATAGGGTTACAGGACGGTCAACAAGTCGAGGCACCTCTCTTTTGAATGACGTGCAAGAGGGCCAGGTGACCGAATTGTCGGTCAGGGTGAGCGGTCCCTGCTGCAAGGTGACAATGTTGCCAAGTTGAAGGTGCCTCTACGAGAGTCACACGTGATGCAGGGCCACATCAACTTTGCCTGCAGAGTGGTAATACCAGCAGTGCTTTCGCCTAGGGTCTGCGTCACGCTAGGGCGGGTCTCGTTAAATGAAGCCGCGGGGTACGGCTGATTAGGGGTTTACGAGCGGACCTGTTGGTTTGGCTCACATTACCGCTGGACTTCCATGCTGCCGCACCGGGAGGTCTGAGCTTCTGGTCAGCCCCAGTTACAAGTACAGTCGGATGCCTCCGGCTCCCCGGGTGGGGGGATTTAATTAAGGACAGGGGTCTATGGTCATTGGCCCCAGGGATGTCAGGGCATGGATCGTTTACACGATCTTATGTTTCTAACATATCTTCTCAATCCCAGTTACAAGTACAGTCAGATGCCTCCGGCTCCCCGGGTGGGGGGATTTAATTAAGGACAGGGGTCTATGGTCATTGGCCCCAGGGATGTCAGGGGACGAATCGCTTATGCGATCTTATGTTTCTAACATATCTTCTCAATTATGGGTACCCTTTATGCTCTGGGGACAGGCGGCCTGATTCTGTGCTTCACTTTTGGTGTGGTAAAGCTGCGGTGGTGCACATTGCCAATGCCAAACATCTAAATCACCTGAGTCATGGCCTCAGCTTGCATATTGTTCTGGGGTTCATGCACTTTAAGGCGCTTCTTTGGTCTAACCATGTGGCAGTCATTTATAGCAATATTGCTTATCCTCTCCCCCGCCTGCAGATCGCCCGGTTCCCGGCTGGGCTCCGGACGCTTGTGAGCTACCCTCTCCACTCCGGCTGCGGTATGGTCATTTGGCAAGGAGATGTGAACCGGGTGAATTGCATGTATTGGTAACTCGCACACGCACTGCGCATCGGCATCCAATCCTTCACTTTAGAGCCTTTTGTTGGTAAAGGCAATTGCCCAAAATCCGGCCGACATTGGTCGACTGGGTTTTAGATTGTATAGTCTGCCCTATGATCTGGGGTTGGCTCCACGCACCACAGCCACTGGGCTTTGAGCATTGATACTCATGGCCAAAGCACGGGGTTTTTCTGACTAGGGGGGGGGTCTTCTGAATAAGCCATGTATTAGGGGGTGGACACGTGTACGTGGCAGCCGCCTTACACAAGTCGCCCTATTCTCACAGATATTCTGACCCACCTTGCACGAGGTTGGCATAGACCATATCACAGTAGGTAGGAGGAGTCTCTTTTCATGCAGCTACTGATGTAGCCTTTTTTCTGGAGCTTGCTGACTCAGCGAGCTGGTCCCATGGTCAGGAGGGGACGTGTTTTGTAGGGCACTGGAACTCGAAGATGTCTATGTCAAACAAGAGCGGGCTCAGTTGGGGATTCATCCCTCGAAGGCCGATCAGCATGGAGTGAGCAGTGGTGTATACTGCCATGACGTACACTTGCTGACATCGTTCCGGTTGGTGCCCTACATGCGATTGGCAGTGCCTGCTGCGCACCCTAGCCTGTTTTTCTGCCACCAGATGGGTCTACACTTACCAAATTTAAGTTCCGACGGGTGACTGGTACCACGCTTCCCAGTGTGGGGCCTGTTATGGCACCCATTTAATTAGGATAGGCATCGCATTGACCGTGGCTGCGTTTGGGGTACACGGAGGCGGATATAGGTGGGCATGTGGGGGTGTGCACGTAATTTTTCTATATGTATGTCCCCTCACTGTATGAGTACCTAGTTATGTCCTTAACCCCTTCTTCTCTTTTACAGATCCTGTGTGTCTCCGCACACTGGTGGCAGTGGGGCTGGAGGGCCGCAGCTATGTACACTCGGCAGCAGTATATGCTGTGGCGAGAGAGTGTGGACCCCAGCTCGGGCTGCGTGCATCCGCACATATGCGTTGGTATATATGCGCGGCATGAAAGGGCAGGAACTGTTGCCATTCCTGATGTCCATCAGGGATGCTGGACCGCCTGATGTTTTTCTGCACCTCGGCGGCAATGATCTCACACGGATCACTGACCTTTCCTTAAACTATCGCGGTGCAGTGACCTGGCATTTTATATCATTTATGGCTTACACACGGTCGCCATGGTCTAACATCATGCCGAGACATCAATTTAGAGGAGACATGGATCTCCGCAGTTCGGACCGTCCCGGCGGTCAGTGGACAGGGCTGTTGCCCGGTTCCTTGCTGAGAATGGCTTGGGAGATAGCCATTAGATATCTGAGGATAGGCTTACAGAAATTTTGACCTGTAGGCAGGATATGGGGTCCACCTGTCGGCTAGAGGTATGTACCTCTCTCTTGATGAGATGCAAGCAGGCCTGGTGACCGAGCTGACGGTCTGGGGGGGGGGGTTGAGTCATCATGGACATCACCCCGTGTGGTGGGTAGCACTGGTAAGGTAAAGATTTATGACCCATAGGTATCCGGTTGGTTCACAATTGACTGGCCAACAGGTAGACAGGTTCAGGGGAAATAGGTTTGGCCGGTCAAGGGCGAACCAGGCAAGGGGTGATGGCAGGAGCTTCACAGCCTGCATCACCTTGATATTTAATGGATACACGTCATTGGGTGGGGTCAGTAGATAGTTTATTGACTCCGGTCTACAAACAAATTGATACAAATAGTTGCATGTAGCCAATTGCCATTGGCATTTTGGGAGGAACCTTACCAGTGTTACTGCGGCCTGCTTGCCTTAAAGAATTACAATTGGATGATTACACCAATTGAAAGTTGTAATTCGGACTAGGGCATTGTTCAATAAAAGTGGCCCGATGCCTTTATCCATATACCGGTGTCTGAGTCTTTCTTTGGGGGGTGCGCCTGCAATGAAAGTGCGGCGCCAAAATGGCCACCGCGCTCTTTGCGGGACCTCCCCCCCCACCCAGACTCAGACATCCGGGTAGTTAGGGGGCATGGTCACTCATCTATAAAAGGGGTGGCCATGAGGCAGCCGAGCTGCCATTTTAAGAACGTGATGGAGCGGAGAAGTTTTTCCTCCACCCCCTGCCTAGTGAACAGTGTGAATTTTTAGTCGCTTCGGGGCTGGGTGGGAATTTTTGGCTTGAACCTACAATTGGCTGTTTGGTTCTCGCTTTTTTGCCCATCCCACACTGTTGCTAGAGTTTGAGAAAAGGGGTAAGTTGACTTTGGTCACTTTGGGCGGGTAGCACTGGTAAGGTAAAGATTTATGACCCATAGGTATCTGGTAGGTTCACAATTGACTGGCCAACATGTAGACAGGTACAGGGGAAAGAGGTTTGGCCGGTCAAGGGCGAAGCAGGCAAGGGGTGATGTCAGGAGCTTCACAGCCTGCATCACCTTGATATTTAACGGATACACGTCATAGGGTGCGGTCAGTAGATAGTTTATTGACTCCAGTCAACAATTTGTTTGTGTCAACAAACAAATTGGTACAAATAGTTACATGTAGCCAATTGCCATTGGCATTTTGGGAGGAACCTTACCAGTGTTACTGCGGCCTGCTTGCCTTAAAGAATTACAATTGGATGATTACACCAATTGAAAGTTATAATTCGGACTAGGGCATTATTCAATAAAAGTGGCCCAATGCCTTTATCCATATACCAGTGTCTGAGTCTTTCTTTGGGGGGTGCACCTGCAATGAAAGTGCGGTGCCAAAATGGCCGCCGCGCTCTTTGCGGGTCCCCCCCACCCGGACTCGGACATCCGGGTAGTTAGGGGGCATGGCCACTCCTCTATAAAAGGGGTGGCCATGAGGCAGCCGAGCTGCCATTTTAAGAACGTGATGGAGCAGAGAAGTTTTTCCTCCATCCCCTGCCTAGTGAACAGTGTGAATTTTTAGTCGCTTCGGGGCCAGGTGGGAATTTTTGGCTTGAACCTACAATTGGCTGTTTGGTTCTCGCTTTTTTGCCCATCCCACACTGTTGCTAGAGTTTGGGAAAAGGGGTAAGTTGACTTTGGTCACTTTGGGCAGGTAGCACTGGTAAGGTAAAGATTTATGACCCATAGGTATCTGGTAGGTTCACAATTGACTGGCCAACATGTAGACAGGTACAGGGGAAAGAGGTTTGGCCGGTCAAGGGCGAAGCAGGCAAGGGGTGATGTCAGGAGCTTCACAGCCTGCATCACCTTGATATTTAACGGATACACGTCATAGGGTGCGGTCAGTAGATAGTTTATTGACTCCGGTCAACAATTTGTTTGTGTCAACAAACAAATTGGTACAAATAGTTACATGTAGCCAATTGCCATTGGCATTTTGGGAGGAACCTTACCAGTGTTACTGCGGCCTGCTTGCCTTAAAGAATTACAATTGGATGATTACACCAATTGAAAGTTATAATTCGGACTAGGGCATTATTCAATAAAAGTGGCCCAATGCCTTTATCCATATACCGGTGTCTGAGTCTTTCTTTGGGGGGTGCGCCTGCAAAGTACTTTGGACATCAAATGAGAAGGGAGGACTCACTTGAGAAGGCCTTGATGCTGGGAAAGGTGGAGGGCAAGAGAAGAAGGGGGCATCTAAAGATGAGATGGATAGTTGGTATTGTGGACACAATGGCCACAGAGCTTGGTGGGCTGAGGAGAATGGTGGAGGACAGAGGTACCTGGAGGAAAGTAGTACATGATGTCACAAAGGGTCAGAATCAACTGTGCGACTGAACAACAACAACAAGCAACCACAGGCATGATGGAAGGTAGGCAGGTATGTAGGTTTCAGTTACTATGTGTTTCTTGCACACATAGTAAGTCACATTTATGTTTATTGTAGAGTTCCTGAAGCAAGCTTTATTTAACGGAGGATATTCCTTCAATGTTGACCGATATCACTGTGCATTTGGGCCCTGAGAAGTTCCATTGGTTGAAATATTTCTTTGTAGTCACTTTTCCACCAACTACCCTTTCTTTGCCAAGTCTACAATCCTAATATTTTCCACTTAATGTAAATATAAATTCCATAAAGATAAATATCCTGCCCAATATGAAGAACCACTTTTAAGATTGCAATTCTTTATTTCAGTTTGGAATGTTTCAGACAGCTCAATGAGACTTACTCTGAAATACAGCTTGTCTGGTCATTGAACCTTCTTCAAAGGCTGCAACAGTCATGTTGGTTCCAACCAATCCAGGCTTTTTGTAGCTTCAGAATTCCCACTCTTCCTGGGATGGTCTGATTGGCTGCTGACATAAAATGAATGAAGGGAAGGGTAAATGAAAGATAAAAAAATGTTTTTGTTTTTCTTTTAACAAAAACAACAACAGAAAACTTTCAAATTCTTCTCTTTTCTTAATGCAAAGCTTTGATTTTTAAGAAGTTCTCTTTTGGGAATCAACCAAAACAAGAAAGCAAACATAAAAGCCAAAGTAAGAGTCTTTTTTTGTGGTTGGGAGTTTCAAACCAATGT
This sequence comes from Bradypodion pumilum, assembly GCA_035047305.1. NCBI lineage: Eukaryota > Metazoa > Chordata > Lepidosauria > Squamata > Chamaeleonidae > Bradypodion > Bradypodion pumilum. The sequence continues at coordinate 360,017,128 of JAWDJD010000001.1, forward strand.
TGCCCTAAAGTTCATATAGACCCCCGGTGGCACACATGCCAGAAGTGGCACACAGAGCCCTTTCTTCTGGTGATCAAGCGGAAGCCCTGCCCCACCCAGCCTGGCTGGTGCTGCTTCCCCACCACCCTTCTCCCTCCACCAGAGGGAAGGGGAGTGGGGAGGTTGAAATCATGGCCAGGAGGCTGTGGCTGTGTGTGGTATGGTGGGGAGCATTCATTTTGGTGGGGAGGCCCTGTGGGGTGAGACTGCAGTTGGGGAGCACTCATGGGGGAGCACTCATGGGGTGAGGAGGCCCTGTGGGGTGAGGAACACCCGTGGGGGTAGGGAGGCCCCACATGGGTGTGGGAAGGTCCTGCCGGGGGGGAAGCACTTGTGTGGGTGGGGAGCACTCATGGGGTATGTGGAGGCCCCGCAGGGGGTTGGGAGCACTCATGGAGGCGGGGAAGCACCACAGGATGTGTGGAGTGCCTGCAGGGGGTGTGGAGTATCCACAGGGGAGTGAAGAGCACCCAGAGATGGGGAGGACCCACAGGGGGCAGGAGCACACGTGGTGTCACTGACATGCCTTAATGGCACACGTGCACCCACACCCCACATGACTTCACTGCAGGCACACCGGGGACATCACATGGGTGTGTTGGCACTTGTGGTGCCTGCCCACATGCTACCTCCTCCTCCTTGGGCATTCAGTCTCTAAAAGGTTCGCCATCAATGCTATAGATTATTCAGCTTTTTGCCTTCATTCCTTTATCTCACATACAGCAAAATTCACTGCCTTCTCTGAACAGCTTCTCACTTTGCCCTGTTGTGTCGCTTTTCTAGAAAAAAGGGGGAGATTTGAAGTGTGAAAAATTGATTTCTAGCAATCAGCAGGGAGGAGGACACAAAGGCAGACTGGAATGAAACTGCCTTGTTTCTCTCATCTAGAAATAGAAGTAATTTAAGGCTGGCAAAGTATTAGAGATGAGTGGATCTCACCAATTCCACAATCATTCTGTGAGTTCTCCCTTGCAACGTTTTTGTTTAATTTGAAGAATAAAATAGAAGATTGGTATAAAGAAATGTGGCAAATAGCATTAAATGATAAGTTAACATGGGAATTAAATAATAATAATAAAGGGTTTAACTAGTGAAAACAATTTTTGGAATATATGGAGACCCTTTTTGAATTATATGTTGACTGAAGGTAAAGGTGGCAGGACAGAACCAGATCAACTGATATTTTGGATATAATATGAGAAGGCTGTGGAGGACCGCAATCGCCAAGGCATTGTAAATATCACAGGGGTGGTGGTTGTTGTTGTTGTTGTTGTTGTTGTTGTTGTTGTTGTTGTTGTTGTTGTTGTTGTTGTTGTTGTTGTTGTTGTTGTTGTTGTTGTTGTTGTTGTTGTTGTTGTTGTTGTTGTTGTTGTTGTTGTTGTTGTTGTTATTATTATTATTATTATTATTATTATTATTATTATTATTATTATTATTATTATTATTATTATTATTATTATTATTATTATTATTATTATCTTTTCTTTTCTTTTTTCTTTTGTGTTCAGGATAGTATTAACTTCATGGAATGATAAAGAGTGTAGTTTATAGATAATAGAAAATGTGTTATATATATATATAACATTTTATGAAGTTTAAATTAGAAGAATAAGTTATGAAAATGATAATATAATGAATATATGTTATTATTACTATTATTGTTATTATCAATATTATTGTCTTGCATTTTTTGGTTTTTTGTCATTTATATAATTTTTCTTTTCTTTTCTTTTTTGTGTTAGTATTGTATGTTAAATGTTTTTTCTTTTGATTATCATTTTGTTATTTATTGTAAAATCAATAAAAAATAATTTAAAAAACTGACATGTGAGCAATCTCTTCAGCTGTATAGTTAATGGCTTTTCTTTTTCCTTCAGACTATCAGTGCTTAGAAGCATGTCATTGCCTTGATTAAATCATAGTGTGTGTATGTGTGTGAGGGGGGTGTCTATGTGTGATTGTATCATAACTTGTATCCCTCCGTTCCCCTACAGCTCATTGTTTCATTAGTGTTCAAGTCTGCATTAACACATTTCTTATGGCTACAATCCAGTCAACACTCTGCTGGAACTAACTGGCATCAAATCCAGTAGATTTTACTTTACCAAATACATGCGTAGGAAACTACACATCACAGTATAATAATGATTCTGAATATAATACATACAGTAGTTCTTTCTATTAAGTGATTTAATCAGTCCACTGGTATATATAGAAATGTACTGAAGATGAACTGAAAGATTTGACACACTTGAAAATTTCTAATGCTTTGATGAAAGCCGTGTTTTTAATAATAATAATAATAATAATAATAATAATAATAATAATAATAATAATAATAATAATAATAATAATAATAATAATAATAATAATAATAATAATAATAATAATAATAATAATAATAATAATAATATTTTAATTTATACCTAGCCTTTCTCGGCCGAGGCCGACTCAAGGCGGCAAACAGCATAATGAATACAATACAATAATCCCAAAATACAATATAGCAGTACAAAAAATAAATCAGCACAATAATAAACAGTACAAATCACATAATAAAAAAATCAAAAATATACATCAGCATCAATTATCTTTTAACATCACACACAATCCTCCTTCCTCCCACTAAAAACTGGCCAAAGGCAGGCAGGCAAGTGACCAAGGTCTACATAGCAAGGAGGAAAAAGTCTGTGGCCAAAAGTCCGTGAATAAATACGATGGGATGCTTGATTGCTAACATTTCACTGCTGCTCTCCTCCTGCTAAAAATGTCTTGGAATTTAGAACTCCAAACACCAAGGAGGATTTATAAGCAGGATTTATAAGCATTACTGAGAGCAGTTTCTGCCCTATTGCAACATTAGAGAAATCAAAAATGGAGGAAAAATACTTCAAGGCCCAGAGTTGTCAGAGATTGATATACAGTGGAACCCCGTATAACGAATGCTTCATATAACGAAAAATCAGTACAACAAAGCGATTTTGCGCTATTGGCAATGCACCGTATAATGAAAAAAATGTTTGTTATACGAATCACTATTGGCATTACCCCATACAATGGGAAAAATACACCAATAGTGATTCATATAACAAAAAAATACATATAGTGAAGAGCTCCACAGAGTGAAGAGCTCCATGGAATGGAGTTTTTTCGCTATATGAGGTTCAACTGTATGCTGAATGTGCACACTAGGAAAAACCCACCTCTTTCAAACTCCCCTCTCTCAATTTCCCCTTCCCTTCCCTCTAATCCCTCCCTCTTTGGATGTCCTCTTCCAAGTGGTGTATCTTTCACTCCCCCAGGCATCTTTGGCCCCCCACCGGTCCCAGAACAAAGACACAAACACTAGATGTGGAGTTGAATAAGGGCTACAACTTTAATAACTGTTAACTTCTAACCCCCCTTTCCTGCACTGGGGCCTATGTAGTATGTGGTCCTGGGGCAGAGCCAGTGGATTCTACCTGTGCCCTCCTGCTTTCTCTTTGGGCAAGTCTCAAGTCCCAAAAGCATGTTGTCCAAGGACAGCCCTGTCTCAGTAACCCAACTCTGGTTAAACTTAACTGATCACCACCACCCAAGCCATAGGACTTTAGGTGGGCAGCCGGCCACCAGTAAACCACCATCCTGGGGCTGAATGCTGATATCTTAGTACCCTGGATGTTGTGCACCCTGAGACCAGCTCCTGAAGTATTCTGGGACCACACCAATGCTACAGTCCTCCTGCACTAATTGCCAGTTGTGACCATACAGCCCTAATGGAAAAAACAGTGTGGGATAGGCAAAAATCACTTGCCCCAAAGGCCAATTAGGAGCAGGAGAAAAAATTCCTATCTGGCACAAAGCAACCAGCTAGTCTCACACTGAACCATAGGGTGGGCGGGTTGTTTGCCCCTTTGTAAAAGACCAGAAAAGGGGAGGAAGCAGACTTAAATGCATTTGCCCCCTCCTCCCCAGCCAATAAACTAGCCCCAATTGGGGCCCACCAATTGAGGAGACATCCAAGAAGGGGTGGCAAAGATCCCCCACCTGGCAGCTGTGCATCTCAGTGTGGGATGCCCTTCTTCCCCCCCCATTCCTCTATGATGCTCTCTTTCTTCTTCTGTAGTTGCTTTCTCTCTCTGTTTCTCCTCACTCTTTCTATCTCTCTGTGACTCCTTTCTCTTCCTGTTTCTGCATTCACTTATTCATGTGGTACAGCTACATTCCTAGTCAATCCTCTTGTTCATAAGTAATCCCCATTCATCTCATTGAAGCTTCATGTCTTTAAATACTGTCAAGACATTTGAACAATTGCTATGGAATATTGCAATAAGCATGTGCAGCCAGGATTTACAAAGGATTTCCTATGTTAAACAAGATTTTTAAAGGTCATGTATTTCCAAAATAGCAGGAAATTAAAAAAGCACATTATAGTAGCAGGAAGCATTTTCTCATCTGGAAACAGAAGTAGGCATTTAAGAGGCATTTAAGAAATAATAACAGAATTCCTTACATACTGTGAAAAATCATAGTACTGTACAATGAATTCATTGGGAGGATGGGATATTTTTAAAAAATAAAAGTTAAAACTTTTAAAACGCTTGTCCAAATGTCTCCTAATTTTGCACTAATTTTAAAAACCCGCCCAAAACTTATAGCTTTTTGCTCGGACACTCTCCTTAGTAATAGCTTGCAGAATACTCTTGTGGCCCGTTCATGCAATATCAGACTATGTTATTAAATCAGTCAAAGACCTCCTAGTAACCCGGAAAAAAATCCTAGATTTTCCCTGTTAGCATCAGCTCCTTTATCTACCATGATGTGTATGCCTTCAGTTTTTGCTTTCCTCTGTTCAAATAGCTGACATTTAAAAACAAAACATGTTTTTAGTGCCACAAATGCTACATGGAAAATGAAAAATCTATGGGGTGATCATAGGCTCTTTGTTCTATAATCATACAAATTTCCCTGATTTGGTTCAGACATAGCACATCGCTAATTTGTATGAAGAGATAAATGTGTGTAATTCAGTTCAGTTCATTTCTATTATTTATCACTTAGCTGTTAAAAGCTCCAACGAAGGTGGGTGCAATCCATTGGGGGGATTTTTTAGCCTCTTGACTAAGGGCCATAAAATGGATTTAATCTTCCCAGCAAGAATGAAGAGAGATTTACAGACAGATATACTGAATGTTGGAATTTTTTCCCAGCCACAAACTTCCAGGCTCCTTTCCTATATGAGCTCAGTAAGACCTCCACCGATGCACAGACTGAAGGAAGGTGGCATCCTTTGAACTAAAAGATGGAAATCTACCCGAGTCTTTCAGCACACCCTCAAAATCAGGCAGAGAGCAACACCAGGCTTAGAACTGGCATCATTTAGTTCCCTCCTAATGACTCCAATGAGAGGGAAATGCCTTGTGTAAGAGCAATCAGGCATTCTCAACCTACACACTGTGGGCCAAACCTGCTCCCTGATGCCAATTCATCTGGCCCCCAACACCCTCGCCAATCCTAGAAGCAGAATTAAAACATGTTCTGTGCATGTGTGGCATTTATTTTACTTCTGCCACTGTGTGGGAGGAACCACATGACTGGCCCAATCAGCAGTCTAGGAGGCGTAGTCAGGTCCGCAACCTGAAAACCTTGAGAAAGCCTGCTTTAGATTTCTCTTTGAATAGGAAAATGTAGGGAAAGTGTATATTTAACTTAGGGCACAATTACATTGTGACAAAAATAACACAACACCCTGTGATATATATTGGTTTTATGGCCCCAATATAAGAGTTTGTGACCCAATATAAAGTCAAGTGATGTTTGAATCAGTGTGAACATCCATCCATGCATAGTTTAAAAAATAAATTCAAAGTGACATAGTGCATTTTGAATACTTTTTTCCAAAAAGATCTGCAACAGCAGGAAATAATGGATCAAGCTGGTTTGCATAAACCTTCTCTGTCGACCCCTTCTCCACTCCTGCTGCTGATTGCCATGGCTTATACGTGGAGAAGGGCTGGTTGGCGTAGCAGCCCAGCTGATCTAACGGACAGAGGGGAGGACCCAAATCCAACACAGGAGGACACATGGCCATATGTTGGTGCATTTAGATACCTTGGATAACTTAGAGTCATTATTCAGTGAGGAGTCCACACATTGGTAGACATCTCCATGATGATGTTCTGCACATGAAAATGAACCTGGCAAATCAAGCTCACTTGCATGCAGTTTTTAAAAATCATTTAGATATCACCTCATCTGCTGGCTAGACAGACCATGATGTGTGCCTCCGCTTTCACCTTACCCAAGGGATCCGATGGAGAACACTTTGGTGAGATTTAGTCCCAGCCTAACATCGTTGGTGGGCATCACTGCCTACTTAGACCACTCAAGCTCCTGCACTCCAAAAAGGCTCTTACCTGGGGGGTGGGGGCTTGATATCAGGGAAAAATAAACCAGACCTCTAGCTGGCCATTTGGAAAGAGCCACTTGTGGCCACAATCCTGCATGCTTGCCTGTGTACCATGTAGTAATCCAGTATTACATAAATTTAAACTGACACCAAGTGTAAACATGATCTTTTAATGGGTTTAGAATGAGGGCACATACTGTATATGAAATTTTGCAAGAGTAACTGCTCCCTTACAGATCTATTTCTATTTCAATGGTACTGTTTAAGATCTGATATTTCTTGGATCTCTTGAACTGGGTAATTTACAGGCCTCTACCCTTTAGTTTTGACATTGGCTGAAGCCAGGTCACCTCTATTTACTACCAGAGTTCAGTTTCTGCTTAGATGTCTATATATACACCAGCAACATCTGCTGGGACTCCATTCACAGCTCAGAAGATAATAAAAAGGAACCATATAAAGGTAGTAAATCTTTATTAACCATCTCTAGGTCTGACCTTGTAAAACAGCACACAGTTTGAATAAACACACCATCAGCACCAGCAAACAGCCTCAGAGAGTTTGGGGATCTGTAAGGGGATCTTATCAACCTGTTGCTACTGGAATTTATTTGGCCCACAATAGTAAAACTTCAATCACTGTTACTAAAAAAATGGCTCTGTAATAGCACCTCCCTTGTTTTAAATATCAGAAACATTCAGATTCTGTAATGGAACTACTGTATACTTGGCATAATGAGCTTTATTTTCTAGGATATTTTCAATGCATACTAAGAAATGTAGGGAAAGAGTGAAAAAGAACTGCCAAAATTCTTGGTGACAAAGATACAGAATCAGAGTTTGTGACAAAATACAGATGTAGTCAGTATCATGCTAAGTGGACATGCATATAAGTGTAATTATTATTGCTAATGATATTCTAATATCAATATCAGGCTACCTAAGAGACCGCATCATCCCAAGGTAATCTGCCCGCCCCACCGGAGGGGCTCCCTCAGTGTTCCTTCAGCTAGAGGGGCTCGCCTCTCTAGCACTAGGAGAAGGGCCTTCTCCGTGTCTGCCCCAGCCCTGTGGAACCTCCTGCCAGTAGACCTTCGGCTACAGATGGATTTGCTGCCATTTAGCAAAGGGCTGAAAACCTGGCTGGCAGGGCAAGTATGGGGGGCCTACAGGGTGTTGACTCCCGCTTGTTGGCTCTACTAGAAGTATACATATGTCCCTTTTTACTGATGGGTGGGAAGGGAAGGTCTTTTAACTGGGAGTTGATTTTAAAGAGTTTTTTAAAGAGTTTTATGGAAGTTTTTTAGGGGAGTTTTAGATTCTTATGTATAAGTGTGGCGCCCTGATAGCAATAGCAATCACATTTCTATACCGCCCCTTACCACTTAGTGCGCTCTCTGAGCAGTTCACATGTAAATTAGCATTTCCCCCCCAACATGCTGGGTACTCATTTTACCAACCCTGGAAGGATGGCAGGCTGAGTTAACCTCAGTCCCTGTCAGGATCAAAGTCACAATGATTTAGCTGCAGTCCAGCAGTTTAACCACTGCACCACCAGGGCTCTTTTCATGTAGAACAATAGTTCACTGTAAAGGGCAGTCATATTTTTATCTATTTTTATTGTATGGTGTCATCAGAACCCTTCACTCAACAGGATGTTTATACACCTATTGTCAAGACAAAAAGCAGCGCAGAGTGCACAGGTTAAGCAGATATAGGAGGAAGAGTCCATCGTGCTTTTTTTGTCTGGCAGCATAAAATGGAGTGCAGAAAAATAAAAGACTGATATATATAAAGTAGCTATATCTCCAAGTCTAGTTGTGGCAACAGATACTTTTTCAGGCACATGATGCATTCCATTAAAAATAAATTCAGCAGGTTGCATATATTAGGGAAATGGACAAAATGTAACATTCTTTTTTAAAAAAATCCATATGAATATGCTTAAGTCGGTAGGGGAATCCATCTCTTATTGTGTCTATTAGTGATTCCTTTTCTAATATGTGCACACATAAATATGTTTGCAGGCGCACCCCCCCAATAACGGACACAGACAACATTGAAAGTGGATAACAGCAAAGGGCCACATTTATTGATTCAATGCCCTAGTCCGAATTATAAATTTGTATTGGTAAAACGACCAATCATAATTCCTAAGGCAAGCAGGCCGAAGTAACACTGGTAAGGTACCACCCCAAAATTGCCAACGGCAATTGGTTACAATGTATCAAATTGTATCAATTTGTTTGTTAACAACAAACAAATTGTTGACCGTAGTCAATAACTAACTCATGACCCCACCCTCTGACGCGTATCCGTGAAATCACAGGGGTGATGCATGCTGGTTAGCAATCATCATCACCCCATCGCCTGATTCGTCGTTGACCGGACAACGTTTAACTACTTTATTCCTGTCTAGTGTTGTCCAGTCAATTGCGAACCTGCCGGATACTTGTGGGTCATACTGTTTACCTTACCAGTGCTACCCGCCCATGTGACCAAAGTCAACAGTAGGAACGAAGAAAGACCCCTATATCAAACCATAGCAACAGTGTGGGATGGGCAAAAAAGCCAGGACCCGAAGCCAATGTGGGTCCCAACCAAAAATTCCCACCCGGCCCCGAAGCGACCATGATCACACTGTTAACTAGGGAGGGGGTGGAGGGAAAAACTTCTCCGCTCCGTCGCTGAGGCAAAATGGCAGCGCGGCTGCCTCGTGGCCACCCCTTTTATAAGGGAGCTGGCCACGCCCCTAACTACCCGGATTCTCTGTCCTGTGGGGGGGGGGCCCGCAAAGGGCGCGGCGGCCATTTTGGCGCCGCGCTTGCATTGCAGGCGCACCCCCCCAATAACGGACACAGACAACATTGAAAGTGGATAACAGCAAAGGGCCACATTTATTGATTCAATGCCCTAGTCCGAATTATAAATTTGTATTGGTAAAACGACCAATCATAATTCCTAAGGCAAGCAGGCCGAAGTAACACTGGTAAGGTACCACCCCAAAATTGCCAACGGCAATTGGTTACAATGTATCAAATTGTATCAATTTGTTTGTTAACAACAAACAAATTGTTGACCGTAGTCAATAACTAACTCATGACCCCACCCTCTGACGCGTATCCGTGAAATCACAGGGGTGATGCATGCTGGTTAGCAATCATCATCACCCCATCGCCTGATTCGTCGTTGACCGGACAACGTTTAACTACTTTATTCCTGTCTAGTGTTGTCCAGTCAATTGCGAACCTGCCGGATACTTGTGGGTCATACTGTTTACCTTACCAGTGCTACCCGCCACACGGAGGGGCTTCACAGAAGACCTGACGCCCCCCCCCCAGACCGTCAGCTCGGTCAACAGGCCTGCTCGCCAGTCACCCAACAGGAGGTCCATACCTCCTCGCGACAGATGGACCCCATCCCCTGCATACAAGTCACAATTTTGCAGACTAATATCGGGGTGATGACTAACCCGTCCCCAAGCCCTGGTGGTGAGAAACCGCGCCACTGCCTTATTGACCGCGCGCCTAGCTCGGTCAAGGGCCAGGAGGTTAACGCCCCCTCTATAAGAGTGGCGCGGAACAATGTCCGACCAAACCAGGGCCGTGGCAGGCCAGACATAATGCAAGTAGGCGAGGTCCTCGCAAATCGCATGCTTGAGCGATAAGCCGGTGACCTGGCCCAAATCATTGCCCCCCAAGTGGATGATTAGAATGTCAGGCGGGTCAGCCCCCAGGCCAGAAAAAAGGAAAGGCCGCAGCTCCCGCCATAACATCCCAGGCTTACCGTGCCATGAGAGACTGGCGTGGTCACCCAGTCCCAGTCGGGGTCCCCACTCTGTCGCCGCAGCGTAACGCGCTGCCCTGAGCACATAGCTGTGGCCCACCAGCCATACTGTCACCGGTGTAATACGACACCCAGGGTCTGTAAGAAAATTGAGAAAAAGGAAGGTAAGGTGACTGGATTGGTACTCATGGCGGGAGTGGGCGCACATAAAACTGAAAACATTGTGAGCCCCACCTCCCCATGCTGCGTATGTCAGCCCCAGAGTACCCAAAAGCAGCTGCAGTAGAGGCTGCGCCAATACGGAACGAATGTGTGCCATAACGGGCACCTGGTAGTCCCACCCTGGTGAGGGCTCTAGCTGTCACCTTCCAAAACTGAAATTTAGTAAGGGGAGACCCATCTTGGTGACAGAAAAACGGGCCATGGTGCCAGCCACGCAGTGCCAGGTATTCCTGTAGGGCACCAACCGGACAGATGTCTGCCAAAGAACACCGTAGCAGTCTTACTCCACTGCCTACGCCATGCTGATCTGTTTTGGAGGAGCGAATCCTCAACTGGGCCCAGTCTTTGGCAACATATACATCTCCGAGTTCCAGTGCCCTACCACTTGCATCCGCCTTAGACAGCATCACGAGTTCGCTGATGCGGAGCGCTCCAAAAAATGCCACCGTTGTGGCTGCATGAAAAAGGGCTGCCTCATAATGATCAAAACAGAGGCCTGGCCAGCCCCGGGCCAACTGGGTAAGAACCCCTGGGGAAATAGGGTGCCGGTCGTCCGGGCAACGCCCGCGCTCGCGCACCCACCCCTCCAAAACGTGTCTCACACGGAAGTCAGAGGTGGTATCCACATGACCCCCTACTTTGGCCATAAAAGCCAACGCCGAGAGCTTGGATGCTATGGTGCGAGGTGCAAGGCCCTGTGCATGCAGGTGAACCATGAACCGCAGAACATGGTCCACCGGGATGGGCCAGGTCTCTGGCCATTGAAATCGAGTAGCAAAAGCCTTATACAAATTGAAAGCTTGTTGATACGCCTTACGCGTGCGTGGCGCTAGTGACAGGCCAATCGCCCGGTTCACCTCTCCTTGCCAATAGTCCACATCTCGTCCGGGAGTGGCGAGGGAAATTCCTCCGCATCCGGGGCCAAGGCGCGGAACCGGGAGATCTGCAGGCGGGACAAAGCGTCAGCAATATCGTTATTAACCCCTGGGACATGCCTGGCCCTGAACATGACGTTGAGGCGCAGGCAGCGCAGCACAAAATGGCGCACTAGGTCCATGACCCTGGGCGATTTAGAAGTCTGTGCATTGACAATGTGCACCACGGCAGCATTGTCGCACCAGAAATGCACCACCGAATTAGCCCACTGTTCGCCCCATAGCATCAAAGCCCCCAGAATGGGAAAAAATTCCAGGTATGTGAGATCCCGCAGGCGACCTGTGCCTGCCCATGCCGGTGGCCACCCACCATAGGCCCACTTCCCATTGAAGTACATCCCATAACCCAGGGATCCTGAGGCATCAGACTGGATCTGGAAATTGGGGGATGCCAGGAGGTCAGACCTCCAAAATGAGACCCCATTAAACTCCCTCAGGAATTGCAACCAGACAAACATGTCTGCCCTGATACCCCGGGTAAGCCTGACTCTGTGGTGGGGCCTGGATAACCCTGCCATGGCGTCGCATAAGCGCCGGGCAAAAGCCCTGCCCGGTGCGACCACCCTGCAGGCAAAATTGAGGTGCCCGTGTAGCACCTGCAGTTCCCTCAGGGATGCCTTACGCTTGGCCAGCAATTCCGAGATAAGGGTCACTATCCTAGACACCTTATCACCCGGTAACCTAGAAGCCTGTACTACTGTATGAATCTCAACCCCCAGGAATACTAGTTTGGTCGACGGGCCCTCGGTCTTTTCGGGCGCTAAAGGGACACCCAGTTCCTGCATTAGCGTCTGAAATGTATTGAGGAGACGTGCACACGTGTCCCAGCCCCGTTCACCCCCGAATAAAAAGTCATCCAGGTAATGGGCTACAGACCGGGACCCTGACCTGCGGACGAAAGCCCACTCTAGGAAGGTACTAAAACGCTCGAAAGCCGAGCATGATATGGAGCAGCCAAAAGGCATGGCCTTATCAAAATAATACTCCCCTTTAAATTTAAAACCCAGCAATTCAAAGTCGCCCGGGTGCACCGGCAAGAGGCGAAAAGCTGACTTAATGTCGCACTTGGCCAGCAAGGCACCCGGGCCACACGAGCGCACCATGCGCAGCGCATGGTCGAACGATGTGTACCTGACCGAACAAAGGTCATCAGGTATCGCATCATTGACCGATCGGCCGGCTGGGTAGGACAAATGATGAATAAGGCGAAACTCACCTAGGGACTTTTTAGGAACCAAACCCAATGGTGAAACCTTCAGGTTGGGAAAGGGGGGTACGGGAAAAGGTCCGGCGACCCTGCCCGCGTCTAACTCCTTTTTAATGCTGGCCTCGGGTACCTCCTCCCTTCCTCTGAGGGATAAAAGGTTGGGAGCATCCTGAGGAGATCTATCACCCATAAAAGGGATACGAAATCCCTGCTTAAAACCTTGGATAAGGTACTCCCTGTCCTCCCCCCTTGGGTACGATGCGAGCCAGCGCTCCAGCATGTCCACCTTAATTGGGGAGGGGGCCTTTCGGAGAACTAGTTCCATCCGTGGCAGGCTTGCCAGCCCACTGTCCACCCTTCCCTCTGCCTCGCACCCCCCCAGGCTTGGGACAAGCAGAGGCTGCATGGGGACCAGAACATGTGGGACACTCGTGCTTATATCTGCAGTTCTTCCGACTGCAGGAACCATTGGACGAGAAAGTCCAGCACAGCAGGCGGGCTGGAACCCCCTGCCCCGCCATTTGGCGGGTAACCTGCGCTGGAGCTGCTCGCTGGACCGCATGTCCACAATGATACCTATCCCCCGGGGCAGGACGTGTGGGTGTCATATACAAGAGCCACAGTCTCTGACACGGCTCATCCCATCTCATCTCGGGGTGCAGGGGAATCCTCATACGGAATTCCTCATCATACGCTAGCCATGAGGGGCCCGGGAAATCTACCATTGCCCTGTATATGTTGTCCAAATATTGGACCATGGGAATAGCTAGATCCGGCCGCGCCCTCAAATACACCGCCATGTATATCAAATAAGCGGGGAGCCAGTTAGCCCAGGTACGCGGCGGCTTACGGCGGCGTGCCTGCTCCTTGTCCTTCTCATCCTGACCCTCCCTTTCTTCCTTAGTGGGCTCTCTGTTCAGGAGTGAGAAGATATCCACGTACTCCCCTCGCCATATCTTTTCTCTGGTAGCCTGCGCCAAGTGATCACCCAATGGCAGGGAATACCCTGCCGTCGGCAAAGCCGAAAAGGGGATAGCTGGCCTACCCAAAGGGGCCTGAGTTAACCCTGCCACCCCAAGTACGTTCCCAGCAGTGTAAGAACCAATGCCCACCCCAGCGGGCATGGTGGCAGTAGTTGTCGCCGGGTGGGTCGCCAGCGGCGTAGCCCCTGCACCACCCGCGCGAGGCCAAGGCCACTGAAAGGTCCCCCCCATATTGGGAATGTGTGTGGATGTACTCGTTTGCACCATATACTCACACGCTGCACCCCCGCGGGCCGCCCCCAACGGGGGTTCCGGCCCACTGGGGGCGTCGGAGCTCACGACCGATGTAGAGCTCATCACCGGGGCTTGACCCGCGCCAGGTTGCTGGCTGGGGAGCTGCGAGGCAGTGGCCGGAGGCGCGCCACCCGCCTGCAGCAGCTCGACCCTCCCCGCCGGCCGTTGTCCTGCTGCCGATAGCGCCTCCAAAGGTACCCCGAAAGGGGCACCTGCCTGACTGGCACGAGCCAAAGACTCCTCTAAGGCCGAAATACAGGCCAGCAAGGTGTCTACAGTAACCATGGGCAAAGAGCCGGCCGGCCCACTTGACCCTTGCATGGGTACAGGTCCCTGCACCCCATGGCCCAGATATGGCCATTGGCCAGAGCCGAAGCCCGGTAGGGCTGGTGAGGAGACCTGCCAAAGCGGGGCACCAGGCCACCCCCCGAGGCTAGAGGGCCCCGGGAGAGGCTGGGGTCCAGAAGTAGTCGGCCCAACAGGTTGGGCGGAAGGAGGAGCGGTGTCCACCGCTCGCGGGCCGCGGGCCGAAGCGCCCTCCGCGCCCGCACTCTGAACGGGCCAAGGAGCAATAGACCCCAAGCCACTAGCCCCGGCCGGGGATGGCAAAGGTGGCTGTTGAGGAGGCGGCACCACGGTCCTCCGACCTGGGTTGCGTCTCCTAACAGCCCGAGCTGAATTCGCAGCAGCCTTCTTTTTGGAAGGCATCTCGAGCAAAAAGGGAAGCTAGCTAGGCAAAATCGACCCAAAAGGCTTCCCGGCAATACCAACGAGCGACGGAGGCGCAGGGGAAAAAACTTCTCCGCTCCGTCGCTGAGGCAAAATGGCAGCGCGGCTGCCTCGTGGCCACCCCTTTTATAAGGGAGCTGGCCACGCCCCTAACTACCCGGATTCTCTGTCCTGTGGGGGGGGGCCCGCAAAGGGCGCGGCGGCCATTTTGGCGCCGCGCTTGCATTTTTAAAAACAGCAAAGATACCATCCTCTAGTGCTCTTTTAATGAATAGTGAGTCTCTTCAAGAAAGAAGCTTTCATCCAATAAATACTTAATACAGTACTGAAAAATTTGCAGCTGGAGGCTTGGGCAGGGTCCAGGTCAGGTCAAAGCTAAGAGGTATTGTTGCAGGCCACAGAAGCACTGGATATATTATCTGTGAGTACCTGGAACACTAACAAACATTGCCATAATTCTTCTTCAAGTACAAAATAGTATCTAAACTTTTAGCTTATTTTATTTTGTGTTAATGCCTTGTGGGATTCCTATTTGATTGTGTGGTGATGTGTCCCAGATTCCCTACTAACTCCATTTCTAGCTGCTCCTTTGCTTGACCTGAAAGGATGGTGTAGCTTGTATGTATGGTGAATTTTCATTTGAACATTGGCCACACTTTATGAATTTTCCCTGAACTCTTTGATTGCATCTACAGGTACTTGGCATACTTACCTGAAACTGGCCTTTTAAACTAGAGATTGGGGCTGTATACATCCATCTCTAGCTCTTGGAGGGCTGTACACTCCTGCAACTTTCACTCTGATTTATTTGTTTGTAAAACTGGATTTTTTTAATACAAACCCACTTTGACCTCTAGTGGCCAAATTATTTTAAAAATAAATAAATAAATAAATCCCTGGGGAGCTCACAAAACATGACATAGTTGCCACCCACACACCCTGTGGGGACACAGGGGACTTCTTGATCAAAACGAATTTAATTTTTCAGGTGTATGAATGTATTGGGGAACCCCAGCTTGGGGGGCACAATTTGGCCCCTATAAACCATAGGTTGCCAATCACTGTGCTTAAAAGACTACTGATGTCTGTCATGCTTTTCAGCATGAAATAAAGGGCAACAGGTTTGAGCTGGAGGTGAGAAAAGGAAAAAGTCTGTGGGAATGAATCTAATGTCTATGTACATCCGCATTAATTTCTGTTTTCATGAGCTGCAGTCTCCGCTATGGATGTGTTATTCTGACAGATTTAAGGAGCAGCACAATAAGTAGCAAGCCACAAAACCTATTCTTGTAGCACTAATTATAACAAGAAAGAGGTGAATGAAAACAAATTATATCCTGTTGGAATAACAAGAATTTAAGATAATCATTCCCATTTGATTACAGTATCTACATTGGTTTTCAAGTCAGGCATAGTAACTACCAGGGTTGTAAACTGAATGGCTCCTTGAGCTACCTGTAAGATGGAAGTTCTGTGATTTAAATGGTTCATCCAGATGACAATGTTCTAAAACAATAGCTTGGGAATGATGTGTTTTCTTTTTACCATAACTTTCAGAATTCCACAGCTGGCTCAGGGGTTCTGGAAATCGTGGGTCTTTTAAAAAATAATGTTGTTAAGTTCTTTTTATAAGTAGATATTAATCCTGGCTCCTGGGAGAACTAAAAGAGAAAGAATCATTTATGGGGAAATGGCTGTAAGCTTGTCCTCCCCCTGCCATCCTGGGCAAGCCAGCTCCATAGTACTGAGCATGGTCTTTCAACAGTTGATTAACAAGCCGGAACTATGGACAAAGTTGGTCAGGGTAGTTGCTTCACTAGCTGCCGTAATCACAAAGTCCTTACCTCCCCAGTTTTCCTCACAAAAAGAGTCAGTCCCAAATTGTCCTTCTTGGTCCCAGGAAAATGAGGGCAGTGGGGGCAACCACATGGATGTTCTGCTGACTCTGCAGCCTGGATAGCTCACTGCCATTCTCTTTGCCATCACTGGAGCTTCCAATGGCTATTTCTCCCTCTAATTCTCAGGGCCCCAGGTAACTTCACTGGCTCCCTGGCAACAGAGATGCTCACAGTGTACTCTCTCCCCAATAGGGAAGCATGTACAGATGTTTGGGAACCTTGGAGTTGGGGAGCTAGAATTGCACCTCTATGTCCATTCATGGATATTTTTGGTAGAGATAGACCTATTACTCCAGTTGGAGAGGCTTCTTTGGTGATCCTACCAAGTAGGTACCCACTTGGTGGCTTTTTGGAGGCACACCAAACTCTAGATTGGTTTCCTCCTCTGCCAATACCTTGGGAGGGAAGATATGTCCTTCTACTGGACTTCCCCCAGAGGCAGTCCTGGCATTTTCCTGACTTCCCCTCATTGTCTTTGTTATATCTTCCCACTCCCTGCTTCTTAGAGATATCTTCTCTGGCCTGAGCTTAGCACCCCCTGGAGGTTTCTCCTTCCAGGCTTCTACTTTCTAGAGCAGGAGTCCTCAACCTTTTAAATCCAGGGGCCTGGTCACGCCCCCTCAGACAGCTTCGGGGGCTGGATGACCATTTTGCCCTTTCTCCACCATGTGGCACTTCTGGGTGTGGTGGAGGCCACATGAAATGATGCCATGGGCCACATCAGGTTGAGAATCCCTGTCCTAGAATTTATCTTCACCCCCATTCAATGGATGGACTCCATGACTGGTATGGCCCTGGGTCTCCAACTTACATTGGCGGATAATGGCTCATCAGATCACTGATGAGTAAGAACAAAAGCAGTGGGGGGAAATAGAGATTTTATCATTATTCAGTTTTTGAAGTAGGCATTAAGTCCAAATTTTAGGAAGGGAAATGGAAATGATGTCACTTTTATAAGAAAAGGGGAATAAGTACTAAGTACTGTGAGAAAGAAGAATTGTTTAATAAGTCTTAGATCTGTTTAATAAGGCCTCTGATTTATAAGGGCTTGAACTTGCTAAAATGAGCTCTTAAAAGCAAGGTATGCTGACTGTGAAAGAAAAAGGAAGTAGAGGGGAAAAGGAATGATTCAGCGACAAGAATTGACCTTTATCAGTGACAGCCATGTGTAAAAATAGAAAAGAAGTTTAAACCACAGAAAAATAGTACTTAATGTCTGGAAATATCCAGCAAACTGAGGAAGTACAAGCCTAGAAAGCTGTCTAAAAAAAGAAAGCTGTCTATAAAAGTGCGAGAGAAAGAAGGAGTTGGGCCCTATGCTTCTTTACCTCCCTTATAAGGTCAGATCTTTAAAGTTAATTTTTTTATAAGATTTGATTTCTTTATGTTGATTTTGATTTTTCCTATGTGATACTTTATCATTCGATTAAATTAAGTCTGTTCATTTAGCTTAAAGGGCATAACACGTTCCACGCAAAACACTTGGAAAAAGTGCTGCCACTGCCATTGTAAGTGACCGGTTGTGACTTCTGGTGGGTGGGATTGTGAACCCCAATTTAGTTGTTAAGAGAGTTTTTTGCTGTTTTTTGTTGTTAAGCGAGGGTGACCATTCAGAGAAAATTCCACTCTTTAAGTGAGTTAATCTCTAAGCAAGGCACTATTTATGCGAGGTTTTACTTATCTATATAAATAAAACAGAAGTGTCCATTTGTGTGTCCCGAATGTGTTTCCACGCCCCTCGACTGAGCCTCCTGGAAGTTGGTGCATGCCTACCTTTGGTGTCATAGATTACATAGCCGGAGTCTGGGGGCATCAAGGGGGCTCTGTGCCCCACAAACCTACAAAAACTGAGAAAACTACATGCCCCAGGAACCACTGCAGCACGTCTCAGCCAATTGGCGAAGCCAGCACGGATGTGGGCATGTATGAACAATGGCCGCATGCTGAAGGCAGGGCGAAGCGCTTGCTGGCCATGCACATGCCTGGCTGCCCCCACCCGCCTACCCCTCAGAACAACAAAAAGGTCTCACAGGCGGAGCAAGGGGGACAGACGAGCCGGTGGTGGGCATGCAACCAGGGCAGCGTGGTTGGTGGCCAGCTGGTGGCATGACCAACAAAAGGCCTTAGGAAGCAGGAGACAAGACCACAGACTGGGCCTAGGAGCATACCTGTCAACCTTCCCGGATTGGCCGGGATTTCCCAATTTTCGGTGCTGCCCGCAGCTGCCAAAACTCCGGAATTGGCAGCGGGGAAAAAAGAGGTACTGCACATCCCTTCTGCACAGATCACCTTGTATGCATGCATAGAAGGCAATCTGCACAGAAGGGGATTGTAGAAGCCTTCTACGCATGCATAGAAGGGTTTTACGCAATCGTAGAAGGGTTCTACGCAAGCGTAAAAGCCTTCTACACATACGTAGAAGGCGATCTGTGCAGAACTGTTCTGCGCATGTCCCTTATTTTCCAGAGCCGCGGTTGACAGATATGCCTAGTAGGCGTCACCAGGGCACTGTCTCTGCATGGAGCTTTTTAATGTACTAGCATGGGTGCCCAGAGGAGGCAGAAGACAGGGGAGACACCCAGGGCTGGTATGATGGCTGTCGGCCACAAATCCCACAGGCACCGGGATGCCATCACCTGGGCGGAGCTGGGCACCCATGCTAGTATATTGCTATGTCACATTATCGGAGAAGGCCACTAGAGGTCACACTTTGCATGATAAATAAAGGGTTCATTGTTATATGCTGTTTCGGGTATCCATGATAGGTCTCAGAAGATATCCCCTGTAGATAAAGGGTGTGTGTGTGATGACCTGTATTTCCTGTCTAATTATATATGCTTCCAGTGATATTACAGTGATGAACTTGGAATCAGCAATTTTGAATAAAGCAAACAGAGCTCTTCATCTAACAGTTACATTTTAAAATATCTGGAACACACAGCAACACTATCACTGCTGAAGAGTCTTTTTGTCTTGGCTGCTTACCCTTTCTGGCATCTATGCCTAGGTGGCATCTATGCCTCCTCACCCACTCATCCAAGCACACGATGCCCTCCTTGCCATTGCCCTCACCAAAGAGGGAGTTGCTGGAGCAGAACCAGTCTTTTAAAAAGTTTGTTGCCTCTGTCCTGCCCCAGAAAACATGGGAGAGCTCTGGTTGGCTCCCTGGGGTGGCTTGACTCCCTCTCAGTCAAGGGAGAAGCCAAAGGCCCCCTCCCGAGAGCTGTATGCTGGTCAGAGGCAAGAAGACCATCTCTTTGGTCTTTTCCCCGCTTATGCTGCTTTCTTCCAGTGACTTCCTGCAAGTGGCCAGAAATAAAAAAGAGCTGATTGCAAAATAGAATTTTATTACCACTGTTTCCATTGGGGTGAGAGACAGAGACACAGAGAGAAATTAGCAATAATGACAGTTCAGAACTAGCAGGAAGATAATAGCGCTAATGAGTAGCAACTGATATTTCCTCCATTTTCAGAAAGATGTTACTTACACCAGCTTTTATTGATAGGAAAACAAATAGACTTCTACACTTTCAGATTCTCTTTTGGTCTCTTAGTTGAAGTTTTAGTGTGCCAATTTCATTTCCAATTGTCATGAAAATGCAGCATTTCAGTCACAGAACACATTGACTTAATTCCGTCTCCCTTTTCTCTCAGATATTTCCTGCTTTTATCAAGTAAATGTAACATTTAGTGCTACTAAGCAAAAGAGCATTTTCCATTTAGAATGATTATTCTTTAAGGAGAGGGGGAAAGTGAAATCCTAACCCACTTACTCTTTACATTCTATAATGATTGTGTTTATGTGAAATTTGCAGGAAAATGTCATTGTTAAATTACTTTTTTTGTATTGTTTGATTCTTATAACTTATAGCCCCATACAGTGATGTAAAAATCTAATGAGCTTTGTAAGTTTTTCAGTCCATGTATTTTATTAAAACAGTGGGATGCCTTGATAGAAATTGTTCACTATAGAAAAATTATAGGGAAAGTTAACCTCCTGTTGACCCCCCAACAACCCAAAAAAAATCACTTGGCATAATAGACTACTTCTTCTTCTGTGTCTAGGCCAGATGTGAAACTGCAAAAATAAAGGCACCTTTTGGTGAGTTCATTCTGCAGAATCTTTTACCTGACCTTGTGTGGGAAAGATTAGTTGACAACACAAGGTTGCTGTTACCAGGATACCCTGATTGTGGCTAAAAAATAAAGCAAAGCAATCACACTTATATACCGACCAATAGCACTTCGTGTACTCTCTGGGCAGTTCACAAGTTAATTAGCACTTTGCCCCAACATGCTGGGTACTTATTTTACCAACCTCAGAAGGAAAGAAGACTGAGTCAACCTTGATCCCTGGTCATGATCGAACTTACAACCTTTTGGTTGCAGTACAGCAGTACAGCAATTTAACCACTGTGCCACCAGGGCTCTATAATGAAATGCCAGAAACTTCAAGGAGGCTTTTTCTGTGTACCATGTATAATAGACTAAGGTTGTATGAAAACCACCAAAAGAATTCTGCCTTTCAAATCCACTTTTGCTAGCTTTGAATAGTATGGCTAGGAAGAAATGTGTTCCATTTATTTTCTGATACTCATATATCTAATGTCCTCATCCTAAATTAATAAATGAACCAAAACATCATTATACAGCAATATTCTGCAAGTTTATTGCAAAATGATAGAAACCAAGCTGTTCAAGGAGGCATTTCGTAATATTCTGATGCTACAATGATTCTTGTTCTAGCAGCCATCTATGAGTTGTTTTATGCTGTGTTGTTTATTAGCTTATATGCATTTATAGTTTTCATTTTCTTGCAATCTTTATGATTTCTGTTCTCTTATTGTTAACTGACCAGAGGAACTGATTGGTTTGATGGGCAGCATAGACATCAAGCCAGCAAGCAAACAAACAAATACATACATATTCTCTTTCCTCAGTTTTGAGGTGGAGTTCACCAATTTTAAAAACAAACAAACACATAAATTGGTATACTTTGAGAAATTATATCTTTAAATGTATATATTAGGCAAAACACTGCAAAATAGTAAATTAGGAGGAAATTGAAGTAGTGAGAGACTTTACCATCTTGGATCTAAGATCACTGCAGATGGTGACTGTAGCCATGAAAGAAAAAGATGCTTATTTCTTGGGAGGCAAACTATAAGAAACCTAGGCAGCATAATGACAAGTAGAGACATCACCCTGCCAACAAAAGCCCGCATAGTTGAAGCAATGGTCTTCCCACTAGTAATGTATGGTTATGAGAGCTGGACCATAAGGAAGGCTGAGCACAGAAAAATAAACGCCTTTGAACTGTGGTGCTGGAGGAGACTCTTGAGCAGTGGTGCCCAAACCTTTTTTTTTTTTGTGGGCTGGAGGCGGGCTGCTCCCGCTGCTGACATTTTTTATGTCAGCAACAGTGGCAGTGGCAGCAGTGTTCTCTCTATGTTCTAGCTGCTCCAAGCAGCCTCTTGCTCAGTCCCATCCCCTCTGCAGCCTTTTCCAAAGCCGATCGCCATGTTAGTAAAATCTTCAGAGCCTCCTCTGTTTCAAAATCTGTGGCACTGGAAGGGTATACCTGGCACCGTGATGTCAGGGGGCTCTCCTAGCACCACAGATTTTGAAACAGAGGAGGCTCTGAAGATTTTCCTAACATGTCAAGGGGATGGAAACTAGAAAAAGGCTGCTCGGAGAAGCCAGGACAAAGCATGATCACTGCCACTGCTGCTGCAGTTGCTGATGTCAGGCAGTGGGGATGGGTGGAGAGGCTGTCCGTAGTGAGCCCGAGAAGTCGCTGCAGGCTGCATTAATTATATCCAGGGGCCTAATTGGACCCATAGGCTGTAGTTTGTGTGCCCCTGCTCTTGATATTCCCCTGGACTGCGAGATTAAATCAGTCAATTCTGAAGGAAATCAACACTGACTGCTCATTAGAAGGACAAATATTGAAGTTGAAGCTCAAGTATTTTGGCCACCAAATGAGAAGAGAGGACTCACTCGAGAAGGCACTGATGCTAGGAAAGATTGAAGCAAAAGGAGAAGGGGGAGGCAGAGGATGAGGTGGATTGATGGAATAATTGATGCGGTGGGCATAGACCTGGGTGGGCTGCAGAGGATGGCAGATTGACAGTGGAGCCTGGTGTGTGGTGGTCAAAATCAACTGTGCAACTGAACAACAACAAAGGAGAAACACACAAGGAAATACAGGTACATTTTGCCCAAACTAGTGTAAATCAGAATAAAATGAAATTAAGTTTGAAAATTAGAGCTTCTAAAACATGTCTAATGCAGACAAGGGAAGTAACGTTTTTTAATGGCATCTTCCAGGCTCTCCCTTACAAAATGTAGCTTGGTCACCTGCTTCCCTGATGACTGATGCAAAAAAGAGGCCTATTTAGACCTAGTTGTTTAGTTGTTGATGATGATGATAAATGTTAATTGTTGGTATTTAATTGTTGTTCACTGCCCAATGTGGAAAATATCCCAAATGGGTAGTATATAAATGTAATAAATAAAAAAATTATAGAGGTAGGCCTTTGGCAGTTGACCTTTGGCTTTTTGCAGAGGAGGCTTTCCTCTAGTGATAGGTTTTATTTCTGAGCTTTTTCAATCGTGGGTTTTAAATTAATGTTTTATTGAATTTATAATGTAATCATGCTGATACTAAACATCAAACTACTTTGGGTCTAATTTGTAGAAAAAGAATAGGATATAAATTGAATTTTCAAAAAATCAAATAATAAGATGAGGAGCTGAGCTAACACCTACTGAATAGCAGGTTTCTGTGGGATAGTTACTAATTTTCCAATGAAGATCTAGATGTGTGTGCCTGTTTTGTTCTACAGGGTGGCCTATAAGTCCCTATTGAATCTTTCTCTAAATTTGCCACTTATTGTATCCAGGGTGTCATCAGTATTTTTGTACTCATCTACCCACATACTTGACACAATACACTCTTCAAGTGTAAATGGGCTTAAATCATCCATATTCCTCTGGAAAAAAAAATACATAATACATATGGATGGGTACGGATTTTCAGGCCACCCTGTATCTACCTTTAAACTGCATGAAGACTTCATCATTGCCATAGTAATGGAGCCTGTACTTGATGAGATCACAAAAAAGTCTTGGAAGGAAAGTGTAATGAAGATATAATGAAAATACAAAATGCATGTTGATGTAGTATTAGAAAACATTGGACCACTGCCTGGCTGAATGAACATGCTATGGGGTTAACAGAAAAATATTGATTTTTCTGAGTCTTCCAGCTTATCCTTCTTCAATGGACCTGTAAATTTTGAATTACATTTCCTTCTCTTTTTTTGATGCCTTCAAATATCCGCTCACGTAGAGTCCAAAGAGTGTGTGAGGTGGTAATTAGAGAGATCCATGAATCTATTGCTTCCCTCATAGCTCACTGATAGTTTTCGGCACTTTGAAGATGAATCACCAGTAAAGAACTGAACAGTACTCACTAGCATTTCTTTTTTAAAAAAATGGATACATTGAGGACACTGCACAGATTGTTTATTTATTTATTTGTTTGATTTTTTTTTTCTTCTGGAAAAAAATGAATGCAGATAACTATGCAATTATAACCATAAAGAAAACCTCACAAACTTCATGGAATATAGCCATAACAGGTTTGTGCCATGCCTATAGTGAAATAAAAAGGCTTGCAAGTTTGGCAGACAACGTCTGTCCTGTCCAGGATTTCAGGATTGCATTTCACTTATACTAAATTTAACTAAGCTGGCCACTCTCATTCTTACATTATTAATATTGTAAATGCTCATTAGTCTTGTTTCATGCTCCGTAACATTTTGAGGAGGAATGCCCAAGTGATTTCTCAGTTGAAAGAATGATTTTTGCACAACGTTTGCTAATATGCAATTTGCACATCTAAACTGCAATACCTTCTGCTTTGTTGCATGGACTTCCAAAAGTTAGAACTGCTGACGGTGTTGCTTGTGGAATTGTTTGTTTTTTGATCCACCAGTCAGCCTCTCTGCCTATATTTTATGTTCCACTATCATATGTTTTCAACTTGGTGAAGTAAAACAAATTATTTTGCACTGAGTTTTGAGGGAAGAAATACTACTAATTGTCTTTGAAGATGAAGAATGTCGTCGTCGTCACTGTATGCTGTTAATTCTGACTTGGGGTGTTTTTGTCATAGCTTTCTATTCATAGAGTACTCAGAACATACCTGTCAACCTTCCCGGATTGGCCAGGATTTCCCGGTTTTTGGCGTTGATTTTTGCCCTTTCCCGTTCCACGCTGCCGAAACCCCGGATTTCGGCAGCGGGGGAAAGGAGGCACTGCGCAGCCCATCTGCGCAGGTCGCGTTGCATGCATGCGTGGAAGGGCTATACACTTCCATAACTCCCTTCCACACATGCGCAGAAGGCTACGCCGTATGCGTAAAAGGCTACGCAAGTGGCGTAGCCCTCCACGTGCATACGTACAACGTGACCTGTGCAAACCCGGTCCACACAGGTCCCGGATTCGCTGGAGCCGCAGTTGACTGGTATGACTCAGAAACAATTTACTATCTCCATCTTCTACTGGTGCTTTGGGACCACATAGCTTGCCCATTACCACATAGGATGGCATATTGGAGACTCAGACTTTTGAACTGTCCTCCAACTGAGAGAGGTATCCAGTCAGCTGGAAAGATTTCATAGCAGTTAATTAATTCTTCTCAATGCTGTATTGTTTAGAATGCCTTGCTGGTAATGAGTTAGTTAAGCAATCAGTTAGTTAAGCAGATTTATTCACACTTTACAGAAAGGGTTTTTTTTTTTTGGTTTTTTTGCTGTAAGTCAGATCAAAAACTAGAGAAAACATGGAAATACTTGCCCCTTAATCTTTCTGGAATGAACATCCAGTGTGGAATTTACCCAGCTGGAGTGTTCTCTGGCTTAGGATCACAACATTTAAAGCTCAAAAGCTGGCCGCCACCAACAACTGCTCAGGAATTAGATTTGTGGAAGGAAAGCAGTATATGAACCAATACAAGTTTTCAAAGTATCTCCAAATAGCTATTATCAAAAGGTCAGATTTTTGTTGCCACCCTCCTAGTCTTGGGCATCATATTCGTTGACACATTATTGCCTCCTTTGTAATTATTTTTGCCTCTGTTTGATGCTTTCTAAAGAGGAAATACGTTAAACTGTTAATAAACTTTCATCAGCAAGACTGCAGATAAATAGCTAAAAGAGTAAAGAAAAAGGGACTGGAAAGAAAAAAAGAAAAAGAAAGATAAAGGACGGAGTGGGGGGGGATCACACACTTGAGCACAAGGAAGCACATTCATTCTTCTTTTGTTCTCTGTCAGGTAGGTGTAAGTTTAGAATGAGTAATGGGAGGTCTCTAGGCTCACATAGGGATAATGTGGCACAATTAGAAACTTAGAAAGATTAAACAATATAATTATGGAGTGCCACTGACATTTTGGTGAACTTGAAATACATATTTTTGAAGTGGTGGCTTTGTTAATCTGGGCAAGCATATCAGGACAAACAAAAAGAGAAAAAGGTACCACAGTGTTTTTGTCTTTTTTTGTTTTGTTTTATTTGCTATCTGATAGGGATAAAGATAACAAGCATAAGTAGCAGCAGCATCCACCACAGCAGGAAGAATGTAATCTAAATTACAACATTGTTTTCAATATTCTCAGGAATGATATGGAGCTTAAGCCATTCAGACAGTGGCTACAAATTTTACATGAGATAATGTGGCACAATCAGAAACTCAGTAAGATTAAACAATAATGGGGAGGTGAGAAATATAATTATCGAGTGCCACTGACATTTTTGTGAACTTGGAATACATATTTTTCAACTTGCATGCATTTTCACAAACAATGGCTTTGATTCAAACAATACAAAAATGCTCTAGTAGAGATCAGTGTGGCTTAACTTGATATATACACCAAGTAATTTTAGTGAGCAGAATGTAATTTCAAACTCAGCAAGGGAAATGAATGATTCCCTTGAAGATACAGCATAGCAGGAGACAATGTTTTTGCATTCCTGCTGTTATATCAGCTGTATATATTAATAGTGCCTTCATTCTCAGTAACTGGGGCTATATCTCTCAAATCGGTAGCTGCATCATTTTGTTCTGGGTTTCAGAATGATTCCTCCTAACATGAAGATTTGGACCATAATGTGGTAATTAGATAGGGAGGTATTTTCACCTCCTGTGCTGTATCTTGTCTTTTCAGCATGAGCGGGATTCTTGCTGATTGTGAAGCACATCTGTACTTCCACATGAAATTCAACACTATATTGCAACTAGAGTATGCTTGTGTTGAATCAATTCAACTCAGAAAGAAATAGAGTTACCAAATCCCCATTGGTTCATTAGGCTTACTTCAGTTTTATACATTTTTGGCCTGCAGTATCTATGTATTTGCTATTTATATTTATTTATTTGCTATTTTATTATTTATTATTTGCTATTATTTATTTATTTATTTGCTATTATTTGCTATTATTTATTTGCTATTATTTATTTATTATTTATTTATTTGCTATTTATATTTATTTAAATAACTGCTATTTAATCTATAATTTATTGTGGTTTTTGTTTTATTTGCTTTAACATTGTGAGCCACCTTGGCTCCCCTCACCAGGGAAAAGGCAAGCAAATGCTAAACACTGCCAGCCTTGCCGCCGCCATCATAGGTGTTCCAGGTCAAGCCCCCCTCCCGGCCCGGACTCTCCTCTCGGCCAGTCGGGCCTCGAGGGGAGATGGAGTACAGCTGTGTGGGGTCCCGCGCTCCTTCCACTCAAATTGGCTGATTGATCGGGAAGTGGGAGCTCCAGAGCCCGGGCTCTACAAAGACGTTGAGCTTCGGGAGCTCCGTGAGAACATTGAGATCTGGCTCTGTTGGGATTGTGGGGATGTGAGGGATGTACCCTGATATGCTATTGTATTTTATTGCATTTACTGTATTTTTTGCATTTCTTAATTTTGTGTATACTATAATGTATTTATTTATTTTGCATTTTGGTAACTATTGTATTGTTTTTGCTGTTGTTGTTTGCCGCTTCGAGTCGCCTTCGGGCTGAGGGAAGCTGGATATAAATAAAACTATAATAATAATAATAATAATAATAATAATAATAATAATAATAATAATAATAATAATAATAATAATAATAATAATAAAGGAAGGAAGGCATGCTATGGGCTTGGGTGGAGAAATAGAAAGGAAAACAGGGCACCTTGTGATAAAAGGAAAGTTGGAAGTACTGTATGCAGAATGTAGTTGTAATATTTGAGGTATGAGTGATCACCATGACAGTCCCCATTGCCAGCACTCCAAAAGGATAATCCAAATATTAAGGCAGCTGGATCAGTCCCTATATTATGGGGATTTTAGTGATGCATAAAGGAAGAAGAATATTTATTGAAGGAGAAGGCTCATGCCATAGTTCCTGCTTCTCAGAAAGTCCTGGGCTTCTACTCAATAATAATAATAATAATAATAATAATAATAATAATAATAATAATAATAATAATAATAATAATAATAATAATAATAATAATAATAATAATAATAATAATAATAAAATTTATTTATACCCCACCCTCCTTGTGCAAGCACAACTCAGGGCGGCTTACAATATAAATAGAAAGTTTAACAAAATAACATCACATTACAATATAAAAAGAAAATTTAACAAAGTAAACAGCCATACTACCCCGGGCTCAACATTCTTAACAGCACCTGCCTCCCATCCCTGAGCCGATGGTATGGGCTTGGAGAGGCAGTGGGTCCTCTGGCTGCGATGTAGCAGCAGCCTTTTCGAGCCCCCGGTGCAGGCAAGGCTCTGGGGGAGGAGATGTCAGCCTGCACCTGCACCCCATCCCCGAGCTGATGGTGTGGGTTCGAGGAGAGGCGGTGGGTCCTCCAGCAGCGGGGCGTCATTGTCCTTTTTGAGCCCCTGGAGCAGGCGAGGCTCTGGGGGCGGAGATGTCGGCCCGCACCTGCCTCCCATCCCTGAGCCGATGGCATGGGCTCGGGGAGAGGCAATGGGTCCTCTGGCGGTAAACCTAATTGTTAACTTCAAGAATAAGCTGGAGTGGTGTGGGACCCCAATCCTAGTGGGATTCAAATCGCTGTGTGGCTAGCTCCAACCACCAATAAAAATCCCCATCCACAGTTCACACACTTTTTTGTGGTTTGTATGGTCATAAAATAATGTAAATGATCTTTATTTTGCATAGGCCAGACTAACCAGCTTTACAGCCCTTGCAAAGGTGAAACAGAGCAGCATCAACTTAGCCAAATAAAGGGCTGCTATTATGTCAACAGGCACTGTATATATAGCCATTGGGGTAAAGGGGGAACATGAATGGTAAAGGAGCCCCCTTCTGCCTCTGGAGCCCACTATGTACCACCAAGTTTTGAAATAATTGCAAGTCACATATGTGAAAGTGTGTGGTGTCTCACATTTCAAGATTTGGTTGTTACCATACAGTTGGGCTTAAAGATGGCTGAAATCCTGTTGAGTAACTGTGCTTGTGTAACTCAACATTACACAAGTTGAAGTATTCATTGTGCCAAAGTAGAGAGGGCTATTTGTGAAGCACTTTCATAAGCACATTGCTCAATTAGTAAAAACATGAACTGCATAACTGACTGCATATGTAAATTGCA
The DNA here is from genome assembly GCA_035047305.1 of Bradypodion pumilum. Lineage (NCBI taxonomy): Eukaryota > Metazoa > Chordata > Lepidosauria > Squamata > Chamaeleonidae > Bradypodion > Bradypodion pumilum. The sequence goes on from JAWDJD010000001.1 coordinate 360,046,287, forward strand.
CAGTCCTGGTGCCTGGGCAGAATGTTTGACACATTTACACTAGTGTAACATTACACTGGAGACTGCAATGGTTCAAGTGGCTAAGATGCTAACTGGAAGGTTTCGTCAGTAGTTCGATACCCAAATACTGCAGGACGGAATGAGCTCCCATCTTTGTCCCAGCTCATGCTAACCTAGCAGTTCAAAAGCAAGAAATTGCAAGTAGATAAATAGGGACCACTTCAGTTGGATGGTAAACAGCAGATGCCATGGAAACATCTGAAGAAGCAGACAGTGCTGACTGTTCGGCTATGAAACAATGATGAGCACTGAACCATAGAGTTGGATACAACTGGCTTTCAAGCAAGGGTGACCTTTACCTTTACCTTTAACATTACACTGGGTATAAACCAACAAGATTCCAGCAAACATATAATTGGGAGGTCTTGGAAAGCCAAACAATATAATTGATCAGAAATGGGAGCAGGAGTTGATACTTTAGACCCTATTTAATAAACCAGAAACACTAAGAACCAGTACAAATCATAGTTTCAGCTGGGAAACACAGAAAGCTTCCTTGAAGGTTGTGGTATTTTTGAACTACAATTGGGCGTATCCCAGGCATATTGGAGAGGAGGGGTATCATTTGCGTGCACAAATATTTTACCTATTATTCTGCTTTGTTAACTGTTTGAATTTATTCTGGCTATTTATGCTTATGCATAGGTCACTGCTTATTACTACTTATTTCTACCTACCCATAGTTATTTATTTAGCATATTAAATATGTTAACTAATGTAAATTAAAACAAATTGTACCCTAAGATTAGACTCTCTCCAGATTTGTTTCTTTTTCATTTCTGCTGCACCATGGTCATACATTTGCTAATACATGTATATTGAAGTACTTATGAAAATATTCAATTCACAGAACTGAGAATGCAACCTGTTGAGAGAACATTAGTATCCTCATAAACTATCATCATCATATTGAACATTATTAGTTTTCCATTGAATTGAAGAAATTCCTTCTGATGTTCTTTCCAAGGTTATTTTTTCATCAATATCACAAATTTATAATCTTTCTTCCATCTTTTGTGAATATCTCATTGTACATGAGTGACATCTAGAAAAGGCTGATTGTTTATGACTCAGGGAGGAAGAGACCTGGGCCAAGAATGACTGGAGGCCACATGCCTAGAGGAATGTCTGACTGCTTTGTTACTAACCAGCAGTGAGGATGTCTGAGCGGTTCTTTGGCTGATAAAGGAAAACATCTGAATGCCTGCTGATGTGGCTGAAACATCAGAACATTTTAAGGAACACAGTTATAAATAAATGGAGACTACTGCCTGACCATGCCCAGAAGGAGTTTTGCCTGCTTCACTGATTATAATTAGTGGGGATGACAGAAGACCTCTGGCCAAGATGGGAACAGCTGAATGGATCAAGGAAACATCATTGATTGGTAAATATGTATTAGCTTCTGTTTGATTCATCCTTACACAGTAGCAGTTGTTTCCATTCCCTGTACAATGTAATTGAAGGCATTATAGCCATCACAGATGACTTATTTCTTGGAATTTGACAGCGCATTAGTGCTAATGGACATTGTAAAAGCTAAAAGAATCAAAATTGCCACAAGCATTCTCCTGCAGAAATGTTTGCTCCGTGATCATTTGAAAACAACACAGGTAAAAATTGACTGATTAGTTTTAAGAGCTAGGATTTCATTAATTTTAACAAAGTTTTAATAAAGGTTAACCATTTTAAAAAGTCACACAATGCAGCCTGCCACAGGTGAGTATGCAAGCATTTACAAATTATCCAGTCTACATAACTTATAAATAGTTGTTTTTCAATCTTAACTTGAGAATTGCTTCTTGAAACTAAGTATTTGTGCTTTCTTAATTTTGAATTGAGATTAATAACATTAGTATACATTATAACCCAATTATCAAGTGATCATATGTCATATCTGTCAAATGGCTCATACATCCATTAAAAATATAGTAGCAGAGTCAAAGTTTGGATCATAAATATTCACAATTGCTTATTGTCATATTTGAAAATGGCCCTCTGGAACAACTACCTCTTTTAATACTACAAGAGAGAAATGGCTGAAAGTTAAGAAATCACCTGTTTTGTTTTTCCAGCATGATATTGTACATTTATACTCTATGTCATAAAATTTAATAGCAGTGTAAGTATATAACAATGCTAAACACTCAATCCTAGAGCACTCAAGCTCTTAAACTATGTGTTATCATGCCTAGAGAAGTTTAAAAGGCTTTGAAAATAACAAGACTTTTCTCATTATGGAACGAGTTGCCTGTAGAAATTATATCTGCTTCCACAATTATGGCATTTTGTAAACAGCTAAAAATGTTCCTCTTTCAACTTGCATGTCCCTCCCAAGTAAGTGATTGCAAAGGTGCAGGATTCTTCAATTAATCAACTCTATTATTTTGTTTTGTTTTTTAATTTTGTTGTTTGAGATATATTTTGGCTGCAAATAGGAAATATAAGTTATTAATTACTGCAAGACTCTAAATCTGTGTTTCCCAACATTGGGCCCATGCCACACAGGGGACTTCAATTCCCAGAAGCCTAAGCCAGTACATTGGCTGATCAGTGCTTTGGGGAATTGACTTAGGCTTCTGGGAATTGAAATCCAAAAACCAAAGGTTGGGAAACACTGCACGGGAGTTCATGGCTTCCATGGCAGCAATGGGCCTGGCTCAGGTAATTCAGGGTCTGACCAGGTGCAGTAGCCACACACCGGATTTAGTTTTCTTGTTGGAGCAGTGACAGAGTGATCTGAAATTACAGAAATTAGACATAACACCTGTGACATGGTCAGATCACCCTCTGGTGACTCTGGACTTTCTGGGCGCGACGCTGCACTGTAGGGAGGCAGGGCCTATTAAATTGGCCCGCTCCTGGCAACGAATGCATCTGGCAGGATTCCAGCAGGTGCTGGGGGATTTTCCTCAGGATCAGCTTCTCGATTCACCTGAGGCGCTTGTCGACCTGTGGAACAGGATGACGACAGCGGCCTTGGATGAAATCGCGCCACTGCGACATCTCCTAACCCGTGGGGTTAGGTCTTCCCCATGGTTTGTGGATGAACTGTGGGAGCTCAAACGGGTCAAGAGATGCCTAGAGTGCTGCTAGGTGAAAACCCAGAGGGATTCCGATTGGACACTAGCTAGAGCCGCTATTAAGGCCTACCTAGTGGCAATGAGGGTGATGAGGTGGCAATACTTCACCACCCTTATTGCCTCCACTGATAATTGCCCTGCCACCCTGTTTCAGGTGACCAGGACCCTTCTTGGCAGGAGGGGGCGGTGCCTGATTGGCAGGGTTCAGCTGAGGACTTTACTGACCATCTGGTGGAGAAAATCGATCGGATTCACTCAGGGCTTAAGCCCGACGTTGGCAGTAAAGGGCTGGGGAGGGGGGCGGAGCACAGTCTTGCTGCGTGATCTCGGATCGGTTTGATCCAGTTGTCCCTGATGAAGTGGACAGGCTCCTTGCAACAGTGCAGGCCACTACATGTCCTTTGGACCCCTGTCCCACCTGGTTAGTGAAAGCTTCTAAGGTGGTGACAGGAGGCTGGGTCGGGGCAATAATAAATGCATCTTTGTGGGAGGGGGTGTTTCCTGCACTGCTAAAACATGCTTTGGTGACCCCCTCCTGAAGAAACCATTCCTTGACCCAGCTGTCCTAACCAACTACAGGCCGGTCTCCAACCTCCCCTTTTTGGGGAAGGTACTGGAGAAGGCGGTGGCGCGCCAGCTGCAGGGGGCTCTGGAGGAAGCGGATTATCTTGACCCCTTTCAATCAGGATTCAGGACAGGACATGGTACAGAGACAGCATTGGTCATACTGATGGATGGTCTCTGGCATGAGCTGGATGGCGGTCACCCGACTGTCCTTGCTCTCCTTGACCTCTCAGGGGCCTTCGATACCATTGACCACTGTATCCTTCAGGAACGGCTCAAAGGATTGGGTATCCAGGGCACAGTGTTGTCCTGGTTTTCCTCATTTCTGGAGGGCCGTACCCAGTCGGTGTGGTTGGAGAGTGAGAGGTCCAGCCCTAGGTGCCTTAAATATGGGATGCCTCAGGGCTTGGTGCTCTCTCCTCTCCTATTTAACATCTACATGAAGCCGCTGGGTGAGATCATTCTTTCCCATGGGGCGCAGTATCAAAGTACGCATATGACACTCAAGTGTACATCTCGGCCTGTGGTGATCCCAGTGATGCTGTCAAAGTCCTATCTGGATGCTTGGAAGCCGTTGGGGTCTGGAAAGGGGGCAATGGGCTGCAGCTGAACCATCGCAAGACTGAGTGGCTATGGGTTGGGGGTCTGGGGTTATCCAGAGAGTTACCTCCTTTGGTCTTGGATGGGGCAGCTCTGCCCCAGACAGACCCGGTGCGCAACTTGGGAGTCCTCTTGGACTCACGGCTGCTGCTGGAAGAGCAGGTGGTGGCCGTGGCCAGGAGGGCTTTTGCTCAACTTTGAGTAATCCACCAGTTGTGCCCGCTCCTGGACCGGGACTCCTTATGCATAGTCACTCATGCTCTAGTCACCTCCAGGCTAGATTACTGTAATGTGCTCTACATGGGGCTGCCCTTGATGACCATTCGGAGGCTACAGCTGGTTCAGAATGTGGCTGCCCGGGTGGTGATGGGGTGTGGTTGTTATGCCCATGCCTCTCCATTACTCCGGGAGCTGCACTGGTTACCAGTTTGCCTCCGGGTGCAATTCACGGTGCTGGTTTTGACCTTTATCCCTTTAAAGCCCTATATGGCAGTCGGCCAGGATACCTGAGAGACCGCATCGTCCCAAGAGTGTCTGCCCAGAGGGGTTCCCTGGTTGTACCTTCAACTAGAGGGGCTTGCCTCTGCTGAAAAAGGAAGTGTATATGGACGTGCATGCACAAACACACCCTGTTCAGGGGTGTTGTCTGGCCCGCTCCGCTGTTCCAGGAGCATTGTTTAGGTTTTCCAGCTTATTTTTTGAGATGAGAGTTGAGAAAATATCAGTATCCATAGCACTCTCATCTAAGAAAGTGGCTGGTGCCAACAACATCTTGGCTGACTCATGACAAATTACAAGAAATTATTTTGTTTTTTAAATATTATAATATCAACAAAAAACTTCCTGTTATAATAAGGGAGAAGAGGTAAAATTAATTACTTCTTTAGAGTCCTCAATAAAAATGTATATAATTGTCAGAATTTTTAAAAAAGGCCATGCAATCATAGAAGCAGCTGAGATTGGCTCCCAGTATGTTGTCGTCATCATCATAATCATCCCAATAATCATTGTCATTGTCATCAGATAGATCGGGATTGAATCTATGTCCATATTGGTTTTTCAGACCTAATATATGGGCTATGAGTTCTGTCATATTTATGATGAAGAGAAGGGATTATGAGAAACTTTTTTTATTAACCATATTAGTCAAGAAGTGTATTAATGGCAGACACATGTGACTTGGAGTTTGATGTATCACGTAAAATTCAAATTTATGATATTCTTCTAAAGTGAGAATCTATTGAGAAAGAGACCACGGCACTCTAAATGCAACAGAATAGGACAGAGAATACTGTACAGTATATAAAAATAAGGAATGGGATACCATTACTCTTAGGTTGACTTTTTAAAGTTCTTCCTCAGACCCAATGCTAGACACAGCATCAGCCTGTAAAACATTTGAACGGAAAGGGGACTGAAGAAAACATTTCTGTTTAAAATGCAAGATACAATTGCAACTTTTGTAGCAGTAAGCGAAGGGCTGAACTGTGATCTAAAGTTATTTACTCCAAACACCATAGTAGTTGTATGCTTACTGATTGTCCGAGGTGCTGAGAAAAAGATAGAGGCCTAAAATTTGCAAGACTGGGTAGAAAAGCTAATATTTTAGAAGACAAAAGCAGAATTCAAAAAGATCTTGATACACTAGAACACTGGGCTGAACCCAACAGAATGAAATTTAACAGGGATAAGTGCAAAGTTTTACACCTAGGAAGCAAACACACACACACACACACACACACACACAAATGCACAGTTACAAGATGGGGGGGGATACTTGGCTTAGTAATACTACAACTGAGAAGGATCTTGGAATTGTTGTAGATCACAGGCTAAATATGAGTCAACAGTGTGATGTAGCTGCAAAATGGCCCACAGTTTCAGGCTGCATTAACAGAAGTATAGTCTCCAATACCTGTGAGGTACTACTAGTCCCTCTTTATTCTGTACTAGTTAGACCACATCTAGAGTATTGTGTACAATTCTGAGCTCCACACTTTAAGAAAGATGCAAAGAAATTAGAGCAGATACAGAGAAGAGCAACAAGGATGATCAGAGGAATGGAAACCAAGCCATATGAGGAAAGACTGAAGGAACTAGTCATGTTTAGGAGATTGAGAGGGGATACCTGAAACATAATCATAAAGAGGAAGGGAAGGATCTGTTCTCCATCATCCCAGAGTGCAGGACACATAATAACAGGCTGAGACTACAGAAAGCCAAATATAGGCTGAGTATTTGGAAAAATGTCTTAACAGTTAGAGCAGTCCAACAGTGGAACCAACTGCCTCAAGAGGTGGTGAGTGCACCAGCACTAGAAACATTCAAGAGAGAATTGGAAAACTATCTGTCATACTTGCTTTAATTTAAATCCCTGCATTAAGTGGGGGATTGAACTATATGGCCTAAAAAGCCCCTTCCAATTCAGTTATTCTATGATTCTATGTGTAGGACTTCCAAATTTCCATGTATGGATTCTGCTGGTGAGCCTGATCCACAGTTATAAAACATGATCCAGGAAAATATTATACCTCTCTCCTCCTCCCCAACTCCTAGAGTAAATTTACAACCAAGATGGCAACATTTTTTGTGTTGTAATATGACTAACAAGGAATCAGCTGACTAAATTACCACATTAATTAGATTAGGAATCAACATGTAGCTGCAACCTGAATTTCAGTTTGCTTTGATTTAATTGTAGATACCATATGGTTTGTTGCTATGTTTTATTCTTTGTGTATCTTACTGTGTCTGAGCTATGTTCATAATAACAGTAAGTACAGGTGAGCATGCTGGCATGGATATGTAGCATCTTGACTGCATATTGAAAAGGGAATACAGGAAAGCCCAAAGAGCACTACAGAGATTAATCCAACAGATTGTTTGATCTCTGTGTTCCTGCATGATAGAGATGCTACGTTTGTGAAAGGGTGTTCTGAAAACAAGAGGGGAGGGAGATGAAGTGATAATTAGGAGAGAATACAGCACATAGAAATTGAGAGTTCTGAATTCTGAATTAACATGTGGGTTTTTGAGGAGGTGAGAGGAAGGAAATTATACTGAAGACAAGGTCTGTGTTGATAGGGTTAAATATGGTGTGACCTTGAATCCCTAGTGTTGCTATCCTATTTTAGAAAGAAACCTATCTTTCTGATTTATTTGAGAAGGCCCTGAGTTTATGTTGTTGTTCAGTTGCATAGTCAAGTCCAACCCTTTGTGACCCCATGGACCACTTCATGCCAGGCACCCTTATCCTCCATCTTCCTCTGCAGCCTGGTCAGCTCTATGCCCATTGTGTCAACAATGCCATCTAGCCATCTCATCCTCTGCCAACCCCAGTTTCATTTTGCCTTTGATATTTCCCAGCATCGAGGCCTTCTCGAGTGAGCCCTCTCTTCTCATTTGGTACTTTAGCTGAGTTTATGTAACAATACAAATACAATTTTATCAACATAGCTTCACCCCTTTTTTATCTCTTCATAATCTGACATTTAGTTTAATCAACATTCTGAATAGTCTAAATGTATCAATTTTTCCAAGCCCTGTTTTTAAAAGCCATTTATTAGAAACTAGTATATTTTGCCCGGCAAGCCAGGCTGGTTTGGGTTGTGAAGCCCAGCAGAGGTGTGTGTGTGTGTATGTGTGTGCGTGTGCGTGTGCGTGTGCGTGTGCATGCGTGCGTGCGTGCACAATACACACACAATCACACACACACACAATCACACACTACACAACCACACACACACCACAACCACACACACACTCAATACACACACAATACAACCACACACAACCACACAGACACACAATACACACGGACACACTGCACACACAACACAACCAAACACACTACACAATCACACACAACACACACACACACCGTAGCTCCATGGGGAGAGGAGGTGCTCCCCCTCCCCCTGAAACCTTGGCGAAGACACACACACACAGACACACACACACAAACACAAACAAACACGCGCATATTTGCTGCAGCTGTGGGGGTGGGGTGCTCTCCCTTCCCCCAAGCTTTGGCGAGGATACCCTGAAGGGCATGCTGGGGGAAAGGTCAGGCGGCAAAAGGTAAGTGGGGTGGGGTACAGGGACTGGGGGGGCAAGGGGGTGGGTGGGCATCATGATTCCCGGGCCCATCCACCACCACCCCAGTCTCTCTCCCTGTCCCACTTACCTTTTTTGGGTTTTGCCTTTCCCTGGTGCAGCCTTCTGAGCAGGGACGCTCAGCGGCCACCCTCTCCCTGCTTTCTGGCCAAAGCCACGGTCTCTCTCCCTGTCCCACTTACCTTTTTTGGGTTTTGCCTTTCCCTGGTGCAGCCTTCTGAGCAGGGACGCTCAGCGGCCACCCTCTCCCGGCTCCTTTCCCCCCAAGCTACGGTGATTCTGGCGCCGGCCTCCGGGGCTGAGGGGAGATGATTTTCTCTCCCCACTACATTGCCAAAGCCAGGGGGAGAGAGGAGGGGCTCCTCTTTCCCCCAAGCTATGGCGAGACCGGCGCTGGCCTCCAGGGTTGCAGGGAGGTGATCATTTCTCCCTGCTACCTCGCTGAAGCCACGGGGGGAAGAGGATGGGCTCCTCTTCCCCCCCCCAAGCTATGGAGAGGCCAGCGCCGGTCTCCGGGGCTCCTGTGGGGAGATGGTCGGTGGTTTTATTTTTGATGCACGCAGCACTGGCTGCCCTGCCTCTTCCATGTTCGTGCCCTTCAGCCTGATTGGCTGAGGGGTGGCGTGGCACTGAGGATGCTGGGAACTGTAGTTTTTTCTTTTGGGTCCAGTTTGTGGGGTGGTTGCCCCACTCTTGGGAACTGAACCCTTGAGGCAACCCTCACAGGATGGTACAGTAAGTGTGGGCGGCTCTGTTCGGGATGGTTGGGCAGTGTTTTGGCCGCTTTTGCCAGACACACACCAACCTAGTCCCTCCTTATAGGTAAAGATTAAGCAAAATATCCCACTTCCTGAGTTGGATGCTTAAAATTTTCTATCTCCACCATTTTTGCTAAGGCCATAGTATCATCTCTTTTAGTCTTACAAGGATTTAACAGTGACAAAGAGTTTAAATTAAGGGGAGGAAAAGTTCACCTGTGAAAACAATGAACCAGCAGAGTTGTGAAAATACATACATATACTACCATCACATTTTGTTAAACAATTAAAAGAAACAACCCCCAAATTGTGTCTATCAAGTAAATATCATGAAATATTTAGCGCATGGGGATATAGATATAAGTTTGGCCTATAATTTCCCAGCGCAAATAATCACTGTTTATATATTCCTTACTTGAAAACATAAAGTGAGCTGTACAAATAGAACTGCTATTGCAAGGCTATAAGCATTTATCCTGATCATAATCAAGTGGCCTTACGTTTGAAACATTCATGTACCATCCATCATTTAGAATATCACAGGAAGTGAGGGAATGAAACAGAGGAAGGAGATAACAGCAGTTTGGAACTATTGCAAAATCAAAAACATTGGAGAACTGTGGCACTTTAAAGATCAGCAAATGCATTGTGGTATAAGATTTTGTTGACAAAGATTATATTGCACAAAACATATCCTGCAATGCATTTGTAAACTATGGGGGTTTCCAGACATAATTTATTCTGCTTCATTTCCTTCATTTCCTTCCTTCCTCTCTCTCTGTGACAGGACAGGAAGTAACACTATGACAGAAAATAACACTATATACTGGGATTCAGGTCCCACTAGCTTTCTAGCCAACACTACGGTGACCCAGAGATTATTAATGCCTTATCCCTGCCTCTTTGCTGATGATTGTAATAAATGAGGGTTTACTTTACTGGGAAAATGACAGTAAAGATTTCTTTTCATTACAAAAGAGAAATGTGAGGGGGCGTCCAGCATTTTCATGCCCTTAGTCTCCATGACAGATGGCAAGCTGGCAGGAAGACCATACTGGTGAGGAAACAGCTGTGAAGATGATGCTTGTGTAGTGGGATGCTTGAAAAGAGATCTAATTTGGATATTTTTCAAGACACAGACTCCACAATAACAGATAACAGTTCTATTCCTAGGCAAGCTGGCAAAGTCTCAGGGGCAAAGTCTGTGCAAGGCACCTGCAACAAAAGACAGTGATGTAACAAACAGAGTCTTTCTACTGAGTCAGGTAAATCAAGCGGGAGACGATCCAAACCAAAGCCCATGTGTGATCCAAATGTCAAGCCAGTAAAAATAACAAACAAGCAGAGTCCACGAAACATTGGCCAAGCAGCCCAAAAGTCACCCCCCAACAAGTGATCAGCAGCAAAGGTCAGGACCGAAGGCAACAAAGTCTGAGAAAGGAGAGGATAGTGTCACCAGTAAAGTCCCAGTCGTAGCCACAAGTTACAGATTTATGCAGCTGCTCTGCTGGAGCTCTACTTACAGCTGTGATATAGGCATTTGGCCTGTCTTTCAGCCAAGCTTAATTTGCTGGTTGGTGTCCACAAACACAGAGTCACTCAGTAATAAAAGAGTGAAAACTTTATTAGCTTTCAAAAGCAGAGAATCACGTAATGCAAGCGCGGTGCCAAAATGGCCGCCACACTCTTTGCGCCCCCCCCCTGGACGAAGACATCCGGGTAGTTAGGGGGCGTGGCCAGCACCCTTATATAAGGGGCGGCCACGAGGCAGCCGAGCTGCCATTTTGCGAAGCGACGGAGCGGAGAAGTTTTTCCCCTCCATCCCCTCCCTAGTTAACAGTGTGATATTTTGGTCGCTTCGGGGCCGGGTGGGAATTTTGGGCTGGGACTCTTTAGTGTAAGGGACCAAAGACAATACAACAGCCGAAGGGTTGGCTTAACACAGGTTTATTGCATGATGATCCGGAGGAACATGTGGTAATGGCGGCTGGGTAGCTCAATATATACAGCTGGCTATACATTTGAATGTGGCTCGTTGGCAGGCTATTGGTTGCTGCCTGCGTGACGTCGTAGGAGGTCACGCCCTTCTTGACCAGGTGAGGAGGTCGCGGGGAATCTTCCCGCGCTGCTGATCCAGGTGGCTTTGATCCATTAGAGCTGGACGCTCGCTACTGCCCTCTGGTGGTCACTAGCTCGCGTCCCCTTATTAAGCATACGTTGATACAGGTGATGGTTATAATGTTGCACACAGAAAGGTTACATTGATAACACATGGTACAGGTACATTGTTAAAGGCACTGCTTTACAGAACACAACATCCCTCCCCCCTAGGATGAGACGAAGTCCCTCAGCCAAGATGGCTTGTTGCGTGTGCGTGTGGGCCGTGAAGAAGGCTGCCCCCCCGGGGGCGTTATTGCTTCTTTGTTCCCTGGTCCCTTGTCCTGAAATGGGAGAGGGAGACTCGTTAGTGGCTTGCCGCTGTCTGGCGGTCTTAGGGGAAGGGAAAAACTCCATTGTGGGGAAACCGGGGGCCGTTGGGGCTAACGAAAAATCCCTCTTCTCGCTTGGACGGGTGGGGGACCACTCCGAAACCCCCCCCCCGGTTCTGGAAATCAAAATCTAACTTGGTAGGGGTACCCGCATCTGTGGGGACTTTCCGCGAGATATGTATGGGGTCGGGTTCCTCCTCCCCGGAAAGATCCCCCAGGGTATCTACGAGGATATCTTCCTCCCCCCTTGGTGGGGGCCCACGGTCCCCCTTTCCTCCCCCTTGGGCTGAACGGGTGGGGGAGAACCCTAACGCTGACTTATTTCCTGCCTGATCAGTGCCCTGCTCATCGGAGACCCTGCGTCGGAGCTGGTCCGCGTGCCGCCTCCATAGGAGCCCTGTGCTGGTTTCCACACGGTACGATACGGGGCCGGTTTGTTCCACGACTACGCCCGGCACCCAGGCTGGGCCTGTGCTGGCGTAATTCCTGCAATGCACGGGGGCGCCTATGCTGAAATTCTTTGTAACTTCCAGCCCGATGTTCCTTCCTTTGTCCTCTACCCTCGTGGGGTCTAGCCTAGTAAGGATGGTGGTCAGCTTCCTGCGCATTAAGAGCTCTGTGGGGGAGTATCCTGATGCCAACGGGGTCACCCTGTACCCTAGCAGAAACTGACACACTTGTAGGTTCAAATCCCCTGGGCCCATGCGCCGCAACGCGTCCTTCGTGGTGCGGACGAGGCGCTCTACTTGGCCGTTGGTGGCCGGGTGAAACGGGGCGGAGGTAATATGCCGAACGGCGTTAATCTCCATGAATGCCTTAAACTCGGAGGACGTAAAACAACTAGCGTTGTCGCTAATTAACATGTCGGGTATGCCGAACGTGGAAAAAAGCCTCCGCAAGTGCCTAATGGTCTGGGCCGAGGAGGTGCTCGTGACTGGGATAACCTCCAACCATTTGGAGAAAGCGTCCACAACGAGGAGGAATAGGGTGCCTCTGAACGGGCCCGCGAAATCAACGTGCACCCGGGACCACGGCCCCTTAGCCGCGTCCCATTCCCTGTGGGGAAGGCGGGCCTCCTCCGGTCTGGAGCATTGGCAACTTTCGCAAGTGCCGACCATGTGCTCGATGTCGGCGTCTAGCTGGGGCCACCAGAAGTAACTCCGGGCCAGCGCCTTGGATCGCACGATGCCGGGGTGGCTGACGTGCAGCAGTTTGAGCACCCGCGGCCAAAGGGAAGTGGGAATCACCACCCGCTGCCCCCACAAGAGACATCCCCTCTCTAGGGACAGTTCTAGCTTTTTTCTGAAAAATGGAGCGAACTCCTCCGCTGGGGAGGATGCGGGCCACCCTTTCTGTAGCCAGGAGCTTACTGTCGCTAACGTTTTGTCTTTCTCTGTCGCTTTGGCGATGTCGGCAGGCACTACCAGGGGCGAATCCAGCACCTCTATCATGAGAACCTGATGGTCCCGCTCCCCCATGCTCACCTGGCTGGGCGTTAGGGGAAGGGGAGACCTAGATAGGGCGTCCGCATGGCTGATCTCTTTCCCGGGCCGGTATACCAACGCGTGCTGATACGCGTTGAGAAAAATGGCCCACCTGAGCATCCTTGGGGACAGGATTTGAGGGGTGGGCTTATCCGCGGTAAAAATGCCTAGCAGGGGCTTGTGGTCCGTCACGATGGTGAAGGGGCGGCCATACAGAAAATCGTGAAATTTTTCGTCCCCGAGACTATCGCTAATGCCTCCCTGTCCGTCTGTGCGTAGTTTCTCTCTGTTTGGGACAGGGACCTGGAGTAAAATGCTATCGGGGCCTCCCTTCAGTTCGCCAGCACGTGGCACAGCACTGCCCCCACCCCCACTGGAGATGCGTCACAGATCAGAACTACTGGGCGTTTGGGGTCGAAGTGGGTCAGTATGGCGTCGGACGCCAGGAGGCTTTTCAGCTCACTAAATGCCCTTTCTTGGTCCTCGCCCCACTTCCATGCCTGGTCTTTCTTAAGCAGCCTGTGTAGCGGTTCGGCCACCGCTGCCTTCCGGGGGAGGAAGGAGTGGTAAAAGTTGAGCAGCCCTAGGAACGACTGCAACTCGGGCTTGGAGGTGGGGCGGGGGGCTTTCTTGATGGCTGCCACCTTAGACATGGATGGTTTTATCCCCTCAGGAGTCACACAAAACCCCAGGAATTCAACCTTGGTTGCGAAGAAGACGCATTTGTCCTTGCGCAACCTCAGCCCCGCCTTTTCGAATATAGCCAGGACCTTCCCCAACCTCTTGGCCAATTCCGCCCGACTCCCCCTGTTATTAACACGTCATCAAAATAAGGCAACACCCCCTCCAGACCCTTCAGGAGGCGTTCCACGAGTGACTGGAAAATTCCTGGCGCCGAGTTCACGCCGAATTGGAGGCGCGTCACCTGGAACGCCCCCTTATGGGTGATTATGGTCTGCGCAGCAGCTGCGGCGGGAGACACCGTGAGCTGCTGGTAGGCCTGTGCTAAGTCGAGCTTAGCGAAACATTTCCCCCCGTGTAATCTGGCCAGCAGATGGCTGACTACCGGCACCGGATATGCATTCGGGCGGATCGCCTTGTTGATGGTGCACTTGTAGTCGGCGCATATGCGAACCTCCCCATTGGACTTAAGAGCGGTTACAATTGGAGTTTCCCACTCCGCAGAATCTACAGGCACAAGAATCCCCTGACCCACCAATTTGTCCAGTTCCGCCTCTATCTTGTCCTTGAGTGCGAACGGCACCCGGCGTGGTTTTAGGCGAACAGGGCGGACCTCCGGGTCCAGGTCGAAAGTCACTGGGGGTCCCTTGAATTTCCCCAGTCCCATTTTGAAGACTTCGGGGTGCGCCTCGCACACCTCCTGAATTGGGTCAGTCCCCACAGCGTGCATCCCCACGGCATGCACCCCCCCAATGAACAAACCCAGGGGCTGGAACCATTGAGTCCCGAGGAGGCTGCAATTTCCTCCCTTGAGCACGACCAGGGGAAGGGACACGGCGTGCTCCTTGAACTTGACCTGAAATTCTCCAACCCCCAACACCGGAATACTGTTCCCTTGCACGTCCCGTAGTGTGGCCCTCAACGCTTTAAGCTTGGGCCGCTTTTGGGGGGCAATTCCACAAAACTCCCTCTGGGAAATGATTGAATATGAGGACCCCGAGTCAATTTCCATCCTAATGGGCACCCCTTGGACTAGTACCTCAACAAAGTAGCGGGGGTGTCTCGTAGACACGCTGAACACCGAGGCGTCGTCCTCGCTGCCGTCGGCGATGCGGCCCACGCCGTCCTGCTTCCGCGTGGCCTGGGCGCCGTCTTTTGGTTTCGCTGGGCGGTCTCTTCCCGCGGAATGGTCTGGGGAGCTCCTCCGGGACTCGCGCTTCTTCCTGCACACCTTGGCGATGTGCCCGCGGCAGCCGCAGTTGTGGCACTCGGCCTTCCGGAAAGGGCATTTCACGCGGTCATGGGCCACGCCACAGCCGTCGCATCGTCGGCCCTCCTTCCGGACCTTCTGTACGTCCTCGTCGTCGCTGCTCTCTGTGGACGACCTCGAAGTTCACCGGGCCGCCTGTACCGGAGCCTCTGCTTTCCTCGTCTTTGGCCGCCAGTCCTGGAGCTCTTGGACCCCGGCCTTCGTAGCTTCTGCGGCCTGGGCCGCTCTAACGACCTCCTGCAGCGTGGGAGGCGGCTCTTGGTTCATTAATGTGCGCTGGGTCTCGGCGTCGTTCAGGCCGCACAGCACACAGTCTCGGAGGGTGATTTCGACGTTCTCCCATTTGCACGGGCCGGCCGCCAGCCGCAGGGCTGCCATGAACGCGGCGACCGTCTCCCCGGGCGCTTGGACTTGCCTCCAAAATGCACTCCGAGCGGGAAACATCGCCGTGGCGGGCCGGACGTGCTCACGCAGCAACTGCATGAGTTCCTTGGCCTTGAATTCGCTCACCCTCCTCGGTGCAATCAGGTCCACCAAGGTCCTTTTTGTTTCTTGTCCGAGCATTCTGGTGAAGATGGCTCTTTTCTTCGCCTCTTCCGTAACTTCGGACTCGATCAGTGTGGCCTGGAAGTCCATTTCGAAGATCTCCCAGTCACCCGGTTTCCTGATTTCGAAACCGGCCCATGTCTTGGTCCCGTGGGCTGCCATCCCATCCTCGTCGCCAATTTAGTGTAAGGGACCAAAGACAATACAACAGCCGAAGGGTTGGCTTAACACAGGTTTATTGCATGATGATCCGGAGGAACATGTGGTAATGGCGGCTGGGTAGCTCAATATATACAGCTGGCTATACATTTGAATGTGGCTCGTTGGCAGGCTATTGGTTGCTGCCTGCGTGACGTCGTAGGAGGTCACGCCCTTCTTGACCAGGTGAGGAGGTCGCAGGGAATCTTCCCGCGCTGCTGATCCAGGTGGCTTTGATCCATTAGAGCTGGACGCTCGCTACTGCCCTCTGGTGGTCACTAGCTCGCGTCCCCTTATTAAGCATACGTTGATACAGGTGATGGTTATAATGTTGCACACAGAAAGGTTACATTGATAACACATGGTACAGGTACATTGTTAAAGGCACTGCTTTACAGAACACAACAGACTCACAATTGGCTCTTAGGTCCTGGTTTTTTCGCCCATCCCACACTGTTGCTATGGTTTGATATAGGGGTTTTTCTGTTGCTGCTGTTGACTTTGGTCACATGGGCGGGTAGCACTGGTAAGGTAAACATTTATGACCCACAGGTATCTGGCAGGTTCGCAATTGACTGGGCAACACTAGACAGGTATAAGTTGGTTAAACGTTGTCCGGTCAACGACGAACCAGGCGACGGGGTGATGGCTACAGCTAGACAGCATGCATCACCCCGTGATTTTACGGATACGCGTCAGAGGGTGGGGTCATTAGTTAGATATTGACTACGGTCAACAATTTGTTTGTTGTCAACAAACAAATTGATACAAATAGATACATTGTGACAATTGCCGTGGGCAATTTTCGGTGGTACCTTACCAGTGTTACTTCGGCCTGCTTGCCTTAAGAATTATAATTGGTCAATTACCAATAGAAATTTATAATTCGGACTAGGGCATGAATCAATAAATTTGGCCCAATGCCGTTATCCACTTTCATTGGTGTCTGAGTCCTTTATTGGGGGGTGCGCCTGCAAACAGAATTGTGTAAAGTGGGGCCTCATTTAGGATAAAGTCAGTTACTCCTTTATATTACAGTGTAGAATTTTCTAAACAACAGAGCAGGTGAAAGAATATATAACATAAACTGCATAACTCTGATGTCATCAACTCTTGTGGTATTTTGAAAATTATGTTTCCTATTCTACACTCCAAAGGTTCCTGAGCTCCCATGAGATTCCTTTGCCCCTGAAGAAGTTTCTGAAGATCACAAGCCATAGGAGAGTCTTAAGTGTCTGTTAATTGCTAGATCTCAATGTTGCAACTCCCAAAGCCTTCCCAAAGACCAAAACTGGATGCAATATAGCTTGACTTCAGCAAAACCTTTAATAAAGTTCCCTATGATCTTCTGATTAGCACAATAACTAGGTGTGGCCTGGGTAGCACAAGTGTCAGGTGGATATACAGTTGGTTACAGAGTCATGCTCAGAAAATGTTTATTAATGGCTCCTTCTCAGACTAGAAGGGAGTAATAAATTGGGTACCAGAAGTTTCAGTCCTTGTCCTTGTGCTCTTCAACATTTTCATTCATTATTTGGAGGAGGAATTGTAGAGGGGAATACTTATCAAATCTATGAATTACACAAAATTTGATTGGAATAGCTGAAACTATAATAATTATTTCATGTCAGAAATTATTCTGGGTTGAAAGGATTTTTGCTGGAGGAACTCCACTCAGGGGATGCCCGAATGAGGCTCCTTTCATGTCCACAAAATCTTTTTCCCACTGAAGCTGTCCCTATTTATCTACTTGCAATTATGTGCTTTCGATCTGCTAGGTTGGCAGAAGCTGGGACAGGAACGTGCATGCAATCCATCATGCAGTATCTGGGTCTCAAACTGCCGACTTGCTAACAAGGCAAGCTTCTTAAACATTGAGCCACTGCAGCCCCAGCTGAAACTATAGGAAGTCAGATATAGGCTGAATATCAAGAAAAATATTTTAATTATTGAAGCAGTATGACAATATAACCAGTAACCTTGGGAGATGGTGAGCATTCCAGCATTAGTGGCGTTCAAAAGACTGTTGGACATCCATCCATCAGATCTCTTTTGATTTGGATTCAATGGCCTCATTGGCCCCTTTCAAATCAGTTTTTCTATGATTCTATTAAGAGGGAGTGACACTACTGGTGACACTATCCTCTGCTTCCTCAGACTTTGTTGCCTTCTGTCCTGACCTTTGCTGCTGATCACTTGTTGGGGGGTGACTTTTGGGCTGCTTGGCCAATGTTCTTGGACTCTGCTTGTTTGTTATTTTTACTGGCTTGACATTTGGATCACACATGGGAGCCTTTGAAATCTCGGGGGATAGATTTATGTTATTGTGTACCATCAAAACACAACCAACATATAGCAGGGTAATTTAAATGAGCTACTTGCCAGTTCTACACACCCAGTGAGCTTCCATGGTAGAGCAGGGATTTGAACTCAGGTCTCCTGACTTTTAGTCTATCATTCAATCCACTGCATCAATACTGGGTATTTTAGGGAAGAAAGGAAATGCTTAATTTACAAAATATGGCTTTATCTGATGACACCATCAAGCCTATGAAGCATAATGTTAAGTTACAGGATTTCAACTGCTGCAGTCTAAAAATCAAACAAAAAAGATGGGGAGGGGGAGAGAAAAAGTAGAGGGAAAAGGCGCCAGAAACAATTTTTATTATCACAAAGCTCTTAATGTTGGTAACTGTTGTGGTATGAAGCTTCAGAACAAAAGTGGGACAATTATTACATTTTGAATTGGTTGTAAGTGCCTCTCCTCACAATTAGCATGCTTCCCAGCCAAAAATATTTATTCAGAGCAAATGTTTGAGGTAAAAGTGTCTGCCTGAAAAAATACCGAAAGAGATAAAATGGCTGCATCTCCTTCACAAACATATGGCCCACTCATACCCATCAAGCATGGCTCCGGAAAATACGGGACCTGCTCCGGCCCAGGCATACATACGCATCAACAACTCCTTTGTGCATGTGCAGAACCCCCTTTGTGAATGCACAGAACTGCCTCTGATGGGTGCACATGCGCAGTAACCCCTTTCCCCGCCATTCAAAATACGGGATGGCGGCAGGAAAGGGAAGGAACGAGTGCTGAAATATGAAAAATCCCGGCCAATACAGGATACTTGACTCGTATGGGCCCTTCGATGTTCAGAAATTGATACACAGCAGCCAGCATAACAGGGCCAAACACAACTTTATTTCGGGAAACTGAACATGGAGAGCAATGGCGCAGCAACGCCTATATATACAATACAGGAAAAATACATTCGGGTGGGAAACAACTGGATTGGTTGGGAGAACAGTGGGCTGATTGTGGAGTGACAGAGACTGTGAAGTCTTTTGCGCTTCTCATTAGAAAGGGCGGTAACCCCAAGTCCTGCGAGAGCTTAGTTCTAAGAAGAACATAAAATGGAGGATCACCCAATCCCAACAATTAATACAGACTGTTAAAACATTACATTATATTACATACACAACATCCCTCCCCTCTAGGATGGGACAAAGTCCCTTAACCATTGTGGGGGTGCACAAACTCTTTTGGTCTGCACTGACACTTGACTGGATTCAGTAGATCTAGGGGCACATGGTTCCTTTGAGTAGTTCCCTGCACTGGGGATTCTATCTGAAGTAGTAGCATTGTGTGAGCACTGTCCCGATCCTGAAAAGGAACCAAGGAGGGGAGAAACTAAATCATAACCCCATTTGTATGAAGGTAGAGCAGGGGATCGCTCTAAATTAAACTCTGAATTGGAAGGGGGAAAATTCAATGAAAATTCCCTCCTTTGAGTATTTTGAGCAGGGGACAACTCAACATAAAATGGCCTTGCTTGGGTTGGAGTGGAGGTAGATTCGAACACAGAGGATGGGGGGCCTCAGGAGAGAAATCATAATCCCGCTTCTCTCTGGGAAGGGTGGGGGGATACTCGAAAAACTCCCTCTGATCCTGTAACTCAAAAGGCAAATTACCATGTTCTGCGCTTGCTGACGGCCTCCAAAGAAACTGTGGCTGGCTTGAATTAGAAAGCTGGGGATTACAACTGATTGCTGAGCCACCGTTTTTGTCTCCCCCTTGGGATAAGCGGGTGGGGGAGGACCCTAATGTGGAATTGCTATGAGTGTTTTCTTCTTGTACATCCTGAAACTCTATTACCCAATGTCTGAGCTGGTCACCGTGTTGCCACCATAATAAACCATTGCTTGTTTTGACCTGATAGAACACCAGTCCTGTATGTTCCACCACAAACCCTGGAACCCATGCTGGCCCTCCAGCCACATAGTTCCAACAATGCACGGGATGTCCAGCTGAAAAGACCTTTCTATGTGGAATTTCTACATTAACCCCTCTATCCTCCACCCTGGAAGGAACTAGCCAGTTGAGCAATGAGGCTGGTCTTCTCCGCATTAATAGTTCAGCTGGAGATAGCCCTGAGGCCAGGGTGGTTGTCCTGTAACACAGGAGAAATTGGCAAAAGCTGTAATTCAATGTCCCCTTGCCCCATGGCGTGAAGAGCCTCCTAAGTGGTGCAAACCTGATGTTCCACCTGACCATTGGTGGCAGGGTGGAACAGGGCAGAAGTGACATGCTGAATAACGTTCCTTTTGAGGAATGCCTGGAATTCGGCAGAGGTGAAAGTTGTTGCATTATCAGACACAAGCATGTCCGGTAATCCGAAACAGCTGAACAGCCTACATAACTGTTTAATGGTCACAGCGGATGAGGTACTTAGCATAGGAATAACCTCCAACCATTTTGAAAATGAGCTGACCACTAACAGGAATAATGTGCCATGAAACGGACCAGCAAACTCTATGTGCAGTCGCAACCATGGTCCGCAAGCTGTGTCCCATTCCCGAGAGGCATGTTGGGACTCCTCAGGCCTGGAGCTTTGGCAATTAGAACAAGTTCCCAACAATTGTTCTATATCCTGATCCACCTGTGGTCACCAAAAGTAGCTCCGTGCCAGTGCTTTGGAGCGCAAAATTCCTGGGTGACTAATATGTAGAAGTCTAAGGATCTTAGAATGTAACACAGCAGGAATAACTACCCTTTGGCCCACAGTAAACAACTCCTTTCGAGGGACAGCTCAAAATGTTTTCTGTAAAACACTTTGAAATCCTCCAAGGGAGGAGTTGACAGGCAACCTTTTTAAACCCAGGAAACTACCTGTGAATGGAGTTTGTTCTTTGCAGTTGCCTTGGCAATGTCCGAAGGCACAATGGGGGGGGGGGGTGAATCAAGGGATTTGATCATCAGCACCTGATGATCCTGTTCAATTTTGCAGTCTGGCTCCCCCAGTTCTGGCAAAGGGGATCTCGAAAGAGCGTCAGAGTGGCTGATCTCTATTCCTCAGTGGTGAACCAGAGAGAACTGACAGGCATTCAGGAGTATTGCCCATCTCAACATACGAGGGGAGAGTATTTGAGGAGTGGGCTTAGAAGTAACGAAAATCCCCAGCAAAGGTTTGTGGTCAGTCACGATTGTGAACTCCCTCCCATACAAGAAGTTGTGGAACTTTTTTGTTCTAGCAACTATAGCCAGAGCTTCTTGGTCAGTCTGGGCATAGTTGCGCTCTGCCTTAGATAGGGACCTTGAATAGAATGCAGTGGGGGCTTCTTTCCCATTTTCCAGAGAATGGCAGAGAACTGCCCCCACCCCCACAGGTGAAACATCACACACAAGAACCACGGGCTTTTTCGGATCAAAGTGAGTTAAGACTGCTTCGGAAGACAGAAGCTCTTTTAGCTCACAAAACACTTTTTCTTGGCTGTGCACCCAATGACAAACTGTGTCTTTTTAAAGTAACCTATGGAGCGGTTCAGCTACGGAGGCCTTCCTAGGCAAGAAGGAGTGATAAAAATTGAGCAAACCCAGGAAGGACTGCAACTCTGTTTTTGCAGTTGGTCAGGGGGCATTGCGAACAGCAGCAACCTTGGAGTTGGAGGGCTTGACTCCCTCAGGAGGTATCCAAATCCCCAGAAATTCTACCTCCCTTGCATAGAAAACACATTTGACTTTCCTCAGATGTAGCCCAGCCTTTTCAAAAGTTTGCAGAACCCGGTCTAAGGATTTTGCGAGTTTGAACTCGTCTCCCGTGGTTATCAGTACGTCATCGAAATAGGGGAGAACCCCGAGGAGACCCTTCAAGAGACGTTCAACCAAAGATTGAAAAATGCCAGGGGCTGCATTAACCCCAAATTGCAGGAGGGTTATCTTTAAAGCCCCCTTATGAGTAACGATAGTTTGGGTGGCAGCAGCAGCAGGTGTAACAGAGAGCTGCTAATAGGCCTTGACTAGGTCCAATTAAGCAAAGCATTTCCCCCCATGCAACATTGCTAACAAATGGCTTACCACAGGCACCGGGTTAGCATTAGGCCTAATGGCCTTGTTAATTGTACATTTATAATCCACACAAATTCTAACCTCCCTGTTAGACTTAATTGCTGTGACTATTGGTGTTTCCCATTCTGCGGAATCCACTGGCACCAGTATTCCCTGATCCACAAGTTTATCAAGTTTGACCTCAATTTTGTCCTTTAATGCAAAGGGAACATGTCGAGGCTTGAGATGAATAGGCCGCACAGCCAGAACAAGGTCGAAGGAAACTGGGGGGCCCACATAAGTTCCAAGTCCTTTTCTGAATATTGCCAGGTGCACGTTAAAAATGTCCTGCACTGGGTCAGCTCAGACAGCATTGATGCCGGACAGTCTAATACCTAGTAGTTCAAACCACTGCAACCCCAGTAGGCAGTTGGTACCTTGTTTTATCACTATGAGGGGCAACTTTGCTGAAATGTTTTTGAATGTCACTGCAAAATCCCCCACCCCCAGAATCGGAAACTGGCAACCCTGAACATCTTGGAGGGACATTTTCAGCACCTGCAATTTAGGGCATGAGGTGGGAAAATCCTCAGGAACTCTTTCTGAGGCAATATAGAATAGGACGTACCCAAATCCACCTCTATCTTGACTGGGACACCTTACAACTAGACCTCGGTGAAGAACCAGTTGGAAGCACTGGAGACATGGCTGACGAGCGGGTCCGTCAAAGAAATCTTTGAGATAGACATTCCCTTTCGCCTCGGCTGCTCATCCTGGGCTGCTGGCACACCTTCGTGATGAGGCCCCTTTTTCCGCAATGGTGGCAGTTCTTAAAGGGACACTTGTGACGGTCATGTCGTCCTCTGCAGCCATCGCACATCCTCTGGGCTTTCTTGACAATGTGCCTGTCCTTCGTCTTTTTCCAGACCTTCTGGACCTCACCTTCTTCGTCACTAGATCCAGACATGGACATAGATGCCAGCAAATGCAGATGATGATGAGGAGCCAGACAACAACAAGCAGTGATGGGCCTGCACGGCGGACTCTGGAGCCTGGAGGTGGCAGGCCGCTGCTTGAACAACTTGATGCTGGATCTCTCTGCTTCAAATGCCAACGCCTTCCTCAAGACCAATTTGAAGTTAAGTGTTTCCCTCATCATGAGCCGGCATTGTGCTTCCTTGTCCCATTGGCTGGCCAGCAGGCGATCGCAGAGGGCATCTTCCAAGTTGGGCCACTGGCTTGGGGTGGCAGCCAACCTCAGTATGACAGCATAGTCCATCACCGTCTCTCCGGGACGTTGGTCACGCCTTTGAAACTCCACCTGGGCCGGAAAGATGGACACCTTGGGCTGGAAATGGTTCCACAAAGTCACAAGGATGTCTGTGAGGGGGACATCATCAATGTCCCTTGGTAGTACTAGGTGGATGGCGAGTTCGAGGGTAGCCAGACCATACTGAGAAAAGAAGCAGGATCTCTTCTGATCTTCCTTGACGATGTTTTTGGCCACCATGGTGCACCGAAACTGTCGCTCGTACAGGTTCCATTTCTCCAGGGTGGCCATATCGAAAGGACTCAAGTTAGCCTTGTGGGACGCTGTCCCATCCTCGTCGCAAATTTAATGTTCAGAAATTGATACACAGCAGCCAACATAACACGGCCAAACACAACTTTATTTCGGGAAACAACATGGAGAGCAATGGCGCAGCAGCGCCTATACATACAATACAGGAAAAATACATTTGGGTGGGAAACAACTGGATTGGTTGGGAGAACAGTGGGGTGATTGTGGGGTGACAGAGACTGTGAAGCCTTTCACGCTTCTCATTAGAATGGGTGGGAACCCAAGTCCTGCGAGAGCTTAGTTCGAAGAAGAACACAAAATGGAGGATCACCCAATCCCAACAATTAATACAGAGTGTTAAAACATTACATTATATTACATACACAACAGGCCCACTATCCTAAGAAACCAGAGACAAGGGATTAAGTTTAGAAAATCACATTTTAGACTGGAAGGCAGTTCCTTTATCTGATTGGTTAGCAAACAAAACATGCAACAAGTTAGTAACAGAAGCTCCTTTCTCCCAAGGATTATGTGTTAACCCAGGTGTTCTCAACATTTTTAAGCCAGGGGCCAGGTCAGGTTCCTTGAGACAGCTTCAGGGGCCGGATGGCCATTTTGCCCTTCTTCCACCACATGGCACTTCCTGGTGTGATGGAGGTGGTGGTGAGGCACATGAAATGGCACTGAAGGCCACTTTCAGCCTGTGGGCTGCAGGATAAGAATCCCTTAACCCATGGCATACTGAATTTCCATATTCCATCAATAACCTGGACGAGAAATGGGATGGTCTACAGTTTGGAACAGATCCTGGTAGATCCTGAAGAAATATTTATATGCTTTAATTTGTTGCACATCAGCCAGTCTTTTAGAAGTTTCATGTCCGGCCTAGAATGGAAGAAGAGCAGATCTCATACCTTGGAGAGCCATCCTTCCTTAATGTAAATATAATGCACCCAGCACTTGTTTGCCTCACATATGCAGCCTCAGTTCTTCAGGAAAAATTCTAGCAGTGTGATGTTTGTAACAATCACAAATATTATTTGAAACTTCTTTTATTTTCTAAAGTTCAAGTTTATTATATAATAATTGTTGTAAGAAACTGCCAGGGATTCTGTTGTCAGAAGCTCAACTATATATATTTCCCTTCTTGGTCTTTTTGAACTACAGAGAATTTTTTAACAATGTCTCCCGAGGACTGCAGGAACATGCAAAGTTCATTCCTCACCCATGAGGCTAATTCCACAATCCTCAGAAGAATATTGTTAGGTAGGCAGTTCAAGTCTTTGGGAAAACTAATTCTTAATGAGTGATGAAGCACTTCTCAAAGGGCTTCTCCACAGGGCTTAAGGTCCCTCTCTGAAAACTGTTGCAATGAGCTTACAATAAGACACAGGAGGTGGCCGTATGGCAAAGTCTAGCCCTGACCAAAGTCGGGAGCAAGTATTTATTCCCTGCCGAGGGGTGAAGACGTGTATCTAAGATAATTGCTCCATCCCCCGTACAGAAGGCTTGAGTGCATGGTATTTTCCGGTGGTGTGGCTACAACGGCAGCTCTGGAAGCTACCCGAGGTTAATGGACAACCCACACTTAATTGCCTTGGGCTGGCAAAACCCATTGTTCCTGCCCTAATCTCGGAGCCTATGTGGATTGACCCCAGGCACCTAGCTTTGTCCCTTGTTTGTCCCTGTCTGCTTGCCTAACTCTATTTGCCCCCAGCCTGAGCCATTGTTTATTCCTAACCTGCCCGCTTATCTCCCAATTTCCTCTCCAGCCGAGCACGGCCCCAACTAAATTGGGGACAGGCATGTGGGTCTGTGGACACTGGGCACACCCCTCGGGAGAGGTTTAATACCCAATTAATGCAAGCAACCCACAGAAAACCATCTTATTATACATCACATACAATTTTTGGCAAAATTAAGGGCACTTAAGGTGTTTTCCTAATGAACAGAACTTGATTCTGTAACTCATTAAGCAAATGGTTCTTGTTATGCTTACACAGAAGAATAAACAGCTCTTCATTATGGAGATATTATCTGTCTTTGGGTGAGAAGTGATTTCTTTTGCTTGACACCAACTTGAAGAGTCATGCAACAAATATCCATTAAACTGCTGAAATTTTCTTTCTTCGCTGCCAAGCCAATTACAACCTGCTTTATATTTTTCTTTTCTGCTACCAGATGCAGTTTTCATTGCTACTGATAACTCTGAAAACAGCATAACTTGAGCTGGAAAAAATTGTTCATGGTATCATTTGTTTGGGGGCTCAGTTGCTCACCCAGCTAGCATCCCCAAGACATTCCTAGAGGTGGGCTAAATTTCCCATTACTTCAGTCTCAAAATCTTCATGCTTCATCAAACGGCAAAGAAAAGTGCAAGATGTCTGAAAACAAATCTCTCCTCTTTGTCCACATTCTAATTCCTCAACAATCCAAGGCTTGATGGCACTTGGAGCATTCTATCAAGAGTACTCTCTTTGTATGATAATATTTCATAACCTTACTTTATGAGTTTGTGTAAGACAGCTAGACAGAGTAGGCACTTCTGTACCACATAGAATGCTGCTCTGGTGGAGGAGGAGGAGGAGGAGAGCCTTCTTAGTGGCAGCTTCCAAGGTTTGAATGAGCTGCCTGAAAGCCAGGTATTAATCAGTTCCTACTTTTAGGATACAACAGAACAGAGTCGCACTCATTATTCTACATTTTTCCATTCTGGTTTTTCCCATCTAGACACGTTCGTTGAAAAAGATAATGATGTGTCTTTCTTTTTTAGTCGGGCGTATCCTGGTAATGGCAACCTTGTATCGCCGGTTAATCTTTCTCACATTAGGTCAGGTGAAGGAAACTGCAGGATGAATGCACCAAACAGTGGCTTCATTTTGGCAGTTTCACGTCTGGCCTAGACACAGAGAAAGACAATATTTAGGCCATTGACTGCTAAAGAGCTGGGAACATAGAGAGCTTCAGTAGGATGCTGGTGGAAGATTAGGGGCAAATATAGTATTTTACAAAAGGTGAAACTGTGATGAGGGCACCATCATATGAGAGAGAGAGAGAGAGAGAGAGAGAGAGAGAGAGAGAGAGAGAGAGAGAGAGAGAGTAATGTCACAGTTATGGCTGTCGGCGGCAGGGCCCCTGTCAGCTCTGGGCCCTATACGGCAGTACTGGTAGTACTGCCCTGATAGCGGCCCTGTTGGGGATAGTCAAGAGAAGAGTCAGCAGGAGATTCTCTTGGTGTTTCTAGGTTTCTCAGTGGATCAGTTATTCCCACCACCACCCCACTTATTAATTTTCCCCCTGAACAGCTGGTTGTGGCCTAAGACTTTTGCATAGTACTGTATTTTTATTGTGCATTACCAGAGGTCACCACAAGAGACCACTATCTACAGTGCACTGTTTACGAGGAAGGTTGGCAGACTTTTTGTAGCAGTCTGTCATGTAGAATGGTGGAGGCATTTGGAACCCCCTCCCCCTTCTATGGCTCAGGAATATAGAGTTTGCTGCAGTTTCATGTATCTTCAGAATGACTCAGAACATATCTCCTGCAGATACAGGTGGCATTCATTGATGCCATTCATGGATTGAATGAAATATGTCTAATTGAGCTCCAGTGACAATATTTGCTATCTCCAAACTCTCTCCTTTTTTTAATTTCAAAAGGTAAGTGTAGATCTTTTGAAAAATGTAATTGTTATTATTTTTAACTGACACAGCTTTTCCTTCTCATGTTACCTACCTCAAGGATAACATATGGAAAATGGAAGATAGTATTCTGTGATTTTTCTCTTGCTTGATGTCTCTATATGATTGGTAGAATGTATAAGAGGCTATCTTGTAGAGTCCAATTCTGACTTCTGCCATTGGTGTTGTCAACGTCCAGGCTGCTATTTGCTATATAAAGCTTGCCATCCTTTCTCATGCTAGCAATGTAAGTACAACATTGTGCAGCAATAATGGGCCATTTCTTGGTGTTTTGATCACAGACACAGAAGTGCAAAATCCCACATTCATAAATTGGAGTTTTTTTAAAGAACTAAATATATACTATCATGACTGAACGCAAGTCTGCTCACTTCTTTTCTAGTCTATGGACAATGAGTGTCAGATAGAATGGAGATGCAATTTAGTCCCAGCACCTAAATTGTAGGAAATTTTCAGTGTGCCACTTCCAACTTCTTATTCAGTTCAGAAGCAGCAGCAACTTCCATTGCCAAATGTGCAGGATACTGTTACTTGTTTCCTGCTTTCTCTCCTTTCTTCCTATTTCCAGTACTCTTTTAGGTACATGCAGTTAAACATGTTCTTTCCTAAGGGATGACCTAGGTGGATTGCAGGCTTACAACTAAACGCTCTGAAATCTGTGTACATGTACTCATCTTGTCCTTGGTGATAACGTCTCATGTCTGTCCCTGTAGGATTGTTTCAAAATGATTAAGCAGCTATCTTCAGTGCTACCCTCAGTTTCACCTTCTTTCTGCTCTGCTAAATTATCTGTAACCATCATCAGCAAGTCACTTCAGGACAAGATCACACAAGCTTTTATACTCTAGATTATCTTGACTTGGACAAAGTTGCTGGGATGTTCAAAGGTTTATTTTTGTCCTTCCTTTGAACAGTTCAGCAGTAGCCTAAGCAAATGTCACAGAATACAACATTTGGATCAATAGGGAATACTTCAGTGAGGGGCATAGGTTTTTATTGGCTAAAGCACAAAGAGGAGCATAAATATAAGAGGGTCTGATGAAGGTTACAAATCCAAAAATGTATCTCCATTTGGAATGTAAAACAAAGTGGGCATAGCAAGGGAAGAAGATTGAAAATGGGAAAGCACTGAAGTATTTCTCCCTACTTGCTCTGGGATCTACTTTAAGTTTGACTCTGTTTAAAAAGAAACTAAAATCCAGACTGGAGGTAAGCTTAGATGCTTTGGCTGGGCAGCATCAGTCCATGATACACTCGTGCTTACAGGAGTAATCAAATTTCTTTGGTGTTCCATTTTATAAAATGCTTTCCATTAAGGCTGACTTTAAATATATGCAGTATTTATGGGAAAGGAAAATGCAGACAAAAGCATCCAACCTTCTGAGCAAGGAAAAAAGGAAAGCAACATTCAGAGATTGTTTGCTGTTGTATGCGCTTGGTGTTTGCCATAGTTTCTCCAAGGACAAACTCATAAGGAACTTGTGGGTCAGAGGGGCAGAAAAGGGGAAAATCAGTCAGCAGTGTCAGCACTGCAGGACTGCATTTACAGTGCCATAAAGTTTCAGTGTAAGAGCCAATTAAAGCATTAGACTTCCTTAATTTTAAGATGACTCTGTTGCTACAAGTTTTGGATATGTATGTGGACAACTTATTTTGTCAAATACTCAATGAGTTCTCTGGCCCAAGATTACTCCTATTTGTAAGGAAGTAATTGCACTCCACACTGAGTGTGAAGGAAGAAGATTGGACTTAGAGGCAAAGGTTGTACAGTTGTGCAGAAAGAACGCTGCTTAGAAGCTGGGAGGAAGCAGGTGTGTTCATTATCCTTCTCATACTCAAAGACTATCCATTCTTGACTCTTCTTGTTCTTTCATTGATAGATCAAATCCAGACTTTGCTATCTAATGACATGATTTATTTATAACCCACCTTTCAACACATGTATTTCAAAGATGTTTTTGTAAAGAACTTGGCCATGACAGAGTGGGTGACACTAGATATTCAGTCATGCTATCCAGCATTTTCTGGTGTGTGTGACTTCCAAGAGGGCTAGTGTGCTGTGGCTTGGGGATTCTTCCTGTCCAGTTGTCTCCCCATGCACCTGAGCCTAACAAGTCTTCCAATGCTCCAGGGAAAATTACTATAGCTTGCAAGCCAACCCTGCTAGATAGAAAAGCTGAACACCCACAAAATAGAGGATTACACAAACAACTGAGGTAAGGACTGGATTTAGCAGGAAGCCAACCCAAATCCTGGTTTTAATAGTTATTTGTTTGGTTTTGATACTATTATATATCTTACTGTGTTATAATACTAAATGTGTTCACTATGTTGTTTTAACTGACAGTGACAGCCACTTTGAATACTATATGGGAAGAAAGGCAGCCTGTGAAGTAAATTAGACAGACAGACAGACAGATAGCCTCCTGCTGACAGGCAAAGGCATTTTATCCCTCTATATTTTTTTTACATTTGTTTTTTCCACTTGGCTGATATATCTGCACAGATTAACACTTCTACCACTTGAAAAATTACAATAGAATTACAAAGTAACAATGTAACAAAAAAGGAACAAACAAAAGAGTTGCATAAATGCAACAAATATGTGTCTAAGCTGTTAAAAGGTTCACCATCATTGTAAGAAAGAGTTGGTGTAGCATGCTGGTATGAAGAAGTGCTCAGTTTATAAATACGCATCTAAAATGCTTGCATTTTTGAAAATTACACAAGCACATTTTGGCTAATGCACATGCTGCAGAAAGGCTTATATGGGGGCAGGGCGTGGAGAGACGGATGACTATAAGAATGAATTTCAAAAGACAAGCCACATAACATATATGTGACAGAATAAGAATCCTAGAGGAATATTCGGAATCTCACCATGAATGAGGCTACAGGGTTTTATTTTACCCAATTCTAACCCTAATAACCTCTGCAAAATAACATGCTTTGCTTTTAACAGAGGCCATGCTGTACACTTACCAACATTTTAGTACAATCACTAGGTGAGGTTCGAAATGTAAATGCAAGGTTCTTTCTGAATTTCCACGTTCAGATGGTAATTGCAAGTTTTTCAGATCTGCCACTGAACTAATGGACCTAATATGATTTTAACAACATTCATTTCTCATAGAATGTACGGTGGTAGCAGGTATGCATTGGCATAATGATAAAAGTTTATCTCTAAAACCTCTCTGCAGAATTAATTCTGTCTTTTACTAACACACCACTATCGCTTCCCCTATATCTGGCTCTGCATCATATTACAGAAATATTACTTACCATTATTTATCATTTCACATCACAATTATGCTGAAGCTCATAAAAAAAAAGATGTAAAAAAGTGGTTGAAGGAACCAAAAGCTATCAATAGAGATAACTGCATTTACTTCATTTCAATGTGAAAAACACATTCTCGTTTGAAATGATTGGTTGACGTCTTTGTTTACTTACTTAATGACATCCAGAGCAAGTGCTGGTTCTTTAAAACATAGAAAACTCAAATAACGAGGATGCAGGATACAGCAGGTATGTGTGATCAAAGTTTAGACAGATTAAAAATTTAAATGTGGAAACTTTAAACATCAACCCACATATGAGATATAAATGGCACTCTCTAAAAGTAATGCATTTAAAAGAAGCAAAATTCTTGTTTTAAATATATGTATTTTTGCATGAGTATTGCAAACGCAAAGTTTACTAAACTGTTTTTTATATTTAAATATAGTAATAAAACAATGACAACAGTGATACAGCATTGGTCAAAACTGATTGCTTCAATTTGTATACTCCAAGTTTTTCCCTCACCAGCACCTTTGCTGGAGATGCTTGAATAAAGAAGGGAAAATGTCAATGCCTCTTTGAAGCCAAATATAAAGAATGTCTCAGATGTATAGGTAAAGGTAAAGATTGTCCATGTTTAAAAGTCTGTCATATCTGACTCTAGGGTTCAGTGCTCATCTCTGTTTATAGCCAAAGACCCAGTGGTTTCTGCATCTGCAGATGTTTCCATGGGCATGTGGCAGGCATGGAATGCTGTTTACTTTCTCACCAAAGTGGTATCTATTTATCTCCTTGCAATTTCTTGCTTTTGTACTGCTACATTGGCAGGAGCTGGGACAGAGATGGAAGCTCACTCCATCATGCAGCACTCAGGTCTTGAACTGCTGACCTGCCGACCTTCTAGTCATCAAATTTAGCATCTTAACCACTAAGCCTAGTATTGTGCAACCACCAATTGGTTTGGGGAAAAGTTCAGTGAGTGATATGGTCGGACATAATTTAGACTCCTTAACTCATCAAATGTTGAGAGGGTTGAGAGGGGAGGCACATGAAGACTCTGTTCAATTATGTTGTGTCCATGTGGCTCGGGGAATGAGTGCCCCCCCTCATCACTGACTGAATTCCCCCCAAACCAGTTGATGGTGGCTTAAGACTTTTGCACAGAACTGTATTTATTGACTAAGATAGGTGATCCACAATAAAAAGGAATCCGTTCCAAGTATACAGTCTGTAAAGCCCTAAAATAAAATGGAAATGGAAACACATAATATCACTGTATGGATTCACCCACCCTAGCAGTGCCATTTAAATATATTGAAATTCTACTACCTAAACCAAGGTGGCAAGGGCCTGACCCTCTGCTATGGGAACAGCAATTCCTGCCTCTCAATTTCTCCAGCTCTTTCTAACTCAGATCATGAATCACAACCCCTTCCTAGGATTTCCTTACTCTGTGGGCTGAACCAAATGTTCTATTGGGGTTACACCTACAATTTTGAAATGAGATTCTTTGTTGTTGTTCAGTCGCACACTCGACTCCGACCCTTTGTGACCCCATGGACCATTTTCCTCCAGGCACCTCTGTCCTTCACCATTCTCCTCAGCCCACCCAGCTCTGTGCCCATTGTGTCCACAATACCATCTATCCATCTTATCTTTGGATGCCCCCTTCTTCTCTTGCCCTCCACCTTTCCCAGCATCAAGGCCTTCTCAAGTGTATCCTCCCTTCTCATTTGATGTCCAAAATATTTTAGCTTCATCTTTACTATTTGACCTTCCAATGAG
Organism: Bradypodion pumilum; assembly: GCA_035047305.1. NCBI lineage: Eukaryota > Metazoa > Chordata > Lepidosauria > Squamata > Chamaeleonidae > Bradypodion > Bradypodion pumilum. The sequence goes on from JAWDJD010000001.1 coordinate 360,078,794, forward strand.
CAGTCAGGGTTAATTTCTTCTAAGATTGACCTATTTGTTCTCCTCGCTGTCCAGGGGACTCTCAAAACCCTCCTCCAACACCACATTTCAAAGGCATCTATTCTTCTGCGTTCAGCCTTCTTGATTGTCCAGCTCTCGCATCCATACATTACCACTGGGAATACCATTGCTTTGACTATTCTAATTTTTGTTTGCAATGTGATGTTTCTGCTTTTCACTATGTTCCCTAGTTTTCTCATAGCTTGTCTCCCAAGAATCAGTCGCCTTTTTATTTCATGGCTACAATCCCCATCTGCAGTGATCTTTGATCCTAAGAAGGTAAAATCTGTCACTGCTTCTACTTCTTCCCCATCTATTTCCCAGGGACTGATCGGACCTGTTGCCATTATCTTGGTTTTCTTGATATTGAGTCTCAAGCCAGTTTTTGCACTCTCCTCCTTTAGCACAATCAAGAGATTCTTTAGGTCTTCCTCACTTTCTGCCATTAGGGTGGTATCGTCTGCATATCTCAGATTGTTTATGTTCTCCCAGCGATTTTAATCCCATATTGTGATTCCTCCATCCCTGCATTGCGCATTAAGTGCTCTGTGTATAAGTTGAATAAGGGTTCATGCCAGCCTAAAAGAATTTCATGCTGCAGTTCCATACTTTTGCCAGAATTGGTGGCAGTACAAAAGCTGAATATTTATGAGACCTCTCTCACTTTGCATACCAACTGAAGAGATGAATCCTGATATCACTATTTTGCTATTGTTATGTGGCACCCAGTCAGAACTGACTTATAGTGTCCCTAATAAAGTTTTCATGGTGAATTACATATTTAAGGAGTGATTTTTACCATTTCCACCTCCCAGTGAGATTCCCATGGCTGAGCTGGGGTTCAAACTAAGGTCTCCTGAGTCCTAGATCATCATTCTATCTAGTAAAATCCCAAAAAAAGGCATTATCAAAGAATGCTCAAATCACTGAACAATTACACTCATCCCTCATGCCAAAAAGGTGATGCTCAAGATAATACAGTGTAGGAATCGGGGCCGCTGAGGGCCGTGGGTCCCGGAGGAGACTGATCAAAGAACGATACGAGGCAGTATGGAGGAGGATATGATCAGTGGTTTATTGAGGAAAAGGCATAACCATTTATAGATCAGAAGGCAGGTAGAAAAAACCATCACCCGGGAGTCAATCACATCACCTGTTTACTCAGGTTAATTGGGAAACCTCTCGAAGGGAAGTTAATTATTCCAAACAAACACGGGATGAGGGAGACCATTGTTTAGGGCTTGGACAGGGGGTAAACATCTTCACTGTTTGCACCGGAGATTTCCTTGGCCAGGAGATGAGTGTTTACCTAATCAGTCACTGGACTTAGCGATCTGCCTACCTTGCAGAATCGTCGGTCAGGTCATGTAATTGGGTGAATCAAACCCTATCATTTATTCATAAGAACATAAGAACAGCCTTGCTGGAACAGGCCACAGCCCATCCAGTCCAGCATTCTGTCTCACACAGTGGCTCACCATTTCCTTCAGGGTATTCCCAAGCAGATGCCTTCACCTGCTTAGGATTCCCTGGAAATGATATTGAGAGATATCCTGCCTATCTCTCCAACCCGGAGGTTGTCCTTAAGTATCCATAATTATAGCCATTGATACTCTTGTCCTCCATGAACTTGTCTAATCCTTTCTTAAAGCTGTCAAGACTGACAGCTGTCACCACTTCTTCTGGCAGTGAGTTCCATAGACCAGTAATCCTCTGGGTGAAAAAGTACTTTCTCTTATTTGTTTGAGAACTAGTACCCAAAAGTTTCATGGAGTGTCCCCTAGTTCTAGTGTTATGCGATAGGGAAAACAGTTTTTCCTTATCTACTTTGTCCACACCGTGCATGATTTTATAAACTTCAATCAGGTCACCTCTTAGACGTCGTCGTTCAAGAGTGAAGAGGCCCAACCGTTGCAGCCTCAGATGGTAAGGAAGGTGTTCCAGTCCCCTAATCATTCTGGTTGCCCTCCTCTGCACTTTTTCCAGCTCCATAATATCCTTCTGGAGGTATGGCGACCAGAACTGTACACAGTATTCCAGATGGGGCCTCACCATAGATTTATAAAGAGGCAAAATGACACTTGCTGACTTATTTTCTATACCCTTCCTAATGATCCCTAGCATTGAGTTTGCTTTTTTCACTGTTGAGGCACACTGGGTTGACACCTTCATTGAGTTGTCCACCAGGACACCAAGGTCCCTTTCCTGGTTTGTCGCAGAGAGTTCAGACCCCATCAGTTTATAAGTGTAATTGGGGTTCTTTGCCCCAACATGCATCACTCTGCACTTACTAATGTTAAGTAACACCCCCCTTAATTTAGCTGCCCGCAGAAGCCACCGCCAGGAGCCTTCTCACCTAAGCAGCCTCTGCAGGGCTGTTCCATGCCAGATGGGCATGGGGAATCCGCATCTCCCCTTACTTTTTAATATTAAGAGCCTGACCAGCGATTTTGCGCAGGAGCGGCACCAGCTGTTGGTCAGGAGTGACGTCACGGGGTTTCCTTCTGAGGCGGCACCTCGAGATCAGTGAGGGAGTGCATTGAGCGAGACAGCAAATTGCTATGCCCAGTATGACTACCCCCACCACTACCTTAAGCGCCGTCTGAAGCCACCCCCATGGGATCCACGACCACATCCACTTCCACAGAGAGCTCCACCAAGCTCCCCACGCAGAGCCCTCTGTGATGCCTGCGACTATGGTGTGGAGATCTGTGATCTGGCTTTGAATTTTCTGGGAGTTGTCAGTAAGGTTGAAGCAGCACATTCCGTGAAAGGACTCGCAGCCCAGGTGGTGCAACAGTAGGAGGTAGTCGATAGCCGCTCGATTATCGAGAATGGCATGGCGAAGCTCTGCCTGCTCTTGATTAAGGAGCGCTATCGCGGAGGAGGTATGGTTGATGGCTTTTGCTAGACTGCAAGCCAAGCGACCAATCCTCTTTGCGTTGCCGACGGCTAAGCCTGGCACGCCAACGATGCTGACTGCCAAAGAGAGGTATTCGGCAGGTCTCATTACCCTAAAGCTGCTTTCACATGAGCTGTCCAACTGGGAGGTGCGAGTGTGCCGTATGAGTGAGGGAACCTTGGAGCAATTGGAAACATTGGGGATATTGGTGCGTGGGGTAATCATATCTTTAGTGGGGAGCAACAGTGTTAAACGACTGATACAGCATATAGAGTCCGTAATATTAGCCGGAATGTAGTTAAACGTATACTGGTTACACGTAAAGAACCATCCAGATGGCAGGGTGATATGTGTGTACTTCGAACCAAGTGGCACTGGGTCATTGCAAGTCCAATTGCCGCTGCCCACGTCGAGGCAGCGGCGCCGGGCTCGGCCGGGTCCGGAGCAACCGTGTATCCGGCCGCAGGTAGAGTTCGGGCTGACCGCCACTCGAGGAGTGTGGAGAGTGGCCGCATCAGCCGGTAAAGTCATGGTTAGCCGCATCTCCCAACGGGCATATTCCGAGGAAGCCGATGGGATGTATGGGCTGAAGAGTTGCCTCACCAGCCAGTCCCCGTCCCGGGGGTGCGCGCCTGGAGAATGGCACACCGGGACAAGGCAGGTGCTGAGGATCGAGGCAGAGCCGACGTCCTGCCTGAGGCAAAAATCGGACTGGTTGACAAGGGCAGCCAACCTTTCCCAAATGTTGTACTGCATCCGGGCAGAGAGGTCTCCGCCTGGCATTAAATCGCTGGCCTCCAGTGAGGCGGCCTGAGCGCCTCCCCCCAAAAGCAGGGAGAGGGCCAGGATGATGGTGACTGCCATGGAGTTGGCGTGAATTCGGGCGAAAATCGCAACCGCAAAGCTTTCTGGAGTCAGCTCCTCCCCCTCGCGCTGGATGGCGTCCTGGGCATCATGGCAGAGGGCCTTGACCATCCCCCAGGTGATCTTCGGTGCTGTCGTCTGCGACCGCTGTCTCTCCCGGCGGGTCCCCTCGGTCAGGGCGAGATCCTGCATCTCCGGGATCGGACTCGGGTTGGTCTGGGTCCACGCCATGAGGTTCCAAGTGCGGCTTGACGCACCGAGCTGGGATCCAAGTGACACCTGTAGGAGACATAACTGCAGCATACCCTCTTCCCCAGGTTATGAGCGGCACCGGGCCCCTCCACGAAGGGTCTGGTGGCACTCGGTACCGGACAATAGGTCGCGGGAGGGCTTCCGAGCAGCGGATGTGCCTCTCCTGCGGCGTACAGTCCGAAAAGACATTGAGGTGATTGTAAGTGAACAATACCTTATTCAGACAGAACTGTGCTTCTCCCTGTGATTTGGGGAGGGCTGGTGGCTCCCCCCTTTCTGTTTGTTTGTCAATATAGGACTTTAGCGTCCGATTGACCCGTTCCACAATCGCTTGTCCCTGCGGATTGTAGGGAACGCCAAAGGTATGCTTAATATCCCAAGTGGCCATGAAGGCGGCCAACTGCCTAGAGCTGTAGGATGGCGCGTTATCGGTTTTTACGTGCCTAGGTTTGCCCATGGCTGCGATGCAGGAAAGGAGGTGCTGCTCCACGTGGGAGGCAGCCTCCCCCTTCTGCGCCGTCGCCCAAACGAACTGAGAAAAGGTGTCGATGCAGACATGCATGTACTGCCATCTGCCAAACTGCGGAACATGCGTGACGTCCATTTGCCACACCTGATTGGCCTCTGTCCCTTGTGGGTTGACCCCCCACGAGGGCCCCCCGGTGCCCCTGCACAATGCTGGCAAGAGCGAACTATGCCTTGGGCTTGAGAGAGTGGCAAATTGAACTGTCTGGCAAGTGCTTTGGCATTTTGGTGAAAGAAGGCATGGCTCTGAATTGGAGTAGTAAAAACACCCAAAACTGAACGTTGCTGAATTTCCTTTGCCGCCGCGTCCGCTCTGCTATTGCCCGCGGAAATCGGACCCGGTAGGTCTTGGTGACTTCGGATGTGGGCAATATAGAGCGGCTCCGCGCGGTTTCGCAAGTGAAATTGAGCAGTGAGAAACAGACTAAGCAGATTCTTGTCTATCGCGGGGGTGATGTAAGCTCCCGGTAGACTGTGGAGCAAATTCCTAACGTACAGACTGTCAGTTATGATGTTTAAACGTTCCTTGGCGAAGGTGCGCAAGGCAAGGTTCACGGCTGCCAGCTCCGCCCGCTGAGCGGACTTCTGTGGAAGAGATAGCAGCGTGTGCCAAGCCTCGCCCTCCTGCCAGGTCAGGACACCGTATGTCCGACCACCGTCAGTAAAAACTGTCCTGGCTCCCTGGAGTGGAACCAGCGAGAGCAATTCGAACAAGCTAACTGTCTGCGTCTGAAGTGAGACAAGTCTGGGGTCCTTTGGCAAGTGGTATGCCAAGCTCCCGGTGAATCCTTCCAGGGCTATGGGAAGCGAGTCACCGAGCTGCGTTAATTGCTGGACTTTTTCCTTGGTGAATGGAACTACGATTTTGGCCAAATCATGCCCTGAAATGTCCCTAGCTCTCAGCCTTCCGCGGTAAACCACCGCGGAGACCAGTTCTTGGGGAGGGACGATGTTTCGTGAGGAGGTGTTCGGAAGGTACACCCACTCCACGATACTCGACCCTTTCTCGGCATCTACGCCGAGCGCTCCTGTAAACATGGATCCTGACCGTACGATGTACAAATTCAAGATCGGACCATATGGCCCTGGGGAGATCCTATCTACCCACCTCTGGCTGAGAACTTGGTTAACTTTCTCGAGTGCCAAGCATGCGTCTCGAGGAATCTTTATCCGGTCTGCCGGCTGCTTACCTAAGGTTAGCAGCGAGAAGAGCGGTTTTAGAAGATCTGTATCCAATCGGAAATACGGTCTGGCCCAATTGATGTTACCCAAAACTTGCTGCAACTCTACAATGGTGACTGAGTCCTGTAAATTGATCCTGGGCAAAACTGGTGCTGCGAAAGAGCGGAGAAGCCGTTGGCCCAAGTATGAGAAGGGCTCGGTTCTCTGCACTTTCTCCGGGGCAATGAGTAAGCCTTTGTCCCCCAGGCTGGCCTGGAGGTCTGAAAACATTTCGCTGCCGAGTTGCGGCATTGCGACCAAGATGTCATCCATAAAATGGCAAACTATAGCTTTAGGGTAAAGGCTTCGGAACTTTGCCAGTGTGTTGTGAACATAAATTTGGCACAGGGTGGGCGAATTGAGCATGCCCTGTGGCAAAAATTTCCACGCGTAACGCTGCGTAGGCTCGCCGTGGTTCACAACCGGCACCGTAAAGGCGAACCTTTCCCGGTCCCGGGGGTCTAAGGGGATTGTATAAAAGCAATCCTTGAGATCTATGACTAGAATCTCCCACCCCTCGGGAATCATGTTCGGATTGGGGATGCCGCATTGGAGCGGACCCATTGGCTGTATGCATTTATTGATCTCTCTGAGATCGTGGAGGAGTCGCCACTTCCCCGACTTCTTTTTAATGACAAAAATTGGCGAATTCCAGGGGCTAGTGGACTGTTCTATATGCCCTGCGTCTAGCTGTTCCTTAACTAGCTGCTTGAGAGCAATTAATTTCTCTCCCACTACCGGCCATTGTTCTACCCAAACCGGAGTGTCGGTGAGCCATTTAAGTGGCAACGCCATTACCCAAAGGTAAGCGTAGCACCGTACTGCTGCAAGATGTCTCGCCCCCAAAGGTTGATGTGCACGTCAAGAATGTGCGGCCGAATTACCGCTGTGCCGTCAGCCCTTGGGATTGTGACTTCCACCCACTCTCGGCTCCTAAACGCTTCCTGGACGCCGCCTAGCCCCCACACATCGGAGACCGGCTCAATGGCCCACTCCCTTGGCCACTGGCTTCTGCTTATCACGCTCACATCCGCTCTGGTATCGAGTAACCCTGAGAACACTCTTCTGTTCAAAAATACCTCGATAACGGGGCGCTGCTTCCACTCAATGTTGGTCTCCACTGTCGCTAAGACCTGGTATCCTTGTACTGCCTCACTGGCGCTCGAGCGGTCCTCTGACCGGGACTCGGAGCTGTCACTGTGCCTTCCCTGGCTATCTGCTGGCGAGCGAGAAGGAACCATAATCAGTTGCGCTAAGGTGTCCCCCTTGTGAATTGTTTGGGGCAGATGAGTCCAAAGCTGAACTTGGAGAACGCCTGAAAAATTCGAGTCAACGACTCCTGGAATTATGGAAATTCCGCGTGCTCCAGCTGCGCTGCGGGGCAAAACTAAACCTATAAAGCCCTTGGGCAGTGGACCCATGTACTGGGAGTCCACCAGATAGACCGTGCCTGGCAGGTCGCATGTAACGTCCGCCTGACAAGTCAAGTCTAACCCTGTACTACCCTTGGGGCTGGCCTGTGCCCTCGCAATGTCTGGAGTGTGACCGGGATTTAGTCTTGCTCTGGTGAGCTCTGAATGAGGGGAGTCCCTGTTTGGACCGGGGCCAGAGACATGCCCGCGTTCCGGTTTCCCGAATTCGGACAGTCTCGGGCCCAATGGTAGCCTCTTTGACATTTCGGACACTGGGTTTTCGGAGCCTTGGGGCGGCTGGACTTTTGCCCGCCTCCCTTGGATCGGCACTCCCTAGTGAAGTGACCGACCTTGCCACAACTGTGACATGCTCCTTGGGTCTTTCCTTTTGGCCTCTTACCCCCCTGCACCGCTGCCGCTAGCAATCCCATCTTGTAGGATTCTGTGCCAACATCGGCGCAAGCTCTAATCATGTCCGTAAGGGTCAAATCGGAATGATTGCCTAGTGACTGCAGGATTTTACGGCAGTCTAAATTGGCGTTGTCCTTGGCTAACTTCATCATGAGCTCTTGCTGGGCCTGCTCATTGTCAATCTGCCTGCTGATTGCTTCCTCCAGGCGATTGATGAAGTCCATATAGGGCTCTTGGGCTCCTTGCTTGATAGCGGTGTAATTTTTAGCCGCTTTGCCAGTTGCTGGGACTTTGAAAAACGCCCTAAAGGCGGCCTCGGCCGACATCTGGAGAGTGGCTAGAGGCAAGTTGATTTGGGCATCGATGGATTCGAAGGCACCTGAACCATATAACTGGTCAGGAAGTACTGCGCCTCCCATCCTGGCAGCCCTTGTCTGCGCCTCCAGGCGATACTCACTGTCCCAAATTAAGTACTGGCTAGGGTTGAGCATCATCCGCATGACGGCTTTCCAGTCATGGGGAATCCACATGGTGTTCTCGCACACTTGCTGAAGCGTGCCCCTTGTGAAACGACTTTGGAGCCCTGTTTCTGAAATGGCTTTCCGTATAGCCATGAGAAGCTTATACGGGACTGGGGAGTGTACTATCTGCCGTGCGCCTGTGAGCGCGTCCATCTCCATGCGGATGGGACATATCTGGCTAAGCTCAGCTAGCTCTTCTGCTGGCAATTCCCCCTTCCTAATTTCCTCTTCAATGGTGCGCTGAAGTGGACTCTTGGTAACTCGGGAACTGGGAACTGTCAGAGAAGCGCCTGCGCTCCTCATTCCTTGCATTCCACCGGTGATGTCTGCAGCTGTCACCGGGGGAAAGCTCCCTACGCTACCCTGCCTAAATTGGAGTGACGGATAGAGCGCCGTAGGCGCCGTTGGCTTGGCTGGCGCTTCTGGCAGGCTTGGGGGTTCTTTGGCCTCTATCCGGACTGGCTCTATCTCTGCCAAGAGCTTCCTACACTTTCTCCATGTGCGAATTACGCCTCCTGGAGCTTTCGGGGGTTGCTGAATGCAGTCTCCTATCTGGTCCCAGAGCTCGAGGGTTAACGTACCTACTTCTGGGTAAAGCAGGCAGTGTTCCCCTAGGTACACCAAAAGTCTCGCTAGCTCCCCGCTGTGAAAACGCAAATTAAATACCCTGGCCAGGATGATGAACCCCTCCTCATGGGTTCTTTGGCTAGCGGATGGACGCTGTCGCTGAGGACAGGTCCCCATATTACCTGCGATTGGGTCCTCGGAAGGTTCCTCCTCGGGACGAGCCGACGCGTCTTTGGCAGGCAATAGGTTCTGGCGACGTCGCTTTCTGGGTAGAGCTCGGAGCGTGGACTGCGGCCATGGGCCCTCGGTGGCCACTGTGCTGTCAGGGGCTCACAGCTGCCCTGAGCGGAACGCGCATTTCCCTTTGGCGCAAGCCGCCGCGAAAGCCGGGAGTAAGCTGTAGGATGCTTCTTTGGACTGCCTCACCGCAGTCCGTCCCTCCGATCGGCTGGCTGCCGGACGGAGTGCCGCGCTGTCCTCCGGGATGATTCGGACACGGTTCAGGCGCAGAACCGGACCGTGTGATCGCTACTCTGAGGAAGACCGCTCTTACTCACGAGTAGATCACATCGGGGTCACCAGGTGTAGGAATCGGGGCCGCTGAGGGCCGTGGGTCCCGGAGGAGACTGATCAAAGAACGATACGAGGCAGTATGGAGGAGGATATGATCAGTGGTTTATTGAGGAAAAGGCATAACCATTTATAGATCAGAAGGCAGGTAGAAAAAACCATCACCCGGGAGTCAATCACATCACCTGTTTACTCAGGTTAATTGGGAAACCTCTCGAAGGGAAGTTAATTATTCCAAACAAACACGGGATGAGGGAGACCATTGTTTAGGGCTTGGACAGGGGGTAAACATCTTCACTGTTTGCACTGGAGATTTCCTTGGCCAGGAGATGAGTGTTTACCTAATCAGTCACTGGACTTAGCAATCTGCCTACCTTGCAGAATCGTCGGTCAGGTCATGTAATTGGGTGAATCAAACCCTATCATTTATTCACCCCCCTTAATTTAGCTGCCCGCAGAAGCCACCGCCAGGAGCCTTCTCACCTAAGCAGCCTCTGCAGGGCTGTTCCATGCCAGATGGGCATGGGGAATCCGCAATACAGGATTAACTTCAGCATGTGGAGAGAGAACTACCAGAGTTGCAGGCCGGTTTCAGAAGAGGCAGGGGGACTAGAGATTACATTGGCAACATACGTTGGATCATGAAGAAAACAAAGGGATACCAGAAACAAATATACTTTTGTTTTATTGACTACACTAAGGCTTTTGATTGTGTGGACCACAACAAAATGTGGCAAGTAATTGAAGAGATGGTAATTCCAGAACACCTCATATGCCTCATGAGAAATCTGTACATGAACCAAGAGGTAACAGTTAGGACAGAGTATGGAATGACGGAGTGGTTTGGAATAGGAAAAGGAGTAAGACAAGGCTGCATTTTGTCACCCTGCTTATTCAATCTATACACAGAGCACTAATGCGCAATGCAGGGATGGAGGAATCACAGCATGGGATCAAAATTGCTGGAAGAAACATCAACAATTTGAGATTTGCAGACGATACCACCTTGATGGCAGAAAGTGAGGAAGGCCTAAAGAACCTTTTGATTGGATTGAAGGAGGAGAGTGCAAAAGCTGGCTTGAGACTCAATATCAAGAAAACCAAGATAATGGCAACAGGTCCGATCAGTCCCTGGAAAATAGATGGGGAAGAAGTAGAAGCAGTGACAGATTTTACTTTCCTAGGATCTATGATCACTGCAGATGGTGACTGTAGCCATGAAATAAAAAGACGACTGGTTATGGGGAGACAAGCAATGAGAAACCTGGGGAATATAGTGAAAAGCAGAGACATCACCTTGAAAACAAAAATTCGCATAATCAAAGCAATGGTATTCCCAGTGGTAATGTATGGGTGTGAGAGCTAGACCATTAGGAAAGCTGAACGCAGAAGGAAAGATGCCTTTCAGATGTGGTGTTGGAGGAGAGTCCTGAGAGTCCCTTGGACAGCAAAGAGAACAAATAGGTTAATACTGGAAGAAATCAACCCTGGCTGTTCATTGGAGGGACAAATAGCGAAGATGAAGCTAAAGTACTTTGGACATCAAATGAGAAGGGAGGACTCACTTGAGAAGGCTTTGATGCTAGGAAAGGTAGAGGGCAAGAGAAGAAGGGGCGTCCAAAGATGAGATGGCTGGATGGTATTGTAGACACAATGGGCACAGAGCTGGGCTGCCTGAGGAGGATGGTTGAGGACAGAGGTGCCTGGAGGAAAATGGTGCATGGGGTCACAAAGGGTCGGAATCGACTGTGCGACTGATCAACAAGTACACCACATTGAATATTCACTTGAGTTAGTAATAAACCATAATTACAGTTTCTCCATTGGGAAAATATTACGACACAGCTCTATAAACAATGAACAAGTTTCATATCATTGTCAGGCCAAAAGTACAAATATTAGTATAACCCGAGCAAGCAACATATGGCTTGCAACATTTCCCTGTGCCTGTTTTGGTACTTTCTGCTGCTGCGTTTGCCCAGAAACATCAAAGAAACTCTCTCCTTTTCTTATCCTGAAAGTCAATTGATCCACAGTAGTGGTGAACTACGTTACAGGCGCACCCACCCAAATAAAGACTCAGACACGGGTATTGGATTAAAGGCATTGTGCCACTTTTATAGAATAATGCCCTAGTCTGAATTATCACTTTCAAATGGTGTATCATCCAATTGTAATTCTTTAAGGCAAGCAGGCCGCAGTAGCACTGGTAAGGTTCCACCCAAAATGCCAATGGCTATTGGCTAATGTATCAATTTGTATCAATTTGTTTGTTGACACAAACAAATTGTTAACCGAAGTCAATATACTATCTAAAGACCCCACCCTTTGACGTGTATCCATCCAAATATCAAGGTGATGCAGGCTGTGAAGCTCCTAGCATCACCCCGTTCATGGTTCACCCTTGACCGGCCAATCCTGTTTCCCCTGTACCTATCTACGTGTTGGCCAGTCAATTGCAAACCTGCCGGATACCTATGGGTCATAAATCTTTACCTTACGAATGCTACCCGCCACACAGGGAGGCGTCCATGCTGACTCACCGCCCCCCCCCCCCCCCCGACCGACAGCTCGGTCACCAGGCCCGCTTGCACATCCTCCAAAAAGAGGTGCATACCTCTGGCCAACAGGTGGACCCCATCTCCTGCATACAGGCTAAAATCCTGCAACCCTATCCCCGAGTGTTGAATGGCTGTCCCCAAGCCATTCTCAACAAGAAACCGGGCAACAGCCCTGTTCACTGACCGCCGGGCATGGTCCAAACCACGGAGATCCATGCCTCCTCTATAACATTGTCTCGGTACGATGTCAGACCATAGCAACCGGCAACCATGTGTACGCCCATAAATGATGTAGAAAAGCCAGGTCACTGCACACCAACATTTTTAAGGAAAGGCCAGTGATCTGTGCGAGATCATTGCCGCCGAGGTGCAGAATCAGAACATCAGGCGGTCCAGCATCCCTGATGGACATCAGGAATGGCAACAGTTCCCGCCATCTCATGCCATGCACACCATACCACCGCATACATGCGGATGCACACAGCCCGAGATGGGGTCCCCACTCCGACGATGCAGCATACTTTGCCGCTCAGTGCACATAACTGTGGCCCACCAGCCACACTGCCACCGGTATGCGTAGACACACAGGGTCTATAAAAGAAGGAGAAGGAATTAAGGCCATAACTAGATACTCATACAGTGAGGGGACGTACATATAATGAAAAACGCGCAGATCCCCACCTGCCCATCCGACATATATCAGCCTCAGAGTACCCAAACGCAGCCGCAGTTGATGCAGTGCCTATCCTGAATGAATGGGTGCCACACTGAGCCCCAGGGTGGCCGACACTGTGAAGTGCCATCCCGGTCACCCTCCAGAACTGAAATTTGGTAAGGGGAAACCCATCCTGGTGGCAGAACAATGGGCCAGGGCGCATACCACGCACTGCCAAAAATGCATGTAGGGCACCAACCGGACAGATGTCAGCAAATGTACATCGTAGCAGTCTAACACCACTGCCTACTCCATGCTGATCGGCCTTCGAGGAATGAATCCTCAACTGAGCCCACTCCTGGTTGATAGACACATCTTCGAGTTCCAGTGCCCTATGAGACATGTCCCCCTTTGACAATGAGACCAGCTTGCTGATTCTTAGAGCTCCAAAGAAAGCTACGCTGGTAGCTGCATGAAAAAGAGACTCCTCTACCTATCATAACACAGTCCATGCCAGCCTTAAGCAAGGCGGGACAGAATACACGGTGAAACAGGGTGACGTGTGTCCGGGCGGCGGCCACGTTCATGTGTCCACCCTTCCAATACATGGTGTATGCGGACGTCACTCACACAGTCAGTAAAGCCCCATGCCTTGGCCATGAATGCCAAGGCGGAAAGCCTGGTGGTGATGGTGCGTGGGGCCAACCCCTGATCATGAAGGTGCAGCATATACTGTAAAACCTGGTCGACTTGTATTATTGGCCACCTTTCAGGCAACTACCTTTGCCTACAAAAGGTCCTAAATTGAAGGAGTGTATGCTGATACGCCTTACGCGTGCGTGGTGCCAAAGACATGCCGATCGCCCGGTTCACCTCTCCTCGCCAAATGTCCATATCTTGGCCGGGAGTGGAAAGGGAAGTTCCTCTGCGTCTGGAGCCAAGGCACGGAACCGGGAGATCTGCAGGCGGGATAAAGCGTCGGGAATATCATTATTAATGCCTGGCACATGTCTGGCCCTGAAGAGCACATTAAGGCGCAAGGACCTAAGAACAAATTGGCGAACTAAGGCCATGACTCTGGGGGACTTAGACGTTTGGGCGTTGACAATGTGCACCACAGCAGCATTGTCACACCAAAAGTGAACCACAGAATTAGCCCACCTGTCCCCCCAGAGCATAAGGGCACCCAAAATTGGAAAAAACTCCAGGAACGTAAGATCGTGTAAGCGACCCATGCCCTGCCATTCCTGGGTCCATTGACCATAGGCCCAGGGAGCCGGAGGCATCCGACTGAACTTGAAACTGGGGGCTGACCATAAGCTCAGATCTCCAGAAGGAGATGCCATTAAAGTCCATTAGGAATGTGAGCCAAACCGAAAGGTCTGCTCGTAAACCCCTAGTCAGCCATACCCTGTGGTGTCATTTAGAAAGGCCCAGCATAGCGTCACACAGACGCCTGGCGAAGGCTCTGCCTGGTGTCACTACCCTGCAGGCGACGTTGAGGTGGCCGTGAAGCACCTGCAACTCCCGGAGAGACACCTTACGCTTGGCAAGCATTGCCAAAATCGCATCAGAGATCTGAGTCACCTTTCCCATAGGCAACCTGGATGTCTCAGCGACGGTGTCGATTTCAATACCCAAAAAGGTAAGGGTGGTGGCTGGGCCCTCTGTCTTTTCAGGTGCTAGGGGGACACCCAGTTCCCCCATGAGCCTGAAACGTGGTGAGCAGGCGTGCACACGTGCCCGTGTCATGTCCACCCCCGAACAAAAAATCGTCGAGGTAGTGGGCTACAAACCGGGAACCCGACCTACAAACAAAAGCCCAGTGGAGGAAGGTGCTAAATCGTTCGAAGGCCAAGCACGAAAAGGAACAGCCAAAAGGCATGGCCTTGTCCACATAAAACTTGCCCCGAAAACAAAAACCTAACAGCTCAAAGTCATCCAGGTGCACTGGCAACAATCAGAATGCTGATTTGATATCACACTTTGCCAATAGCGCCCCGGGACCACACAAGCGTACCATCTGTAAGGCCTGGTCAAAGGACGTATACCTGACAGAGCAAAGGTCATCCGGTATAGCGTCATTGACCGAGGAACCTGCAGGGTAAGAAAGGTGGTGAATTAGACGGAATTCACCTGGGGACTTCTTAGGAACTAAACCCAGAGGGAATACCTTCAAGTTAGGATATGGGGGGTCATTAAATGGCCCCGCCACCTTCTGTTCTCTAACCTCCTTGGCTATCTTCCCCGCAGCAATGTCCTCATTACCCCTGAGAGACAGTAGGTTCGGGGCATCCTGAGGCCCCCAAACACCTTTAAAGGGTATGCGGAATGGTTAGCAACGTCAGAGGGAGCTCTGGCCGCCCCCTGAAAACCCCTTCCTCTGCCTCGTGACCCACTGGCCCGCGGGCACGCGGAGGTGGCATGAGGGCAGGAACAAGATGGGCACTCGTGCCTGAATCTACACTGGCGCCTGGTGCACACTCCGTTAGCGGAGAAACTCCAACACAGCAGGGGAGCTGGAACCCCCTGCCCCACTGGCTGGTGGGGAGTCTGTGTAGTAGCAGCCCACTGTATGGCATGGCCACAGTGGTACCGGTCATCAGGCGCTGGCCGCATAGGGGTCATATATAGTAGCCACAACTGCTGGCAGGGCTCGTCCCACCTCATCTCAGGGTGAAGGGCTGCCCTCATCCTAAAGTCTTCATCATAGGCCAACCATGACGAGCCAGGGAAATCAACCACGGCCCAGTAAATATTGTCCAGGTACTGGACCATTGGGATGGCCAAATCAGGACGGACCCTTAGGTATACTGCCATGTATATCAGATAGGCCGATAACCAATTTGCCCAAGTGCAAGGCGGCTTACGATGACGGGACAACTCCTTGTCCCTGTTGTCCTGCCCCTCCCTCTCCTCCTTAGTGGGTTCACGGTTCAGGAGGGTGAAAATGTCAATATATTCCCCACGCCATATCTTCTCCCTAGTAGCCTGGGATAAATGGTCGCCCAGGGGTAGGGAGTAACCGGCCGATGGCAGGGCTGCCGTTGGCATGGATTGAAGTGGGGGAACACATAATGGGCCCTGTCGGACCCCCGAGAAGTTAGGCGGAAGCATAGGGGCGGTCACCCGTATAAGAACCTAGGGGTAATTGGGAGCCCAGGAGGTAACAGGGTAGTGTGGATTGAATTGCCCTCCCGCAGTAGCTTGTTGCGGCCATGGCCACTGGACCCCCACACACACACACACAGTGTTATGAGCTAGTGTCACCGGTGTACTGACTTGACCAGGATACTCACTCGGTGCACCCCCATGGGCCACCCCCACTGGGGGTTCCGGCCCATGGTGGGTGTCGGAGCTCATGATGGCCATCGAGCTCTGTGTCTCCATGCGTCCCTGCCAAGCAGGATCAGTCCCCGGTGGAATGCCCTGCTGGAATGGCCTGATGGGGAGCTGCGAAGTGCCAGCTTGTGCTGGCCTAATGGCCTCCAGCAGCTCAACCCTGTTGATGGCCCGCTGCGCTGCAGTGGCAGGCATGTGGGCCGCAGCCGAGGAGCTGCCAAGCCCACCCTCCAAAGGTGGTGGAACAATTCCCATGGATGCCTCGAGTGCCAATATGCGGGCAAGGAGAGCATCCACAGTGTCAGACCCACCAGAATAAGGTGGGCCGGGTGGGCCGGACAGCCCGCCGGGTCATTGATGAGCGGGCGGAGGGGGGAAACCGTGTGGCAATCCTTGGCCAGAATAGGGACAGGCCCAATAATCCGGCCCATGGAGGGCCGGTGGAACGGTGGGGCGCGATCCCGCGCTGCACCCGAATGGGCCGCTATGCCCCATGCCGGGCAAAGGTTGGATAGGGGTAGAAACCCCAGGGGAGCAGGCCCACGCAGCCCCCACCCGAGTCCTGAGACTGGGCGGGTAAGCAGAGGCCTGGTCACCCTCATTGGTGGCAGTGGGAATTGTAACACTGCCACCCCCCCGTGGGGCAGCCGCCCGAGCCCTCCGGCCTGGTGGCAGTCCCAATGAGGTCGAGGGAGTAGGCCGAGCCCTCCCCCTAGGACGTGGCCTCAGGGCCGCCTGAGACTTTCGCTTGGGTGCCATGGCCACCCAAGCGCTGTAGCACTGATCGGAGGAGAGATATCCTCCAATCAGAATTAAATGGAAAAAAGGCAAGAAAGCCGAAGGGAGCAGCATCGGAGCGAACTTCTTCGCTCCGT
Source organism: Bradypodion pumilum (assembly GCA_035047305.1). Taxonomy (NCBI): domain Eukaryota; kingdom Metazoa; phylum Chordata; class Lepidosauria; order Squamata; family Chamaeleonidae; genus Bradypodion; species Bradypodion pumilum. The sequence goes on from JAWDJD010000001.1 coordinate 360,095,511, forward strand.
CGCTTCTCTTTAAAATGGCAGGAAGGCTGCATCGTGGCCACCCCTTTTATAGAGGGATGGCCATGCCCCCTGACTAATCCGGATGTGTGAGTCCGGGTGCCCCCCCCGCAAAGAGCACGGCGGCCATTTTGGCGCCATGCTTGCATATGTGCTGCTCCTGCTGGACTCGAGGGCATATGCAACCCCTCCTATAAACCCATTATGATCCAAATGCTTCCATTTACTATATTTGCTGGTGTATAAGACCTCTCCCCCCGTTAAAATACACTGAAAAAATGGAGTGTGTCTTGCACTGCGTATAGCGATCTCTAGTGGGCTATTTTGGCAATAACAAGGTGTGTCTTATATGTTGGCAAATATGGTAAATGTTTTCTGTGAATATGAACACATGCACACAGATGAGAGACTACTCATGGACATCCAAGTATATATTTTATTCAGATGGTTGTCAGGAGGACTAATGATAAATTAACACTAAGCAGAAAATAAAATTTGGCATTTGGGGATATTGAATGAAGTCTTCTGTTGCTCTATCTATTTAATCAAATGCTTTAAAATTGTGTTTCTGGACCAACTATTAAAAAAAGGTACACCTGAGCATACAGTAGAGGAAATGATATTTACCAGTTCATCTTTTTGAGAGATTTTCTGAGGAACAGTCAAGGATCACATAGATTTTAAAAATGGAATTGGAAAGAATTGTGTATCCTCCATTTCTCAGTTGTGTTTTAAACCCTTTAAACACCTCTTAGCATTTTAAGAAAATAATAATAACTGCCTTTCAGAGAATAAAACACTGCTAGTCTATAACCTAACTATTCTCCAAGAAATTCAAGCTCTATATGGATTTAAATTTATAGTTAGAGAACAATCTTATAAAGGCTGACTGAAGCATAAATTAATTGATCTCAGTGGGGCCAGCTTCGGAGCAAATATGAGTAGGAATCTCCTGCTAACTTCAAAGCTTTT